>OX371260.1:2912492-4210253 GCA_947311025.1 Lypha dubia | reverse complement strand
CCATACTTATAGACTATGTAAGTCCGATTTCTCAATTGTTTTTGAGAATTTTTCTATAAAATTTGTTTGTCAATCATTTGGACCAATGGGAAATTAAGGCCAAGGATCCATACTTATAGACTATGTAAGTCCGATTTCTCAATTGTTTTTGAGAATTTTTCTATAAAATTTGTTTGTCACTCATTTGGACCAATGGGAAATTAAGGCCAAGGATCCATACTTATAGACTATGTAAGTCCGATTTCTCAATTGTATTTGAGAATTTTTCTATAAAATTTGTTTGTCACTCATTTGGACCAATGGGAAATTAAGGCCAAGGATCCATACTTATAGACTATGTAAGTCCGATTTCTCAATTGTTTTTGAGAATTTTTCTATAAAATTTGTTTGTCACTCATTTGGACCAATGGGAAATTAAGGCCAAGGATCCATACTTATAGACTATGTAAGTCCGATTTCTCAATTGTTTTTGAGAATTTTTCTATAAAATTTGTTTGTCAATCATTTGGACCAATGGGAAATTAAGGCCAAGGATCCATACTTATAGACTATGTAAGTCCGATTTCTCAATTGTTTTTGAGAATTTTTCTATAAAATTTGTTTGTCAATCATTTGGACCAATGGGAAATTAAGGCCAAGGATCCATACTTATAGACTATGTAAGTCCGATTTCTCAATTGTTTTTGAGAATTTTTCTATAAAATTTGTTTGTCACTCATTTGGACCAATGGGAAATTAAGGCCAAGGATCCATACTTATAGACTATGTAAGTCCGATTTCTCAATTGTATTTTAGAATTTTTCTATAAAATTTGTTTGTCAATCATTTGGACCAATGGGAAATTAAGGCCAAGGATCCATACTTATAGACTATGTAAGTCCGATTTCTCAATTGTTTTTGAGAATTTTTCTATAAAATTTGTTTGTCACTCATTTGGACCAATGGGAAATTAAGGCCAAGGATCCATACTTATAGACTATGTAAGTCCGATTTCTCAATTGTATTTTAGAATTTTTCTATAAAATTTGTTTGTCAATCATTTGGACCAATGGGAAATTAAGGCCAAGGATCCATACTTATAGACTATGTAAGTCCGATTTCTCAATTGTTTTTGAGAATTTTTCTATAAAATTTGTTTGTCAATCATTTGGACCAATGGGAAATTAAGGCCAAGGATCCATACTTATAGACTATGTAAGTCCGATTTCTCAATTGTTTTTGAGAATTTTTCTATAAAATTTGTTTGTCACTCATTTGGACCAATGGGAAATTAAGGCCAAGGATCCATACTTATAGACTATGTAAGTCCGATTTCTCAATTGTTTTTGAGAATTTTTCTATAAAATTTGTTTGTCACTCATTTGGACCAATGGGAAATTAAGGCCAAGGATCCATACTTATAGACTATGTAAGTCCGATTTCTCAATTGTATTTTAGAATTTTTCTATAAAATTTGTTTGTCAATCATTTGGACCAATGGGAAATTAAGGCCAAGGATCCATACTTATAGACTATGTAAGTCCGATTTCTCAATTGTTTTTGAGAATTTTTCTATAAAATTTGTTTGTCAATCATTTGGACCAATGGGAAATTAAGGCCAAGGATCCATACTTATAGACTATGTAAGTCCGATTTCTCAATTGTTTTTGAGAATTTTTCTATAAAATTTGTTTGTCACTCATTTGGACCAATGGGAAATTAAGGCCAAGGATCCATACTTATAGACTATGTAAGTCCGATTTCTCAATTGTATTTTAGAATTTTTCTATAAAATTTGTTTGTCAATCATTTGGACCAATGGGAAATTAAGGCCAAGGATCCATACTTATAGACTATGTAAGTCCGATTTCTCAATTGTATTTTAGAATTTTTCTATAAAATTTGTTTGTCAATCATTTGGACCAATGGGAAATTAAGGCCAAGGATCCATACTTATAGACTATGTAAGTCCGATTTCTCAATTGTTTTTGAGAATTTTTCTATAAAATTTGTTTGTCACTCATTTGGACCAATGGGAAATTAAGGCCAAGGATCCATACTTATAGACTATGTAAGTCCGATTTCTCAATTGTATTTTAGAATTTTTCTATAAAATTTGTTTGTCAATCATTTGGACCAATGGGAAATTAAGGCCAAGGATCCATACTTATAGACTATGTAAGTCCGATTTCTCAATTGTATTTTAGAATTTTTCTATAAAATTTGTTTGTCAATCATTTGGACCAATGGGAAATTAAGGCCAAGGATCCATACTTATAGACTATGTAAGTCCGATTTCTCAATTGTTTTTGAGAATTTTTCTATAAAATTTGTTTGTCAATCATTTGGACCAATGGGAAATTAAGGCCAAGGATCCATACTTATAGACTATGTAAGTCCGATTTCTCAATTGTTTTTGAGAATTTTTCTATAAAATTTGTTTTGTCACTCATTTGGACCAATGGGAAATTAAGGCCAAGGATCCATACTTATAGACTATGTAAGTCCGATTTCTCAATTGTTTTTGAGAATTTTTCTATAAAATTTGTTTGTCACTCATTTGGACCAATGGGAAATTAAGGCCAAGGATCCATACTTATAGACTATGTAAGTCCGATTTCTCAATTGTATTTTAGAATTTTTCTATAAAATTTGTTTGTCAATCATTTGGACCAATGGGAAATTAAGGCCAAGGATCCATACTTATAGACTATGTAAGTCCGATTTCTCAATTGTTTTTGAGAATTTTTCTATAAAATTTGTTTGTCAATCATTTGGACCAATGGGAAATTAAGGCCAAGGATCCATACTTATAGACTATGTAAGTCCGATTTCTCAATTGTTTTTGAGAATTTTTCTATAAAATTTGTTTGTCACTCATTTGGACCAATGGGAAATTAAGGCCAAGGATCCATACTTATAGACTATGTAAGTCCGATTTCTCAATTGTATTTTAGAATTTTTCTATAAAATTTGTTTGTCAATCATTTGGACCAATGGGAAATTAAGGCCAAGGATCCATACTTATAGACTATGTAAGTCCGATTTCTCAATTGTTTTTGAGAATTTTTCTATAAAATTTGTTTGTCACTCATTTGGACCAATGGGAAATTAAGGCCAAGGATCCATACTTATAGACTATGTAAGTCCGATTTCTCAATTGTATTTTAGAATTTTTCTATAAAATTTGTTTGTCAATCATTTGGACCAATGGGAAATTAAGGCCAAGGATCCATACTTATAGACTATGTAAGTCCGATTTCTCAATTGTTTTTGAGAATTTTTCTATAAAATTTGTTTGTCAATCATTTGGACCAATGGGAAATTAAGGCCAAGGATCCATACTTATAGACTATGTAAGTCCGATTTCTCAATTGTTTTTGAGAATTTTTCTATAAAATTTGTTTGTCACTCATTTGGACCAATGGGAAATTAAGGCCAAGGATCCATACTTATAGACTATGTAAGTCCGATTTCTCAATTGTTTTTGAGAATTTTTCTATAAAATTTGTTTGTCACTCATTTGGACCAATGGGAAATTAAGGCCAAGGATCCATACTTATAGACTATGTAAGTCCGATTTCTCAATTGTATTTTAGAATTTTTCTATAAAATTTGTTTGTCAATCATTTGGACCAATGGGAAATTAAGGCCAAGGATCCATACTTATAGACTATGTAAGTCCGATTTCTCAATTGTTTTTGAGAATTTTTCTATAAAATTTGTTTGTCACTCATTTGGACCAATGGGAAATTAAGGCCAAGGATCCATACTTATAGACTATGTAAGTCCGATTTCTCAATTGTATTTTAGAATTTTTCTATAAAATTTGTTTGTCAATCATTTGGACCAATGGGAAATTAAGGCCAAGGATCCATACTTATAGACTATGTAAGTCCGATTTCTCAATTGTTTTTGAGAATTTTTCTATAAAATTTGTTTGTCACTCATTTGGACCAATGGGAAATTAAGGCCAAGGATCCATACTTATAGACTATGTAAGTCCGATTTCTCAATTGTATTTTAGAATTTTTCTATAAAATTTGTTTGTCAATCATTTGGACCAATGGGAAATTAAGGCCAAGGATCCATACTTATAGACTATGTAAGTCCGATTTCTCAATTGTTTTTGAGAATTTTTCTATAAAATTTGTTTGTCACTCATTTGGACCAATGGGAAATTAAGGCCAAGGATCCATACTTATAGACTATGTAAGTCCGATTTCTCAATTGTATTTTAGAATTTTTCTATAAAATTTGTTTGTCAATCATTTGGACCAATGGGAAATTAAGGCCAAGGATCCATACTTATAGACTATGTAAGTCCGATTTCTCAATTGTTTTTGAGAATTTTTCTATAAAATTTGTTTGTCACTCATTTGGACCAATGGGAAATTAAGGCCAAGGATCCATACTTATAGACTATGTAAGTCCGATTTCTCAATTGTATTTTAGAATTTTTCTATAAAATTTGTTTGTCAATCATTTGGACCAATGGGAAATTAAGGCCAAGGATCCATACTTATAGACTATGTAAGTCCGATTTCTCAATTGTATTTTAGAATTTTTCTATAAAATTTGTTTGTCACTCATTTGGACCAATGGGAAATTAAGGCCAAGGATCCATACTTATAGACTATGTAAGTCCGATTTCTCAATTGTTTTTGAGAATTTTTCTATAAAATTTGTTTGTCAATCATTTGGACCAATGGGAAATTAAGGCCAAGGATCCATACTTATAGACTATGTAAGTCCGATTTCTCAATTGTTTTTGAGAATTTTTCTATAAAATTTGTTTGTCACTCATTTGGACCAATGGGAAATTAAGGCCAAGGATCCATACTTATAGACTATGTAAGTCCGATTTCTCAATTGTATTTGAGAATTTTTCTATAAAATTTGTTTGTCAATCATTTGGACCAATGGGAAATTAAGGCCAAGGATCCATACTTATAGACTATGTAAGTCCGATTTCTCAATTGTATTTGAGAATTTTTCTATAAAATTTGTTTGTCAATCATTTGGACCAATGGGAAATTAAGGCCAAGGATCCATACTTATAGACTATGTAAGTCCGATTTCTCAATTGTATTTGAGAATTTTTCTATAAAATTTGTTTGTCAATCATTTGGACCAATGGGAAATTAAGGCCAAGGATCCATACTTATAGACTATGTAAGTCCGATTTCTCAATTGTATTTGAGAATTTTTCTATAAAATTTGTTTGTCAATCATTTGGACCAATGGGAAATTAAGGCCAAGGATCCATACTTATAGACTATGTAAGTCCGATTTCTCAATTGTATTTGAGAATTTTTCTATAAAATTTGTTTGTCAATCATTTGGACCAATGGGAAATTAAGGCCAAGGATCCATACTTATAGACTATGTAAGTCCGATTTCTCAATTGTATTTGAGAATTTTTCTATAAAATTTGTTTGTCAATCATTTGGACCAATGGGAAATTAAGGCCAAGGATCCATACTTATAGACTATGTAAGTCCGATTTCTCAATTGTATTTGAGAATTTTTCTATAAAATTTGTTTGTCAATCATTTGGACCAATGGGAAATTAAGGCCAAGGATCCATACTTATAGACTATGTAAGTCCGATTTCTCAATTGTATTTGAGAATTTTTCTATAAAATTTGTTTGTCAATCATTTGGACCAATGGGAAATTAAGGCCAAGGATCCATACTTATAGACTATGTAAGTCCGATTTCTCAATTGTATTTGAGAATTTTTCTATAAAATTTGTTTGTCAATCATTTGGACCAATGGGAAATTAAGGCCAAGGATCCATACTTATAGACTATGTAAGTCCAATTTCTCAATTGTATTTGAGAATTTTTCTATAAAATTTGTTTGTCACTCATTTGGACCAATGGGAAATTAAGGCCAAGGATCCATACTTATAGACTATGTAAGTCCAATTTCTCAATTGTATTTGAGAATTTTTCTATAAAATTTGTTTGTCACTCATTTGGACCAATGGGAAATTAAGGCCAAGGATCCATACTTATAGACTATGTAAGTCCGATTTCTCAATTGTATTTGAGAATTTTTCTATAAAATTTGTTTGTCACTCATTTGGACCAATGGGAAATTAAGGCCAAGGATCCATACTTATAGACTATGTAAGTCCGATTTCTCAATTGTATTTGAGAATTTTTCTATAAAATTTGTTTGTCACTCATTTGGACCAATGGGAAATTAAGGCCAAGGATCCATACTTATAGACTATGTAAGTCCGATTTCTCAATTGTTTTTGAGAATTTTTCTATAAAATTTGTTTGTCACTCATTTGGACCAATGGGAAATTAAGGCCAAGGATCCATACTTATAGACTATGTAAGTCCGATTTCTCAATTGTATTTGAGAATTTTTCTATAAAATTTGTTTGTCACTCATTTGGACCAATGGGAAATTAAGGCCAAGGATCCATACTTATAGACTATGTAAGTCCGATTTCTCAATTGTATTTGAGAATTTTTCTATAAAATTTGTTTGTCACTCATATGGACCAATGGGAAATTAAGGCCAAGGATCCATACTTATAGACTATGTAAGTCCGATTTCTCAATTGTATTTGAGAATTTTTCTATAAAATTTGTTTGTCACTCATTTGGACCAATGGGAAATTAAGGCCAAGGATCCATACTTATAGACTATGTAAGTCCGATTTCTCAATTGTTTTTGAGAATTTTTCTATAAAATTTGTTTGTCACTCATTTGGACCAATGGGAAATTAAGGCCAAGGATCCATACTTATAGACTATGTAAGTCCGATTTCTCAATTGTTTTTGAGAATTTTTCTATAAAATTTGTTTGTCACTCATTTGGACCAATGGGAAATTAAGGCCAAGGATCCATACTTATAGACTATGTAAGTCCGATTTCTCAATTGTATTTGAGAATTTTTCTATAAAATTTGTTTGTCAATCATTTGGACCAATGGGAAATTAAGGCCAAGGATCCATACTTATAGACGATGTAAGTCCGATTTCTCAATTGTTTTTGAGAATTTTTCTATAAAATTTGTTTGTCAATCATTTGGACCAATGGGAAATTAAGGCCAAGGATCCATACTTATAGACTATGTAAGTCCGATTTCTCAATTGTATTTGAGAATTTTTCTATAAAATTTGTTTGTTACTTATTTGGACCAATGGGAAATTAAGGCCAAGGATCCATACTTATAGACTATGTAAGTCCGATTTCTCAATTGTATTTGAGAATTTTTCTATAAAATTTGTTTGTCACTCATATGGACCAATGGGAAATTAAGGCCAAGGATCCATACTTATAGACTATGTAAGTCCGATTTCTCAATTGTATTTGAGAATTTTTCTATAAAATTTGTTTGTCACTCATTTGGACCAATGGGAAATTAAGGCCAAGGATCCATACTTATAGACTATGTAAGTCCGATTTCTCAATTGTATTTGAGAATTTTTCTATAAAATTTGTTTGTCAATCATTTGGACCAATGGGAAATTAAGGCCAAGGATCCATACTTATAGACTATGTAAGTCCGATTTCTCAATTGTATTTGAGAATTTTTCTATAAAATTTGTTTGTCAATCATTTGGACCAATGGGAAATTAAGGCCAAGGATCCATACTTATAGACTATGTAAGTCCGATTTCTCAATTGTATTTGAGAATTTTTCTATAAAATTTGTTTGTCAATCATTTGGACCAATGGGAAATTAAGGCCAAGGATCCATACTTATAGACTATGTAAGTCCGATTTCTCAATTGTATTTGAGAATTTTTCTATAAAATTTGTTTGTCAATCATTTGGACCAATGGGAAATTAAGGCCAAGGATCCATACTTATAGACTATGTAAGTCCGATTTCTCAATTGTATTTGAGAATTTTTCTATAAAATTTGTTTGTCAATCATTTGGACCAATGGGAAATTAAGGCCAAGGATCCATACTTATAGACTATGTAAGTCCGATTTCTCAATTGTATTTGAGAATTTTTCTATAAAATTTGTTTGTCAATCATTTGGACCAATGGGAAATTAAGGCCAAGGATCCATACTTATAGACTATGTAAGTCCGATTTCTCAATTGTATTTGAGAATTTTTCTATAAAATTTGTTTGTCAATCATTTGGACCAATGGGAAATTAAGGCCAAGGATCCATACTTATAGACTATGTAAGTCCGATTTCTCAATTGTATTTGAGAATTTTTCTATAAAATTTGTTTGTCAATCATTTGGACCAATGGGAAATTAAGGCCAAGGATCCATACTTATAGACTATGTAAGTCCAATTTCTCAATTGTATTTGAGAATTTTTCTATAAAATTTGTTTGTCACTCATTTGGACCAATGGGAAATTAAGGCCAAGGATCCATACTTATAGACTATGTAAGTCCAATTTCTCAATTGTATTTGAGAATTTTTCTATAAAATTTGTTTGTCACTCATTTGGACCAATGGGAAATTAAGGCCAAGGATCCATACTTATAGACTATGTAAGTCCGATTTCTCAATTGTATTTGAGAATTTTTCTATAAAATTTGTTTGTCACTCATTTGGACCAATGGGAAATTAAGGCCAAGGATCCATACTTATAGACTATGTAAGTCCGATTTCTCAATTGTATTTGAGAATTTTTCTATAAAATTTGTTTGTCACTCATTTGGACCAATGGGAAATTAAGGCCAAGGATCCATACTTATAGACTATGTAAGTCCGATTTCTCAATTGTTTTTGAGAATTTTTCTATAAAATTTGTTTGTCACTCATTTGGACCAATGGGAAATTAAGGCCAAGGATCCATACTTATAGACTATGTAAGTCCGATTTCTCAATTGTATTTGAGAATTTTTCTATAAAATTTGTTTGTCACTCATTTGGACCAATGGGAAATTAAGGCCAAGGATCCATACTTATAGACTATGTAAGTCCGATTTCTCAATTGTATTTGAGAATTTTTCTATAAAATTTGTTTGTCACTCATATGGACCAATGGGAAATTAAGGCCAAGGATCCATACTTATAGACTATGTAAGTCCGATTTCTCAATTGTATTTGAGAATTTTTCTATAAAATTTGTTTGTCACTCATTTGGACCAATGGGAAATTAAGGCCAAGGATCCATACTTATAGACTATGTAAGTCCGATTTCTCAATTGTTTTTGAGAATTTTTCTATAAAATTTGTTTGTCACTCATTTGGACCAATGGGAAATTAAGGCCAAGGATCCATACTTATAGACTATGTAAGTCCGATTTCTCAATTGTTTTTGAGAATTTTTCTATAAAATTTGTTTGTCACTCATTTGGACCAATGGGAAATTAAGGCCAAGGATCCATACTTATAGACTATGTAAGTCCGATTTCTCAATTGTATTTGAGAATTTTTCTATAAAATTTGTTTGTCAATCATTTGGACCAATGGGAAATTAAGGCCAAGGATCCATACTTATAGACGATGTAAGTCCGATTTCTCAATTGTTTTTGAGAATTTTTCTATAAAATTTGTTTGTCAATCATTTGGACCAATGGGAAATTAAGGCCAAGGATCCATACTTATAGACTATGTAAGTCCGATTTCTCAATTGTATTTGAGAATTTTTCTATAAAATTTGTTTGTTACTTATTTGGACCAATGGGAAATTAAGGCCAAGGATCCATACTTATAGACTATGTAAGTCCGATTTCTCAATTGTATTTGAGAATTTTTCTATAAAATTTGTTTGTCACTCATATGGACCAATGGGAAATTAAGGCCAAGGATCCATACTTATAGACTATGTAAGTCCGATTTCTCAATTGTATTTGAGAATTTTTCTATAAAATTTGTTTGTCACTCATTTGGACCAATGGGAAATTAAGGCCAAGGATCCATACTTATAGACTATGTAAGTCCGATTTCTCAATTGTTTTTGAGAATTTTTCTATAAAATTTGTTTGTCACTCATTTGGACCAATGGGAAATTAAGGCCAAGGATCCATACTTATAGACTATGTAAGTCCGATTTCTCAATTGTATTTGAAAATTTTTCTATAAAATTT
This sequence comes from Lypha dubia, assembly GCA_947311025.1. NCBI lineage: Eukaryota > Metazoa > Arthropoda > Insecta > Diptera > Tachinidae > Lypha > Lypha dubia. The sequence continues at coordinate 4,200,237 of OX371260.1, read as the reverse complement.
GTTTGTCAATCATTTGGACCAATGGGAAATTAAGGCCAAGGATCCATACTTATAGACTATGTAAGTCCGATTTCTCAATTGTTTTTGAGAATTTTTCTATAAAATTTGTTTGTCAATCATTTGGACCAATGGGAAATTAAGGCCAAGGATCCATACTTATAGACTATGTAAGTCCGATTTCTCAATTGTATTTGAGAATTTTTCTATAAAATTTGTTTGTCACTCATTTGGACCAATGGGAAATTAAGGCCAAGGATCCATACTTATAGACTATGTAAGTCCGATTTCTCAATTGTATTTGAGAATTTTTCTATAAAATTTGTTTGTCAATCATTTGGACCAATGGGAAATTAAGGCCAAGGATCCATACTTATAGACTATGTAAGTCCGATTTCTCAATTGTTTTTGAGAATTTTTCTATAAAATTTGTTTGTCAATCATTTGGACCAATGGGAAATTAAGGCCAAGGATCCATACTTATAGACTATGTAAGTCCGATTTCTCAATTGTATTTGAGAATTTTTCTATAAAATTTTTTTGTCAATCATTTGGACCAATGGGAAATTAAGGCCAAGGATCCATACTTATAGACTATGTAAGTCCGATTTCTCAATTGTTTTTGAGAATTTTTCTATAAAATTTGTTTGTCAATCATTTGGACCAATGGGAAATTAAGGCCAAGGATCCATACTTATAGACTATGTAAGTCCGATTTCTCAATTGTATTTGAGAATTTTTCTATAAAATTTGTTTGTCACTCATTTGGACCAATGGGAAATTAAGGCCAAGGATCCATACTTATAGACTATGTAAGTCCGATTTCTCAATTGTATTTGAGAATTTTTCTATAAAATTTGTTTGTCAATCATTTGGACCAATGGGAAATTAAGGCCAAGGATCCATACTTATAGACTATGTAAGTCCGATTTCTCAATTGTTTTTGAGAATTTTTCTATAAAATTTGTTTGTCACTCATTTGGACCAATGGGAAATTAAGGCCAAGGATCCATACTTATAGACTATGTAAGTCCGATTTCTCAATTGTATTTGAGAATTTTTCTATAAAATTTGTTTGTCACTCATTTGGACCAATGGGAAATTAAGGCCAAGGATCCATACTTATAGACTATGTAAGTCCGATTTCTCAATTGTATTTGAGAATTTTTCTATAAAATTTGTTTGTCACTCATTTGGACCAATGGGAAATTAAGGCCAAGGATCCATACTTATAGACTATGTAAGTAAGATTTCTGAATTGTATTTGAGAATTTTGCTATAAAATTTGTTTGTCACTCCTTTCGACCAATGGGAAATTAAGGCCAAGGATCCATACTTATAGACTATGTAAGTCCGATTTCTCAATTTTATTTAAGAATTTTTCTATAAAATTTGTTTGTCACTTATTTGGACCAATGGGAAATTAAGGCCAAGGATCCATACTTATAGACTATGTAAGTCCGATTTCTCAATTGTATTTGAGAATTTTTCTATACTCATTTGGACCAATGGGAAATTAAGGCCAAGGATTCATACTTATAGACTATGTAAGTCCGATTTCTCAATTTTATTTAAGAATTTTTCTATAAAATTTGTTTGTCACTTATTTGGACCAATGGGAAATTAAGGCCAAGGATCCATACTTATAGACTATGTAAGTCCGATTTCTCAATTGTATTTGAGAATTTTTCTATAAAATTTGTTTGTAACTTATTTGGACCAATGGGAAATTAAGGCCAAGGATCCATACTTATAGACTATGTAAGTCCGATTTCTCAATTGTATTTGAGAATTTTTCTATACTCATTTGGACCAATGGGAAATTAAGGCCAAGGATTCATACTTATAGACTATGTAAGTCCGATTTCTCAATTTTATTTAAGAATTTTTCTATAAAATTTGTTTGTCACTTATTTGGACCAATGGGAAATTAAGGCCAAGGATCCATACTTATAGACTATGTAAGTCCGATTTCTCAATTGTATTTGAGAATTTTTCTATACTCATTTGGACCAATGGGAAATTAAGGCCAAGGATCCATACTTATAGACTATGAAAGTCCGATTTCTCAATTGTATTTGAGAATTTTTCTATAAAATTTGTTTGTAACTTATTTGGACCAATGGGAAATTAAGGCCAAGGATCCATACTTATAGACTATGTAAGTCCGATTTCTCAATTGTATTTGAGAATTTTTCTATAAAATTTGTTTGTCACTCATTTGGACCAATGGGAAATTAAGGCCAAGGATCCATACTTATAGACTATGTAAGTAAGATTTCTCAATTGTATTTGAGAATTTTGCTATAAAATTTGTTTGTCACTCCTTTCGACCAATGGGAAATTAAGGCCAAGGATCCATACTTATAGACTATGTAAGTCCGATTTCTCAATTGTATTTGAGAATTTTTCTATACTCATTTGGACCAATGGGAAATTAAGGCCAAGGATTCATACTTATAGACTATGTAAGTCCGATTTCTCAATTGTATTTGAGAATTTTTCTATAAAATTTGTTTGTCACTCATTTGGACCAATGGGAAATTAAGGCCAAGGATCCATACTTATAGACTATGTAAGTCCGATTTCTCAATTGTATTTGAGAATTTTTCTATAAAATTTGTTTGTCACTCATTTGGACCAATGGGAAATTAAGGCCAAGGATCCATACTTATAGACTATGTAAGTCCGATTTCTCAATTGTATTTGAGAATTTTTCTATAAAATTTGTTTGTCACTCATTTGGACCAATGGGAAATTAAGGCCAAGGATCCATACTTATAGACTATGTAAGTCCGATTTCTCAATTGTATTTGAGAATATTTCTATAAAATTTGTTTGTCATTTGGACCAATGGGAATGTAAGTCCGATTTCTCAATTGTATTTGAGAATTTTGCTATAAAATTTGTTTGTCACTCATTTGGACCAATGGGAAATTAAGGCCAAGGATCCATACTTATAGACTATGTAAGTCCGATTTCTCAATTGTATTTGAGAATTTTTCTATAAAATTTGTTTGTCACTCATTTGGACCAATGGGAAATTAAGGCCAAGGATCCATACTTATAGACTATGTAAGTCCGATTTCTCAATTGTATTTGAGAATTTTTCTATAAAATTTGTTTGTCACTCATTTGGACCAATGGGAAATTAAGGCCAAGGATCCATACTTATAGACTATGTAAGTCCGATTTCTCAATTGTATTTGAGAATTTTTCTATAAAATTTGTTTGTCACTCATTTGGACCAATGGGAAATTAAGGCCAAGGATCCATACTTATAGACTATGTAAGTCCGATTTCTCAATTGTATTTGAGAATATTTCTATAAAATTTGTTTGTCATTTGGACCAATGGGAATGTAAGTCCGATTTCTCAATTGTATTTGAGAATTTTTCTATAAAATTTGTTTGTCACTCATTTGGACCAATGGGAAATTAAGGCCAAGGATCCATACTTATAGACTATGTAAGTCCGATTTCTCAATTGTATTTGAGAATTTTTCTATAAAATTTGTTTGTCACTCATTTGGACCAATGGGAAATTAAGGCCAAGGATCCATACTTATAGACTATGTAAGTCCGATTTCTCAATTGTATTTGAGAATTTTTCTATAAAATTTGTTTGTCACTCATTTGGACCAATGGGAAATTAAGGCCAAGGATCCATACTTATAGACTATGTAAGTCCGATTTCTCAATTGTATTTGAGAATTTTTCTATAAAATTTGTTTGTCACTCATTTGGACCAATGGGAAATTAAGGCCAAGGATCCATACTTATAGACTATGTAAGTCCGATTTCTCAATTGTATTTGAGAATTTTTCTATAAAATTTGTTTGTCACTCATTTGGACCAATGGGAAATTAAGGCCAAGGATCCATACTTATAGACTATGTAAGTAAGATTTCTGAATTGTATTTGAGAATTTTGCTATAAAATTTGTTTGTCACTCCTTTCGACCAATGGGAAATTAAGGCCAAGGATCCATACTTATAGACTATGTAAGTCCGATTTCTCAATTTTATTTAAGAATTTTTCTATAAAATTTGTTTGTCACTTATTTGGACCAATGGGAAATTAAGGCCAAGGATCCATACTTATAGACTATGTAAGTCCGATTTCTCAATTGTATTTGAGAATTTTTCTATACTCATTTGGACCAATGGGAAATTAAGGCCAAGGATTCATACTTATAGACTATGTAAGTCCGATTTCTCAATTTTATTTAAGAATTTTTCTATAAAATTTGTTTGTCACTTATTTGGACCAATGGGAAATTAAGGCCAAGGATCCATACTTATAGACTATGTAAGTCCGATTTCTCAATTGTATTTGAGAATTTTTCTATAAAATTTGTTTGTCACTCATTTGGACCAATGGGAAATTAAGGCCAAGGATCCATACTTATAGACTATGTAAGTAAGATTTCTCAATTGTATTTGAGAATTTTGCTATAAAATTTGTTTGTCACTCCTTTCGACCAATGGGAAATTAAGGCCAAGGATCCATACTTATAGACTATGTAAGTCCGATTTCTCAATTGTATTTGAGAATTTTTCTATACTCATTTGGACCAATGGGAAATTAAGGCCAAGGATTCATACTTATAGACTATGTAAGTCCGATTTCTCAATTGTATTTGAGAATTTTTCTATAAAATTTGTTTGTCACTCATTTGGACCAATGGGAAATTAAGGCCAAGGATCCATACTTATAGACTATGTAAGTCCGATTTCTCAATTGTATTTGAGAATTTTTCTATAAAATTTGTTTGTCACTCATTTGGACCAATGGGAAATTAAGGCCAAGGATCCATACTTATAGACTATGTAAGTCCGATTTCTCAATTGTATTTGAGAATTTTTCTATAAAATTTGTTTGTCACTCATTTGGACCAATGGGAAATTAAGGCCAAGGATCCATACTTATAGACTATGTAAGTCCGATTTCTCAATTGTATTTGAGAATATTTCTATAAAATTTGTTTGTCATTTGGACCAATGGGAATGTAAGTCCGATTTCTCAATTGTATTTGAGAATTTTGCTATAAAATTTGTTTGTCACTCATTTGGACCAATGGGAAATTAAGGCCAAGGATCCATACTTATAGACTATGTAAGTCCGATTTCTCAATTGTATTTGAGAATTTTTCTATAAAATTTGTTTGTCATTTGGACCAATGGGAATATAAGTCCGATTTCTCAATTGTATTTGAGAATTTTTCTATAAAATTTGTTTGTCATTTGGACCAATGGGAATGTAAGTCCGATTTCTCAATTGTATTTGAGAATTTTTCTATAAAATTTGTTTGTCACTCATTTGGACCAATGGGAAATTAAGGCCAAGGATCCATACTTATAGACTATGTAAGTCCAATTTCTCAATTGTATTTGAGAATTTTGCTATAAAATTTGTTTGTCACTCATTTGGACCAATGGAAAATTAAGGCCAAGGATCCATACTTATAGACTATGTAAGTCCGATTTCTCAATTGTATTTGAGAATTTTTCTATAAAATTTGTTTGTCACTCATTTGGACCAATGGGAAATTAAGGCCAAGGATCCATACTTATAGACTATGTAAGTCCGATTTCTCAATTGTATTTGAGAATTTTTCTATAAAATTTGTTTGTCATTTGGACCAATGGGAATATAAGTCCGATTTCTCAATTGTATTTGAGAATTTTTCTATAAAATTTGTTTGTCATTTGGACCAATGGGAATGTAAGTCCGATTTCTCAATTGTATTTGAGAATTTTTCTATAAAATTTGTTTGTCACTCATTTGGACCAATGGGAAATTAAGGCCAAGGATCCATACTTATAGACTATGTAAGTCCAATTTCTCAATTGTATTTGAGAATTTTGCTATAAAATTTGTTTGTCACTCATTTGGACCAATGGAAAATTAAGGCCAAGGATCCATACTTATAGACTATGTAAGTCCGATTTCTCAATTGTATTTGAGAATTTTTCTATAAAATTTGTTTGTCATTTGGACCAATGGGAATATAAGTCCGATTTCTCAATTGTATTTGAGAATTTTTCTATAAAATTTGTTTGTCATTTGCACCAATGGGAATGTAAGTCCGATTTCTCAATTGTATTTGAGAATTTTTCTATAAAATTTGTTTGTCACTCATTTGGACCAATGGGAAATTAAGGCCAAGGATCCATACTTATAGACTATGTAAGTCCGATTTCTCAATTGTATTTGAGAATTTTTCTATAAAATTTGCTTGTCACTCATTTGGACCAATGGGAATGTAAGTCCGATTTCTCAATTGTATTTGAGAATTTTTCTATTAAATTTGTTTGTCACTCATTTGGACCAATGGGAAATTAAGGCCAAGGATCCATACTTATAGACTATGTAAGTCCGATTTCTCAATTGTATTTGAGAATTTTTCTATTAAATTTGTTTGTCACTCATTTGGACCAATGGGAAATTAAGGCCAAGGTTCCATACTTATAGACTATGTAAGTCCGATTTCTCAATTGTATTTGAGAATTTTTCTATTAAATTTGTTTGTCACTCATTTGGACCAATGGGAAATTAAGGCCAAGGTTCCATACTTATAGACTATGTAAGTCCGATTTCTCAATTGTATTTGAGAATTTTTCTATAAAATTTGTTTGTCACTCATTTGGACCAATGGGAAATTAAGGCCAAGGTTCCATACTTATAGACTATGTAAGTCCGATTTCTCAATTGTATTTGAGAATTTTTCTATTAAATTTGTTTGTCACTCATTTGGACCAATGGGAAATTAAGGCCAAGGATCCATACTTATAGACTATGTAAGTCCGATTTCTCAATTGTATTTGAGAATTTTTCTATTAAATTTGTTTGTCACTCATTTGGACCAATGGGAAATTAAGGCCAAGGTTCCATACTTATAGACTATGTAAGTCCGATTTCTCAATTGTATTTGAGAATTTTTCTATAAAATTTGTTTGTCACTCATTTGGACCAATGGGAAATTAAGGCCAAGGTTCTATAATTATAGACTATGTAATTCCGATTTCTCAATTGTATTTGAGAATTTTTCTATAAAATTTGTTTGTCAATCATTTGGACCAATGGGAACTTAAGGCCAAGGATCCATACTTATAGCCTATGTAAGTCCGATTTCTCAATTGTATTTGAGAATTTTTCTATAAAATTTGTTTGTCAATCATTTGGACCAATGGGAAATTAAGGCCAAGGATCCATACTTATAGCCTATGTAAGTCCGATTTCTCAATTGTATTTGAGAATTTTTCTATTAAATTTGTTTGTCACTCATTTGGACCAATGGGAATGTAAGTCCGATTTCTCAATTGTATTTGAGAATTTTTCTATATAATTTGTTTGTCAATCATTTGGACCAATGGGAAATTAAGGCCAAGGATCCTTACTTATAGACTATGTAAGTCCGATTTCTCAATTGTATTTGAGAATTTTTCTATAAAATTTGTTTGTCAATCATTTGGACCAATGGGAAATTAAGGCCAAGGATCCTTACTTATAGACTATGTAAGTCCGATTTCTCAATTGTATTTGAGAATTTTTCTATAAAATTTGTTTGTCAATCATTTGGACCAATGGGAAATTAAGGCCAAGGATCCATACTTATAGACTATGTAAGTAAGATTTCTCAATTGTATTTGAGAATTTTGCTATAAAATTGTTTGTCACTCCTTTCGACCAATGGGAAATTAAGGCCAAGGATCCATACTAATAGACTATGTAAGTCCGATTTCTCAATTGTATTTGAGAATTTTTCTATAAAATTTGTTTGTCAATCATTTGGACCAATGGGAAATTAAGGCCAAGGATCCATACTTATAGACTATGTAAGTCCGATTTCTCAATTGTATTTGAGAATTTTTCTATAAAATTTGTTTGTCACTCATTTGGACCAATGGGAAATTAAGGCCAAGGATCCATACTTATAGACTATGTAAGTAAGATTTCTCAATTGTATTTGAGAATTTTGCTATAAAATTGTTTGTCACTCCTTTCGACCAATGGGAAATTAAGGCCAAGGATCCATACTAATAGACTATGTAAGTCCGATTTCTCAATTGTATTTGAGAATTTTTCTATAAAATTTGTTTGTCAATCATTTGGACCAATGGGAAATTAAGGCCAAGGATCCATACTAATAGACTATGTAAGTCCGATTTCTCAATTGTATTTGAGAATTTTTCTATAAAATTTGTTTGTCAATCATTTGGACCAATGGGAAATTAAGGCCAAGGATCCATACTAATAGACTATGTAAGTAAGATTTCTCAATTGTATTTGAGAATTTTTCTATAAAATTTGTTTGTCACTCATTTGGACCAATGGGAAATTAAGGCCAAGGATCCATACTTATAGACTATGTAAGTAAGATTTCTCAATTGTATTTGAGAATTTTGCTATAAAATTGTTTGTCACTCCTTTCGACCAATGGGAAATTAAGGCCAAGGATCCATACTAATAGACTATGTAAGTCCGATTTCTCAATTGTATTTGAGAATTTTTCTATAAAATTTGTTTGTCAATCATTTGGACCAATGGGAAATTAAGGCCAAGGATCCATACTAATAGACTATGTAAGTCCGATTTCTCAATTGTATTTGAGAATTTTTCTATAAAATTTGTTTGTCAATCATTTGGACCAATGGGAAATTAAGGCCAACGATCCATACTAATAGACTATGTAAGTCCGATTTCTCAATTGTATTTGAGAATTTTGCTATAAAATTGTTTGTCACTCCTTTCGACCAATGGGAAATTAAGGCCAAGGATCCATACTAATAGACTATGTAAGTCCGATTTCTCAATTGTATTTGAGAATTTTTCTATAAAATTTGTTTGTCAATCATTTGGACCAATGGGAAATTAAGGCCAAGGATACATACTTATAGACTATGTAAGTAAGATTTCTCAATTGTATTTGAGAATTTTTCTATAAAATTTGTTTGTCAATCATTTGGACCAATGGGAAATTAAGGCCAAGGATACATACTTATAGACTATGTAAGTCCGATTTCTCAATTGTATTTGAGAATTTTTCTATAAAATTTGTTTGTCAATCATTTGGACCAATGGGAAATTAAGGCCAAGGATCCATACTAATAGACTATGTAAGTCCGATTTCTCAATTGTATTTGAGAATTTTTCTATAAAATTTGTTTGTCAATCATTTGGACCAATGGGAAATTAAGGCCAAGGATACATACTAATAGACTATGTAAGTCCGATTTCTCAATTGTATTTGAGAATTTTTCTATAAAATTTGTTTGTCAATCATTTGGACCAATGGGAAATTAAGGCCAAGGATACATACTTATAGACTATGTAAGTAAGATTTCTCAATTGTATTTGAGAATTTTTCTATAAAATTTGTTTGTCACTCCTTTCGACCAATGGGAAATTAAGGCCAAGGATCCATACTTATAGCCTATGTAAGTCCGATTTCTCAATTGTATTTGAGAATTTTTCTATTAAATTTGTTTGTCACTCATTTGGACCAATGGGAAATTAAGGCCAAGGATACATACTAATAGACTATGTAAGTCCGATTTCTCAATTGTATTTGAGAATTTTTCTATAAAATTTGTTTGTCAATCATTTGGACCAATGGAAAATTAAGGCCAAGGATCCATACTTATATGCTATGTAAGTCCGATTTCTCAATTGTATTTGAGAATTTTTCTATAAAATTTGTTTGTCACTCATTTGGACCAATGGGAAATTAAGGCCAAGGATCCATACTTATAGACTATGTAAGTAAGATTTCTCAATTGTATTTGAGAATTTTGCTATAAAATTGTTTGTCACTCCTTTCGACCAATGGGAAATTAAGGCCAAGGATCCATACTAATAGACTATGTAAGTCCGATTTCTCAATTGTATTTGAGAATTTTTCTATAAAATTTGTTTGTCAATCATTTGGACCAATGGGAAATTAAGGCCAAGGATACATACTTATAGACTATGTAAGTAAGATTTCTCAATTGTATTTGAGAATTTTTCTATAAAATTTGTTTGTCACTCCTTTCGACCAATGGGAAATTAAGGCCAAGGATCCATACTTATAGCCTATGTAAGTCCGATTTCTCAATTGTATTTGAGAATTTTTCTATTAAATTTGTTTGTCACTCATTTGGACCAATGGGAAATTAAGGCCAAGGATCCATACTTATAGACTATGTAAGTCCGATTTCTCAATTGTATTTGAGAATTTTTCTATTAAATTTGTTTGTCACTCATTTGGACCAATGGGAAATTAAGGCAAAGGTTCCATACTTATAGACTATGTAAGTCCGATTTCTCAATTGTATTTGAGAATTTTTCTATTAAATTTGTTTGTCACTCATTTGGACCAATGGGAAATTAAGGCCAAGGTTCCATACTTATAGACTATGTAATTCCGATTTCTCAATTGTATTTGAGAATTTTTCTATAAAATTTGTTTGTCAATCATTTGGACCAATGGGAAATTAAGGCCAAGGATCCATACTTATAGACTATGTAAGTCCGATTTCTCAATTGTATTTGAGAATTTTTCTATAAAATTTGCTTGTCACTCATTTGGACCAATGGGAAATTAAGGCCAAGGTTCCATACTTATAGACTATGTAAGTCCGATTTCTCAATTGTATTTGAGAATTTTTCTATAAAATTTGTTTGTCACTCATTTGGACCAATGGAAAATTAAGGCCAAGGATCCATACTTATAGCCTATGTAAGTCCGATTTCTCAATTGTATTTGAGAATTTTTCTATAAAATTTGCTTGTCACTCATTTGAACCAATGAAAATGTAAGTCCGATTTCTCAATTGTATTTGAGAATTTTTCTATAAAATTTGTTTGTCACTCATTTGGACCAATGGAAAATTAAGGCCAAGGATCCATACTTATATGCTATGTAAGTCCGATTTCTCAATTGTATTTGAGAATTTTTCTATAAAATTTGTTTGTCACTCATTTGGACCAATGGGAAATTAAGGCCAAGGATCCATACTTATAGCCTATGTAAGTCCGATTTCTCAATTGTATTTGAGAATTTTTCTATAAAATTTGTTTGTCACTCATTTGGACCAATGGAAAATTAAGGCCAAGGATCCATACTTATAGCCTATGTAAGTCCGATTTCTCAATTTTATTTGAGAATTTTTCTATAAAATTTGCTTGTCACTCATTTGGACCAATGGGAATGTAAGTCCGATTTCTCAATTGTATTTGAGAATTTTTCTATAAAATTTGTTTGTCACTCATTTGGACCAATGGAAAATTAAGGCCAAGGATCCATACTTATAGCCTATGTAAGTCCGATTTCTCAATTGTATTTGAGAATTTTTCTATAAAATTTGTTTGTCACTCATTTGGACCAATGGAAAATTAAGGCCAAGGATCCATACTTATAGCCTATGTAAGTCCGATTTCTCAATTGTATTTGAGAATTTTTCTATAAAATTTGTTTGTCACTCATTTGGACCAATGGAAAATTAAGGCCAAGGATCCATACTTATAGCCTATGTAAGTCCGATTTCTCAATTGTATTTGAGAATTTTTCTATAAAATTTGTTTGTCACTCATTTGGACCAATGGAAAATTAAGGCCAAGGATCCATACTTATAGGCTATGTAAGTCCGATTTCTCAATTGTATTTGAGAATTTTTCTATAAAATTTGTTTGTCACTCATTTGGACCAATGGGAATGTAAGTCCGATTTCTCAATTGTATTTGAGAATTTTTCTATTAAATTTGTTTGTCACTCATTTGGACCAATGGGAAATTAAGGCCAAGGATCCATACTTATAGCCTATGTAAGTCCGATTTCTCAATTGTATTTGAGAATTTTTCTATTAAATTTGTTTGTCACTCATTTGGACCAATGGAAAATTAAGGCCAAGGATCCATACTTATAGCCTATGTAAGTCCGATTTCTCAATTGTATTTGAGAATTTTTCTATAAAATTTGCTTGTCACTCATTTGGACCAATGGGAATGTAAGTCCGATTTCTCAATTGTATTTGAGAATTTTTCTATAAAATTTCTTTGTCACTCATTTGGACCAATGGGAAATTAAGGCCAAGGTTCCATACTTATAGACTATGTAAGTCCGATTTCTCAATTGTATTTGAGAATTTTTCTATTAAATTTGTTTGTCACTCATTTGGACCAATGGGAAATTAAGGCCAAGGTTCCATACTTATAGACTATGTAAGTCCGATTTCTCAATTGTATTTGAGAATTTTTCTATAAAATTTGTTTGTCAATCATTTGGACCAATGGGAAATTAAGGCCAAGGATCCATACTTATAGACTATGTAAGTCCGATTTCTCAATTGTATTTGAGAATTTTTCTATTAAATTTGTTTGTCACTCATTTGGACCAATGGGAAATTAAGGCCAAGGTTCCATACTTATAGACTATGTAAGTCCGATTTCTCAATTGTATTTGAGAATTTTTCTATAAAATTTGTTTGTCAATCATTTGGACCAATGGGAAATTAAGGCCAAGGATCCATACTTATAGACTATGTAAGTCCGATTTCTCAATTGTATTTGAGAATTTTTCTATAAAATTTGTTTGTCAATCATTTGGACCAATGGGAAATTAAGGCCAAGGATCCATACTTATAGACTATGTAAGTCCGATTTCTCAATTGTATTTGAGAATTTTTCTATAAAATTTGTTTGTCAATCATTTGGACCAATGGGAAATTAAGGCCAAGGATCCATACTTATAGACTATGTAAGTCCGATTTCTCAATTGTATTTGAGAATTTTTCTATAAAATTTGTTTGTCAATCATTTGGACCAATGGGAAATTAAGGCCAAGGATCCATACTTATAGACTATGTAAGTCCGATTTCTCAATTGTATTTGAGAATTTTTCTATTAAATTTGTTTGTCACTCATTTGGACCAATGGGAAATTAAGGCCAAGGATCCATACTTATAGACTATGTAAGTCCGATTTCTCAATTGTATTTGAGAATTTTTCTATAAAATTTGTTTGTCAATCATTTGGACCAATGGGAAATTAAGGCCAAGGATCCATACTTATAGACTATGTAAGTCCGATTTCTCAATTGTATTTGAGAATTTTTCTATTAAATTTGTTTGTCACTCATTTGGACCAATGGGAAATTAAGGCCAAGGTTCCATACTTATAGACTATGTAAGTCCGATTTCTCAATTGTATTTGAGAATTTTTCTATAAAATTTGTTTGTCAATCATTTGGACCAATGGGAAATTAAGGCCAAGGATCCATACTTATAGCCTATGTAAGTCCGATTTCTCAATTGTATTTGAGAATTTTTCTATTAAATTTGTTTGTCACTCATTTGGACCAATGGGAAATTAAGGCCAAGGATCCATACTTATAGACTATGTAAGTCCGATTTCTCAATTGTATTTGAGAATTTTTCTATTAAATTTGTTTGTCACTCATTTGGACCAATGGGAAATTAAGGCCAAGGATCCATACTTATAGACTATGTAAGTCCGATTTCTCAATTGTATTTGAGAATTTTTCTATTAAATTTGTTTGTCACTCATTTGGACCAATGGGAAATTAAGGCCAAGGATCCATACTTATAGACTATGTAAGTCCGATTTCTCAATTGTATTTGAGAATTTTTCTATTAACCCATTTTCAGCCAAGAAAATTCAAACACGAGCTTTTTAAAAAAATCTATTCTTTTTATAGTAATTCGGACCTTCTGAATCCAAATACGTTGTCGGTTTGACGCTATCTTATCCGTGATTCCTGGAAAAAGGTGTTCGCAAGTGCGAACACTGGCTTCAATTTGACATAAATTTTCCATATGAAAAAAATTAATGTGCATATATGTATGTATATAAATTGGCATAAATAAGATAAAATTCATCATAATGCTCGTAACTAATGGGAGATCTTAATTTTTTTACGTATTAAGATAATAATATATATATATATTTTAAATTAAATTTTTCAAAACATTGGCACATCCACTTGATTGGTTTGCCACACCCTTAAAGTTGTCATCTTCTAGGCTTTCCTTGTGGCTGAACTATTGGAATATGTTCTTCTACAATTCGCGGCAATTGGTAAGTAACGCTTCTGTCGTATCTTTCTTTTGCGGATTCAACTTGAGATAAAATGTTTTTGTTCACCTTTTTCCAAAAAGCAATGTAGTTTCCACGTATTAGTGACTGATGAACTAAGAACAGAAATAAATCAAGGCCAATGCCAGTTCTTTGACCTAATATTTATCCTGTAATATGAAGCAGCATTGTCGTGAAGGTCTACTCTTCCCATCCTATTGTTGTATGAGCTGAAAACCAAAGGTTGTGGTGTGGCACACTCATATTTTTCAATTCGTTTTTCCATCGCTTTACGCTGTGCTTCGGTTCAATTCGCTCGAAGTTTGTGAGAACCGTTACCTCTTTGTTGTCTGCCCAACGACAAACAAATAACGAATTTGTTCTACGGAATTGATGGTCAGTTTCTCCCCGCATCATCTGCTTTCCTGTGCGTAATGGGGCTTTGCAATATCACTTATTTCATCACATAGATTTTTTTAATGATTTTTAACGTTTCAGCATTAGGTTTCAGGTGAAAATCGATAGTTTGCGTAACAATTTTTTGTCCATTTTGGTTTGCCAAAAGAGTCCGACGGTTTGCATGTTTTCCTTTTTCGCTTCGGTGGCGGTGGACCACAGGAAGCTATAACCGGCCTTTGCAATTCGAAATCTTCAAGCTCTTCATTATTTGCTTTTGTTATTTAAAATGTTCCTGCAATTTCGCATGTAGGAGGTTCCTGAAAACTACAATTACAATAAGAAATATAATAATTAATCATGTGATCATGTCTTTAAAGGGAATAATGTCTTCATCTTTCATTTTTTCATCTGTTCACATTACCCATCTAAGTCTGGAGGTGATACAATTTCAGACTCAATTGGGTTTTCAAGATATTCATCCAACAACATTATTTCAGTTTCTTTCATAGAAAGTACCCGTTTATAAGCCATTTTACAATAATTCACTTCACTTGTAATATTTAAACAAAATAAGTAGATCTTCACAACACATCAAATATCACGCAACTGCTTCCGCAGTTTGCTTGCAAGTTTTTTTTTTTAGTAAAAACACTTATCATATTTAGCAAAACAACAAAGAAGAACGATATTGTATCAAAGAAGCACATTCTCCAAATAGCAGCCAATGTTCGCGCTTGCGAACAGTTATATTAACAGTGATAATATAATAATAATGTTTTGGTATATTTAGTTTTTTTATCATATTTTGCTAATTTCCATTGCTGGCGCAAATACACAATATTTAGATTTTACATTTTTGAACAATTAATATTTTTTTTGCAATTTTAAAAAAATCCACTGAAAACACTATCCACTAAATAAAGTTTTATTTAAAATAGAAGATAAATTAGAAATATTTTTTAACGCCTATTTAAAGTCTAGACTATATATTAAATAATGAACTAATTAAATTTTAGTAAATAAATATATAATGCGTTTTAAATTCGCAATAAAAACTAGCAAATTTACTGTTCGCAAGTACGAACAGCGGCCGAAAATGGGTTAAATTTGTTTGTCACTCATTTGGACCAATGGGAAATTAAGGCCAAGGATCCATACTTATAGACTATGTAAGTCCGATTTCTCAATTGTATTTGAGAATTTTTCTATAAAATTTGTTTGTCAATCATTTGGACCAATGGGAAATTAAGGCCAAGGTTCCATACTTATAGACTATGTAAGTCCGATTTCTCAATTGTATTTGAGAATTTTTCTATAAAATTTGTTTGTCACTCATTTGGACCAATGGGAAATTAAGGCCAAGGATCCATACTTATAGCCTATGTAAGTCCGATTTCTCAATTGTATTTGAGAATTTTTCTATTAAATTTGTTTGTCACTCATTTGGACCAATGGGAAATTAAGGCCAAGGTTCCATACTTATAGACTATGTAAGTCCGATTTCTCAATTGTATTTGAGAATTTTTCTATTAAATTTGTTTGTCACTCATTTGGACCAATGGGAAATTAAGGCCAAGGTTCCATACTTATAGACTATGTAAGTCCGATTTCTCAATTGTATTTGAGAATTTTTCTATTAAATTTGTTTGTCACTCATTTGGACCAATGGGAAATTAAGGCCAAGGTTCCATACTTATAGACTATGTAAGTCCGATTTCTCAATTGTATTTGAGAATTTTTCTATTAAATTTGTTTGTCACTCATTTGGACCAATGGGAAATTAAGGCCAAGGTTCCATACTTATAGACTATGTAAGTCCGATTTCTCAATTGTATTTGAGAATTTTTCTATTAAATTTGTTTGTCACTCATTTGGACCAATGGGAAATTAAGGCCAAGGTTCCATACTTATAGACTATGTAAGTCCGATTTCTCAATTGTATTTGAGAATTTTTCTATTAAATTTGTTTGTCACTCATTTGGACCAATGGGAAATTAAGGCCAAGGTTCCATACTTATAGACTATGTAAGTCCGATTTCTCAATTGTATTTGAGAATTTTTCTATTAAATTTGTTTGTCACTCATTTGGACCAATGGGAAATTAAGGCCAAGGTTCCATACTTATAGACTATGTAAGTCCGATTTCTCAATTGTATTTGAGAATTTTTCTATAAAATTTGTTTGTCAATCATTTGGACCAATGGGAAATTAAGGCCAAGGATCCATACTTATAGACTATGTAAGTCCGATTTCTCAATTGTATTTGAGAATTTTTCTATAAAATTTGTTTGTCAATCATTTGGACCAATGGGAAATTAAGGCCAAGGATCCATACTTATAGACTATGTAAGTCCGATTTCTCAATTGTATTTGAGAATTTTTCTATTAAATTTGTTTGTCACTCATTTGGACCAATGGGAAATTAAGGCCAAGGTTCCATACTTATAGACTATGTAAGTCCGATTTCTCAATTGTATTTGAGAATTTTTCTATAAAATTTGTTTGTCAATCATTTGGACCAATGGGAAATTAAGGCCAAGGATCCATACTTATAGACTATGTAAGTCCGATTTCTCAATTGTATTTGAGAATTTTTCTATTAAATTTGTTTGTCACTCATTTGGACCAATGGGAAATTAAGGCCAAGGATCCATACTTATAGACTATGTAAGTCCGATTTCTCAATTGTATTTGAGAATTTTTCTATAAAATTTGTTTGTCACTCATTTGGACCAATGGGAAATTAAGGCCAAGGATCCATACTTATAGCCTATGTAAGTCCGATTTCTCAATTGTATTTGAGAATTTTTCTATTAAATTTGTTTGTCACTCATTTGGACCAATGGGAAATTAAGGCCAAGGTTCCATACTTATAGACTATGTAAGTCCGATTTCTCAATTGTATTTGAGAATTTTTCTACAAAATTTGTTTGTCAATCATTTGGACCAATGGGAAATTAAGGCCAAGGATCCATACTTATAGACTATGTAAGTCCGATTTCTCAATTGTATTTGAGAATTTTTCTATTAAATTTGTTTGTCACTCATTTGGACCAATGGGAAATTAAGGCCAAGGATCCATACTTATAGACTATGTAAGTCCGATTTCTCAATTGTATTTGAGAATTTTTCTATTAAATTTGTTTGTCACTCATTTGGACCAATGGGAAATTAAGGCCAAGGATCCATACTTATAGCCTATGTAAGTCCGATTTCTCAATTGTATTTGAGAATTTTTCTATAAAATTTGTTTGTCAATCATTTGGACCAATGGGAAATTAAGGCCAAGGATCCATACTTATAGCCTATGTAAGTCCGATTTCTCAATTGTATTTGAGAATTTTTCTATTAAATTTGTTTGTCACTCATTTGGACCAATGGGAAATTAAGGCCAAGGATCCATACTTATAGACTATGTAAGTCCGATTTCTCAATTGTATTTGAGAATTTTTCTATTAAATTTGTTTGTCACTCATTTGGACCAATGGGAAATTAAGGCCAAGGTTCCATACTTATAGACTATGTAAGTCCGATTTCTCAATTGTATTTGAGAATTTTTCTATTAAATTTGTTTGTCACTCATTTGGACCAATGGGAAATTAAGGCCAAGGATCCATACTTATAGCCTATGTAAGTCCGATTTCTCAATTGTATTTGAGAATTTTTCTATTAAATTTGTTTGTCACTCATTTGGACCAATGGGAAATTAAGGCCAAGGATCCATACTTATAGCCTATGTAAGTCCGATTTCTCAATTGTATTTGAGAATTTTTCTATAAAATTTGTTTGTCAATCATTTGGACCAATGGGAAATTAAGGCCAAGGATCCATACTTATAGCCTATGTAAGTCCGATTTCTCAATTGTATTTGAGAATTTTTCTATTAAATTTGTTTGTCACTCATTTGGACCAATGGGAAATTAAGGCCAAGGATCCATACTTATAGACTATGTAAGTCCGATTTCTCAATTGTATTTGAGAATTTTTCTATTAAATTTGTTTGTCACTCATTTGGACCAATGGGAAATTAAGGCCAAGGATCCATACTTATAGCCTATGTAAGTCCGATTTCTCAATTGTATTTGAGAATTTTTCTATTAAATTTGTTTGTCACTCATTTGGACCAATGGGAAATTAAGGCCAAGGATCCATACTTATAGCCTATGTAAGTCCGATTTCTCAATTGTATTTGAGAATTTTTCTATAAAATTTGTTTGTCAATCATTTGGACCAATGGGAAATTAAGGCCAAGGATCCATACTTATAGCCTATGTAAGTCCGATTTCTCAATTGTATTTGAGAATTTTTCTATTAAATTTGTTTGTCACTCATTTGGACCAATGGGAAATTAAGGCCAAGGATCCATACTTATAGACTATGTAAGTCCGATTTCTCAATTGTATTTGAGAATTTTTCTATTAAATTTGTTTGTCACTCATTTGGACCAATGGGAAATTAAGGCCAAGGTTCCATACTTATAGACTATGTAAGTCCGATTTCTCAATTGTATTTGAGAATTTTTCTATAAAATTTGTTTGTCAATCATTTGGACCAATGGGAAATTAAGGCCAAGGATCCATACTTATAGACTATGTAAAACCAATTTCTCAATTGTATTTGAGAATTTTTCTATTAAATTTGTTTGTCACTCATTTGGACCAATGGGAAATTAAGGCCAAGGATCCATACTTATAGACTATGTAAGTCCAATTTCTCAATTGTATTTGAGAATTTTTCTATAAAATTTGTTTGTCAATCATTTGGACCAATGGGAAATTAAGGCCAAGGATCCATACTTATAGACTATGTAAGTCCAATTTCTCAATTGTATTTGAGAATTTTTCTATTAAATTTGTTTGTCACTCATTTGGACCAATGGGAAATTAAGGCCAAGGATCCATACTTATAGACTATGTAAGTCCAATTTCTCAATTGTATTTGAGAATTTTTCTATAAAATTTGTTTGTCAATCATTTGGACCAATGGGAAATTAAGGCCAAGGATCCATACTTATAGACTATGTAAGTCCAATTTCTCAATTGTATTTGAGAATTTTTCTATTAAATTTGTTTGTCACTCATTTGGACCAATGGGAAATTAAGGCCAAGGATCCATACTTATAGACTATGTAAGTCCAATTTCTCAATTGTATTTGACAATTTTTCTATAAAATTTGTTTGTCAATCATTTGGACCAATGGGAAATTAAGGCCAAGGATCCATACTTATAGACTATGTAAGTCCAATTTCTCAATTGTATTTGAGAATTTTTCTATAAAATTTGTTTGTCAATCATTTGGACCAATGGGAAATTAAGGCCAAGGATCCATACTTATAGACTATGTAAGTCCAATTTCTCAATTGTATTTGAGAATTTTTCTATTAAATTTGTTTGTCACTCATTTGGACCAATGGGAAATTAAGGCCAAGGATCCATACTTATAGACTATGTAAGTCCAATTTCTCAATTGTATTTGAGAATTTTTCTATAAAATTTGTTTGTCAATCATTTGGACCAGTGGGAAATTAAGGCCAAGGATCCATACTTATAGACTATGTAAGTCCAATTTCTCAATTGTATTTGAGAATTTTTCTATTAAATTTGTTTGTCACTCATTTGGACCAATGGGAAATTAAGGCCAAGGATCCATACTTATAGACTATGTAAGTCCGATTTCTCAATTGTATTTGAGAATTTTTCTATAAAATTTGCTTGTCACTCATTTGGACCAATGGGAATGTAAGTCCGATTTCTCAATTGTATTTGAGAATTTTTCTATAAAATTTGTTTGTCACTCATTTGGACCAATGGAAAATTAAGGCCAAGGATCCATACCTATAGCCTATGTAAGTCCGATTTCTCAATTGTATTTGAGAATTTTTCTATTAAATTTGTTTGTCACTCATTTGGACCAATGGGAAATTAAGGCCAAGGATCCATACTTATAGACTATGTAAGTCCAATTTCTCAATTGTATTTGAGAATTTTTCTATAAAATTTGTTTGTCAATCATTTGGACCAATGGGAAATTAAGGCCAAGGATCCATACTTATAGACTATGTAAGTCCAATTTCTCAATTGTATTTGAGAATTTTTCTATTAAATTTGTTTGTCACTCATTTGGACCAATGGGAAATTAAGGCCAAGGATCCATACTTATAGACTATGTAAGTCCAATTTCTCAATTGTATTTGAGAATTTTTCTATAAAATTTGTTTGTCAATCATTTGGACCAATGGGAAATTAAGGCCAAGGATCCATACTTATAGACTATGTAAGTCCAATTTCTCAATTGTATTTGAGAATTTTTCTATTAAATTTGTTTGTCACTCATTTGGACCAATGGGAAATTAAGGCCAAGGATCCATACTTATAGACTATGTAAGTCCAATTTCTCAATTGTATTTGAGAATTTTTCTATAAAATTTGTTTGTCAATCATTTGGACCAATGGGAAATTAAGGCCAAGGATCCATACTTATAGACTATGTAAGTCCAATTTCTCAATTGTATTTGAGAATTTTTCTATAAAATTTGTTTGTCAATCATTTGGACCAATGGGAAATTAAGGCCAAGGATCCATACTTATAGACTATGTAAGTCCAATTTCTCAATTGTATTTGAGAATTTTTCTATAAAATTTGTTTGTCAATCATTTGGACCAATGGGAAATTAAGGCCAAGGATCCATACTTATAGACTATGTAAGTCCAATTTCTCAATTGTATTTGAGAATTTTTCTATAAAATTTGTTTGTCAATCATTTGGACCAATGGGAAATTAAGGCCAAGGATCCATACTTATAGACTATGTAAGTCCAATTTCTCAATTGTATTTGAGAATTTTTCTATTAAATTTGTTTGTCACTCATTTGGACCAATGGGAAATTAAGGCCAAGGATCCATACTTATAGACTATGTAAGTCCGATTTCTCAATTGTATTTGAGAATTTTTCTATAAAATTTGCTTGTCACTCATTTGGACCAATGGGAATGTAAGTCCGATTTCTCAATTGTATTTGAGAATTTTTCTATAAAATTTGTTTGTCACTCATTTGGACCAATGGAAAATTAAGGCCAAGGATCCATACTTATAGCCTATGTAAGTCCGATTTCTCAATTGTATTTGAGAATTTTTCTATAAAATTTGCTTGTCACTCATTTGGACCAATGGGAATGTAAGTCCGATTTCTCAATTGTATTTGAAAATTTTTCTATAAAATTTGTTTGTCACTCATTTGGACCAATGGAAAATTAAGGCCAAGGATCCATACTTATAGCCTATGTAAGTCCGATTTCTCAATTGTATTTGAGAATTTTTCTATAAAATTTGCTTGTCACTCATTTGGACCAATGGGAATGTAAGTCCGATTTCTCAATTGTATTTGAGAATTTTTCTATTAAATTTGTTTGTCACTCATTTGGACCAATGGGAAATTAAGGCCAAGGATCCATACTTATAGACTATGTAAGTCCAATTTCTCAATTGTATTTGAGAATTTTTCTATTAAATTTGTTTGTCACTCATTTGGACCAATGGGAAATTAAGGCCAAGGATCCATACTTATAGACTATGTAAGTCCGATTTCTCAATTGTATTTGAGAATTTTTCTATAAAATTTGTTTGTCAATCATTTGGACCAATGGGAAATTAAGGCCAAGGATCCATACTTATAGATTATGTAAGTCCAATTTCTCAATTGTATTTGAGAATTTTTCTATTAAATTTGTTTGTCACTCATTTGGACCAATGGGAAATTAAGGCCAAGGATCCATACTTATAGACTATGTAAGTCCAATTTCTCAATTGTATTTGAGAATTTTTCTATAAAATTTGTTTGTCAATCATTTGGACCAATGGGAAATTAAGGCCAAGGATCCATACTTATAGACTATGTAAGTCCGATTTCTCAATTGTATTTGAGAATTTTTCTATAAAATTTGCTTGTCACTCATTTGGACCAATGGTAATGTAAGTCCGATTTCTCAATTGTATTTGAGAATTTTTCTATAAAATTTGTTTGTCACTCATTTGGACCAATGGGAAATTAAGGCCAAGGATCCATACTTATAGACTATGTAAGTCCGATTTCTCAATTGTATTTGAGAATTTTTCTATAAAATTTGTTTGTCAATCATTTGGACCAATGGGAAATTAAGGACAAGGATCCATACTTATAGCCTATGTAAGTCCGATTTCTCAATTGTATTTGAGAATTTTTCTATAAAATTTGTTTGTCACTCATTTGGACCAATGGGAAATTAAGGCCAAGGATCCATACTTATAGCCTATGTAAGTCCGATTTCTCAATTGTATTTGAGAATTTTTCTATAAAATTTGTTTGTCACTCATTTGGACCAATGGAAAATTAAGGCCAAGGATCCATACTTATAGACTATGTAAGTCCGATTTCTCAATTGTATTTGAGAATTTTTCTATAAAATTTGCTTGTCACTCATTTGGACCAATGGGAATGTAAGTCCGATTTCTCAATTGTATTTGAGAATTTTTCTATAAAATTTGTTTGTCACTCATTTGGACCAATGGAAAATTAAGGCCAAGGATCCATACTTATAGACTATGTAAGTCCGATTTCTCAATTGTATTTGAGAATTTTTCTATAAAATTTGTTTGTCAATCATTTGGACCAATGGGAAATTAAGGCCAAGGATCCATACTTATAGCCTATGTAAGTCCGATTTCTCAATTGTATTTGAGAATTTTTCTATAAAATTTGTTTGTCAATCATTTGGACCAATGGGAAATTAAGGCCAAGGATCCATACTTATAGACTATGTGAGTCCGATTTCTCAATTGTATTTAAGAATTTTTCTATAAAATTTGTTTGTCAATCATTTGGACCAATGGGAAATTAAGGCCAAGGATCCATACTTATAGACTATGTAAGTCCGATTTCTCAATTGTATTTGAGAATTTTTCTATAAAATTTGTTTGTCACTCATTTGGACCAATGGGAAATTAAGGCCAAGGATCCATACTTATAGACTATGTAAGTAAGATTTCTCAATTGTATTTGAGAATTTTGCTATAAAATTGTTTGTCACTCCTTTCGACCAATGGGAAATTAAGGCCAAGGATCCATACTAATAGACTATGTAAGTCCGATTTCTCAATTGTATTTGAGAATTTTTCTATAAAATTTGTTTGTCAATCATTTGGACCAATGGGAAATTAAGGCCAAGGATACATACTTATAGACTATGTAAGTAAGATTTCTCAATTGTATTTGAGAATTTTTCTATAAAATTTGTTTGTCACTCCTTTCGACCAAAGGGAAATTAAGGCCAAGGATCCATACTAATAGACTATGTAAGTCCGATTTCTCAATTGTATTTGAGAATTTTTCTATAAAATTTGTTTGTCAATCATTTGGACCAATGGGAAATTAAGGCCAAGGATACATACTTATAGACTATGTAAGTAAGATTTCTCAATTGTATTTGAGAATTTTGCTATAAAATTTGTTTGTCACTCCTTTCGACCAATGGGAAATTAAGGCCAAGGATCCATACTAATAGACTATGTAAGTAAGATTTCTCAATTGTATTTGAGAATTTTGCTATAAAATTGTTTGTCACTCCTTTCGACCAATGGGAAATTAAGGCCAAGGATCCATACTAATAGACTATGTAAGTCCGATTTCTCAATTGTATTTGAGAATTTTTCTATAAAATTTGTTTGTCAATCATTTGGACCAATGGGAAATTAAGGCCAAGGATACATACTTATAGACTATGTAAGTAAGATTTCTCAATTGTATTTGAGAATTTTTCTATAAAATTTGTTTGTCACTCCTTTCGACCAAAGGGAAATTAAGGCCAAGGATCCATACTAATAGACTATGTAAGTCCGATTTCTCAATTGTATTTGAGAATTTTTCTATAAAATTTGCTTGTCACTCATTTGGACCAATGGGAATGTAAGTCCGATTTCTCAATTGTATTTGAGAATTTTTCTATAAAATTTGTTTGTCACTCATTTGGACCAATGGGAAATTAAGGCCAAGGATCCATACTTATAGATTATGTAAGTCCAATTTCTCAATTGTATTTGAGAATTTTTCTATAAAATTTGTTTGTCACTCATTTGGACCAATGGGAAATTAAGGCCAAGGATCCATACTTATAGACTATGTAAGTCCGATTTCTCAATTGTATTTGAGAATTTTTCTATAAAATTTGCTTGTCACTCATTTGGACCAATGGGAATGTAAGTCCGATTTCTCAATTGTATTTGAGAATTTTTCTATAAAATTTGTTTGTCACTCATTTGGACCAATGGGAAATTAAGGCCAAGGATCCATACTTATAGATTATGTAAGTCCAATTTCTCAATTGTATTTGAGAATTTTTCTATAAAATTTGTTTGTCAATCATTTGGACCAATGGGAAATTAAGGCCAAGGATCCATACTTATAGACTATGTAAGTCCAATTTCTCAATTGTATTTGAGAATTTTTCTATAAAATTTGTTTGTCAATCATTTGGACCAATGGGAAATTAAGGCCAAGGATCCATACTTATAGACTATGTAAGTCCGATTTCTCAATTGTATTTGAGAATTTTTCTATAAAATTTGCTTGTCACTCATTTGGACCAATGGGAATGTAAGTCCGATTTCTCAATTGTATTTGAGAATTTTTCTATAAAATTTGTTTGTCACTCATTTGGACCAATGGGAAATTAAGGCCAAGGATCCATACTAATAGACTATGTAAGTCCGATTTCTCAATTGTATTTGAGAATTTTTCTATAAAATTTGTTTGTCAATCATTTGGACCAATGGGAAATTAAGGACAAGGATCCATACTTATAGCCTATGTAAGTCCGATTTCTCAATTGTATTTGAGAATTTTTCTATAAAATTTGTTTGTCACTCATTTGGACCAATGGGAAATTAAGCCCAAGGATCCATACTTATAGCCTATGTAAGTCCGATTTCTCAATTGTATTTGAGAATTTTTCTATAAAATTTGTTTGTCACTCATTTGGACCAATGGAAAATTAAGGCCAAGGATCCATACTTATAGCCTATGTAAGTCCGATTTCTCAATTGTATTTGAGAATTTTTCTATAAAATTTGTTTGTCACTCATTTGGACCAATGGAAAATTAAGGCCAAGGATCCATACTTATAGCCTATGTAAGTCCGATTTCTCAATTGTATTTGAGAATTTTTCTATAAAATTTGTTTGTCACTCATTTGGACCAATGGAAAATTAAGGCCAAGGATCCATACTTATAGACTATGTAAGTCCGATTTCTCAATTGTATTTGAGAATTTTTCTATAAAATTTGTTTGTCACTCATTTGGACCAATGGGAAATTAAGGCCAAGGATCCATACTAATAGACTATGTAAGTCCGATTTCTCAATTGTATTTGAGAATTTTTCTATAAAATTTGTTTGTCAATCATTTGGACCAATGGGAAATTAAGGACAAGGATCCATACTTATAGCCTATGTAAGTCCGATTTCTCAATTGTATTTGAGAATTTTTCTATAAAATTTGTTTGTCACTCATTTGGACCAATGGGAAATTAAGGCCAAGGATCCATACTTATAGCCTATGTAAGTCCGATTTCTCAATTGTATTTGAGAATTTTTCTATAAAATTTGTTTGTCAATCATTTGGACCAATGGGAAATTAAGGCCAAGGATCCATACTTATAGCCTATGTAAGTCCGATTTCTCAATTGTATTTGAGAATTTTTCTATAAAATTTGTTTGTCAATCATTTGGACCAATGGGAAATTAAGGCCAAGGATCCATACTTATAGACTATGTAAGTAAGATTTCTCAATTGTATTTGAGAATTTTGCTATAAAATTGTTTGTCACTCCTTTCGACCAATGGGAAATTAAGGCCAAGGATCCATACTAATAGACTATGTAAGTCCGAATTCTCAATTGTATTTGAGAATTTTTCTATAAAATTTGTTTGTCAATCATTTGGACCAATGGGAAATTAAGGCCAAGGATCCATACTTATAGCCTATGTAAGTCCGATTTCTCAATTGTATTTGAGAATTTTTCTATAAAATTTGTTTGTCAATCATTTGGACCAATGGGAAATTAAGGCCAAGGATCCATACTTATAGACTATGTGAGTCCGATTTCTCAATTGTATTTAAGAATTTTTCTATAAAATTTGTTTGTCAATCATTTGGACCAATGGGAAATTAAGGCCAAGGATCCATACTTATAGACTATGTAAGTAAGATTTCTCAATTGTATTTGAGAATTTTGCTATAAAATTGTTTGTCACTCCTTTCGACCAAAGGGAAATTAAGGCCAAGGATCCATACTAATAGACTATGTAAGTCGGATTTCTCAATTGTATTTGAGAATTTTTCTATAAAATTTGTTTGTCACTCATTTGGACCAATGGGAAATTAAGGCCAAGGATCCATACTTATAGACTATGTAAGTCCGATTTCTCAATGGTGTTTGAGAATTTTTCTATAAAATTTGTTTGTCACTCATTTGGACCAATGGGAAATTAAGGCCAAGGATCCATACTTATAGACTATGTAAGTCCGATTTCTCAATTGTATTTGAGAATTTTTCTATAAAATTTGTTTGTCACTCATTTGGACCAATGGGAAATTAAGGCCAAGGATCCATACTTATAGACTATGTAAGTAAGATTTCTCAATTGTATTTGAGAATTTTGCTATAAAATTTGTTTGTCACTCATTTGGACCAATGGGAAATTAAGGCCAAGGATCCATACTTATAGACTATGTAAGTCCGATTTCTCAATTGTGTTTGAGAATTTTTCTATAAAATTTGTTTGTCACTCATTTGGACCAATGGGAAATTAAGGCCAAGGATCCATACTTATAGACTATGTAAGTCCGATTTCTCAATTGTATTTGAGAATTTTTCTATAAAATTTGTTTGTCACTCATTTGGACCAATGGGAAATTAAGGCCAAGGATCCATACTTATAGACTATGTAAGTAAGATTTCTCAATTGTATTTGAGAATTTTGCTATAAAATTTGTTTGTCACTCATTTGGACCAATGGGAAATTAAGGCCAAGGATCCATACTTATAGACTATGTAAGTCCGATTTCTCAATTGTGTTTGAGAATTTTTCTATAAAATTTGTTTGTCACTCATTTGGACCAATGGGAAATTAAGGCCAAGGATCCATACTTATAGACTATGTAAGTCCGATTTCTCAATTGTATTTGAGAATTTTTCTATAAAATTTGTTTGTCACTCATTTGGACCAATGGGAATGTAAGTCCGATTTCTCAATTGTATTTGAGAATTTTTCTATAAAATTTGTTTGTCACTCATTTGGACCAATGGGAATGTAAGTCCGATTTCTCAATTGTATTTGAGAATTTTTCTATAAAATTTGTTTGTCACTCATTTGGAATAATGGGAAATTAAGGCCAAGGATCCATACTTATAGACTATGTAAGTCCGATTTCTCAATTGTATTTGAGAATTTTTCTATAAAATTTGTTTGTCACTCATTTGGACCAATGGGAAATTAAGGCCAAGGATCCATACTTATAGCCTATGTAAGTCCGATTTCTCAATTGTATTTGAGAATTTTTCTATTAAATTTGTTTGTCACTCATTTGGACCAATGGGAAATTAAGGCCAAGGATCCATACTTATAGACTATGTAAGTCCGATTTCTCAATTGTATTTGAGAATTTTTCTATAAAATTTGTTTGTCACTCATTTGGACCAATGGGAAATTAAGGCCAAGGATCCATACTTATAGACTATGTAAGTAAGATTTCTCAATTGTATTTGAGAATTTTGCTATAAAATTTGTTTGTCACTCCTTTCGACCAATGGGAAATTAAGGCCAAGGATCCATACTTATAGCCTATGTAAGTCCGATTTCTCAATTGTATTTGAGAATTTTTCTATAAAATTTGTTTGTCACTCATTTGGACCAATGGGAAATTAAGGCCAAGGATCCATACTTATAGACTATGTAAGTCCGATTTCTCAATTGTATTTGAGAATTTTTGTATAAAATTTGTTTGTCACTCATTTGAACCAATGGGAATGTAAGTCCGATTTCTCAATTGTATTTGAGAATTTTTCTATAAAATTTGTTTGTCACTCATTTGGACCAATGGGAATGTAAGTCCGATTTCTCAATTGTATTTGAGAATTTTTCTATAAAATTTGTTTGTCACTCATTTGGAATAATGGGAAATTAAGGCCAAGGATCCATACTTATAGACTATGTAAGTAAGATTTCTCAATTGTATTTGAGAATTTTGCTATAAAATTTGTTTGTCACTCCTTTCGACCAATGGGAAATTAAGGCCAAGGATCCATACTAATAGACTATGTAAGTCCGATTTCTCAATTGTGTTTGAGAATTTTTCTATAAAATTTGCTTGTCACTCATTTGGACCAATGGGAAATTAAGGCCAAGGATCCATACTTATAGACTATGTAAGTCCGATTTCTCAATTGTGTTTGAGAATTTTTGTATAAAATTTGTTTGTCACTCATTTGAACCAATGGGAATGTAAGTCCGATTTCTCAATTGTATTTGAGAATTTTTCTATAAAATTTGTTTGTCACTCATTTGGACCAATGGGAATGTAAGTCCGATTTCTCAATTGTATTTGAGAATTTTTCTATAAAATTTGTTTGTCACTCATTTGGACCAATGGGAAATTAAGGCCAAGGATCCATACTTATAGACTATGTAAGTCCGATTTCTCAATTGTATTTGAGAATTTTTCTATAAAATTTGTTTGTCACTCATTTGGACCAATGGGAAATTAAGGCCAAGGTACCATACTTATAGACTATGTAAGTAAGATTTCTCAATTGTATTTGAGAATTTTGCTATAAAATTTGTTTGTCACTCCTTTCGACCAATGGGAAATAAAGGCCAAGGATCCATACTTATAGACTATGTAAGTCCGATTTCACAATTGTATTTGAGAATTTTGCTATAAAATTTGTTTGTCACTCCTTTCGACCAATGGGAAATTAAGGCCAAGGATCCATACTTATAGACTATGTAAGTCCGATTTCTCAATTGTATTTGAGAATTTTGCTATAAAATTTGTTTGTCACTCCTTTCGACCAATGGGAAATTAAGGCCAAGGATCCATACTTATAGACTATGTAAGTAAGAATTCTCAATTGTATTTGAGAATTTTGCTATAAAATTTGTTTGTCACTCCTTTCGACCAATGGGAAATTAAGGCCAAGGATCCATACTTATAGACTATGTAAGTCCGATTTCACAATTGTATTTGAGAATTTTGCTATAAAATTTGTTTGTCACTCCTTTCGACCAATGGGAAATTAAGGCCAAGGATCCATACTTATAGACTATGTAAGTAAGATTTCTCAATTGTATTTGAGAATTTTGCTATAAAATTTGTTTGTCACTCCTTTCGACCAATGGGAAATTAAGGCCAAGGATCCATACTTATAGACTATGTAAGTCCGATTTCACAATTGTATTTGAGAATTTTTCTATAAAATTTGTTTGTCAATCATTTGGACCAATGGGAAATTAAGGCCAAGGATCCATACTTATAGACTATGTAAGTCCGATTTCTCAATTGTATTTGAGAATTTTTCTATAAAATTTGTTTGTCACTCATTTGGACCAATGGGAAATTAAGGCCAAGGATCCATACTTATAGACTATGTAAGTAAGATTTCTCAATTGTATTTGAGAATTTCGCTATAAAATTTGTTTGTCACTCCTTTTGACCAATGGGAAATTAAGGCCAAGGATCCATACTTATAGACTATGTAAGTCCGATTTCTCAATTGTATTTGAGAATTTTTCTATACTCATTTGGACCAATGGGAAATTAAGGCCAAGGATTCATACTTATAGACTATGTAAGTCCGATTTCTCAATTGTATTTGAGAATTTTTCTATAAAATTTGTTTGTCACTCATTTGGACCTATGGGAAATTAAGGCCAAGGATCCATACTTATAGACTATGTAAGTCCGATTTCTCAATTGTATTTGAGAATTTTTCTATAAAATTTGTTTGTCACTCATTTGGACCAATGGGAAATTAAGGCCAAGGATTCATACTTATAGACTATGTAAGTCCGATTTCTCAATTGTATTTGAGAATTTTTCTATAAAATTTGTTTGTCACTCATTTGGACCAATGGGAAATTAAGGCCAAGGATCCATACTTATAGACTATGTAAGTCCGATTTCTCAATTGTATTTGAGAATTTTTCTATAAAATTTGTTTGTCACTCATTTGGACCAATGGGAATGTAAGTCCGATTTCTCAATTGTATTTGAGAATTTTTCTATAAAATTTGTTTGTCACTCATTTCGACCAATGGGAAATTAAGGCCAAGGATCCATACTTATAGACTATGTAAGTCCGATTTCTCAATTGTATTTGAGAATTTTGCTATAAAATTTGTTTGTCACTCCTTTCGACCAATGGGAAATTAAGGCCAAGGATCCATACTTATAGACTATGTAAGTCCGATTTCTCAATTGTATTTGAGAATTTTGCTATAAAATTTGTTTGTCACTCCTTTCGACCAATGGGAAATTAAGGCCAAGGATCCATACTTATAGAC
This sequence comes from Lypha dubia, assembly GCA_947311025.1. NCBI lineage: Eukaryota > Metazoa > Arthropoda > Insecta > Diptera > Tachinidae > Lypha > Lypha dubia. The sequence goes on along the minus strand of OX371260.1, from coordinate 4,169,168 downwards.
TATGTAAGTAAGAATTCTCAATTGTATTTGAGAATTTTGCTATAAAATTTGTTTGTCACTCCTTTCGACCAATGGGAAATTAAGGCCAAGGATCCATACTTATAGACTATGTAAGTCCGATTTCACAATTGTATTTGAGAATTTTGCTATAAAATTTGTTTGTCACTCCTTTCGACCAATGGGAAATTAAGGCCAAGGATCCATACTTATAGACTATGTAAGTAAGATTTCTCAATTGTATTTGAGAATTTTGCTATAAAATTTGTTTGTCACTCCTTTCGACCAATGGGAAATTAAGGCCAAGGATCCATACTTATAGACTATGTAAGTCCGATTTCACAATTGTATTTGAGAATTTTTCTATAAAATTTGTTTGTCAATCATTTGGACCAATGGGAAATTAAGGCCAAGGATCCATACTTATAGACTATGTAAGTCCGATTTCTCAATTGTATTTGAGAATTTTTCTATAAAATTTGTTTGTCACTCATTTGGACCAATGGGAAATTAAGGCCAAGGATTCATACTTATAGACTATGTAAGTAAGATTTCTCAATTGTATTTGAGAATTTTGCTATAAAATTTGTTTGTCACTCCTTTCGACCAATGGGAAATTAAGGCCAAGGATCCATACTTATAGACTATGTAAGTCCGATTTCACAATTGTATTTGAGAATTTTGCTATAAAATTTGTTTGTTATTCCTTTCGACCAATGGGAAATTAAGGCCAAGGATCCATACTTATAGACTATGTAAGTAAGATTTCTCAATTGTATTTGAGAATTTTGCTATAAAATTTGTTTGTCAATCATTTGGACCAATGGGAAATTAAGGCCAAGGATCCATACTTATAGACTATGTAAGTCCGATTTCACAATTGTATTTGAGAATTTTTCTATAAAATTTGTTTGTCAATCATTTGGACCAATGGGAAATTAAGGCCAAGGATCCATACTTATAGACTATGTAAGTCCGATTTCTCAATTGTATTTGAGAATTTTTCTATAAAATTTGTTTGTCACTCATTTGGACCAATGGGAAATTAAGGCCAAGGATTCATACTTATAGACTATGTAAGTAAGATTTCTCAATTGTATTTGAGAATTTTGCTATAAAATTTGTTTGTCACTCCTTTCGACCAATGGGAAATTAAGGCCAAGGATCCATACTTATAGACTATGTAAGTCCGATTTCACAATTGCATTTGAGAATTTTGCTATAAAATTTGTTTGTTATTCCTTTCGACCAATGGGAAATTAAGGCCAAGGATCCATACTTATAGACTATGTAAGTAAGATTTCTCAATTGTATTTGAGAATTTTGCTATAAAATTTGTTTGTCACTCCTTTCGACCAATGGGAAATTAAGGCCAAGGATCCATACTTATAGACTATGTAAGTCCGATTTCACAATTGTATTTGAGAATTTTTCTATAAAATTTGTTTGCTAATCATTTGGACCAATGGGAAATTAAGGCCAAGGATCCATACTTATAGACTATGTAAGTCCGATTTCTCAATTGTATTTGAGAATTTTTCTATAAAATTTGTTTGTCACTCATTTGGACCAATGGGAAATTAAGGCCAAGGATCCATACTTATAGACTATGTAAGTAAGATTTCTCAATTGTATTTGAGAATTTCGCTATAAAATTTGTTTGTCACTCCTTTTGACCAATGGGAAATTAAGGCCAAGGATCCATACTTATAGACTATGTAAGTCCGATTTCTCAATTGTATTTGAGAATTTTTCTATACTCATTTGGACCAATGGGAAATTAAGGCCAAGGATTCATACTTATAGACTATGTAAGTCCGATTTCTCAATTGTATTTGAGAATTTTTCTATAAAATTTGTTTGTCACTCATTTGGACCTATGGGAAATTAAGGCCAAGGATCCATACTTATAGACTATGTAAGTCCGATTTCTCAATTGTATTTGAGAATTTTTCTATAAAATTTGTTTGTCACTCATTTGGACCTATGGGAAATTAAGGCCAAGGATCCATACTTATAGACTATGTAAGTCCGATTTCTCAATTGTATTTGAGAATTTTTCTATAAAATTTGTTTGTCACTCATTTGGACCAATGGGAATGTAAGTCCGATTTCTCAATTGTATTTGAGAATTTTTCTATAAAATTTGTTTGTCACTCATTTGGACCAATGGGAATGTAAGTCCGATTTCTCAATTGTATTTGAGAATTTTTCTATAAAATTTGTTTGTCACTCATTTGGACCAATGGGAAATTAAGGCCAAGGATCCATACTTATAGACTATGTAAGTCCGATTTCTCAATTGTATTTGAGAATTTTTCTATAAAATTTGTTTGTCACTCATTTGGACCAATGGGAAATTAAGGCCAAGGATCCATACTTATAGACTATGTAAGTAAGATTTCTCAATTGTATTTGAGAATTTTGCTATAAAATTTGTTTGTCACTCCTTTCGACCAATGGGAAATTAAGGCCAAGGATCCATACTTATAGACTATGTAAGTCCGATTTCTCAATTGTATTTGAGAATTTTTCTATACTCATTTGGACCAATGGGAAATTAAGGCCAAGGATTCATACTTATAGACTATGTAAGTCCGATTTCTCAATTGTATTTGAGAATTTTTCTATAAAATTTGTTTGTCACTCATTTGGACCAATGGGAAATTAAGGCCAAGGATCCATACTTATAGACTATATAAGTAAGATTTCTCAATTGTATTTGAGAATTTTGCTATAAAATTTGTTTGTCACTCCTTTCGACCAATGGGAAATTAAGGCCAAGGATCCATACTTATAGACTATGTAAGTCCGATTTCTCAATTGTATTTGAGAATTTTTCTATACTCATTTGGACCAATGGGAAATTAAGGCCAAGGATTCATACTTATAGACTATGTAAGTCCGATTTCTCAATTGTATTTGAGAATTTTTCTATAAAATTTGTTTGTCACTCATTTGGACCAATGGGAATGTAAGTCCGATTTCTCAATTGTATTTGAGAATTTTTCTATAAAATTTGTTTGTCACTCATTTGGACCAATGGGAAATTAAGGCCAAGGATCCATACTTATAGACTATATAAGTAAGATTTCTCAATTGTATTTGAGAATTTCGCTATAAAATTTGTTTGTCACTCCTTTTGACCAATGGGAAATTAAGGCCAAGGATCCATACTTATAGACTATGTAAGTCCGATTTCTCAATTGTATTTGAGAATTTTTCTATACTCATTTGGACCAATGGGAAATTAAGGCCAAGGATTCATACTTATAGACTATGTAAGTCCGATTTCTCAATTGTATTTGAGAATTTTTCTATAAAATTTGTTTGTCACTCATTTGGACCTATGGGAAATTAAGGCCAAGGATCCATACTTATAGACTATGTAAGTCCAATTTCTCAATTGTATTTGAGAATTTTTCTATAAAATTTGTTTGTCACTCATTTGGACCAATGGGAAATTAAGGCCAAGGATCCATACTTATAGACTATGTAAGTCCGATTTCTCAATTGTATTTGAGAATTTTTCTATAAAATTTGTTTGTCACTCATTTGGACCAATGGGAAATTAAGGCCAAGGATCCATACTTATAGACTATGTAAGTCCGATTTCTCAATTGTATTTGAGAATTTTTCTATAAAATTTGTTTGTCACTCATTTGGACCTATGGGAAATTAAGGCCAAGGATCCATACTTATAGACTATGTAAGTCCGATTTCTCAATTGTATTTGAGAATTTTTCTATAAAATTTGTTTGTCACTCATTTGGACCTATGGGAAATTAAGGCCAAGGATCCATACTTATAGACTATGTAAGTCCGATTTCTCAATTGTATTTGAGAATTTTTCTATAAAATTTGTTTGTCACTCATTTGGACCAATGGGAAATTAAGGCCAAGGATCCATACTTATAGACTATGTAAGTCCGATTTCTCAATTGTATTTGAGAATTTTTCTATAAAATTTGTTTGTCACTCATTTGGACCAATGGGAATGTAAGTCCGATTTCTCAATTGTATTTGAGAATTTTTCTATAAAATTTGTTTGTCACTCATTTGGACCAATGGGAATGTAAGTCCGATTTCTCAATTGTATTTGAGAATTTTTCTATAAAATTTGTTTGTCACTCATTTGGACCAATGGGAAATTAAGGCCAAGGATCCATACTTATAGACTATGTAAGTAAGATTTCTCAATTGTATTTGAGAATTTTGCTATAAAATTTGTTTGTCACTCATTTGGACCAATGGGAAATTAAGGCCAAGGATCCATACTTATAGACTATGTAAGTAAGATTTCTCAATTGTATTTGAGAATTTTGCTATAAAATTTGTTTGTCACTCCTTTCGACCAATGGGAAATTAAGGCCAAGGATCCATACTTATAGACTATGTAAGTCCGATTTCTCAAATGTATTTGAGAATTTTTCTATAAAATTTGTTTGTCAATCATTTGGACCAATGGGAAATTAAGGCCAAGGATCCATACTTATAGACTATGTAAGTCCGATTTCTCAATTGTATTTGAGAATTTTTCTATAAAATTTGTTTGTCACTCATTTGGACCAATGGGAAATTAAGGCCAAGGATCCATACTTATAGACTATGTAAGTCCGATTTCTCAAATGTATTTGAGAATTTTTCTATAAAATTTGTTTGTCAATCATTTGGACCAATGGGAAATTAAGGCCAAGGATCCATACTTATAGACTATGTAAGTCCGATTTCTCAAATGTATTTGAGAATTTTTCTATAAAATTTGTTTGTCAATCATTTGGACCAATGGGAAATTAAGGCCAAGGATCCATACTTATAGACTATGTAAGTCCGATTTCTCAAATGTATTTGAGAATTTTTCTATAAAATTTGTTTGTCAATCATTTGGACCAATGGGAAATTAAGGCCAAGGATCCATACTTATAGACTATGTAAGTCCGATTTCTCAAATGTATTTGAGAATTTTTCTATAAAATTTGTTTGTCAATCATTTGGACCAATGGGAAATTAAGGCCAAGGATCCATACTTATAGACTATGTAAGTCCGATTTCTCAATTGTATTTGAGAATATTTCTATAAAATTTGTTTGTCACTCATTTGGACCAATGGGAAATTAAGGCCAAGGATCCATACTTATAGACTATGTAAGTAAGATTTCTCAATTGTATTTGAGAATTTTGCTATAAAATTTGTTTGTCACTCCTTTCGACCAATGGGAAATTAAGGCCAAGGATCCATACTTATAGACTATGTAAGTCCGATTTCTCAATTGTATTTGAGAATTTTTCTATACTCATTTGGACCAATGGGAAATTAAGGCCAAGGATTCATACTTATAGACTATGTAAGTCCGATTTCTCAATTGTATTTGAGAATTTTTCTATAAAATTTGTTTGTCACTCATTTGGACCAATGGGAAATTAAGGCCAAGGATCCATACTTATAGACTATGTAAGTCCGATTTCTCAATTGTATTTGAGAATTTTTCTATAAAATTTGTTTGTCACTCATTTGGACCAATGGGAAATTAAGGCCAAGGATTCATACTTATAGACTATGTAAGTCCGATTTCTCAATTGTATTTGAGAATTTTTCTATAAAATTTGTTTGTCACTCATTTGGACCAATGGGAAATTAAGGCCAAGGATCCATACTTATAGACTATGTAAGTCCGATTTCTCAATTGTATTTGAGAATTTTTCTATAAAATTTGTTTGTCACTCATTTGTACCAATGGGAATGTAAGTCCGATTTCTCAATTGTATTTGAGAATTTTTCTATAAAATTTGTTTGTCACTCATTTGGACCAATGGGAATGTAAGTCCGATTTCTCAATTGTATTTGAGAATTTTTCTATAAAATTTGTTTGTCACTCATTTGGACCAATGGGAATGTAAGTCCGATTTCTCAATTGTATTTGAGAATTTTTCTATAAAATTTGTTTGTCAATCATTTGGACCAATGGGAAATTAAGGCCAAGGATCCATACTTATAGACTATGTAAGTCCGATTTCTCAATTGTATTTGAGAATTTTTCTATAAAATTTGTTTGTCACTCATTTGGACCAATGGGAATGTAAGTCCGATTTCTCAATTGTATTTGAGAATTTTTCTATAAAATTTGTTTGTCACTCATTTGGACCAATGGGAATGTAAGTCCGATTTCTCAATTGTATTTGAGAATTTTTCTATAAAATTTGTTTGTCACTCATTTGGACCAATGGGAATGTAAGTCCGATTTCTCAATTGTATTTGAGAATTTTTCTATAAAATTTGTTTGTCACTCATTTGGACCAATGGGAATGTAAGTCCAATTTCTCAATTGTATTTGAGAATTTTTCTATAAAATTTGTTTGTCAATCATTTGGACCAATGGGAAATTAAGGCCAAGGATCCATACTTATAGACTATGTAAGTCCGATTTCTCAATTGTATTTGAGAATTTTTCTATAAAATTTGTTTGTCACTCATTGGACCAATGGGAATGTAAGTCCGATTTCTCAATTGTATTTGAGAATTTTTCTATAAAATTTGTTTGTCAATCATTTGGACCAATGGGAAATTAAGGCCAAGGATCCATACTTATAGACTATGTAAGTCCAATTTCTCAATTGTATTTGAGAATTTTTCTATAAAATTTGTTTGTCACTCATTTGGACCAATGGGAAATGAAGGCCAAGGATCCATACTTATAGACTATGTTAGTCCGATTTCTCAATTGTATTTGAGAATTTTTCTATAAAATTTGTTTGTCACTCATTTGGACCAATGGGAATGTAAGTCCGATTTCTCAATTGTATTTGAGAATTTTTCTATAAAATTTGTTTGTCAATCATTTGGACCAATGGGAAATTAAGGCCAAGGATCCATACTTATAGACTATGTAAGTCCAATTTCTCATTTGTATTTGAGAATGTTTCTATAAAATTTGTTTGTCACTCATTTGGACCAATGGGAAATTAAGGCCAAGGATCCATACTTATAGACTATGTAAGTCCGATTTCTCAATTGTATTTGAGAATTTTTCTATAAAATTTGTTTGTCACTCATTTGGACCAATGGGAAATTAAGGCCAAGGATCCATACTTATAGACTATGTAAGTCCAATTTCTCAATTGTATTTGAGAATTTTTCTATAAAATTTGTTTTTCAATCATTTGGACCAATGGGAAATTAAGGCCAAGGATCCATACTTATAGACTATGTAAGTCCGATTTCTCAATTGTATTTGAGAATTTTTCTATAACATTTGTATGTCACTCATTTGGACCAATGGGAAATTAAGGCCAAGGATCCATACTTATAGACTATGTAAGTCCAATTTCTCAATTGTATTTGAGAATTTTTCTATAAAATTTGTTTGTCACTCATTTGGAGCAATGGGAAATTAAGGCCAAGGATCCATACTTATAGACTATGTAAGTCCGATTTCTCAATTGTATTTGAGAATTTTTCTATAAAATTTGTTTGTCAATCATTTGGACCAATGGGAAATTAAGGCCAAGGATCCATACTTATAGACTATGTAAGTCCAATTTCTCAATTGTATTTGAGAATTTTTCTATAAAATTTGTTTGTCACTCATTTGGACCAATGGGAAATTAAGGCCAAGGATCCATACTTATAGACTATGTAAGTCCAATTTCTCAATTGTATTTGAGAATTTTTCTATAACATTTGTATGTCACTCATTTGGACCAATGGGAAATTAAGGCCAAGGATCCATACTTATAGACTATGTAAGTCCGATTTCTCAATTGTATTTGAGAATTTTTCTATAAAATTTGTTTGTCACTCATTTGGACCAATGGGAAATTAAGGCCAAGGATCCATACTTATAGACTATGTAAGTCCGATTTCTCAATTGTATTTGAGAATTTTTCTATAAAATTTGTTTGTCACTCATTTGGACCAATGGGAAATTAAGGCCAAGGATCCATACTTATAGACTATGTAAGTCCGATTTCTCAATTGTATTTGAGAATTTTTCTATAAAATTTGTTTGTCACTCATTTGGACCAATGGGAAATTAAGGCCAAGGATTCATACTTATAGACTATGTAAGTCCGATTTCTCAATTGTATTTGAGAATTTTTCTATAAAATTTGTTTGTCACTCATTTGGACCAATGGGAAATTAAGGCCAAGGATCCATACTTATAGACTATGTAAGTCCGATTTCTCAATTGTATTTGAGAATTTTTCTATAAAATTTGTTTGTCACTCATTTGGACCAATGGGAAATTAAGGCCAAGGATCCATACTTATAGACTATGTAAGTCCGATTTCTCAATTGTATTTGAGAATTTTTCTATAAAATTTGTTTGTCACTCATTTGGACCAATGGGAAATTAAGGCCAAGGATCCATACTTATAGACTATGTAAGTCCGATTTCTCAATTGTATTTGAGAATTTTTCTATAAAATTTGTTTGTCACTCATTTGGACCAATGGGAAATTAAGGCCAAGGATTCATACTTATAGACTATGTAAGTCCGATTTCTCAATTGTATTTGAGAATTTTTCTATAAAATTTGTTTGTCACTCATTTGGACCAATGGGAAATTAAGGCCAAGGATCCATACTTATAGACTATGTAAGTCCGATTTCTCAATTGTATTTGAGAATTTTTCTATAAAATTTTTCTATACTCATTTGGACCAATGGGAAATTAAGGCCAAGGATTCATACTTATAGACTATGTAAGTCCGATTTCTCAATTGTATTTGAGAATTTTTCTATAAAATTTGTTTGTCACTCATTTGGACCAATGGGAAATTAAGGCCAAGGATCCATACTTATAGACTATGTAAGTCCGATTTCTCAATTGTATTTGAGAATTTTTCTATAAAATTTGTTTGTCACTCATTTGGACCAATGGGAAATTAAGGCCAAGGATTCATACTTATAGACTATGTAAGTCCGATTTCTCAATTGTATTTGAGAATTTTTCTATAAAATTTGTTTGTCACTCATTTGGACCAATGGGAAATTAAGGCCAAGGATCCATACTTATAGACTATGTAAGTCCGATTTCTCAATTGTATTTGAGAATTTTTCTATAAAATTTGTTTGTCACTCATTTGTACCAATGGGAATGTAAGTCCGATTTCTCAATTGTATTTGAGAATTTTTCTATAAAATTTGTTTGTCACTCATTTGGACCAATGGGAATGTAAGTCCGATTTCTCAATTGTATTTGAGAATTTTTCTATAAAATTTGTTTGTCACTCATTTGGACCAATGGGAATGTAAGTCCGATTTCTCAATTGTATTTGAGAATTTTTCTATAAAATTTGTTTGTCAATCATTTGGACCAATGGGAAATTAAGGCCAAGGATCCATACTTATAGACTATGTAAGTCCGATTTCTCAATTGTATTTGAGAATTTTTCTATAAAATTTGTTTGTCACTCATTTGGACCAATGGGAATGTAAGTCCGATTTCTCAATTGTATTTGAGAATTTTTCTATAAAATTTGTTTGTCACTCATTTGGACCAATGGGAATGTAAGTCCGATTTCTCAATTGTATTTGAGAATTTTTCTATAAAATTTGTTTGTCACTCATTTGGACCAATGGGAATGTAAGTCCGATTTCTCAATTGTATTTGAGAATTTTTCTATAAAATTTTTTTGTCACTCATTTGGACCAATGGGAATGTAAGTCCAATTTCTCAATTGTATTTGAGAATTTTTCTATAAAATTTGTTTGTCAATCATTTGGACCAATGGGAAATTAAGGCCAAGGATCCATACTTATAGACTATGTAAGTCCGATTTCTCAATTGTATTTGAGAATTTTTCTATAAAATTTGTTTGTCACTCATTGGACCAATGGGAATGTAAGTCCGATTTCTCAATTGTATTTGAGAATTTTTCTATAAAATTTGTTTGTCAATCATTTGGACCAATGGGAAATTAAGGCCAAGGATCCATACTTATAGACTATGTAAGTCCAATTTCTCAATTGTATTTGAGAATTTTTCTATAAAATTTGTTTGTCACTCATTTGGACCAATGGGAAATGAAGGCCAAGGATCCATACTTATAGACTATGTTAGTCCGATTTCTCAATTGTATTTGAGAATTTTTCTATAAAATTTGTTTGTCACTCATTTGGACCAATGGGAATGTAAGTCCGATTTCTCAATTGTATTTGAGAATTTTTCTATAAAATTTGTTTGTCAATCATTTGGACCAATGGGAAATTAAGGCCAAGGATCCATACTTATAGACTATGTAAGTCCAATTTCTCATTTGTATTTGAGAATGTTTCTATAAAATTTGTTTGTCACTCATTTGGACCAATGGGAAATTAAGGCCAAGGATCCATACTTATAGACTATGTAAGTCCGATTTCTCAATTGTATTTGAGAATTTTTCTATAAAATTTGTTTGTCACTCATTTGGACCAATGGGAAATTAAGGCCAAGGATCCATACTTATAGACTATGTAAGTCCGATTTCTCAATTGTATTTGAGAATTTTTCTATAACATTTGTTTGTCATTCATTTGGACCAATGGGAAATTAAGGCCAAGGATCCATACTTATAGACTATGTAAGTCCAATTTCTCAATTGTATTTGAGAATTTTTCTATAAAATTTGTTTGTCACTCATTTGGACCAATGGGAAATTAAGGCCAAGGATCCATACTTATAGACTATGTAAGTCCAATTTCTCAATTGTATTTGAGAATTTTTCTATAACATTTGTATGTCACTCATTTGGACTAATGGGAAATTAAGGCCAAGGATCCATACTTATAGACTATGTAAGTCCGATTTCTCAATTGTATTTGAGAATTTTTCTATAACATTTGTATGTCACTCATTTGGACCAATGGGAAATTAAGGCCAAGGATCCATACTTATAGACTATGTAAGTCCAATTTCTCAATTGTATTTGAGAATTTTTCTATAAAATTTGTATGTCACTCATTTGGACTAATGGGAAATTAAGGCCCAGGATCCATACTTATAGACTATGTAAGTCCGATTTCTCAATTGTATTTGAGAATTTTTCTATAACATTTGTATGTCACTCATTTGGACTAATGGGAAATTAAGGCCAAGGATCCATACTTATAGACTATGTAAGTCCGATTTCTCAATTGTATTTGAGAATTTTTCTATAACATTTGTATGTCACTCATTTGGACTAATGGGAAATTAAGGCCAAGGATCCATACTTATAGACTATGTAAGTCCGATTTCTCAATTGTATTTGAGAATTTTTCTATAACATTTGTATGTCACTCATTTGGACCAATGGGAAATTAAGGCCAAGGATCCATACTTATAGACTATGTAAGTCCAATTTCTCAATTGTATTTGAGAATTTTTCTATAAAATTTGTTTGTCACTCATTTGGACCAATGGGAAATAAAGGCCAAGGATCCATACTTATAGACTATGTAAGTCCAATTTCTCAATTGTATTTGAGAATTTTTCTATAAAATTTGTTTGTCACTCATTTGGACCAATGGGAATGTAAGTCCGATTTCTCAATTGTATTTGAGAATTTTTCTATAAAATTTGTTTGTCACTCATTTGGACCAATGGGAATGTAAGTCCGTTTTCTCAATTGTATTTGAGAATTTTTGTATAAAATTTGTTTGTCACTCATTTGGACTAATGGGAAATTAAGGCCAAGGATCCATACTTATAGACTATGTAAGTCCAATTTCTCAATTGTATTTGAGAATTTTTCTATAAAATTTGTTTGTCACTCATTTGGACCAATGGGAAATTAAGGCCAAGGATCCATACTTATAGACTATGTAAGTCCAATTTCTCAATTGTATTTGAGAATTTTTCTATAACATTTGTATGTCACTCATTTGGACCAATGGGAAATTAAGGCCAAGGATCCATACTTATAGACTATGTAAGTCCAATTTCTCAATTGTATTTGAGAATTTTTCTATAAAATTTGTTTGTCACTCATTTGGACCAATGGGAAATTAAGGCCAAGGATCCATACTTATAGACTATGTAAGTCCAATTTCTCAATTGTATTTGAGAATTTTTCTATAACATTTGTATGTCACTCATTTGGACCAATGGGAAATTAAGGCCAAGGATCCATACTTATAGACTATGTAAGTCCAATTTCTCAATTGTATTTGAGAATTTTTCTATAAAATTTGTTTGTCACTCATTTGGACCAATGGGAAATTAAGGCCAAGGATCCATACTTATAGACTATGTAAGTCCAATTTCTCAATTGTATTTGAGAATTTTTCTATAACATTTGTATGTCACTCATTTGGACCAATGGGAAATTAAGGCCAAGGATCCATACTTATAGACTATGTAAGTCCAATTTCTCAATTGTATTTGAGAATTTTTCTATAAAATTTGTTTGTCACTCATTTGGACCAATGGGAAATTAAGGCCAAGGATCCATACTTATAGACTATGTAAGTCCAATTTCTCAATTGTATTTGAGAATTTTTCTATAACATTTGTATGTCACTCATTTGGACCAATGGGAAATTAAGGCCAAGGATCCATACTTATAGACTATGTAAGTCCAATTTCTCAATTGTATTTGAGAATTTTTCTATAACATTTGTATGTCACTCATTTGGACCAATGGGAAATTAAGGCCAAGGATCCATACTTATAGACTATGTAAGTCCAATTTCTCAATTGTATTTGAGAATTTTTCTATAAAATTTGTTTGTCACTCATTTGGACCAATGGGAAATTAAGGCCAAGGATCCATACTTATAGACTATGTAAGTCCGATTTCTCAATTGTATTTGAGAATTTTTCTATAAAATTTGTTTGTCACTCATTTGGACCAATGGGAAATTAAGGCCAAGGATCCATACTTATAGACTATGTAAGTCCAATTTCTCAATTGTATTTGAGAATTTTTCTATAACATTTGTATGTCACTCATTTGGACCAATGGGAAATTAAGGCCAAGGATCCATACTTATAGACTATGTAAGTCCAATTTCTCAATTGTATTTGAGAATTTTTCTATAAAATTTGTTTGTCACTCATTTGGACCAATGGGAAATTAAGGCCAAGGATCCATACTTATAGACTATGTAAGTCCAATTTCTCAATTGTATTTGAGAATTTTTCTATAACATTTGTATGTCACTCATTTGGACCAATGGGAAATTAAGGCCAAGGATCCATACTTATAGACTATGTAAGTCCAATTTCTCAATTGTATTTGAGAATTTTTCTATAAAATTTGTTTGTCACTCATTTGGACCAATGGGAAATTAAGGCCAAGGATCCATACTTATAGACTATGTAAGTCCAATTTCTCAATTGTATTTGAGAATTTTTCTATAACATTTGTATGTCACTCATTTGGACCAATGGGAAATTAAGGCCAAGGATCCATACTTATAGACTATGTAAGTCCGATTTCTCAATTGTATTTGAGAATTTTTCTATAACATTTGTATGTCACTCATTTGGACTAATGGGAAATTAAGGCCAAGGATCCATACTTATAGACTATGTAAGTCCGATTTCTCAATTGTATTTGAGAATTTTTCTATAACATTTGTATGTCACTCATTTGGACCAATGGGAAATTAAGGCCAAGGATCCATACTTATAGACTATGTAAGTCCAATTTCTCAATTGTATTTGAGAATTTTTCTATAAAATTTGTTTGTCACTCATTTGGACCAATGGGAAATAAAGGCCAAGGATCCATACTTATAGACTATGTAAGTCCAATTTCTCAATTGTATTTGAGAATTTTTCTATAAAATTTGTTTGTCACTCATTTGGACCAATGGGAATGTAAGTCCGATTTCTCAATTGTATTTGAGAATTTTTCTATAAAATTTGTTTGTCACTCATTTGGACCAATGGGAATGTAAGTCCGTTTTCTCAATTGTATTTGAGAATTTTTGTATAAAATTTGTTTGTCACTCATTTGGACTAATGGGAAATTAAGGCCAAGGATCCATACTTATAGACTATGTAAGTCCAATTTCTCAATTGTATTTGAGAATTTTTCTATAAAATTTGTTTGTCACTCATTTGGACCAATGGGAAATTAAGGCCAAGGATCCATACTTATAGACTATGTAAGTCCAATTTCTCAATTGTATTTGAGAATTTTTCTATAACATTTGTATGTCACTCATTTGGACCAATGGGAAATTAAGGCCAAGGATCCATACTTATAGACTATGTAAGTCCAATTTCTCAATTGTATTTGAGAATTTTTCTATAAAATTTGTTTGTCACTCATTTGGACCAATGGGAAATTAAGGCCAAGGATCCATACTTATAGACTATGTAAGTCCAATTTCTCAATTGTATTTGAGAATTTTTCTATAACATTTGTATGTCACTCATTTGGACCAATGGGAAATTAAGGCCAAGGATCCATACTTATAGACTATGTAAGTCCAATTTCTCAATTGTATTTGAGAATTTTTCTATAAAATTTGTTTGTCACTCATTTGGACCAATGGGAAATTAAGGCCAAGGATCCATACTTATAGACTATGTAAGTCCAATTTCTCAATTGTATTTGAGAATTTTTCTATAACATTTGTATGTCACTCATTTGGACCAATGGGAAATTAAGGCCAAGGATCCATACTTATAGACTATGTAAGTCCAATTTCTCAATTGTATTTGAGAATTTTTCTATAAAATTTGTTTGTCACTCATTTGGACCAATGGGAAATTAAGGCCAAGGATCCATACTTATAGACTATGTAAGTCCAATTTCTCAATTGTATTTGAGAATTTTTCTATAACATTTGTATGTCACTCATTTGGACCAATGGGAAATTAAGGCCAAGGATCCATACTTATAGACTATGTAAGTCCAATTTCTCAATTGTATTTGAGAATTTTTCTATAACATTTGTATGTCACTCATTTGGACCAATGGGAAATTAAGGCCAAGGATCCATACTTATAGACTATGTAAGTCCAATTTCTCAATTGTATTTGAGAATTTTTCTATAAAATTTGTTTGTCACTCATTTGGACCAATGGGAAATTAAGGCCAAGGATCCATACTTATAGACTATGTAAGTCCGATTTCTCAATTGTATTTGAGAATTTTTCTATAAAATTTGTTTTTCACTCATTTGGACCAATGGGAATGTAAGTCCGATTTCTCAATTGTATTTGAGAATTTTTCTATAACATTTGTTTGTCATTCATTTGGACCAATGGGAAATTAAGGCCAAGGATCCATACTTATAGACTATGTAAGTCCAATTTCTCAATTGTATTTGAGAATTTTTCTATAACATTTGTATGTCACTCATTTGGACCAATGGGAAATTAAGGCCAAGGATCCATACTTATAGACTATGTAAGTCCAATTTCTCAATTGTATTTGAGAATTTTTCTATAAAATTTGTTTGTCACTCATTTGGACCAATGGGAAATTAAGGCCAAGGATCCATACTTATAGACTATGTAAGTCCAATTTCTCAATTGTATTTGAGAATTTTTCTATAACATTTGTATGTCACTCATTTGGACTAATGGGAAATTAAGGCCAAGGATCCATACTTATAGACTATGTAAGTCCGATTTCTCAATTGTATTTGAGAATTTTTCTATAACATTTGTATGTCACTCATTTGGACCAATGGGAAATTAAGGCCAAGGATCCATACTTATAGACTATGTAAGTCCAATTTCTCAATTGTATTTGAGAATTTTTCTATAAAATTTGTATGTCACTCATTTGGACTAATGGGAAATTAAGGCCCAGGATCCATACTTATAGACTATGTAAGTCCGATTTCTCAATTGTATTTGAGAATTTTTCTATAACATTTGTATGTCACTCATTTGGACTAATGGGAAATTAAGGCCAAGGATCCATACTTATAGACTATGTAAGTCCGATTTCTCAATTGTATTTGAGAATTTTTCTATAACATTTGTATGTCACTCATTTGGACTAATGGGAAATTAAGGCCAAGGATCCATACTTATAGACTATGTAAGTCCGATTTCTCAATTGTATTTGAGAATTTTTCTATAACATTTGTATGTCACTTATTTGGACCAATGGGAAATTAAGGCCAAGGATCCATACTTATAGACTATGTAAGTCCAATTTCTCAATTGTATTTGAGAATTTTTCTATAAAATTTGTTTGTCACTCATTTGGACCAATGGGAAATAAAGGCCAAGGATCCATACTTATAGACTATGTAAGTCCAATTTCTCAATTGTATTTGAGAATTTTTCTATAAAATTTGTTTGTCACTCATTTGGACCAATGGGAATGTAAGTCCGATTTCTCAATTGTATTTGAGAATTTTTCTATAAAATTTGTTTGTCACTCATTTGGACCAATGGGAATGTAAGTCCGTTTTCTCAATTGTATTTGAGAATTTTTGTATAAAATTTGTTTGTCACTCATTTGGACTAATGGGAAATTAAGGCCAAGGATCCATACTTATAGACTATGTAAGTCCAATTTCACAATTGTATTTGAGAATTTTTCTATAAAATTTGTATGTCACTCATTTGGACTAATGGGAAATTAAGGCCAAGGATCCATACTTATAGACTATGTAAGTCCAATTTCTCAATTTTATTTGAGAATTTTTCTATAAAATTTGTTTGTCACTCATTTGGACCAATGGGAAATTAAGGCCAAGGATCCATACTTATAGACTATGTAAGTCCGATTTCTCAATTGTATTTGAGAATTTTTCTATAAAATTTGTTTTTCACTCATTTGGACCAATGGGAATGTAAGTCCGATTTCTCAATTGTATTTGAGAATTTTTCTATAAAATTTGTATGTCACTCATTTGGACTAATGGGAAATTAAGGCCAAGGATCCATACTTATAGACTATGTAAGTCCAATTTCTCAATTGTATTTGAGAATTTTTCTATAAAATTTGTTTGTCACTCATTTGGACCAATGGGAATGTAAGTCCGATTTATCAATTGTATTTGAGAATTTTTCTATAAAATTTGTTTGTCACTCATTTGGACCAATGGGAATGTAAGTCCGATTTATCAATTGTATTTGAGAATTTTTCTATAAAATTTGTTTGTCACTCATTTGGACCAATGGGAATGTAAGTCCGATTTATCAATTGTATTTGAGAATTTTTCTATAAAATTTGTTTGTCACTCATTTGGACCAATGGGAATGTAAGTCCGATTTATCAATTGTATTTGAGAATTTTTCTATAAAATTTGTTTGTCACTCATTTGGACCAATGGGAATGTAAGTCCAATTTCTCAATTGTATTTGAGAATTTTTCTATAAAATTTGTTTGTCACTCATTTGGACCAATGGGAAATTAAGGCCAAGGATCCATACTTATAGATTATGTAAGTCCGATTTCTCAATTGTATTTGAGAATTTTTCTATAAAATTTGTTTGTCACTCATTTGGACCAATGGGAATGTAAGTCCGATTTCTCAATTGTATTTGAGAATTTTTCTATAAAATTTGTTTGTCACTCATTTGGACCAATGGGAATGTAAGTCCGATTTATCAATTGTATTTGAGAATTTTTCTATAAAATTTGTTTGTCACTCATTTGGACCAATTGGAATGTAAGTCCGATTTATCAATTGTATTTGAGAATTTTTCTATAAAATTTGTTTGTCACTCATTTGGACCAATGGGAATGTAAGTCCGATTTATCAATTGTATTTGAGAATTTTTCTATAAAATTTGTTTGTCACTCATTTGGACCAATGGGAATGTAAGTCCAATTTCTCAATTGTATTTGAGAATTTTTCTATAAAATTTGTTTGTCAATCATTTGGACCAATGGGAAATTAAGGCCAAGGATCCATACTTATAGACTATGTAAGTCCAATTTCTCAATTGTATTTGAGAATTTTTCTATAAAATTTGTTTGTCACTCATTTGGACCAATTGGAATGTAAGTCCGATTTCTCAATTGTATTTGAGAATTTTTCTATAAAATTTGTTTGTCACTCATTTGGACCAATGGGAATGTAAGTCCGATTTATCAATTGTATTTGAGAATTTTTCTATAAAATTTGTTTGTCACTCATTTGGACCAATGGGAATGTAAGTCCGATTTATCAATTGTATTTGAGAATTTTTCTATAAAATTTGTTTGTCACTCATTTGGACCAATGGGAATGTAAGTCCAATTTCTCAATTGTATTTGAGAATTTTTCTATAAAATTTGTTTGTCAATCATTTGGACCAATGGGAAATTAAGGCCAAGGATCCATACTTATAGACTATGTAAGTCCAATTTCTCAATTGTATTTGAGAATTTTTCTATAAAATTTGTTTGTCACTCATTTGGACCAATTGGAATGTAAGTCCGATTTCTCAATTGTATTTGAGAATTTTTCTATAAAATTTGTTTGTCAATCATTTGGACCAATGGGAAATTAAGGCCAAGGATCCATACTTATAGACTATGTAAGTCCGATTTATCAATTGTATTTGAGAATTTTTCTATAAAATTTGTTTGTCACTCATTTGGACCAATGGGAATGTAAGTCCAATTTCTCAATTGTATTTGAGAATTTTTCTATAAAATTTGTTTGTCAATCATTTGGACCAATGGGAAATTAAGGCCAAGGATCCATACTTATAGACTATGTAAGTCCAATTTCTCAATTGTATTTGAGAATTTTTCTATAAAATTTGTTTGTCACTCATTTGGACCAATTGGAATGTAAGTCCGATTTCTCAATTGTATTTGAGAATTTTTCTATAAAATTTGTTTGTCACTCATTTGGACCAATGGGAATGTAAGTCCGATTTATCAATTGTATTTGAGAATTTTTCTATAAAATTTGTTTGTCACTCATTTGGACCAATGGGAATGTAAGTCCGATTTATCAATTGTATTTGAGAATTTTTCTATAAAATTTGTTTGTCACTCATTTGGACCAATGGGAATGTAAATCCAATTTCTCAATTGTATTTGAGAATTTTTCTATAAAATTTGTTTGTCAATCATTTGGACCAATGGGAAATTAAGGCCAAGGATCCATACTTATAGACTATGTAAGTCCAATTTCTCAATTGTATTTGAGAATTTTTCTATAAAATTTGTTTGTCACTCATTTGGACCAATTGGAATGTAAGTCCGATTTCTCAATTGTATTTGAGAATTTTTCTATAAAATTTGTTTGTCAATCATTTGGACCAATGGGAAATTAAGGCCAAGGATCCATACTTATAGACTATGTAAGTCCGATTTATCAATTGTATTTGAGAATTTTTCTATAAAATTTGTTTGTCACTCATTTGGACCAATTGGAATGTAAGTCCGATTTCTCAATTGTATTTGAGAATTTTTCTATAAAATTTGTTTGTCACTCATTTGGACCAATGGGAATGTAAGTCCGATTTATCAATTTTATTTGAGAATTTTTCTATAAAATTTGTTTGTCACTCATTTGGACCAATGGGAATGTAAGTCCGATTTATCAATTGTATTTGAGAATTTTTCTATAAAATTTGTTTGTCACTCATTTGGACCAATGGGAATGTAAGTCCGATTTATCAATTGTATTTGAGAATTTTTCTATAAAATTTGTTTGTCACTCATTTGGACCAATGGGAATGTAAGTCCAATTTCTCAATTGTATTTGAGAATTTTTCTATAAAATTTGTTTGTCACTCATTTGGACCAATGGGAATGTAAGTCCGATTTATCAATTGTATTTGAGAATTTTTCTATAAAATTTGTTTGTCACTCATTTGGACCAATGGGAATGTAAGTCCAATTTCTCAATTGTATTTGAGAATTTTTCTATAAAATTTGTTTGTCAATCATTTGGACCAATAGGAAATTAAGGCCAAGGATCCATACTTATAGACTATGTAAGTCCAATTTCTCAATTGTAATTGAGAATTTTTCTATAAAAATTGTTTGTCACTCATTTGGAGCAATGGGAAATTAAGGCCAAGGATCCATACTTATAGACTATGTAAGTCCGATTTATCAATTGTATTTGAGAATTTTTCTATAAAATTTGTTTGTCAATCATTTGGACCAATGGGAAATTAAGGCCAAGGATCCATACTTATAGACTATGTAAGTCCGATTTCTCAATTGTATTTGAGAATTTTTCTATAAAATTTGTTTGTCACTCATTTGGACCAATGGGAATGTAAGTCCGATTTCTCAATTGTATTTGAGAATTTTTCTATAAAATTTGTTTGTCACTCATTTGGATCAATGGGAAATAAAGGCCAAGGATCCATACTTATAGACTATGTAAGTCCGATTTATCAATTGTATTTGAGAATTTTTCTATAAAATTTGTTTGTCACTCATTTGGACCAATTGGAATGTAAGTCCTATTTCTCAATTGTATTTGAGAATTTTTCTATAAAATTTGTTTGTCAATCATTTGGACCAATGGGAAATTAAGGCCAAGCATCCATACTTATAGACTATGTAAGTCCAATTTCTCAATTGTATTTGAGAATTTTTCTATAAAATTTGTTTGTCAATCATTTGGACCAATGGGAAATTAAGGCCAAGGATCCATACTTATAGACTATGTAAGTCCAATTTCTCAATTGTATTTGAGAATTTTTCTATAAAATTTGTTTGTCACTCATTTGGACCAATGGGAAATTAAGGCCAAGGATCCATACTTATAGACTATGTAAGTCCGATTTCTCAATTGTATTTGAGAATTTTTCTATAAAATTTGTTTGTCACTCATTTGGACCAATGGGAATGTAAGTCCGATTTCTCAATTGTATTTGAGAATTTTTCTATAAAATTTGTTTGTCAATCATTTGGACCAATGGGAAATTAAGGCCAAGGATCCATACTTATAGACTATGTAAGTCCAATTTCTCAATTGTATTTGAGAATTTTTCTATAAAATTTGTTTGTCACTCATTTGGACCAATGGGAAATTAAGGCCAAGGATCCATACTTATAGACTATGTAAGTCCGATTTCTCAATTGTATTTGAGAATTTTTCTATAAAATTTGTTTGTCACTCATTTGGACCAATGGGAATGTAAGTCCGATTTCTCAATTGTATTTGAGAATTTTTCTATAAAATTTGTTTGTCACTCATTTGGACCAATGGGAAATTAAGGCCAAGGATCCATACTTATAGACTATGTAAGTCCGATTTCTCAATTGTATTTGAGAATTTTTCTATAAAATTTGTTTGTCACTCATTTGGACCAATGGGAATGTAAGTCCGATTTCTCAATTGTATTTGAGAATTTTTCTATAAAATTTGTTTTTCAATCATTTGGACCAATGGGAAATTAAGGCCAAGGATCCATACTTATAGACTATGTAAGTCCAATTTCTCAATTGTAATTGAGAGTTTTTCTATAAAATTTGTTTGTCAATCATTTGGACCAATGGGAAATTAAGGCCAAGGATCCATACTTATAGACTATGTAAGTCCAATTTCTCAATTGTATTTGAGAATTTTTCTATAAAATTTGTTTGTCACTCATTTGGAGCAATGGGAAATTAAGGCCAAGGATCCATACTTATAGACTATGTAAGTCCAATTTCTCAATTGTATTTGAGAATTTTTCTATAAAATTTGTTTGTCAATCATTTGGACCAATGGGAAATTAAGGCCAAGGATCCATACTTATAGACTATGTAAGTCCAATTTCTCAATTGTATTTGAGAATTTTTCTATAAAATTTGTTAGTCAATCATTTGGACCAATGGGAAATTAAGGCCAAGGATCCATACTTATAGACTATGTAAGTCCGATTTCTCAATTGTATTTGAGAATTTTTCTATAAAATTTGTTTGTCACTCATTTGGACCAATGGGAATGTAAGTCCGATTTCTCAATTGTATTTGAGAATTTTTCTATAAAATTTGTTTGTCACTCATTTGGACCAATGGGAATGTAAGTCCGATTTCTCAATTGTATTTGAGAATTTTTCTATAAAATTTGTTTGTCACTCATTTGGACCAATGGGAATGTAAGTCCGATTTCTCAATTGTATTTGAGAATTTTTCTATAAAATTTGTTTGTCACTCATTTGGACCAATGGGAAATTAAGGCCAAGGATCCATGCTTATAGACTATGTAAGTCCAATTTCTCAATTGTATTTGAGAATTTTTCTATAAAATTTGTTTGTCACTCATTTGGACCAATGGGAAATTAAGGCCAAGGATCCATACTTATAGACTATGTAAGTCCGATTTCTCAATTGTATTTGAGAATTTTGCTATAAAATTTGTTTGTCACTCCTTTGGACCAATGGGAAATTAAGGCCAAGGATCCATACTTATAGACTATGTAAGTCCGATTTCTCAATTGTATTTGAGAATTTTTCTGTAAAATTTGTTTGTCACTTATTTGGACCAATGGGAAATTAAGGCCAAGGATCCATACTTATAGACTATGTAAGTCCGATTTCTCAATTGTATTTGAGAATTTTGCTATAAAATTTGTTTGTCACTCCTTTGGACCAATGGGAAATTAAGGCCAAGGATCCATACTTATAGACTATGTAAGTCCGATTTCTCAATTGTATTTGAGAATTTTTCTGTAAAATTTGTTTGTCACTTATTTGGACCAATGGGAAATTAAGGCCAAGGATCCATACTTATAGACTATGTAAGTCCGATTTCTCAATTGTATTTGAGAATTTTGCTATAAAATTTGTTTGTCACTCCTTTGGACCAATGGGAAATTAAGGCCAAGGATCCATACTTATAGACTATGTAAGTCCGATTTCTCAATTGTATTTGAGAATTTTTCTGTAAAATTTGTTTGTCACTTATTTGGACCAATGGGAAATTAAGGCCAAGGATCCATACTTATAGACTATGTAAGTCCGATTTCTCAATTGTATTTAAGAATTTTGCTATAAAATTTGTTTGTGACTCCTTTGGACCAATGGGAAGTTAAGGCCAAGGATCCATACTTATAGACTATGTAAGTCCGATTTCTCAATTGTATTTGAGAATTTTTCTATAAAATTTGTTTTTCAATCATTTGGACCAATGGGAAATTAAGGCCAAGGATCCATACTTATAGACTATGTAAGTCCAATTTCTCAATTGTATTTGAGAATTTTTCTATAAAATTTGTTTTTCAATCATTTGGACCAATGGGAAATTAAGGCCAAGGATCCATACTTATAGACTATGTAAGTCCAATTTCTCAATTGTATTTGAGAATTTTTCTATAAAATTTGTTTGTCAATCATTTGGACCAATGGGAAATTAAGGCCAAGGATCCATACTTATAGACTATGTAAGTCCAATTTCTCAATTGTATTTGAGAATTTTTCTATAAAATTTGTTTGTCACTCATTTGGAGCAATGGGAAATTAAGGCCAAGGATCCATACTTATAGACTATGTAAGTCCAATTTCTCAATTGTATTTGAGAATTTTTCTATAAAATTTGTTTGTCAATCATTTGGACCAATGGGAAATTAAGGCCAAGGATCCATACTTATAGACTATGTAAGTCCAATTTCTCAATTGTATTTGAGAATTTTTCTATAAAATTTGTTTGTCACTCATTTGGACCAATGGGAAATTAAGGCCAAGGATCCATACTTATAGACTATGTAAGTCCGATTTCTCAATTGTATTTGAGAATTTTTCTATAAAATTTGTTTGTCACTCCTTTGGACCAATGGGAAATTAAGGCCAAGGATCCATACTTATAGACTATGTAAGTCCGATTTCTCAATTGTATTTGAGAATTTTTCTATAAAATTTGTTTTTCAATCATTTGGACCAATGGGAAATTAAGGCCAAGGATCCATACTTATAGACTATGTAAGTCCAATTTCTCAATTGTATTTGAGAATTTTTCTATAAAATTTGTTTGTCAATCATTTGGACCAATGGGAAATTAAGGCCAAGGATCCATACTTATAGACTATGTAAGTCCGATTTATCAATTGTATTTTAGAATTTTTCTATAAAATTTGTTTTTCAATCATTTGGACCAATGGGAAATTAAGGCCAAGGATCCATACTTATAGACTATGTAAGTCCAATTTCTCAATTGTATTTGAGAATTTTTCTATAAAATTTGTTTTTCAATCATTTGGACCAATGGGAAATTAAGGCCAAGGATCCATACTTATAGACTATGTAAGTCCGATTTATCAATTGTATTTTAGAATTTTTCTATAAAATTTGTTTTTCAATCATTTGGAGCAATGGGAAATTAAGGCCAAGGATCCATACTTATAGACTATGTAAGTCCAATTTCTCAATTGTATTTGAGAATTTTTCTATAAAATTTGTTTTTCAATCATTTGGAGCAATGGGAAATTAAGGCCAAGGATCCATACTTATAGACTATGTAAGTCCAATTTCTCAATTGTATTTGAGAATTTTTCTATAAAATTTGTTTGTCAATCATTTGGACCAATGGGAAATTAAGGCCAAGGATCCATACTTATAGACTATGTAAGTCCGATTTATCAATTGTATTTGAGAATTTTTCTATAAAATTTGTTTTTCAATCATTTGGACCAATGGGAAATTAAGGCCAAGGATCCATACTTATAGACTATGTAAGTCCGATTTCTCAATTGTATTTGAGAATTTTTCTATAAAATTTGTTTGTCACTCATTTGGAGCAATGGGAAATTAAGGCCAAGGATCCATACTTATAGACTATGTAAGTCCGATTTCTCAATTGTATTTGAGAATTTTTCTATAAAATTTGTTTGTCACTCATTTGGAGCAATGGGAAATTAAGGCCAAGGATCCATACTTATAGACTATGTAAGTCCAATTTCTCAATTGTATTTGAGAATTTTTCTATAAAATTTGTTTGTCACTCATTTGGAGCAATGGGAAATTAAGGCCAAGGATCCATACTTATAGACTATGTAAGTCCGATTTATCAATTGTATTTGAGAATTTTTCTATAAAAATTGTTTGTCACTCATTTGGACCAATGGGAAATTAAGGCCAAGGATCCATACTTATAGACTATGTAAGTCCGATTTCTCAATTGTATTTGAGAATTTTTCTATAAAATTTGTTTGTCACTCATTTGGACCAATGGGAAATTAAGGCCAAGGATCCATACTTATAGACTATGTAAGTCCAATTTCTCAATTGTATTTGAGAATTTTTCTATAAAATTTGTTTGTCACTCATTTGGACCAATGGGAAATTAAGGCCAAGGATCCATACTTATAGACTATGTAAGTCCGATTTATCAATTGTATTTGAGAATTTTTCTATAAAATTTGTTTGTCAATCATTTGGACCAATGGGAAATTAAGGCCAAGGATCCATACTTATAGACTATGTAAGTCCAATTTCTCAATTGTATTTGAGAATTTTTCTATAAAATTTGTTTGTCAATCATTTGGACCAATGGGAAATTAAGGCCAAGGATCCATACTTATAGACTATGTAAGTCCGATTTATCAATTGTATTTGAGAATTTTTCTATAAAATTTGTTTGTCAATCATTTGGACCAATGGGAAATTAAGGCCAAGGATCCATACTTATAGACTATGTAAGTCCGATTTCTCAATTGTATTTGAGAATTTTTCTATAAAATTTGTTTGTCAATCATTTGGACCAATGGGAAATTAAGGCCAAGGATCCATACTTATAGACTATGTAAGTCCGATTTATCAATTGTATTTTAGAATTTTTCTATAAAATTTGTTTGTCACTCATTTGGACCAATGGGAATGTAAGTCCGATTTCTCAATTGTATTTGAGAATTTTTCTATAAAATTTGTTTGTCACTCATTTGGACCAATGGGAATGTAAGTCCGATTTCTCAATTGTATTTGAGAATTTTTCTATAAAATTTGTTTGTCACTCATTTGGACCAATGGGAATGTAAGTCCGATTTCTCAATTGTATTTGAGAATTTTTCTATAAAATTTGTTTGTCAATCATTTGGACCAATGGGAAATTAAGGCCAAGGATCCATACTTATAGACTATGTAAGTCCGATTTATCAATTGTATTTTAGAATTTTTCTATAAAATTTGTTTTTCAATCATTTGGAGCAATGGGAAATTAAGGCCAAGGATCCATACTTATAGACTATGTAAGTCCAATTTCTCAATTGTATTTGAGAATTTTTCTATAAAATTTGTTTTTCAATCATTTGGAGCAATGGGAAATTAAGGCCAAGGATCCATACTTATAGACTATGTAAGTCCAATTTCTCAATTGTATTTGAGAATTTTTCTATAAAATTTGTTTGTCAATCATTTGGACCAATGGGAAATTAAGGCCAAGGATCCATACTTATAGACTATGTAAGTCCGATTTATCAATTGTATTTGAGAATTTTTCTATAAAATTTGTTTTTCAATCATTTGGACCAATGGGAAATTAAGGCCAAGGATCCATACTTATAGACTATGTAAGTCCGATTTCTCAATTGTATTTGAGAATTTTTCTATAAAATTTGTTTGTCACTCATTTGGAGCAATGGGAAATTAAGGCCAAGGATCCATACTTATAGACTATGTAAGTCCGATTTATCAATTGTATTTGAGAATTTTTCTATAAAATTTGTTTTTCAATCATTTGGACCAATGGGAAATTAAGGCCAAGGATCCATACTTATAGACTATGTAAGTCCGATTTCTCAATTGTATTTGAGAATTTTTCTATAAAATTTGTTTGTCACTCATTTGGAGCAATGGGAAATTAAGGCCAAGGATCCATACTTATAGACTATGTAAGTCCAATTTCTCAATTGTATTTGAGAATTTTTCTATAAAATTTGTTTGTCACTCATTTGGAGCAATGGGAAATTAAGGCCAAGGATCCATACTTATAGACTATGTAAGTCCGATTTATCAATTGTATTTGAGAATTTTTCTATAAAATTTGTTTTTCAATCATTTGGAGCAATGGGAAATTAAGGCCAAGGATCCATACTTATAGACTATGTAAGTCCGATTTATCAATTGTATTTGAGAATTTTTCTATAAAATTTGTTTTTCAATCATTTGGACCAATGGGAAATTAAGGCCAAGGATCCATACTTATAGACTATGTAAGTCCGATTTCTCAATTGTATTTGAGAATTTTTCTATAAAATTTGTTTGTCACTCATTTGGACCAATGGGAAATTAAGGCCAAGGATCCATACTTATAGACTATGTAAGTCCAATTTCTCAATTGTATTTGAGAATTTTTCTATAAAATTTGTTTGTCACTCATTTGGACCAATGGGAAATTAAGGCCAAGGATCCATACTTATAGACTATGTAAGTCCGATTTATCAATTGTATTTGAGAATTTTTCTATAAAATTTGTTTGTCAATCATTTGGACCAATGGGAAATTAAGGCCAAGGATCCATACTTATAGACTATGTAAGTCCAATTTCTCAATTGTATTTGAGAATTTTTCTATAAAATTTGTTTGTCACTCATTTGGAGCAATGGGAAATTAAGGCCAAGGATCCATACTTATAGACTATGTAAGTCCGATTTATCAATTGTATTTGAGAATTTTTCTATAAAATTTGTTTGTCAATCATTTGGACCAATGGGAAATTAAGGCCAAGGATCCATACTTATAGACTATGTAAGTCCAATTTCTCAATTGTATTTGAGAATTTTTCTATAAAATTTGTTTGTCAATCATTTGGACCAATGGGAAATTAAGGCCAAGGATCCATACTTATAGACTATGTAAGTCCGATTTATCAATTGTATTTGAGAATTTTTCTATAAAATTTGTTTGTCAATCATTTGGACCAATGGGAAATTAAGGCCAAGGATCCATACTTATAGACTATGTAAGTCCGATTTCTCAATTGTATTTGAGAATTTTTCTATAAAATTTGTTTGTCAATCATTTGGACCAATGGGAAATTAAGGCCAAGGATCCATACTTATAGACTATGTAAGTCCGATTTCTCAATTGTATTTGAGAATTTTTCTATAAAATTTGTTTGTCACTCATTTGGACCAATGGGAATGTAAGTCCGATTTCTCAATTGTATTTGAGAATTTTTCTATAAAATTTGTTTGTCACTCATTTGGACCAATGGGAATGTAAGTCCGATTTCTCAATTGTATTTGAGAATTTTTCTATAACATTTGTTTGTCACTCATTTGGACCAATGGGAATGTAAGTCCGATTTCTCAATTGTATTTGAGAATTTTTCTATAAAATTTGTTTGTCACTCATTTGGACCAATGGGAATGTAAGTCCGATTTCTCAATTGTATTTGAGAATTTTTCTATAAAATTTGTTTGTCACTCATTTGGACCAATGGGAAATTAAGGCCAAGGATCCATGTTTATAGACTATGTAAGTCCAATTTCTCAATTGTATTTGAGAATTTTTCTATAAAATTTGTTTGTCACTCATTTGGACCAATGGGAAATTAAGGCCAAGGATCCATACTTATAGACTATGTAAGTCCGATTTCTCAATTGTATTTGAGAATTTTGCTATAAAATTTGTTTGTCACTCCTTTGGACCAATGGGAAATTAAGGCCAAGGATCCATACTTATAGACTATGTAAGTCCGATTTCTCAATTGTATTTGAGAATTTTTCTGTAAAATTTGTTTGTCAATCATTTGGACCAATGGGAAATTAAGGCCAAGGATCCATACTTATAGACTATGTAAGTCCGATTTCTCAATTGTATTTGAGAATTTTTCTATAAAATTTGTTTGTCACTCCTTTGGACCAATGGGAAATTAAGGCCAAGGATCCATACTTATAGACTATGTAAGTCCGATTTCTCAATTGTATTTGAGAATTTTTCTATAAAATTTGTTTGTCAATCATTTGGACCAATGGGAAATTAAGGCCAAGGATCCATACTTATAGACTATGTAAGTCCGATTTCTCAATTGTATTTGAGAATTTTTCTATAAAATTTGTTTGTCACTCCTTTGGACCAATGGGAAATTAAGGCCAAGGATCCATACTTATAGACTATGTAAGTCCGATTTCTCAATTGTATTTGAGAATTTTTCTGTAAAATTTGTTTGTTACTTATTTGTACCAATGGGAAATTAAGGCCAAGGATCCATACTTATAGACTATGTAAGTCCGATTTCTCAATTGTATTTGAGAATTTTGCTTTAAAATTTGTTTGTCACTCATTTGGACCAATGGGAAATTAAGGCCAAGGATCCATACTTATAGACTATGTAAGTCCGATTTCTCAATTGTATTTGAGAATTTTTCTATAAAATTTGTTTGTCACTCATTTGGACCAATGGGAATGTAAGTCCGATTTCTCAATTGTATTTGAGAATTTTTCTATAACATTTGTTTGTCACTCATTTGGACCAATGGGAAATTAAGGCCAAGGATCCATACTTATAGACTATGTAAGTCCGATTTCTCAATTGTATTTGAGAATTTTGCTTTAAAATTTGTTTGTCACTCATTTGGACCAATGGGAAATTAAGGCCAAGGATCCATACTTATAGACTATGTAAGTCCGATTTCTCAATTGTATTTGAGAATTTTTCTATAAAATTTGTTTGTCACTCATTTGGACCAATGGGAATGTAAGTCCGATTTCTCAATTGTATTTGAGAATTTTTCTATAAAATTTGTTTGTCACTCCTTTGGACCAATGGGAAATTAAGGCCAAGGATCCATACTTATAGACTATGTAAGTCCGATTTCTCAATTGTATTTGAGAATTTTTCTATAAAATTTGTTTGTCACTCCTTTGGACCAATGGGAAATTAAGGCCAAGGATCCATACTTATAGACTATGTAAGTCCGATTTCTCAATTGTATTTGAGAATTTTTCTATAAAATTTGTTTGTCAATCATTTGGACCAATGGGAAATTAAGGCCAAGGATCCATACTTATAGACTATGTAAGTCCGATTTCTCAATTGTATTTGAGAATTTTTCTATAAAATTTGTTTGTCACTCCTTTGGACCAATGGGAAATTAAGGCCAAGGATCCATACTTATAGACTATGTAAGTCCGATTTCTCAATTGTATTTGAGAATTTTTCTGTAAAATTTGTTTGTTACTTATTTGTACCAATGGGAAATTAAGGCCAAGGATCCATACTTATAGACTATGTAAGTCCGATTTCTCAATTGTATTTGAGAATTTTGCTTTAAAATTTGTTTGTCACTCATTTGGACCAATGGGAAATTAAGGCCAAGGATCCATACTTATAGACTATGTAAGTCCGATTTCTCAATTGTATTTGAGAATTTTTCTATAAAATTTGTTTGTCACTCATTTGGACCAATGGGAATGTAAGTCCGATTTCTCAATTGTATTTGAGAATTTTTCTATAACATTTGTTTGTCACTCATTTGGACCAATGGGAAATTAAGGCCAAGGATCCATACTTATAGACTATGTAAGTCCGATTTCTCAATTGTATTTGAGAATTTTGCTTTAAAATTTGTTTGTCACTCATTTGGACCAATGGGAAATTAAGGCCAAGGATCCATACTTATAGACTATGTAAGTCCGATTTCTCAATTGTATTTGAGAATTTTTCTATAAAATTTGTTTGTCACTCATTTGGACCAATGGGAATGTAAGTCCGATTTCTCAATTGTATTTGAGAATTTTTCTATAACATTTGTTTGTCACTCATTTGGACCAATGGGAATGTAAGTCCGATTTCTCAATTGTATTTGAGAATTTTTCTATAAAATTTGTTTGTCACTCATTTGGACCAATGGGAATGTAAGTCCGATTTCTCAATTGTATTTGAGAATTTTTCTATAAAATTTGTTTGTCACTCATTTGGACCAATGGGAAATTAAGGCCAAGGATCCATGTTTATAGACTATGTAAGTCCAATTTCTCAATTGTATTTGAGAATTTTTCTATAAAATTTGTTTGTCACTCATTTGGACCAATGGGAAATTAAGGCCAAGGATCCATACTTATAGACTATGTAAGTCCGATTTCTCAATTGTATTTGAGAATTTTGCTATAAAATTTGTTTGTCACTCCTTTGGACCAATGGGAAATTAAGGCCAAGGATCCATACTTATAGACTATGTAAGTCCGATTTCTCAATTGTATTTGAGAATTTTTCTGTAAAATTTGTTTGTCAATCATTTGGACCAATGGGAAATTAAGGCCAAGGATCCATACTTATAGACTATGTAAGTCCGATTTCTCAATTGTATTTGAGAATTTTTCTATAAAATTTGTTTGTCACTCCTTTGGACCAATGGGAAATTAAGGCCAAGGATCCATACTTATAGACTATGTAAGTCCGATTTCTCAATTGTATTTGAGAATTTTTCTATAAAATTTGTTTGTCAATCATTTGGACCAATGGGAAATTAAGGCCAAGGATCCATACTTATAGACTATGTAAGTCCGATTTCTCAATTGTATTTGAGAATTTTTCTATAAAATTTGTTTGTCACTCCTTTGGACCAATGGGAAATTAAGGCCAAGGATCCATACTTATAGACTATGTAAGTCCGATTTCTCAATTGTATTTGAGAATTTTTCTGTAAAATTTGTTTGTTACTTATTTGTACCAATGGGAAATTAAGGCCAAGGATCCATACTTATAGACTATGTAAGTCCGATTTCTCAATTGTATTTGAGAATTTTGCTTTAAAATTTGTTTGTCACTCATTTGGACCAATGGGAAATTAAGGCCAAGGATCCATACTTATAGACTATGTAAGTCCGATTTCTCAATTGTATTTGAGAATTTTTCTATAAAATTTGTTTGTCACTCCTTTGGACCAATGGGAAATTAAGGCCAAGGATCCATACTTATAGACTATGTAAGTCCAATTTCTCAATTGTATTTGAGAATTTTTCGATAAAATTTTTTTGTCACTCATTTGGACCAATGGGAATGTAAGTCCGATTTCTCAATTGTATTTGAGAATTTTTCTATAAAATTTGTTTGTCACTCATTTGGACCAATGGGAAATTAAGGCCAAGGATCCATACTTATAGACTATGTAAGTCCAATTTCTCAATTGTATTTGAGAATTTTTCTATAAAATTTGTTTGTCACTCATTTGGACCAATGGGAAATTAAGGCCAAGGATCCATACTTATAGACTATGTAAGTCCGATTTCTCAATTGTATTTGAGAATTTTTCTATAAAATTTGTTTGTCACTCATTTGGACCAATGGGAATGTAAGTCCGATTTCTCAATTGTATTTGAGAATTTTTCTATAAAATTTGTTTGTCACTCATTTGGACCAATGGGAATGTAAGTCCGATTTCTCAATTGTATTTGAGAATTTTTCTATAAAATTTGTTTGTCACTCATTTGGACCAATGGGAATGTAAGTCCGATTTCTCAATTGTATTTGAGAATTTTTCTATAAAATTTGTTTGTCACTCATTTGGACCAATGGGAATGTAAGTCCGATTTCTCAATTGTATTTGAGAATTTTTCTATAAAATTTGTTTGTCACTCATTTGGACCAATGGGAAATTAAGGCCAAGGATCCATACTTATAGACTATGTAAGTCCAATTTCTCAATTCTATTTGAGAATTTTTCTATAAAATTTGTTTGTCACTCATTTGGACCAATGGGAAATTAAGGCCAAGGATCCATGTTTATAGACTATGTAAGTCCAATTTCTCAATTGTATTTGAGAATTTTTCTATAAAATTTGTTTGTCACTCATTTGGACCAATGGGAATGTAAGTCCGATTTCTCAATTGTATTTGAGAATTTTTCTATAAAATTTGTTTGTCACTCATTTGGACCAATGGGAAATTAAGGCCAAGGATCCATACTTATAGACTATGTAAGTCCAATTTCTCAATTGTATTTGAGAATTTTTCTATAAAATTTGTTTGTCACTCATTTGGACCAATGGGAAATTAAGGCCAAGGATCCATACTTATAGACTATGTAAGTCCGATTTCTCAATTGTATTTGAGAATTTTTCTATAAAATTTGTTTGTCACTCATTTGGATCAATGGGAAATTAAGGCCAAGGATCCATACTTATAGACTATGTAAGTCCAATTTCTCATTTGTATTTGAGAATGTTTCTATAAAATTTGTTTGTCACTCATTTGGACCAATGGGAAATTAAGGCCAAGGATCCATACTTATAGACTATGTAAGTCCGATTTCTCAATTGTATTTAAGAATTTTGCTATAAAATTTGTTTGTCACTCCTTTGGACCAATGGGAAATTAAGGCCAAGGATCCATACTTATAGACTATGTAAGTCCGATTTCTCAATTGTATTTGAGAATTTTTCTATAAAATTTGTTTGTCACTCATTTGGATCAATGGGAAATTAAGGCCAAGGATCCATACTTATAGACTATGTAAGTCCAATTTCTCATTTGTATTTGAGAATGTTTCTATAAAATTTGTTTGTCACTCATTTGGACCAATGGGAAATTAAGGCCAAGGATCCATACTTATAGACTATGTAAGTCCAATTTCTCAATTGTATTTGAGAATTTTTCTATAAAATTTGTTTGTCACTCATTTGGACCAATGGGAAATTAAGGCCAAGGATCCATACTTATAGACTATGTAAGTCCGATTTCTCAATTGTATTTGAGAATTTTTCTATAAAATTTGTTTGTCACTCATTTGGATCAATGGGAAATTAAGGCCAAGGATCCATACTTATAGACTATGTAAGTCCAATTTCTCATTTGTATTTGAGAATGTTTCTATAAAATTTGTTTGTCACTCATTTGGACCAATGGGAAATTAAGGCCAAGGATCCATACTTATAGACTATGTAAGTCCGATTTCTCAATTGTATTTAAGAATTTTGCTATAAAATTTGTTTGTCACTCCTTTGGACCAATGGGAAATTAAGGCCAAGGATCCATACTTATAGACTATGTAAGTCCGATTTCTCAATTGTATTTGAGAATTTTTCTATAAAATTTGTTTGTCACTCATTTGGATCAATGGGAAATTAAGGCCAAGGATCCATACTTATAGACTATGTAAGTCCAATTTCTCATTTGTATTTGAGAATGTTTCTATAAAATTTGTTTGTCACTCATTTGGATCAATGGGAAATTAAGGCCAAGGATCCATACTTATAGACTATGTAAGTCCGATTTCTCAATTGTATTTAAGAATTTTGCTATAAAATTTGTTTGTCACTCCTTTGGACCAATGGGAAATTAAGGCCAAGGATCCATACTTATAGACTATGTAAGTCCGATTTCTCAATTGTATTTGAGAATTTTTCTATAAAATTTGTTTGTCACTCATTTGGATCAATGGGAAATTAAGGCCAAGGATCCATACTTATAGACTATGTAAGTCCAATTTCTCATTTGTATTTGAGAATGTTTCTATAAAATTTGTTTGTCACTCATTTGGACCAATGGGAAATTAAGGCCAAGGATCCATACTTATAGACTATGTAAGTCCAATTTCTCAATTGTATTTGAGAATTTTTCTATAAAATTTGTTTGTCACTCATTTGGACCAATGGGAAATTAAGGCCAAGGATCCATACTTATAGACTATGTAAGTCCGATTTCTCAATTGTATTTGAGAATTTTTCTATAAAATTTGTTTGTCACTCATTTGGATCAATGGGAAATTAAGGCCAAGGATCCATACTTATAGACTATGTAAGTCCAATTTCTCATTTGTATTTGAGAATGTTTCTATAAAATTTGTTTGTCACTCATTTGGACCAATGGGAAATTAAGGCCAAGGATCCATACTTATAGACTATGTAAGTCCGATTTCTCAATTGTATTTAAGAATTTTGCTATAAAATTTGTTTGTCACTCCTTTGGACCAATGGGAAATTAAGGCCAAGGATCCATACTTATAGACTATGTAAGTCCGATTTCTCAATTGTATTTGAGAATTTTTCTATAAAATTTGTTTGTCACTCATTTGGACCAATGGGAATGTAAGTCCGATTTCTCAATTGTATTTGAGAATTTTTCTATAAAATTTGTTTGTCACTCATTTGGACCAATGGGAAATTAAGGCCAAGGATCCATACTTATAGACTATGTAAGTCCGATTTCTCAATTGTATTTAAGAATTTTGCTATAAAATTTGTTTGTCACTCCTTTGGACCAATGGGAAATTAAGGCCAAGGATCCATACTTATAGACTATGTAAGTCCGATTTCTCAATTGTATTTGAGAATTTTTCTATAAAATTTGTTTGTCACTCATTTGGACCAATGGGAATGTAAGTCCAATTTCTCAATTTTATTTGAGAATTTTTCTATAAAATTTGTTTGTCACTCATTTGGACCAATGGGAAATTAAGGCCAAGGATCCATACTTATAGACTATGTAAGTCCGATTTCTCAATTGTATTTGAGAATTTTTCTATAAAATTTGTTTGTCACTCATTTGGACCAATGGGAATGTAAGTCCGATTTCTCAATTGTATTTGAGAATTTTTCTATAAAATTTGTTTGTCACTCATTTGGACCAATGGGAATGTAAGTCCGATTTCTCAATTGTATTTGAGAATTTTTCTATAAAATTTGTTTGTCACTCATTTGGACCAATGGGAAATTAAGGCCAAGGATCCATACTTATAGACTATGTAAGTCCAATTTCTCAATTGTATTTGAGAATTTTTCTATAAAATTTGTATGTCACTCATTTGGACTAATGGGAAATTAAGGCCAAGGATCCATACTTATAGACTATGTAAGTCCAATTTCTCAATTGTATTTGAGAATTTTTCTATAAAATTTGTTTGTCACTCATTTGGACCAATGGGAAATTAAGGCCAAGAATCCATACTTATAGACTATGTAAGTCCGATTTCTCAATTGTATTTAAGAATTTTGCTATAAAATTTGTTTGTCACTCCTTTGGACCAATGGGAAATTAAGGCCAAGGATCCATACTTATAGACTATGTAAGTCCAATTTTTCAATTGTATTTGAGAATTTTTCTATAAAATTTGTTTGTCACTCATTTGGACCAATGGGAAATTAAGGCCAAGGATCCATACTTATAGACTATGTAAGTCCGATTTCTCAATTGTATTTGAGAATTTTGCTATAAAATTTGTTTGTCACTCCTTTGGACCAATGGGAAATTAAGGCCAAGGATCCATACTTATAGACTATGTAAGTCTGATTTCTCAATTGTATTTGAGAATTTTGCTATAAAATTTGTTTGTCACTCATTTGGACCAATGGGAATGTAAGTCCGATTTCTCAATTGTATTTGAGAATTTTGCTATAAAATTTGTTTGTCACTCCTTTCGACCAATGGGAAATTAAGGCCAAGAATCCATACTTATAGACTATGTAAGTCCGATTTCTCAATTGTATTTAAGAATTTTGCTATAAAATTTGTTTGTCACTCCTTTGGACCAATGGGAAATTAAGGCCAAGGATCCATTCTTATAGACTATGTAAGTCCGATTTCTCAATTGTATTTGAGAATTTTGCTATAAAATTTGTTTGTCACTCCTTTGGACCAATGGGAAATTAAGGCCAAGGATCCATACTTATAGACTATGTAAGTCCAATTTCTCAATTGTATTTGAGAATTTTTCTATAAAATTTGTTTGTCACTCATTTGGACCAATGGAAAATTAAGGCCAAGGATCCATACTTATAGACTATGTAAGTCCGATTTCTCAATTGTATTTGAGAATTTTTCTATAAAATTTGTTTGTCACTCATTTGGACCAATGGGAATGTAAGTCCGATTTCTCAATTGTATTTGAGAATTTTGCTATAAAATTTGTTTGTCACTCATTTGGACCAATGGGAATGTAAGTCCGATTTCTCAATTGTATTTGAGAATTTTTCTATAAAATTTGTTTGTCACTC
Organism: Lypha dubia; assembly: GCA_947311025.1. Taxonomy (NCBI): domain Eukaryota; kingdom Metazoa; phylum Arthropoda; class Insecta; order Diptera; family Tachinidae; genus Lypha; species Lypha dubia. The sequence continues at coordinate 4,132,473 of OX371260.1, read as the reverse complement.
CTTTGGACCAATGGGAAATTAAGGCCAAGGATCCATACTTATAGATTATGTAAGTCCGATTTCTCAATTGTATTTGAGAATTTTTCTATAAAATTTGTTTGTCACTCCTTTGGACCAATGGGAAATTAAGGCCAAGGATCCATACTTATAGACTATGTAAGTCCGATTTCTCAATTGTATTTGAGAATTTTGCTATAAAATTTGTTTGTCACTCCTTTGGACCAATGGGAAATTAAGGCCAAGGATCCATACTTATAGACTATGTAAGTCCAATTTCTCAATTGTATTTGAGAATTTTTCTATAAAATTTGTTTGTCACTCATTTGGACCAATGGGAATGTAAGTCCGATTTCTCAATTGTATTTGAGAATTTTGCTATAAAATTTGTTTGTCACTCATTTGGACCAATGGGAATGTAAGTCCGATTTCTCAATTGTATTTGAGAATTTTTCTATAAAATTTGTTTGTCACTCCTTTGGACCAATGGGAAATTAAGGCCAAGGATCCATACTTATAGACTATGTAAGTCCGATTTCTCAATTGTATTTGAGAATTTTGCTATAAAATTTGTTTGTCACTCCTTTGGACCAATGGGAAATTAAGGCCAAGGATCCATACTTATAGACTATGTAAGTCCAATTTCTCAATTGTATTTGAGAATTTTTCTATAAAATTTGTTTGTCACTCCTTTGGACCAATGGGAAATTAAGGCCAAGGATCCATACTTATAGACTATGTAAGTCCGATTTCTCAATTGTATTTGAGAATTTTTCTATAAAATTTGTTTGTCACTCCTTTGGACCAATGGGAAATTAAGGCCAAGGATCCATACTTATAGACTATGTAAGTCCGATTTCTCAATTGTATTTGAGAATTTTGCTATAAAATTTGTTTGTCACTCCTTTGGACCAATGGGAAATTAAGGCCAAGGATCCATACTTATAGACTATGTAAGTCCGATTTCTCAATTGTATTTGAGAATTTTGCTATAAAATTTGTTTGTCACTCCTTTGGACCAATGGGAAATTAAGGCCAAGGATCCATACTTATAGACTATGTAAGTCCGATTTCTCAATTGTATTTGAGAATTTTGCTATAAAATTTGTTTGTCACTCCTTTGGACCAATGGGAAATTAAGGCCAAGGATCCATACTTATAGACTATGTAAGTCCGATTTCTCAATTGTATTTGAGAATTTTGCTATAAAATTTGTTTGTCAATCATTTGGACCAATGGGAAATTAAGGCCAAGGATCCATACTTATAGACTATGTAAGTCCGATTTCTCAATTGTATTTGAGAATTTTTCTATAAAATTTGTTTGTCACTCATTTGGACCAATGGGAAATTAATGCCAAGGATCCATACTTATAGACTATGTAAGTCCAATTTCTCAATTGTATTTGAGAAATTTTCTATAAAATTTGTTTGTCACTCATTTGGACCAATGGAAAATTAAGGCCAAGGATCCATACTTATAGACTATGTAAGTCCAATTTCTCAATTGTATTTGAGAAATTTTCTATAAAATTTGTTTGTCACTCATTTGGACCAATGGGAAATTAAGGCCAAGGATCCATACTTATAGACTATGTAAGTCCAATTTCTCAATTGTATTTGAGAATTTTTCTATAAAATTTGTTTGTCACTCATTTGGACCAATGGGAAATTAAGGCCAAGGATCCATACTTATAGACTATGTAAGTCCAATTTCTCAATTTGAGAATTTTTCTATAAAATTTGTTTGTCACTCATTTGGACCAATGGGAAATTAAGGCCAAGGATCCATACTTATAGACTATGTAAGTCCGATTTCTCAATTGTATTTGAGAATTTTTCTATAAAATTTGTTTGTCACTCATTTGGACCAATGGGAATGTAAGTCCAATTTCTCAATTGTATTTGAGAATTTTTCTATAAAATTTGTTTGTCACTCATTTGGACCAATGGGAAATTAAGGCCAAAGATCCATACTTATAGACTATGTAAGTCCGATTTCTCAATTGTATTTGAGAATTTTTCTATAAAATTTGTTTGTCACTCATTTGGACCAATGGGAATGTAAGTCCAATTTCTCAATTGTATTTGAGAATTTTTCTATAAAATTTGTTTGTCACTCATTTGGACCAATGGGAAATTAAGGCCAAGGATCCATACTTATAGACTATGTAAGTCCGATTTCTCAATTGTATTTAAGAATTTTGCTATAAAATTTGTTTTTCACTCATTTGGACCAATGGGAAATTAAGGCCAAAGATCCATACTTATAGACTATGTAAGTCCAATTTCTCAATTGTATTTGAGAATTTTTCTATAAAATTTGTTTGTCACTCATTTGGACCAATGGGCAATTAAGGCCAAGGATCCATACTTATAGACTATGTAAGTCCGATTTCTCAATTGTATTTGAGAAATTTTCTATAAAATTTGTTTGTCACTCATTTGGACCAATTGGAAATTAAGGCCAAGGATCCATACTTATAGGCTATGTAAGTCCGATTTCTCAATTGTATTTAAGAATTTTGCTATAAAATTTGTTTGTCACTCCTTTGGACCAATGGGAAATTAAGGCCAAGGATCCATACTTATAGACTATGTAAGTCCGATTTCTCAATTGTATTTAAGAATTTTGCTATAAAATTTGTTTGTCACTCCTTTGGACCAATGGGAAATTAAGGCCAAGGATCCATACTTATAGACTATGTAAGTCCAATTTCTCAATTGTATTTGAGAATTTTTCTATAAAATTTGTTTGTCACTCATTTGGATCAATGGGAAATTAAGGCCAAGGATCCATACTTATAGACTATGTAAGTCCGATTTCTCAATTGTATTTAAGAATTTTGCTATAAAATTTGTTTGTCACTCCTTTGGACCAATGGGAAATTAAGGCCAAGGATCCATACTTATAGACTATGTAAGTCCGATTTCTCAATTGTATTTAAGAATTTTTCTATAAAATTTGTTTGTCACTCATTTGGACCATTGGAAATTAAGGCCAAGGATCCATACTTATAGACTATGTAAGTCCAATTTCTCAATTGTATTTGAGAATTTTTCTATAAAATTTGTTTGTCACTCATTTGGACCATTGGAAATTAAGGCCAAGGATCCATACTTATAGACTATGTAAGTCCAATTTCTCAATTGTATTTGAGAATTTTTCTATAAAATTTGTTTGTCACTCATTTGGACCAATGGGCAATTAAGGCCAAGGATCCATACTTATAGACTATGTAAGTCCGATTTCTCAATTGTATTTGAGAATTTTTCTATAAAATTTGTTTGTCACTCATTTGGACCAATGGGAAATTAAGGCAAAGGATCCATACTTATAGACTATGTAAGTCCGATTTCTCAATTGTATTTAATAATTTTTCTATAAAATTTGTTTGTCACTCATTTGGACCATTGGAAATTAAGGCCAAGGATCCATACTTATAGACTATGTAAGTCCAATTTCTCAATTGTATTTGAGAATTTTTCTATAAAATTTGTTTGTCACTCATTTGGACCAATGGGCAATTAAGGCCAAGGATCCATACTTATAGACTATGTAAGTCCGATTTCTCAATTGTATTTGAGAAATTTTCTATAAAATTTGTTTGTCACTCATTTGGACCAATGGGAATGTAAGTCCGATTTCTCAATTGTATTTGAGAATTTTTCTATAAAATTTGTTTGTCACTCATTTGGACCAATGGGAAATTAAGGCCAAGGATCCATACTTATAGACTATGTAAGTCCGATTTCTCAATTGTATTTGAGAAATTTTCTATAAAATTTGTTTGTCACTCATTTGGACCAATGGGAAATTAAGGCCAAGGATCCATACTTATAGACTATGTAAGTCCGATTTCTCAATTGTATTTAAGAATTTTGCTATAAAATTTGTTTTTCACTCCTTTGGACCAATGGGAATGTAAGTCCGATTTCTCAATTGTATTTGAGAATTTTTCTATAAAATTTGTTTGTCACTCATTTGGACCAATGGGAAATTAAGGCCAAGGATCCATACTTATAGACTATGTAAGTCCGATTTCTCAATTGTATTTGAGAATTTTTCTATAAAATTTGTTTGTCACTCATTTGGACCAATGGGAAATTAAGGCCAAGGATCCATACTTATAGACTATATAAGTCCGATTTCTCAATTGTATTTGAGAATTTTGCTATAAAATTTGTTTGTCACTCATTTGGACCAATGGGAAATTAAGGCCAAGGATCCATACTTATAGACTATGTAAGTCCAATTTCTCAATTGTATTTGAGAATTTTTCGATAAAATTTGTTTGTCACTCATTTGGACCAATGGGAATGTAAGTCCGATTTCTCAATTGTATTTGAGAATTTTTCTATAAAATTTGTTTTTCACTCATTTGGACCAATGGGAATGTAAGTCCGATTTCTCAATTGTATTTGAGAATTTTTCTATAAAATTTGTTTGTCACTCATTTGGACCAATGGGAAATTAAGGCCAAGGATCCATACTTATAGACTATGTAAGTCCGATTTCTCAATTGTATTTGAGAATTTTGCTTTAAAATTTGTTTGTCACTCATTTGGACCAATGGGAAATTAAGGCCAAGGATCCATACTTATAGACTATGTAAGTCCAATTTCTCAATTGTATTTGAGAATTTTTCTATAAAATTTGTTTGTCACTCATTTGGACCAATGGGAAATTAAGGCCAAGGATCCATACTTATAGACTATGTAAGTCCAATTTCTCAATTGTATTTGAGAATTTTTCGATAAAATTTTTTTGTCACTCATTTGGACCAATGGGAAATTAAGGCCAAGGATCCATACTTATAGACTATGTAAGTCCAATTTCTCAATTGTATTTGAGAATTTTTCTATAAAATTTGTTTGTCACTCATTTGGACCAATGGGAAATTAAGGCCAAGGATCCATACTTATAGAGTATGTAAGTCCGATTTCTCAATTGTATTTGAGAATTTTTCTATAAAATTTGTTTGTCACTCATTTGGCCCAATGGGAAATTAAGGCCAAGGATCCATACTTATAGACTATATAGGTCCGATTTCTCAATTGTATTTGAGAATTTTGCTATAAAATTTGTTTGTCACTCATTTGGACCAATGGGAAATTAAGGCCAAGGATCCATACTTATAGACTATGTAAGTCCAATTTCTCAATTGTATTTGAGAATTTTTCGATAAAATTTTTTTGTCACTCATTTGGACCAATGGGAATGTAAGTCCGATTTCTCAATTGTATTTGAGAATTTTTCTATAAAATTTGTTTTTCACTCATTTGGACCAATGGGAATGTAAGTCCGATTTCTCAATTGTATTTGAGAATTTTTCTATAAAATTTGTTTGTCACTCATTTGGACCAATGGGAAATTAAGGCCAAGGATCCATACTTATAGACTATATAAGTCCGATTTCTCAATTGTATTTGAGAATTTTGCTATAAAATTTGTTTGTCACTCATTTGGACCAATGGGAAATTAAGGCCAAGGATCCATACTTATAGACTATGTAAGTCCAATTTCTCAATTGTATTTGAGAATTTTTCGATAAAATTTGTTTGTCACTCATTTGGACCAATGGGAATGTAAGTCCGATTTCTCAATTGTATTTGAGAATTTTTCTATAAAATTTGTTTTTCACTCATTTGGACCAATGGGAAATTAAGGCCAAGGATCCATACTTATAGACTATGTAAGTCCGATTTCTCAATTGTATTTGAGAATTTTGCTTTAAAATTTGTTTGTCACTCATTTGGACCAATGGGAAATTAAGGCCAAGGATCCATACTTATAGACTATGTAAGTCCAATTTCTCAATTGTATTTGAGAATTTTTCGATAAAATTTGTTTGTCACTCATTTGGACCAATGGGAATGTAAGTCCGATTTCTCAATTGTATTTGAGAATTTTTCTATAAAATTTGTTTGTCACTCATTTGGACCAATGGGAAATTAAGGCCAAGGATCCATACTTATAGACTATGTAAGTCCGATTTCTCAATTGTATTTGAGAATTTTGCTTTAAAATTTGTTTGTCACTCATTTGGACCAATGGGAAATTAAGGCCAAGGATCCATACTTATAGACTATGTAAGTCCAATTTCTCAATTGTATTTGAGAATTTTTCTATAAAATTTGTTTGTCACTCATTTGGACCAATGGGAAATTAAGGCCAAGGATCCATACTTATAGACTATGTAAGTCCAATTTCTCAATTGTATTTGAGAATTTTTCGATAAAATTTTTTTGTCACTCATTTGGACCAATGGGAATGTAAGTCCGATTTCTCAATTGTATTTGAGAATTTTTCTATAAAATTTGTTTGTCACTCATTTGGACCAATGGGAAATTAAGGCCAAGGATCCATACTTATAGACTATGTAAGTCCAATTTCTCAATTGTATTTGAGAATTTTTCTATAAAATTTGTTTGTCACTCATTTGGACCAATGGGAATGTAAGTCCGATTTCTCAATTGTATTTGAGAATTTTTCTATAAAATTTGTTTGTCACTCATTTGGACCAATGGGAAATTAAGGCCAAGGATCCATACTTATAGACTATGTAAGTCCGATTTCTCAATTGTATTTGAGAATTTTGCTTTAAAATTTGTTTGTCACTCATTTGGACCAATGGGAAATTAAGGCCAAGGATCCATACTTATAGACTATGTAAGTCCAATTTCTCAATTGTATTTGAGAATTTTTCGATAAAATTTTTTTGTCACTCATTTGGACCAATGGGAATGTAAGTCCGATTTCTCAATTGTATTTGAGAATTTTTCTATAAAATTTGTTTTTCACTCATTTGGACCAATGGGAATGTAAGTCCGATTTCTTAATTGTATTTGAGAATTTTTCTATAAAATTTGTTTGTCACTCATTTGGACCAATGGGAAATTAAGGCCAAGGATCCATACTTATAGAGTATGTAAGTCCGATTTCTCAATTGTATTTGAGAATTTTTCTATAAAATTTGTTTGTCACTCATTTGGACCAATGGGAAATTAAGGCCAAGGATCCATACTTATAGACTATGTAAGTCCAATTTCTCAATTGTATTTGAGAATTTTTCTATAAAATTTGTTTGTCACTCATTTGGACCAATGGGAAATTAAGGCCAAGGATCCATACTTATAGAGTATGTAAGTCCGATTTCTCAATTGTATTTGAGAATTTTTCTATAAAATTTGTTTGTCACTCATTTGGACCAATGGGAAATTAAGGCCAAGGATCCATACTTATAGACTATATAAGTCCGATTTCTCAATTGTATTTGAGAATTTTGCTATAAAATTTGTTTGTCACTCATTTGGACCAATGGGAAATTAAGGCCAAGGATCCATACTTATAGACTATGTAAGTCCAATTTCTCAATTGTATTTGAGAATTTTTCGATAAAATTTTTTTGTCACTCATTTGGACCAATGGGAATGTAAGTCCGATTTCTCAATTGTATTTGAGAATTTTTCTATAAAATTTGTTTTTCACTCATTTGGACCAATGGGAATGTAAGTCCGATTTCTCAATTGTATTTGAGAATTTTTCTATAAAATTTGTTTGTCACTCATTTGGACCAATGGGAAATTAAGGCCAAGGATCCATACTTATAGACTATGTAAGTCCGATTTCTCAATTGTATTTGAGAATTTTGCTTTAAAATTTGTTTGTCACTCATTTGGACCAATGGGAAATTAAGGCCAAGGATCCATACTTATAGACTATGTAAGTCCAATTTCTCAATTGTATTTGAGAATTTTTCTATAAAATTTGTTTGTCACTCATTTGGACCAATGGGAATGTAAGTCCGATTTCTCAATTGTATTTGAGAATTTTTCTATAAAATTTGTTTTTCACTCATTTGGACCAATGGGAATGTAAGTCCGATTTCTCAATTGTATTTGAGAATTTTTCTATAAAATTTGTTTTTCACTCATTTGGACCAATGGGAATGTAAGTCCGATTTCTCAATTGTATTTGAGAATTTTTCTATAAAATTTGTTTGTCACTCATTTGGACCAATGGGAAATTAAGGCCAAGGATCCATACTTATAGACTATGTAAGTCCGATTTCTCAATTGTATTTGAGAATTTTGCTTTAAAATTTGTTTGTCACTCATTTGGACCAATGGGAAATTAAGGCCAAGGATCCATACTTATAGACTATGTAAGTCCAATTTCTCAATTGTATTTGAGAATTTTTCGATAAAATTTTTTTGTCACTCATTTGGACCAATGGGAATGTAAGTCCGATTTCTCAATTGTATTTGAGAATTTTTTAATAAAATTTGTTTTTCACTCATTTGGACCAATGGGAATGTAAGTCCGATTTCTTAATTGTATTTGAGAATTTTTCTATAAAATTTGTTTGTCACTCATTTGGACCAATGGGAAATTAAGGCCAAGGATCCATACTTATAGAGTATGTAAGTCCGATTTCTCAATTGTATTTGAGAATTTTTCTATAAAATTTGTTTGTCACTCATTTGGACCAATGGGAAATTAAGGCCAAGGATCCATACTTATAGACTATGTAAGTCCAATTTCTCAATTGTATTTGAGAATTTTTCTATAAAATTTGTTTGTCACTCATTTGGACCAATGGGAAATTAAGGCCAAGGATCCATACTTATAGACTATGTAAGTCCGATTTCTCAATTGTATTTGAGAATTTTTCTATAAAATTTGTTTGTCACTCATTTGGACCAATGGGAATGTAAGTCCGATTTCTCAATTGTATTTGAGAATTTTTCTATAAAATTTGTTTGTCACTCATTTGGACCAATGGGAAATTAAGGCCAAGGATCCATACTTATAGACTATGTAAGTCCGATTTCTCAATTGTATTTGAGAATTTTTCTATAAAATTTGTTTGTCACTCATTTGGACCAATGGGAAATTTAGGCCAAGGATCCATACTTATAGACTATGTAAGTCCAATTTCTCAATTGTATTTGAGAATTTTTCTATAAAATTTGTTTGTCACTCATTTGGACCAATGGGAAATTAAGGCCAAGGATCCATACTTATAGACTATGTAAGTCCGATTTCTCAATTGTATTTGAGAATTTTGCTATAAAATTTGTTTGTCACTCCTTTGGACCAATGGGAAATTAAGGCCAGGGATCCATACTTATAGACTATGTAAGTCCAATTTCTCAATTGTATTTGAGAATTTTTCGATAAAATTTGTTTGTTATTTATTTGGACCAATGGGAATGTAAGTCCGATTTCTCAATTGTATTTGAGAATTTTTCTATAAAATTTGTTTTTCACTCATTTGGACCAATGGGAATGTAAGTCCGATTTCTCAATTGTATTTGAGAATTTTTCTATAAAATTTGTTTGTCACTCATTTGGACCAATGGGAAATTAAGGCCAAGGATCCATACTTATAGACTATGTAAGTCCGATTTCTCAATTGTATTTGAGAATTTTTCTATAAAATTTGTTTGTCACTCATTTGGACCAATGGGAATGTAAGTCCGATTTCTCAATTGTATTTGAGAATTTTTCTATAAAATTTGTTTGTCACTCATTTGGACCAATGGGAAATTAAGGCCAAGGATCCATACTTATAGACTATGTAAGTCCAATTTCTCAATTGTATTTGAGAATTTTTCTATAAAATTTGTTTGTCACTCATTTGCACCAATGGGAAATTAAGGCCAAGGATCCATACTTATAGACTATGTAAGTCCGATTTCTCAATTGTATTTGAGAATTTTTCTATAAAATTTGTTTGTCACTCATTTGGACCAATGGGAATGTAAGTCCGATTTCTCAATTGTATTTGAGAATTTTTCTATAAAATTTGTTTGTCACTCATTTGGACCAATGGGAAATTCAGGCCAAGGATCCATACTTATAGACTATGTAAGTCCGATTTCTCAATTGTATTTGAGAATTTTGCTATAAAATTTGTTTGTTACTCATTTGGACCAATGGGAAATTAAGGCCAAGGATCCATACTTATAGACTATGTAAGTCCGATTTCTCAATTGTATTTGAGAATTTTGCTATAAAATTTGTTTGTCACTCCTTTGGACCAATGGGAAATTAAGGCCAGGGATCCATACTTATAGACTATGTAAGTCCAATTTCTCAATTGTATTTGAGAATTTTTCTATAAAATTTGTTTGTCACTCATTTGGACCAATGGGAAATTAAGGCCAAGGATCCATACTTATAGACTATGTAAGTCCGATTTCTCAATTGTATTTGAGAATTTTGCTTTAAAATTTGTTTGTCACTCCTTTGGACCAATGGGAAATTAAGGCCAAGGATCCATACTTATAGACTATGTAAGTCCAATTTCTCAATTGTATTTGAGAATTTTTCTATAAAATTTGTTTGTCACTCATTTGGACCAATGGGAAATTAAGGCCAAGGATCCATACTTATAGAGTATGTAAGTCCGATTTCTCAATTGTATTTGAGAATTTTTCTATAAAATTTGTTTGTCACTCATTTGGACCAATGGGAAATTAAGGCCAAGGATCCATACTTATAGACTATATAAGTCCGATTTCTCAATTGTATTTGAGAATTTTGCTATAAAATTTGTTTGTCACTCATTTGGACCAATGGGAAATTAAGGCCAAGGATCCATACTTATAGACTATGTAAGTCCAATTTCTCAATTGTATTTGAGAATTTTTCGATAAAATTTTTTTGTCACTCATTTGGACCAATGGGAATGTAAGTCCGATTTCTCAATTGTATTTGAGAATTTTTCTATAAAATTTGTTTTTCACTCATTTGGACCAATGGGAATGTAAGTCCGATTTCTCAATTGTATTTGAGAATTTTTCTATAAAATTTGTTTGTCACTCATTTGGACCAATGGGAAATTAAGGCCAAGGATCCATACTTATAGACTATGTAAGTCCGATTTCTCAATTGTATTTGAGAATTTTGCTTTAAAATTTGTTTGTCACTCATTTGGACCAATGGGAAATTAAGGCCAAGGATCCATACTTATAGACTATGTAAGTCCAATTTCTCAATTGTATTTGAGAATTTTTCTATAAAATTTGTTTGTCACTCATTTGGACCAATGGGAATGTAAGTCCGATTTCTCAATTGTATTTGAGAATTTTTCTATAAAATTTGTTTTTCACTCATTTGGACCAATGGGAATGTAAGTCCGATTTCTCAATTGTATTTGAGAATTTTTCTATAAAATTTGTTTTTCACTCATTTGGACCAATGGGAATGTAAGTCCGATTTCTCAATTGTATTTGAGAATTTTTCTATAAAATTTGTTTGTCACTCATTTGGACCAATGGGAAATTAAGGCCAAGGATCCATACTTATAGACTATGTAAGTCCGATTTCTCAATTGTATTTGAGAATTTTGCTTTAAAATTTGTTTGTCACTCATTTGGACCAATGGGAAATTAAGGCCAAGGATCCATACTTATAGACTATGTAAGTCCAATTTCTCAATTGTATTTGAGAATTTTTCGATAAAATTTTTTTGTCACTCATTTGGACCAATGGGAATGTAAGTCCGATTTCTCAATTGTATTTGAGAATTTTTCTATAAAATTTGTTTTTCACTCATTTGGACCAATGGGAATGTAAGTCCGATTTCTTAATTGTATTTGAGAATTTTTCTATAAAATTTGTTTGTCACTCATTTGGACCAATGGGAAATTAAGGCCAAGGATCCATACTTATAGAGTATGTAAGTCCGATTTCTCAATTGTATTTGAGAATTTTTCTATAAAATTTGTTTGTCACTCATTTGGACCAATGGGAAATTAAGGCCAAGGATCCATACTTATAGACTATGTAAGTCCAATTTCTCAATTGTATTTGAGAATTTTTCTATAAAATTTGTTTGTCACTCATTTGGACCAATGGGAAATTAAGGCCAAGGATCCATACTTATAGACTATGTAAGTCCGATTTCTCAATTGTATTTGAGAATTTTTCTATAAAATTTGTTTGTCACTCATTTGGACCAATGGGAATGTAAGTCCGATTTCTCAATTGTATTTGAGAATTTTTCTATAAAATTTGTTTGTCACTCATTTGGACCAATGGGAAATTAAGGCCAAGGATCCATACTTATAGACTATGTAAGTCCGATTTCTCAATTGTATTTGAGAATTTTTCTATAAAATTTGTTTGTCACTCATTTGGACCAATGGGAAATTTAGGCCAAGGATCCATACTTATAGACTATGTAAGTCCAATTTCTCAATTGTATTTGAGAATTTTTCTATAAAATTTGTTTGTCACTCATTTGGACCAATGGGAAATTAAGGCCAAGGATCCATACTTATAGACTATGTAAGTCCGATTTCTCAATTGTATTTGAGAATTTTGCTATAAAATTTGTTTGTCACTCCTTTGGACCAATGGGAAATTAAGGCCAGGGATCCATACTTATAGACTATGTAAGTCCAATTTCTCAATTGTATTTGAGAATTTTTCGATAAAATTTGTTTGTTATTTATTTGGACCAATGGGAATGTAAGTCCGATTTCTCAATTGTATTTGAGAATTTTTCTATAAAATTTGTTTTTCACTCATTTGGACCAATGGGAATGTAAGTCCGATTTCTCAATTGTATTTGAGAATTTTTCTATAAAATTTGTTTGTCACTCATTTGGACCAATGGGAAATTAAGGCCAAGGATCCATACTTATAGACTATGTAAGTCCGATTTCTCAATTGTATTTGAGAATTTTTCTATAAAATTTGTTTGTCACTCATTTGGACCAATGGGAATGTAAGTCCGATTTCTCAATTGTATTTGAGAATTTTTCTATAAAATTTGTTTGTCACTCATTTGGACCAATGGGAAATTAAGGCCAAGGATCCATACTTATAGACTATGTAAGTCCAATTTCTCAATTGTATTTGAGAATTTTTCTATAAAATTTGTTTGTCACTCATTTGCACCAATGGGAAATTAAGGCCAAGGATCCATACTTATAGACTATGTAAGTCCGATTTCTCAATTGTATTTGAGAATTTTTCTATAAAATTTGTTTGTCACTCATTTGGACCAATGGGAATGTAAGTCCGATTTCTCAATTGTATTTGAGAATTTTTCTATAAAATTTGTTTGTCACTCATTTGGACCAATGGGAAATTCAGGCCAAGGATCCATACTTATAGACTATGTAAGTCCGATTTCTCAATTTTATTTGAGAATTTTGCTATAAAATTTGTTTGTTACTCATTTGGACCAATGGGAAATTAAGGCCAAGGATCCATACTTATAGACTATGTAAGTCCGATTTCTCAATTGTATTTGAGAATTTTGCTATAAAATTTGTTTGTCACTCCTTTGGACCAATGGGAAATTAAGGCCAGGGATCCATACTTATAGACTATGTAAGTCCAATTTCTCAATTGTATTTGAGAATTTTTCTATAAAATTTGTTTGTCACTCATTTGGACCAATGGGAAATTAAGGCCAAGGATCCATACTTATAGACTATGTTAGTCCGATTTCTCAATTGTATTTGAGAATTTTGCTTTAAAATTTGTTTGTCACTCCTTTGGACCAATGGGAAATTAAGGCCAAGGATCCATACTTATAGACTATGTAAGTCCAATTTCTCAATTGTATTTGAGAATTTTTCGATAAAATTTTTTGGTCACTCATTTGGACCAATGGGAATGTAAGTCCGATTTCTCAATTGTATTTTAGAATTTTTCTATAAAATTTGTTTGTCACTCATTTGGACCAATGGGAATGTAAGTCCGATTTCTCAATTGTATTTGAGAATTTTTCTATAAAATTTGTTTTTCACTCATTTGGACCAATGGAAAATTAAGGCCAAGGATCCATACTTATAGAGTATGTAAGTCCGATTTCTCAATTGTATTTGAGAATTTTTCTATAAAATTTGTTTGTCACTCATTTGGACCAATGGGAAATTAAGGCCAAGGATCCATACTTATAGACTATGTAAGTCCAATTTCTCAATTGTATTTGAGAATTTTTCTATAAAATTTGTTTGTCACTCATTTGCACCAATGGGAAATTAAGGCCAAGGATCCATACTTATAGACTATGTAAGTCCGATTTCTCAATTGTATTTGAGAATTTTTCTATAAAATTTGTTTGTCACTCATTTGGACCAATGGGAATGTAAGTCCGATTTCTCAATTGTATTTGAGAATTTTTCTATAAAATTTGTTTGTCACTCATTTGGACCAATGGGAAATTAAGGCCAAGGATCCATACTTATAGACTATGTAAGTCCGATTTCTCAATTGTATTTGAGAATTTTTCTATAAAATTTGTTTGTCACTCATTTGGACCAATGGGAATGTAAGTCCGATTTCTCAATTGTATTTGAGAATTTTTCTATAAAATTTGTTTGTCACTCATTTGGACCAATGGGAATGTAAGTCCGATTTCTCAATTGTATTTGAGAATTTTCTATAATATTTGTTTGTCACTCATTTGGACGAATGGGAAATTAAGGCAAAGGATCCATACTTATAGACTATATAATTCCGATTTCTCAATTGTATTTGAGAATTTTTCTATAAAATTTGTTTGTCACTCATTTGGACCAATGGGAATGTAAGTCCGATTTCTCAATTGTATTTGAGAATTTTTCTATAAAATTTGTTTGTCACTCATTTGGACCAATGGGAAATTTAGGCCAAGGATCCATACTTATAGACTATGTAAGTCCAATTTCTCAATTGTATTTGAGAATTTTTCTATAAAATTTGTTTGTCACTCATTTGGACCAATGGGAAATTAAGGCCAAGGATCCATACTTATAGACTATGTAAGTCCGATTTCTCAATTGTATTTGAGAATTTTGCTATAAAATTTGTTTGTCACTCCTTTGGACCAATGGGAAATTAAGGCCAAGGATCCATACTTATAGACTATGTAAGTCCGATTTCTCAATTGTATTTGAGAATTTTTCTATAAAATTTGTTTGTCACTCATTTGGACCAATGGGAAATTAAGGCCAAGGATCCATACTTATAGACTATGTAAGTCCGATTTCTCAATTGTATTTGAGAATTTTTCTATAAAATTTGTTTGTCACTCATTTGGACCAATGGGAATGTAAGTCCGATTTCTCAATTGTATTTGAGAATTTTTCTATAAAATTTGTTTGTCACTCATTTGGACCAATGGGAATGTAAGTCCGATTTCTCAATTGTATTTGAGAATTTTCTATAATATTTGTTTGTCACTCATTTGGACGAATGGGAAATTAAGGCAAAGGATCCATACTTATAGACTATATAATTCCGATTTCTCAATTGTATTTGAGAATTTTTCTATAAAATTTGTTTGTCACTCATTTGGACCAATGGGAATGTAAGTCCGATTTCTCAATTGTATTTGAGAATTTTTCTATAAAATTTGTTTGTCACTCATTTGGACCAATGGGAAATTTAGGCCAAGGATCCATACTTATAGACTATGTAAGTCCAATTTCTCAATTGTATTTGAGAATTTTTCTATAAAATTTGTTTGTCACTCATTTGGACCAATGGGAAATTAAGGCCAAGGATCCATACTTATAGACTATGTAAGTCCGATTTCTCAATTGTATTTGAGAATTTTGCTATAAAATTTGTTTGTCACTCCTTTGGACCAATGGGAAATTAAGGCCAGGGATCCATACTTACAGACTATGTAAGTCCAATTTCTCAATTGTATTTGAGAATTTTTCGATAAAATTTGTTTGTCACTCATTTGGACCAATGGGAATGTAAGTCCGATTTCTCAATTGTATTTGAGAATTTTTCTATAAAATTTGTTTTTCACTCATTTGGACCAATGGGAATGTAAGTCCGATTTCTCAATTGTATTTGAGAATTTTTCTATAAAATTTGTTTGTCACTCATTTGGACCAATGGGAAATTAAGGCCAAGGATCCATACTTATAGACTATGTAAGTCCGATTTCTCAATTGTATTTGAGAATTTTTCTATAAAATTTGTTTGTCACTCATTTGGACCAATGGGAATGTAAGTCCGATTTCTCAATTGTATTTGAGAATTTTTCTATAAAATTTGTTTGTCACTCATTTGGACCAATGGGAAATTAAGGCCAAGGATCCATACTTATAGACTATGTAAGTCCGATTTCTCAATTGTATTTCAGAATTTTTCGATAAAATTTGTTTGTCACTCATTTGGACCAATGGGAATGTAAGTCCGATTTCTTAATTGTATTTGAGAATTTTTCTATAAAATTTGTTTGTCACTCATTTGGACCAATGGGAATGTAAGTCCGATTTCTCAATTGTATTTCAGAATTTTTCGATAAAATTTGTTTGTCACTCATTTGGACCAATGGGAATGTAAGTCCGATTTCTCAATTGTATTTGAGAATTTTTCTATAAAATTTGTTTGTCACTCATTTGGACCAATGGGAAATTAAGGCCAAGGATCCATACTTATAGACTATATAAGTCCGATTTCTCAATTGTATTTGAGAATTTTTCTATAAAATTTGTTTGTCACTCATTTGGACCAATGGGAATGTAAGTCCGATTTCTCAATTGTATTTGAGAATTTTTCTATAAAATTTGTTTGTCACTCATTTGGAATAATGGGAAATTAAGGCCAAGGATCCATTCTTATAGACTATGTAAGTCCGATTTCTCAATTGTATTTGAGAATTTTCTATAATATTTGTTTGTCACTCATTTGGACGAATGGGAAATTAAGGCAAAGGATCCATACTTATAGACTATATAATTCCGATTTCTCAATTGTATTTGAGAATTTTTCTATAAAATTTGTTTGTCACTCATTTGGACCAATGGGAATGTAAGTCCGATTTCTCAATTGTATTTGAGAATTTTTCTATAAAATTTGTTTGTCACTCATTTGGACCAATGGGAAATTAAGGCCAAGGATCCATACTTATAGACTATGTAAGTCCGATTTCTCAATTGTATTTGAGAATTTTTCTATAAAATTTGTTTGTCACTCATTTGGACCAATGGGAAATTTAGGCCAAGGATCCATACTTATAGACTATGTAAGTCCAATTTCTCAATTGTATTTGAGAATTTTTCTATAAAATTTGTTTGTCACTCATTTGGACCAATGGGAAATTAAGGCCAAGGATCCATACTTATAGACTATGTAAGTCCGATTTCTCAATTGTATTTGAGAATTTTGCTATAAAATTTGTTTGTCACTCCTTTGGACCAGTGGGAAATTAAGGCCAGGGATCCATACTTATAGACTATGTAAGTCCAATTTCTCAATTGTATTTGAGAATTTTTCGATAAAATTTGTTTGTCACTCATTTGGACCAATGGGAATGTAAGTCCGATTTCTCAATTGTATTTGAGAATTTTTCTATAAAATTTGTTTTTCACTCATTTGGACCAATGGGAATGTAAGTCCGATTTCTCAATTGTATTTGAGAATTTTTCTATAAAATTTGTTTGTCACTCATTTGGACCAATGGGAAATTAAGGCCAAGGATCCATACTTATAGACTATGTAAGTCCGATTTCTCAATTGTATTTGAGAATTTTTCTATAAAATTTGTTTGTCACTCATTTGGACCAATGGGAATGTAAGTCCGATTTCTCAATTGTATTTGAGAATTTTTCTATAAAATTTGTTTGTCACTCATTTGGACCAATGGGAAATTAAGGCCAAGGATCCATACTTATAGACTATGTAAGTCCGATTTCTCAATTGTATTTGAGAATTTTTCGATAAAATTTGTTTGTCACTCATTTGGACCAATGGGAATGTAAGTCCGATTTCTCAATTGTATTTGAGAATTTTTCTATAAAATTTGTTTGTCACTCATTTGGACCAATGGGAATGTAAGTCCGATTTCTCAATTGTATTTGAGAATTTTTCTATAAAATTTGTTTGTCACTCATTTGGACCAATGGGAATGTAAGTCCGATTTCTCAATTGTATTTGAGAATTTTTCTATAAAATTTGTTTGTCACTCATTTGGACCAATGGGAAATTAAGGCCAAGGATCCATACTTATAGACTATATAAGTCCGATTTCTCAATTGTATTTGAGAATTTTTCTATAAAATTTGTTTGTCACTCATTTGGACCAATGGGAATGTAAGTCCGATTTCTCAATTGTATTTGAGAATTTTTCTATAAAATTTGTTTGTCACTCATTTGGAATAATGGGAAATTAAGGCCAAGGATCCATACTTATAGACTATGTAAGTCCAATTTCTCAATTGTATTTGAGAATTTTTCTATAAAATTTGTTTGTCAATCATTTGGACCAATGGGAAATTAAGGCCAAGGATCCATACTTATAGACTATATAAGTCCGATTTCTCAATTGTATTTGAGAATTTTTCTATAAAATTTGTTTGTCACTCATTTGGACCAATGGGAATGTAAGTCCGATTTCTCAATTGTATTTTAGAATTTTTCTATAAAATTTGTTTGTCACTCATTTGGACCAATGGGAAATTAAGGCCAAGGATCCATACTTATAGACTATGTAAGTCCGATTTCTCAATTGTATTTGAGAATTTTTCTATAAAATTTGTTTGTCACTCATTTGGACCAATGGGAAATTAAGGCCACGGATCCATACTTATAGACTATGTAAGTCCGATTTCTCAATTGTATTTAAGAATTTTGCTATAAAATTTGTTTGTCACTCTTTTGGACCAATGGGAAATTAAGGCCAAGGATCCATACTTATAGACTATGTAAGTCCGATTTCTCAATTGTATTGGAGAATTTTTCTATAAAATTTGTTTGTCACTCATTTGGACCAATGGGAAATTAAGGCCAAGGATCCATACTTATAGACTTTGTAAGTCCGATTTCTCAATTGTATTTGAGAATTTTTCTATAAAATTTGTTTGTCACTCATCTGGACCAATGGGAATGTAAGTCCGATTTCTCAATTGTATTTGAGAATTTTTCTATAAAATTTGCTTGTCAATCATTTGGACCAATGGGAAATTAAGGCCAAGGATCCATACTTATAGACTTTGTAAGTCCGATTTCTCAATTGTATTTGAGAATTTTTCTATAAAATTTGTTTGTCACTCATCTGGACCAATGGGAATGTAAGTCCGATTTCTCAATTGTATTTGAGAATTTTTCTATAAAATTTGTTTGTCACTCATTTGGACCAATGGGAATGTAAGTCCGATTTCTCAATTGTATTGGAGAATTTTTCTATAAAATTTGTTTGTCACTCATTTGGACCAATGGGAAATTAAGGCCAAGGATCCATACTTATAGACTATGTAAGTCCGATTTCTCAATTGTATTTGAGAATTTTTCTATAAAATTTGTTTGTCACTCATTTGGACCATTGGGAATGTAAGTCCGATTTCTCAATTGTATTTGAGAATTTTTCTATAAAATTTGTTTGTCACTCATTTGGACCAATGGGAATGTAAGTCCGATTTCTCAATTGTATTTGAGAATTTTTCTATAAAATTTGTTTGTCACTCATTTGGACCAATGGGAATGTAAGTCCGATTTCTCAATTGTATTTGAGAATTTTTCTATAAAATTTGCTTGTCACTCATTTGGACCAATGGGAAATTAAGGCCAAGGATCCATACTTATAGACTTTGTAAGTCCGATTTCTCAATTGTATTTGAGAATTTTTCTATAAAATTTGTTTGTCACTCATCTGGACCAATGGGAATGTAAGTCCGATTTCTCAATTGTATTTGAGAATTTTTCTATAAAATTTGCTTGTCAATCATTTGGACCAATGGGAAATTAAGGCCAAGGATCCATACTTATAGACTTTGTAAGTCCGATTTCTCAATTGTATTTGAGAATTTTTCTATAAAATTTGTTTGTCACTCATCTGGACCAATGGGAATGTAAGTCCGATTTCTCAATTGTATTTGAGAATTTTTCTATAAAATTTGTTTGTCACTCATTTGGACCAATGGGAATGTAAGTCCGATTTCTCAATTGTATTGGAGAATTTTTCTATAAAATTTGTTTGTCACTCATTTGGACCAATGGGAAATTAAGGCCAAGGATCCATACTTATAGACTATGTAAGTCCGATTTCTCAATTGTATTTGAGAATTTTTCTATAAAATTTGTTTGTCACTCATTTGGACCAATGGGAAATTAAGGCCAAGGATCCATACTTATAGACTATGTAAGTCCGATTTCTCAATTGTATTTGAGAATTTTGCTATAAAATTTGTTTGTCACTCCTTTGGACCAATGGGAAATTAAGGCCAAGGATCCATACTTATAGACTATGTAAGTCCAATTTCTCAATTGTATTTGAGAATTTTTCGATAAAATTTGTTTGTCACTCATTTGGACCAATGGGAATTTAAGGCCAAGGATCCATACTTATAGACTATGTAAGTCCGATTTCTCAATTGTATTTGAGAATTTTTCTATAAAATTTGTTTGTCACTCATTTGGACCAATGGGAATGTAAGTCCGATTTCTCAATTGTATTTGAGAATTTTTCTATAAAATTTGTTTGTCACTCATTTGGACCAATGGGAATGTAAGTCCGATTTCTCAATTGTATTTGAGAATTTTTCTATAAAATTTGTTTGTCTCTCATTTGGACCAATGGGAAATTAAGGCCAAGGATGCATACTTATAGACTATGTAAGTCCGATTTCTCAATTGTATTTGAGAATTTTGCCATAAAATTTGTTTGTCACTCCTTTGGACCAATGGGAAATTAAGGCCAAGGATCCATACTTATAGACTATATAAGTCCGATTTCTCAATTGTATTTGAGAATTTTGCTATAAAATTTGTTTGTCACTCCTTTGGACCAATTAAGAAATTAAGGCCAAGGATCCATACTTATAGACTATGTAAGTCCGATTTCTCAATTGTATTTGAGAATTTTGCTATAAAATTTGTTTGTCACTCCTTTGGACCAATGGGAAATTAAGGCCAAGGATCCATACTTATAGACTATGTAAGTCCGATTTCTCAATTGTATTGGAGAATTTTTCTATAAAATTTGTTTGTCACTCATTTGGACCAATGGGAATGTAAGTCCGATTTCTCAATTGTATTTGAGAATTTTTCTATAAAATTTGTTTGTCACTCATTTGGACCAATGGGAATGTAAGTCCGATTTCTCAATTGTATTTGAGAATTTTTCTATAAAATTTGTTTGTCACTCATTTGGACCAATGGGAATGTAAGTCCAATTTCTCAATTGTATTTGAGCATTTTTCTATAAAATTTGTTTGTCACTCCTTTGGACCAATGGGAAATTAAGGCCAAGGATCCATACTTATAGACTATGTAAGTCCAATTTCTCAATTGTATTTGAGAATTTTTCTATAAAATTTGTTTGTCACTCATTTGGACCAATGGGAAATTAAGGCCAAGGATCCATACTTATAGACTATGTAAGTCCGATTTCTCAATTGTATTTGAGAATTTTGCTATAAAATTTGTTTGTCACTCCTTTGGACCAATGGGAAAATAAGGCCAAGGATCCATACTTATAGACTATGTAAGTCCGATTTCTCAATTGTATTTGAGAATTTTTCTATAAAATTTGTTTGTCACTCATTTGGACCAATGGGAAATTAAGGCCAAGGATCCATACTTATAGACTATGTAAGTCCAATTTCTCAATTGTATTTGAGAATTTTTCTATAAAATTTGTTTGTCACTCATTTGGACCAATGGGAAATTAAGGCCACGGATCCATACTTATAGACTATGTAAGTCCGATTTCTCAATTGTATTTAAGAATTTTGCTATAAAATTTGTTTGTCACTCTTTTGGATCAATGGGAAATTAAGGCCAAGGATCCATACTTATAGACTATGTAAGTCCGATTTCTCAATTGTATTGGAGAATTTTTCTATAAAATTTGTTTGTCACTCATTTGGACCAATGGGAAATTAAGGCCAAGGATCCATACTTATAGACTTTGTAAGTCCGATTTCTCAATTGTATTGGAGAATTTTTCTATAAAATTTGTTTGTCACTCATTTGGACCAATGGGAAATTAAGGCCAAGGATCCATACTTATAGACTTTGTAAGTCCGATTTCTCAATTGTATTTGAGAATTTTTCTATAAAATTTGTTTGTCACTCATTTGGACCAATGGGAAATTAAGGCCAAGGATCCATACTTATAGACTTTGTAAGTCCGATTTCTCAATTGTATTTGAGAATTTTTCTATAAAATTTGTTTGTCACTCATTTGGACCAATGGGAAATTAAGGCCAAGGATCCATACTTATAGACTATGTAAGTCCGATTTCTCAATTGTATTTGAGAATTTTTCTATAAAATTTGTTTGTCACTCATTTGGACCAATGGGAATGTAAGTCCGATTTCTCAATTGTATTTGAGAATTTTTCTATAAAATTTGTTTGTCACTCATTTGGACCAATGGGAATGTAAGTCCGATTTCTCAATTGTATTTGAGAATTTTTCTATAAAATTTGTTTGTCACTCATTTGGACCAATGGGAATGTAAGTCCGATTTCTCAATTGTATTTGAGAATTTTTCTATAAAATTTGTTTGTCACTCATATGGACCAATGGGAATGTAAGTCCGATTTCTCAATTGTATTTGAGAATTTTTCTATAAAATTTGTTTGTCACTCATTTGGACCAATGGGAAATTAAGGCCAAGGATCCATACTTATAGACTATATAAGTCCGATTTCTCAATTGTATTTGAGAATTTTTCTATAAAATTTGTTTGTCACTCATTTGGACCAATGGGAATGTAAGTCCGATTTCTCAATTGTATTTAAGAATTTTTCTATAAAATTTGTTTGTCACTCATTTGGAATAATGGGAAATTAAGGCCAAGGATCCATACTTATAGACTATGTAAGTCCAATTTCTCAATTGTATTTGAGAATTTTTCTATAAAATTTGTTTGTCAATCATTTGGACCAATGGGAAATTAAGGCCAAGGATCCATACTTATAGACTATATAAGTCCGATTTCTCAATTGTATTTGAGAATTTTTCTATAAAATTTGTTTGTCACTCATTTGGACCAATGGGAATGTAAGTCCGATTTCTCAATTGTATTTTAGAATTTTTCTATAAAATTTGTTTGTCACTCATTTGGACCAATGGGAAATTAAGGCCAAGGATCCATACTTATAGACTATGTAAGTCCGATTTCTCAATTGTATTTGAGAATTTTTCTATAAAATTTGTTTGTCACTCTTTTGGACCAATGGGAATGTAAGTCCGATTTCTCAATTGTATTTGAGAATTTTTCTATAAAATTTGTTTGTCACTCATTTGGACCAATGGGAAAATAAGGCCAAGGATCCATACTTATAGACTATATAAGTCCGATTTCTCAATTGTATTTGAGAATTTTTCTATAAAATTTGTTTGTCACTCATTTGGACCAATGGGAATGTAAGTCCGATTTCTCAATTGTATTTGAGAATTTTTCTATAAAATTTGTTTGTCACTCATTTGGACCAATGGGAAAATAAGGCCAAGGATCCATACTTATAGACTATGTAAGTCCGATTTCTCAATTGTATTTGAGAATTTTTCTATAAAATTTGTTTGTCACTCATTTGGACCAATGGGAAATTAAGGCCAAGGATCCATACTTATAGACTATGTAAGTCCAATTTCTCAATTGTATTTGAGAATTTTTCTATAAAATTTGTTTGTCACTCATTTGGACCAATGGGAAATTAAGGCCACGGATCCATACTTATAGACTATGTAAGTCCGATTTCTCAATTGTATTTAAGAATTTTGCTATAAAATTTGTTTGTCACTCTTTTGGACCAATGGGAAATTAAGGCCAAGGATCCATACTTATAGACTATGTAAGTCCGATTTCTCAATTGTATTGGAGAATTTTTCTATAAAATTTGTTTGTCACTCATTTGGACCAATGGGAAATTAAGGCCAAGGATCCATACTTATAGACTTTGTAAGTCCGATTTCTCAATTGTATTTGAGAATTTTTCTATAAAATTTGTTTGTCACTCATTTGGACCAATGGGAAATTAAGGCCAAGGATCCATACTTATAGACTTTGTAAGTCCGATTTCTCAATTGTATTTGAGAATTTTTCTATAAAATTTGTTTGTCACTCATTTGGACCAATGGGAAATTAAGGCCAAGGATCCATACTTATAGACTATGTAAGTCCGATTTCTCAATTGTATTTGAGAATTTTTCTATAAAATTTGTTTGTCACTCATTTGGACCAATGGGAATGTAAGTCCGATTTCTCAATTGTATTTGAGAATTTTTCTATAAAATTTGTTTGTCACTCATTTGGACCAATGGGAATGTAAGTCCGATTTCTCAATTGTATTTGAGAATTTTTCTATAAAATTTGTTTGTCACTCATATGGACCAATGGGAATGTAAGTCCGATTTCTCAATTGTATTTGAGAATTTTTCTATAAAATTTGTTTGTCACTCATTTGGACCAATGGGAATGTAAGTCCGATTTCTCAATTGTATTTGAGAATTTTTCTATAAAATTTGTTTGTCACTCATATGGACCAATGGGAATGTAAGTCCGATTTCTCAATTGTATTTGAGAATTTTTCTATAAAATTTGTTTGTCACTCATTTGGACCAATGGGAAATTAAGGCCAAGGATCCATACTTATAGACTATATAAGTCCGATTTGTCAATTGTATTTGAGAATTTTTCTATAAAATTTGTTTGTCACTCATTTGGACCAATGGGAATGTAAGTCCAATTTCTCAATTGTATTTGAGAATTTTTCTATAAAATTTGTTTGTCACTCATTTGGAATAATGGGAAATTAAGGCCAAGGATCCATACTTATAGACTATGTAAGTCCAATTTCTCAATTGTATTTGAGAATTTTTCTATAAAATTTGTTTGTCAATCATTTGGACCAATGGGAAATTAAGGCCAAGGATCCATACTTATAGACTATATAAGTCCGATTTCTCAATTGTATTTGAGAATTTTTCTATAAAATTTGTTTGTCACTCATTTGGACCAATTAGAATGTAAGTCCGATTTCTCAATTGTATTTTAGAATTTTTCTATAAAATTTGTTTGTCACTCATTTGGACCAATGGGAAATTAAGGCCAAGGATCCATACTTATAGACTATGTAAGTCCGATTTCTCAATTGTATTTGAGAATTTTTCTATAAAATTTGTTTGTCACTCATTTGGACCAATGGGAAATTAAGGCCACGGATCTATACTTATAGACTATGTAAGTCCGATTTCTCAATTGTATTTAAGAATTTTGCTATAAAATTTGTTTGTCACTCTTTTGGACCAATGGGAAATTAAGGCCAAGGATCCATACTTATAGACTATGTAAGTCCGATTTCTCAATTGTATTGGAGAATTTTTCTATAAAATTTGTTTGTCACTCATTTGGACCAATGGGAAATTAAGGCCAAGGATCCATACTTATAGACTTTGTAAGTCCGATTTCTCAATTGTATTTGAGAATTTTTCTATAAAATTTGTTTGTCACTCATCTGGACCAATGGGAATGTAAGTCCGATTTCTCAATTGTATTTGAGAATTTTTCTATAAAATTTGCTTGTCAATCATTTGGACCAATGGGAAATTAAGGCCAAGGATCCATACTTATAGACTATGTAAGTCCGATTTCTCAATTGTATTTGAGAATTTTTCTATAAAATTTGTTTGTCACTCATTTGGACCAATGGGAAATTAAGGCCAAGGATCCATACTTATAGACTATGTAAGTCCGATTTCTCAATTGTATTTGGGAATTTTTCTATAAAATTTGTTTGTCACTCATTTGGACCAATGGGAAATTAAGGCCAAGGATCCATACTTATAGACTATGTAAGTCCGATTTCTCAATTGTATTTGAGAATTTTGCTATAAAATTTGTTTGTCACTCCTTTGGACCAATGGGAAATTAAGGCCAAGGATCCATACTTATAGACTATGTAAGTCCAATTTCTCAATTGTATTTGAGAATTTTTCGATAAAATTTGTTTGTCACTCATTTGGACCAATGGGAATTTAAGGCCAAGGATCCATACTTATAGACTATGTAAGTCCGATTTCTCAATTGTATTTGAGAATTTTTCTATAAAATTTGTTTGTCACTCATTTGGACCAATGGGAATGTAAGTCCGATTTCTCAATTGTATTTGAGAATTTTTCTATAAAATTTGTTTGTCACTCATTTGGACCAATGGGAAATTAAGGCCAAGGATCCATACTTATAGACTATGTAAGTCCGATTTCTCAATTGTATTTGAGAATTTTTCTATAAAATTTGTTTGTCACTCATTTGGACCAATGGGAATGTAAGTCCGATTTCTCAATTGTATTTGAGAATTTTTCTATAAAATTTGTTTGTCACTCATTTGGACCAATGGGAATGTAAGTCCGATTTCTCAATTGTATTTGAGAATTTTTCTATAAAATTTGTTTGTCTCTCATTTGGACCAATGGGAAATTAAGGCCAAGGATCCATACTTATAGACTATGTAAGTCCGATTTCTCAATTGTATTTGAGAATTTTGCCATAAAATTTGTTTGTCACTCCTTTGGACCAATGGGAAATTAAGGCCAAGGATCCATACTTATAGACTATATAAGTCCGATTTCTCAATTGTATTTGAGAATTTTGCTATAAAATTTGTTTGTCACTCCTTTGGACCAATTAAGAAATTAAGGCCAAGGATCCATACTTATAGACTATGTAAGTCCGATTTCTCAATTGTATTTGAGAATTTTGCTATAAAATTTGTTTGTCACTCCTTTGGACCAATGGGAAATTAAGGCCAAGGATCCATACTTATAGACTATGTAAGTCCGATTTCTCAATTGTATTTGAGAATTTTTCTATAAAATTTGTTTGTCACTCATTTGGACCAATGGGAATGTAAGTCCGATTTCTCAATTGTATTTGAGAATTTTTCTATAAAATTTGTTTGTCACTCATTTGGACCAATGGGAATGTAAGTCCGATTTCTCAATTGTATTTGAGAATTTTTCTATAAAATTTGTTTGTCACTCATTTGGACCAATGGGAATGTAAGTCCGATTTCTCAATTGTATTTGAGAATTTTTCTATAAAATTTGTTTGTCACTCCTTTGGACCAATGGGAAATTAAGGCCAAGGATCCATACTTATAGACTATGTAAGTCCGATTTCTCAATTGTATTTGAGAATTTTGCTATAAAATTTGTTTGTCACTCCTTTGGACCAATGGGAAAATAAGGCCAAGGATCCATACTTATAGACTATGTAAGTCCGATTTCTCAATTGTATTTGAGAATTTTTCTATAAAATTTGTTTGTCACTCATTTGGACCAATGGGAAATTAAGGCCAAGGATCCATACTTATAGACTATGTAAGTCCAACTTCTCAATTGTATTTAAGAATTTTGCTATAAAATTTGTTTGTTACTCTTTTGGACCAATGGGAAATTAAGGCCAAGGATCCATACTTATAGACTATGTAAGTCCGATTTCTCAATTGTATTTGAGAATTTTTCTATAAAATTTGTTTGTCACTCATTTGGACCAATGGGAATGTAAGTCCGATTTCTCAATTGTATTTGAGAATTTTTCTATAAAATTTGTTTGTCACTCATTTGGACCAATGGGAAATTAAGGCCAAGGATCAATACTTATAGACTATATAAGTCCGATTTCTCAATTGTATTTGAGAATTTTTCTATAAAATTTGTTTGTCACTCATTTGGACCAATGGGAATGTAAGTCCGATTTCTCAATTGTATTTTAGAATTTTTCTATAAAATTTGTTTGTCACTCATTTGGACCAATGGGAATGTAAGTCCGATTTCTCAATTGTATTTGAGAATTTTGCTATAAAATTTGTTTGTCACTCCTTTGGACCAATGGGAAAATAAGGCCAAGGATCCATACTTATAGACTATGTAAGTCCGATTTCTCAATTGTATTTGAGAATTTTTCTATAAAATTTGTTTGTCACTCATTTGGACCAATGGGAAATTAAGGCCAAGGATCCATACTTATAGACTATGTAAGTCCAATTTCTCAATTGTATTTAAGAATTTTGCTATAAAATTTGTTTGTCACTCTTTTGGACCAATGGGAAATTAAGGCCAAGGATCCATACTTATAGACTATGTAAGTCCGATTTCTCAATTGTATTTGAGAATTTTTCTATAAAATTTGTTTGTCACTCATTTGGACCAATGGGAATGTAAGTCCGATTTCTCAATTGTATTTGAGAATTTTTCTATAAAATTTGTTTGTCACTCATTTGGACCAATGGGAATGTAAGTCCGATTTCTCAATTGTATTTGAGAATTTTTCTATAAAATTTGTTTGTCACTCATTTGGACCAATGGGAATGTAAGTCCGATTTCTCAATTGTATTTGAGAATTTTTCTATAAAATTTGTTTGTCACTCATTTGGACCAATGGGAAATTAAGGCCAAGGATCAATACTTATAGACTATATAAGTCCGATTTCTCAATTGTATTTGAGAATTTTTCTATAAAATTTGTTTGTCACTCATTTGGACCAATGGGAATGTAAGTCCGATTTCTCAATTGTATTTTAGAATTTTTCTATAAAATTTGTTTGTCACTCATTTGGACCAATGGGAATGTAAGTCCGATTTCTCAATTGTATTTGAGAATTTTGCTATAAAATTTGTTTGTCACTCCTTTGGACCAATGGGAAAATAAGGCCAAGGATCCATACTTATAGACTATGTAAGTCCGATTTCTCAATTGTATTTGAGAATTTTTCTATAAAATTTGTTTGTCACTCATTTGGACCAATGGGAAATTAAGGCCAAGGATCCATACTTATAGACTATGTAAGTCCAATTTCTCAATTGTATTTAAGAATTTTGCTATAAAATTTGTTTGTCACTCTTTTGGACCAATGGGAAATTAAGGCCAAGGATCCATACTTATAGACTATGTAAGTCCGATTTCTCAATTGTATTTGAGAATTTTTCTATAAAATTTGTTTGTCACTCATTTGGACCAATGGGAATGTAAGTCCGATTTCTCAATTGTATTTGAGAATTTTTCTATAAAATTTGTTTGTCACTCATTTGGACCAATGGGAATGTAAGTCCGATTTCTCAATTGTATTTGAGAATTTTTCTATAAAATTTGTTTGTCACTCATTTGGACCAATGGGAATGTAAGTCCGATTTCTCAATTGTATTTGAGAATTTTTCTATAAAATTTGTTTGTCACTCATTTGGACCAATGGGAATGTAAGTCCGATTTCTCAATTGTATTTGAGAATTTTGCTATAAAATTTGTTTGTCACTCCTTTGGACCAATGGGAAAATAAGGCCAAGGATCCATACTTATAGACTATGTAAGTCCGATTTCTCAATTGTATTTGAGAATTTTTCTATAAAATTTGTTTGTCACTCATTTGGACCAATGGGAAATTAAGGCCAAGGATCCATACTTATAGACTATGTAAGTCCAATTTCTCAATTGTATTTGAGAATTTTTCTATAAAATTTGTTTGTCACTCATTTGGACCAATGGGAAATTAAGGCCACGGATCCATACTTATAGACTATGTAAGTCCGATTTCTCAATTGTATTTAAGAATTTTGCTATAAAATTTGTTTGTCACTCTTTTGGACCAATGGGAAATTAAGGCCAAGGATCCATACTTATAGACTATGTAAGTCCGATTTCTCAATTGTATTGGAGAATTTTTCTATAAAATTTGTTTGTCACTCATTTCGACCAATGGGAAATTAAGGCCAAGGATCCATACTTATAGACTTTGTAAGTCCGATTTCTCAATTGTATTTGAGAATTTTTCTATAAAATTTGTTTGTCACTCATTTGGACCAATGGGAATGTAAGTCCGATTTCTCAATTGTATTTGAGAATTTTTCTATAAAATTTGTTTGTCACTCATTTGGACCAATGGGAATGTAAGTCCGATTTCTCAATTGTATTTGAGAATTTTTCTA
This sequence comes from Lypha dubia, assembly GCA_947311025.1. NCBI lineage: Eukaryota > Metazoa > Arthropoda > Insecta > Diptera > Tachinidae > Lypha > Lypha dubia. The sequence continues at coordinate 4,102,575 of OX371260.1, read as the reverse complement.
TAAAATTTGTTTGTCACTCATTTGGACCAATGGGAATGTAAGTCCGATTTCTCAATTGTATTTGAGAATTTTTCTATAAAATTTGTTTGTCACTCATTTGGACCAATGGGAATGTAAGTCCGATTTCTCAATTGTATTTGAGAATTTTGCTATAAAATTTGTTTGTCACTCATTTGGACCAATGGGAAATTAAGGCCACGGATCCATACTTATAGACTATGTAAGTCCGATTTCTCAATTGTATTTAAGAATTTTGCTATAAAATTTGTTTGTCACTCTTTTGGACCAATGGGAAATTAAGGCCAAGGATCCATACTTATAGACTATGTAAGTCCGATTTCTCAATTGTATTTGAGAATTTTTCTATAAAATTTGTTTGTCACTCATTTGGACCAATGGGAAATTAAGGCCAAGGATCCATACTTATAGACTATGTAAGTCCAATTTCTCAATTGTATTTGAGAATTTTTCTATAAAATTTGTTTGTCACTCATTTGGACCAATGGGAATGTAAGTCCGATTTCTCAATTGTATTTGAGAATTTTTCTATAAAATTTGTTTGTCACTCATTTGGACCAATGGGAATGTAAGTCCGATTTCTCAATTGTATTTGAGAATTTTTCTATAAAATTTGTTTGTCACTCATTTGGACCAATGGGAATGTAAGTCCGATTTCTCAATTGTATTTGAGAATTTTTCTATAAAATTTGTTTGTCACTCATTTGGACCAATGGGAATGTAAGTCCGATTTCTCAATTGTATTTGAGAATTTTGCTATAAAATTTGTTTGTCACTCCTTTGGACCAATGGGAAAATAAGGCCAAGGATCCATACTTATAGACTATGTAAGTCCGATTTCTCAATTGTATTTGAGAATTTTTCTATAAAATTTGTTTGTCACTCATTTGGACCAATGGGAAATTAAGGCCAAGGATCCATACTTATAGACTATGTAAGTCCAATTTCTCAATTGTATTTGAGAATTTTTCTATAAAATTTGTTTGTCACTCATTTGGACCAATGGGAAATTAAGGCCACGGATCCATACTTATAGACTATGTAAGTCCGATTTCTCAATTGTATTTAAGAATTTTGCTATAAAATTTGTTTGTCACTCTTTTGGACCAATGGGAAATTAAGGCCAAGGATCCATACTTATAGACTATGTAAGTCCGATTTCTCAATTGTATTGGAGAATTTTTCTATAAAATTTGTTTGTCACTCATTTCGACCAATGGGAAATTAAGGCCAAGGATCCATACTTATAGACTTTGTAAGTCCGATTTCTCAATTGTATTTGAGAATTTTTCTATAAAATTTGTTTGTCACTCATTTGGACCAATGGGAAATTAAGGCCAAGGATCCATACTTATAGACTATGTAAGTCCGATTTCTCAATTGTATTTGAGAATTTTTCTATAAAATTTGTTTGTCACTCATTTGGACCAATGGGAATGTAAGTCCGATTTCTCAATTGTATTTGAGAATTTTTCTATAAAATTTGTTTGTCACTCATTTGGACCAATGGGAATGTAAGTCCGATTTCTCAATTGTATTTGAGAATTTTTTTATAAAATTTGTTTGTCACTCATTTGGACCAATGGGAATGTAAGTCCGATTTCTCAATTGTATTTGAGAATTTTTCTATAAAATTTGTTTGTCACTCATTTGGACCAATGGGAATGTAAGTCCGAATTCTCAATTGTATTTGAGAATTTTTCTATAAAATTTGTTTGTCACTCATCTGGACCAATGGGAATGTAAGTCCGATTTCTCAATTGTATTTGAGAATTTTTCTATAAAATTTGTTTGTCACTCATTTGAACCAATGGGAATGTAAGTCCGATTTCTCAATTGTATTTGAGAATTTTTCTATAAAATTTGTTTGTCACTCATTTGGAATAATGGGAAATTAAGGCCAAGGATCCATACTTATAGACTATGTAAGTCCAATTTCTCAATTGTATTTGAGAATTTTTCTATAAAATTTGTTTGTCAATCATTTGGACCAATGGGAAATTAAGGCCAAGGATCCATACTTATAGACTATATAAGTCCGATTTCTCAATTGTATTTGAGAATTTTTCTATAAAATTTGTTTGTCACTCATTTGGACCAATGGGAATGTAAATCCGATTTCTCAATTGTATTTGAGAATTTTTCTATAAAATTTGTTTGTCACTCATTTGAACCAATGGGAATGTAAGTCCGATTTCTCAATTGTATTTGAGAATTTTTCTATAAAATTTGTTTGTCACTCATTTGGACCAATGGGAATGTAAGTCCGATTTCTCAATTGTATTTGAGAATTTTTCTATAAAATTTGTTTGTCACTCATTTGGACCAATGGGAAATTAAGGCCAAGGATCAATACTTATAGACTATATAAGTCCGATTTCTCAATTGTATTTGAGAATTTTTCTATAAAATTTGTTTGTCACTCATTTGGACCAATGGGAATGTAAGTCCGATTTCTCAATTGTATTTTAGAATTTTTCTATAAAATTTGTTTGTCACTCATTTGGACCAATGGGAATGTAAGTCCAATTTCTCAATTGTATTTGAGAATTTTTCTATAAAATTTGTTTGTCACTCATTTGGAATAATGGGAAATTAAGGCCAAGGATCCATACTTATAGACTATGTAAGTCCAATTTCTCAATTGTATTTGAGAATTTTTCTATAAAATTTGTTTGTCAATCATTTGGACCAATGGGAATGTAAGTCCAATTTCTCAATTGTATTTGAGAATTTTTCTATAAAATTTGTTTGTCACTCATTTGGAATAATGGGAAATTAAGGCCAAGGATCCATACTTATAGACTATATAAGTCCGATTTGTCAATTGTATTTGAGAATTTTTCTATAAAATTTGTTTGTCACTCATTTGGACCAATGGGAATGTAAGTCCAATTTCTCAATTGTATTTGAGAATTTTTCTATAAAATTTGTTTGTCACTCATTTGGAATAATGGGAAATTAAGGCCAAGGATCCATACTTATAGACTATGTAAGTCCAATTTCTCAATTGTATTTGAGAATTTTTCTATAAAATTTGTTTGTCAATCATTTGGACCAATGGGAAATTAAGGCCAAGGATCCATACTTATAGACTATATAAGTCCGATTTCTCAATTGTATTTGAGAATTTTTCTATAAAATTTGTTTGTCACTCATTTGGACCAATGGGAATGTAAGTCCGATTTCTCAATTGTATTTTAGAATTTTTCTATAAAATTTGTTTGTCACTCATTTGGACCAATGGGAAATTAAGGCCAAGGATCCATACTTATAGACTATGTAAGTCCGATTTCTCAATTGTATTTGAGAATTTTTCTATAAAATTTGTTTGTCACTCATTTGGACCAATGGGAAATTAAGGCCACGGATCCATACTTATAGACTATGTAAGTCCGATTTCTCAATTGTATTTAAGAATTTTGCTATAAAATTTGTTTGTCACTCTTTTGGACCAATGGGAAATTAAGGCCAAGGATCCATACTTATAGACTATGTAAGTCCGATTTCTCAATTGTATTGGAGAATTTTTCTATAAAATTTGTTTGTCACTCATTTGGACCAATGGGAAATTAAGGCCAAGGATCCATACTTATAGACTTTGTAAGTCCGATTTCTCAATTGTATTTGAGAATTTTTCTATAAAATTTGTTTGTCACTCATCTGGACCAATGGGAATGTAAGTCCGATTTCTCAATTGTATTTGAGAATTTTTCTATAAAATTTGCTTGTCAATCATTTGGACCAATGGGAAATTAAGGCCAAGGATCCATACTTATAGACTATGTAAGTCCGATTTCTCAATTGTATTTGAGAATTTTTCTATAAAATTTGTTTGTCACTCATTTGGACCAATGGGAAATTAAGGCCAAGGATCCATACTTATAGACTATGTAAGTCCGATTTCTCAATTGTATTTGGGAATTTTTCTATAAAATTTGTTTGTCACTCATTTGGACCAATGGGAAATTAAGGCCAAGGATCCATACTTATAGACTATGTAAGTCCGATTTCTCAATTGTATTTGAGAATTTTTCTATAAAATTTGTTTGTCACTCATTTGGACCAATGGGAATGTAAGTCCGATTTCTCAATTGTATTTGAGAATTTTTCTATAAAATTTGTTTGTCACTCATTTGGACCAATGGGAAATTAAGGCCAAGGATCCATACTTATAGACTATGTAAGTCCGATTTCTCAATTGTATTTGAGAATTTTGCTATAAAATTTGTTTGTCACTCCTTTGGACCAATGGGAAATTAAGGCCAAGGATCCATACTTATAGACTATGTAAGTCCAATTTCTCAATTGTATTTGAGAATTTTTCTATAAAATTTGTTTGTCACTCATTTGGACCAATGGGAATGTAAGTCCGATTTCTCAATTGTATTTGAGAATTTTTCTATAAAATTTGTTTGTCACTCATTTGGACCAATGGGAATGTAAGTCCGATTTCTCAATTGTATTTGAGAATTTTTCTATAAAATTTGTTTGTCTCTCATTTGGACCAATGGGAAATTAAGGCCAAGGATCCATACTTATAGACTATGTAAGTCCGATTTCTCAATTGTATTTGAGAATTTTGCCATAAAATTTGTTTGTCACTCCTTTGGACCAATGGGAAATTAAGGCCAAGGATCCATACTTATAGACTATATAAGTCCGATTTCTCAATTGTATTTGAGAATTTTGCTATAAAATTTGTTTGTCACTCCTTTGGACCAATTAAGAAATTAAGGCCAAGGATCCATACTTATAGACTATGTAAGTCCGATTTCTCAATTGTATTTGAGAATTTTGCTATAAAATTTGTTTGTCACTCCTTTGGACCAATGGGAAATTAAGGCCAAGGATCCATACTTATAGACTATGTAAGTCCGATTTCTCAATTGTATTTGAGAATTTTTCTATAAAATTTGTTTGTCACTCATTTGGACCAATGGGAATGTAAGTCCGATTTCTCAATTGTATTTGAGAATTTTTCTATAAAATTTGTTTGTCACTCATTTGGACCAATGGGAATGTAAGTCCGATTTCTCAATTGTATTTGAGAATTTTTCTATAAAATTTGTTTGTCACTCATTTGGACCAATGGGAATGTAAGTCCGATTTCTCACTTGTATTTGAGAATTTTTCTATAAAATTTGTTTGTCACTCCTTTGGACCAATGGGAAATTAAGGCCAAGGATCCATACTTATAGACTATGTAAGTCCGATTTCTCAATTGTATTTGAGAATTTTGCTATAAAATTTGTTTGTCACTCCTTTGGACCAATGGGAAAATAAGGCCAAGGATCCATACTTATAGACTATGTAAGTCCGATTTCTCAATTGTATTTGAGAATTTTTCTATAAAATTTGTTTGTCACTCATTTGGACCAATGGGAAATTAAGGCCAAGGATCCATACTTATAGACTATGTAAGTCCAATTTCTCAATTGTATTTGAGAATTTTTCTATAAAATTTGTTTGTCACTCATTTGGACCAATGGGAAATTAAGGCCACGGATCCATACTTATAGACTATGTAAGTCCGATTTCTCAATTGTATTTAAGAATTTTGCTATAAAATTTGTTTGTCACTCTTTTGGACCAATGGGAAATTAAGGCCAAGGATCCATACTTATAGACTATGTAAGTCCGATTTCTCAATTGTATTGGAGAATTTTTCTATAAAATTTGTTTGTCACTCATTTCGACCAATGGGAAATTAAGGCCAAGGATCCATACTTATAGACTTTGTAAGTCCGATTTCTCAATTGTATTTGAGAATTTTTCTATAAAATTTGTTTGTCACTCATTTGGACCAATGGGAAATTAAGGCCAAGGATCCATACTTATAGACTATGTAAGTCCGATTTCTCAATTGTATTTGAGAATTTTTCTATAAAATTTGTTTGTCACTCATTTGGACCAATGGGAATGTAAGTCCGATTTCTCAATTGTATTTGAGAATTTTTCTATAAAATTTGTTTGTCACTCATTTGGACCAATGGGAATGTAAGTCCGATTTCTCAATTGTATTTGAGAATTTTTCTATAAAATTTGTTTGTCACTCATTTGGACCAATGGGAATGTAAGTCCGATTTCTCAATTGTATTTGAGAATTTTTCTATAAAATTTGTTTGTCACTCATTTGGACCAATGGGAATGTAAGTCCGATTTCTCAATTGTATTTGAGAATTTTGCTATAAAATTTGTTTGTCACTCCTTTGGACCAATGGGAAAATAAGGCCAAGGATCCATACTTATAGACTATGTAAGTCCGATTTCTCAATTGTATTTGAGAATTTTTCTATAAAATTTGTTTGTCACTCATTTGGACCAATGGGAAATTAAGGCCAAGGATCCATACTTATAGACTATGTAAGTCCAATTTCTCAATTGTATTTGAGAATTTTTCTATAAAATTTGTTTGTCACTCATTTGGACCAATGGGAAATTAAGGCCACGGATCCATACTTATAGACTATGTAAGTCCGATTTCTCAATTGTATTTAAGAATTTTGCTATAAAATTTGTTTGTCACTCTTTTGGACCAATGGGAAATTAAGGCCAAGGATCCATACCTATAGACTATGTAAGTCCGATTTCTCAATTGTATTGGAGAATTTTTCTATAAAATTTGTTTGTCACTCATTTCGACCAATGGGAAATTAAGGCCAAGGATCCATACTTATAGACTTTGTAAGTCCGATTTCTCAATTGTATTTGAGAATTTTTCTATAAAATTTGTTTGTCACTCATTTGGACCAATGGGAAATTAAGGCCAAGGATCCATACTTATAGACTATGTAAGTCCGATTTCTCAATTGTATTTGAGAATTTTTCTATAAAATTTGTTTGTCACTCATTTGGACCAATGGGAATGTAAGTCCGATTTCTCAATTGTATTTGAGAATTTTTCTATAAAATTTGTTTGTCACTCATTTGGACCAATGGGAATGTAAGTCCGATTTCTCAATTGTATTTGAGAATTTTTCTATAAAATTTGTTTGTCACTCATTTGGACCAATGGGAATGTAAGTCCGATTTCTCAATTGTATTTGAGAATTTTTCTATAAAATTTGTTTGTCACTCATTTGGACCAATGGGAATGTAAGTCCGATTTCTCAATTGTATTTGAGAATTTTGCTATAAAATTTGTTTGTCACTCCTTTGGACCAATGGGAAAATAAGGCCAAGGATCCATACTTATAGACTATGTAAGTCCGATTTCTCAATTGTATTTGAGAATTTTTCTATAAAATTTGTTTGTCACTCATTTGGACCAATGGGAAATTAAGGCCAAGGATCCATACTTATAGACTATGTAAGTCCAATTTCTCAATTGTATTTGAGAATTTTTCTATAAAATTTGTTTGTCACTCATTTGGACCAATGGGAAATTAAGGCCACGGATCCATACTTATAGACTATGTAAGTCCGATTTCTCAATTGTATTTAAGAATTTTGCTATAAAATTTGTTTGTCACTCTTTTGGACCAATGGGAAATTAAGGCCAAGGATCCATACTTATAGACTTTGTAAGTCCGATTTCTCAATTGTATTTGAGAATTTTTCTATAAAATTTGTTTGTCACTCATTTGGACCAATGGGAAATTAAGGCCAAGGATCCATACTTATAGACTATGTAAGTCCGATTTCTCAATTGTATTTGAGAATTTTTCTATAAAATTTGTTTGTCACTCATTTGGACCAATGGGAATGTAAGTCCGATTTCTCAATTGTATTTGAGAATTTTTCTATAAAATTTGTTTGTCACTCATTTGGACCAATGGGAATGTAAGTCCGATTTCTCAATTGTATTTGAGAATTTTTCTATAAAATTTGTTTGTCACTCATTTGGACCAATGGGAATGTAAGTCCGATTTCTCAATTGTATTTGAGAATTTTTCTATAAAATTTGTTTGTCACTCATTTGGACCAATGGGAATGTAAGTCCGATTTCTCAATTGTATTTGAGAATTTTTCTATAAAATTTGTTTGTCACTCATCTGGACCAATGGGAATGTAAGTCCGATTTCTCAATTGTATTTGAGAATTTTTCTATAAAATTTGTTTGTCACTCATTTGAACCAATGGGAATGTAAGTCCGATTTCTCAATTGTATTTGAGAATTTTTCTATAAAATTTGTTTGTCACTCATTTGGAATAATGGGAAATTAAGGCCAAGGATCCATACTTATAGACTATGTAAGTCCAATTTCTCAATTGTATTTGAGAATTTTTCTATAAAATTTGTTTGTCAATCATTTGGACCAATGGGAAATTAAGGCCAAGGATCCATACTTATAGACTATATAAGTCCGATTTCTCAATTGTATTTGAGAATTTTTCTATAAAATTTGTTTGTCACTCATTTGGACCAATGGGAATGTAAATCCGATTTCTCAATTGTATTTGAGAATTTTTCTATAAAATTTGTTTGTCACTCATTTGAACCAATGGGAATGTAAGTCCGATTTCTCAATTGTATTTGAGAATTTTTCTATAAAATTTGTTTGTCACTCATTTGGACCAATGGGAATGTAAGTCCGATTTCTCAATTGTATTTGAGAATTTTTCTATAAAATTTGTTTGTCACTCATTTGGACCAATGGGAAATTAAGGCCAAGGATCAATACTTATAGACTATATAAGTCCGATTTCTCAATTGTATTTGAGAATTTTTCTATAAAATTTGTTTGTCACTCATTTGGACCAATGGGAAATTAAGGCCAAGGATCCATACTTATAGACTATATAAGTCCAATTTCTCAATTGTATTTGAGAATTTTTCTATAAAATTTGTTTGTCACTCATTTGGACCAATGGGAAATTAAGGCCAAGGATCCATACTTATAGACTATGTAAGTCCGATTTCTCAATTGTATTTGAGAATTTTTCTATAAAATTTGTTTGTCACTCATTTGGACCAATGGGAATGTAAGTCCGATTTCTCAATTGTATTTGAGAATTTTTCTATAAAATTTGTTTGTCACTCATTTGGAATAATGGGAAATTAAGGCCAAGGATCCATACTTATAGACTATGTAAGTCCAATTTCTCAATTGTATTTGAGAATTTTTCTATAAAATTTGTTTGTCACTCATTTGGACCAATGGGAAATTAAGGCCAAGGATCCATACTTATAGACTATATAAGTCCGATTTCTCAATTGTATTTGAGAATTTTTCTATAAAATTTGTTTGTCAATCATTTGGACCAATGGGAAATTAAGGCCAAGGATCCATACTTATAGACTATATAAGTCCGATTTCTCAATTGTATTTGAGAATTTTTCTATAAAATTTGTTTGTCACTCATTTGGACCAATGGGAATGTAAGTCCGATTTCTCAATTGTATTTGAGAATTTTTCTATAAAATTTGTTTGTCACTCATTTGGACCAATGGGAAATTAAGGCCAAGGATCCATACTTATAGACTATATAAGTCCGATTTCTCAATTGTATTTGAGAATTTTTCTATAAAATTTGTTTGTCACTCATTTGGACCAATGGGAAATTAAGGCCAAGGATCCATACTTATAGACTATATAAGTCCGATTTCTCAATTGCATTTGAGAATTTTTCTATAAAATTTGTTTGTCACTCATTTGGACCAATGGGAAATTAAGGCCAAGGATCCATACTTATAGACTATGTAAGTCCGATTTCTCAATTGTATTTGAGAATTTTTCTATAAAATTTGTTTGTCACTCATTTGGACCAATGGGAATGTAAGTCCGATTTCTCAATTGTATTTGAGAATTTTTCTATAAAATTTATTTGTCACTCATTTGGACCAATGGGAATGTAAGTCCGATTTCTCAATTGTATTTGAGAATTTTTCTATAAAATTTGTTTGTCACTCCTTTGGACCAATGGGAAATTAAGGCCAAGGATCCATACTTATAGACTATGTAAGTCCAATTTCTCAATTGTATTTGAGAATTTTTCTATAAAATTTGTTTGTCACTCATATGGACCAATGGGAAATTAAGGCCAAGGATCCATACTTATAGACTATGTAAGTCCGATTTCTCAATTGTATTTGAGAATTTTGCTATAAAATTTGTTTGTCACTCCTTTGGACCAATGGGAAAATAAGGCCAAGGATCCATACTTATAGACTTTGTAAGTCCGATTTCTCAATTGTATTTGAGAATTTTTCTATAAAATTTGTTTGTCACTCCTTTGGACCAATGGGAAATTAAGGCCAAGGATCCATACTTATAGACTATGTAAGTCCAATTTCTCAATTGTATTTGAGAATTTTTCTATAAAATTTGTTTGTCACTCATTTGGACCAATGGGAAATTAAGGCCAAGGATCCATACTTATAGACTATGTAAGTCCGATTTCTCAATTGTATTTGAGAATTTTGCTATAAAATTTGTTTGTCACTCCTTTGGACCAATGGGAAAATAAGGCCAAGGATCCATACTTATAGACTATGTAAGTCCGATTTCTCAATTGTATTTGAGAATTTTTCTATAAAATTTGTTTGTCACTCATTTGGACCAATGGGAAATTAAGGCCAAGGATCCATACTTATAGACTATGTAAGTCCAATTTCTCAATTGTATTTGAGAATTTTTCTATAAAATTTGTTTGTCACTCATTTGGACCAATGGGAAATTAAGGCCAAGGATCCATACTTATAGACTATGTAAGTCCGATTTCTCAATTGTATTTAAGAATTTTGCTATAAAATTTGTTTGTCACTCTTTTGGACCAATGGGAAATTAAGGCCAAGGATCCATACTTATAGACTATGTAAGTCCGATTTCTCAATTGTATTGGAGAATTTTTCTATAAAATTTGTTTGTCACTCATTTGGACCAATGGGAAATTAAGGCCAAGGATCCATACTTATAGACTTTGTAAGTCCGATTTATCAATTGTATTTGAGAATTTTTCTATAAAATTTGTTTGTCACTCATTTGGACCAATGGGAATGTAAGTCCGATTTCTCAATTGTATTTGAGAATTTTTCTATACTCATTTGGACCAATGGGAAATTAAGGCCAAGGATTCATACTTATAGACTATGTTAGTCCGATTTCTCAATTGTATTTGAGAATTTTTCTATAAAATTTGTTTGTCACTCATTTGGACCAATGGGAAATTAAGGCCAAGGATCCATACTTATAGACTATGTAAGTCCGATTTCTCAATTGTATTTGAGAATTTTTTTATAAAATTTGTTTGTCACTCATTTGGACCAATGGGAATGTAAGTCCGATTTCTCAATTGTATTTGAGAATTTTTCTATAAAATTTGTTTGTCAATCATTTGGACCAATGGGAAATTAAGGCCAAGGATCCATACTTATAGACTATGTAAGTCCGATTTCTCAATTGTATTTGAGAATTTTTCTATAAAATTTGTTTGTCACTCATTTGGACCAATGGGAATGTAAGTCCGATTTCTCAATTGTATTTGAGAATTTTTCTATAAAATTTGTTTGTCAATCATTTGGACCAATGGGAAATTAAGGCCAAGGATCCATACTTATAGACTATGTAAGTCCGATTTCTCAATTGTATTTGAGAATTTTTCTATAAAATTTGTTTGTCACTCATTTGGACCAATGGGAATGTAAGTCTGATTTCTCAATTGTATTTGAGAATTTTTCTATAAAATTTGTTTGTCACTCATTTGAACCAATGGGAATGTAAGTCCGATTTCTCAATTGTATTTGAGAATTTTTCTATAAAATTTGTTTGTCACTCATTTGGACCAATGGGAATGTAAGTCCGATTTCTCAATTGTATTTGAGAATTTTTCTATAAAATTTGTTTGTCACTCATTTGGAATAATGGGAAATTAAGGCCAAGGATCCATACTTATAGACTATGTAAGTCCGATTTCTCAATTGTATTTGAGAATTTTTCTATAAAATTTGTTTGTCAATCATTTGGACCAATGGGAAATTAAGGCCAAGGATCCATACTTATAGACTATGTAAGTCCGATTTCTCAATTGTATTTGAGAATTTTTCTATAAAATTTGTTTGTCACTCCTTTGGACCAATGGGAAATTAAGGCCAAGGATCCATACTTATAGACTATGTAAGTCCGATTTCTCAATTGTATTTGAGAATTTTTCTATAAAATTTGTTTGTCACTCATTTGGACCAATGGGAATGTAAGTCCGATTTCTCAATTGTATTTGAGAATTTTTCTATAAAATTTGTTTGTCACTCCTTTGGACCAATGGGAAATTAAGGCCAAGGATCCATACTTATAGACTATGTAAGTCCGATTTCTCAATTGTATTTGAGAATTTTTCTATAAAATTTGTTTGTCACTCCTTTGGACCAATGGGAAATTAAGGCCAAGGATCCATACTTATAGACTATGTAAGTCCGATTTCTCAATTGTATTTGAGAATTTTGCTATAAAATTTGTTTGTCACTCCTTTGGACCAATGGGAAATTAAGGCCAAGGATCCATACTTATAGACTATATAAGTCCGATTTCTCAATTGTATTTGAGAATTTTGCTATAAAATTTGTTTGTCACTCCTTTGGACCAAAGGGAAATTAAGGCCAAGGATCCATACTTATAGACTATGTAAGTCCGATTTCTCAATTGTATTTGAGAATTTTTCTATAAAATTTGTTTGTCACTCATTTGGACCAATGGCAAATTAAGGCCAAGGATCCATACTTATAGACTATATAAGTCCGATTTCTCAATTGTATTTGAGAATTTTTCTATAAAATTTGTTTGTCACTCATTTGGACCAATGGGAAATTAAGGCCAAGGATCCATACTTATAGACTATGTAAGTCCGATTTCTCAATTGTATTTGAGAATTTTTCTATAAAATTTGTTTGTCACTCATTTGGACCAATGGGAAATTAAGGCCAAGGATCCATACTTATAGACTATATAAGTCCGATTTCTCAATTGTATTTGAGAATTTTGCTATAAAATTTGTTTGTCACTCATTTGGACCAATGGGAAATTAAGGCCAAGGATCCATACTTATAGACTATGTAAGTCCGATTTCTCAATTGTATTTGAGAATTTTTCTATAAAATTTGTTTGTCACTCATTTGGACCAATGGGAAATTAAGGCCAAGGATCCATACTTATAGACTATGTAAGTCCGATTTCTCAATTGTATTTGAGAATTTTTCTATAAAATTTGTTTGTCACTCATTTGGACCAATGGGAAATTAAGGCCAAGGATCCATACTTATAGACTATGTAAGTCCGATTTCTCAATTGTATTTGAGAATTTTTCTATAAAATTTGTTTGTCACTCATTTGGACCAATGGGAAATTAAGGCCAAGGTTCCATACTTATAGACTATATAAGTCCGATTTCTCAATTGTATTTGAAAATTTTGCTATAAAATTTGTTTGTCACTCCTTTGGACCAATGGGAAATAAAGGCCAAGGATCCATACTTATAGACTATATAAGTCCGATTTCTCAATTGTATTTGAGAATTTTGCTATAAAATTTGTTTGTCACTCATTTGGACCAATGGGAATGTAAGTCCGATTTCTCAATTGTATTTGAGAATTTTTCTATAAAATTTGTTTGTCACTCATTTGGACCAATGGGAAATTAAGGCCAAGGATCCATACTTATAGACTATGTAAGTCCGATTTCTCAATTGTATTTGAGAATTTTTCTATAAAATTTGTTTGTCACTCATTTGGACCAATGGGAAATTAAGGCCAAGGATCCATACTTATAGACTATGTAAGTCCGATTTCTCAATTGTATTTGAGAATTTTGCTATAAAATTTGTTTGTCACTCCTTTGGACCAATGGGAAATTAAGGCCAAGGATCCATACTTATAGACTATGTTAGTCCAATTTCTCAATTGTATTTGAGAATTTTTCGATAAAATTTGTTTGTCACTCATTTGGACCAATGGGAATGTAAGTCCGATTTCTCAATTGTATTTGAGAATTTTTCTATAAAATTTGTTTTTCACTCATTTGGACCAATGGGAATGTAAGTCCGATTTCTCAATTGTATTTGAGAATTTTTCTATAAAATTTGTTTGTCACTCATTTGGACCAATGGGAAATTAAGGCCAAGGATCCATACTTATAGACTATGTAAGTCCAATTTCTCAATTGTATTTGAGAATTTTTCTATAAAATTTGTTTGTCACTCATTTGGACCAATGGGAAATTAAGGCCAAGGATCCATACTTATAGACTATGTAAGTCCGATTTCTCAATTGTATTTGAGAATTTTTCTATAAAATTTGTTTGTCACTCATTTGGACCAATGGGAATGTAAGTCCGATTTCTCAATTGTATTTGAGAATTTTGCTATAAAATTTGTTTGTCACTCCTTTGGACCAATGGGAAATTAAGGCCAAGGATCCATACTTATAGACTATGTAAGTCCGATTTCTCAATTGTATTTGAGAATTTTTCTATAAAATTTGTTTGTCACTCATTTGGACCAATGGGAATGTAAGTCCGATTTCTCAATTATATTTGAGAATTTTTCTATAAAATTTGTTTGTCACTCATTTGGACCAATGGGAATGTAAGTCCGATTTCTCAATTGTATTTGAGAATTTTCTATAATATTTGTTTGTCACTCATTTGGACCAATGGGAAATTAAGGCCAAGGATCCATACTTATAGACTATATAATTCCGATTTCTCAATTGTATTTGAGAATTTTTCTATAAAATTTGTTTGTCACTCATTTGGACCAATGGGAAATTAAGGCCAAGGATCCATACTTATAGACTATGTAAGTCCAATTTCTCAATTGTATTTGAGAATTTTTCTATAAAATTTGTTTGTCACTCATTTGGACCAATGGGAAATTAAGGCCAAGGATCCATACTTATAGACTATGTAAGTCCGATTTCTCAATTGTATTTGAGAATTTTTGTATAAAATTTGTTTGTCACTCATTTGGACCAATGGGAATGTAAGTCCGATTTCTCAATTGTATTTGAGAATTTTGCTATAAAATTTGTTTGTCACTCCTTTGGACCAATGGGAAATTAAGGCCAAGGATCCATACTTATAGACTATATAATTCCGATTTCTCAATTGTATTTGAGAATTTTTCTATAAAATTTGTTTGTCACTCATTTGGACCAATGGGAAATTAAGGCCAAGGATCCATACTTATAGACTATGTAAGTCCAATTTCTCAATTGTATTTGAGAATTTTTCTATAAAATTTGTTTGTCACTCATTTGGACCAATGGGAAATTAAGGCCAAGGATCCATACTTATAGACTATGTAAGTCCAATTTCTCAATTGTATTTGAGAATTTTTCTATAATATTTGTTTGTCACTCATTTGGACCAATGGGAAATTAAGGCCAAGGATCCATACTTATAGACTATATAATTCCGATTTCTCAATTGTATTTGAGAATTTTTCTATAAAATTTGTTTGTCACTCATTTGGACCAATGGGAAATTAAGGCCAAGGATCCATACTTATAGACTATGTAAGTCCAATTTCTCAATTGTATTTGAGAATTTTTCTATAAAATTTGTTTGTCACTCATTTGGACCAATGGGAAATTAAGGCCAAGGATCCATACTTATAGACTATGTAAGTCCAATTTCTCAATTGTATTTGAGAATTTTTCTATAAAATTTGTTTGTCACTCATTTGGACCAATGGGATATTAAGGCCAAGGATCCATACTTATAGACTATGTAAGTCCAATTTCTCAATTGTATTTGAGAATTTTTCTATAAAATTTGTTTGTCACTCATTTGGACCAATGGGAAATTAAGGCCAAGGATCCATACTTATAGACTATGTAAGTCCGATTTCTCAATTGTATTTGAGAATTTTTCTATAAAATTTGTTTGTCACTCATTTGGACCAATGGGAATGTAAGTCCGATTTCTCAATTGTATTTGAGAATTTTGCTATAAAATTTGTTTGTCACTCCTTTGGACCAATGGGAAATTAAGGCCAAGGATCCATACTTATAGACTATGTAAGTCCGATTTCTCAATTGTATTTGAGAATTTTTCTATAAAATTTGTTTGTCACTCATTTGGACCAATGGGAATGTAAGTCCGATTTCTCAATTATATTTGAGAATTTTTCTATAAAATTTGTTTGTCACTCATTTGGACCAATGGGAATGTAAGTCCGATTTCTCAATTGTATTTGAGAATTTTCTATAATATTTGTTTGTCACTCATTTGGACCAATGGGAAATTAAGGCCAAGGATCCATACTTATAGACTATATAATTCCGATTTCTCAATTGTATTTGAGAATTTTTCTATAAAATTTGTTTGTCACTCATTTGGACCAATGGGAAATTAAGGCCAAGGATCCATACTTATAGACTATGTAAGTCCAATTTCTCAATTGTATTTGAGAATTTTTCTATAAAATTTGTTTGTCACTCATTTGGACCAATGGGAAATTAAGGCCAAGGATCCATACTTATAGACTATGTAAGTCCGATTTCTCAATTGTATTTGAGAATTTTTGTATAAAATTTGTTTGTCACTCATTTGGACCAATGGGAATGTAAGTCCGATTTCTCAATTGTATTTGAGAATTTTTCTATAAAATTTGTTTGTCACTCATTTGGACCAATTTGAAATTAAGGCCAAGGATCCATACTTATAGACTATGTAAGTCCGATTTCTCAATTGTATTTGAGAATTTTTCTATAAAATTTGTTTGTCACTCATTTGGACCAATGGGAAATTAAGGCCAAGGATCCATACTTATAGACTATGTAAGTCCGATTTCTCAATTGTATTTGAGAATTTTTCTATAAAATTTGTTTGTCACTCATTTGGACCAATGGGAAATTAAGGCCAAGGATCCATACTTATAGACTATGTAAGTCCGATTTCTCATTTGTATTTGAGAATTTTTCTATAAAATTTGTTTGTCACTCCTTTGGACCAATGGGAAATTAAGGCCAAGGATCCATACTTATAGACTATGTAAGTCCGATTTCTCAATTGTATTTGAGAATTTTTCTATAAAATTTGTTTGTCACTCATTTGGACCAATGGGAAATTAAGGCCAAGGATCCATACTTATAGACTATGTAAGTCCGATTTCTCAATTGTATTTGAGAATTTTGCTATAAAATTTGTTTGTCACTCCTTTGGACCAATGGGAAATTAAGGCCAAGGATCCATACTTATAGACTATGTAAGTCCAATTTCTCAATTGTATTTGAGAATTTTTCTATAAAATTTGTTTGTCACTCATTTGGACCAATGGGAAATTAAGGCCAAGGATCCATACTTATAGACTATGTAAGTCCGATTTCTCAATTGTATTTGAGAATTTTTGTATAAAATTTGTTTGTCACTCATTTGGACCAATGGGAATGTAAGTCCGATTTCTCAATTGTATTTGAGAATTTTGCTATAAAATTTGTTTGTCACTCCTTTGGACCAATGGGAAATTAAGGCCAAGGATCCATACTTATAGACTATATAATTCCGATTTCTCAATTGTATTTGAGAATTTTTCTATAAAATTTGTTTGTCACTCATTTGGACCAATGGGAATGTAAGTCCGATTTCTCAATTATATTTGAGAATTTTTCTATAAAATTTGTTTGTCACTCATTTGGACCAATGGGAATGTAAGTCCGATTTCTCAATTGTATTTGAGAATTTTTCTATAAAATTTGTTTGTCACTCCTTTGGACCAATGGGAAATTAAGGCCAAGGATCCATACTTATAGACTATGTAAGTCCGATTTCTCAATTGTATTTGAGAATTTTTCTATAAAATTTGTTTGTCACTCATTTGGACCAATGGGAAATTAAGGCCAAGGATCCATACTTATAGACTATGTAAATCCGATTTCTCAATTGTATTTGAGAATTTTTGTATAAAATTTGTTTGTCACTCATTTGGACCAATGGGAATGTAAGTCCGATTTCTCAATTGTATTTGAGAATTTTTCTATAAAATTTGTTTGTCACTCCTTTGGACCAATGGGAAATTAAGGCCAAGGATCCATACTTATAGACTATGTAAGTCCAATTTCTCAATTGTATTTGAGAATTTTTCTATAAAATTTGTTTGTCACTCATTTGGACCAATGGGAAATTAAGGCCAAGGATCCATACTTATAGACTATGTAAGTCCGATTTCTCAATTGTATTTGAGAATTTTTGTATAAAATTTGTTTGTCACTCATTTGGACCAATGGGAATGTAAGTCCGATTTCTCAATTGTATTTGAGAATTTTGCTATAAAATTTGTTTGTCACTCCTTTGGACCAATGGGAAATTAAGGCCAAGGATCCATACTTATAGACTATATAATTCCGATTTCTCAATTGTATTTGAGAATTTTTCTATAAAATTTGTTTGTCACTCATTTGGACCAATGGGAAATTAAGGCCAAGGATCCATACTTATAGACTATGTAAGTCCAATTTCTCAATTGTATTTGAGAATTTTTCTATAAAATTTGTTTGTCACTCATTTGGACCAATGGGAAATTAAGGCCAAGGATCCATACTTATAGACTATGTAAGTCCAATTTCTCAATTGTATTTGAGAATTTTTCTATAATATTTGTTTGTCACTCATTTGGACCAATGGGAAATTAAGGCCAAGGATCCATACTTATAGACTATATAATTCCGATTTCTCAATTGTATTTGAGAATTTTTCTATAAAATTTGTTTGTCACTCATTTGGACCAATGGGAAATTAAGGCCAAGGATCCATACTTATAGACTATGTAAGTCCAATTTCTCAATTGTATTTGAGAATTTTTCTATAAAATTTGTTTGTCACTCATTTGGACCAATGGGAAATTAAGGCCAAGGATCCATACTTATAGACTATGTAAGTCCAATTTCTCAATTGTATTTGAGAATTTTTCTATAAAATTTGTTTGTCACTCATTTGGACCAATGGGAAATTAAGGCCAAGGATCCATACTTATAGACTATGTAAGTCCAATTTCTCAATTGTATTTGAGAATTTTTCTATAAAATTTGTTTGTCACTCATTTGGACCAATGGGAAATTAAGGCCAAGGATCCATACTTATAGACTATGTAAGTCCGATTTCTCAATTGTATTTGAGAATTTTTGTATAAAATTTGTTTGTCACTCATTTGGACCAATGGGAATGTAAGTCCGATTTCTCAATTGTATTTGAGAATTTTGCTATAAAATTTGTTTGTCACTCCTTTGGACCAATGGGAAATTAAGGCCAAGGATCCATACTTATAGACTATGTAAGTCCGATTTCTCAATTGTATTTGAGAATTTTTCTATAAAATTTGTTTGTCACTCATTTGGACCAATGGGAATGTAAGTCCGATTTCTCAATTATATTTGAGAATTTTTCTATAAAATTTGTTTGTCACTCATTTGGACCAATGGGAATGTAAGTCCGATTTCTCAATTGTATTTGAGAATTTTCTATAATATTTGTTTGTCACTCATTTGGACCAATGGGAAATTAAGGCCAAGGATCCATACTTATAGACTATATAATTCCGATTTCTCAATTGTATTTGAGAATTTTTCTATAAAATTTGTTTGTCACTCATTTGGACCAATGGGAAATTAAGGCCAAGGATCCATACTTATAGACTATGTAAGTCCAATTTCTCAATTGTATTTGAGAATTTTTCTATAAAATTTGTTTGTCACTCATTTGGACCAATGGGAAATTAAGGCCAAGGATCCATACTTATAGACTATGTAAGTCCGATTTCTCAATTGTATTTGAGAATTTTTGTATAAAATTTGTTTGTCACTCATTTGGACCAATGGGAATGTAAGTCCGATTTCTCAATTGTATTTGAGAATTTTTCTATAAAATTTGTTTGTCACTCATTTGGACCAATTTGAAATTAAGGCCAAGGATCCATACTTATAGACTATGTAAGTCCGATTTCTCAATTGTATTTGAGAATTTTTCTATAAAATTTGTTTGTCACTCATTTGGACCAATGGGAAATTAAGGCCAAGGATCCATACTTATAGACTATGTAAGTCCGATTTCTCAATTGTATTTGAGAATTTTTCTATAAAATTTGTTTGTCACTCATTTGGACCAATGGGAAATTAAG
The DNA here is from genome assembly GCA_947311025.1 of Lypha dubia. NCBI lineage: Eukaryota > Metazoa > Arthropoda > Insecta > Diptera > Tachinidae > Lypha > Lypha dubia. The sequence goes on along the minus strand of OX371260.1, from coordinate 4,082,511 downwards.
GCCAAGGATCCATACTTATAGACTATGTAAGTCCGATTTCTCAATTGTATTTGAGAATTTTTCTATAAAATTTGTTTGTCACTCCTTTGGACCAATGGGAAATTAAGGCCAAGGATCCATACTTATAGACTATGTAAGTCCGATTTCTCAATTGTATTTGAGAATTTTTCTATAAAATTTGTTTGTCACTCATTTGGACCAATGGGAAATTAAGGCCAAGGATCCATACTTATAGACTATGTAAGTCCGATTTCTCAATTGTATTTGAGAATTTTGCTATAAAATTTGTTTGTCACTCCTTTGGACCAATGGGAAATTAAGGCCAAGGATCCATACTTATAGACTATGTAAGTCCGATTTCTCAATTGTATTTGAGAATTTTGCTATAAAATTTGTTTGTCACTCCTTTGGACCAATGGGAAATTAAGGCCAAGGATCCATACTTATAGACTATGTAAGTCCAATTTCTCAATTGTATTTGAGAATTTTTCGATAAAATTTGTTTGTCACTCATTTGGACCAATGGGAAATTAAGGCCAAGGATCCATACTTATAGACTATGTAAGTCCAATTTCTCAATTGTATTTGAGAATTTTTCGATAAAATTTGTTTGTCACTCATTTGGACCAATGGGAAATTAAGGCCAAGGATCCATACTTATAGACTATGTAAGTCCAATTTCTCAATTGTATTTGAGAATTTTTCGATAAAATTTGTTTGTCACTCATTTGGACCAATGGGAAATTAAGGCCAAGGATCCATACTTATAGACTATGTAAGTCCAATTTCTCAATTGTATTTGAGAATTTTGCTATAAAATTTGTTTGTCACTCCTTTGGACCAATGTTAAATTAAGGCCAAGGATCCATACTTATAGACTATGTAAGTCCGATTTCTCAATTGTATTTGAGAATTTTGCTATAAAATTTGTTTGTCACTCCTTTGGACCAATGGGAAATTAAGGCCAAGGATCCATACTTATAGACTATGTAAGTCCAATTTCTCAATTGTATTTGAGAATTTTTCGATAAAATTTGTTTGTCACTCATTTGGACCAATGGGAATGTAAGTCCGATTTCTCAATTGTATTTGAGAATTTTTCTATAAAATTTGTTTGTCACTCATTTGGACCAATGGGAAATTAAGGCCAAGGATCCATACTTATAGACTATGTAAGTCCAATTTCTCAATTGTATTTGAGAATTTTTCGATAAAATTTGTTTGTCACTCATTTGGACCAATGGGAATTTAAGGCCAAGGATCCATACTTATAGACTATGTAAGTCCGATTTCTCAATTGTATTTGAGAATTTTTCTATAAAATTTGTTTGTCACTCATTTGGACCAATGGAAATGTAAGTCCGATTTCTCAATTGTATTTGAGAATTTTTCTATAAAATTGGTTTGTCACTCATTTGGACCAATGGGAAATTAAGGCCAAGGATCCATACTTATAGACTATGTAAGTCCGATTTCTCAATTGTATTTGAGAATTTTTCTATAAAATTTGTTTGTCACTCATTTGGACCAATGGGAATGTAAGTCCAATTTCTCAATTGTATTTGAGAATTTTTCTATAAAATTTGTTTGTCACTCATTTGGACCAATGGGAATGTAAGTCCGATTTCTCAATTGTATTTGAGAATTTTTCTATAAAATTTGTTTGTCTCTCATTTGGACCAATGGGAATGTAAGTCCGATTTCTCAATTGTATTTGAGAATTTTTCTATAAAATTTGTTTGTCACTCATTTGGACCAATGGGAAATTAAGGCCAAGGATCCATACTTATAGACTATGTAAGTCCGATTTCTCAATTGTATTTGAGAATTTTGCTATAAAATTTGTTTGTCACTCCTTTGGACCAATAGGAAATTAAGGCCAAGGATCCATACTTATAGACTATGTAAGTCCAATTTCTCAATTGTATTTGAGAATTTTTCGATAAAATTTGTTTGTCACTCATTTGGACCAATGGGAATTTAAGGCCAAGGATCCATACTTATAGACTATGTAAGTCCGATTTCTCAATTGTATTTGAGAATTTTTCTATAAAATTTGTTTGTCACTCATTTGGACCAATGGGAATGTAAGTCCGATTTCTCAATTGTATTTGAGAATTTTTCTATAAAATTTGTTTGTCACTCATTTGGACCAATGGGAAATAAAGGCCAAGGATCCATACTTATAGACTATGTAAGTCCAATTTCTCAATTGTATTTGAGAATTTTTCTATAAAATTTGTTTGTCACTCATTTGGACCAATGGGAATTTAAGGCCAAGGATCCATACTTATAGACTATGTAAGTCCGATTTCTCAATTGTATTTGAGAATTTTTCTATAAAATTTGTTTGTCACTCATTTGGACCAATGGGAATGTAAGTCCGATTTCTCAATTGTATTTGAGAATTTTTCTATAAAATTTGTTTGTCACTCATTTGGACCAATGGGAATGTAAGTCCGATTTCTCAATTGTATTTGAGAATTTTTCTATAAAATTTGTTTGTCTCTCATTTGGACCAATGGGAATGTAAGTCCGATTTCTCAATTGTATTTGAGAATTTTTCTATAAAATTTGTTTGTCACTCATTTGGACCAATGGGAAATTAAGGCCAAGGATCCATACTTATAGACTATGTAAGTCCGATTTCTCAATTGTATTTGAGAATTTTTCTATAAAATTTGTTTGTCACTCATTTGGACCAATGGGAAATTAAGGCCAAGGATCCATACTTATAGACTCTGTAAGTCCGATTTCTCAATTGTATTTGAGAATTTTGCTATAAAATTTGTTTGTCACTCCTTTGGACCAATAGGAAATTAAGGCCAAGGATCCATACTTATAGACTATGTAAGTCCGATTTCTCAATTGTATTTGAGAATTTTTCGATAAAATTTGTTTGTCACTCATTTGGACCAATGGGAATTTAAGGCCAAGGATCCATACTTATAGACTATGTAAGTCCGATTTCTCAATTGTATTTGAGAATTTTTCTATAAAATTTGTTTGTCACTCATTTGGACCAATGGGAATTTAAGGCCAAGGATCCATACTTATAGACTATGTAAGTCCGATTTCTCAATTGTATTTGAGAATTTTTCTATAAAATTTGTTTGTCACTCATTTGGACCAATGGGAAATTAAGGCCAAGGATCCATACTTATAGACTATGTAAGTCCGATTTCTCAATTGTATTTGAGAATTTTTCTATAAAATTTGTTTGTCACTCATTTGGACCAATGGGAAATTAAGGCCAAGGATCCATACTTATAGACTATGTAAGTCCGATTTCTCAATTGTATTTGAGAATTTTTCGATAAAATTTGTTTGTCACTCATTTGGACCAATGGGAATTTAAGGCCAAGGATCCATACTTATAGACTATGTAAGTCCGATTTCTCAATTGTATTTGAGAATTTTTCTATAAAATTTGTTTGTCACTCATTTGGACCAATGGGAATGTAAGTCCGATTTCTCAATTGTATTTGAGAATTTTTCTATAAAATTTGTTTGTCACTCATTTGGACCAATGGGAAATTAAGGCCAAGGATCCATACTTATAGACTATGTAAGTCCAATTTCTCAATTGTATTTGAGAATTTTTCTATAAAATTTGTTTGTCACTCATTTGGACCAATGGGAATTTAAGGCCAAGGATCCATACTTATAGACTATGTAAGTCCGATTTCTCAATTGTATTTGAGAATTTTTCTATAAAATTTGTTTGTCACTCATTTGGACCAATGGGAATGTAAGTCCGATTTCTGAATTGTATTTGAGAATTTTTCTATAAAATTTGTTTGTCACTCATTTGGACCAATGGGAATGTAAATCCGATTTCTCAATTGTATTTGAGAATTTTTCTATAAAATTTGTTTGTCACTCATTTGGACCAATGGGAATGTAAGTCCGATTTCTCAATTGTATTTGAGAATTTTGCTATAAAATTTGTTTGTCACTCCTTTGGACCAATAGGAAATTAAGGCCAAGGATCCATACTTATAGACTATGTAAGTCCAATTTCTCAATTGTATTTGAGAATTTTTCGATAAAATTTGTTTGTCACTCATTTGGACCAATGGGAATTTAAGGCCAAGGATCCATACTTATAGACTATGTAAGTCCGATTTCTCAATTGTATTTGAGAATTTTTCTATAAAATTTGTTTGTCACTCATTTGGACCAATGGGAATGTAAGTCCGATTTCTCAATTGTATTTGAGAATTTTTCTATAAAATTTGTTTGTCACTCATTTGGACCAATGGGAATGTAAGTCCGATTTCTCAATTGTATTTGAGAATTTTTCTATAAAATTTGTTTGTCACTCATTTGGACCAATAAGAATGTAAGTCCGATTTCTCAATTGTATTTGAGAATTTTTCTATAAAATTTGTTTGTCACTCATTTGGACCAATGGGAATGTAAGTCCGATTTCTCAATTGTATCTGAGAATTTTTCTATAAAATTTGTTTGTCACTCATTTGGACCAATGGGAATGTAAGTCCGATTTCTCAATTGTATTTGAGAATTTTTCTATAAAATTTGTTTGTCACTCATTTGGACCAATGGGAAATTAAGGCCAAGGATCCATACTTATAGACTATGTAAGTCCGATTTCTCAATTGTATTTGAGAATTTTTCTATAAAATTTGTTTGTCACTCATTTGGACCAATGGGAAATTAAGGCCAAGGATCCATACTTATAGACTATGTAAGTCCAATTTCTCAATTGTATTTGAGAATTTTTCTATAAAATTTGTTTGTCACTCATTTGGACCAATGGGAAATTAAGGCCAAGGATCCATACTTATAGACTATGTAAGTCCGATTTCTCAATTGTATTTGAGAATTTTGCTATAAAATTTGTTTGTCACTCCTTTGGACCAATGGGAAATTAAGGCCAAGGATCCATACTTATAGACTATGTAAGTCCGATTTCTCAATTGTATTTGAGAATTTTTCTATAAAATTTGTTTGTCACTCATTTGGACCAATGGGAAATTAAGGCCAAGGATCCATACTTATAGACTATGTAAGTCCGATTTCTCAATTGTATTTGAGAATTTTTCTATAAAATTTGTTTGTCACTCATTTGGACCAATGGGAAATTAAGGCCAAGGATCCATACTTATAGACTATGTAAGTCCGATTTCTCAATTGTATTTGAGAATTTTGCTATAAAATTTGTTTGTCACTCCTTTGGACCAATGGGAAATTAAGGCCAAGGATCCATACTTATAGACTATGTAAGTCCGATTTCTCAATTGTATCTGAGAATTTTTCTATAAAATTTGTTTGTCACTCATTTGGACCAATGGGAATGTAAGTCCGATTTCTCAATTGTATTTGAGAATTTTTCTTTAAAATTTGTTTGTCACTCATTTGGACCAATGGGAAATTCAGGCCAAGGATCCATACTTATAGACTATGTAAGTCCGATTTCTCAATTGTATTTGAGAATTTTGCTATAAAATTTGTTTGTCACTCCTTTGGACCAATGGGAAATTAAGGCCAAGGATCCATACTTATAGACTATGTAAGTCCGATTTCTCAATTGTATTTGAGAATTTTTCTATAAAATTTGTTTGTCACTCATTTGGACCAATGGGAATGTAAGTCCGATTTCTCAATTATATTTGAGAATTTTTCTATAAAATTTGTTTGTCACTCATTTGGACCAATGGGAATGTAAGTCCGATTTCTCAATTGTATTTGAGAATTTTCTATAATATTTGTTTGTCACTCATTTGGACCAATGGGAAATTAAGGCCAAGGATCCATACTTATAGACTATATATTTCCGATTTCTCAATTGTATTTGAGAATTTTTCTATAAAATTTGTTTGTCACTCATTTGGACCAATGGGAAATTAAGGCCAAGGATCCATACTTATAAACTATGTAAGTCCAATTTCTCAATTGTATTTGAGAATTTTTCTATAAAATTTGTTTGTCAGTCATTTGGACCAATGGGAAATTAAGGCCAAGGATCCATACTTATAGACTATGTAAGTCCGATTTCTCAATTGTATTTGAGAATTTTTGTATAAAATTTGTTTGTCACTCATTTGGACCAATGGGAATGTAAGTCCGATTTCTCAATTGTATTTGAGAATTTTTCTATAAAATTTGTTTGTCACTCATTTGGACCAATTTGAAATTAAGGCCAAGGATCCATACTTATAGACTATGTAAGTCCGATTTCTCAATTGTATTTGAGAATTTTTCTATAAAATTTGTTTGTCACTCATTTGGACCAATGGGAAATTAAGGCCAAGGATCCATACTTATAGACTATGTAAGTCCGATTTCTCAATTGTATTTGAGAATTTTTCTATAAAATTTGTTTGTCACTCATTTGGACCAATGGGAAATTAAGGCCAAGGATCCATACTTATAGACTATGTAAGTCCGATTTCTGAATTGTATTTGAGAATTTTTCTATAAAATTTGTTTGTCACTCATTTGGACCAATGGGAAATTAAGGCCAAGGATCCATACTTATAGACTATGTAAGTCCGATTTCTCAATTGTATTTGAGAATTTTTCTATAAAATTTGTTTGTCACTCATTTGGACCAATTTGAAATTAAGGCCAAGGATCCATACTTATAGACTATGTAAGTCCGATTTCTCAATTGTATTTGAGAATTTTTCTATAAAATTTGTTTGTCACTCATTTGGACCAATGGGAAATTAAGGCCAAGGATCCATACTTATAGACTATGTAAGTCCGATTTCTCAATTGTATTTGAGAATTTTGCTATAAAATTTGTTTGTCACTCCTTTGGACTAATGGGAAATTAAGGCCAAGGATCCATACTTATAGACTATGTAAGTCCGATTTCTGAATTGTATTTGAGAATTTTTCTATAAAATTTGTTTGTCACTCATTTGGACCAATGGGAAATTAAGGCCAAGGATCCATACTTATAGACTATGTAAGTCCGATTTCTGAATTGTATTTGAGAATTTTTCTATAAAATTTTTTTGTCACTCATTTGGACCAATGGGAAATTAAGGCCAAGGATCCATACTTATAGACTATGTAAGTCCGATTTCTGAATTGTATTTGAGAATTTTTCTATAAAATTTGTTTGTCACTCATTTGGACCAATGGGAAATTAAGGCCAAGGATCCATACTTATAGACTATGTAAGTCCGATTTCTCAATTGTATTTGAGAATTTTTCTATAAAATTTGTTTGTCACTCATTTGGACCAATGGGAAATTAAGGCCAAGGATCCATACTTATAGACTATGTAAGTCCAATTTCTCAATTGTATTTGAGAATTTTTCGATAAAATTTGTTTGTCACTCATTTGGACCAATGGGAATTTAAGGCCAAGGATCCATACTTATAGACTATGTAAGTCCGATTTCTCAATTGTATTTGAGAATTTTTCTATAAAATTTGTTTGTCACTCCTTTGGACCAATAGGAAATTAAGGCCAAGGATCCATACTTATAGACTATGTAAGTCCAATTTCTCAATTGTATTTGAGAATTTTTCGATAAAATTTGTTTGTCACTCATTTGGACCAATGGGAATTTAAGGCCAAGGATCCATACTTATAGACTATGTAAGTCCGATTTCTCAATTGTATTTGAGAATTTTTCTATAAAATTTGTTTGTCACTCATTTGGACCAATGGGAATGTAAGTCCGATTTCTCAATTGTATTTGAGAATTTTTCTATAAAATTTGTTTGTCACTCATTTGGACCAATGGGAATGTAAGTCCGATTTCTCAATTGTATTTGAGAATTTTTCTATAAAATTTGTTTGTCACTCATTTGGACCAATAAGAATGTAAGTCCGATTTCTCAATTGTATTTGAGAATTTTTCTATAAAATTTGTTTGTCACTCATTTGGACCAATGGGAATGTAAGTCCGATTTCTCAATTGTATCTGAGAATTTTTCTATAAAATTTGTTTGTCACTCATTTGGACCAATGGGAATGTAAGTCCGATTTCTCAATTGTATTTGAGAATTTTTCTATAAAATTTGTTTGTCACTCATTTGGACCAATGGGAAATTAAGGCCAAGGATCCATACTTATAGACTATGTAAGTCCGATTTCTCAATTGTATTTGAGAATTTTTCTATAAAATTTGTTTGTCACTCATTTGGACCAATGGGAAATTAAGGCCAAGGATCCATACTTATAGACTATGTAAGTCCAATTTCTCAATTGTATTTGAGAATTTTTCTATAAAATTTGTTTGTCACTCATTTGGACCAATGGGAAATTAAGGCCAAGGATCCATACTTATAGACTATGTAAGTCCGATTTCTCAATTGTATTTGAGAATTTTGCTATAAAATTTGTTTGTCACTCCTTTGGACCAATGGGAAATTAAGGCCAAGGATCCATACTTATAAACTATGTAAGTCCGATTTCTCAATTGTATTTGAGAATTTTGCTATAAAATTTGTTTGTCACTCATTTGGACCAATGGGAATGTAAGTCCGATTTCTCAATTGTATTTGAGAATTTTTCTTTAAAATTTGTTTGTCACTCATTTGGACCAATGGGAAATTCAGGCCAAGGATCCATACTTATAGACTATGTAAGTCCGATTTCTCAATTGTATTTGAGAATTTTGCTATAAAATTTGTTTGTCACTCCTTTGGACCAATGGGAAATTAAGGCCAAGGATCCATACTTATAGACTATGTAAGTCCGATTTCTCAATTGTATTTGAGAATTTTTCTATAAAATTTGTTTGTCACTCATTTGGACCAATGGGAATGTAAGTCCGATTTCTCAATTATATTTGAGAATTTTTCTATAAAATTTGTTTGTCACTCATTTGGACCAATGGGAATGTAAGTCCGATTTCTCAATTGTATTTGAGAATTTTCTATAATATTTGTTTGTCACTCATTTGGACCAATGGGAAATTAAGGCCAAGGATCCATACTTATAGACTATATATTTCCGATTTCTCAATTGTATTTGAGAATTTTTCTATAAAATTTGTTTGTCACTCATTTGGACCAATGGGAAATTAAGGCCAAGGATCCATACTTATAAACTATGTAAGTCCAATTTCTCAATTGTATTTGAGAATTTTTCTATAAAATTTGTTTGTCACTCATTTGGACCAATGGGAAATTAAGGCCAAGGATCCATACTTATAGACTATGTAAGTCCGATTTCTCAATTGTATTTGAGAATTTTTGTATAAAATTTGTTTGTCACTCATTTGGACCAATGGGAATGTAAGTCCGATTTCTCAATTGTATTTGAGAATTTTTCTATAAAATTTGTTTGTCACTCATTTGGACCAATTTGAAATTAAGGCCAAGGATCCATACTTATAGACTATGTAAGTCCGATTTCTCAATTGTATTTGAGAATTTTTCTATAAAATTTGTTTGTCACTCATTTGGACCAATGGGAAATTAAGGCCAAGGATCCATACTTATAGACTATGTAAGTCCGATTTCTCAATTGTATTTGAGAATTTTGCTATAAAATTTGTTTGTCACTCCTTTGGACTAATGGGAAATTAAGGCCAAGGATCCATACTTATAGACTATGTAAGTCCGATTTCTGAATTGTATTTGAGAATTTTTCTATAAAATTTGTTTGTCACTCATTTGGACCAATGGGAAATTAAGGCCAAGGATCCATACTTATAGACTATGTAAGTCCGATTTCTGAATTGTATTTGAGAATTTTTCTATAAAATTTGTTTGTCACTCATTTGGACCAATGGGAAATTAAGGCCAAGGATCCATACTTATAGACTATGTAAGTCCGATTTCTGAATTGTATTTGAGAATTTTTCTATAAAATTTGTTTGTCACTCATTTGGACCAATGGGAAATTAAGGCCAAGGATCCATACTTATAGACTATGTAAGTCCGATTTCTCAATTGCATTTGAGAATTTTTCTATAAAATTTGTTTGTCACTCATTTGGACCAATTTGAAATTAAGGCCAAGGATCCATACTTATAGACTATGTAAGTCCGATTTCTCAATTGTATTTGAGAATTTTTCTATAAAATTTGTTTGTCACTCATTTGGACCAATGGGAAATTAAGGCCAAGGATCCATACTTATAGACTATGTAAGTCCGATTTCTCAATTGTATTTGAGAATTTTGCTATAAAATTTGTTTGTCACTCCTTTGGACTAATGGGAAATTAAGGCCAAGGATCCATACTTATAGACTATGTAAGTCCGATTTCTGAATTGTATTTGAGAATTTTTCTATAAAATTTGTTTGTCACTCATTTGGACCAATGGGAAATTAAGGCCAAGGATCCATACTTATAGACTATGTAAGTCCGATTTCTGAATTGTATTTGAGAATTTTTCTATAAAATTTGTTTGTCACTCATTTGGACCAATGGGAAATTAAGGCCAAGGATCCATACTTATAGACTATGTAAGTCCGATTTCTGAATTGTATTTGAGAATTTTTCTATAAAATTTGTTTGTCACTCATTTGGACCAATGGGAAATTAAGGCCAATATCCAATTAAGGCCAAGGATCCATACTTATAGACTATGTAAGTCCGATTTCTCAATTGTATTTGAGAATTTTTCTATAAAATTTGTTTGTCACTCATTTGGACCAATGGGAAATTAAGGCCAAGGATCCATACTTATAGACTATGTAAGTCCGATTTCTCAATTGTATTTGAGAATTTTTGTATAAAATTTGTTTGTCACTCATTTGGACCAATGGGAATGTAAGTCCGATTTCTCAATTGTATTTGAGAATTTTTCTATAAAATTTGTTTGTCACTCATTTGGACCAATTTGAAATTAAGGCCAAGGATCCATACTTATAGACTATGTAAGTCCGATTTCTCAATTGTATTTGAGAATTTTTCTATAAAATTTGTTTGTCACTCATTTGGACCAATGGGAATGTAAGTCCGATTTCTCAATTGTATTTGAGAATTTTTCTATAAAATTTGTTTGTCACTCATTTGGACCAATGGGAAATTAAGGCCAAGGATCCATACTTATAGACTATGTAAGTCCAATTTCTCAATTGTATTTGAGAATTTTTCGATAAAATTTGTTTGTCACTCATTTGGACCAAAGGGAAATTAAGGCCAAGGATCCATACTTATAGACTATGTAAGTCCAATTTCTCAATTGTATTTGAGAATTTTTCGATAAAATTTGTTTGTCACTCATTTGGACCAATGGGAATGTAAGTCCGATTTCTCAATTGTATTTGAGAATTTTTCTATAAAATTTGTTTGTCACTCATTTGGACCAATGGAAATGTAAGTCCGATTTCTCAATTGTATTTGAGAATTTTTCTATAAAATTTGTTTGTCACTCATTTGGACCAATGGGAAATTAAGGCCAAGGATCCATACTTATAGACTATGTAAGTCCAATTTCTCAATTGTATTTGAGAATTTTTCGATAAAATTTGTTTGTCACTCATTTGGACCAAAGGGAAATTAAGGCCAAGGATCCATACTTATAGACTATGTAAGTCCAATTTCTCAATTGTATTTGAGAATTTTTCGATAAAATTTGTTTGTCACTCATTTGGACCAATGGGAATGTAAGTCCGATTTCTCAATTGTATTTGAGAATTTGTCTATAAAATTTGTTTGTCACTCATTTGGACCAATGGAAATGTAAGTCCGATTTCTCAATTGTATTTGAGAATTTTTCTATAAAATTTGTTTGTCACTCATTTGGACCAATGGGAAATTAAGGCCAAGGATCCATACTTATAGACTATGTAAGTCCAATTTCTCAATTGTATTTGAGAATTTTTCGATAAAATTTGTTTGTCACTCATTTGGACCAAAGGGAATTTAAGGCCAAGGATCCATACTTATAGACTATGTAAGTCCGATTTCTCAATTGTATTTGAGAATTTTTCTATAAAATTTGTTTGTCACTCATTTGGACCAATGGAAATGTAAGTCCGATTTCTCAATTGTATTTGAGAATTTTTCTATAAAATTTGTTTGTCACTCATTTGGACCAATGGGAAATTAAGGCCAAGGATCCATACTTATAGACTATGTAAGTCCAATTTCTCAATTGTATTTGAGAATTTTTCTATAAAATTTGTTTGTCACTCATTTGGACCAATGGGAATTTAAGGCCAAGGATCCATACTTATAGACTATGTAAGTCCGATTTCTCAATTGTATTTGAGAATTTTTCTATAAAATTTGTTTGTCACTCATTTGGACCAATGGGAATGTAAGTCCGATTTCTCAATTGTATTTGAGAATTTTTCTATAAAATTTGTTTGTCACTCATTTGGACCAATGGGAAATTAAGGCCAAGGATCCATACTTATAGACTATGTAAGTCCGATTTCTCAATTGTATTTGAGAATTTTTCTATAAAATTTGTTTGTCACTCATTTGGACCAATGGGAAATTAAGGCCAAGGATCCATACTTATAGACTATGTAAGTCCGATTTCTCAATTGTATTTGAGAATTTTGTTATAAAATTTGTTTGTCACTCATTTGGACCAATGGGAAATTAAGGCCAAGGATCCATACTTATAGACTATGTAAGTCCGATTTCTCAATTGTATTTGAGAATTTTTCTATAAAATTTGTTTGTCTCTCATTTGGACCAATGGGAATGTAAGTCCGATTTCTCAATTGTATTTGAGAATTTTTCTATAAAATTTGTTTGTCACTCATTTGGACCAATGGGAAATTAAGGCCAAGGATCCATACTTATAGACTATGTAAGTCCGATTTCTCAATTGTATTTGAGAATTTTTCTATAAAATTTGTTTGTCTCTCATTTGGACCAATGGGAATGTAAGTCCGATTTCTCAATTGTATTTGAGAATTTTTCTATAAAATTTGTTTGTCACTCATTTGGACCAATGGGAATTTAAGGCCAAGGATCCATACTTATAGACTATGTAAGTCCGATTTCTCAATTGTATTTGAGAATTTTTCTATAAAATTTGTTTGTCTCTCATTTGGACCAATGGGAATGTAAGTCCGATTTCTCAATTGTATTTGAGAATTTTTCTATAAAATTTGTTTGTCACTCATTTGGACCAATGGGAAATTAAGGCCAAGGATCCATACTTATAGACTATGTAAGTCCGATTTCTCAATTGTATTTGAGAATTTTTCTATAAAATTTGTTTGTCACTCATTTGGACCAATGGGAAATTAAGGCCAAGGATCCATACTTATAGACTATGTAAGTCCGATTTCTCAATTGTATTTGAGAATTTTGCTATAAAATTTGTTTGTCACTCCTTTGGACCAATGGGAAATTAAGGCCAAGGATCCATACTTATAGACTATGTAAGTCCGATTTCTCAATTGTATTTGAGAATTTTTCTATAAAATTTGTTTGTCACTCATTTGGACCAATGGGAATGTAAGTCCGATTTCTCAATTGTATTTGAGAATTTTTCTATAAAATTTGTTTGTCTCTCATTTGGACCAATGGGAATGTAAGTCCGATTTCTCAATTGTATTTGAGAATTTTTCTATAAAATTTGTTTGTCACTCATTTGGACCAATGGGAAATTAAGGCCAAGGATCCATACTTATAGACTATGTAAGTCCGATTTCTCAATTGTATTTGAGAATTTTTCTATAAAATTTGTTTGTCACTCATTTGGACCAATGGGAATGTAAGTCCGATTTCTCAATTGTATTTGAGAATTTTTCTATAAAATTTGTTTGTCACTCATTTGGACCAATGGGAATGTAAGTCCGATTTCTCAATTGTATTTGAGAATTTTTCTATAAAATTTGTTTGTCTCTCATTTGGACCAATGGGAAATTAAGGCCAAGGATCCATACTTATAGACTATGTAAGTCCGATTTTTCAATTGTATTTGAGAATTTTTCTATAAAATTTGTTTGTCACTCATTTGGACCAATGGGAAATTAAGGCCAAGGATCCATACTTATAGACTATGTAAGTCCAATTTCTCAATTGTATTTGAGAATTTTTCTATAAAATTTGTTTGTCACTCATTTGGACCAATGGGAAATTAAGGCCAAAGATCCATACTTATAGACTATGTAAGTCCGATTTCTCAATTGTATTTGAGAATTTTTCTATAAAATTTGTTTGTCACTCATTTGGACCAATGGGAAATTAAGGCCAAGGATCCATACTTATAGACTATGTAAGTCCGATTTCTCAATTGTATTTGAGAATTTTTGTATAAAATTTGTTTGTCACTCATTTGGACCAATGGGAATGTAAGTCCGATTTCTCAATTGTATTTGAGAATTTTTCTATAAAATTTGTTTGTCACTCATTTGGACCAATGGGAATGTAAGTCCGATTTCTCAAGTGTATTTGAGAATTTTTCTATAAAATTTGTTTGTCACTCATTTGGACCAATGGAAAATTAAGGCCAAGGATCCATACTTATAGACTATGTAAGTCCAATTTCTCAATTGTATTTGAGAATTTTTCTATAAAATTTGTTTGTCACTCATTTGGACCAATGGGAAATTAAGGCCAAGGATCCATACTTATAGACTATGTAAGTCCTATTTCTCAATTGTATTTGAGAATTTTTCTATAAAATTTGTTTGTCACTCATTTGGGCCAATGGGAATGTAAGTCCGATTTCTCAATTGTATTTGAGAATTTTTCTATAAAATTTGTTTGTCGCTCATTTGGACCAATGGGAATGTAAGTCCGATTTCTCAATTGTATTTGAGAATTTTTCTATAAAATTTGTTTGTCACTCATTTGGACCAATGGGAATGTAAGTCCGATTTCTCAATTGTATTTGAGAATTTTTCTATAAAATTTGTTTGTCACTCATTTGGACCAATGGGAAATTAAGGCCAAGGATCCATACTTATAGACTATGTAAGTCCGATTTCTCAATTGTATTTTAGAATTTTTCTATAAAATTTGTTTGTCACTCATTTGGACCAATGGGAAATTAAGGCCAAGGATCCATACTTATAGACTATGTAAGTCCAATTTCTCAATTGTATTTGAGAATTTTTCTATAAAATTTGTTTGTCACTCATTTGGACCAATGGGAAATTAAGGCCAAGGATCCATACTTATAGACTATGTAAGTCCGATTTCTCAATTGTATTTGAGAATTTTGCTATAAAATTTGTTTGTCACTCCTTTGGACCAATGGGAAATTAAGGCCAAGGATCCATACTTATAGACTATGTAAGTCCGATTTCTCAATTGTATTTGAGAATTTTTTTATAAAATTTGTTTGTCACTCATTTGGACCAATGGGAATGTAAGTCCGATTTCTCAATTGTATTTGAGAATTTTTGTATAAAATTTGTTTGTCACTCATTTGGACCAATGGGAATGTAAGTCCGATTTCTCAATTGTATTTGAGAATTTTTCTATAAAATTTGTTTGTCACTCATTTGGACCAATGGGAAATTAAGGCCAAGGATCCATACTTATAGACTATGTAAGTCCGATTTCTCAATTGTATTTGAGAATTTTTCTATAAAATTTGTTTGTCACTCATTTGGACCAATGGGAATGTAAGTCCGATTTCTCAATTGTATTTGAGAATTTTCTATAATATTTGTTTGTCACTCATTTGGACCAATGGGAAATTAAGGCCAAGGATCCATACTTATAGACTATGTAAGTCCGATTTCTCAATTGTATTTGAGAATTTTTCTATAAAATTTGTTTGTCACTCATTTGGACCAATGGGAATGTAAGTCCGATTTCTCAATTGTATTTGAGAATTTTTCTATAAAATTTGTTTGTCACTCATTTGGACCAATGGGAATGTAAGTCCGATTTCTAAATTGTATTTGAGAATTTTGCTATAAAATTTGTTTGTCACTCCTTTGGACCAATGGGAAATTAAGGCCAAGGATCCATACTTATAGACTATGTAAGTCCGATTTCTCAATTGTATTTGAGAATTTTTCTATAAAATTTGTTTGTCACTCATTTGGACCAATGGGAAATTAAGGCCAAGGATCCATACTTATAGACTATGTAAGTCCGATTTCTCAATTGTATTTGAGAATTTTGCTATAAAATTTGTTTTTCACTTCTTTGGACCAATGGGAAATTAAGGCCAAGGATCCATACTTATAGACTATATAAGTCCGATTTCTCAATTGTATTTGAGAATTTTGCTATAAAATTTGTTTGTCACTCCTTTGGACCAATGGGAAATTAAGGCCAAGGATCCATACTTATAGACTATGTAAGTCCGATTTCTCAATTGTATTTGAGAATTTTTCTATAAAATTTGTTTGTCACTCATTTGGACCAATGGCAAATTAAGGCCAAGGATCCATACTTATAGACTATGTAAGTCTGATTTCTCAATTGTATTTGAGAATTTTTCTATAAAATTTGTTTGTCACTCATTTGGACCAATGGGAAATTAAGGCCAAGGATCCATACTTATAGACTATATAAGTCCGATTTCTCAATTGTATTTGAGAATTTTGCTATAAAATTTGTTTGTCACTCCTTTGGACCAATGGGAATGTAAGACCGATTTCTCAATTGTATTTGAGAATTTTTCTATAAAATTTGTTTGTCACTCATTGGGACCAATGGGAATGTAAGTCCGATTTCTCAAATGTATTTGAGAATTTTTCTATAAAATTTGTTTGTCACTCATTTGGACCAATGGGAAATTAAGGCCAAGGATCCATACTTATAGACTATGTAAGTCCGATTTCTCAATTGTATTTGAGAATTTTTCTATAAAATTTGTTTGTCACTCATTTGGACCAATGGGAAATTAAGGCCAAGGATCCATACTTATAGACTATGTAAGTCCGATTTCTCAATTGTATTTGAGAATTTTTCTATAAAATTTGTTTGTCACTCATTTGGACCAATGGGAAATTAAGGCCAAGGATCCATACTTATAGACTATGTAAGTCCGATTTCTCAATTGTATTTGAGAATTTTGCTTTAAAATTTGTTTGTCACTCCTTTGGACCAATGGGAAATTAAGGCCAAGGATCCATACTTATAGACTATGTAAGTCCAATTTCTCAATTGTATTTGAGAATTTTTCGATAAAATTTTTTTGTCACTCATTTGGACCAATGGGAATGTAAGACCGATTTCTCAATTGTATTTGAGAATTTTTCTATAAAATTTGTTTGTCACTCATTGGGACCAATGGGAATGTAAGTCCGATTTCTCAAATGTATTTGAGAATTTTTCTATAAAATTTGTTTTTCACTCATTTGGACCAATGGGAATGTAAGTCCGATTTCTCAATTGTATTTGAGAATTTTTCTATAAAATTTGTTTGTCACTCATTTGGACCAATGGGAAATTAAGGCCAAGGATCCATACTTATAGACTATGTAAGTCCGATTTCTCAATTGTATTTGAGAATTTTTCTATAAAATTTGTTTGTCACTCATTGGGACCAATGGGAATGTAAGTCCGATTTCTCAAATGTATTTGAGAATTTTTCTATAAAATTTGTTTTGTCACTCATTTGGACCAATGGGAATGTAAGACCGATTTCTCAATTGTATTTGAGAATTTTTCTATAAAATTTGTTTGTCACTCATTGGGACCAATGGGAATGTAAGTCCGATTTCTCAAATGTATTTGAGAATTTTTCTATAAAATTTGTTTGTCACTCCTTTGGACCAATGGGAATGTAAGACCGATTTCTCAATTGTATTTGAGAATTTTTCTATAAAATTTGTTTGTCACTCATTTGGACCAATGGGAAATTAAGGCCAAGGATCCATACTTATAGACTATGTAAGTCCGATTTCTCAATTGTATTTGAGAATTTTTCTATAAAATTTGTTTGTCACTCATTGGGACCAATGGGAATGTAAGTCCGATTTCTCAAATGTATTTGAGAATTTTTCTATAAAATTTGTTTGTCACTCATTTGGACCAATGGGAAATTAAGGCCAAGGATCCATACTTATAGACTATGTAAGTCCGATTTCTCAATTGTATTTGAGAATTTTTCTATAAAATTTGTTTGTCACTCATTGGGACCAATGGGAATGTAAGTCCGATTTCTCAATTGTATTTGAGAATTTTTCTATAAAATTTGTTTGTCACTCATTTGGACCAATGGGAAATTAAGGCCAAGGATCCATACTTATAGACTATGTAAGTCCGATTTCTCAATTGTATTTGAGAATTTTTCTATAAAATTTGTTTGTCACTCATTGGGACCAATGGGAATGTAAGTCCGATTTCTCAAATGTATTTGAGAATTTTTCTATAAAATTTGTTTTGTCACTCATTTGGACCAATGGGAATGTAAGACCGATTTCTCAATTGTATTTGAGAATTTTTCTATAAAATTTGTTTGTCACTCATTGGGACCAATGGGAATGTAAGTCCGATTTCTCAAATGTATTTGAGAATTTTTCTATAAAATTTGTTTGTCACTCCTTTGGACCAATGGGAATGTAAGACCGATTTCTCAATTGTATTTGAGAATTTTTCTATAAAATTTGTTTGTCACTCATTTGGACCAATGGGAAATTAAGGCCAAGGATCCATACTTATAGACTATGTAAGTCCGATTTCTCAATTGTATTTGAGAATTTTTCTATAAAATTTGTTTGTCACTCATTGGGACCAATGGGAATGTAAGTCCGATTTCTCAAATGTATTTGAGAATTTTTCTATAAAATTTGTTTTGTCACTCATTTGGACCAATGGGAATGTAAGACCGATTTCTCAATTGTATTTGAGAATTTTTCTATAAAATTTGTTTGTCACTCATTGGGACCAATGGGAATGTAAGTCCGATTTCTCAAATGTATTTGAGAATTTTTCTATAAAATTTGTTTGTCACTCCTTTGGACCAATGGGAAATTAAGGCCAAGGATCCATACTTATAGACTATGTAAGTCCAATTTCTCAATTGTATTTGAGAATTTTTCGATAAAATTTTTTTGTCACTCATTTGGACCAATGGGAATGTAAGACCGATTTCTCAATTGTATTTGAGAATTTTTCTATAAAATTTGTTTGTCACTCATTGGGACCAATGGGAATGTAAGTCCGATTTCTCAAATGTATTTGAGAATTTTTCTATAAAATTTGTTTTTCACTCATTTGGACCAATGGGAATGTAAGTCCGATTTCTCAATTGTATTTGAGAATTTTTCTATAAAATTTGTTTGTCACTCATTTGGACCAATGGGAAATTAAGGCCAAGGATCCATACTTATAGACTATGTAAGTCCGATTTCTCAATTGTATTTGAGAATTTTTCTATAAAATTTGTTTGTCACTCATTGGGACCAATGGGAATGTAAGTCCGATTTCTCAAATGTATTTGAGAATTTTTCTATAAAATTTGTTTTGTCACTCATTTGGACCAATGGGAATGTAAGACCGATTTCTCAATTGTATTTGAGAATTTTTCTATAAAATTTGTTTGTCACTCATTGGGACCAATGGGAATGTAAGTCCGATTTCTCAAATGTATTTGAGAATTTTTCTATAAAATTTGTTTGTCACTCCTTTGGACCAATGGGAATGTAAGACCGATTTCTCAATTGTATTTGAGAATTTTTCTATAAAATTTGTTTGTCACTCATTGGGACCAATGGGAATGTAAGTCCGATTTCTCAAATGTATTTGAGAATTTTTCTATAAAATTTGTTTGTCACTCATTTGGACCAATGGGAAATTAAGGCCAAGGATCCATACTTATAGACTATGTAAGTCCGATTTCTCAATTGTATTTGAGAATTTTTCTATAAAATTTGTTTGTCACTCATTTGGACCAATGGGAAATTAAGGCCAAGGATCCATACTTATAGACTATGTAAGTCCGATTTCTCAATTGTATTTGAGAATTTTGCTTTAAAATTTGTTTGTCACTCCTTTGGACCAATGGGAAATTAAGGCCAAGGATCCATACTTATAGACTATGTAAGTCCAATTTCTCAATTGTATTTGAGAATTTTTCGATAAAATTTTTTTGTCACTCATTTGGACCAATGGGAATGTAAGTCCGATTTCTCAATTGTATTTTAGAATTTTTCTATAAAATTTGTTTGTCACTCATTTGGACCAATGGGAATGTAAGTCCGATTTCTCAATTGTATTTGAGAATTTTTCTATAAAATTTGTTTTTCACTCATTTGGACCAATGGGAATGTAAGTCCGATTTCTTAATTGTATTTGAGAATTTTTCTATAAAATTTGTTTGTCACTCATTTGGACCAATGGGAAATTAAGGCCAAGGATCCATACTTATAGAGTATGTAAGTCCGATTTCTCAATTGTATTTGATAATTTTTCTATAAAATTTGTTTGTCACTCATTTGGACCAATGGGAAATTAAGGCCAAGGATCCATACTTATAGACTATGTAAGTCCAATTTCTCAATTGTATTTGAGAATTTTTCTATAAAATTTGTTTGTCACTCATTTGGACCAATGGGAAATTAAGGCCAAGGATCCATACTTATAGACTATGTAAGTCCGATTTCTCAATTGTATTTGAGAATTTTTCTATAAAATTTGTTTGTCACTCATTTGGACCAATGGGAAATTAAGGCCAAGGATCCATACTTATAGACTATGTAAGTCCAATTTCTCAATTGTATTTGAGAATTTTTCTATAAAATTTGTTTGTCACTCATTTGCACCAATGGGAAATTAAGGCCAAGGATCCATACTTATAGACTATGTAAGTCCGATTTCTCAATTGTATTTGAGAATTTTGCTATAAAATTTGTTTGTCACTCCTTTGGACCAATGGGAAATTAAGGCCAAGGATCCATACTTATAGACTATGTAAGTCCGATTTCTCAATTGTATTTGAGAATTTTTCTATAAAATTTGTTTGTCACTCCTTTGGACCAATGGGAAATTAAGGCCAAGGATCCATACTTATAGAGTATGTAAGTCCGATTTCTCAATTGTATTTGAGAATTTTGCTATAAAATTTGTTTGTCACTCCTTTGGACCAATGGGAAATTAAGGCCAAGGATCCATACTTATAGAGTATGTAAGTCCGATTTCTCAATTGTATTTGATAATTTTTCTATAAAATTTGTTTGTCACTCATTTGGACCAATGGGAAATTAAGGCCAAGGATCCATACTTATAGACTATGTAAGTCCAATTTCTCAATTGTATTTGAGAATTTTTCTATAAAATTTGTTTGTCACTCATTTGGACCAATGGGAAATTAAGGCCAAGGATCCATACTTATAGACTATGTAAGTCCGATTTCTCAATTGTATTTGAGAATTTTTCTATAAAATTTGTTTGTCACTCATTTGGACCAATGGGAATGTAAGTCCGATTTCTCAATTGTATTTGAGAATTTTTCTATAAAATTTGTTTGTCACTCATTTGGACCAATGGGAAATTAAGGCCAAGGATCCATACTTATAGACTATGTAAGTCCAATTTCTCAATTGTATTTGAGAATTTTTCTATAAAATTTGTTTGTCACTCATTTGCACCAATGGGAAATTAAGGCCAAGGATCCATACTTATAGACTATGTAAGTCCGATTTCTCAATTGTATTTGAGAATTTTGCTATAAAATTTGTTTGTCACTCCTTTGGACCAATGGGAAATTAAGGCCAAGGATCCATACTTATAGACTATGTAAGTCCGATTTCTCAATTGTATTTGAGAATTTTTCTATAAAATTTGTTTGTCACTCATTTGGACCAATGGGAATGTAAGTCCGATTTCTCAATTGTATTTGAGAATTTTTCTATAAAATTTGTTTGTCACTCATTTGGACCAATTGGAAATTCAGGCCAAGGATCCATACTTATAGACTATGTAAGTCCGATTTCTCAATTGTATTTGAGAATTTTGCTATAAAATTTGTTTGTCACTCCTTTGGACCAATGGGAAATTAAGGCCAAGGATCCATACTTATAGACTATGTAAGTCCGATTTCTCAATTGTATTTGAGAATTTTTCTATAAAATTTGTTTGTCACTCATTTGGACCAATGGGAATGTAAGTCCGATTTCTCAATTGTATTTGAGAATTTTTCTATAAAATTTGTTTGTCACTCATTTGGACCAATGGGAATGTAAGTCCGATTTCTCAATTGTATTTGAGAATTTTCTATAATATTTGTTTGTCACTCATTTGGACGAATGGGAAATTAAGGCAAAGGATCCATACTTATAGACTATATAATTCCGATTTCTCAATTGTATTTGAGAATTTTTCTATAAAATTTGTTTGTCACTCATTTGGACCAATGGGAAATTAAGGCCAAGGATCCATACTTATAGACTATGTAAGTCCAATTTCTCAATTGTATTTGAGAATTTTTCTATAAAATTTGTTTGTCACTCATTTGGACCAATGGGAAATTAAGGCCAAGGATCCATACTTATAGACTAGTAAGTCCGATTTCTCAATTGTATTTGAAAATTTTTCTATAAAATTTGTTTGTCACTCATTTGGACCAATGGGAATGTAAGTCCGATTTCTCAATTGTATTTGAGAATTTTTCTATAAAATTTGTTTGTCACTCATTTGGACCAATGGGAAATTAAGGCCAAGGATCCATACTTATAGACTATGTAAGTCCAATTTCTCAATTGTATTTGAGAATTTTTCTATAAAATTTGTTTGTCACTCATTTGGACCAATGGGAAATTAAGGCCAAGGATCCATACTTCTAGACTATGTAAGTCCGATTTCTCAATTGTATTTGAGAATTTTTCTATAAAATTTGTTTGTCACTCATTTGGACCAATGGGAATGTAAGTCCGATTTCTCAATTGTATTTGAGAATTTTTCTATAAAATTTGTTTGTCACTCATTTGGACCAATGGGAATGTAAGTCCGATTTCTCAATTGTATTTGAGAATTTTTCTATAAAATTTGTTTGTCACTCATTTGGACCAATGGGAAATTAAGGCCAAGGATCCATACTTATAGACTATATAATTCCGATTTCTCAATTGTATTTGAGAATTTTTCTATAAAATTTGTTTGTCACTCATTTGGACCAATGGGAAATTAAGGCCAAGGATCCATACTTATAGACTATGTAAGTCCAATTTCTCAATTGTATTTGAGAATTTTTCTATAAAATTTGTTTGTCACTCATTTGGACCAATGGGAAATTAAGGCCAAGGATCCATACTTATAGACTATGTAAGTCCGATTTCTCAATTGTATTTGAGAATTTTTGTATAAAATTTGTTTGTCACTCATTTGGACCAATGGGAATGTAAGTCCGATTTCTCAATTGTATTTGAGAATTTTTCTATAAAATTTGTTTGTCACTCATTTGGACCAATTTGAAATTAAGGCCAAGGATCCATACTTATAGACTATGTAAGTCCGATTTCTCAATTGTATTTGAGAATTTTTCTATAAAATTTGTTTGTCACTCATTTGGACCAATGGGAAATTAAGGCCAAGGATCCATACTTATAGACTATGTAAGTCCGATTTCTCAATTTTATTTGAGAATTTTGCTATAAAATTTGTTTGTCACTCCTTTGGACCAATGGGAAATTAAGGCCAAGGATCCATACTTATAGACTATGTAAGTCCGATTTCTCAATTGTATTTTAGAATTTTTCTATAAAATTTGTTTGTCACTCATTTGGACCAATGGGAATGTAAGTCCGATTTCTCAATTGTATTTGAGAATTTTTCTATAAAATTTGTTTGTCACTCATTTGGACCAATGGGAATGTAAGTCCGATTTCTCAATTGTATTTGAGAATTTTTCTATAAAATTTGTTTGTCACTCATTTGGACCAATGGGAAATTAAGGCCAAGGATCCATACTTATAGACTATGTAAGTCCAATTTCTCAATTGTATTTGAGAATTTTTCTATAAAATTTGTTTGTCACTCATTTGGACCAATGGGAAATTAAGGCCAAGGATCCATACTTATAGACTATGTAAGTCCGATTTCTCAATTGTATTTGAGAATTTTGCTATAAAATTTGTTTGTCACTCCTTTGGACCAATGGGAAATTAAGGCCAAGGATCCATACTTATAGACTATGTAAGTCCGATTTCTCAATTGTATTTGAGAATTTTTCTATAAAATTTGTTTGTCACTCATTTGGACCAATGGGAATGTAAGTCCGATTTCTCAATTGTATTTGAGAATTTTTCGATTAAATTTGTTTGTCACTCATTTGGACCAATGGGAATGTAAGTCCGATTTCTCAATTGTATTTGAGAATTTTTCTATAAAATTTGTTTGTCACTCATTTGGACCAATGGGAAATTAAGGCCAAGGATCCATACTAATAGACTATGTAAGTCCAATTTCTCAATTGTATTTGAGAATTTTTCTATAAAATTTGTTTGTCACTCATTTGGACCAATGGGAAATTAAGGCCAAGGATCCATACTTATAGACTATGTAAGTCCGATTTCTCAATTGTATTTGAGAATTTTTCTATAAAATTTGTTTGTCACTCATTTGGACCAATGGGAATGTAAGTCCGATTTCTCAATTGTATTTGAGAATTTTTCGATTAAATTTGTTTGTCACTCATTTGGACCAATGGGAATGTAAGTCCAATTTCTCAATTGTATTTGAGAATTTTTCTATAAAATTTGTTTGTCACTCATTTGGACCAATGGGAAATTAAGGCCAAGGATCCATACTTATAGACTATGTAAGTCCGATTTCACAATTGTATTTGAGAATTTTGCTATAAAATTTGTTTGTCACTTCTTTGGACCAATGGGAAATTAAGGCCAAGGATCCATACTTATAGACTATGTAAGTCCGATTTCTCAATTGTATTTGAGAATTTTTCTATAAAATTTGTTTGTCACTCATTTGGACCAATGGGAATGTAAGTCCGATTTCTCAATTGTATTTGAGAATTTTTCTATAAAATTTGTTTGTCACTCATTTGGACCAATGGGAATGTAAGTCCGATTTCTCAATTGTATTTGAGAATTTTTCTATAAAATTTGTTTGTCACTCATTTGGACCAATGGGAAATTAAGGCCAAGGATCCATACTTATAGACTATGTAAGTCCAATTTCTCAATTGTATTTGAGAATTTTTCTATAAAATTTGTTTGTCACTCATTTGGACCAATGGGAAATTAAGGCCAAGGATCCATACTTATAGACTATGTAAGTCCGATTTCTCAATTGTATTTGAGAATTTTGCTATAAAATTTGTTTGTCACTCCTTTGGACCAATGGGAAATTAAGGCCAAGGATCCATACTTATAGACTATGTAAGTCCGATTTCTCAATTGTATTTGAGAATTTTTCTATAAAATTTGTTTGTCACTCATTTGGACCAATGGGAATGTAAGTCCGATTTCTCAATTGTATTTGAGAATTTTTCGATTAAATTTGTTTGTCACTCATTTGGACCAATGGGAATGTAAGTCCGATTTCTCAATTGTATTTGAGAATTTTTCGATTAAATTTGTTTGTCACTCATTTGGACCAATGGGAATGTAAGTCCGATTTCTCAATTGTATTTGAGAATTTTGCTATAAAATTTGTTTGTCACTCCTTTGGACCAATGGGAAATTAAGGCCAAGGATCCATACTTATAGACTATATAAGTCCGATTTCTCAATTGTATTTGAGAATTTTGCTATAAAATTTGTTTGTCACTCCTTTGGACCAATTAAGAAATTAAGGCCAAGGATCCATACTTATAGACTATGTAAGTCCGATTTCTCAATTGTATTTGAGAATTTTTCTATAAAATTTGTTTGTCACTCATTTGGACCAATGGGAAATTAAGGCCAAGGATCCATACTTATAGACTATATAAGTCCGATTTCTCAATTGTATTTGAGAATTTTGCTATAAAATTTGTTTGTCACTCATTTGGACCAATGGGAAATTAAGGCCAAGGATCCATAGTTATAGACTATGTAAGTCCGATTTCTCAATTGTATTTGAGAATTTTTCTATAAAATTTGTTTGTCACTCATTTGGACCAATGGGAAATTAAGGCCAAGGATCCATACTTATAGACTATATAAGTCCGATTTCTCAATTGTATTTGAGAATTTTGCTATAAAATTTGTTTGTCACTCATTTGGACCAATGGGAAATTAAGGCCAAGGATCCATACTTATAGACTATGTAAGTCCGATTTCTCAATTGTATTTGAGAATTTTTCTATAAAATTTGTTTGTCACTCATTTGGACCAATGGGAAATTAAGGCCAAGGATCCATACTTATAGACTATGTAAGTCCGATTTCTCAATTGAATTTGAGAATTTTTCTATAAAATTTGTTTGTCACTCATTTGGAACAATGGGAAATTAAGGCCAAGGATCCATACTTATAGACTATGTAAGTCCGATTTCTCAATTGTATTTGAAAATTTTTCTATAAAATTTGTTTGTCACTCATTTGGACCAATGGGAAATTAAGGCCAAGGATCCATACTTATAGACTATATAAGTCCGATTTCTCAATTGTATTTGAGAATTTTGCTATAAAATTTGTTTGTCACTCCTTTGGACCAATGGGAAATTAAGGCCAAGGATCCATACTTATAGACTATATAAGTCCGATTTCTCAATTGTATTTGAGAATTTTGCTATAAAATTTGTTTGTCACTCCTTTGGACCAATGGGAATGTAAGACCGATTTCTCAATTGTATTTGAGAATTTTTCTATAAAATTTGTTTGTCACTCATTTGGACCAATGGGAATGTAAGTCCGATTTCTCAATTGTATTTGAGAATTTTTCTATAAAATTTGTTTGTCACTCATTTGGACCAATGGGAAATTAAGGCCAAGGATCCATACTTATAGACTATGTAAGTCCGATTTCTCAATTGTATTTGAGAATTTTTCTATAAAATTTGTTTGTCACTCATTTGGACCAATGGGAAATTAAGGCCAAGGATCCATACTTATAGACTATGTAAGTCCGATTTCTCAATTGTATTTGAGAATTTTTCTATAAAATTTGTTTGTCACTCATTTGGACCAATGGGAAATTAAGGCCAAGGATCCATACTTATAGACTATGTAAGTCCGATTTCTCAATTGTATTTGAGAATTTTGCTATAAAATTTGTTTGTCACTCCTTTGGACCAATGGGAAATTAAGGCCAAGGATCCATACTTATAGACTATGTAAGTCCAATTTCTCAATTGTATTTGAGAATTTTTCGATAAAATTTTTTTGTCACTCATTTGGACCAATGGGAATGTAAGTCCGATTTCTCAATTGTATTTTAGAATTTTTCTATAAAATTTGTTTGTCACTCATTTGGACCAATGGGAATGTAAGTCCGATTTCTCAATTGTATTTGAGAATTTTTCTATAAAATTTGTTTTTCACTCATTTGGACCAATGGGAATGTAAGTCCGATTTCTTAATTGTATTTGAGAATTTTTCTATAAAATTTGTTTGTCACTCATTTGGACCAATGGGAAATTAAGGCCAAGGATCCATACTTATAGAGTATGTAAGTCCGATTTCTCAATTGTATTTGAAAATTTTTCTATAAAATTTGTTTGTCACTCATTTGGACCAATGGGAAATTAAGGCCAAGGATCCATACTTATAGACTATGTAAGTCCAATTTCTCAATTGTATTTGAGAATTTTTCTATAAAATTTGTTTGTCACTCATTTGGACCAATGGGAAATTAAGGCCAAGGATCCATACTTATAGACTATGTAAGTCCGATTTCTCAATTGTATTTGAGAATTTTTCTATAAAATTTGTTTGTCACTCATTTGGACCAATGGGAAATTAAGGCCAAGGATCCATACTTATAGACTATGTAAGTCCAATTTCTCAATTGTATTTGAGAATTTTTCTATAAAATTTGTTTGTCACTCATTTGGACCAATGGGAAATTAAGGCCAAGGATCCATACTTATAGACTATGTAAGTCCAATTTCTCAATTGTATTTGAGAATTTTTCTATAAAATTTGTTTGTCACTCATTTGGACCAATGGGAAATTAAGGCCAAGGATCCATACTTATAGACTATGTAAGTCCGATTTCTCAATTGTATTTGAGAATTTTTCTATAAAATTTGTTTGTCACTCATTTGGACCAATGGGAATGTAAGTCCGATTTCTCAATTGTATTTGAGAATTTTTCTATAAAATTTGTTTGTCACTCCTTTGGACCAATGGGAAATTAAGGCCAAGGATCCATACTTATAGACTATGTAAGTCCGATTTCTCAATTGTATTTGAGAATTTTGCTATAAAATTTGTTTGTCACTCCTTTGGACCAATGGGAAATTAAGGCCAAGGATCCATACTTATAGACTATGTAAGTCCGATTTCTCAATTGTATTTGAGAATTTTTCTATAAAATTTGTTTGTCACTCATTTGGACCAATGGGAAATTCAGGCCAAGGATCCATACTTATAGACTATGTAAGTCCGATTTCTCAATTGTATTTGAGAATTTTGCTATAAAATTTGTTTGTCACTCCTTTGGACCAATGGGAAATTAAGGCCAAGGATCCATACTTATAGACTATGTAAGTCCGATTTCTCAATTGTATTTGAGAATTTTTCTATAAAATTTGTTTGTCACTCATTTGGACCAATGGGAATGTAAGTCCGATTTCTCAATTGTATTTGAGAATTTTTCTATAAAATTTGTTTGTCACTCATTTGGACCAATGGGAATGTAAGTCCGATTTCTCAATTGTATTTGAGAATTTTCTATAATATTTGTTTGTCACTCATTTGGACCAATGGGAAATTAAGGCCAAGGATCCATACTTATAGACTATATAATTCCGATTTCTCAATTGTATTTGAGAATTTTTCTATAAAATTTGTTTGTCACTCATTTGGACCAATGGGAATGTAAGTCCGATTTCTCAATTGTATTTGAGAATTTTTCTATAAAATTTGTTTGTCACTCATTTGGACCAATGGGAAATTAAGGCCAAGGATCCATACTTATAGACTATGTAAGTCCGATTTCTCAATTGTATTTGAGAATTTTGCTATAAAATTTGTTTGTCACTCATTTGGACCACTGGGAATGTAAGTCCGATTTCTCAATTGTATTTGAGAATTTTTCTATAAAATTTGTTTGTCACTTATTTGGACCAATGGGAAATTAAGGCCAAGGATCCATACTTATAGACTATGTAAGTCCAATTTCTCAATTGTATTTGAGAATTTTTCTATAAAATTTGTTTGTCACTCATTTGGACCAATGGGAAATTAAGGCCAAGGATCCATACTTATAGACTATGTAAGTCCGATTTCTCAATTGTATTTGAGAATTTTGCTATAAAATTTGTTTGTCACTCATTTGGACCACTGGGAATGTAAGTCCGATTTCTCAATTGTATTTGAGAATTTTTCTATAAAATTTGTTTGTCACTTATTTGGACCAATGGGAAATTAAGGCCAAGGATCCATACTTATAGACTATGTAAGTCCAATTTCTCAATTGTATTTGAGAATTTTTCGATAAAAGTTTGTTTGTCACTCATTTGGACCACTGGGAATGTAAGTCCGATTTCTCAATTGTATTTGAGAATTTTGCTATAAAATTTGTTTGTCACTCCTTTGGACCACTGGGAATGTAAGTCCGATTTCTCAATTGTATTTGAGAATTTTTCTATAAAATTTGTTTGTCACTCATTTGGACCAATGGGAAATTAAGGCCAAGGATCCATACTTATAGACTATGTAAGTCCAATTTCTCAATTGTATTTGAGAATTTTTCGATAAAATTTGTTTGTCACTCATTTGGACCACTGGGAATGTAAGTCCGATTTCTCAATTGTATTTTAGAATTTTTCTATAAAATTTGTTTTTCACTCATTTGGACCAATGGGAATGTAAGTCCGATTTCTCAATTGTATTTGAGAATTTTTCTATAAAATTTGTTTGTCACTCATTTGGACCAATGGGAAATTAAGGCCAAGGATCCATACTTATAGAGTATGTAAGTCCGATTTCTCAATTGTATTTGAGAATTTTTCTATAAAATTTGTTTGTCACTCATTTGGACCAATGGGAAATTAAGGCCAAGGATCCATACTTATAGACTATGTAAGTCCGATTTTTCAATTGTATTTGAGAATTTTTCTATAAAATTTGTTTGTCACTCATTTGGACCAATGGGAATGTAAGTCCGATTTCTCAATTGTATTTGAGAATTTTTCTATAAAATTTGTTTGTCACTTATTTGGACCAATGGGAAATTAAGGCCAAGGATCCATACTTATAGACTATGTAAGTCCAATTTCTCAATTGTATTTGAGAATTTTTCTATAAAATTTGTTTGTCACTCATTTGGACCAATGGGAAATTAAGGCCAAGGATCCATACTTATAGACTATATAATTCCGATTTCTCAATTGTATTTGAGAATTTTTCTATAAAATTTGTTTGTCACTCATTTGGACCAATGGGAATTTAAGGCCAAGGATCCATACTTATAGACTATGTAAGTCCAATTTCTCAATTGTATTTGAGAATTTTTCTATAAAATTTGTTTGTCACTCATTTGGACCAATGGGAAATTAAGGCCAAGGATCCATACTTATAGACTATGTAAGTCCAATTTCTCAATTGTATTTGAGAATTTTTCTATAAAATTTGTTTGTCACTCATTTGGACCAATGGGAAATTAAGGCCAAGGATCCATACTTATAGACTATATAATTCCGATTTCTCAATTTTATTTGAGAATTTTTCTATAAAATTTGTTTGTCACTCATTTGGACCAATGGGAATGTAAGTCCGATTTCTCAATTGTATTTGAGAATTTTTCTATAAAATTTGTTTGTCACTCATTTGGACCAATGGGAAATTAAGGCCAAGGATCCATACTTATAGACTATGTAAGTCCGATTTCTCAATTGTATTTGAGAATTTTGCTATAAAATTTGTTTGTCACTCCTTTGGACCAATGGGAAATTAAGGCCAAGGATCCATACTTATAGACTATGTAAGTCCGATTTCTCAATTGTATTTGAGAATTTTTCTATAAAATTTGTTTGTCACTCATTTGGACCAATGGGAAATTAAGGCCAAGGATCCATACTTATAGACTATGTAAGTCCGATTTCTCAATTGTATTTGAGAATTTTTCTATAAAATTTGTTTGTCACTCATTTGGACCAATGGGAATGTAAGTCCGATTTCTCAATTGTATTTGAGAATTTTTGTATAAAATTTGTTTGTCACTCATTTGGACCAATGGGAATGTAAGTCCGATTTCTCAATTGTATTTGAGAATTTTTCTATAAAATTTGTTTGTCACTCATTTGGACCAATGGGAATGTAAGTCCGATTTCTCAATTGTATTTGAGAATTTTTGTATAAAATTTGTTTGTCACTCATTTGGACCAATGGGAATGTAAGTCCGATTTCTCAATTGTATTTGAGAATTTTTCTATAAAATTTGTTTGTCACTCATTTGGACCAATGGGAATGTAAGTCCGATTTCTCAATTGTATTTGAGAATTTTCTATAATATTTGTTTGTCACTCATTTGGACCAATGGGAAATTAAGGCCAAGGATCCATACTTATAGACTATGTAAGTCCGATTTCTCAATTGTATTTGAGAATTTTTCTATAAAATTTGTTTGTCACTCATTTGGACCAATGGGAATGTAAGTCCGGATTCTCAATTGTATTTGAGAATTTTTCTATAAAATTTGTTTGTCACTCATTTGGACCAATGGGAATGTAAGTCCGATTTCTCAATTGTATTTGAGAATTTTTCTATAAAATTTATTTGTCACTCATTTGGACCAATGGGAATGTAAGTCCGATTTCTCAATTGTATTTGAGAATTTTCTATAATATTTGTTTGTCACTCATTTGGACCAATGGGAAATTAAGGCCAAGGATCCATACTTATAGACTATGTAAGTCCGATTTCTCAATTGTATTTGAGAATTTTTCTATAAAATTTGTTTGTCACTCATTTGGACCAATGGGAATGTAAGTCCGGATTCTCAATTGTATTTGAGAATTTTTCTATAAAATTTGTTTGTCACTCATTTGGACCAATGGGAATGTAAGTCCGATTTCTCAATTGTATTTGAGAATTTTTGTATAAAATTTGTTTGTCACTCATTTGGACCAATGGGAATGTAAGTCCGATTTCTCAATTGTATTTGAGAATTTTTCTATAAAATTTGTTTGTCACTCATTTGGACCAATGGGAATGTAAGTCCGATTTCTCAATTGTATTTGAGAATTTTTGTATAAAATTTGTTTGTCACTCATTTGGACCAATGGGAATGTAAGTCCGATTTCTCAATTGTATTTGAGAATTTTTCTATAAAATTTGTTTGTCACTCATTTGGACCAATGGGAATGTAAGTCCGATTTCTCAATTGTATTTGAGAATTTTCTATAATATTTGTTTGTCACTCATTTGGACCAATGGGAAATTAAGGCCAAGGATCCATACTTATAGACTATGTAAGTCCGATTTCTCAATTGTATTTGAGAATTTTTCTATAAAATTTGTTTGTCACTCATTTGGACCAATGGGAATGTAAGTCCGGATTCTCAATTGTATTTGAGAATTTTTCTATAAAATTTGTTTGTCACTCATTTGGACCAATGGGAATGTAAGTCCGATTTCTCAATTGTATTTGAGAATTTTTGTATAAAATTTGTTTGTCACTCATTTGGACCAATGGGAATGTAAGTCCGATTTCTCAATTGTATTTGAGAATTTTTCTATAAAATTTGTTTGTCACTCATTTGGACCAATGGGAATGTAAGTCCGATTTCTCAATTGTATTTGAGAATTTTCTATAATATTTGTTTGTCACTCATTTGGACCAATGGGAAATTAAGGCCAAGGATCCATACTTATAGACTATGTAAGTCCGATTTCTCAATTGTATTTGAGAATTTTTCTATAAAATTTGTTTGTCACTCATTTGGACCAATGGGAATGTAAGTCCGGATTCTCAATTGTATTTGAGAATTTTTCTATAAAATTTGTTTGTCACTCATTTGGACCAATGGGAATGTAAGTCCGATTTCTCAATTGTATTTGAGAATTTTTCTATAAAATTTGTTTGTCACTCATTTGGACCAATGGGAATGTAAGTCCGATTTCTCAATTGTATTTGAGAATTTTTGTATAAAATTTGTTTGTCACTCATTTGGACCAATGGGAATGTAAGTCCGATTTCTCAATTGTATTTGAGAATTTTTCTATAAAATTTGTTTGTCACTCATTTGGACCAATGGGAATGTAAGTCCGATTTCTCAATTGTATTTGAGAATTTTTCTATAAAATTTGTTTGTCACTCATTTGGACCAATGGGAATGTAAGTCCGGATTCTCAATTGTATTTGAGAATTTTTCTATAAAATTTGTTTGTCACTCATTTGGACCAATGGGAATGTAAGTCCGATTTCTCAATTGTATTTGAGAATTTTTGTATAAAATTTGTTTGTCACTCATTTGGACCAATGGGAATGTAAGTCCGATTTCTCAATTGTATTTGAGAATTTTTCTATAAAATTTGTTTGTCACTCATTTGGACCAATGGGAATGTAAGTCCGATTTCTCAATTGTATTTGAGAATTTTCTATAATATTTGTTTGTCACTCATTTGGACCAATGGGAAATTAAGGCCAAGGATCCATACTTATAGACTATGTAAGTCCGATTTCTCAATTGTATTTGAGAATTTTTCTATAAAATTTGTTTGTCACTCATTTGGACCAATGGGAATGTAAGTCCGATTTCTCAATTGTATTTGAGAATTTTTCTATAAAATTTGTTTGTCACTCATTTGGACCAATGGGAATGTAAGTCCGATTTCTCAATTGTATTTGAGAATTTTCTATAAAATTTGTTTGTCACTCATTTGGACCAATGGGAAATTAAGGCCAAGGATCCATACTTATAGACTATGTAAGTCCGATTTCTCAATTGTATTTGAGAATTTTTGTATAAAATTTGTTTGTCACTCATTTGGACCAATGGGAATGTAAGTCCGATTTCTCAATTGTATTTGAGAATTTTTGTATAAAATTTGTTTGTCACTCATTTGGACCAATGGGAATGTAAGTCCGATTTCTCAATTGTATTAGAGAATTTTTCTATAAAATTTGTTTGTCACTCATTTGGACCAATGGGAATGTAAGTCCGATTTCTTAATTGTATTTGAGAATTTTTGTATAAAATTTGTTTGTCACTCATTTGGACCAATGGGAATGTAAGTCCGATTTCTTAATTGTATTTGAGAATTTTCTATAAAATTTGTTTGTCACTCATTTGGACCAATGGGAAATTAAGGCCAAGGATCCATACTTATAGACTATGTAAGTCCGATTTCTCAATTGTATTTGAGAATTTTTGTATAAAATTAGTTTGTCACTCATTTGGACCAATGGGAATGTAAGTCCGATTTCTCAATTGTATTTGAGAATTTTTCTATAAAATTTGTTTGTCACTCATTTGGACCAATGCGAATGTAAGTTCGATTTCTCAATTGTATTTGAGAATTTTTCTATAAAATTTGTTTGTCACTCATTTGGACCAATGGGAAATTAAGGCCAAGGATCCATACTTATAGACTATGTAAGTCCGATTTCTCAATTGTATTTGAGAATTTTTCTATAAAATTTGTTTGTCACTCATTTGGACCAATGGGAAATTAAAGTTAAGAATCAATACTTATAGACTATGTAAGTCCGATTTCTCAATTGTATTTAAGACATTTTCTATAAAATTTGTTTGTCACTCATTTGGACCAATGGGTAATTAAGGCCAAGGATCCATACTTATAGACTACGTAAGTCCGATTTCTCAATTGTATTTAAGACATTTTCTATAAAATTTCTTTGTCACTCATTTGGACCAATGGGAATGTAAGTCCGATTTCTCAATTGTATTTGAGAATTTTTCTATAAAATTTGTTTGTCACGCATTTGGACCAATGGGAAATTAAAGCCAAGAATCAATACTTATAGACTATGTAAGTCCGATTTCTCAATTGTATTTAAGACATTTTCTATAAAATTTGTTTGTCACTCATTTGGACCAATGGGAAATTAAGGCCAAGGATCCATACTTATAGACTATGTAAGTCCGATTTCTCAATTGTATTTAAGACATTTTCTATAAAATTTCTTTGTCACTCATTTGGACCAATGGGAAATTAAGGCCAAGGATCCATAGTTATAGACTATGTAAGTCCGATTTCTCAATTGTATTTAAGACATTTTCTATAAAATTTGTTTGTCACTCATTTGGACCAATGGGAAATTAAGGCCAAGTATCCATACTTATAGACTATGTAAGTCCGATTTCTCAATTGTATTTAAGACATTTTCTATAAAATTTCTTTGTCACTCATTTGGACCAATGGGAATGTAAGTTCGATTTCTCAATTGTATTTGAGAATTTTTCTATAAAATTTGTTTGTCACTCATTTGGACCAATGGGAAATTAAAGTTAAGAATCAATACTTATAGACTATGTAAGTCCGATTTCTCAATTGTATTTAAGACATTTTCTATAAAATTTGTTTGTCACTCATTTGGACCAATGGGTAATTAAGGCCAAGGATCCATACTTATAGACTATGTAAGTCCGATTTCTCAATTGTATTTAAGACATTTTCTATAAAATTTCTTTGTCACTCATTTGGACCAATGGGAATGTAAGTCCGATTTCTCAATTGTATTTGAGAATTTTTCTATAAAATTTGTTTGTCACTCATTTGGACCAATGGGAAATTAAAGCCAAGAATCAATACTTATAGACTATGTAAGTCCGATTTCTCAATTGTATTTAAGACATTTTCTATAAAATTTGTTTGTCACTCATTTGGACCAATGGGAAATTAAGGCCAAGGATCCATACTTATAGACTATGTAAGTCCGATTTCTCAATTGTATTTAAGACATTTTCTATAAAATTTCTTTGTCACTCATTTGGACCAATGGGAAATTAAGGCCAAGGATCCATAGTTATAGACTATGTAAGTCCGATTTCTCAATTGTATTTAAGACATTTTCTATAAAATTTGTTTGTCACTCATTTGGACCAATGGGAAATTAAGGCCAAGGATCCATAGTTATAGACTATGTAAGTCCGATTTCTCAATTGTATTTAAGACATTTTCTATAAAATTTGTTTGTCACTCATTTGGACCAATGGGAAATTAAGGCCAAGTATCCATACTTATAGACTATGTAAGTCCGATTTCTCAATTGTATTTAAGACATTTTCTATAAAATTTCTTTGTCACTCATTTGGACCAATGGGAATGTAAGTTCGATTTCTCAATTGTATTTGAGAATTTTTCTATAAAATTTGTTTGTCACTCATTTGGACCAATGGGAAATTAAAGTTAAGAATCAATACTTATAGACTATGTAAGTCCGATTTCTCAATTGTATTTAAGACATTTTCTATAAAATTTGTTTGTCACTCATTTGGACCAATGGGTAATTAAGGCCAAGGATCCATACTTATAGACTATGTAAGTCCGATTTCTCAATTGTATTTAAGACATTTTCTATAAAATTTCTTTGTCACTCATTTGGACCAATGGGAATGTAAGTCCGATTTCTCAATTGTATTTGAGAATTTTTCTATAAAATTTGTTTGTCACTCATTTGGACCAATGGGAAATTAAAGCCAAGAATCAATACTTATAGACTATGTAAGTCCGATTTCTCAATTGTATTTAAGACATTTTCTATAAAATTTGTTTGTCACTCATTTGGACCAATGGGAAATTAAGGCCAAGGATCCATACTTATAGACTATGTAAGTCCGATTTCTCAATTGTATTTAAGACATTTTCTATAAAATTTCTTTGTCACTCATTTGGACCAATGGGAAATTAAGGCCAAGGATCCATAGTTATAGACTATGTAAGTCCGATTTCTCAATTGTATTTAAGACATTTTCTATAAAATTTGTTTGTCACTCATTTGGACCAATGGGAAATTAAGGCCAAGTATCCATACTTATAGACTATGTAAGTCCGATTTCTCAATTGTATTTAAGACATTTTCTATAAAATTTCTTTGTCACTCATTTGGACCAATGGGAATGTAAGTTCGATTTCTCAATTGTATTTGAGAATTTTTCTATAAAATTTGTTTGTCACTCATTTGGACCAATGGGAAATTAAGGCCAAGAATCCATACTTATAGACTATGTAAGTCCGATATCTCAATTGTATTTAAGACATTTTCTATAAAATTTCTTTGTCACTCATTTGGACCAATGGGAAATAAAGGCCAAGGATCCATACTTATAGACTATGTAAGTCCGATTTCTCAATTGTATTTAAGACATTTTCTATAAAATTTGTTTGTCACTCATTTGGACCAATGGGAAATTAAGGCCAAGGATCCATACTTATAGACTATGTAAGTCCGATTTCTCAATTGTATTTAAGACATTTTCTATAAAATTTCTTTGTCACTCATTTGGACCAATGGGAATGTAAGTCCGATTTCTCAATTGTATTTGAGAATTTTTCTATAAAATTTGTTTGTCACTCATTTGGACCAATGGGAAATTAAGGCCAAGGATCCATACTTATAGACTATGTAAGTCCGATTTCTCAATTGTATTTAAGACATTTTCTATAAAATTTCTTTGTCACTCATTTGGACCAATGGGAATGTAAGTCCGATTTCTCAATTGTATTTGAGAATTTTTCTATAAAATTTGTTTGTCACTCATTTGGACCAACGGGAAATTAAGGCCAAGGATCCATACTTATAGACTATGTAAGTCCGATTTCTCAATTGTATTTAAGACATTTTCTATAAATTTTTTTGTCACTCATTTGGACCAATGGGAAATTAAGGCCAAGGATCCATACTTATAGACTATGTAAGCCCGATTTCTCAATTGTATTTGAGAATTTTTCTATAAAATTTGTTTGCCACTCATTTGGACCAATGGGAAATTAAGGCCAAGGATCCATACTTATAGACTATGTAAGTCCGATTTCTCAATTGTATTTAAGACATTTTCTATAAAATTTGTTTGTCACTCATTTGGACCAATGGGAAATTAAGGCCAAGAATCCATACTTATAGACTATGTAAGTCCGATTTCTCAATTGTATTTAAGACATTTTCTATAAAATTTCTTTGTCACTCATTTGGACCAATGGGAATGTAAGTCCGATTTCTCAATTGTATTTGAGAATTTTTCTATAAAATTTGTTTGCCACTCATTTGGACCAATGGGAAATTAAGGCCAAGGATCCATACTTATAGACTATGTAAGTCCGATTTCTCAATTGTATTTAAGACATTTTCTATAAAATTTGTTTGTCACTCATTTGGACCAATGGGAAATTAAGGCCAAGAATCCATACTTATAGACTATGTAAGTCCGATTTCTCAATTGTATTTAAGACATTTTCTATAAAATTTCTTTGTCACTCATTTGGACCAATGGGAATGTAAGTCCGATTTCTTAATTGTATTTGAGAATTTTTCTATAAAATTTGTTTGTCACTCATTTGGACCAATGGGAAATTAAGGCCAAGGATCCATACTTATAGACTATGTAAGTCCGATTTCTCAATTGTATTTAAGACATTTTCTTTAAAATTTCTTTGTCACTCATTTGGATCAATGGGAAATTAAAGCCAAGAATCATTACTTATAGACTACATAAGTCCGATTTATCAATTGTATTTGAGAATTTTTCTATAAAATTTATTTGTCACTCATTTGGACCAATGGGAAATTAAGGCCAAGGATCCATACATATAGACTATGTAAGTCCGATTTCTCAATTGTATTTGAGAATTTTTCTATAAAATTTATTTGTCACTCATTTGGACCAATGGGAAATTAAGGCCAAGGATCCATACATATAGACTATGTAAGTCCGATTTCTCAATTGTATTTGAGAATTTTTCTATAAAATTTATTTGTCACTCATTTGGATCAATGGGAAATTAAAGCCAAGAATCCATACTTATAGACTATGTAAGTCCGATTTCTCAATTGTATTTAAGACATTTTCTATAAAATTTCTTTGTCACTCATTTGGACCAACGGGAAATTAAGGCCAAGGATCCATACTTATAGACTATGTAAGTCCGATTTCTCAATTGTATTTAAGACATTTTCTATAAAATTTGTTTGTCACTCATTTGGACCAATGGGAAATTAAGGCCAAGAATCCATACTTATAGACTATGTAAGTCCGATTTCTCAATTGTATTTAAGACATTTTCTATAAAATTTCTTTGTCACTCATTTGGACCAATGGGAATGTAAGTCCGATTTCTCAATTGTATTTGAGAATTTTTCTATAAAATTTGTTTGCCACTCATTTGGACCAATGGGAAATTAAGGCCAAGGATCCATACTTATAGACTATGTAAGTCCGATTTCTCAATTGTATTTAAGACATTTTCTATAAAATTTGTTTGTCACTCATTTGGACCAATGGGAAATTAAGGCCAAGAATCCATACTTATAGACTATGTAAGTCCGATTTCTCAATTGTATTTAAGACATTTTCTATAAAATTTCTTTGTCACTCATTTGGACCAATGGGAATGTAAGTCCGATTTCTTAATTGTATTTGAGAATTTTTCTATAAAATTTGTTTGTCACTCATTTGGACCAATGGGAAATTAAGGCCAAGGATCCATACTTATAGACTATGTAAGTCCGATTTCTCAATTGTATTTAAGACATTTTCTTTAAAATTTCTTTGTCACTCATTTGGATCAATGGGAAATTAAAGCCAAGAATCATTACTTATAGACTACATAAGTCCGATTTATCAATTGTATTTGAGAATTTTTCTATAAAATTTATTTGTCACTCATTTGGACCAATGGGAAATTAAGGCCAAGGATCCATACATATAGACTATGTAAGTCCGATTTCTCAATTGTATTTGAGAATTTTTCTATAAAATTTATTTGTCACTCATTTGGACCAATGGGAAATTAAGGCCAAGGATCCATACATATAGACTATGTAAGTCCGATTTCTCAATTGTATTTGAGAATTTTTCTATAAAATTTATTTGTCACTCATTTGGATCAATGGGAAATTAAAGCCAAGAATCCATACTTATAGACTATGTAAGTCCGATTTCTCAATTGTATTTGAGAATTTTTCTATAAAATTTATTTGTCACTCATTTGGACCAATGGGAAATTAAGGCCAAGGATCCATACATATAGACTATGTAAGTCCGATTTCTCAATTGTATTTGAGAATTTTTCTATAAAATTTCTTTGTCACTCATTTGGATCAATGGGAAATTAAAGCCAAGGATCCATACTTATAGACTATGTAAGTCCGATTTATCAATTGTATTTGAGAATTGTTCTATAAAATTTATTTGTCACTCATTTGGACCAATGGGAAATTAAGGCCAAGGATCCATACATATAGACTATGTAAGTCCGATTTCTCAATTGTATTTGAGAATTTTTTTATAAAATTTGTTTGTCACTCATTTGGACCAATGGGAAATTAAAGCCAAGAATCAATACTTATAGACTATGTAAGTCCGATTTCTCAATTGTATTTAAGACATTTTCTATAAAATTTCTTTGTCACTCATTTGGATCAATGGGAAATTAAAGCCAAGAATCAATACTTATAGACTATACAATTCCGATTTATCAATTGTATTTGAGAATTTTTCTATAAAATTTATTTGTCACTCATTTGGACCAATGGGAAATTAAGGCCAAGGATCCATACATATAGACTATGTAAGTCCGATTTCTCAATTGTATTTGAGAATTTTTCTTTAAAATTTGTTTGTCACTCATTTGGACCAATGGGAAATTAAAGCCAAGAATCAATACTTATAGACTACATAAGTCCGATTTCTCAATTTTATTTGAGAATTTTTCTATAAAATTTATTTGTCACTCATTTGGACCAATGGGAAATTAAGGCCAAGGATCCATACATATAGACTATGTAAGTCCGATTTCTCAATTGTATTTGAGAATTTTTCTTTAAAATTTGTTTGTCACTCATTTGGACCAATGGGAAATTAAGGCCAAGGATCCATACATATAGACTATGTAAGTCCGATATCTCAATTATATTTGAGAATTTTTCTATAAAATTTGTTTGTCACTCATTTGGACCAATGGGAAATTAAGGCCAAGAATCAATACTTATAGACTACATAAGTCCGATTTCTCAATTTTATTTGAGAATTTTTCTATAAAATTTATTTGTCACTCATTTGGACCAATGGGAAATTAAGGCCAAGGATCCATACATATAGACTATGTAAGTCCGATATCTCAATTATATTTGAGAATTTTTCTATAAAATTTGTTTGTCACTCATTTGGACCAATGGGAAATTAAGGCCAAGAATCAATACTTATAGACTACATAAGTCCGATTTCTCAATTTTATTTGAGAATTTTTCTATAAAATTTGTTTGTCACTAATTTGGACCAATGGGAAATTAAGGCCAAGGATCCATACTTATAGACTACATAAGTCCGATTTCTCAATTGTATTTGAGAATTTTTCTATAAAATTTGTTTGTCACTCATTTGGACCAATGGGAAATTAAAGCCAAGAATCAATACTTATAGACTACATAAGTCCGATTTCTCAATTGTATTTGAGAATTTTTCTATAAAATTTGTTTGTCACTCATTTGGACCAATGGGAAATTAAAGCCAAGAATCAATACTTATAGACTACATAAGTCCGATTTATCAATTGTATTTGAGAATTTTTCTATAAAATTTTAAAGATTAAAATGGTGTAAATTTTGTTCAGCTCTACGGTAATTTGGCTATTTGTGGGCACATTTATGTTTGTCACTCATTTGGACCAATGGGAAATTAAAGGGCCCCCTAATGTTCGTACATGTATGTTTTGCAACAATGTAAATTTTTGTGTGCGTTGTGGTATTTGATATGTCGAGGGTAAATTTTCTGACTTTATATTTTCAAAAAGTTTAATTGTTCTTTGTGAAGTTGGTAATTTTTAACAACTTTTCTTTGCTGTTGTTTTTTATAAAAAATCATTACGCTTTTACTTTTTTAAACTAAATTTTGCACTTAATAAAAAAAGTAAATATACATTCAGTGGGGTAAATGCCTGATAAACGCAGCCACTAAATATTTCGTTTATTTTGAAAAGACCACAAGTTCACCCTTCTTATAACGAGAGGCATTAAAGTTGGATAAATTCCACCTAAGGAATCTTTACGCAAAATTTTTAATAAATATTGGTTGTAAAAGTAACTAAGAAATATCAGACGAAAACCTTTTTTAGCATTTTTTCACACTCTAGTTTTAATCTAAAACTCAACTAAAAACTAAAACGTATTTTAAGCCCACCTTAAATTAATCGATCGATTTGAACGTTGAATTACAAAAACAGAACGTCAAGCTCACATCCACTGAACAAAAGAAATTGAGTGTAAAATCAAATTTTATACATTTTTCATCGCATTCCAGTGAAATTATCTCCTGTGTGCCGTTTATTTTTAAAATGAGTAGATTTTCCTACTTTGCCTTATAATAAGAAATGTACAGGATTATTCATACGCATAAAACTTTAAAACTTTTATTCTGAAGATGTGCGTGGCCAGAGTATTCGTAGATATCTTAAAAACTTCTAGAGTTGCGGCTGCTGTCACTGGGGCGGAAAGATGGATGGCTGAAGTGCTAAATAGGATATCAGATATATCGGTAGGTGTTTTTATTCTTTTAAAATATTAATGTAACCCTTTTTTTATTCCAATATTTTGCGTGAAGAATAAAGCTATAGAGCCAAAAATAACTTCTAAGATAAGAAAACAAAAATATTATTTAAAACTTTTGAAAATGGAAACGAAAATTTAATTATTCAACAATCAATTAATAACATCTACCACTGATTTATGTTCTAAGAATATTAAATTAAATTTATCCCGCTAAGGAGCCAAAATAATCCTTTGCTTTTCTTTTATTTTTTTTAAATGTTTTTGGTATTGTGTACGAAAATTATACATAATTATAAATAATGATTTAACATCACTTTTATTTCCGTATGTTGATTTTTTTTGCTTTTTTAGTTTGTAAAACGTTCAAAAACTGTCTACTTATTTCTGTTCTGTAAACTGTTTTAGTTTACTCACATTTCTTACTGCTCGTGCTCGAAATTGCCATAAAAATACGAAATTTATCAGGTGATCTGCAGTTACAAATGACAAGAACGTGACTTTCAATTTGTATTCAAATAAAAGCAGACACAGGGCATTCAAACACGAGCAAGGTAGTGCTTCTAATACTCCACAAAAAAATTATTTGTTTGTAACAGGGAGTTTATTTAAATGCACTCATAAAAGTATAAAATATATTTAAGTGTTTCTTAGCTCTCGCTACTGAAGAAGGTGGGAACTTGTCTTGAAAAAATTAAATAAAAAATTGGATATCTTAAAGAAGAGTAAAGTTATAAAGTGTTTAATTTAAAGCTGCATTTTGATTTTATCACATCAAAAAAAAAAATTTGGTTATATGTATACTCGGCTTACACCCAATTCACATGATGACTTTTGCGATGCCGTTTTTACTGAATTCGCTTTTGAAGTTGCTACCAAAATCGTTGTGTGTTCATACGATGTCTTTTATTTGCATGTCTTTTTTCCCAATTTTGTTTTGAAATAATGAAAGTGCTGAAAAGTAACAAAGAGAAATAGATGAAAAGTCTTGAAAAACAGAAATCGAGTCTTTTTCTTCCCTATACCGCTCACCTACAAGCAAAAAGAGACGTCGAAAAAGCGTCGTCGCAAAAGTCATCATGTAATTGGGTGTTAGTCTACATTTTAAAGATATTTATAGGCAGATGTGTAC
The DNA here is from genome assembly GCA_947311025.1 of Lypha dubia. Lineage (NCBI taxonomy): Eukaryota > Metazoa > Arthropoda > Insecta > Diptera > Tachinidae > Lypha > Lypha dubia. The sequence goes on along the minus strand of OX371260.1, from coordinate 4,038,784 downwards.
AATCGATCGTTTATTTTAGGACCTATAACCGTTTAAACTTACTATGCGAATGTAGAAAACATGCATGTTTTAGCTTTGAAGTTAAAAATAATGGGGTGTCACTCATGGGACTTCCCGGTCAACGGCACTCTTGTATAAATCCCTTAAGTCGAAAACGCTGGAAAACGCCAACACTGTTTTCTGATAAGTTTTAATTTGTTGAAGCTGTTTTTACTTAAATATTTGATATGAAATAAATATTTAATATTCCTTTTTGTTTTGTCTCTCTCTCTTCCTCTATCCCACTGGGGAAAAATATTGGTGTCATATCAGCCTGAAGTTTTTGAGTAGAAAAAAACGGGATAATTTTATTTAAAATTATAATAATATTTAGATAAAATACAAATCCAGGTTCAGTCATATCTAAGAAAATGGCACAGAAGTGGTTATAAAAATAGCAAGCAACATCTAATGGATTGCAACATTAAAGAAAATTTGGTTTAAATTTTTTATGTTATTTGTGTATGTTATCGCTGTCGCCTTTTGGTTACTTAAGACACCTCCTCCCTCTTTTCAATAACTGTCACTACAATAAACTCGTATTTAATAAGCGTAAAAAAATTTTACAAAATCATACTTTTTACTGCTTGTAATACTTAAACGACTGAGACATGAAAGCACAAAAATACTCGTACCTTTTTATTTCATTCTACAAAAAAATAAAAAAAAACAGTATATCAAGAAGATAAAATGTTTCAAACATCTGCTGTATTTTGCAACACATGCACATGCGAGCTTTTATGTCACAACATTTTGTAGATAAAAATAAAAAAAATGTTATTTATTTTGTTGGCTGAAGTGGTTAGCGCGTTGACTACTACTAAGCAAACAATGACTTGGGGCCTTGGTTCAAACCCTGGCCAGAGCAAGTCAATCAACATCATTAATTTCTCGAATGTACATTAGTGAGACATTGTATTAATTGTTGTCAGACTATTTAAGTGACGAAGGCATAGCACTGGTCACTAAAAAACGGTTCCGACAGCGATTGATGCTGTTCCAAGCTAATGTACACAACACCGCCCTCCTTCGTCGGTTAGCAGAAACATCGACGAAGTAAAACAATTAATAAAATGCCTGCTAATACAGCTTAACAAAGTTAATGCGTCTACCTAACACCGGAGGCGCCTCAACACTGCCTTAAAAATTAACATAACGCGCAAAGCAGAGTTGTGAAAGAGGTAAGTCTTCAAAAATTTTCAACTTCTATCTTCTCTACCCTATCCCTCTCCCTGAGTTCCGGCACAGTGCACTGCATACGTAGGGGTCATCCCCTGAGTGCTGGTCCTAATTAAAAAAAAAAATATTGAAGAAAATAAAATGAAGAAAGAAAACAGGAAATAACACAAGTAATCCTTCAAAATTTGTTTTGGCACAAAAAAGGAGCAAAAGCTCTTAATTTCCTTAACTTCCTTACTTTTTTCAATTGTTGTAATCCTAATCTTTTACCTTCTTATTATTATTATTTTTGTCTTTTTTCTACTTTAATCCATGCTGCTGACTCCAGCAAAGAATTGGAAGTATGCACAGTTATCTTTAGACTTTCTTTAGAACTTGTTAACAAACGTATTATTGGATTTGCAGTTATTATTTGTTAGTGTTGCCAGCAACTGAAAGGCCAAGATTTTTTAGAATTTAAAAATTCAATGAAAGAAACTACAAACAGTTTCTTCAATAGTAGTTTTGTTGCAAAATATAATATTGAACATAAAGCAAAAATAATAATACTAATATTTAAAACACAAATTCAGTTCAAATAATATTCGTAATCCTACCAATATTGTAAATGTGACAGTTTTTATGTTTAGATGTTTGAATGTTTGTTCTACTATAACACAAAACCGCTTAATGGATTTGCATTAAATTTAGTACGAGTAGATGGATAACATATGAAAAAGATAAATATATCGGTAACTTTTTTAAAGGGAAAATTTAGAAAAATTGGTACTTCAGTTTGTTTACATTAAAAAAAAAATTGTACGTTCTGAGGTACTTTTTGGTTTTGGTGTTTTTGTTTTTATTTTTGACAAATTTGGTATGTTACATTATAATATAAAATAATTTTTTTCATAAAAAAAACCTACTCAATACATAAATATTTCAATTCAGGCGATACATAGCGAGTTGATTGGGAAGACAACCTGCCTCTCCGATAAAAAAAACAAAAGAAATATGGGACCAAATTGCAAAAACCCCTTCCAACCAAAAAAAAAATTAATTTTGCAAATCAGTTTGCATATATCTATATAGGTTGAAGCAATTAAAAAAAATACCTCTTGAATTATTAATCTCCTTCTTCTTAAGTCGGTTAAAAAGATTTTATTTGTGCTTATGGGCAATAATTTTATGTTACATGAGGAAAATATGTTCAAAAACATACAAAATCAAAAACTTTAAATAACTTTTACTTTTCAAATTAACAAAATTAGTTAAGGGACAAAAAACATGATCAAATTTCAGAGCAAATAAAACGAAAGAATAATACAACAATTGAAAAAAAAGAAAATGCTTTTGATGTTATCAAAAGACGACAAAGATTAAATATTTATTAGTCTCTCTCTCTCTCTCTCTCTCTCTCTCTGATGTAATAAACAAATGACCAAAAATGAAAATATTAACAAAATATGTCCAACTAATTTACATCAAACTATTTTATTGTGATATAAAAAAAAAGAAATCTTTCGGGATTCACATCCAAGAGCTGTTGTTGTTTAGTTTATTTATGAACTTTATTTATTAACACACACGCACAAGCATCATACAGTCATACGCCTTAGCGTATGCACTCAGTTCTAGCTCTGCAGTGAAAGAATTCCCCCTGGCTTCTAAAAGTTTTACATAAAAATATAAATGACATTCAGTATAAAGCGACCAACACACACACACACCTACAAATTTTTATATGTATGTGCAGTTATTTGCTAACAGTTTGAAATGAGTTTAAACTAAATTCAACTCAACTCAATTTTCTTGTAGATCGAAACAACCTTTTTGATGTACTTGGTATTTTTTTCGGTTTCATTTTACATTTTCTTCTTTGGAATTTTATTTAGCATATTTTAGTTTGTTTTTTTTTTGCTTTGTGTAAATTTTTCTGTGCCATCTGCAACGTCATTACATATTTTTTCTCTTGGTAATTTCGGTTCGATATTTTGTTGTTATGCCTTGCACTCGACTTTTGCATTTACAATTCATCCATACAACCATCCATCCGGGCGTCGTTTGCTCAATTTGGTTCATGCTACAAGCCAAGCTGCCACCCAACCGACCATTCATCCATCTATCCATCTGCAATACAAAAACCTTAACAACAACCATCATGTGTAAGGCCAGCAACAACAATATTGATCTGCTGCTTCTTTTGCTTATTTTGTTTTGTTTGCTTTTACAATCCAAAAGAATTCTACACATTTTACATGTTTTGTGGTGCCATTAACTGGTAACAGTGGTATCAGTGCTGTAAGGAAAAACATGACCAAAAAGCAAAAAATTAACTGCAATATTCATTCGCAATTCGTCACGTTGTCCATAACATTTAGTTTTCTTTGTTTTTTGTTTTGTTGTGAACCCATTTTTTGTCGGCATCAGTGTACGAAGGGCAATAAATCCAATAAAATTGTTGTTGGCTTCACGCTGTTCACATAAATGTTAACATGATTCGTTTACGTTCCACTTTCTGTTAAATATTTAACAGAAAGCTTTTTATTTGCATGTGAGCAGAGCATTTAAAACAATTTAAAGCAGAGCAGAGTATGGGGCGTTTCAAGGAATTCAAATACAGTGCAATCTCGGTTAAAGCAGCCAATAGAAATTTTGGGTCGTTGCGAAAACAAAGTTTTGCTAAAACCGAGTCAAAACTTTCTGTTCGATTAAAGAGCTTATGTAAAATAAATTTAAAGGTTTTATTTAAAAAAAACAAAAAAACATATGTTAACTTTTAAAATAAAAGCATTTATTTAATTAAAATAAAGAAAAAAACAATAAAAAAAAAGTTAAAATTATTTAAAAATACACATTCTAATGATATTTGAAATCAAGTTAAAGATTCAGGTTTTTAACGGAAAAAGTGTCAAATTTTTTATTGTGTTTTTTTTCTTTTTACAACATATTTTTGATATGCAATTTCCCAAAGTTTTTGCAAGATAATTATGTCTTCCAATGAGCTGCTATTCTCATTCGTCCATTGAAAGTTTTTACATTTAATTTTTGCAGGTATTGGATCTAAAACAAAATTTTCATTTACATGTACGCCGCTTTAAAGTTTAATAAGAATTTAGTTAATTGATATTCAATGATATTCTAGCGCAAGGACGTTCAATTTTAATTATTCAATTCAAATATTTTGTTCTAATTATAACATCTTATTCGAGTAATTCTCAAAAATTTGTGTTTTCGAAAATTAATTTCTTTGTATGGGATTGCTTGTAAGTGTATGCTGCATTTAAAATAAGTTAATTTTGGAAAACGAATTATTTTAATTTAAAACAAAATTTGAAGAGTTGAAGCTAGCAATTATAGAAATGCAGCATAAAAATACATTAAATTTTTAATGATTAAAAAATATACATATATTCTCTTACTTTATAGAAATGGAATGAAAAAAAGGGTAACCAAAATTAAAAGCTAAGTTCAAAATGGCAGCAAAATATATTTTTTGGTTTTTCAAATCTCCTGTATTGCTAATCGATGTTCCTACACAAAATCATAGTTCACACTAAATATTAAAGCTATTTGACTTGTTTTCGGCGGAAAATTCGCAACGAGCTTTCCGCTTGCAACAATCTTTTAAGGCTCTCGTTTGTTATTGACAAATTTTTTATATTCGAGTATTTTGGCGATAATTTTTACTGCAGAACAGTCTTAAGCTTAGATCCCATTATCGGCACAATGTACCAATTTTCGTCGGCTCACTGAAATAAAGTTATAAGTAATACGCTAAATTTGCCTTATATGTCAACTAATTTAAATATAAGGACAAAATTGCACCACACTGCATTGGTAATAAAGCCATATAGACTTATTACAGAATTAATTGAGAAATAAAGCAATTTTGGTTTAGTACTTATGACTTTATTGCAGTTAGCCGACGAAAATCGCTACATTGTGCCGATAGTGGGATCTACGCTTTAGTCATAAACAAGCGGATACGCAATTATCTAATTATCGATTACACGACAAGTATACGTGCAGCTGGTTGAAATTAATTGCTTAAAAAATTGTTTAAAATTTTGTATAAAATTTCTTTATATAAATTTTCTATAAATTTACAATTCTACATTATTTTCAACTTATATTTTAATTGATTTTTTATTTTATAGAAATTAAAACAATAAATATTAAATTTATTAAAAGTAAATAATAGTTTTCCATTAAAGTGAGAACAAACAAAACTATTTATTTTGTTTTTCTTTTTCTTGCTTGCTTTTTCACTGAATTGTAAACGTGCCATAAACTTTTTACCATCTTACTACCTGGTAAGTTGGTGAAAGTTTAAGTATTTATTTTTTTTAGTCTGGCAAATGATAACAACAAATGAATTCAATTAAATAGTTTTTGTTTCCGGTTTCCTGTCTTTGTTTTTGCCACGAAACTCTCTCATGAACGGGCTGATTACGAAGCTGTAGAAGATGCAATTGCTGGCAAGACAAAAGAAATTGAAATTTTTTCTTTAATTTATGGCGAAACAATGATGACGTGCATTTCTGTTTTGTTTTGTTTTTTTTTTTTTTTCTTCATTCTAATTCGTTTACGGGCATCACTAAATCTTTGCTTTAGTCGGAAGTACAATTGGGGCAGCCATAAAGCAATGTGTCCAATTTTAATTTTCTATTGGTTGTTATTGGTGGCGCCCCATGTCCGGGACGGCCCCAAAATGTATCAAATACCATAAAATGTTGACTACACTCATCCCTATCGAGCTGTTGGGCTACGCTGATTGAACGTCTCTTGTGTGAAACTTGACAATTGAGGTCATGCAAGTAGCGCATATTAGTTGTTGCATCAGCTGCAGCAGCATCAGTAGCTGTGTGGTTTCTATTTATACAGATGCAATTCAATACAGTAATTTTTGTAGAGTATTTTTTTATTGTGGTTGTTGTAAGAGTGTATCTTTTCTATTATTTAGTGGGTAGTGGTGTTGTTATTGTAGATTAGTAAAATGTTGCAGGAATAATAGTAAAAAAATATTTGGATTATTTCTAATAAATTAGTTAAAGTTAAACTTCTTGTTGAAGGGCAGTTTTCTTCACTTTTTATTTCAAGTGGCTGCATTTTTTTTGTTGCTTGCAACTTTTTTGTATTTTTAACTAATTCTTTTGTAATTGCAATTTAATAACAATTGTAAGTTTTCTGCTGGTTAAATATACATTGACATTTAACATACATATGTACATACAGCACGTTAACACATATATACATTCAGATATAGAAGGAATACGTAAAGAAAAGAGCAGAAAGGAAGGAACAAATACACAGAGAGATGTTGTAAGTTAGTTTGATAAATTCTTTTTAATGCGATTTAATTGGCAGACAAAAAGTGCATACTGCAGCAGCAAAGCTACGGATAATTACAGTGATCAAGAATTTGAGAAAATAACATGATGAAAAAAAAGGAAAATAATTAAATTCATTTATTACTATTTTTAAATGATTCATACAGCTTGTGTGAAATTTGGCGTAATTAATCAGTTCAGTCAATGAATTATTTAATGTCATAATTATTTACAATCCCTTAGTTCGAAACGACAATCTTGTAAATAGATTCCTTTTTTTAAATTTTCGATTTTAAAAGATTTTTTTGTAAAAGCTACCATTTTCAAAAAGCGCCATTTGTATAATGTGCGTTTGCAATAAATAGCTGTTTCAAAAATCATATCCCTCAAAATTTACTTTCCGTAGAATGATATAACGTTGAAAAAGTCGTAAAAAAATACTTATCGCTAATTTGATATATAAGACCCCTAAATTGTTGTAGTTTTTAAGTCGCGTCTTTATCATATTTCGGTAGGTGTATATATATATAATTAAATAAATAATATAATTAAAATAAATAAGAAAGGAGTTATGGCCTTTATATATTAAAGCAACGATATTCTTAAAAGTTTCTTTTTTCAAAATTATGTGCCTTTCCAGGGAAGTATCTTCTTTTAAAATTATATAGATGATAACAATATTCTGTTCCAAAAAGTACATCGTTCTGTTTTAAACGTACATGGTAGAGAAAATATCCATACCTCAACAATTATTTGTTTCTTCGAAAAAATTACCTTTTATAACATAACTTCTAGATTAGCAGCTGAAAGCAATTATCCTTGGGAAATTTTAAGTAAGTAAAATTTCATGGAAAAAAATTTAAAATAAAAATACATATATGTGTACATAAGTACTTTTCACTTAAATTTATACAAAAAGTACCCCTAAATGTATAAATTTCCCAATTTATCCTCTTTTATCCCCTTAGCATTTTATTTTTGTAAACACTTATCCGTTTGAATTTTCCTTTTCAACTCACATAATTTAGTAATTAATCCCAGTGTGCAAAAATTATGCATTTAAATAAAAATCTTTAAAAGTATTTTTCCGGCGCAAATGTTTTCAATTTTAAGAAATTTGTCAAACGAATTTAATAAAGTTTTATGGCAAAAATGACAGTCAATTTCATAGATGAGAGCTAATTATGATTTGAATCTACGAGTATTTTCATTTCAATGGAAGGAAGATGTGATGTGCTAATTTTGCTGCCAAAAAAAATTTGGCTTAAACATTTTCTCTTCTTTTGAATCCAAATTATTGTTTCTTGTTAGAGTGAAAGTGTGTACGAGTATGTGAAAATGAGTGTGTGAGGTGTTTTTTTTTGGTTTTTTTTTCTTTGGGGGTTTTTATGAAATGCGATACTTTTGTTTCGAGTATCTAACGGATATGCAAAGTGAATCTTTTCAAGCAAGATGTTGTTGTTGTGCCATTTGTATTATTAATGTTGTTATTGCTGTTATTGTTTTTATTGTTGTTATTGTTATGGTTGTTGCTGTTGTTGTTACTAAGCATGTTCATGTTCATGTTCAATTTGGTTGCGTACCTATCATTTGATGCTGTACGTTTGGTGACATCCGTTGTTGATAAACTAATGGGGCGTTCTGTGGCACGTCTACGTGCCAACAAAGGCACCAATTCAACACCATTATTATTAATATTAGTGTGTCCTTTTGTGCCACCATCTCTTTTTATATTGGCACTATTGTCTGTCGTGGTATCATGTATTTTAGTGTGCCGCAATAAACGTGGACATATTTTAGGTTTTTGCTCTTTAGTGGTTTGCAAATTTTGTTTTTGTATCGCTTTAAGTGGACTGGAATTTAAGATCATGGCTGGGCATGTACATGTACAGATATCACAGCATCTTGTGGGCTTGCGGGAGGCACGTGATTTGCGAAATGTGGGTTTCTCAGCAGGTGTGGCCGGGTTATCTTGATCTAAATCTTTCAGCATTTGTTTGTTGGTCCAACCCTTAATTCAAAAAAGTTAAAAAATGTTTGTTATTTATTTATTGTAAATATTAGAATTTAAATAATTTTATTGAAACCAATAAAATTCTTGCAGGAAGCGCTAGCCTAGTTTCCAACTTACCAAAGATTTCATAAAAGAACTTCCCACAGCCCTGGGACTACGCCAAGGTTTACCACCTGGACCCGCCTTTCCCCACGGCTCCTTGCTGAGCTATTCCATAATGAAACAAAATAAAAAGGCATTCTAATATATATTTTTTTTTTAATTCAACCAATTACTATTTTCATCTTACTGGCTTTTCAATTTTATCTAACGTTTTCTTAGATCGTGTTGTCACAACTTTTGGTTCTACTTTTGAATTTTTGTGCTCCAACACCAAAGGACACTTGTCAGTTTCGGTGACCATATTTTTTTCCAACATTGGCTTACCCTTTGTAGCAGCATTGGGTTTATAACGCACTTCTATGTCCACATGTCCTTTGTTGCGAAATGACATGGATGGATGATCCTTTAATGTAATTTGCAAGCGTTCAGCGTTTTCACTACCGTCGACTTTAATAACACCAACACCGGGTGTAGTGGCGGCGGTAGCACCGCTAACTTCATCACCATCATGACTGTTCATAGCTGTCGTCCCAACATCACGTTCGCACAGTGTTAAAGTGCTACTGGCTTGTGTGGGACGTGAATTTTCACCATTTATTTGTGGCCCCATTCGATGTTTATGTGTGATAACACGAGGCACCGAATGGTGCTGCTGCTGCTGGCGGTGGTAATGATGATGATAATGAGGATAATAAGCTGCTACTGGATCTAAACAACGTTTGTGTTTAGCAAAATAATCACTAAAACGACACGGTTGCAATGATGTCAAACGATGAGTGGTGGTCTAAACACAGAAGTTACAATAAATAACATTTAAACATTAATTACTAAAAGCTGTTGCATGTTGAAAACAAACGAGAGAGTGATTATGTGTGATATTGTGTACTTACAATTGGTGCAGTTGAGTGCAAACCAACAGCTGTTATATCCTTACGTCTGACATCTACGTTGGGGGCACCACCACCTGGCCTTCCCCAAGGGCAGTGCTTAACAAATAATTCATAATACTAAAAATAAAGCGAAAATATGTACGATATAAATATTAATGAACTTTTGAGTTTTATTTATTTATGAAACACAACTGTAAACATGATTTGATGAACAATTTAAAATGTAATAAATTTACTAACACTACTACAATTTTAATAGTAGGCTAACTAAAAATATTAATAAATGCTAATTGCTTCTTATACACCTCAATCAGAAATATTTCCACAGTAAAGCTGTTTATTGCAAATAAAAATAAACTTTATGTGATATAGTCCACAGCAGCAATATTTTATTAGTTTAGTTATTTTCTTGTGATTGCAAAATATTTAGCCATAAAAATATTATGAATAAAAACTAACAATATGCGAATATGAATGTTTTAAGCAACCAGCTTAATATAATAGTAAATTTGATAAATCTGCGGTTAAATATTTAAATATTAAACGATACGATTATTCTAATTAAAGTTTATGAATATTCGCTAACTGGTTTGTAATTTTGCTAGCTGGCTAATGCTCGCTTTAAATATGGACGTGTGTATGTGATTTTTTATTCTCGATTTTATTTAATAAAATTAATAAATAAATTTGCAGTTAACAACTTGAAATTTTCATAATCAAGGCTCGAATAAATAAAATTAATAAAATAAATATTTACCACCGCATTCATAATAATTTTAAATAGAATTGAAATTAATTTTAAGAAAAATTTATATTGCAATTTTGTACTAAAACACATTTGAAATCTGTTTTATTTCTTATGAATACTATTATTAACATTCAAATTTTACAAACGTTGAAATTTTTTCAAACCTTCACTCTTACTTGCAATGTCATGATTAATTGAGGAGTGAGTTTGGCAGTGTTCCTCTCCACGAGAAGAGTTACAAGCTTGCTGTTAGGAAAAAATTTAAATATCATCGTATTCAAATCGACTGTTGCCACTGACTGCGTTGTAGCCTACGCGATTTTTCCGCGAAGCTGACAAAAACTTTAGCGCAGTTTTTGAAATATCGTACAATTAAATATTTATATATTCGAATCAAGGCAAATAACAGGTAGACTCATCTCAATTCACTTTGAAAATTATCTACTTCCGTTGTCAAAATAATTTGTTAACATGGCAAGTGGATCTGGATCTCAAATCAAGTGGAGAAAATAATCACCTGAGCTGTCGAAATTGCCTGTTATAAATTTTCCGTGTATTCTATTTATAATTCTATTAGAAAAATTTCATTGTAAATAGAACTTTTTATATTGTCGATTAGTGTAGTTAAAGTTTACTTTCCTATCCAACATATTTTGCAGATTAATAAATTCATAATTTATTTATTGTAGTATAAAAAGAGACAGTTTGCCAAACACGTGCAGACACCAATTACGAACAAAAACATTGATTTTCAGACGCTATAATCGTTCTGTGTCTATTCTTATTTCCTATTTTTAGAATTTCTGCTGAATTATTTTTTATTTTAGTTTCCTTCGTGTTTCGAAAAGTTTTCCTAATATATCCAGATATTGATTTGATTTTATAGGTTGTTGTTATAGTTGCAACACATAATTACACTCAGTGTAGCATACACTTGTACATACATACATGCAAGGTACTATTCAAATAATAAATACAAATATCATCTGATTTGGCTTTAAGTAGAATTGAAAATAAAATTAGTCACGCAATTTGCCAAAAATCTAAAGAAATTATAAACTTTTTTCTTTGCCTAGTAGCGAAAAGAAAACAGGGTGTTAAGGCAGAGATCAAATTTTTAATTGATTAAGAATTTAATTCGAAATTTTATTGAACGATAAGTTTAGCGTTTTTGGGAACATTTCGTCGTGCCAAAGTTATCTTCACGTATCTCCAAAAAATTTCTTTGGGAAATTGAGTATTAAAGTTTCAACATTACATACAATAAAACGCTTTTATAATATCTCAAAATCCATAAGAGGTAGAGACCTGGGGTTGCACAGATCGACAGATCTGTAAAATTTACTACACAGAGCGTTCCTATTTAATTTTGTTTGATTTTGTGCTATACGTGAATATAACTTCGGCACGATGATTTATTTAAAAATATTTTGAAATTTTAATCAAAAACGAAACTCTTTCTTAATTTATCGTTAAAGATTTTCGTCTACATCTTATTTAATTTTTAATGTTCATCTCGAAAATTTCGGAATCTATGCTAGAAAAAGTCTCATTAATATAAAGTTTTTATTATAACATAATTTTGCTTAACACCATGTATTAGTATAACAACTACATTAAAGTAATCTATGTATGTTTGTATATAACACAAATCTCTGTTTCATATGTATTGAATTTTTGTAAGAAACTAATGGAATTTCCAACTACTTTGACAAATAGTCGATAGATTTTATTTCTGGTTATAAAAAAAGATCTTAAATTATTTCTGTTTTTAATTCATTCACATCTGAAAAAGTTTATTCAACTCAACACAAAACAACCATGAAAAAGTATTAGAGCACAAGCTATTTACAAAAACTGAATGATTGTCATTGGTTTTTTAATGCAAAATAGTTTGGCAATTTCACCAAAAAAATATTTTATAAAATGGAATTAAAATTAAGAGTGAAATAAGGAAATTTTTACGGTGAATTTTTACCAAGAATGTTTGGTGGACAAACCTACATCACTACAAAAAGCCAATTGAACAGATTACAAAATCGACGGAACTATACGAAAGTTTAAAACACGATACAGTTCATTTCTTCTTTTTAAAATACTTGCTTTGATAAAAAGAAAAACATTATCGACCTCTAAATAACATATTTTTTTATTCAGCAATATATCAGGCAGCCTCTTTCATCTCTATGGGGCCGAATTGCAAAGCGTAGACTTCCAATATACCGCAACAAAACAAAATAAATTTAAATAAATGACTTATCTGTCTGCGCATCCGTCTGTTTGTCTGTCTGTCCGACTCTTTTAGAGTCTGTCTTTTCATTAACTGGTAAAAAAAATCTAAATTGTAATTTACGACGTAATTTTAACACGGGTCCGTACTCAAACCTACTGCATATGCTTTGAGCCATTCAAAATAAATTAGAAGGACACAATATTAAAAAAAAAAACAAATAAATTCAATATTTTGCTAAAAGAAATTAAATATTTTAAGGCCTACGAAAGTTGTAGTATATTAAAATTTTGAAAAAAAAACTAAATTTCATTTCCTTGAATTATCCATCATAGAAACAAATACTTACTTCCTGTTTATCTCTTTCCTTGCGTGCCATTTCTTCGGCCTTTCTGCGCCTCCACATCCTTAAGCTTTCTTCGGCATTTCTACGCTCAACTAGACGCCGTTTTTCATCACACCACATCAATGGATGTTGGATGTGGTCGTGGCAAAATGCGGCCCCTTCATCGCTAGTCGTCATTGTGTCTGTGTTGACAAAATCTCACATCACAGTTTTTCTTTAATTTTTTCTTTTTCTTTAGTTTAACACTTTACCGCCTTTTAGAGAAAAATAAAATAGAAAATAAATAAAAGGAAAATCAAAGTAACAAAGCACTGTTTTAATAAAGTTTATGTACAACAAAAGTTTGCAACAGCAACAGCAACAACTAGAATAACAAAACTAGCAATGAAATATTTTCCTTAATTCTTGTCTATTGTTATGGCCGCAATAGTCTTTGTCAAGGATAATTTAACCGGAAATGGAAGTGGTGCGTTCAAGTAATAGTTTCAAACTAAAGTCTTGTGCAATTTTCTCCTACCTAAGAAAAAAGAAACAAAATTCCATAGAATTTTCTTTTTTTCTTTAAAGGCAACGTTTAGGTACCAGTTGGTAACTGGTAAATAACAAAATTTGTTTTGCAATGCGCGCGCTTTAGCCAGCAAAGAAAGTTTTTGTTTGTATGGAACGAACAATAAAAAAAAATATAGCAAATACCACCTCGTTATGAATCCTTATTAGAAAATATGTTGTTTTATTTTACTTTGTTAATAAAAAATAAACAGAAAAAACACTGAATATTGGCAGTGGCAAAATTAAGAAGAAAAAAAAATAGCAAATAGACTACAGATTACAATATTTTCATTTTTAAAAAATCCTTTAAACATACATGCATGCATGCCATGTCCTTGTAGATAAAATTATTATTCATAAACCAAAAAAAAAATTATTAAAACGAAAAAAGTAAATATTAAAACAAACACAAAGTAATACAAGCACACACGTGCGAGTACAACAAACATTGTTAGACTGAATGAATATTGTATTATAATCAGGATATTTACACTTTTGAAAGGCGCTAAAACAAAAACTGGACAAAGTTTAATACTTTATTAACCCAGTGCGATTTTTTATTTTTATTGTATTTCCATAACTTTTTATCCATAATAGTGACCCTATTAAACAAAACAACAGTTTAAAACAAACTTCATAAATGTAAAACATCAATTTAAAGTAAAACATTTGATTGGCAGTTTAAATTTAAAGTTTAATTTTGAAAAATTTGTGGCATTGTTGTTGAGTAATTATGGGAAAGGCTTAAAAAGTTTGGATAGGTGTGATTTAATTAATAATTTATAATTAAATTGAAGACGCTTTGTGAAGGGCATGAAAACATTACGTTAACCATGTTTCATATATACAACGCAAAGTGTCATTAATGGTACGAAATAATGCATTTCTGTGATAAACAAATTACATTAAAGTTATGAAACTATTTTTCAGCTCATGTTACTTTTCTTTCGGAAATTGCAAAAGTAAAAAATTCAAATAATCGAAAGAATTTAATTTATTCAGGCACTAGTTTGACTTTTTTAACAATTTTCATTTAATTTAAATAAAGTTGAAAAAAATCAGGTAAATTAATTGCTTATTTATCTGTTCGTGTCATATTTATAATACAATTATGAAATAAAAAACTTAACATAAAAGAATTTACATAAATTCACAATAATAATCAATACATTGTTGTTTTTTAATAAATGGGTTTATATTCGTCCTAAATAATTTTATTTAATTTAATTTAATACCTCGTACTTGTTGTCATATAAACGATATATAGAGGAAATAAAAAAACTAAACAAACTTTTTTTAAGTTCACGTTTCATGTCTGAACACAACATTTTTGCTTCAGTTTCCCTTCTGCCAATCAAAAGAAAAATAACAAAATCGGTTCTAACATAAACATGACTAAGACAATTTCTTAAATGTTGTAACATAAGGTGCTGGGCAAGGAGGTGGTCCTTATACAACTTGTTTTTTCTTAATAGTTTTGAATATTTATTTGACCCACTTCTTCCAAAACAAACCAAATACTCGTCGTGCATGCATGCAATTTCACTCACAAATATTGGATGGGAAATAAAAAAAAAGAAAGAAAACAAAAACGAAATAACGCATAAATGAAAATAAATTTGCTTTTATTAATTCTTATATAACAAATCGGGTTTAGTGTTTCCACTTTCTGTGGCGATAGAACACAAAATGAATGGACATAAAAGTCCATCTTAAGTCGTCGATTTAAGAACAAATTTTTGTTAGAAGAAAATGTGTTGAAAAAGAATTTGAACATTTACCGAAGATCACCAGAAATTTTCCAAGAAAATTAGTAACAATGGTTACTACAACAACAAATACTTTAAAATCCAAAGTTGCGATAACGAGAGCAACATAAAATGTGGATGTAACAATTAAAGCGTAGTCTATCAGTTAGTGCAAATTTTACAATACTTTATCCTGGTAACGTAGAGGATGTCCTCCAAATTTTCCCACAGATAAAATCACTAAAATGAAAGAATATTTCTAAAAACTAGAAAAAGGCAAAACTAGAAAAATTGCCAAAATAAATCGTCAAAACGAAAAAACGTCAAAAACACCTAAAACTTAGGTGGTGTTGGCTGAAGTGGTTAGCGCGTTGACTACTAAGCAAACAACGACTTGGGGCCTGGGTTCAAACCCTGGCCAGAGCAAGTCAATCAACATCATTAATTTCTCTAATTTACATTAGTGAGACATTGTATTAATTGTTGTCGGACTATTTAAGTGATAAGTGATTTAAGTCATAGCACTGGTCACTAAAACCTGTTCCGACAGCGATTGATGCTGTTCCAAGCTAATGTACACAACATCGCCCTCCTTCGTCCGTTAGCAGAAACATCGGCGTAGTAAAACAATTAATAAAATACCTGTATTAACAGCTTAACAAAAGTTAATGCGTCTACTTAACACCGGAGGCGCCTCAACACTGCCTTAAAAATTAACAGAACGCGCAAAGCAGAGTTGTGAAACTAAATTCTAAATTTTCAACATCTATCTTCTTTACCCTATCCCTCTCGCTGAGTTCCGGCACAGTGCACTGCATACGTAGGGGTCATCCCCTGACAACAACAAACAATTATAGCTAAAACCTACAGAACATATACACATATAAAATATTCGGGATCATTATTTATATTTCAATATTTTCAATAAAACCAAAAAAAAACTTCAGTTACTTTTGTACTTTTTTTATAAAATTTAATTCTTTTTATCTTTATTAAAATATCAAAACATTTGATCCAATTATACAAACATTTTTTGTGATTTAAAAACACAAATAGAATTTCAATTGATTTGTCTTAATTTGCTTAATTTAAAACTAAAATAAAAACAAGAAGAAAACTGTGAAATGTTCAAATCAAAAATCATACACAATAATTCATAGTTTATGTCTGGTATGAAAATATTAAACAACAATGAAAATAAAGTTAAAAAAATTGTACAAAATATTATTTAAGAAGAAAATTAGAAATATTGACTAAGAAATTTATTTATGTTTACGAACAACATTCATTCATTCATATTTATATTATTAACAACATGTTTTATAATTTATTATTTTTAATAATAAAATTATGGGATTTTCTTAAATAACAACAATCAATAATCAATAAAAAAATTGTTTAATATTTGACCTTTTGTTATTTTCTTATCATAAAGAACAACAACGAAATACGTAATAAAAAAAAAGAATACAAAACAAAATTGAACAGAAGAAGAGGAGATAATGGTGCAACACCAGGGTGCGGTGTTTCATCAATATATAACACACTATATTTATTTCGTTTCAAAAAATCTGTTTTATAAATTGACTATTATTCTCTTATATTTCAATGTTGTTTTTTTTATAAAATGTTTTTTTTTACAAACGTTTGTATATTATTTTTAAAAAGTTTTATACACTTATTATTTATGTACATATAAAGTTTTGTTTTCTGTTTCACTGTATGTACAATATAAAATTGTATATAATAAGATTTTATCAAAGAAGTTTCATTTAAATTTTATACATCATTTTATATATTGATTTTTAATAAATTATTTACAACGTCAGCGTAAGACTTATTAACTAGATGCAATTTTATTTCTCGTTCTTTTTTTTTTTTTTTTGTTCTATTAAGGCACGACTAGTATAACCAACTCTGGATGAATTTTTTTTATCACTGGACTTTCAATGGCTTGTTTGCATGGGTTATAGATAGAATACTACGCTGCGCTGCTTCTTTCCATTTGTGAACTTTTATGGCCAGACTGGACAAGTTTTCATGTAACCTTGCAGAGCAACAGTAACTTGAACTGCTTGCGATAAATCGCAATAAAATAGACGAGCCGTTGCAGTTACGAGACTCAGGACAACACAAATTTGCTCATACTTTGCAGAAGTAAAGAAAGGAAAAATTTCTATTTGTTCATTGAAAAACGCCAAACTTAAAACTCTTAATTATTCGGCATACTTTAAACATATGGCAGCACCGCTTTATGTTTCTTTTATATTATGGCCCAATCCAATAACAATCACCAAGCTGTCAAAAGTTGTTAATACTTTTGGCCGCCATTGATGTCATTTCTTGTTGTAATAAAACATCTTTTTAGAGGGGAGTCTCAATGGACTTAATAAATTTTGGAGTGGAAATTTACTAAATCAGCTGTTCTGTTTCTAACCAAACACAATCTTTAGTTGCGATGACATTGTGGTAATCTGACGATATGATGCCAACCATTCAAAATACATGTAAGATTATTGTCGCCATCGAGTGTGGTTCAAATTGTAATTGAGCTGTTACAGTTAGGTTAGCTAGCAAATATATAGAATGGTGTGAAACAGCTTTATGTACATTATTTAAACACTAATTTATCGTCAAACTTCGTTTCCAGGTAGTTACACCAGACGCGCCACTAAATCTTGGTTTTTTCCATTAATTTAGGTTTTTTTTTACAAATTTGTTTTTTATTTTTCTTTTATTATTAAATGTGTGTTTGTGTGTGTATGTATGTATAAAAAGGGTTTTATAAATTATTATTAATTAATTTGTATCCATTATTTTTGTCGGTTTGGCCAAAAATGTATTTTTCCTTTTAGAATTATTAAAAAAAAAAATATTTATAATTATTAAACGCTTTGAAATTTTATCATAATATTATTTCATGCGATTTATGACTAAATCTGGTACCACCTGAAGACATTTTTGATATGGGGATTCGGCCATATCCTGGCACAATCGTATCGCTTCAATACAATGTTTCTTGGCTAAAAAGCGCGTTTGTTCCAAACCATGCGATTTGTGGACTAATTCAAAGGCACGTTCAACATCACCGGGCTCAGCAAATCTGCGCATAATCATGGGATTAAGTTCGGGATACTAAAAAGATATCGAGAAAAACAAAATTTTAGAAATTTATTCAAATATTTTTTTCGCTTATTAACTATTTCAGTTTCTTATTTTTTTCTTTTTTTTCATATTGACACGCGTTCAAATTATGTGTTTCTTACTTCTTTTTTACAAAATGCCAACATTATCTTTTTAAAATGTTAAATAACATAAAAAATAAAACAATCCACTCAACAATAGCGATAATATTTCACATAAAGAAAATATTGGAAAAAATTAACAATTCTGTTATTTGCTAAATAAATAATCCGCTTAAACTTAAAGTTGTGCATACAAATTTTTTCACTATTCGGGCGCTGTAATGAATTATAATTTTTAGAGGAGCAAATATATACTCGTATAGAGGGCATTCACTTACAGTTGCATTTATAAGAGCAAACATTTTACTCTAATATTGCAGATCAGAGATATTTCTAAAACTTCGTATGTGAAGATTGACGTTAGATTTTCCAAAAGCGGCGGGAACACAAAAAGTGTTTGAAAGCACACAACAAAATATTTGCCATCTTTTTTATTTTATCATCATCGTATCCTTTATAACCTTTTTATAATGAATTTTTTAACGAACTAGTTCTTATAATTTGCAAACAATAAAACAACGCCGGGAGCCAAACTTGCAAATTAAATTTATTCACTTTTTTTATTGAAAATATTTAGTTCTCTCTGTCAATCGATTTTGAAAACAAAAAAAAAAATATATTGAAATTCATATAATATAGTTTTGTTCAGCCTTTAGTAACTTATGTTAAATAAAAAGAAGACGAATTTTCTAGCTTGAGGCCACAAGCTCGAAAATTCGTCTTCTTTTTATTTAACATATATTGAAATTCTGCAGCATTTTGTTTTCAGCTCGCCAACTAGGTTTTCCCAAAGTCGTCAAAAATAGGGTTTCGTAAATGAGGTAATAGGTCAAAAAGTAAATCGTATACTTTTGTCGTCAAAATGTCTCAAGTTTTCATTATGGATACGCTCTTAGGAATGGTATAGCAGAAGCATCACTGGCACCACCACTCCAAATAGAAATACAAAGATCGGCACAGATCGCAGATTAATAATGTCTAATTAGGACAATAGAGTTGGCATAATTTGCAGTTGTCATGAGAATGCGAATTTGTATTCGATTAATTTTTATTCGAATTTTATTTGAATAACTTTATGCGATTAATTTATTTTTCGAAAAATAATTATTTAAATATTTTCTTATTCAATTAATATTTATTAAAAAGATTTTAGTTGAATTATTTTATTCGAATACATAAATCTTATTCGATTAATTTTTTTTTTCGAAAAATGTTTATTTAATTAATTTTTTAATTAATTAATATTTGTAAGAACAAAATCAGTTTTAATAAATAATATTTAGCACAACGAACATCATTCCATTACAAATTTCTGGACTCAGGACCATCACACCTGCATTAACAGCATGAATGAAATATTTTTTGCTGAGATTTTATGCCTAAAACTTTACCAGAGCATTTTCTGTTACATTCTTTCTAGATATTTTCGGAAAGAGTTCCGAATAATATTTTATCGGAATACAATTTAATTACAAATAAGGCACTAAATAGAATAGTCGGTAGCTTTTTTTACCCATATTAACGTCAGAGTTCATACAGAGTTCTTTCGGAGATGTTAACAAAAATATTAAATCCTGAGACAAAGACACTTTTTCTCAGTGACTTGAGATACGAAGTCGGAATCTTGTACAGGACTTTTGATCAAATTCAAATAGTTCCACAGTAATCATGATCATTCTGATCTCGAATTTAGGGAATATTTCCACTTTTTTTTTTAAGTTGTGCATGTTAATTTTGCTACCACCCTAGCTGGTCTCATTGAAGATTTTCGTTTCAATTAGAACTTCTATCAACTACCAACCAACTCTAAGATAATGAAATTAAACGAACACCCCGAATATCAAATTATCACTCGGAATACATCTAAGAACATTTTGTTAATATCTTTATAACCGCCTCTAAGCAAAAAGTTTTCAAATTATCATTAAAAATAAGACAAAGAGAAAAAAAACTTCTAAATGAATAAAGCCAGACAAAATCTAATCGTTGCGTTAATAATATTGACATTGAAAGAATAATTTAAAGAAGTGCTTTGGAAAAGGACTAAAATTAACAAAATAGCTAAACAAGAGAATTAAAATTAAATCAACTCAACTGTTTAAAATTTTAAAATTGTCTTCGTTTATGCATTATTATGCAATTAACTGAAGATCGGCAAAACATCAATCATCAATCCGAAATTTATGTACAAAATATTCCGTCTAAAACCAGACTCAAAGTGAAACAAACTTCTTCGTTGGACAACATCAATGAGTTTTAGAAAATAGTGTGAATAGCAAAACAAATCTTGACAATATTTCTGGTCATAAATTCTATTAATCTGTGGCATATTAAAGCAGCTGCTTTGACAGCCATGGGGACAGTTGGACAGGAGACAGTCAGGTACTAGTTTCGTTAAACAACGTACGAGTCTGTAAATAGTTAATAAACGATTGACGCATTTCAACAAATGGAGGAAAAAATACACAAATTATTAAAAAAAAGAATAATTGTAAAATGTATGTATGCATATTTTTTGCATTTTGACTGAGTTTGAGCTAAACTGATAATAAATTGAATTGCTGGCTGCATGGTGTTGTATGTAGAATTGAATTGAATTGTTGTTGAGCATTTTATGCATGACACGTGCACACATTTCACTTTGGAATGATGGGCGCATTGTTGATTAATGCATATTGTACCACTACTGTCTGACTACCACGACTGACTGCAAAGTGACTGACAAAATGCCAGCAGACACAAATTCCAACATTGTAAATTGCTTAACGGCATACCGTAATGTAAAACATTTCTAAAATGGCTTCCGACATTAAAGCAGAAGATTAATTACGGGCATTTATTGAATAAAACAAATAATTATTGTTGTTATTATCGGTTTGCATTTTTTTCATTATGTTTTTTTCATTATGTTTTTTTTTTTTTTTTTTTTTTTGTTTTTTCTTTTTTTTTTTCTTCGTCTCCCTCCTCCTTTAGTTTTAATTTTTTTAGTGGCAAAGCTTTCATTTTTCCTTGCTTTTAAGCTTTAAGGGAAAACCATACAATAAACAAACGAATAAACGAATCTATCGTATACTTCATGAATACTACGTTTACAATAAATTGTACATTTTTTGAATTATTGCCAATTTATTTGTTTGTTTTTTTGTTTTTTGAAATTTTTTACTTTATTGATTGATTGATAAAATATCGAAAACTTATATCAATACAATGTTGTATGAATACACGAGTTTGGGTATTTGTATGTATGTATTCGTATGGCTTGCATTTAATATTTTACTATACATTTGCGTGCATTAAGTGCAATTGGTCTGTAGTATGACTTAATCGTTAAATAATGTTTAAAGATTAATTTTAGTATTTTATGCACGATTAATTGAATTTTGCAAAAATTTTATTGTGACAAAGACAATAAATGGCAACGTTGGCAATAATTGTCAACAGCACTATGAAAACTGGTAGATGAATGAACTAATTTGGACGGGGTTTTTAAAATAATTAAAAGTGTGAAGTACACTCATTCCATTTTTCAACTAAAAGAGAAAGTCTGCTTCGCAACAAGCAATAGAAGAGACTGGCTAAGCCATGGTTGCAACATTACGACGATCTTCTTCTACAAGAAATCTAGTTATTAAGATATTAGGTTTTAATTATAGTCATTAATAAAGGATATTTTAGAAGTTCTAAGGCTCACTTTTCTTAGAAAATATACTCGTGAACTACATAGAAAAAACTATTGTTTATTAATGCTTCTAGTTTTTTTTTACCACTTTTATATTATATAATAATCTTCTATATTTTTAAGCTTATGGTCTTTATAATTTAATTTAATTTTGAAATTTAAAAAAGTTACGCAAAGAAAATATCATCGATTTACTTTTTTAATTGTAAAGACCATAAGCTTACAAAAATATAGAAAATAATTATTGTTTAATTTAATTTTTGTACACTATTTGATTTTACCTTTCTTTATATTTATTTTTTACCTAAATTAAACATTCTAATTAATATTTTTTATATTATTACGAATGAACGTAATTATTATTTGAACTTATATTGATGTACATATGAAAAGTAATATCATCAGGCTCAAGTGCAGTTTTATTTAATTAATTAAAATTCAAATTACTAAGAGTTTTTTATGTTGACAAACATTAGTATTTCCAATCAGTTTAGCAGAACGTATCAGTATACCGATTTCAAGGAAGCTACACCTCTCATCAGTGTTCATTTGTCCATATTTTACAATTTTCGTAAAGTGGACACTAATTGGGAAGAATATGAACTATTTAATCAAGTTTTCAACAGAAATATAATACGAGAATTAATTTAATTCATTTTTATTCTATTTTTACATATTGAAACAATTTTGGTTAGTACAAATGATGGACAATTGAACGCTGATGAGAGGTGTAGCGGCCTTGAAATTGGTATACTGATACGTTCTGCTAATCTGATTGGAAATACTAATGTTTGTCAACATAAAAAACTCTTAGTAATTTGAATTTTCATTAATTCAATAAAACTGAACTTGAGCTTGATAATATTACTTTTCATATGTACATTCTAATTAATTTAATTTTCTTAATTATTTATTAAACTTTATTTAAAAAGTAACAATCTTTTGAGTGATATTTGAATTGTATTCTTCTGATGTTAAGAAATCCTCAAATAAATTTAGTTTTAAAATTTGAACCACTTTTTAGTACTTTTTGCATAATATTAAATATATATGATTTTATGATAACCTCTTTTCACTCCATACAAAATTATTTTAGAACTTTTGTATTTTTTGAAGAGCCATAAAATAATAGTACTATAAATGGCCATTTTAAATTGGTACTTTTTGAATAATTAATTTTAGTTACTTTTGCACTTTAGTTGAGACTAATTTTATGAGAACGCCTTCACTAGTCATTCCAGATAGGGATCTTTGGGTCAAATCTGATAGACTGTACGAGGGCTGCGCGGTCTTTACAGATGGATCGAAAATGGAAATAGGTACGGGTGCTGGCGTGTATTTTTTAGGAACGGACATTCGTAGGTCTTTTAGGCTACCGAACGAATGTAGTGTATTTCAGGCTGAGATCCTAGCGATCCTCAGGGGCACGGAACTAGTGACAGAACATGTAACTGAAGGCATGGAGGTAACATTCTACGTTGACAGTCAGGCGGCGCTAAAAGTTTTGAAGGGGCATAGTGTCAAATCGAAGCTGGTCAGCAAGTGTAGGCTATCTCTCAACCTGCTTATGGAAAAATTTAGCGTTAGGCTATGTTGGGTACCACGACATTGCAATATTGAGGGAAACGAAATTGCTGATGAGCTGGCAAGAATAGGGTCAGCATTAGATGTGGCAGTTAAGCACAGGTCGGTTAAACCTCCAATCGGTCACTACTATAGGGAACTCAGTAATTGGGTAATTAGCAGAACTAACCATTCCTGGAGGAATAGAGAAGATTGTAGAGTCTCGAGGTCCATATGAACAGAACTAGACTCAGGTAAATCTGATCTACTGCTGGGTATGAATAGAAAGGTTTTGAGAGTCTTAGTAGGCGCCTTGACTAGCCATTGCTCGGTTACAGCGAGGACCAGCATATGGAGAAATGGCACCCCGGATTTCTGTAGGATGTGTGGGGATGAAAAGGAGCCAGAAACTATAGAGCATATCATCTGTCATTGCCCAAGGCTGCAACGCCATAGGCAAAGATGGCTGAGCGGACGTTTCCATGAGGGCATTAGTGATATCGCGAAGTGCAAACTTGAGGATATCAGAGGCTTTATCATGGGAATTAAATGGCTGAATGATGGATGATAACGGCTTTTTGTTTCTCCTTGGACAGTAAGGAAGACTAATTAGTCAATAAATCATAAATGAAGGGAATCACAATGGATCCAGTTAGGTCTCCGAGTGGATGTGTATTTCACACTACCCTTCGTAACCTAACCTAACCTACTTTTGCAAAGGATCTTCGCAGAAAGCTTGCTTTTTCGATACTTACTTTTCCTTTGGAATATGTGATTTCTTAAAAAGGTTCTTTTTAGAATAAATACTTTTTTTGAAAAGTGTATGTAGAATGTGTACCTTTTAAAAAAAATACGTTCTTAGAAAAGGTGCTCTCTTGAAATCGTACTCTATGATAATTGATGTTTTAAATCTCATACTTTATTAAAAAAGTACTTTCTTGGATAATATCTATATTTTTTGAAATATTTATTTCTGAAAAAGTAATAAAATGAAAGGCACTTTGTAAAAGGGATTAAGATAAGAATGAACTTTAAAACAAATATATGTACTTTTAGCGACTAGAAATTTCTTGGATAATATACTTTTTGAGAAAGTTAATTTTTAGAAACATACCAAAGACTTTTTCCAAATTTTATTAAAAGCTATCGTGTTAATTAAAAAAAAAACATGTTCACTCATAATGAACTTGAACCTGACTTAAACTATTTATTGAATTAATAACTAAAAAAATCTTCACACAACCATGAAAATTGATAAATGTTTAGCTTCACTTGAAAACTTTAACTAATTGACCTCGCTTGAATCGATATAATTAATACTTCTTCTTCGCAGATGCGTTTGAATGTCATTGAAACTTACAAATAAATTTGGGCTGTTTTTTTTCCTGCTTTATCACATGAGATCGTGGATTTATTTATGCATGAAATTCAATGATTAATGTGTATAATTTAATCAACTGCAAAGTAGTACCTCTTTCTGAAAATCAACGAACTTCTATGAGTCATATGCAATAATTAATAATAGAGTTCAACAAACACATACACACATATGTACATGTACATTTAAATAGTGGCTGGTCTTTAATATATTTAATCGATTTAATAAAAAAAACTGTAATGCGTGTGTTTATGATGGCTTCTAAATTTTAAATGATTCCGCCTTTCGAAGATTAGTGAGAAAACCATTTCATTTATCGATTGAATTAAAGAAGTTAAGAGATCGCTTTGTGATGGGATGTGACAATTTTCACTAGTCTGTTCCAAAACGTAAAAAGCTGAAAATCACATTTAAAAAAGTTGCATTGGATTTTGTTAAAAAGAATTCAAATGAAAATGAAAATGAAAAATAGTACCATTTTTTTACAGATTCTAAAAAAACAGCAATGAAATGACATGATGTTTTTCCATGTTGTGTTTGTTGTAATATTAACACAATCTTATCATAAATTTGGATATTATTCGAGCTTATGACAAGTCCTTTTACTCAAAACTATAGTGTTGAATAAAACAACAACTGACATAAAGTCAGTGATTCAGATATTAAATAAATAAAATTGCTTGATATTAAATATAGAAGTAAAATAAATAAAACAAAAAAAAAAAAATAAAGAAACAATAAACAATAAACAATAAACCAAAAGAATATAATTTAGATTAAAACGATTATCAGTTTTCATTAAAGGGGATCTTAATGCAGCGGGATTTTGGCGTACAAAATCCCATAATATTAAATAAAACTTAAATTATGTATTTTATTTTAATTTACTACAATAAATAAAAACATAAATAATGCGTTCGTATTCTGTATTCTCAGCAGGAATTGCAATAAATACGAATAAGGAAATGAACTGTCAGCACCAGTAGTCCCAACAACAAAAATAAAACAATCATACTCATGAATAACTTTTAGATGCAAATAGAATCGAGAGAATTGAAAGTGGAATACATATTAAAAATAATTTACAATTTAACAACAGACACGCATTTAAATTTGTTGTAGTATTTGCAATAAATTTAATTAAAATGTAAACTAACCTTTTCGCAGGCAAATAAAACCGGCGCCGTTGCCAGGCCCAATTTTAAATCGGCAGCGGTTGGTTTGCCCATGGTTTCGGCAGAAGAAACAAAGTCCAACATGTCGTCAACTAATTGAAAAGCCAAACCAATATTTCGGCCATATTGGAAAGCAAGCTCAGTTAGATTCTCATTAGCTTCAGCAATAACCGCCGTCTATATGGAAGAAACAATCCAGACAGAAATTTAATCAAGAGGAATGCTTTTGAACTAAAATAAAGTACATAATTAATTTTTTTTTTTTTTAACAAAATTAATTTTAAATGAGAGCTTTTAACTGTCAGTAGGTTAAGGTTTATTGTTTTTGCTTCACAAGTGGCTGTATTTAATTGAATGCTTATTATGAATACCATGTAATCAATTTTAATCAATTTTATGGTTGATTACATCTATTGTTTTGTTTTTTTTTTTCTTTTTAGCTGCAGTTGCATGTGTGAGCTTACCGCTTTTAATGTATTCGCTATCAGAGATGCCGTCTTCCTGTATGTTTTTGTTAAATAGTGAGCAAAACGTTCATTTTCCGTTTCTCTTGAGCCCAGCTGCATAAATTCGCCTTGAACCAAATCAGTTAAAATCTAGAATGAAATAATCGTTTATCAAATAATTTACAAAGAAAAACGCAATAAATAATTTTTAAATGTTGCACAAATAAAACAAATTAAATTTAACAGAGCTCAGGTTAATTTTTCTGCCTGTAAATAAATAAATAAATTGAGTTTAAATATTTGTAGCCACGCAAACTTCTTTGAACATATTATCCCAACAAACTATTCCACATGTAAGTTGTAGCATAAGCTTAACATAATAGAGTTCATATATATTTTTTTGAAGCATACTTATTTGAGGCTTATTTAAGTACAAAATGCTAACGATAATTTCAATATTTTTTTTTAAATGCTTGAAATTATAATACATACTATATATAATGGGTGTTTTTTATTGAGGTATAGAACTTTAAGTTTAAAATTGGATTTTCGTTTTCATTGTGCGATTTTTATTGCAGCAATTTTACTTTGAATTTTGGTGAATCGTCTTTAGAATTTGCTTTCAGTTTTGATAGAATTTTTTCTTTGCTAGTGGGAGCCCTGCTTCATCTTTTAAAATACCAATGAGAGAACAAAACTAATTTCTCAACCCTCCTGCAAACAAAACATGAACAGAATACTATTATAAGAATACTATTAACAACACTTTTCTAAGCTTAAGGCTTATGTTTGCTAAGCTTGCTACAAGTATTTTCTATATCATTTTTGTTTGTTGGGAATCTGAATAACTACTAAATGTGCATGCACACATGTATGCGTGTTCTTTGCATATTTATTGCGTGTAATTAATTGTTTAATTAACAAGTTTAAGGTATTTCATTGTTAACTTTAAATTGAACTTCTAAATGCATGTAATAGCTTTGTTTTTTAAAAAAAACTTTGCATGCCATCGATTTTTTATATATTTTTAGTTTTTTGCTTAACACATTTGGGCTTTCTAAAAGCACAATATAGAAACAGCCTTGACGAGTTGAATTGGTTTTAAGGCAATAAAATTTATTTTACGCATTCGCACATGAATGAGTTTTATTGCATTTTTTTATCTTTATGAACTTGATAACAATCCATAATTTACTTCAAAACTACTATTATTACTATTTGTTGCAAAAAATATGTATAAAAAAATTGAATTAAATATTTTTTTAATTTTTATTGTTAATCATTTCGATTTTATTTCTTTCTAATTCTAAGTGTACATCACAGCGTATGATTAATTGCTGGAAATAAATATTAATGCTGAATAAAGCTGAATTAATAAAAGAATGTATAAAAGTGTGCAAACAATGTGTCATGAAAATATCAAATAATACGAAAAGAAATTTAGCATCGCATAAGATCAACTCTCATTTTTAAAAAAAAGTGTTTCATGCATATCCCAGTGACTACTGTTCAAACGTCCCTAATTAAAAGTGACAATATTTCTTTGTCTAATTCAACGCATTCAGAGGCTGGTATTACTCCTTCAACTTCAACACAAAATATCAAAATCTTGCCTAAAAAGTTAATATCATACCACCGAGAAAAGCAATTTTCATTTCCCGATTTGCATTTGATACTACTGATCAGAATATTGAGAACTATTTAAGGTCGAAGCTCAAATATGATTCGAATATTTCAATCAAGAAATTTACTTATTCCGAACTTACCGTTCCTTTTGATCTTTATGATACAATTGTTGATCCTGTTTTTTGGCCGATTAATACATTCGTTCGTGAGTATATTGTAAAAAATAACCACAGATCGAACAGTGTGGTCCGACTTTCATCTAGTGATAATTTCATTCCAAAATACTAAATTCGTCAACTGATATCCAACTTAATATTATCTATCAGAATGTTCGAGGACTTAATCCCACATTAACTAGCTTATTTGTCAATAGTTTTGATTTTAACTATCACGTTCTTGTCTTCACCGAAACTTGGCTAAAAGAAAATGTATTTAACACGGAAATACTATGCGATGATTATCATACTATCATATTAATATTATAAATGTGAATGTAAGTTTGTTTGTAGCGCTTTCACGCAAAAACTACTAAACCGATCATCATGAAACTTTGTACACATATTCTTGGAGCTATTAGAAGTAACATAGGATGCTTTTTATTAAAAAAAATTTTATTTCTTACGAAAGATAAAAAAAATTGTTTTTCAATGAGCATATTTACACTAGAACAATATTTAAGCCGCACAATTTTTGTTCTTTGTTACACTAGACTAATTCATCTGGCATATAATGTATACATGTACTCAGCGTTGTGTGTATTAGTGTGTTTTTATTCATTTGAAGTTTGTCTTTCGTTGTGCACATTACGGAACATAGTTGGCAGAAATATTGCGAGAATAATAAGTGATGATGAATTGGCAATTATTTTAGAAGGAGTTTCAAGCATAAGAAGCGAATTTGCTGAATATTTTTGCAATGAGGGAAAATTTTAAACATCAATATAAAAAATTTTTGAAATTGCTTCACATCTTCTATACCTACTAATTAAAAAAACTTTAGCCAATATTTTTCAAGGTTTTTAATTTAATTGTGTATGTAACTTATTGATTCTCTTAGAACTTTTGTAGTTTTTTAAGTAAATTTTGAGAATTGTGAGAATAATTAATCGTTAAAAAATTGTATGTTTTTTAAAAGATTTATTGAGAAATTTAATCAATTAACAATTAATAAACATAAACCGCCTTATTTACAAATTTTGATAATATAAACTGGCAAAATTTGTTAACCGTATCTAATGGCACCCCATTGAACATTGAAATGATGGTAAATTTACTCTATAAATCAATTTATTCTGTTATGGAAAAATGTATAATGATAAGGTTTTTGATTCTATCTTGAGTTGCAATCTCACAAAACCCTAGTAGATGACAACGTGTTGCTGCTCATAATAATTTCTTCACCATCGTGCACTGGCCCAAAATTCACCGCTCTGTTGATCTATACAAAAGTATTTTACTCATGCCAGGTCTAAAAGTAATTCTACCTTCATATAAAAATGTCCAGAAAAGACGAACAGAAAATTGTAATATTTTAAATGAAAAGCGATTTAAAAAAAGGCATAATTACGCAATTTTTCTGAAATTTATTTTAGAAACGGTCAAAGTTCTAACAGGTTGTTTCTACGACAAGCCTTTCGCACTTTTGTTTTTGTTATTATTGATAAAAATCTTTTTTCTTATGAGAACTTGTGTATGCGTACGAATAATTAAAAATGTATCAGCAATAAATTAAGTTTCACACGTGTCATCAAAAAATGTGAAAAAATGTTTATTTTTTTTTTTTATTTTAGACCATTAATTTGAATAATTCTACATATTAACGAGATTTTCTATCAACTAATTTACATGATGGCAAAAAACTAACACAAATGTTTTAGCACAATAGTTTACTAATAAAAAAAAACTCGTTTACTTGTAAATTAGTAAATTCAGATCGATAGTTTAAACTTTCAAGATTAGCAGCTTAATATTTCCTTAGAACTATAAAAATTGCAAACAGTTTAAAAAAGAATAAATTGAATGGAATGTTAAAAAAAAATTACAGAAACATTTTGACATCTGAACGAAATCTAAAATAATAAAAAAATGGCATGAGGCCATCGGCGAGACCATGTTTTTTATTGCAAAGTTTATGCGCAGTTTAGTCAAATTTATACACAACTTATGTATATTTCGCATTTTTAAGATCTGCATAACTTATATTTTGTTAAAATCTGTCGAGCCGTATATTTATTTTTTAATTTTACCTTATCACTGATAACAGAAAATTTAAGAAATGTGTTCCTTTACGAAACATTTTCTTGTCAGTGTAGTTCTACCGTATGGTATGTGAGAAGAAATTCAATTAACAAGTTGTGTTAGGGACTTAATCATAAAAGAAAACAGTTGTTTTGAGTATTTTTTTTTATTAAAATTTTGACCAAACATCAGTTTTGGATAATAGATTCCAGCGAATATTTCGAAAATATATAATGAAAGAAAAAAAAAGAACTACCAAATATTGTACACTAAATGTCGCTCCCATCTTTTAAATAATCTTACAAAAGAATATACTACTCATTTTTAAAAATAAATAGAAGTTCAATATTTGTTTAACAAGTTTGCACCTCCATGAGATTTCTTAAATAAAAGTTAACAAAAAAAAAAAAAACATGAAAAATTTAGCAAGAAAAATTATTAGAAAAAAGTTGCTGAGTGATAAATTTTATAAACACATTTTTTAACCAGCCATTTTTACTTCAAAAAAATAAGAGATTTAAAAAATTTATTAAAACTAAAAACCAAATCAAGTATTTTACAATGCAAGTCAAGCATGCGGAAATTGATTAGTTACGTCTACAACACACACTTACGCGCGTACATACATACATTTTGTAATACATTTTAATTTTTAGACGAGGTTTGGCAACCAACGAACCAACTAACTAATCAACAACATCTTTAAAAACTTAGACATGGTGCAAATATTTTGGAATTTGGCATCATCTATACAACCCAAATTCATACAAATAAAAAATTTAAATATTTAAAGAAAAAAATACAAAATGTTGTGAAACATTTAAATGTGAAATAAACCATGTATTAGTGTAAACAGCAACGCCAACAACCTACTTACCGTCCAAATTAAATTAACAAAAACATGTTTTTATTTAACATCTTCGATTGAGGTGCGTGCATTTCAAAGATCGATCGATTGCTCACTCACTCACTCACTAACAAATGATCATCACAAAAT
This sequence comes from Lypha dubia, assembly GCA_947311025.1. Taxonomy (NCBI): domain Eukaryota; kingdom Metazoa; phylum Arthropoda; class Insecta; order Diptera; family Tachinidae; genus Lypha; species Lypha dubia. Next base: position 4,007,281 of record OX371260.1, on the reverse strand, counting down.
CGGTACCTAAATGAGTGCTTTTTCTTCTTCATATTATTATAGTTTTTTAAGCATTTTTCGCATAAGCATTTTTTTGTCATCAATAAACAAATTTGAATATGACACACCTTAAACCTCAAAAATACAAAATTAAGGCTGATTCTGGCGGCTTCTTTAAACAAATATTAAACACTAATTCCCCCTCTTCTTTTATTAGAGTTGACAACACTTTTTGGTCTTTATTAGCATTTTTTTCAGTTTAATAACAATCAAATCTGTAAACGCTTCTTGTGCTTCATGGTTGATTTTCAAGATTTTTTTCTTTTGCCAAAAAATGCCGGTCTCTTGTTGCACAGTTTTAATGCTTGTTAAGAATTAAAATAAACTTGTCTGAAGGTTGTCCACTTTTGTGCAAATATTTCCTGTTGCATTCTGGAGTTCAAGGGAGTTTTCTTGGCTTCTTCTTTAGGCATGGCCATGTTAACAGATTTCAGATACAGTTTTTCTTACGAATATATTAAGTTTTTTTTTTTAGTATGATGCATATGACTTATTAATATGAAAGTATGTACGAATACTCGTACATCGTGGCTGATACAACATGTTACCAAAATAGCCTAATTGTGTATTTTAAATTTAAAAAAATAAAAGATGATAATAAAAATTACTCTTTTAACATTTATATAATAGAGCTTTAAGGGGAGCATAAAGCGGCGGACATAAAATTCTCTTTACTCTGTTTATGGAAGTTGAAAACTATGTACATAGCTTTTATTTAATGTTTTCAAAGAAAAATTCTGTACCTTTCAAAATCTAAGAAACATTTCCAAAGATGTTAAATTGCAGGGCCCTTTACATTTTTATGGAACCAATAATTCGGGACAAGTTTCCTCTCCAAAATTTAAAAGATTACACATAAGATAATTCGAATCTTAAAACTGCAAATAAAATTTATTAAAATTTTAAGATGTACCAGCTATTGAAAAACGGGATATCTGAGTAGCTCAAATATATTTATAAAATTATACATTCTTTATAATTATAATTTTGGGCCATTATAACTTTTTTGCAATCGTTTAAAATTCTACAATTCGCTAAATGTAATAAATCATTTACAACGTAACAATGAAATTATATGAAGATCTGAATTTTCTATTAAATACAACGACAACAAAAAAAACAATTAACTTCCAGCTGTCAATCCAAATGAATTTGTCAATAAAGTAAATACTCACCTGACTTAAAACGATTGTTACATCGTCACTTTTCAGACGGGCAATCATAATGGAAGCCACCGATAAAATATAATCACCGGCCATTGTAACCTGAAATTAAGACAACAACAAAAAAATACATTAACAACATAAGTAAATTGGAAAATAATCGTCATTAACATCATCATTATCGTCATCATTGTCGGCATTATCATTAAAGCAAACAATAATTAATTATAACGAAACATTTTCTTAAAGATTATTTGGGTTAAAAAGAAATCAATGAATGAATCAACTACTTAATGACCAAATGAATGAATAAGTGATTGAATGAGTTGCGTTGCGTTTGCATGGCATGTGTGTATGTGATAGTGATGTTACGAATATCAATTTTTACTATTCGCGAATACGAATACAAATATTTGAAACAATATTTGCCGAATACGAATATTATTTTTAAGGTTTAGAGCCAGATAATATTTCAAATTTGATTAGAATAAATCCTTTGCCTCAGTAACAATAAACTTTAAAAAAATGTCACTCTACTTTAGGTATTTATCATTATTATGACATTGAGATGCCGAATTCGAAGACCACTATTGAACATTTTTAAATTATTTTACTTACTAGGCGTCTCCATTAGCCATGAACTTGGTGTGAGCATCTGGTCAGACATCGCATATGGAAAATAATAAACTTGGGGGTTACCTGAACATAAAGCACATAATAACTTATTCTTATACGTGGGAACCGAAAAATCAAATGTTCTCATATTTGCTGGCAACATATCATAACCCCTTGCAACTCTTACAAAATTTATATATCCTGTAAAAGTGCAGTAAATTTCTAAATTTAAGAAAATCAGCGAAGGTCACACCTAAAAATTTGAAAACATAAGGTGATACATGCTGCCGTAATTTTAAAGAGTATACATATCTCATTATTCTATTAAATGCAAGCCTAACTTTCCTAACCAGGTAACCAGAAGTCCCGGAATAAACTTCCAGAGCATATATGTAGGAAAACAGGCATAATTAGAGCATGAAAAATCTTCGCTTTAACATGAAAAGGAAACAACAAATTTAAACTATACAATCTACGCAATTTTTATTATAAAATTAATATATTTTTCTACATTTTATGTACTTTTTTTAAATTTTATATATATAATTTATTGTTTTGGAAAGTTTGTGTAAATTATTAGAGAAATATTCGATTGAATTTGGCGAATACGATTATCTTGAAATGGGCGAATAGTCGAATAATCGAATAATTCGTAACAGTATGTGATAGTGCTTGTGATAAGAATTGAGTCATAGTTTTATAGTTGAACATTTGTTCAGTAATAAAAGAAACACTTTTTGTTAAAACTATTTAAAGGAAGTATGTATGATAATTGAAAGTCAGCACTAAATTTTATTACAATTGTTTTAACCCAAAAGAGTTTTCACAAATTATTAATTCTTTATGGCCGGAATCAATTGTCTGGTAACTACCGATTCTCTGCACAACCCTCGCACGTACTTAACTGTGCAATCAATTTCAAATAGTTTTTCAAATTGTTTCTTAATTTTTACTCTTATTAAGACACCCAACACCAAAACCACGACAGTTTTTATTTTAACTTGGCAAATATTTTTCTGGCTTTTTGTTGTTGTTGTAGCAAATGACTTGATGTTTATTTAGTAGCAGCTCGTGTATCAAAAATAATATTAAAAAATAATTTTATAATTGAGCATTTGTACACTTTTAGAGTTACGGATGCATGTTATTTAAAAAATTTTAAGTTTAATTTTTTTTTATTTTTATAATATTGTTGTTAATTTTGCTTGAAGGTTCTTTAAAAACATGTTAAACATAAAAACTAACAACAAGATAAGACACAGTTTACTTCTGTTTTTTTTTTTTTGTTTTTATCTTTTGGCACCAAATATTGAAAAATACTAAATAAATTACATTTTTAATTTTCAAGTTGCTGTTTTGGAAGCTTAAATTGTTTAATCTCCAAGACAATCAAGACATTTGTACAAAAAAAAAAATGTTTAAAATACTTTAACAAAAATATTCTACAATGTTGCAGTGATTTGTTTTGAGCACATTTGCCTGCTATCGCTTCGAAAGTCGAAACAAATTAACTTCATGATAGAAATAGATGGAAGTGAATTTTGCAACAATTCTATGATGGAAGTTTGCTAAATTTAGAATGTTAAACGGAAAACGAAAAAGTTGGACAGTGTGTCAGAATTGTGTTGCTCCAAATAAATCACAAAGAGTTCTTTTTATTTTAAATTATTTCTGCAAAATAAACGGTTTTAATGAGTGTTAAGGCAAAATAATAAAAAAAATTATGGACGGCTACACATATGTAGAACTTATGAAATTTAATGTTTTTACTTAACACCAGAGGCGCTGCAACAATGTTCGAAAAAAATTAAAGAAGTGTGCAATATCAGGATTGAAAAGAAATTTGTTTCGATCGTTCACGTTTCATATCTAAACTATCCCTTTATCAAGGAAGGAAAAGACGTTATTGGTTACTTGGTACGCAGCATTACCTGATAGTTGTTAAATTATTGTACTGAAGAGAGTTCATTCGATTTGGCTAAAAATATATTGAAAGTTATTATTTCGACTTGCGTTCAATACTTGAAATTTTTTTTGTACAATTTTATTATTTATGGAATCTTCAATTAAAAATTGAAACATCAATAAGTATTCAAATCTACAACTTTTAAATATATATTTAGCCAATGCTAAAAAAAAAATTTTAATTTTAGCGGCTGAATTTTTGTTGTTTTACGTCTCTCGTGTACGGCTGAGAGAAAGAGTATCCCTCGTTCACATTCATATTAAAATTCACTTTTCAGTTAAGAAAATCATTGACTAGCAAAAACGAATAGTTACATCATCTCATCCGAGTAGGAATATCAACTATTTAACCAAATTACCCAACGAAATAGAATACGAGAGTTAAATGAAACCTCATACATTAGTTTACACGTGCATTAATATTGGATATTTTTGGCTAAGACTTGTAGTAGATAAAATTAAAAAGCTTAAATTAACTATGTATGCTATTTTGTTGAAAAGCTTTGTTAAATAGTAACAAAATTGAACAAAGATTACAACGGACTGATGTGATACAAACAAGAAAACTTGTAGTGAATATTAAATAATATTTCGTAGATACCGACTACGGAAATATTGCGTCCAATCTACGAAATGAAGGAAAATAATACTCCCAGCCAAGGAACGAACTCATAACCCTCATCTTTTAAAGCAAGTATTGTACCACCTATGAGTTAATTTATACTTGTTTTTAAAGGGCAAATAACTGGTTTTTACTGAGGCCTGAAAATATTTAATTTTAAATTTACTTTTTTAAAATGAAAATACGAAGGGTAGATACATACGGTGACCATCTGTCCCATTTAAAAAAGGACAGCCCTCTTTTTTGACACAACGTTCTTTTAAATTTAAACAAAATAAATTGTCCTTTTTTTAATTGAATTGTCCTTTTCTGTCCTTTCTTTTTGATGGCTAATGTTCTTCTTTAGTTTCCAAAATTAAAAGTTTTATTTTCCCAAAATACCGAAATTATAAACTCAATACAATATAAATATATATTCACCCAAGACACGAATTTCCTGGCAACACTGAAAAGTGTATGATCAATGTGTCAAATTTTCTGTCGGCTTTCAAATGGACTGTGCAGAATTTAAATTGCTTTTATCAAATAACATTGATATAATAAAAAAAATACATTCTTCAGAAAAATATCAATAATATATACGAGTAATCCTTAAACTATTGTTTTAAGTTATTTTTATTTACTAAGAAAAATTTTTTTATTTTACGAAAAAAAGTAATTACAAAAATGGTTTTTTGTATAAAATATACAATGAATTATTTTCAGTGTAGTCTGATGATCATATATTCGAGAACAAAATGATATACTTATATGCTAAAATTTTTAAAAATGTTTAAATTCTAGAATTGAACTTAAGTCGAAATAATAACATTGAAGATACAAGAGTATTGGAGTTCTCTCCGTGCGGGGTTCTTTTCAAACAAATTTTCTGTCATGACAGTTCAAATTTAGTTCATAATCGAACTGATTTCGGCTAAGTGTCATCTTTAGTGATTTCTTGAGTATTTAACTTTAAGCAACGATCATGGAGAAATTGTGTAGATAATTTTTGTATTAAATTATTTGTTACAGTAAAATTTTACATTTAATAGGCGCAATAACATTCGTCTTAACCATACACGTATATTTCTTATTTTTATATTACTGCCCTGTACCATAATCAGTAGTTAGAACATTGTTAAATTTTAATATGCTTTGCAGTGTTATTAAAGCTTTACAAATGTAACAGATCCCATTGTTACTTAATTTACTGAACATTTGAAAATATAATAATCATCATTGTCATTATCATTAAAACAAACAATAATTAATTGTAATAAAATATTATCACAACATTTAAGTTGAAGTAAAATGTAGGAATGAACTAATGAGTTCATGACTTAATTAATGAATAAATATATGGAAAGCTTAAGTGGGCATCTGCTTGAGAGTATGTTAGAACACTTTAGTCATAGAGAAATGTTTGAACATTTGTTGAAATGTAAATGAAACACATTTTGGTAAAATCATTAAGAACAATAATGTGTGATAAGTACAGGATTACATTAATTATAATACACTTGTCAGTTGAAAGAGAAACACTTTATGGAAAGTGATTTTCTATTTAAATATATTGGAAATTTTTTTAAGAAAATTATATCGAAGCTGTTGATTCAGAAAACAGAAATAAAATATTTTTTACGAAATTTTAATGAAAATGACTCCAAACTCTGAAGAGTTTTTATGCGATTCTGAAAAATATCTTTACCTTCATGTTTCTAAAGAATCGTATAAATGAACAGGCTCTTGATAATGACCCATTTATTTGCTTGATATTGCGAATATAATTAAATCTAGGAAACTGGAAACATAAGGTCTCCCCACAGAGGTGGCCTCACAGGTTAAATTTAAAAGTTCTACCGTAAAAGCTTCCCGAGATATTAAGGTGTGAAAAGTCCATATTTTAGTACAAATTCACTCACTGACTCACTGACTCACTCATCAATATTATTGGGCACTTCCAGTAAAGCTAGAGAATTGAAACTTGGTTCACAGGTGGTCTTGGTGTGGAATTAACCAGAAAAATCTGAAAACGGGTGCTTTCCTCGCAGGGGGGACCTGGGTGCCCCTTCTTTGTATGGGGCACTTCCAGTATAGCTAGAAAGCTGAAATTTGTTACACATGTAGGTCCTTACGAGCAATTAACAAAAATTATTTTTTAACGGACCTTTTCCTTCTGGGGGGACAATCATGCCCCTTCTTTGTATGGGACACTTCCAGTATAGCTAGAAAGCTGAAATTTCTTACACAGGTAGGCCCTGATAAGCAATACACATAAATACCTATACAAAAACAACTTAGAAAAAAGAAGTGAGATCCGCACACAAAAAATTAATGTGAAAATACGGCCAAGTTCCTATTCAAAAAATTTTGGCCGTAAAAAGTACTGAGATCAAAATAAGGACCAAGTTCTTGATAGGTACAATTCCATCTTATTTCTAGGCAACCTGTAAGCTTGGCAAAATTTTTTTGCCTTTCTAATATGGGAAAGAATTCTTTGAAAAATATTGCCAAGCTTATAGGTTGCCTAGAAATGACATGGAATTGTACCTCTCAAGAACTTGGTCCTTATTTTGATCTCAGTACTTTTTACGGCCAAAATTTTTTGAATAGGAACTTGGCCGTATTTTCACATTTATGTTTTTATGCGGATTTTATTTAAGAAATAAAAATTTTCTGTGAAAAAATTTAACTGGCATAAGTCACCTTTTCAAAAAAATCGAGTTAATGGCAACACTAAATAAAATTGAACGGTATCTTTTCATTTGTAAAAAAATTGCAATAAAAAACAGTGACTTATACCGCTTTCAAAATAAACGGCTCATACTCGTATATACATTAATTGCAATTTATTTTATGCAACATTCCTCTTATGCAACCCCAATTGAGGTCAATTTAAGTTAATTTATCACTGTTTGCATCATGACATGATTTTTATTGCTTTTCTGCAAAACTGTGATCAGCTTACCTTTCTGTGATTCCATAGCACATTTACACTGGGTTTGCCACGACGAAAATCAGACTGATCAATAACATCATCATGTACCAAACTGGCCGCATGCACCATTTCAGAAAATAAAGCGATTTGACGTTGTTTGTGCATCAATTGTCTACAATGATAAAAATATTAACACAAATAAAAAGAATGTGATATAAAAATTTACAAAATAACTTTAGTTTTTCAAAAATAAATGATGGCATAAAATTGCACAAAATTATATAAAATCTATACAAACAGTAATGGCGGCCCAATTGTTTGCAGACACGATTTAATATTTTAATTTTAGTTTAAATAAAATAAATTAATGTATGAAGGCATGACTGATTGTTCGTTCAGCTAATTGTACTAAATCATACAAAAATAAGGTTAATGCGACAACGAATTACTTGAAAAGCCAGCCAAAATATAACAATTAAACGAATGGTTCAGTGCAAAAAAAAAAAACAATTACACAGACGCAGACTATAATCAAAAGAGACTTCCAAGAAAACACAAAATAATATTTAGCAAGTTTTAGGCCAAACGAGAGGATCGAACAGGACATCTGAAATACAACAGTTTATGTACTATTCGTGTACACTTTGTGAATTTTTTTTTTTAGGATCAACACTAGGGAGCAAGGGTAGAGAAGCTAGATATTGAAAATTAAGAAGGTTTAATTCTTTTACAACTCTGATACTGCGCGTTTTGTGATAATATTTAGAGCAATGTTACAATGTCTCTGGTATTAAGTAGAGGCATTAACTTTCTTAAGATGATGAGCAGGCATTTTTTTAATAAATTTTTTACTTCGCCAAAGGTTCTGGTAACCGACGAAGGAGGTCGCTATGGTGTTCATTAGATTGGAACAGTATCAATCACTGTCGGAACAGTTTTTAGTGACCAGTGTTATGCCTTCATCACTTAAATTGTCCGACCACAATTAATACAATGTATATTAGAGAAAATAAATATGTTGATTGACTTGCTTTGACCATGGTTTGAACCCAGGCCCTAAGTCATAAGTTTGCTTTGTAGTCTACACGCTAACTTCTTCAGCCAACACCACCCTCACATGTGGAAGTTCCAAAATTATTAAAAAATTTCACTTTTAATATTGCAAAGATGAGAAAAGGTCAAGGTCAAACGCACAAAAATAATTTTTCCAAATCATACATATTACAAACATATTTCCCAACAGAATATAAAAAACAACAAAAATTTAGCTCACTGTACTTACCTTTCCTTACAGTGACGATAATTCTTAAAACAAAAAACAGAACAAGAGAAAGTATTATTGAAATTTTTAATAAAAATTTCATTGGTTTTTTAAGGATCTGGTATTCTTCTCACACTGTTACCTTCCGAAAGGAATTTCGGAGTCGAAGAGAAAATCATAGGATCTTTCTAAATAATGCCAACGATATGTATTTAAATGAAATCGTGCAATTGTATGTGTATGTGTGTGTAGAGCAATTACAAAATATTTATTTTTTACAAGTTTTTCACTCAATCTTTTTTATAGGGGCAATAACTATTGTAATATCAATACAATACAATGGAAATACAATTTTCAACAGCAATAGGAAAAATCGTATTTGATTTTTAATTTATAAAAAATCATGAAGTCATACAAAAAAAGTATGTGCTACCAATAATATAACAGCAACAATAAAACCATATATTTGGTTTGGCTGATTGATTGTACCCGCTCGTATTGTATGAAAATTATGGGCTTAATAAATATAAAAAAAAAATAAATTCTTTTCTCTAAAAAATTGCTTAAATTTAATTCTCACATTCGTTTATTATGAAAACAAACAAAAAGACAAACAATGGCTGCTAGGTCTTTTTTACCAAATTCTCTTTAACACAATTAATTGAATTAAACTTAAATTTAAATTAATATAATATTAAAAGAATTAACAAATAATAGTAAAATTATAATTTATCTAATATTGTAACTCACCTTGATTCTTTATTTAAGTGATAATTTATAGCTTTGGACATAAGCATCGTAACCATGGGCCTTAAAGCCTTACCCTGGCCATCAAAATAGTATGTGGCGATTTTTTCAAGTTCCGCTTGACTTGTACTTTGTACAAGTATCTATTGAATATATGAGAATCACATTAATTTATATTCGATTTAAAAGAAAAAAAAAAAACACTTAAATTTATATATAAAAATAACATTAGAAAATTAAATTTACAACTAAGCTCAAGAATTTTAGTTTAAAAAATCAAATGTAAAATTATATATAAAAATTATTTTTTAAAATTAAAGATATTAACACTGGTATTCTAAGCTTCTGTTTAATTAATGTAACCACCATACTAAACTTTCCTACAATGCACATTGGCATAAAGCTTTGCTCGATCTACATATGCTAAGGTAGGATCTGTAATCTGCATTCTAATAATAGCCAAGAACAAAAGATTTACCCATCTAAAGGAAAAAAATTAGCCACAAGCTAATCTTCAATAAAAATATTTCCTTTGCCCCTAAAGTCGCAGTAAATTAAATGAAATCAAACACTAATAAACACGCTAGATAAGCATCACTCTATAAACAAACAAATTTGTTGCGACCACTTTTCAAAGCCAAAAAATAATAAAGTTGTTGAAACATGCAATTTCTTAAACAGTTCCAATGCACCAATCGTACTTAACTAAACATTAAGATGCGTGAACATGAATATAAAAAAACATGGTAAATTGGACAAAAATACATCTGCTCTATTTCGATGGTCAGAGTCAATGTTAATGGCTTAACTTTTTTTATGCATTTATTTATTTATTTAGTTTTGTAGAGAAAGTTAGTTTTTAAGTAATCGCGATAGTCTTTAAAGCAGATTAATCAAATGATGGATTAGTCGCTAGTAATAGACAATTAATTTATATCGATTATTGGCATCCGTTTATTTATTCGTTTGAATAAATCTACAAGTTTCTCGAAATCTTTTCTCGCGCGAACTTTTACTGTAGCTGTAGTAGTAACTGTATTAATAAACAACGCAATAGAAAGCATTTCTAATATTGTTCCATTTTAACAGGCAAATCCTTTCTAGTAGATTTGGAAGGAAAAACTTAACAGTTTCAGACGCTCTTTGCTACGAAATTAAGTGTCTAATTGACAATAAACTACTCATCTATTCCACACTTACACTTTTGGAAAACTTGTGTAAACGAGTTTTAATATTATAAATTACAACATTTCACATTTATTATACTCACATCTCTAATATCATCATAGAAATATTTAAGATCATCATCCAGTATTGTGTAGGGATCTATTTGGAGCTCACGTACAGGACCAGCTGGTTGCTGCGTATGAACCGAACTATAATGACGGCAGTTTGTTTTCATATTTGAGCATTTCGTTTTAGAAGTGGAGGTGGCTGAATGACAATTGGGCTGTTAAAAGAAATAGAATGATGAATAAATGTAATAAATGTGATTATAAAATTTAAAATATTTTATATTAAGATAATTTTCGTCAACACACGCTGTCTGGTTAAAATAATTGGAAAAACTAAATTTTATTGTTCTTATTTTTTTTTTATTATTATTATTTTTATTAAATTATTCAATTACTTTTTAATTTTCATCTGTTAAATAGTACGTGTATATGTGAATTTTCAATGACTTTGTTAATTTGTTTGGCTTTTATTAAAGTTTTTTTTTTATTATTTTCAACACTTAACAAGTTTTCAATTGCTGTAATTAGGTGGGAAAAACATTCGTCTCTCAAAATGGAAACAAATAAGCTCAAGATACTCATAGTTTGTACTATTAAATAATTTGGAAGCACACTAGATGACTGGATAAACAAAATATTTAATTAATTTTTTTTATTTGTTGGATTTTTAAACTACTGTATAGCGGAATTCAGTGTGTGGTGCAAATGACCTTGCGAAGTTTAAACAAGCTAATGGAACAATCCATCTAATGTTCTTCTTTGAGGTCTTTATTGAACAGATCTGCAAGAGGTTAAACTGGATATTACAAAACGCTATATTGGGAGAGTCTATACGCACTCAAAACACATCAGAATCTCTGACCTGGAGCGTTACGTAATATGTGATGGATTAAACCCTTTAACCATATTGTAGCCCCTTAGTAGAACAGTAAATTGAAGTTTAAATTAAATACATGTTGTAAATCAGTACTATTGGTTTTTGGTATGCAATTTTAAGACCCATTGCTTTATATACTATCATAATCGACGCGGATCGAATCAAAATTTTGGTAAAAGAAATTTTAAATGAAACAAAAATACTTTGAGAAATTCCTGTATGAAACTCAATAGAATTAAGATAATAATTTATTTCTTTTGAAGATGTGAGGGAGGAACATCTCAGTTTTTTATATCCCCGGAAATTTTTCATTTCGCCTTTCAGTTAGTAAAACCCAAAGCTTGTTATAGTGAATAGTCATACAAAACTTTGTAATCCTTACATTTTAAGTATAAAGTATCCTTAAAACTTTTATATAAAACACTACGAGAAACATTTGTATGAAACATTTTTACCTTTTAAATCTTCCCTAAAACTCAAAACTCGAATTAATCACGAAAACTTAAAATGTGTTATAAGCTTAATTTTTGATTAATTCACTTTTAATGCTAAAATATCTTGCAAAAACAGATTTTCTTAGGCTGATGTGAAGATATTACTTCAAGGAAATCCGAAGATACAATTGATTAATTTTGTTGTACTGTTTTCCTTATTAAGGTTTAAGAAAAAAATCGCCTTTGGTCTTTCGCTTTAATTGTAATTATATTTTTTTCTTTTAAATACAATATGTGTGATTTTAATGTCTTTATTTGAGCAACTATTAAATAATAATTGCAACTTGTTTCTTATCTTTTTTGCCAACCTCACAGATCGGAAAACTATTATTGTCATTTGGTTAGACGGCAACAATCAAGAGCGAACCACATAAAAAAAACTAGACACAAGTTTATTAATTCCTTTAAACGTTTAGAGAAAAACAGCCATCAAACAAGACAGCAAAGCTGTATAAAATCAGGAAAATAATAAACAAAAACGTTACAACTATAGCACGCATCGTAAACCAGATATGTATGTATGTATGTATGTATTAATGTACAAATGTGTGTGAAATCATGTTCAATAAATTTATGTCCAATAATTTCATACCAGTATTTTTAAGGCGTTTGAATTTGAGCGATGTGCGTGAGTTAGCCTTGAATAAGGAGATTATTACGCAATATGAATCTAATAAATATTATTTGTTAGAGATTCATTTATTTATTAGAATTTACATTTTTTAAAGATTTTTTATTTTTTCTATTAAAACGATGTCAACATGGATGCATAAATAATTTGCACCCTTTTAATAAAACGCGCACAAATTGATATTGACAACATGTAGAGATCGATTTAAACATGATGCTGCTCTTACAATGTCACACACACACCCAATGCTGTCGTTTTATTGACACTTAATTCTGACCTACTGACTGAAATTACAACAAAATTGTTGTTGACAAAATCAATATTTTCGTCGCACTCTTCTACAAAAAGAGCACCGTGAATAAATTAGCCAAGCGGTGGCGAAGTACCAGCACCACCAAATAGTTGTTTCAATAGATAAAAATTAAAAATAAAATTATGCAATACGTTGTAGTATATGGCCTTTTAAAATAGGTTTATTGATATTTTATTTGTGTATATTTAACATGAAAACAAATCAATATTATTAAATAATAAATAATAGCGGGAGAAGAGAAGATGAGAAAGAAGAAAAGGAAAAAGCATCCATTCAACATTTTCTGTCTGCTTAATTGGCAAAGACGTTGGTGGGGTTGACAAAGCCATTTACACACATTTTAACTGGTTGTGGCAACAAGAGCAAATGAAATATACAAGTGCGAGTAATTTAAGCCAGCATTTGTCGTTTATTTATGATCAATCAATATTTGTTGTCATAGTGATTGAGATCTTTAGTAGCATACAACTAAAATCTATTATTAATTCACTCCATTCATTTTGTCACTCATGCAAATAGAAAAATATATTTGAAAGACATCAAAATTTTGCAAAAGAAATATATTCATATTCAAATTTTTTTTTAATTTTGTTAAATAAACAGAAATACAAAATTCCCAAATATAATAAACGAAATAAATTATTTGCATAAAAATATTTGAAAATTTCCAAAAAGGCCACTCACTCACACACCGTTCATGGCCTTTCTTACACAAAAACGAACCAACGCAAAAAAAAAAACAAAAGAATATAAAACCTATAATTTTTCGAAAGACAATAAACTTGAAATCATGTTGTTGATTTAAAAAAAAAAATTTTCTAGTTAAAACGCTGCCGAAAAAAACTGGCGAAAAGTAAATAATTATAAAATTAAATTGAATTCACGTGCAAACAAACACGTCACCTGAAGTGGCGAAAGACATTAATTAATTATAAAAGCGCAACTTCCAAGAACGACGTTTAATTTTTCTCTTGATAATAATAATATTATGTCGTATATCATGCGATTTTTTTGAAAATTATTCCAACTCACTCCATGTGCTGTATATTTTTTTAAAAATTATCCAGCAGAAGAATGTCATAATTAGTTATTGAAACACTTATGACTTTTTTAAGTATATGTCCAAACTTGCAGAGATGACAGAGGTTCGTTTTGTTTCGTAGGCGTCCCTGTACTATACGATTATAACCCTAACGCACAATTCATCGAATTCGCTGGGCAAATTTGTATGCCAAATTAAGAACGCATACATACAGTGGCATTGTCCTATAGAAGTCACTTTATTTGTGTCATTGTCTCGGGGATTTATCAATGGAATTTACATTAAAGATAATATCCGCCAAATGGCGACCCGATTCTTGGACCCGCGGGACATTGGAAAAGAACATAAATTTCTTTTGCGGATGGGTGTGGCATTGGCCTACTTACTTTCCAAGAGAACTACTAACATGTAAAATGTTTTACAAGAATCGATTATATAAAAGTATCTGCGTAAAACAAAATATTTACTATGAGTAGGCGAGGCAGTGTCTACCTTTTTAACTATACGACAACGATAAATATGTCGTTGGACTGCTTACATTTTTTTATCACAACGTTAACACAATGTTTGTATAAAGTTTCATAAGAATTAATTATGCAGTGGTTATATAATAAGACCAACTGGATAAATCTGGAAATAAATAATTTAAAATAAATAACAAATCCGAAACATATACAATTGTACAACAAAATTGTATTTTTTTTTTCAAATTAACAAAATTCCAACCGCTGATTCTGATTGTAAAAAATGTACATTTGTTACCCAAGAGCAGTCTTTAGAATTTTATTTATTTTAAACAGTTGTAGGTTTTTTCTACAGTGCATATTAATTCTTCGGATAGTGAAAAGTTTTACTATTATGGCAAAAGTGTTTAAAATGGAAAAATGGGCCTACGATAGATGTCATACATGCAAACAACAGAACTAAAAGATAATTTTGGTGGAAATCCCTTCCCTTATGTTTAATGGGAACTTAATTAATTGACTGTTTTAAATCGTTCAAAACATCTGCCAAATTAACTTTTAAGAATTTAAAAATAATTATTATTAGTATTAATTTTATTAATTTATATACTTTTTTATTAGTCTTTCATTCGCGAAAATCACGTTTTAACCGCATGTTAAAAAGCACGTATCGGTAATTTCCAAAAACAACAACAAAAGACAAGAAACCTCCAAATATGTTATGAATTTATTTGTATTTTACCACTGACCAGCAGCCACAACAACAATCATCAAGACAAGTCTTCCCCATCTGCAATTATCCATGAATGTCATGTATTCACTCCCATAAACATAATCATACACACATGAAAATTTACTCTCATACAGTACGCATACAGTAACAAACGTTTGTCCAGAATGCAATTTACAACATGACCCAACGCATTTTATAACCTGTTATAAGAGACATGTAAGAGGAGGATGTCCTAAACAAGCTGATTTAAAAAAAAAAAAATAGCAACAATAATGACAACAACATTATTGTGATTGCAATTTGCAATGCCGAGGAAGCAGATGACGATAATGACGATCTTGTGACAAAAACCGGTCATTTTAAATTGTTGTTGAAAGCTAAAAACGAAAGTTTTTTTTTCTTCTTATAAAAATCGCGTCCTTGTAATTGTAATTTTTCAATACACACTCACTCACGTAGTAATTGAATATTACATAAACACATACATACTTGCAATCATGCACTGAGAGCAAAGAAGCCTGTCACAATTGAGGAAAATTTTACTCTTATAATTAAAAACTGTGTATTTCTATAAACAACGTTTGCAAAATGTCTGTTTAACAGTTTTTATTTAATATAGAAAAAAACGGAAAAACTGAAAATGTTAACAACAATTTCAGCTGTAAATTTACATAATTGTGTGACTGATACAGAAAAAGCAGCAAATACAGAATAAAATACAAAACAAGCAAATAAAAAATTGACATAAAAACCAACTTCCAAAACTATAAAAAAATAATAACATTCAGATAAAAATATTAAAATAAATTGTTATGCATTTTGCTGTAAATAGATTTTCCTTTAGTTTCATTTGTCTGTGTCTATTTTTTTTTTTTTTTTAAATTGCAGCATAAAATTATTTAAAAAGCTATAAAGTTTTATTTTTATTTCTTTTCATGTGGCAGTTGCAAATAAATAAACGCCACAAATGCGACAAAATTTTGTGACAAAAACTTGTTCATTCACTTGCTACAGATTCAACAGTAAACGGGTATGAATTAACATAATTACACTGGCCATCTATTCAAGTGTTTTTTTTTTAATTCAATCTAATTTATAAAATATAAAACAGAATTAAGACCTACATAATTACACTAAGCAACAAAATGTCAATTTAAAAGACCACGATTGCAAGTTGCAACGACAGTTTTTCGGTAAAGGCTTGCAAATATAGTCAAAGATGTACCGGGGTGTTTTCAAAGTTTAAATCTGACATTTTTCTTACAGGTACTTTAAGTTTCAGTGGTTTCATATTGTTATTTTCAATAAGGCATCCTTATACTAAATTATACTTAAAAAATTTATAAGTAAAAACAAAACCAATAAAGAGTAAAATATTAATGGTGGATAAAATTTATTGGTTTCAACAATTTTCGGAATGAATGACTTTTTAACTGTCGAACAAATAATTGTAAATACAATAAAAATTTGTGTTTAGGTGAACAGAAGATACTTTTTTTCATAAAAATTTGTTGCATAAAACTATATACATATGTAATAGGAACATAGGTAAAACGAAAAATCTAAGAATAATATGTATGGAGCGCATCTTGCTGAGGTTATTTCTATTGGAATGTCCATATTTTACACACACATACATATATACAAACATCCCCACGGACACCATCGTAAAAATGGTCAAATAGAATCCCATAGACTAACTTTCAAGAAGTTGCTCACCGATGAAACTACTTTGAAAAAACATACAATCTGGAATTGTATCATTATTTAGTGTGCTTTATACACATTAAAAACAAGTCAAGACCGCTGATTTATGGTGTGAGGCAATGATATACAGGGACAACTTTTTACTCAGATAAAATTAAATTTAATGGAATCAAGGTAACAACAGTAAACCTTTTCGACGGGATATATATGCGGAATCAATCCAATATTTAACGTACAAGAGCTGCTATATAAGTTGGTACCACTGTGCATACGGGCTTTAAGATGATAAAGATCGCGTTTTGGGAGGAATGAAGAAACGAAGAAGTAGACAAACAAAAATATAAATAAAAACTAAAAGAAATCGTAAAATGCTTAAATAAAAATACTTCAAATAGTGCAACTACGGATGGCTATTGGTATTTTTATATTTGTTTTTTTTTTTATAAATTTATTACATTTTTGTTATTATCTTTTTGTTGTTATTGTGTTATGTCAGCGAAAAGGGAAAGTTGTCCGTCCATCACACATACAATTGTTATTCATTTCATTCATTAATTTTAATGTTCATTACTGATCATAATTATTTTGATGATGATGGCGAAGCCAACAACTACGCTGAATTAATGGACAACAACAATTATAATAGTTGTAATACCAACGAAAATAGTAAAAAGAAATCAAAGACAAAAATAAACAATTGCTTGCAGTCAATATCAAATCAAATCAGGTAATAGTTACAACAACCAACATGTGTAGTAAGTGGCCAACTTGGGTTTTTTTTTGTGTACTCAATAACAGACACAGTGGGACGTTAACGAATTAAATTATAATATGTGCATGTAATTTCTAAACTACTAATGAGATTGGTTGGAACGTTCTAACATCAATAGGGCGTTTCGCAGCATACAGCACAGAAGTAACTTGGTAGAAATAATATTTTTCATTGAAAACAAAATACAAAATAAATTCTCTTTCATATAGTCGGCATCAAAAGAGTTCTTAGTTTAGTTGCTTTCTTTTATTCATGTAAAATATTTAAGCATATACTCGTACATACATATGTACATACACATATATGAGAAATAAAAACTAAAACCAAAAATATTTTAACAAAAATATATTGCAATATGAAAATATAAGAAACAGTACATTATATGGCACTACAACAAAACACAATGAGTACATAGAAACAGAAATAGTATGTACATACGAGTATATATTGCTGCAATCAGAGTGAAAAAAATATTTATAACAAATAGAAATGCATATAAAATAAAAGTTTCTTACATTACATTTCAGAAACAGCGGGTAAAAAATAGCCCGGTCGAACTTTTTCGACCCCACTGTTGGTTATAGTAATTATTGAAATATTTAAAGAGTTTCCTTATAATTTTTAGGGAAAAAAGTTGTAAAAATAATTTAGGAAATTGAAAACAAAACACAAACAAAGCTTCGAAAACAAACACCTGTCACATTTACTAGACTCTAAATAAATTAACCGACTTGTAAATTTTGAATTCTGTTAACGTTTATTGTTGTTGCAAATCAATATTATTAAAAATAAAATACGCAAATAATAGGTACAAATGTTAGTTATACACGTACTACATCCATACATGTTTATGTATAGTAATTATGTACATAAGTGTGTGTGTAAATCTTAAATTTAAACAAATTTTTATGGTTCAATTTAATGTTGTCCGCCTCCAAAATGCGTTTAATTATGAAATAATTTCTTTTATTTTGGTTTTCAATGTCTTGTCCGAAAACTATTAAAATTTGTAACATGTGAATCATTACACACTTAAAAAATTTGGCACGTTTTTGCTATAAATCTAATTCAGCCAGTAGCGATGCTATAAAAACCTCATTAAAAAGACGTTCAAAACTATTTCAAAATTATTGATTAGTCAAAGCGCAAAGTATCAGCTACCGGGATTATGAACAAAAGTTCACATTTGTTTACATCTTTACAATTTTCGTAAAGTGGATACTAATTGGGAAGGATATCAAATATTTAACCAAGTTTTCAACAGAAATAGAATACGAGAAATAATTTAATTTATTTTTATTCTTTTTTTACATATTGAAACAATTTTGGTTAGTACGAAATTCCCCATGTCTGATTGCTTACTACTAATATTCTACAAACTCTCATAGTCCGTTATACCCCTTTCCGTCCCCGGCTACACAAACGTGTAGGTAAATTTAACGTATTTTGAAGAGCGAAGTTTATATATAAATGTCTCATTTTTCTCACTTTGTTTGGGATTTTTCCCAAACTAAATATTATTATAAAAACCATAAACTGCAAACCCTACAATTGAAATAACTTCATAACAAATTAACATTGAAATTTTCATATACTACTTTGATTTGAATGTTTATTACAATTAAACAAACGGTACACTTTTGTATGAAAAAGCATTCTTGATTTATGTCCTAACATGTATGTATGTACAAACAAACGTACATATGTACATGCATTCTTAAGTACAAAAACAAAACCTGTTTTTACTGTTAGTATATATTTACATACGAGAACATATTTCTTTAAGCTATTGATTATTAAAATAAAACACTTCTGTTTGATCATCTGCAAGAGGCAGTCAAAATTATTAAAGTAAAATCAAATGAATAATTAAAACAAATTTAAAAGAAAGAAATTTTAGACTAAAATAAAATAAACTTAAATTAATAATGAAATAAAAACTGAATTTATAAATGAAGAAAAAAACATAGTTTTTTTCCTAGAGATCTGATCATGAGGATCAGAACAAAATAAAGTAAAACATAATTCTCCTACACACTTATTTAAGTGTTTACATGTTATGTATTATATCTTTTTCGTTCTCTTATAAGTTTTTGCGAGGTTTAGTTTAGTATTTGTGCGTACGCGTGCAAGAAAGGTGATCATGTTTCGTAGTACGGGAGACAAGAAATGTAAGTATCTTTATTTTGTTTAAATTTAACTAAATATATGAATATTTTGTTATTGTTTGTAACAGAAGCATCATATATTTAAAATATGTGCAAATATATTAAAATATACAAATAATTTTTGTGTTTTTGTAAGCACAATATGTGCCAGCTCAATTTATCTTCGCGAATTGAAGTTAATTGCACTGCCATCGTCATGAAGTACAATAAAAATATGGGGGAAGTGGACATTTGCGACCAAATGTTAGAGTACTACAGAACATGGGTGAAATCAAACAAATGGACTTTGCAAGTGGCACTCCATTTCATCGATTTGTCCATGGTAAACGCTTGGATGGAGTACAGGCTCGACTGCCGATCAAAAAATATGCCAAAATATGCCAAAAATAGAAATTTTATGTGTTTTTTCTATTAAAAAAAGTTTATATTTTTTCCAAGTGAAATCCCAAGCTACACATATGTGTATGTCCTGTTTCTAAGGACATGAGCCTTGTATGGACATTAAAAATACATTTTTACGTTATTTTAGGACGAATTATCATATACCGAAAATTTCATTAAAATCCGCCAACTTTGAAATTGCTTGGGACGGAAAGGGATACTCAAAGTATTTTATTATCTAGATTACTTTGTTGGATTGATTGTTGTTGTCGCGGTAGAGTAGGTATTTTCTTATAATTTGAACCGGATATTAAAGGGACGTTCTAGCGGCGGCCGACAAGGTCAACAACTCTGTTAATTATTTCATAACATTTTTGTAACACTTTATTTTCTTTAAATATTAATACGGATGTAAGAATATAACTTCATACAAGTTCGTTTAAACGTGTTTTAATTTATTTCCATGTTTGCAACGACATGTCAGTCATCTTTTTGGCACTTAAACATTGAGTTATTTATGCAAAACATAACAATAAATATTTAAATTTCGTTTAAAATTATGCGATTAGGCATGTTTAAATTTCCATTATTTTTAAGATCAGATTTTTGTCAAGTCATGATCAAAATCTAACACCGTCACTCTGTACAACTCGTTTACAGAAGATATAACGAATTTTCTATGGCAAGAAGAACAGGTTTTTGGTGCATATCTTAATTTTAACAATTGACTTTGAAAAAATTATAGCATAAATAATTTTAAAACAACACCAAACATGAGACAAGGGTCGCCAATATTTAATATTTGATTAAGTTGAAAAAAAAACGAAATTTAAAATTATTTAAATCGATTACGCAATTTGTTTTATAATTCAAATATGTTTAGGATATTTCTGTGTATCAATCAATGTATGTATGTATAGATCAAAGTATGAGTGTGTGCAGTATGTAAGTAGAATGTATATGTATATGAAGGAATAAATAGCACAGACAGAGCCAAAACTGCCTAATAGAATCAAGAAGATTTTCTCTATGAAACGCTTTTAGGCTAAGGGATATCCCAGCATTAAGAAGCGAAGATTTTTTCGAAGAGATTCCTTATTGTTTTTATGCGGTAAATCTTATTAATTTTTTCAATAAGGAAAACACATAAAATCAAGAAGAAAACTTGTTATTTACAATTTTTTTTACCCAATTTTCGTTATTTTTGATTTCATTAGGTCGTCTTATTGTTTTTTTCAAAAAGGTTTTCCTCTTGATTTTATTAGGCCATCGTATTGTTTTTTTCAATAAGGTTTTCTTCTTGATTTTATTAGGTTCCTGTATGATCATGTGTAAATCATCTTCTTAATTTTTTTAATAAGAATATCTTCTTGATTTCATTAGCTTGCTTGTTATTTCATACATATAAATCAACATAGGAACAATTTTTTCATAATTTTTTTGTGCTACAATAAATCGTCTTCTTAACTGGCTGCTAACATGTATACATGTATAACGTGTAGTAGTTAGGTGGTTAGAGTGCCAATCTACTAACAGAAGTTCCTTGGTTCAACTCCCTGAATACGTAAGTTTTATAAAATGTTTTCATCACCCCTCCATCCAGAGAATACAAGTACATGTTGTAAAAAAGCATTCGGACGTACCATGACGTTCTGATGACATCAAATTTGTATTTCCTAACATCACAACAGAGAAAACAGTGCCTAATAAATACCTAATAAAATAGAACAAATTTAATAATATTAATACGTTTTTTTTTTCAAAAAGGAAGTCTTATTATTTTAATAAGGAAAACCTTTTTGAAAAAATCAATAAGAATACCTAATAAAATCAAGAAGAAAACCTTTTTGAAAAAAACAATAGGAATACCTAATAAAAACCATAAGTTTCCTTCTTGATTTTTTCAATAAGGTTTTCCTTATTAAAACAATAAGACTTCCTTCTTGAAAAAAAAACCATAGAGATATCTTATTAATTTTGTTCTATTTTATTAGGTACTAGCCTATCCCGGTGTGCTTCGCTACCCCCCTCGTTATAAAATAAAATTAAAACTATTTATATATCCTATTGTGAAAATTTAATGACGATCGGTCCAGTAGTTAAGACTATATTACGATTTTTAATTTTTCTAAAAAGGGGCGTAGTCCCACCCACTTTTCTCCTGGTACGTATTCCAAATTATGCCAATACCATAGGTACCAAATATCATCGACGTAGGTCAAAAAATGCCCAAAATATTGCGATTTAAATTTTTGGGTTATATGGGCGGTGCCACCCCTTTTTGTCCAATCAAAACTTCATATAGCCTATTATTCCTTCCAGAGTCACAGTAACATGCTGTGAAAATTTCAGGAAGATCGGTCCAAGGGTTTGGTTTTCCTAAAAAGGGGCGTGGTTCCACCCACTTTTCTCCTGGTGCGTATTACAAATAATGCCAATACCATATGTACCAAATATCATCGACGTAGGTCAAAAAATGCCCAAAATATTGCGATTTAAATTTTTGGGTTATATGGGCGGTGCCACGCCTCTTTGTCCACTCAAAACTTCATATAGCCTATTATTCCTTCCAGAGTCACAGTAACATGCTGTGAAAATTTCAGGAAGATCGGTCCAAGGGTTTGGTTTTCCTAAAAAGGGGCGTGGTTCCACCCACTTTTCTCCTGATTCGTATTCCAAATTATGCCAGTACCATATGTACCAAATATCATCGACGTAGGTCAAAAAATGCCCAAAATATGGCGATTTAAATTTTTGGGTTATATGGGCGGTGCCACGCCTCTTTGTCCAATTTTTTTTGTTTACAAACCATTCGGGGTCAACAGTGAACAAAATTAAAAACGAATCAGCAAAATCCGTCAATCCGTTCTTTAGTTATGCTGTCACAAACACACGCCAACTCATTTTTATATATATTATTACATTTATTAGGCACTGTTTTCTCTGTGCAGGGCTACAATTATTCTTATTAATTAATCTTACATTTGGGATGTGAGTAAGTGTGTCTGTATGGTACCATTATTGTGAATAAAATCCAAAGCTGCACACCGTCCGTCTTCAATAAAATATGGATCGTTTTATTTGTAACAAATTTATAGTCTGTTCATATAAAGGTGTGTTCTAGAATTTTGATGATACGAAGTTGAAATTTTTCATACGTGATTAAATTATCGTATTTTTCAAACAAAAAGCAATCAGAGTTCTAATGTCACAACAATCATGTGTTTGTAAGTATTGGAACTCGTGACTTTAGGTCGACATTTGATTTTTTGATTAAATTTGCAGAGAACACAATTTGCTGCACCATACTTTAATCGGTTTGTTGAAAATTACATTAATTTTAATTCATTGTTATACAAATTAATATTAATGTAACTCTTATGATTCACAACTAAAATGATTGTCAAATTCTTATTATGGATTACAAATCAAAACCACTTTTAATCCGCTGTTCACTTAATTGTATTTGATTTGCTGTTACACGTACTGTAACACTGTTAGTCAAACATAATTCAAAATTACACAAAGTTAATATACGAGGAAATATTGTAAAGTGGCAGCCAAATTTATTTTATTTTATTTATAGTGTAGGTAGATTTTATTAAAAAAAGAATCGTGGGAGTAGAGATTTCAAGGTCGCTAAACCATCTCATAAGCGTTCTTTTTAGGTTTTAATCACTTTTTTGAGTTAAATAAAAATATGTATTAATGAAAAAAGCATTTAAGAAACGGCTTTGAATTATTTAAAAAAATAAATAACAGGATAATATAGTCCTCAATTTGGCAGGATTGTACTTTTCCCTTAAGTGTATAAACAGCAACCAAAATATTTAAATACGTAATCAAATAACAACGTAAAATACAACTACTTAAAATAATGATAGATTTATTAAATGTCATACACAAACAGTAGGACATACAAAAAAGACACTTGTTTAATTCATACTCTACATTGTAGAGTCTACAATATGTACTCGAACATACAACAACAAAAACACACTTTACATTCTCAATTTCCGTGACAGAGTTTAATATACAAACTCCGTAGTACGCAATCATACACAACATTAACATCAAATATTTATGTACAACATGATTGTTAACACGTATCATTGCTGTTTATGCTGTTTTTAATTTGTCTATTACATATTGTTGTGGTTAGTTGTTGTTGCGTTATTGTTGCTAATGATTTGCATTAGATTTGCTTTGCAAACATTTAATTTCATTACTTTTTGCATGAAAGTAATTGGGAGTGTTTTTTTTTTTTTGTTTCAAAATGATTATCGAAATCGGTTGACAATTGTAGTGCTTGGGGAAATTTAAATAAACCGTGCAAGCACGTGACAGTGATCTCAAGTCGATAAGCTTATTAACAAAAAAAAAGAGAAGATGTTTTTGTAAATTATAAGCCAATGTCCGAATACAACGTGAGTGAAACTATTTATTTCTCTCCAGTTTAACTTTATCGAGCTTTTAAATAGTCAAATCCAGTATAGCCTAAAACTGACATGTAAGAAGATTTTTATTGCAAACAAGTGAGAAAGACTTTGGGCCAATAAATTACATCTTTTTAAATTCTCATTTATCTTTAAATGCTATTTAAATACGAAATACCCAATCTTTGTACACTTAAATTCGAGTTAAGTTTTAAGTTTTAGGAACTTCCCAGCTGTTTGGCAGCTTGTTTTTTTTTTTTTTTTTTTAAACAAAGAAGCCAATAAAATATTTTTGTTATAAAATGTTTGGCTTATTTTTTCGACATCTTTTATTTTCCAAAAACTTGAATTTATGTTTGTTGGATATAAACATGCATTATATACACATAATTATGTTTGAACTTATTTATCATTCATTATAATAATACTGATATCATGATGGCTCATCATTCGATATAAATTGCAATTTGTTGCCAAAGTAAGCATGTTTACTAAATTAAAAGTCGATGGTGTTGTTCAACATATAAAACTATGATTAAGATACAATATATAACTGAACTTATACATACGAAAATACCCAATAGTTCTGGCAGTACTAGATATCACCAGCATAGCACTCGAGTCACGCAGGAAAATTGTTTATCATGAATAACTGATTCTTTCAATCAGCTGAGAGTGCATGAGCACAAGTAGACGAAATGGGAAAGTGAACTGTTGTTGTAGAAAATCCGAATACTCCCTGCTAATTTAAATTTTTTTCCGTTCTCTTTAACAAATTTTCATATTAATTAACAATTAGTATATAATTAAAAATAAACTTCAGCGTCATTATACTTTTTATAAATTGTTTTTTGTTCTAGTGAAATAACAAATTGCATTATTATTGCAAGACATTTTGTATACATGTAACTTTTAACAAAGTGTGTAGAAAATAGAACACCACAAGACTTTTAGTTTGTAGTTTAAATTTTCTTCACAAACCATATAGTATTTGAAAAATACCTGGAAGAGATCTCCAAACATGATGCAGCTAAATCACTTTTAAAATACCAGCACCACGAACTACAGGGTACATAAGTAATACATATAAACTTTGTTGAATTGCTAGAAATTTTTTATGGCTTAGTTCATTATTTGATCTGGCATTTTGGGAGTTTGCAATTAATTTGTTGCAGATGTTTTTTAGTGAGATAAAAGTTTAGTAACTTTTCTACTTTCCGTGTTATTAAAGATGTAAGTAAATATTTAAAATTAAAGTATGTAAATTTTTGCTGAATCACTTCTGAGATTTATTTAATAAATAATGGGAGACGTTTGAAAAAAAATATATAAATACATACAAAAACAGCGGAATTTACACAAAAATAATTGTAAATTTGATTAAATTGTTGTTAAATCATTAAGGTCACGACACAACCAACATTGCTGAGATTTCAAATAGTTTGAAAATTAAACGACTTCACAAACACATAAATTATTTACTATAAATTTTAACAGTATGGGTATTTTTTTTTTTCGTTAACCTCTAAGGTTATTATTTAAAATAGATGTACCTATAATGCGACAAAAAATAATACAACTAATTCTTCTTTAATCGTTTGCTGACAAAATTGTCATCATTGGACATTTATGACAAAATCACCAACAGACACAAAGACTGACATCGGAATGATATTACGTGTCATACCAGTTAAAAACATACTCTTAACAATAGATAGAATTTAAGCCAAATTACATCAGAATTCTTACAGGTTTGCTGTCAGTGTAACCAACCTTAAAAGTTAAATACTTTAGTCTGTCATTTCAATAAAAAAAACTTTTTCACAAAATTGCTTGCTTCTTTCATAAAACATTTTATATACATATTTATTATTTTTTTATTTACACTTTTATAATAACTTTATTGAGCTGATTTAATTACCAGTATGAAACCAGCATGAAACTAAACTCTACAGAAAAGTCGAGTTTAGACTATAGTTTTTGTGGTATGCGGAAAGATTACTCGGATCATAATGTAACCATGGTGTTACATTTAAAATCAATAACGAAATCACACAGATATAAAAATCATGCTTTAATTCATACACCACAAACATGCATACATAGTTACATACATCATGTGCAAACATGTGTATTTAAGTAAGTAGCGCAGAAGTAGCAAGACACAAAACATACAGTGTCGGTCAAAAATATATTGTTAGACAAGAAAAACATTTTCCTTAAAATAAATTTAATATTTCTATTCCCAGAAAGTATGTAAATTTTTAAGTCATACAGCTCATGATGTATATTTACGTAGATGAATGTGTGTAATGTCATTTGATATATCAATTTATAGTAATTAATTTAAGGTAAATTAAAAATACATAATTTAATTCCCAATTTAGTTTTAAAAATAATTGTTTTATTTTATTTAAAACTCATCCTAACAAGACATTTTACTTTAACTCAATTCATAATTCAAGGAAAAGTTCATAGTTTCAACGTCTTCATTGTGTCAATAATTTGACCTAATTAACTGGTACAATTAAAGCAGTATTTAACGAACAACAACAACCAATGTTTTCAATGAACCCTATTACGTTAAAATTTAATTAATATTTTCATTGATTCAACGTAATTTCATGAAAAATTTATCAATGAATGTCGTAAAATGAAATTTTATAAAATAATTTTTACAGTGTACTTTAAGGAAGCAGACAAACACAAAAGCACATTTTTATGAAAATCAAATATTTTGAACATCACTGTTAATACGAAAGTAGTTTATAGTCAAAGTATTTAGTTAGTAGCTCTCAATGAACCCACATACGACTATAAACCAAAAAAATAATTTAAAAAATATATATTTTTTAAAGACAGCAGCAAAAAGAGAAAAAGACGCAGACTAACAAGAAATCAAAATTGAAATCGAAATTGCATAAAAGCCAGGCAGGGAAGAAGCCAACAACTTTTTAAACAAAACAACAACAGCGACAACAAAAACCAAAACAAAGTAAATTAAAATTAAAAACAAATACACGCATGCATATACGATAACAACAAACACTTACACAGGCATATAATTCAATAAACAAACAACAAAAAAGTTTCCTCCGGCATAAATCATTATTATTATGCAATTATGTATGTTTATAAATGCAACAACAACAAACAAATAATAAATAATTATTTTAATACATTTTGACCGACTGCCGATATCACAGTGATTCAAATTCTAAATTATCCAAAATTATCCAAAATTTTGCGAAAAACAATTTTTAGTTTTAAATTCACAATAAAAAGTGCATTTTTCACAACAAACACTCAAGCAAAAACTGTACGACAATCAAACTTGCAGTAGTGAAAAGCGAACGAAAAAATAAATTTTATGACACTTAATTCACGTACTTGGCGTATTTATATTTTGGCTAAAATTCAAGTTTAGTTTTTGACTCTGTTCACAAAAAAAAACTACCGCAAAAAAGAAATATCCAACAAAACTGGATTTTATTATTTTCTTTTTGCATTCAATAAATTCATTTTCCTGCTGGTGCAATTGGTGCAGCCAATTTAAACAACAACAACAAAAATAGCTAAATTAATATTAAAATTTAAACAAGTTACAGCTGGAAATTGAGAAAAAAAATGGAATAAGTTTGAATATATTTATTAATTTAAAATGAAGGTTTTTTTCGAAGATCGAGTTTTATTAAAACAGGTACTTGTTTTTGTGCAAAGATATTTTTCTCTCGACTGCACGATGCCAAAAAGGGCATTGTGTTTGGCAACGTCCTTTGAAAATATTCAACATTAAATATGGTGACAAACAGACGCTTTTAAGTGGTGTGCACCTTAAGTAGGTTACTATTGTTTCTATATAAAATTTATGTGATAAATCCACCATTTTCTTTGCGAAAATTTAAGCAGAGAAAATTTTTTGTACAGAGACCAGACTAGACGAAAAGCTTGCAAGAAAATTAAATTTAAAAAATATTAGTTTATTTGCAATCGAGTTTGTAAAAAACGTTTAAATTTTAAATTTGTTCAAATTTTAATTTTTTTTGTGAATTTTTTTTTATAAAATATTAAGTTTTATTTTTAAAAAATTATAGGTGTGAATAGTTTGCGTATTGCCTACTGTTACCTATGTGTGACACCTGTCTTAACCTATTCTATATGAGATACAACATTTTTAACATCCCGCCATAATAAATATTAAGAATCGATATTAGGAATTTTACAAGATCTCAAGGCTATTCTGACAATTTTTACGATAATATCTGTGTGAATGTATGTGCGTGTGTGTTCAGTAAGTATGAGTGTGGTGTTGGTTAGCGCTTTGACTATTAAGCAAACTATGACTAAAGACCTGCGTTCGATCTCCGTCCCGGGTCAAGTCATTAATACCATGAATTTCTATAATGTACATTAGTGTGACATTTTATTAATTGTTGTTGAACTATTTAAGTAATGAAAGCATAGCACTGGCCAGCAAAACTTCTTCGTCGGTTAGTAAAATTGAATTAAGCCTTCTACTTTTCTAACATCTATTATATTCCTTTTCCTAAGTTCTGGCGCAACGAAATGCATAAGAAGGGACCATCCCCTGAGTGCTGGACCTACAAAAAAAAGTAACTCCTTATAACCTAAGAATGGTTTAACCGATCAGAACCAAATTTGATAGATGACCTTGAGATAATGCACCGATTCGGTTCGATAGTTTTCGAAACCTTTCGAAAATAACGATTTAAAAAATGTGGTGTATATTTTAAAATAATTCCAAGAAAATACCCCCAGACTTTTTATCTTCATCATTAGGCATTTATTCGAGGTTCGCTTAATTGCATGCGCACTTAATCGGGACCCACTTTAAATATTTAGAATGTATATAAAAAGTATCTCTTTGAAAAGCACTAATTTAATAAGTACCTTTGTACGTATTTGATTGTTGTTTTTGCATATTTTACTAAAATATATGCCATTCACCTTTTTAAATTTCCTTTTTAAAAAGTTCTTTTTAAATTTTTCTTTTGAATTTTAGCCAAAATAGTTTCAATTTCTTTTTCAAACTTCAAACATTCATTCATCCATCGAGTTCATCATGTGTTGAAAAATTACATTTTTTCCCCTTCTCGCTAAAAAATGCAATGAAAGTAAAATTTTGAAGAAAACAAATCAGAAAATAATATCGTAAATTTCGCAGATACATTTGTAGCAGCAGCGAGCGGGCAGTATTTCTTGGTTAAATTATAAATAAATTCAAGTGCGCGAGGAAACAAAAATAATTTGTGTATCCACTTCTTTTATGAGAATAAGATTTGTTTGTAGTGGCATGTCTATGAGTCTATGAGATACATCGTCTTAATAAATGTGTAAATTTGTGCAGTTTTTGTTTATTGTGATTTTTTTTGCGGAGTACGACTACAGGTGATTTGGCTCAAACTTCACACAACAGTCATTGCTAGAGTTAACAGCAACTAGATTTGACGCGTGCCACAAATTACCGCAATGTTATTGCACTCCGCTGTTGAAGTTTTAATTTTATTTTTTTTCTGTGCTTTTCTGGTCTTTGAATTCAAACTGGCATTCGTTGTCTTATTATTGCAAACAAATATTATATTTTATGAGTGAACAGCACGTAAATATGATTTTTTTATTAATTTGTATGCTTTACAGACAGAGACTAAAAATTTTAATCAGCTTGATAGAGTTTTTTTCCTCAAATGAATTAAATGTAATATATTTTTAATGTGAGTATAAACAGAAATAAATACTTCTTGCTATAAAATAGAAATTAATTAATTATTGATTGAATGAATAAAGTGATACACATACTGAAGATGGAAGATTATAATTAAGTGATCGATATGTTAGAACTACTACAGGCTTAATTAAATTTAAATATATGAGTTTATAACAAAATACATACACATATTTTACATGTCAAATACGACGTGTCGGGTCATTGAAGTAAAATAAAACTGTGTAAATTTTTGACACAATTAGGTCGCTTTGATCAATAGATATTTTTGGGTATTCAGTAGTGTGTGTTGCAAATGGTTTTGCGAAAGACTCGATCACTCGATTTCTGTAAACAAAGTCTTCCAACAACCTGATGGCGGTATGTAGTGTTTAGTGCAAATTATGTTGCAAAAAAGTAAAAGCAAGAGTTCAAATCCATTCGAAAATGAAAATCAATTCGAATTTTTTTCTTCAAAAAAGGAAAAGCGAAAAGGGGTTTCGGAATAAATTATTTTAAAAAAGTTACGTAATATTGCATTTGCAAAAGTGCAAGACTATTTGCACTAAACACTGAAGCCCGCTAATGAATTATTGATGATTTTTAAATGTTTTATTTGAAATCTATTTCGAATACACAAAATAGTCTAATAAAGTTTTTGTTTTTTTTTTTAATAACAACTTAAGTTGAGTTACGTTGACTTTGAGTTATGAATAAGATAAGTCTTTGATTTCCAGGATATGTATGTACTCGTATATGGTTTATTATATTTAGGAATATATTTGAAATAGTTAATGTTTTTAAAGTTCAGAATAACTTTTTCGGAATGTTGTTTTTTAATTGTGCATGAAAACTACCGTGTTTTCGTAAGCGTGCATCAAAGCAAAAAAAACACAAATTTAATTTTGCATATTTTGACGTTTCGTTGATCGAAATAGGTTCTACCGTTCTCGAGTTAAGGTGAGGTACATTCGCAGTGCAAATATTATTTAATCCCATGAAAAAATATGTGAACTTGATGGCAAAAACTGAATCGTTAAATCTTTAAGCTCGTTATGTTCTACAAATTTTTTAAGAACCCAAAAAACCTCTTTTATTCCGAAAGTCAGTGTTATCTGAACGTGTGTATTTTGAAATTATAAAATTTTGTTTTTTTCTATTTTAATTAGCAACTATCACCTATATCGACATAAGATGTTTTAGCATTTATGCTAATATCTTACTATTGAGTAACTTTTGCCAGAAAATTTTTCACAAAGTTCTTATTTCTGGCGAAAATGTTAAAAGAAAACTTTGAAAAGTTTTATAATGTGGACTCTATTGGAAACATTTATTTCAAGACACGTCATTAGTGGAGAAAACCAAAAACATGAATGCAACTTCATAACACACAAGTGAAAAACCGGTAAAATCAAAACGGAAACAACTTTAACCGGAAAAAGTAGAGAGAGAGAAACTACCCGTTTGATTCCGACTTAATTTGAAATGTTTCAAGTTTTCTTTAAAGCAAATTTTATTACTTTTACTGCTAGAAATAGCATTTTAAATTAAATTTAATAACCCATAATACTTTAATCAGTAAACAATAAAAAAAAATATAAAAATTAAAAGTAAACACAAACTAGAAGCCGGACTTAATGGTTACGATTTTATTTGAATATCGCCCTAAAATGTTATAAATAAATGTCTGAGTTTTATGTATTTTGCTTTGTTTGCATGAAATCAATATGCAAGAAAGAAGATCTCTACTGCCAAATACATTGACTTATGTAATATTTAAAAATGAAAAAACAAAAAAAAAACAGATACAGCAACTTTTGACTGACTTTACACGCACATACTCTTTGGCCGAATCATAAAGAGAGAAAAAGAAAAGACTGTCAACTTGGTTTTACGTTAGAAAAAAAAACTGAATACAAAAACATTTATCAATGCATTTTATCAATGGCAAGCAGCTCTTCATTCATTCATTTAATCAATATGCTGGCTTGCAGACAGGCAGACTGGTGCTGGTAGAGTTTTAACAACTTTACGCAGATTGATCGTTCGACAGCTATTGAATTGGTTTGAATTGTTGTGTGTTGTTTGTATACGTGTAAGTTTTAGCATCATGGTACCACGTTTTCATGAATAAATTTAAATAACTTTTGAATTACAAGCATATGTATGTATGTATGTATGTATAATCAGGTATTTTCGTTTTAATATTATTGAACGCATTTTTTCGCCTTCTTTTTATGCTTGCATGTGAATTTGTTTTATTTTATTTCTTTAGTCTGAAGAAGGAAAAAAATAGTTTAAATCAATATTTACACCCTGCAAGAAATATTTGGTTGAAATTAATAACCAGTTTTGGTATTCATCTTTTTTCTGTTTTTGAAAATAAGGTCAGCCAAGCTTATAAAAAAATATATATATACATATATAAAATAAAATAAAACAGAAAAAGAAAAACATTAAAAGCGAAACCAAAACTTATATCCAGTTCAAGACAGAGGAGCCCCTGTAACACATTGTGGAACGATATATGTTATTTTTGTTTGTGTATCTGCACAGCATTGAAAAAAATAATAGGCACAATTATTATGAAGGGAGCAACTCACACTACACACACACACACACACACACACACACACACACACAGGTTTTTAAAGATATTTCGCAAAACGACCTTTATTTGTTGCTATCATCTCTTGTTTACCTTTAACACTTTCATTAAAAAAAATTCGAAATATTGTCAAACGTTTTTAGAAAACTTGTCTGACCTTGTACGACATCTTTGGACTTTCTCCTTATTTCAAGTTCAAACCACTCAAAAGTCTACATATTTCTTTTATAACGATTAACAACCACATATATTTTACGACAAATATTTAATTCTCTAAATTAATTTAAGATCTATATAAACGATTTAGATTGAATTTATAGCATTCGACAGAGAGTTCTAAAACTAACTGCTTGTTCGAAGATGTCCACAGATTTCTTTCAATTCCGTAATTGTATTTTGTTCGATTTTTATTTATATTCCTTCATACTCCATTATTTTCCATTTCGATTTTACAGTGATAAATTTTTTTATACCCATTGGTGTTTCATTAAGTTGTTTTCACTTTTAAAGCTCACATTAAGCTATTTTCTTAACATGCAAAGCTTATTTTACTCGCACTCCTAAAAATATGCATGTTTTTATAGTTTACTTCAAATGGAGGTAATACAAGATTTCATTGTTTATTTCATTTTAAATTTGATTTGATTAAAAATGAAATTTTCGTTTTTCGTTTTCTAAAGACTAAACTTTCGGCATTGGAGCCACTGTCGGAATTGGAGCCACTTTCGATCGGAATTGACATGGCTGATAAAACAAAATTTATTTTTTTTTAACAATCACCACCAACGAGACTATTAGTTATTTGCAGAAAACAGCAAAGGTCTTTGATCGGAATTGAACAGACAAACTCCGGCACCTCCCCAGGCCATCTTTGCAACTCCCCGCTGATAACAACTAGAATACACCAGAAAATTTAAAATATATATTTCGCCAACATATTGAGAAAATTTAGGCCGATTAGATTGGATTTTCATTATTCGCCAAATTTTTTCAAATTCTAAAATATGATTATAGGATAAATTTTATAACAATTTGGGATGAATTACAAAATGATTTTGAAGAACTATTAAAGTTTCAGGCTGAAATATTATTTTTTTTTTTAATTTTATTTTCGTTCGTTATCAAAACTGATCCATATTTACAGCGATAAATTTTCTTGAACCGTTGTCGCTGCACATTGGGGATTTTTGCAAAATAAATGGTAATAAATCTAATATTTCAAAACTACTATTTGGAAAAATTAAACACTTTTAGAGGAAGAATCAGAAACGCACCTCTCGGTGGTTTTCTTGTACTTTTTTTGATTTCTTTTCGATTTACGTACTCGTATGCTTTTATTGTTGCACCTCTTATTTTTTTCAACACTGTATGCGTGAAGAAGTTTTTTTTATTTTGCCTACACAAGCGATCAGACAGATATCTTTTTTTTTTTTTTTTTTTTTTTTTTGACGAATTTATGATCTGTTTAAAAGCTGCTTCAAGTAACCCGTATTTAGGTTAAAGCAACCGAACAAAAATATGTTTATAATAATTTTATAAAATCTAAATCATAAACAGGTGTAATGTGGGTTCGTGAATTTGATTAAAATTATGAGCAGGTACATAATTTTTAGCTGATAACAGATGTTGTAACAACAACCAACTGTCAATAACATCAAATCTAACGTTTAATAATTTGCTAAATTCGTATAGTCATATATGTGTATGTGTATCTTAAAATATAAATGTGTTTGTGTTACAAAGATGGGATAAACTATTTCGAATATTTCAAGTACAAGAACTTGTGATTAACGTTTGTAATTTGCGACCACGTGAATTTTTAATTTTTTTAATAAAACAAATTTATTTATAGATTTAAAGAACAAAATCTTATATAACAATTGTGTAACGGGTTTCCCAAAAAGGAAATAAACACGTATGTGCCTTTTTTGAAAAATAATCGTATTTCCAAGCAAAATATGTGAAAAAAAAGATGCCATAATTGTTATGCCCTCCTTGACTTTTTCTTCTTATTATTTTTTTTTTTGTTTTGGACAACAATTTTTGGCTTAAATTTAAAAAAAAATAATAAAACTAAAAAACAAATAGTGGTGAAAGTATTTTGCAAAAAATTTCAAGTGTTGTTTGACTTCTTAATGAATAACAACAAGAGATTTAAATATGTGAAGTGCTAATTCGTATACTTGTAAGATTTTGGCAGCAGCACAGCAGCAGGTTTTTTATGAAAGTGAAATTTAATAACATTATGGAAATAAAATTATGAAAAAGCAGTTCACATAAACGCAAAACTTGCGCATAACAAATTATGAAGAACTGAATAAAGTTAAGAAACTTGGCATGAATATTTTATTTAATATTTTAATCAAAAGTAGAGCCTGAATTAGTTTTCCCATTTTTTAATTATTTAACTTTTATTCGAAGTTTAGGATCATCGAAAATTCTGTGGTCAAAAACCAAAAAATCTTAAGTCGAGTTAGAACGAAATTGAGTTTGTTAAGCGATTCCATCCATATGCCTGCCATCAATTTGTCCCGCTTATTTAAGTTTTCCAATTCGGCCTTTCTGTATAAAAATATTAAAGGAAATTAACTGACGTCAAAGACCTTGATGTCCTAAAGAAATTGTAAAACGACTTAAGCGGTTGTATGGCTTGTGACCA
Organism: Lypha dubia; assembly: GCA_947311025.1. NCBI lineage: Eukaryota > Metazoa > Arthropoda > Insecta > Diptera > Tachinidae > Lypha > Lypha dubia. The sequence goes on along the minus strand of OX371260.1, from coordinate 3,971,710 downwards.
AAGAGTGAATTGTTAAGAAATCGGATTCACATACGAGTACATCCAGGAACAGTGTGGGTTCTTAGCAAAAAACATGAAATTATTTAAAAATGTTAATCGAGTGGCATTTGGCCATTCTGAGATTTAGTGTACTTTTGCACTCATTTGCTTATTTGTAAGAAAAGTAGGAACTATGTGATGTCTAGATAAAAGTAGAACTTTTATTTGAAATTTTAATCAAATCGTGGAAGGTGACCCATTTCTCAATATTAAATGATTTGTTCGAAAGAAACCTTAGGCTGAAAGTTTTTTTTTAGATTTGATTTGTTCGAGAAAATGATATTTTGATTGTTGTTACAATAACAATTAAGTGAAGCAGCTAAATTTGATTGTTAATAATTTCTCTGACCAAATCCCATCCCTGTCTGTCTGAGTTAAATATTTCATTTTGTACATTTAGTCTAGCAGTGAAAAAGTGAAATGAGAAGAAAATTTTGAGAAAATAGAAATTGTTTGGAAATAAATAATTTAATTTCTAATTCCGTTCAATTAACAACACGGTGTTAATCAAGACCAATTTATTGTATTTACGTTGAAAATATTTATGGACGAGTATGTACTCATACATGTTTAGATATTAATGGGCGTAAGTTATCTAAAAACAAGCATTTACAAAGAGGAAGTGGAATATTTTTTTTATAAGTGTAGAACTCTCATATTGCTTATTTAACCTCCAATTTAATATTTAATATAAAAAATGTAAAAAATTGCAAAAATCAAATGTTAGATAATAATATTACTTTAAAAAAAAAACTACTCTCAGGAAACTTTTTATTTAATTTGAGTGCTAAAGTTCTAAAAGTTAGAATGTTTTTTTTTTACCAAATTTAGGAACAATTTGTTATACGATTGAAATTATTTTATTTCAGTTATAAAACAAATGATTTAAAGTGCCATGGCCACGTATCAAATTGGCTTGACAAACAACATGTATGTGTTGGTAAATATTATTTTGCTTAACGCAGCAACGTGTCAAAATTTTCTTAATTTTATTTATTATCTAACATTTATAATATTAATTATCTTACCTTTTTATATGCGATTGACTTACAGGGCCTTTATATTAAGTTATTATGAAAATAATTAAATATATTTTGTTAATTTTAATTCAATAAATATAAAAATTTTCATAACATTTACATTTTTTTCAACATTTGGTTTATTTTTAATTAATTTAATTTTTAAATCAGGCGATAAAATTTAATTAATTCCAGTATGAATTTTTTTTATCCATTTTTTTTATTGCGTTATCAAATTTTTCGCGTACGATATTGGCGCTGCGCAAACTAAATAAAAATAAGATTTGATGTAATTACGCAGCAACACATCAAATTTGCTTCAAATTACTGTATAGACGGCAGTGAATATCTAAATTGTTTTGATTTTCGTCAAACTCACATGGACATATACGTCAGAGTTTTTTTCACTAACACAATCAAAAAAACATTTGTTTGTCAAGCCAATTTGATACGTGGCCATGGCGCTTAAGAAATGACTTACTCCGGAATGGTTCATAAAAATTTTAATACTTAAAAATGGAAAAGGGCTATCCTCACTTTAATGGGGTTTTCTTTTCTACACATAAAATGGCTCCTTTTGAAAGGTACATACATATATAAAAATGTCTTGCCGGCAAGGAGTTTGCTCAGGTTTATGGAAGTGGGCTTTGTAAGGCCAGGATTTACAGGTCATACATCACTCTTGAAAAAGATTGGTTTTAGCAGACGGGAGACCATATCCCCTGGTTTTACGGACTCCAAGGTTGTTGAGACTAATTTTATTAGAACGTCTTCACTAGTAATTCCGGATAAGGATCTTTGGGTCAAATCTGATAGACTGTACGAGGGCTGCGCGGTCTTTACAGATGGATCGAAAATGAAAATAGGTACGGGTGCTGGCGTCTATTTTTTAGGAACGGACATTCGTAGGTCTTTTAGGTTACCGAACCAATGTAGTGTATTTCAGGCTGAGATCCTAGCGATCCTCAGGGCCACGGAACTAGTGACAGAACAAGTAACTGAAGGCGTGGGGGTAACATTCTACGTTGAAAGTCAGGCGGCGCTAAAAGCTTTGAAGGGGGATAGTGTCAAATCGAATCTGGTCAGCAAGTGTAGGCTATCTCTCAACCTGCTTATGGACAAATTTAGCGTGAAGCTATGTTGGGTACCAGGACATTGCAATATTGAGCGAAACGAAATCGCTGATGAGCTGGCAAGAGTATGGTCAGCATTAGATGTGGCAGTTAGTGACAGGTCGGTTAAACCTCCAATCGGTCACTACTATAGGGAACTCAGCAATTGGGTAATTAGCAGAATTAAACATTCCTGGAGGAATAGAGAAGATTGTAGAGTCTCGAGGTCCATATATGGACAGAACTAGACTCAGGTAAATCTGATCTACTGCTGGGTATGAATAGAAAGGTTTTAGAGTCTTAGTAGGCGCCTTGGCTGGCCATTGCTCCGTTAGAGCGAGGACCAGCATATGGGGAAATGGCACCCCGGATTTCTGTAGGATGTGTGGGGATGAAAAGGAGCCAGAAACTATAGAGCATATCATCTGTCATTGCCCAAGGCTGCAACGCCATAGGCAAAGATGGCTGAGCAGACGTTTCCATGAGGGCATTAGTGATATCGCGAAGTGCAAGCTTGATGATATCAGGGACTTTATCATGGGAATTAAATGGCTGAATGATGGATGATAACGGCTCTTTGTTTCTCCTTGAACAATAAGGAGACTAATTAGTCAATAAATTAAAAATGAAGGGAATCACAATGGATCCAATTGGGTCTCCGAGTGGATGTGTATTTCACACTACCCTTCCTAATCTAACCTAAATGTCTTGCCAACCCTGACAGCTAAGTTTTACAGCGCACTATCAACACTGTCGATTTTTACGGGGCAAAAGGTGCAATGCCTTCCATAATTAGTGAGGGCGACTATTTTAGAATCAAACACACTGCCCTTTTAGAGAGCAAAACATTTTTAAGAAACGAATACAAAAGTACATTTTCTGCATGGAGTTGTACCATTTTTTTTTTTTTTTTTATAGAAAAGAAAACACCATATAAGTTTATATTTTTTCTCATATTGGAAATTTTTTAAAAATTTAATGAAAATAATTTTTTAAATTATTTTTAGTTTATTTACTTAGTTTTTGTTTATGTAAGAAATTTCGAATTTAGTACTTATATGTATGTACTAACTGTACCTATAACCGAAGTTCCTTGGTTTGAGTCCCAAATAACGTAAGTTTTATAAAAATGTTTTCAACACCCCCTCATTCCAGATAATACAAATACATGTTATGTAAATAAGCATTTCGTACGTACCAGCGTAGCAGATGGGCAAGTTCAGAAGAAGGAAAAACAAGGAAATGAAAAATGAGTAGCAAGATGGCACATGTGGCGCACATGACGAAATTGTTACTACTTTTGTGATAAACACTGAACTTATTTTGTTTTTGTAAATATTTTTCTAGTTTTTAGCAAAAAAATGTCCTGTTTAAAACGAAATTTGTATTTGCTAACATCAAGGAAATTTTTACTGAGTTTCTGTAAAAAACAGCATTGGCGCCATACGACAACCAATTTTAACTCAATTAAGTAAAATTTCCATAATTTGAATTGAGTTTTTTAGTGTATTTCTACTGCAGTTCAAAATTCCTAGAGAACTACAGAACTAGATTAAAGTGAAATTTAATTTTTCAGGGTTAAATTACTGCCCACACCACGATTGAAATTCTTATTAAAAATGACAACTTCAATCAGCTGTGCTGTGCACTTCGATAAATTGTTACTCGTATTATGATTTACAAGTAAAGCGGTTGTGAATCATAATAAAATAATTGACGCAGACTTCTTGAAAAAGAGCAGTTCAAAATCGAGAGAGAGACAGACTTTTAATATTTAACAAAAAAATCATTAATTGCATTGTATGTATTTGATTTTGAACCTAAAAAAATAAATTTATACGACTATGTTATATACGATTCATAATTTTATATTCATAAACGACTTGGCAGGGATACAGAGGAAAAATTAACATCAGTTTTGCGACAAACCCCCCAGCACCAAATGTCCAATTCAGATTCAGTGGTTTTCAAGTTTGAAGCATGCTAAACTTTGATTACTACAGTAACGATGTGAAAAGTAATAGTCGCAGAAATCTCCGTTTTTTTTTTCTTCTAAATTCTTTTGTAACGGGAAAAACATAAATCTCTCTCTTAACTCTTAGTTCGATCAAAGGAACAGAAAAGAAAAATACTCGTTCGTATGTAGAAAATTAAAATAATAAAAAAATTTAATAGGAAACAAAATTTTTATGACATTCGAATTTTTGATGCACCAAAAGAAATAATAGACAACATTGTGGTCGTCTTTGTTTGTGCACAATATCAACATATTTTTGTTGCATTTGTTATTGTAATATTGTTGCCGTGAACAGCCACTTGAATAACTGAGAAAGTGTTTGAACCAAGAAAACAAATTTTTAAGTTTTTGTCTTGACTTATTAAAAACTTTTGATAAGTTTTTAGTTTTTCTTTTGCATTTTGAATTGGTGATCGTTTGCATGTTTAATAGCTTAATACAGAGGGAGGAGAGACAATAGCTATTGTTGCTGCTGATTCTGCTGCTGCTGCTCCTCGCTCATGCTTGTTGCTCTTGTGTTGCTGAACGAACGTGCGCTTTCTATTTGCGTTTATTTATTGTTAACTGATGATAGATGAATTCGTTTAATTTCAGTTAATTTTTATAGTATTTGCTTTTTATTTAAATTCAACTATAAACATTTCAAAACAAAATTAACAATTTCTGGTTGCTTTTTTTTACAAAAAAAAAGTGCACTAAACATTATGAATTAAAAATTAGCAACAACTATTGCATATTAAAATATATAAATATCTGTACGTTTTTAAATGCATAAAATATATTTCAGATTTGATAGATGAACGGACATTTTTATAAAAATGTTTAGCAGTGTCAACTATGCACCACATTAAGCAAAAGTTTTTATTTTAAAACTAAAATTTTAGTTAGCAGACGCGGGAAAGTTGTACAACATTCATTTCTTTGCGTTTCTTTTTTTTTTCTTTTTTTTTTTTGTAAATATATTTATTATCCAAACAAATTTTTCAATTGATTTCATGTACATATAAATTATTTACAAGCTAAGAAATAAATAAATAAAAAAAAACGACAGCACCAGCGAACACAAATAAATAAAATGTTAAAGACAAACATTCATACAGAAGTAATGTTTCAAAAAAATTAAAAAAACTAACTGGCAAACTATTGAACATAAATAAATGCATTTTAATTATGCCAACAGCCATTAAAAGGGTTTTCAATTGAATTGAGGACAAGTCAATTTATTATATTATATATGCACAAATACATATATGTATGTATGTTCATACATATGTATGTTGTGTAACAAAAATAAGCTTTAAATATTTTTTTTAATTTCTTCTATATTTTATAATAATAATTAAAGCTACGCTCACAAAAAAAACGTAACCAAGAAAGAAACTTCAAAATTAATTCTTTTAATTGCAGTATTTTTTTAATTAAATTTCCGCATTTTTTATAAGCTGCATAAAAATACTTTTTTGAAGAATAGTTAACATTATTTTGCAATATAAAAACCAAGGTAAATAACACTTATCCCTAAGCAAAACTATGGGTTGCGTTTTGTTTGACAAATATTTAATAAATGTAAACGTAGCTTAATACATCCATATTTATTTATATTTGTAGTTACATAAAATAATTGAAGCATTTACAATTAAACTTCATAATTAGTTCATTAATTGTTTAATAGTATGGAAGTGCCATAAAAGCACTCTGTTTATTAACAACATTTAAACTTGACTGAATGGATGGCCGGGTGGCTGCCTTGTTAACTTATGGAGAAATATTCAACTTAATACGAGTATGAAAAAAAATTATTTTACTCACAAATGTCATGGTCAGTTCTAAACCGTTTTATATTATTTTTTTAAAGTTTGAAAAATTTTGTTTTTGTTTACAACCTTAACCGCAGATGACGATGTAATTTGTGCATCTCTGCGGTTTTCATGAACAGCCACGTATGTCAATTTCTATTGATTTGTTTTATAAGATTTTTACATGGACGTAAAATTGTTAGAAATTACACAAATGCCACAAGTAGTTGCCTACTAAAATAAGATTTCATATCTGAAGTCTTTTTAATAGTTCGGTTTATTGCATTTATTATTTTACGGTATCGATGACTTAATATAAAAAACGTGTAGCTTGATTTTTTTTTTTTGTTATTCTGTTAGACAATATTGTTGCCGTGAACAGCCACTTGAATAACTGAGAAAGTGTTTGAACCAAGAAAACAAATTTTTAAGTTTTTGTCTTGACTTATTAAAAACTTTTGATAAGTTTTTAGTTTTTCTTTTGCATTTTGAATTGGTGATCGTTTGCATGTTTAATAGCTTAATACAGAGGGAGGAGAGACAATAGCTATTGTTGCTGCTGATTCTGCTGCTGCTGCTCCTCGCTCATGCTTGTTGCTCTTGTGTTGCTGAACGAACGTGCGCTTTCTATTTGCGTTTATTTATTGTTAACTGATGATAGATGAATTCGTTTAATTTCAGTTAATTTTTATAGTATTTGCTTTTTATTTAAATTCAACTATAAACATTTCAAAACAAAATTAACAATTTCTGGTTGCTTTTTTTTACAAAAAAAAAGTGCACTAAACATTATGAATTAAAAATTAGCAACAACTATTGCATATTAAAATATATAAATATCTGTACGTTTTTAAATGCATAAAATATATTTCAGATTTGATAGATGAACGGACATTTTTATAAAAATGTTTAGCAGTGTCAACTATGCACCACATTAAGCAAAAGTTTTTATTTTAAAACTAAAATTTTAGTTAGCAGACGCGGGAAAGTTGTACAACATTCATTTCTTTGCGTTTCTTTTTTTTTTCTTTTTTTTTTTTGTAAATATATTTATTATCCAAACAAATTTTTCAATTGATTTCATGTACATATAAATTATTTACAAGCTAAGAAATAAATAAATAAAAAAAAACGACAGCACCAGCGAACACAAATAAATAAAATGTTAAAGACAAACATTCATACAGAAGTAATGTTTCAAAAAAATTAAAAAAACTAACTGGCAAACTATTGAACATAAATAAATGCATTTTAATTATGCCAACAGCCATTAAAAGGGTTTTCAATTGAATTGAGGACAAGTCAATTTATTATATTATATATGCACAAATACATATATGTATGTATGTTCATACATATGTATGTTGTGTAACAAAAATAAGCTTTAAATATTTTTTTTAATTTCTTCTATATTTTATAATAATAATTAAAGCTACGCTCACAAAAAAAACGTAACCAAGAAAGAAACTTCAAAATTAATTCTTTTAATTGCAGTATTTTTTTAATTAAATTTCCGCATTTTTTATAAGCTGCATAAAAATACTTTTTTGAAGAATAGTTAACATTATTTTGCAATATAAAAACCAAGGTAAATAACACTTATCCCTAAGCAAAACTATGGGTTGCGTTTTGTTTGACAAATATTTAATAAATGTAAACGTAGCTTAATACATCCATATTTATTTATATTTGTAGTTACATAAAATAATTGAAGCATTTACAATTAAACTTCATAATTAGTTCATTAATTGTTTAATAGTATGGAAGTGCCATAAAAGCACTCTGTTTATTAACAACATTTAAACTTGACTGAATGGATGGCCGGGTGGCTGCCTTGTTAACTTATGGAGAAATATTCAACTTAATACGAGTATGAAAAAAAATTATTTTACTCACAAATGTCATGGTCAGTTCTAAACCGTTTTATATTATTTTTTTAAAGTTTGAAAAATTTTGTTTTTGTTTACAACCTTAACCGCAGATGACGATGTAATTTGTGCATCTCTGCGGTTTTCATGAACAGCCACGTATGTCAATTTCTATTGATTTGTTTTATAAGATTTTTACATGGACGTAAAATTGTTAGAAATTACACAAATGCCACAAGTAGTTGCCTACTAAAATAAGATTTCATATCTGAAGTCTTTTTAATAGTTCGGTTTATTGCATTTATTATTTTACGGTATCGATGACTTAATATAAAAAACGTGTAGCTTGATTTTTTTTTTTTGTTATTCTGTTAGACAAATAAATTGAAAAACAAGAGTTGTTTTATTTAGTTTTTTCCTTCCCCTGGAATATAACAACAAAATTAACCATAAAAATTTTTAGAAATCGGGAGGTGAGTTGTCTCTCCATAAAATTTTTTATCTTATATCTTCTATTTATATGGAATAATTTTCCAAATTTTGATTTTTTTTGATGGGGTTTGCAGTATTGTGTTATTTTTTTTTTTTTTTTTAATCAGGGCAACTTTTAGTCCTGCAGTAAAAAAGAGGGTTCAATTGTAAAATTTAGTTAAAGTTTGTTTTAATAAGTTAAACATCAGCTTGTTGTATGAAAATTAGCCTGAGCAGCAGCACTTAAAATGTGCTTGAAACATTTTTAATTTTTCGTAAGATGCACAATTTTTTTAACAAATGGTTAAAAATGTGTGTTATAAAATTGCCTATTGAAAAGTACTTTAAAATCTAGAGGGTTGCACAGATTTCAAATTTTAAAGATATAAAATGAATTTCTCGTGCCTGCGCAAACAAATCGAAGTTATTCTCACTTTAGAACGTAAACTAAAATTACTTAAATATATTTTGATACATATTACGAACTGTGGCGATTTTACTGGACAATCTGAAAATGTCTACAATTATATTTCGCCTGAACTTTTTCGAAAAAAAAAAAAAAAAAAAATCATTTTGATTTTCGTTTCTCTTTCTGGCCAAACAATAATTTCATAAAACAAAACATCAATTGAAATTCCTTTGAGTGTATTTGTCAAATGTTTACAAAATAGGAGAACAAAACAAAGAATACGCAAAAGTTAATGAATGCCATACACGAAAATAAAAGAAAGCTAAAGCGGAAAAGTCGAAAAAGAAAACAAATCAACAAACAAGACACACAACGTTTTCCGATTCAATATTTTTCTTTCGTTTGACAAATAAAAAAAATTACATAATGCAGAAAATTTATTAAAAAAACAAAAAAAGCCAAAAAAAAAAAAACAAGATGAGGAGGAAAAAAGCCGCCAAAACATGCAAGCAAAAAAAGAAAAGTACGTTAAATAAAAGGCACAAAATTGTTAACAAAAAAATAAGTAAAATGAAATAAAAAGAAAAAAAAACAACTACGATTCCTAATTAGTGAAGTAATATATAATAAGTTGAATGAATATTTTTTATACAAACATACATACATACATACATACAAACATACATATGTAGATATGTATGTATGCATGTATGTTCAAGAAAAATATATAATAAATTAACTATTCTGGAATAAAAATATAAAGAAAATATGGGTACTTAATATAACTGAAAAGTTAAACCAAAAATAAAATTATATTGTTGCTTTGGACGTGTGTTTGTGTGTGTGTCTGTTAGCGTCTTATAAATTTCACTTTCATTTCATAAACAGCAACTGAAGCAGATACCACAACAACGCTTAAAGTTGCTGGTGGATTGTTGTAAGTAGTAATAAACAAACAAACAACCAACCATTGATTCAAACTGTTACCAACAAAAAAATACCTGCACTTTAGTTACAAAAATTCCACTTCATGCTTTTTATTTTTACATATTTTCATTTATTTATTTCGTTTTGAATGAAAAACAAAAACGTTAACTCAGACAATAACCACCGTTATGGCTGACGGTGGTGTGGCACCGTTGAAGAAAATTCAGTCAGTCATTTAGACTTTGACCAAATTATAAGTTTGATCATTTTAGTTTCAACTTGACACTTTTTTTTGCGTTTTGAGACTTATTGTCATTGCCTTTAAGCCACAGAGACAATACAATGTTATTGAGCAGTTAAGAGTATTTTTAAACTGTAACTACTTGTAGGTATGGATTGGGAAATATTTTTGAATACTATATTGTTGCATATTTATTTACTTCTAGCAATTGTATGACCATACATACATACATACATACATACATTAAAACTAGAATTTGTACTAACTTAGAATATTATCTCAGTCACTGATTAATCAAAGTTTTATGATAAGTTAAGAATCTGTTAGCAGCATGCGTGAAGCCTAGACTGTCTTTCCGTTGTCACCTTTAACTTTCTATAATAAACACTTAGCTTTAATCGAAAACGTTCGCGGACTATTTGAGTGTCAATAATTCGATCATTAGGTGTCAGTCACAAAATTTTCCCCAAAAGAAAAATGATATACTTACATAAAATTCATGAAATTGTGGTTGCTTTTTGAAAATTTAAGGCGGACATTAAAGAGAAAAGATTGTCAACAATATCTTAATTTAAAATGGAGGTGTTAATTTTTACAACAACAACAAAACGCCATGAAAAATGAAATATGGATAGTTTTTATGTTTTCATTATATAGACGACAACCATTAAATATTTAACAAAAACGAAAAACTAATTTTGCCTGCATACTTTCTTTATAAGCTTTTATAATTTAATATGTACATATGTATGCATATCCCAGCAAAATTTCTTAAAATGTTTGTCAAGCATACAGACACAAGTATACACATACAGCCAGAGTTTTTAAATGAGTTACAAAGTAAAGTTTTAAATAATCTTCTTATAAAAAGCTGAAAAGCAACTTGTTTCACTAAATTTTTTAAATCCTTGAAGGTACCGACCTATTTTAACTATTATCTATGTTTCAACATATTGTCTTAAGATTTTCAAATTTTTAAAATATAAATTATTAAAAAAATATCTAAATATATATTTCGTTGGTAGCCATACCAACTCATCAGTAGATGTTTTACCCTTTATGTTTAAAAAATTTTAAAGCTCATCCATTTATAATAAAAATTTTTAAACATAAAGGGTAAAACATCTACTGATGAGTTGGTATGGCTTTAAAGCTCATCCATTTATAATAAAATTTTTTAAACATAAAGGGTAAAACATCTACTGATGAGTTGGTAGGGCTACCAACGAAATATATATTTAGATATTGTTAACCCGCAACAAATAAATAAAATTTAAAACATAAATACTTGAGTACATGCTCAAATAAATGTAAAATTTTATTAAAAAAATATTTAAAATGTGTGTGAATAATTTTTTTTTACCAATTACTAATTCGAAACTATCTAGAAACATTTTTAAAATTGTTATTTCTTTTTAAAATATTTAAATAATTCCAAAACGTCACGTTTACGCCAAATTTGCTGCTGTGGTTTAAGATTGGGTTCATAATTTTTTCTTCGTCATTTCTTTATTTAAAAATTAAAAAAAAAAACTTTTCTCAGAAAGCAGATTTTATACCTAATACGAAACCGAAGCTGAATATTTAAACATGTGTACTCTTTCATATTAAAATTTTTGTTAATAATTTCATTAATAAAATAACAGCTATAAAAGGGCTATCATGCAAATTAAAGAAACTAATAAATCTTAGAAGAATTCTTCTGTTGTCACGCATAAATTATTCAATATTATTATTTTATGGTTAAAAGTGTTAATTTCTTGAATATATTATTCTGGCAAAGATTATATCTAATTTAAAAACAAATTTAAGAAATAAATCTATACTGAAAGATAAATTAGTATTTAAGGTCCAAATACTGGAAACTTCTTAATCTTTTTCATGTCTAGCAATCTAAACTAGATAAGCATACCTATCTGCCATTTTATTATATTTTGATTACAGTTATGAATAAATTCATAATTTTTGTATGATAACAATACAAATTAAGGGCAGCTCACGTATTACTTACCAACATTTTCGATTTAAAAAAAATTTTATTATAATTTCTGTAGTCATTGTGAACGCCCAAGGATCTACCGTTTTACACGGGATAATTTTTTTAAATTGCTTGAAACTATGTAACGAAAATAATTAGAAATTTTTTTAATATTGTTCGAAAAAATTAAGTTTACAAGTCTATTATCATGTGGCTTACATTTTTAGGGCAACTAATAGTGATTGTAATTTTCAAAAGTTATTTTCAAAACTAGCGTTTTTCGCCACACAATTGAATGTCTTTAATATTTTTAAAATTTATTTTATAGAAAAAAGAAAAAGCTTTCCACACATGTTCATATTAAATATTTTAAATAGTTTTTTGCAGAAAAATATTTTATGAATTTTGTATGAGTTTCTTTTTTTATAATTTTGCTTACCATTGAATTAAAAAATGAATTTGGTGCTATTGTCGTTGCATTTTTAGTAAATCCATGAAAATAACGTTTAGGCTGTTGAAAATGTAACGGTGCATTAGACAGTGAAGCGGAAGTGGTGCAGCTCAACAACCTTGCAGCAGGTATAACAGTGGCGTATTTACTATTTGCCATAGATTCATCAAAATTTTTTCGATGCTTGTTTTCATGCTGCTCCTGTTGTAAGATAAGATGACATACAAAACGATGATTGTGATAACGACGCGAACCGACTGCCACAAACAGTCCTTGGCGACCGGAAGTACTTAAACATGCCATATTTTTAATTAATATAATTTAATTGAGTTAACAAGAACGTTGCACGCTTTTATAATTATGTGAAAATTAAAACTTCGCAATAGATTTACTTTTTGAATATTGAAACTATTTGATATAAATATTTTTTTTAACTGTTACGACTTCATTTGTAACAACTAAAATTTAAGGACAATTTTTTTCAACTATTAAATGATTTATTATTTAAAAAAAAACAAATTTCTCTTTAATTATACACTTCCACTCTTTAAATAAATCTTGCGTTATTTTTATTTAATATTTAATTTGGTACTTGTTATGACTTTTTTGTATTAAGAAAAAAAAGTAAAATGAACGTTTGACTAATATTTCTTCGTTTTTTTTTTTTTTTTTTGCACGACTAAGGACGGCTTAAAGACAAAAAATCGAGCGTTGCGTTTGGCTCTAACAGCTTCAGCAAAATGTTTTTTATTTCATGCTTCAAGTGCCCAAGAGCTTAAGTTTATTGAAAAACTTTTTAACCTGGCTGACGGTTTGGCTGGCTGGCTGGCTAGCTATTCGCCAGTTTGGTTTATACGACTTCTGTTAAGCTTGGCTTTATTGTTACACACATGCACTGTAGCTGCGTTCGTCAACAATACTTGTTTCGAAGCAGAGGCGCCTGCGCCTATGTTTCGTTTTTGCCAAATTTTCGTTACTATAAAAGAGCGTCTCAATATGCGGTGAATTTGATGGAATCAATTATGTCTCTCTCTCCCTCTCCAACTTTTACAATTGTTTTCTTTTGTATGAAGTTTATTGAATTTGAACTTGGCTTGCTGAATGTATGTACGTATTTATGTATGTAAGTACATATATATTTACTAATATGCCATGAAACTGGCTGCCAAATTAAAAGCACCACAATAATTTTGTAAAATCAAACAAAAAAAAACTCCCGTAATGAATAATTTCTTCTTTGCACTATTGATCATTTGCAGGTGCTTATGCAGCCAGTGTCGTTTCACCTTGGTCCAAAGTTAACCATTCATCTCCATGGAAAAGTTATATATTTTTAAAGGTATTTAGGATATTTGATTGTTATTTCACCATTTTACTGCCTTATTTATTTATGTCTTATTCAGTGGAGTAATTTATATCATTTTTCTAATAAAATTTCAAAGATGTTGCTTAATAATAGGAACTTTGTTTTTTTCTCTTAATATTGCCACTTTTGACGTAACTTTTTTCTTGGTCAACATATGGTTGTAAATTTCCCTACTTTCGAACATGTGTTTAACGAATTAGCTTAACAAAACAAAAATGCAGTGTTACCGTATCTTCATTTTTTAAAAAGCTTTTTGAGTCATCCTGATTTTTAATTTTTATACATAACTATTAAATCAAGCGTGATTCATTTTAAAACATCAAAATTTATGTTTATTTCGGTATTTTGTTAAACGTTTGGGTTTCATTTATTTATTTATAGGTTTCTGATCTTGTTTTTTTTTATTTTTGTCCAAAATAATAATTTTCTTGTTGTCAAACATTATTGCTCAGCAATGTGTTCTGATATATGTTGCGGGATATGTTTATCAATATATTTCCCACCGGTCCACAAATTTTATTATTTTGCAATATAGTTGCGGATAATTGTCAAACTTACTTAAAATGTTTTGCGATAGTTCTTTCTGTGACGAAACTTGGCAGCTCTAATAAGTGTTGATCAAAAGCTTTTAACATAGCAGCTCTGTTCTTGTCTGACAGTTTGGCAAACTTGGTAACCTTAACAGATGTTTTGTTTTAACCGTGCCCGTAACTCGTGAAATATAAATTTGTCGATTTTCTATTGAAAATTAAATAAAAATGCCTTGTAATCTTGTTGTCTCTATATCAATCTTCCTGAGACGTTTGGATTCACTATTACCCACATTTTTCCCACAAAATTCGGGTATTAATTTCATATATGAATATACGATAATGGTGTTTCATTTGCCAAATTTTTATTTTTAGCTTTCGCCATAGCTGGCATGCCAAGTACTGTTGGGCGATTGGATAAGTTTGATCAACCACCGCAGCGTTCCCTTAAGGATATAATTGGTGATGGCATTTTGTGGGCTGTACCCAAACATAGGCGCACAGTAGAAAAGCGCTTAAATCGTAAATTTGGTTATCCAGAGTACAACTGGAAACCATTGCGTGTAAAGACTCATTTGCAAACATGTAATCAATGCGGTCATCATCGTGAAGCTGGCATCTTATGCCCTCATTGCTATAGAAAAGTGCGTACGGAAACTAAACTTATGCAAAAGCAAATACAACAACAATTAGGACTTGACCCTGTGGAACAAGATGTTGTAGTGTTGTACAAAGAAGAACGTAGTGACCAACCTGTAGAGACACTCAATGGTAAACGTATTGTTGAAATGCCAAAACCGAGGCCATTGTGGTTTACCAAAAATCTTTTGCAAAAAACCACGCAGCAACCTGCAAACTCCAAAGAGGTTAAACCAAATGATTTGGGTTAATAGAATTGTCTTTAGGCCTCTATTTACCAATAGGAATTAAAAATAAAATAAAAATCTTCAAAAACTAACAGCAATTTTTTTATTGAGTCTTATGTCTTTTTTAGATAAGTTTTTTAAAAACCCGTTATTAAAGTCAATGGCACTCATAGCTTTTTTTCCCTCTACACGCACTTTAAAAACTTCTACAAACGTATTAAAAGCACACTTTACTAGCAGGCATTTACGATCTCTGTGATATTCCAATGAACCCGCAACAGCATCTTGCACAAATGGGGATTTAAGTGAAGCTGGTGGTAGCTTTACATCTAATAACTCAATAATTTTGCCAAAAAATATTGATGTTAAAACTTTAAATGTATATAAAGCTCGATGACGATTATATACTTCTTGGGCTGACATATTCTCCCAATCAATTTCCGTTATAGCTGATGTGATTTTAGGAGCTTGAAATGTAGAAAATATATTTCAGTGCTAGATTGTTAGATTACATTGAAATGCAATTTTAAGCTAATTCTGGGGACTTCCGATCATCCTTTAACTTCTTGAATTTTTTTTTTTATGAATTTTAATACTTTCTTGTAGTATTTTTGAAGAAACTGTAATGATATATAAAAAACTTACCATAGGTAGCTTCATTTTCATTTTGCTTTAAAGGATTATCAAACGTATTAGGATAACCTTTGATCACTTCTAACAATGAGTTGGCCCCTTCGTGAGCCAATTCTTTATAAAGTTCCGGCATATATACATCTGGTTTAATAGGTACCGATTTCTTCGCAAAAATCTAAAGAAAATTAGTATTCTAAATATATGTGTATGCACATGATTGCAATCATTTACATCACCAATATCGAAACGCTTTGGTACTATACGCATAATGCTGACACCAGTTTCATTATCTCCGTTCATGATAGCATAAATAATTGGTGCTGCACCACGCCACCTGGGCAATAAGCTGGCATGAACATTTATCATACCTCTAATAAATTAAGTATGAATAAGTTCTTTAAGAATTTCATAAAATATTAAACCTTACAAAGGGAACGCATCAATTATTTGTGAAGGCAATAAGTGGCCAAACGACACAACAACTCCCAAATCATAAGAGCGACAATTATCTGCAACAATGGGCCATTTTATTAAAGATAATTTGTGCTGTTCTGCATACAAACGCACAGAATTCGCGGGGCTTTTAAATGACGTAACTACTCCCAAATTTCCAATCTTACTGAAATTTCATACATACATACATGTTTATTTAGAAATTGTACATTAAAATCAACATTTTAACTCTTACGTACGTACCTTGGATGCTGGTGCAACAGTTTAAGACTAGGCAGCGAAAAGTTGTCAGTACCGAAAAAAAGCACTTTCAATTTATTATCATTTATTTTTGATGAAAATCTTCTTAAATATTCAAATTTTCTTTTATATTTATAAAAATTTATTGAAATTCCCGAAAATATCATAGCGGTATTCTGGAATTTAACAGCTGACTTTGTTTTTTCCTAAAATGTATTGAGTGCTGAATTACCGAGTACCAATTACCGCTCCGTTAGTGAAATCGTATCGTGGAGTGCGTATCAGCTGACAAAATCCGTAAGGTAAGATAAGGTAAGGTAAATTTTATTGAGCCTTATAAAAAAAATAATTATATTACAAATACATTTTTTAAGATAAATTTAAAGAAACACCTTAGGACTAAAATGTATTATCCTAATTAAAATAAATTTAAAACAGAAACGTTCTTAAAATAAAACTGTAACAATTTTTATATATTAAAAAAGGTTGTTATGTAACTATTTACGTCCTTGCTCCCGGGACTGAACATGGTTTGAGAGTGTAATCTCCTAATTTAAGGTGTGCTTAAAAACTAACTTAGACTAAACTAATACTAAAAAAAAAAAAAAAAAAAAAAAAATAATAAAAAAACAGAAAGGAAAACAAAAGAAAAGGAAATAAAAACAAACAAACTGTGAGTACCAGGCCCACTTTTAGAAAAGAAGTTATGCCTTAAGCATGTGGACAGGTCGAAAGATGTTGCAGCTTCATTCATGTAACCAATGGGAGATAAGTAGTTAATAGTTGACCAATTGAAATTTTTCTGTTTTTCATAAATATCTGATATGAATTTATTATCATGAAAGCTAGACCTTATTATAAAACTGTCAAGAATATCGCAAACGTAAAGACCTATAGGTGTTATTTTAGATTGTTTGTAAACAAAAGTATTTGAATATCGTTTGCAATAAGACTTAAAATGTTTCCCAATACAGTTTCGTAATATTTTCCTTTCAAAAATTTCCATTTCCCTAATAATTGAGGGAGAAACATTAAACCAGATAGGAAAACTGTATAATATTACTGGTCTTATACATGTTTTATATAATAAAATTTTGGTTTTTACTGGCAAATTTTTATTACAGAGAATTTTCGAGAGAGAACCCAAAATCCTATATGCTTTTTGTAAAACTACGCGGGCATGTTTGTTAAATTTAAATAGTTTGTTAAACGTGACTCCAAGATATTTAATATCGTCTTTTAAAGGAATTTCAATGTTATTAATGCAAATTTTTAATTGCTTACTTTCTGGTACTACAAATCGCTTACATTTGCCTGAAGCATTTCGGATACATATAGCTTCACATTTCGAAATATTAATTTTAACGCCCCAGTCATTAAAGAATTTTTTAATAATTTGTAGATGTTCAGAAACTTGCCTTGATGCCAGAAGTGGGGACTCATTGTGGGAATAAATAAGTGAATCGTCGGCATATAATAAACTGATAGAATTAGGAGTAATATGAGGAAAGTCATACAAAATCCGTAACATTTAATAAACATGTTCATGCTTATTGAAAATATATTGGCAACGTTTGCTACGTAAAAATCTACACAAAATAGATTTTTATGTGCCAAACGCCAAATTTTGGCTTGCATACATACACACACATATGACACATTTATTGGTAGCCGTACGTTTTTACTAACTAATATCCGAACTTAAACGATACGACAACTGCAAAAGTAAGACGATACGAATTGACTAACGAAGCCATTAGTAAAACGCTTTATCCTACGCAAAGTAAATTTATATCAAGTATATACAAGTAATCAGGTGATTCATTTTTTTTCGCGTTTAGTGGTGATGTATGCCTGTCATAAGCTGTTTACAACTTTCGTATGCCACTTTGATTTGTTTTGCTTTGTTATACATAATTCTACAAATTGTTTTTGTTTTCTTCATGTTGTTCTCATCTGTTTTTGACATTCATCCATTGTTTTTACACAAACAAAACGCCTGTTGTTTTTAGTTGTTGTACACTTGCATATACTTGATATAAATAAATTTACTTTGATCCTACGTAATATTTCTCGGTATCGTTCAACTTACGTGCTGGTTAGTAAAATCGTATAACAGCAAGTAACACTTTCATAATTAAAAACGTCGTCAGTCTGGCCACAATTACAAAGACAGGGCTGTTAAATGTCATTTATGTCAATTCAGCAATATTTTTCTTTGTTGTTGGTGCACATATTTTCATTTTGTTGCAGTGGAATTTTTTGTTTGTTATTAAACATTTACTAATTTAAAAATTATATTTTTATCTGTAATGTGATTATGTCATACTCTCGTTAATAATAAATTTCCACTTTTTTGGTGATATACATACGTAAATAAAGAAGCACTCATAATGGATACTTTAACATCGGGAAGCTCTGGTAGCAGCCATCAAAAGCAACATTTGGCTCTACGTGTGGCCTTAGATACGATGAAAGATCGTTGCATTTTACAACAAAAAAGGCTGTCAGAAGTTGAAGAAGAAAATCAACAACTACGTGAACGTTTCACACAAAACACTAAATCCAACGGTAATGCGTCTCACAATGCTGGTGGAGTTGCTGAAAATTTTCAATTACGTTTGCAAGTCTCTGAATTGCAACGACAAAATTTACAACTCAGTGCTCATATTAACATGGTATCGGCTGAGAATCGAAAGCTCTGGCAGCGACTGTCACAAATGGCCAAAGACCAAAGTAGACCTGCTAGAGATAGGGACACAACGCTAAAAAACATTACTAGTGGTGCTATTGACACTGAAGAAGGTGGGAGTCCACGTGGCGTTACTAGTAGTGGTGGATCAGCAAATCAACAACATCTTATACGATCTAAGACATTTACACAGCATTCTCCAAATCCCAACCTGCGACATAAATTGTTATCTGCTGATAACTGTGGCTCCAAAGAAATGTTAGATATTAGTTTCGAAGCGGATGTGGCCTTAGAAGCGTTTGACGAAGATAGTGGAAAACAACAGTTTGGTGTTGATAATGACTCCACTGTTTCACAGGTTGCATTAGGGTTTGCTTTTCTAAATGTTGATGACTCATCTTCAAATACAACGTCGCAAGAGCATGACTTCAATATTGAAGCTCGAAAGTGTATGGAAGGCTTACAAGAAATGCGTCGCGAGGCTACGAGACAGCAACAGGAATTGCATTCAGTTTTTGCATTGTTAGAAAGTCGAATTGGTAAGTTGCCTATAAAAAGTTTCTCATTTTATAAATATAAATTCTAGTTAGCTATAAATTTATATGCCCCATAAAACTCGGTTACATACACAAAATTTATAAAACGTATAAGTAAATATATACATATAATATTTTTGCTTTCAACTAAATGATATGCAAACATACACAGATTAAAATGACCAGATTTTGAAAAAAATTTCGTTTTGCAACAAATTATACAATAATTCTGGGCTATTTGTCATGCACATTTGGAATTAATGATGTTTATTCAAATAGACACATTAAAACTTTCCCCATACAAGTTTTAAACGTGGCATTTTAAAAATTAGCACCTCATTAATATTTTCTAATCACTGAAGTTGATGTTAATGCTTCGTTGTTTTTAATTTTCCATTTTAGTTCTTCAACCTTGTCCCGAGTGTGTAAAGAAGTCCCATAAACCCGAAATGGCCGATAAAAGTCTGGAAACGGATGAAAGTTTAAATGATGCTACAAAATACAACAAAACTGCTACAAATGATTTAAATATTATTTACGCTGATTCATCAACTAAAGTATTACCTGTAGTACAAAACAATCAATTAAATATTATACAAGAAAAAATTCTAGCAGATGAAACCAATAATATGTGTCCCATGTGTGGCAAGATTTATGGCTCTGAAGTCACATTCGAATCATTTTGTGAACATGTTGAAGATCATTTTCGTGACGATAACATGCATGACATAGATCACAGCATTGAGCATAATTTTGAATTTATATCTCAAACGGTGGGTGATTTCTGACCCAAGAGAAATCTTATATATTTTTCATCCGATTTGTAAAGAAAAAGAAAAAAATTAATGAATATTTCATTAAAATCATTTTCATTTATTTAAGATCAGTTTTTCTTTTTAGAGTGTATTTTTTTTTTCTTTTTATGAAAAGCTGAAATATGTTATTTGCTTGGTTGGAGAATTTAGTTGGAGGACTTTCACAAAAATATTGCTCTGCTCAATTATTTCAAAACTAATGAAAAATTTTAATTAAAATAAATCTAAGGCAACATTAATTTCTGCTCTTTTAAATTAAATTATTCACTTCCTATTTTTTACTGATAATAATCTAAATTTAAGGTTTTGAAATAAGAATTTATTTTAATGGATTGGCAATAGTCATTGATCGATAAAAAACTTAAATATTAAAATTTTTCCATGCATTTTTCTTCTACAAAGTGAGCAATATTTGTGTGAATGTTTAAACAGGGTATCGAATATTATTGACATATTTTCTTATTTCTATATAGATTTAAATTTAAATAAAAAAACAAACGATTAAAAAAGTATATATTTAGCTTCTCTTGTAGCGAAATGAATTTAATAAATTGATTTGTGTGAAATTACGTTTAGACGCGATATAAGCTCAAGGGTATTTTAGACAAATGAAAATTTAATATTGCATGATATATATTTACATTTTAAAGAAAAATTAATAATTGCTTTTGATTTAGTGGTCGTGTTTTTTTTTTTTTTGTTTGATATGTATATTAATGAATTGAACTATGTAAACCCTTTTGCATATGATTTTGTTGTATAAAATTAAATTTATAAATAAAGAATATTCTATTATTAATCGCACAATTCACTTTGTATGTAAATTTATTTTATACAGTGGTGGTGACATACTTGTTCCTAGTAGACCTAATTACTAGTGCCGTTGTCGTAATTGAACTTTAACGACTCCAATGTAAAACAAATAACGAAAGTTGTCACATTTTGCAGATTTCGTCACGACAACCACCCTCGTAAATAAGGCCGAATATCATTCATTTGCTATGGAGCCATTTCCAGAAGAGGACATAAAGCGGTCTTTTGTCGGTATTCCAAGTTACTGAGCCAAAATACCTCGAATGCTGACGACCGAAATGCATGCTAGAAGAATGCATTATTTTTACCTCCTTCCCATCCAAAAGCAATTTATATTTTGAATTTTCAATAATTTTAATTATAATTTTATATTTCATTGAAAAAACGTTAAAAAAATATTTTAATACATATAAAAACTCGAAATTATTTCAGAAATTCAATAAATTAACTACAGACGGAAACGCTGTTTGAATTTATTAGTGGTTTTGCTTTTCAGCTAACGATAAAACTCGTATGTGCATACATACATATCTACATACTTTCGAAATATAATTAAATAATATAATTAAAACTAACTTGAAGATTAGACTAAAACTATTCTAAATATCGAATATTTTAATTAAAATTGTCACATTTTCTTTTGTATTTTTTAATTTACAATTTAAACAAAAAATTGAGAAGTAATTTTAAAGAATTATTTATTAGTTTTCCTAGTAACTCCATACTTATAAATAAACTCAATCTTTAGTTTAGTTTTGACATTGAATATTCAAAAACGGGGTCGGAAGATAAAGTGCTCGAACTGTGTTGTGGTTGTCGTTAAAATACTATTTACTCGATGCATATTGGTGTCAGTTTGTAAAATTATTAGTTTGAAATTTGTATGAAAGCATTCAAACATTTTTCTTCTATCTGAAAACCAACATTAAATAATGTCCAATGTTACATATATAAAATAGCCAGATCGGGGAGTAGGTCGTAGCTTAATGAAAACTGGATATTTGAACATTTTACGGACTT
This sequence comes from Lypha dubia, assembly GCA_947311025.1. Lineage (NCBI taxonomy): Eukaryota > Metazoa > Arthropoda > Insecta > Diptera > Tachinidae > Lypha > Lypha dubia. Next base: position 3,949,418 of record OX371260.1, on the reverse strand, counting down.
GTTGGGAAAAGTTATTATCAAATGATGAGCGAGAAAAACTAGTTTGACGTATTTAAATCCAGCAAGTGAAAGATTAATAAAAACAAGCGGAGATTAAAAAAAAAAAATATGTATGTATATATGTATGTACATACATATGTATATCCATACAGATAGCTATTAATAACTTTCTTCTTTAGTATACATACATATTTTACCATTGTCCTTTTGCAAAAAAAACAAACATTTTAATGAATGCCAATTAATTTAATTACAAGAAGAATAAAAAAAGTAATTAACGATAAAAGTGAAATTGAAACGAAAGTACTTACGTATATTACTTTTACTTAAAAATTATACAAAAATATCTATAATAAAAATTAAGGGAAAAAAATATTAACAAGAGATGCTGCTAAAATCGTTATTGAACGGACACAAACAAAGCAACAAGTGAATTTTGCATTCGTTTTGAAATCAGAAGATTTTTAATGAACTTAACTATAAAATCTTGTGGTAAATGTTATACATTTCAGTCATTTGTTTGGTGTTTATCAAGAAGCCACTTTTAACAATGCTTTTCTTATTGTCGAATGAACTTAAAAAAAAATTCTAGTTTAAAAACCAAATTTAATCAAGCAACTAAATAGTGAAAAAAGAGATCAAGAAATTAAAAAAAAAGGTTAGAAAATATTAGTGGAGTGTAAAAAGTAACGCATACTAGTGCGCACATACAACTACACAAAATGGTTAATGCTACAGTCTTACAAAAACTATTGCTACTGTTGCCCCTAGCGTATCCTTCGGACATCAAAGGTAATTCGAATTTGAAAACTTTATATTCGAGTGGTACAAAATCACGAAACCACAGATTATCATGCGAATTCAAACGCATTAAATACATACATATGCATATACATAAATGTAGTATAAATCATTTTAATAAATTTACCACACTGATATTCGATATAACGAAAACCCTCAATATAACGATTTTTGGATTTTCTTCATATTTCGTTATAACAAGGTTTGACTGATACATTTTGCGTATTTTGCCATACCCTTCATTTTTGTTATATCGAAGTTTCACTGTATTAACATGTCAAATGCCTTGTACGGAATTATCATATCTGCATTTATGCCGATTATCATATTTAGCGCAAAATCTATTTCTGTTGTAAATAAGTTTCAAACAAAAGAGACAATTTTTCACTGTTTTTGATAAAATAGTAAAATTTTACCTTAATAGATAAAGGCCCTAACTTATATTTTTCATATTTATTATATATTTCGATAGGTAACCTTCTAAGCTCTATCGATATAAGCACGAAAAAACACGATTTAAAAAAAACGAGTTGGGGCCTTTCTATATTAAGGTAAGAATATGGATTTATCTACATATGTGCTAACTGCAAAACCTAGAAGATTTTGTATTTTATCTCTATGAATGTAACGATGGAAAAATATTATTCATGATTGGTTTGATCCCGTACTTTTTGGGCAAAGTCCGGTAAAATGAGAGCAAACAAGAATTTCTCTCAATTAGAGACAAAAACGCACAAAAGTACGGGAACACTAAAAACCACATTTTTATCCCAAAATTATTAGTAGTCTTTAAAAATGAAATGATACACATACATACATACATATGTATATACATATGTACGTATGTATATGACACATTAGTGTGTATTAAGTAAAATTCAAGCATGTACTTACATTTTTATGCATTTCTAATTGTTTATTATATTAATTTTTGTTATTTAAAATATTTTTCCGAAATTTTATTGTATTTTTTTATTGTTTACTTTTTGAAACAGCTGATTGCTTAACTACTTGCACAAACTAGCCCGAAGAAAAAGTGCGGGCTGTTTCGTGCAGGAAGAAGAAGAAAATTTCTCTCAAAATCTCTCTCACTTGCACGAACTTTGTGTACGGGAACAGTTTTCGTGCAAATTGGGATCCCACGGGATCCCAATGTAGAGTAAAGAAACAGACCTGTTGAGTACGGGGTCACACCTATTATTAGCACATGATCCTGCACGCTCACATGGGCATAACGAAAATATGTCATCACTGTCATTAATGAAGAACCCTTCTAATAACTTTTCGAATTACGAATCACATTTATTTATTTAATACTCAGGGTTCATGTGACCGAAAAGGTTATATACACTATCATTCACACGCACCACGTGAGCAACGTTCATCTCTAGTTGTGAGCGTCTAGACACATCGGCGTCGAAATTAAAATTTCAAGATAATTGCGTTTGTGATACTTTGGCCCAAAAGCTCCGATAAATATTTGTGTCTTCAGTATTCAAAAATTCGCTACTTTAAAGCAACCAACTGTGTCATTATTTGAAATGTATTATTAAAAAAGCCCTGGTTATCTGCTTTATGTTTTCGTTTAAAAAATATTTCATCACGTACTATTTTGGCTTTAAATCTTGTGATAATATTTTTCTCCCATTTTATTTATGTACATATTTATGTACTTGTATACATCGTATGTATGTCGGTAAGAAGTAAAGCTTTCATTATTCTTGTATTTCCTTTATTAAGGTCCAAGATCTGAGTGGTCATACGAAAATACTGGAAACTGGGGTGCTATCTCACCTCAATGCAATGGCAAACGTCAGTCTCCAATTCACTTGAGGAGTTCAGCGGTAAGTATGTATTTCGATTTGTTTTTATGTCAAATGTAATAATAACAATACAATATGTACGTAACAATTTGATAAAAGTTATTTGAAAAGAATAATTAAAAAAATATAGATTAAAATAGAGTCGTTTAACTTAAACGTTTTTTTTTTTACACAAAACAAAAAAAAAAACAACAAATAAAATTCCTTGTTTGATTGTTTATTTCTAATTTTATTAACGGGAAAATTAGAAAAAATATTTAAGAGTTGTATACAAATTAGATATGCGATCGTGACAATATATACTCTCGAGAAAAGTACTCACGATCATGCACGACCTTGTTATTGTTTACCGAACGCAGATTTGCCGGTTCGATTCCGTCCAAAGACTCTGGGTGATAGAAGGTTAGGTTAGGTCTCGAGGGCCGTCACATCTGACACGTGATGCACTTGGGTCCGTTAATTCGGTCCCTTTGTGATACCCTACAGCAGACAGGTTATTTAATTTCCTGTGATTGCCCTGTCGCCGAATCAAACCATCCTGATTGTTGCAAGAAGAAGGATATGTTGGTTAGCCCCATCTTCGCCAGACTGTCGAGGTCTGGCAGAGTGTTGGAGCCCATAGTAACCGCCCTATGCTGTTAAGTGCGGGGCATTGACGTAGAAGATGAAGAACTGTTTCTTCTTCCTCCTCATCGTTACAACTTCTGCAGTAGTCATTGTAACTTAGGCCCATCCCTTTGGCATGAGTTCCGAAGCACCAGTGCCCCGTTAGCACTGTTACTAGTCGTCTTGTATGACATTTACCAAGCCTGAGTAGATAAAAAATCGTCATTTATTTAAGTATGACCGTCCTCTCTATCATGCAAAGTTTTTGTCTACACATTCTTATCCACAAAATTGAAAGATCCTCGCCAATCACGTAAAGAATGCTCATCTCTACTATAAATTCAGTAGTTGCAGGTTTAGCAAACTTTAAATTATAACAATATAATTTAAAACAAAAGTACTTCTTTGTTAAAAAAAAATGTATAATGTCTAATTTTAATGCTTTAATAAATTATAAATAATACAAAAGAAAAGAATAAAAATATTATCAGGCAGAAATAAAGTTCTGCTATAAAATACCAAATGTTTAAAAGCACTGTGCTACAAAGTATGCAAAAATTTTAAATAATCCTAATTTTGAGAAGTGGATCTAATCATTTAACGTATGGTTGAGTTGAATAAAAAAATATTTATATATACATATATTTATAGCGGTTCTTAATTTAAATTTTGCAAAAATATTTTTCGTGTCCGAATTGAGACAATTTTATATCGTATTTAAATCTTTGTAATGTTTCATGCCTTTGATGAATTTTATAGTTGTAAATATTAATATTGAGAGATCGCATTACGAGCATATATTATTTTTATATATAATCGCAAATATTAAAGTTTTCTCAGAACGAAATGCATTTGATTTATTAATAAGATCAAAAAAGTATTATAAAATAATATGTCACCTGCGATAATTTAACGCCAAAGGGTTCGATATACCACTTAAATCAATTGTAAAATTTTATATGTATATTGATAACTTTTTTAATACCATTTACTTTGTTTTTATTTAGTCATATATTCTACCCATTCCGCCTATTAGATTCGAAAATTATGCTATTCCGCTGGCAGACAACTTAAATCTCACAAACAACGGCCGTTCAGGTGGGTGTAACGTAAATCAACGATTATTTTTATTAGGTGGCAGCATCACTAACGGAGTTTAACAGCGACAGGCACCAAAATAATTACAATGTTTTTATGTGATGATGCCACCAGTGAGCTGCAGCAAGTGCTTAATTTTCGGGTGTACTTAATTATGCACATTGATTTTTATGATCTAATCGTTTTTGTTCAAAAGCAAAAAACACTTGTTTACGCAACCCTTCGTTTCAAACATTCAGTTTTATTCACTTGTTGTTTTATGCTAACATGAATGTTCTGGCTGTGTCGTTAAGAGTATGAAGCTCATTTTGAATCGAAGCAAACGTGTTGTTTGCGGAACAAGTGTTTTATTCAGTTGTTTAAGTAATTTTGTACTCGTATTTGATAAATAATTTTTATTTATATTTTTGTCACAGTTTGAAACATGCACACATACATATTTATACTTCTGACTTCCGAAATCAAATATTCCACCAACAAAATACATTTTTGGTTGGTGTTTTTTGTATTACTGCATATGCCTTATATTCATTGTATCACGCAATCAGATCATGCACATTCGCATCAAATGATCGAAATGATTTACACTTGTTAATGAATTTTCTGCTTGTGCATAACAAGCGAACGAGTGTAAAATTTAATAATACTTGCTCGATCATACTTGTTGCAGCTCACTGGATGCCACCCACCGTTTATAAAAAATACGTTCTGGTGTAACCCAGAAACGAATTATGAAAATATCCGTTAATATTATTTTCTTGATATTCGAAAACAGTTGAATTTGAGGTGCCAGTTGCCACAAACGGTCAACGGCCATTTATTAGTGGCGGTATTTTGACGAGCAGATATGAAGCAATGAGTGTTCACTTTCATTGGGGCTCAGCAAATAGCAGAGGCTCGGAACATGTTATAAGTAATCGGCGTTATGATGTAGAAATGCATATTGTGCATAAAAATGTCCGATATAATACTATGGAGGAAGCGGCCCGAAACAGAGATGGCCTGGCAGTTTTGGGTGTTATGTTAAAAATTGTCAATGTAATTATGAGATTTGAATTTGACACTAACGTATGTATTTATTTTCTCTCTCGCTTTTTGTTTTAGCAACCGGATCGTATCTATCAAGGCCTAAATAAAGTTTTCAATCAGCTGCAAAGAGTTGTAAATTATCAATCTTCTGTCAGTGTTACCGGTCGCATAACTTTGGCACAAATGTTGGGTGATTTAAACACTAAACAATTTTATAGCTACAGTGGTTCTTTGACTACACCCAATTGTGCTGAAGCTGTTTCATGGATTGTATTTCCCCAGGCGTTGCCTATTGCCCGAGAACACATTCAAAGATTCTGGTCAATTTTGGATACCAACGGCAATATTTTGATCAACAATTTTCGGCCACTACAAAATCGCAACAGACGACCAGTGTTTTATCGTGACGTAGGCTTTTGACAATTTAAATATTTTTTATTAATTTAATAATTAATTTGATACGTTTTAAAGAACATAATACTCGTATTTACATAAATTATTTAATTATTCATATATTTATACTGCATTTAATTTAAGATATTTATTTTCATATTTCTATGTATCATATTGAGATCATGTCGAAACATATACATACATAGATATTAAATTATTTATTTATTTATTTATATATGCATATTTAATTTTAATAAATTATTATTAACAGTGAAATGTGGTTTTAGTGAACTTGAATCTTTTAAAAAATTTATAGTTTTTAAGAAAGACGTATAGGAGATATTTTCGAATAAGTTATGCTTGTGGGTGGTGCGATAATGGGCATGGATTAACAAATTCCAATGGTAGCATTGACAGTTGGCAACAATGTACTTTTGCACATAATAGCGGTACAATTCTCGTATATAAATTTATCATAAGAGTAGTGTAAATAAATAAGAATTTGTGATTTGTGTAAAAAAGAACGGAAATTAATTATTAATATTCAAAATTAATTATTTTGTTTCAGTCTCCTTTATGTTTCTGATGCAAATAAATCAAATATATTTCATATTTTTTCTCAATGTTTCGTCTGATTTTTTCTGACAACTTCAAGAGAAGTTTTTTATTTATATTTCATTTCTAGCAATGAAATTTTGTTGTTAAATAAAAGAAGATATATATTTAATATTAATTTTTGCTTACTTACAATTTTCAGTTTACATTAATTAAGTAAATTATAAAAATAGGACTGCACGAACAATTAATTGTATAATTTAAATTATTATAATATATGTTTTTAAAATTTTATTTATTTTATTTAGATAATGCTAACCCACAACAAATAAATAAAATTTTAAAAACATAAATTTCTTGAGTATGTACATATATGCTCGAATAAATGTCAAATTTTATTATAATAAATAATAGAAAATATCACAGATCAAACAAACTTAGAAACTTCTTTGTTGTTTACCACATTTTTAAAACGTTGTTATATTCGCAGGCTTTCCAGTGTATATCTCTTGTTCGCTTTTTTCTCTCTGTCTAATATTTTGACTCCTTTAAAATTTGTTTTATATCCCGTTCATTTCGCATGTTCTGCTAGAGCTGTTGTTTCTCTTCCTTTTTTGGTGTCTGCTTGATGTTCGAATATTCTGGTCCCGATAAATTAGATTACATTAGAAAACAACATAATATTTTGAACATATCGCATCCTAAATACAAAAGGGTCACAACTCAAAATTTTCCAAAACTGACTTTTTTGCATAAATTAATTCAGAGTACACATCTCTAACTACTGCAAAAATTTCTTTCACATCACTATCTTCTTTAACTGGAAAAATACAGTTATGTCTATTTTTATGTTAAGTGTGTGCTTCTGCACGAAAACAGTTTTTTGTCTCTCCTGAAAATTTTAGTATTTTGAGTTGTGACCCTTTTGTATTTAGGGTGCGATATGTATACTCGTATTTGAATATAAAAATAACTATATTGCATCTACATATATAAGTCAATTATAGTAAGTTGCTTTTTAACTATGGTTACCTCAACCATGCTATTTCTTTGCGTGTATGGCGATAATTTTTTAACCAAAACTGCTGATATTTTTCTGTAATTATTCGCAGCTTAATGTTAAACGTTTTAGGCATAGAATAGAGTTTTGGGCCTCAAGTAATTAATAGTCCGTATATCAAGTTATATTTTTTTGACAGGTAATATTCGAAAATAATTCGTTGTTAAATTACCAAGTTCATACATTAATTTTAACAAAACTTACTTTGTTGCATAAAGATAATGCAAGAAAGAACTTAAGTCGATCACTTAAAGAACTATAGAAAAAAAGTTATTTTCAAATCATTATAGTATTTGGGAACGAAAGCGAATTCTTAAAATTAAATCGATGAATTTTTAAAAAATACCAATGTGTGTGGCATTATTCAATATGGCTTAAAGCAAAAATTTACCTTCGTAAAGAATGATAAAGAAAACGTTCTCAGTTCGAATATTTTATTTGATGCATTTTCAAAACTCGCCTGATTTACTTGATTTACTTAAAAGGCATCATTTATTTGGTGCAAATCAAACTCTTTCAAACAAACTGTTAACGTCAAGTGTATGTTGACAGCTATTTTTACTTGTTATTGTTATCGTGGGTAATTAAGGTTATTGCCATTTTTTTTACTATTTTCCTCTTTTGTTTTTTTCTTTTTTACACTATAAAAACTATTTTGAGAAGTATCGTGGTAACAGTTGAGTTTCGTTCTTAAGAAGTCGAAAAGGTAAAGACACGTTATTGGTTATTAAATATAAATAAAATTACTTTTTGTTTCGCCTAAAAAGTTTTTTTTAGAATTCCAAAAAAATAAATTTAAGAATAAAATTGCAAAACTTTTCGCTAAAGTCACGGTAAATATCAAAGTAAAAAGTAGTTTATTGGAAAACTAATAAAATATCTGCGAAAAGGATCAAAAGCTTGCAATAATATTTGTTTTGAAATTTAAAAAGTTATTAAATTTACAAGACGAGCAAGAAAACCACACTTTAGAATTAAAAATATTTAATTTTACTAATATTCTATTAAATAAAGCTGTGAAAAATTAAAAAAAAAAAAACAGACGAAGCTTGTAAAAAGTGGTGCGTTTAGAAAAGCCATGATAGATAGTCAAAGTCGAAAGCTTGGAAAAATTATTTCATTATAAATATCAGCATTAAGTATAGACTTTGACCAAAAGTATAAATAAAATTTTTATAATTTTGCGTGTTGTTGTTGTAAATTTCTTCAGTAGTTTAGCAGTCATAATGTGAAAATGTATCGCGCTTCTGGATTGCTTTTAAAAAGCTTTTTTTTTATGAAAACTAGTGATTGAAATTAATTTGTGTACAAATTTATTTCTGCCAAAATACTGTGTTTAAAATTTCTCAATCATATTTTCATTAATGTGACAAACTTTTCAAGAATACAAGAAATACAAATTTTATAGTGGCAGCTTCAATATCAATGTGTTTCTCTTAAATTCTTTATACTCAAGCAGACTAATAATTTAAAAATGACAATAAGCGTCCACCAAAATGTTTCTATTGAAAACAAGAAAAACATTTTTTAAGCCATTTTTCATAATATTAATTTTTGTTTGTTTTTCTTATTTTGGTACCAAGCTTAAAAATAAAAATTGACAGCAAAAGTACTTTTCAAGATATAAAGGCACCTTTTAAAAGAAATTACTTTTTAATAACAAATACCTTTTGAAGTACCTTTTAAGAAAAATAATTTTTTATTTTAACAAAAAGTTTCTTTTAAAAAAAAGTACTTTTTAAGAAAAATTAACTTTTACTAAAAAGTAGTATTTAATAAAAAGTACTGACTATACAGAAAATTTTTACAAAGCGAAGTGGGTGTTCGAAACACCATAAAGAAAGAAATCTTTGAAATAATAATTCCACTCACCATTTTACTTTTTAACATAATCGTGAGATTGGGCATTGTGGGGTATAATTCGCTGGAAACGCCGTAATGTTTAATAAATGATAATAAATAAAAAAACAAAACAAAAAATTCCCCAGCTAGCATTTAATTAGTAGTGAGAAGTCGCGTATTCTATTTGTATTTGTAATTGTGTATAAATAGAATATGTAATGACGTTCAACGAAGCTACCTAACAAGTAGTGAAAGCATTTGCACATGAATACTGACTAGGTTTAGTGGCTTATACTGAAAACAACGTTTGTTCTATTTAGCCAGTGCTGTTGAAAATTTTACAAAAGGGATGTATAAATATTAAATTTTTCCTGTGTTGCTCGAAATATGTTAACAATGTCTACTTAATCTTTCTCTGATTATAAACATTTACGAACTTTAGCCTGTATAAATATTAACTTACACTAGTTTTAAAATATTATTACAGATTTCGGTTAAAAGTTTTTTAACACATACACACACAAATGGTTTTATGCTGCCTGAAGGCTATAATAGGAACTTTAATGCGATTGACTTTTTCTTGGAAAATATAAATATTATATTGATTTGTTTATTTATTAACATAATTTTTTTTCCCTAAAATGAAGTTAACTGAAACAAGAAAGAAAAAAATTAAATGTTACTCTTTAAAATCCGTTTTCACTTAAAGAAATTTGTAGCACTAATAAAGATCTAAAAGCAAATATTCAAAGACATAGAACTTATTAATCGGACGCGGTTTCAGAAAAACTTTTAAAATATAAAAATGTGTGCATTAATATTTACATACATACATAAACACTTCATACAGTGCAGTACAAAATTTTGTAAATCATATTAAATTAATATTGTCCTCTTACATATTCTCAATTCACAAGCCTGTTGTATCGCTTATTGTTGTATATGAAAAGAAAATTTCAAACAAAAATTTTGTTAACAAAAATAAATTGTTCTAAAATTGTTTTTGTTTTGAGAAATTTTATTTTTATTTATACAACAATAAGCGATACAACTAGGCTTGTGAATTGGGCAATTGATTTTTAAATAAATAAATTAAAGTGAAAATTTTTTTTATGCTTTATGTGTCATAAAATATTAAAATTCATTTCATTTATTCATTTTTGTGTCGCACTGTACATAAAGAAATTAAATAAAAATAGCAAGAAAAAATATCAAGAGAAAATAGTAAAATTATAAATATACAATTGATTAGTTTCGTCAACCGAGCGACAACTTGCAATTCTTCATACGATTACTTCAAATAAAATAGTTTAAAAAAATACATACTTACATATTTAATACAAAATTAAAAATATGTACATACATACATACATATGTACATATATGTATTCTCCTATCATTCCAGTGGTAAATGAACAATACAGAAATTAATCACAATGAATAATTCAAATCTTCAGAGGTTATTGATGCTGCTGTGTCTTGTGTATCTTTCAGCAGTCAAAGGTAATTTTAAATATTTCCATTATGATACATTAAACCGATATCAGTGTAGAACATGATCTATTTCTGCAGATTGGAGATGATCGAATTGTCTATTTCTTTTATTTTCTCTCTTTCTTCTTTTGCTATTTCAGCTCAAAATTCTAGCGCTCATTGGTCTTATGAAAATCCCAATAACTGGGGTGATGACTATCCCATTTGCAATGGAAATCGACAGTCTCCCATAAGCCTTAGAGCTAGAGAGGTGAGTGGGAATTTTCTTGAATCAGGTATAAAAAGATTAAAGGAGGTACTTAAAAAAGCTTCTGGGTCGATTTAAGGCGAACATTATTATGGTTTCAGATTGGATTCTTGTTTTACTTAAAAGCCAATCCTGTCTGTTACTCGAATCAATTCCTCATCAACATAATTTGTGGCAATTTTTGTTCTGAAAAACAATTGAATTAAGAATTTTAATATTTAGCTAAATTCTGTATTTCCTGCTTTTTTCAATTAAAAAAAATTTTTTTTCCTTTGTGGGTATTGAACATAGATTCACGTATTCGTAACACATTGCCACATTCGAATATTTAAATTGACAAATAAAATCCGGTAAGATCATTGCTGATATGCAAATAATTAAAAATCATTGATCATAAAATTTTTCGCGAATATAAAGAAAAAGATAATTTCATATTCCATTTCGGCGAAGCACAGAAAAGTTTTACTTTGTAAGCTAGTGTTATTCGGATTTGAATGTTTAATAACTTCAATATGCCGCTGCTAAAAATATGCAAATCGATCTCATTAATAAATGAGATTTTCAATTGTTAAAAGTCGTATATTTTGCATAAAAATGCAAAAAAAAACTTTGTATATATTATAATGTTGTCAAGATCAAAATAAAACAAAGACTACTTATGTTGTAAGTTTAGCTGATTGGTTGGTTACTTAATCAAATTTTAAACAATTTCAGGGGTATTATTTGACTTAAGATTTTAAGTTTGAACTGAACAATCAAGTTGTAAAATGCGATAATAAATTTTTTTATGGGGCGGTGGGCACAATATTCCCCCGATTTTTAAAAACATAATTATGTGACCGAGGTGCCAGCATATTTTTCAAACAAACGAACAAGAACTTTTAAATGCGCTCAATTAATAGAGTTTTGCGATAATAAATTTTGTGGGTGGGGCGGGGTTTGTTTTGCCCTGACAACCGATTTAAAAAAATTAAATGGAAGTAAACTGCAAATATGAAATTCGGAAAATAGTTCGAAAGAGTTATACGATAAATAATATTTAGGAGAACAACTTGGCCCCGATTTTTCTTAAAAAAATTCTGAAAATCGGTTCATAAATGATCATAAAAAATCCACATGAATTGATAACATCCACCTTTCTTAAAAACATTTAATTAAACAAAATCTCTGTTTCGTTTATTTAGTCTTTTCTTTTCCCCATGGCACCTGTAACGTTCGGAAACTATGACACTGCACTCGCTGGTAATGTAACTCTCGTCAACAATGGTCATTCCGGTTTGTGTTTATCAAAAAATATCGTAAATAAAATCCAATCAAAATCTATTTATTATCTTCTTTAACAGTTGAGTTTTTTGTACCTGCCACCACAAACGGCCAACGTCCTACGATTGCTGGTGGCATTCTGAGAGGCAGATATGAAGCTGTGAATGTCCACTTTCACTGGGGCTCAAGGAATTCTAGAGGCTCGGAACATGTTATAGAGGGTGTTCGTTTTGATGTCGAAATGCATGTTGTACACAAAAATGTTGCATACGGTTCTGTTGCAGAAGCATCTAAACATTCTGATGGTTTGGCAGTTTTGGGTGTTATGTTTAAAATTGTTGAAGTAATTTGGGATTTTTTTTAGCAAATAATTTCACCAAAATCTAAATATTTAATATTATTTATCCTGTTCTCATAGGAACCTTTTACCAATTATGCTGGTCTATATAATGTCTTGGATCAATTGCCCAATGTAGTATATTATAATTCATCTGCAAATATTCCTGATCGCATAACTTTGTCTCAGATGTTGGGCGATCTGAACACCAAGAGATTCTTTACCTACAGCGGTTCTTTGACTACTCCGAACTGTGCTGAGGCTGTAACTTGGATTGTGTTTCCAAATGCATTACCTGTTGCCCGTTATCAGATTGAGAAATTCTGGTCGATCTTGGATGATAACGGTAATCCTTTGATCAACAACTACCGACCATTACAGAACCGCAACGGACGTTCAGTATTCTATCGCAGCACTTTAATATTTTAATCGTTGTCATTAATTTTAATATTCGTATATTATCATATTGATCATGAATACGTTCTGCAATGGTTTTGTTTTTGGGTATACACATTTATTTTACATAAATAAGCTTTAAATACTGAATAATTTGTCACACTTTTGGGAAAACTTTTAAGCTATTTTCTAGTTAAAACTATCTTCAAGATGTAATTTTTCTTAGCACTAATTCTAATTAAATTTTTAAAATTGCAATTTTATTACAAGTGTTTTTAAGCTATAGCTTCTATCGCGGGCTTTGAGGCGACCGAATCAAGAAGTTTTGAAACGTTTGTTTCTTAAGTCTTTTGTTTTTGAAACGAAAAAACCTGGCACTAAGTTTGTTTCTTAAGTCTTTTGTTTTTTTAAGTATTTAAATCGCCTAATGTATGTTAACCCCTAAATTATGCTATTGATTTTGAATTCATTAACGTACAGTATTGCCAGAAAAACAACGGATTTATTAAACAAAACATAAAAATATAATTGCATAAGTTGATAAAATATGCTATGCAATAGCTTTACCGCGGCAGTCGCCGAGTGCCACATGTTTATTTAAATGACAATTAACAGGTCACATAAAAAATTTATGTATCGTTACCATAGTACGAAAAGGCTCTAACTCATTATTTTTATGAAATTGCTTATTTATCATATTACCAACTCCTATTTGAAGAAAACGGATTACGGCATTTTTATATTAATGTAACGATACCGTTATATGGAAAGGAACTAATGGCTCGATTATGGATTGCAACCGAACTTCAGTTGCGTTGCCAGCCGGCAACTGAAAATTTGTGGTTGTAGAAACTGAAACTGGCAGCTCTCAGTTGCCAGTTGCTATCCATAATACAATTTTCAGCAACTGGCACTTCAACTGGGGTTCGGTTGCCAGCCATAATCGACCTATAAAAAAATTAGGAAAGGACCTAAATTAAAATTATTGTTTTGCATATTTGTTTACATAGATGAAGAATCTAACCTATCGAAATACAAAAAAGGTCGATTTGAAAAAACTTAGGGCTTTTACTCTTTGATTTTATTCAGAAAGTTTTGACCATCAATTTAAACATAAACGATGGAAAAGAAAAAAACTGTACGATAATTAATTCCAACTGTTTTTTTTTTTTTTTTAATTAGGACCAGCACTCAGGGAATGACCCCTACGTATGCAATGCATTGTGCCGGAACTTTAGGAGAGGGATAGGGTAGAGAAGATAGAGGTTGAAAATTTAGAAGGCTTAACTCTTTTACAACTCTGCTTTGCCCGTTATGTTGATTTTTTTTTAGCAGTGTTGAGGCGCCTCTGGTGTTAAGTAGACGCATTAACTTTGTTAAGCTGTATTAGCAGCCATTTTATTAATTGTTTTACTTCGCCGATGTTTCTGCTAACCGACGAAGGAGGGCGATGTTGTGTACATTAGTTTGAAACGGCATCAATCGCTGTCGGAACAGTTTTTTTTAGTGACCAGTGCTATGCCTTCATCACTTAAATAGTCCGACAACAATTAATAACAATGTCTCACCAATGTACATTAGAAAAATTAATGATGTTAATTGACTTGCTCTGGCCAGGGTTTGAACCCAGGCCCCAAGTCATTGTTTGCTTAGTAGTCAACGCGCTAACCACCTCAGCCAACACCACCCAACTTACACAGCAGAACATAACAAACTTTTTATAGTAGGCTATAAAACTGTGGTTTCTTGTGTAATTCGTGTATTTAACAGGTCTTTAGATGGCTCATATGTAAACAAATTACGTATGAAGAAACAATACGAGAAGCTCAGAATCCTTATAAATAAAAATATTTAAAAAAGAATTGCTAAGCTATTAGTGCATAGCAACAACTAATAATATTATTGCAATAAAAATATCATAGTTACTTTACAGAAGAATAAAAAACTAACATTTTATGAAAGAGGTTTTAGATCGAAATATGACAAAGCAAAAATGAGATTGTAGCACAATTATTTTTGATGCAATTTTTCTAAACAATTAAAATAACTAGATTAACAATGTATCACTTTAAACACGTATTGTAATAAAACGTGACTTAAGAACTTTTAAAGGCATTCATTCGCACTTAATGTTGTTACGAAACAACTTCATAATTTATAAGGGGCTTGAAAAAAAGATCTTAAGATCTTGTTACAGAAATATTTAATACATTTTTTTTTCACACTAAATACTGCTCAAGAATAGGGTCTCCCTAGTGTGTTGTTTTTTCGTAATTCATTTATTTATTCCTAAATGTTGTTTGGGTTTTTAAGAAATTTAATATTAATTCTGTGGATGTTGTTCCTAGGTATAGTACTTAAGTCCGAATTTAGAGATAAGAAGCTACGTAAAGTAAGTATGTAAGAACAAAACAATTCATTCAAAACAATTATTTTCAATTAATCGTGCCTTTCGTAATATTAAATCTTAGGATCATTCATACAATGTGGTCGCATCTTGTGTTTGTGATCTCCCTCTGATGTCAAAATATATTTTTCAATACATTTCTTTGACATTGCCGGGAGGCATTTTTATGGCAAATTTGAGCGAGACCACTTTGCATGACTTCGCCGTTTTTAACTCTAATAAAGCCAAGGCAGTGATTGTGCGTTTGTTCGAAAGTAATGGGACTCTAAATTTGCTGTAATATTTCATTTGGGCGGGTCATAGAGATATAAAGGCGAGAAGTGTTAAATTTGAAGTGAATAAGTATTTTACTCATTTGCATAATTCACTATTGAAAGTAAAAAAATAAAATAGTTGTGGTTTAAGTTTGTTTTCGTTTTGGTGATTTTTTTCGTTTTAACGATTTTCAGTGCTTTTCTTTTGCGTTTAGGGATTTGTGTAGTGATTATTTTCGTTTTGGTGATTATTTCGTTTTTGACGATTTGCAGTCCTTTATTTTTTTGTATTTAGCGATTTATTTAGTGAGTATTTTCGTTTTAATTATTTCGTTTCTTTTTTCCCATATCTCAAAATTTTTTTTTCAATGTTTCAATTGTTTTTGTTTTGAGAATATATTTCCCAAAATTTTTTTAGTAGAAGGAAAGGATGGAGAATGAAGGAAAGCTTTAAACTACACATCATATTAAAAATCTTGAAATCTTTTAAAGATTGAATTTCGTATTTATTTACAATTAAAAAGTAAATTTTATGATTTTTTATTTTATTGAACAGTTTAATTGTTTAATTTTTTGATGGCACAGCCTAACTTTAATCCACAAACACACTCTAGAACTTAATCAATATGTAACCTTTCACTATACGAGTATATGATGTTCACAATGAGAACCGTTTAAAAATTTTTCTTTTCTTAAAAAATTTACAACAAGAAATTGGTATCTTATTCTAAATAATTGCTATTGAGTGTTCTGTAGTTGTTAGTTCTTTTAAATTATTTATGATTTTGAGCATTTGAGCTTAAAATGTAAATAAAACCTTTTATTTTGCCACAAGACAATAAGAAAATTTGATTTACAATTCAATACTTCCAATGACAAAAGAAACCAAAATAGAAAAATATAAAGAAAAGACACACAAGTTACTCTAATGCAAAATGAGTGGAGGATGTTAAAAGTAAACGACCATGTTGGTATAGACCGGCAAATATTTGATTAGATGTATTCACATATACGAGTATCTTGGGTTAAACTTATAAGCTCACATTCACATGCACACGCATACATCCCCACATATACATAAATACTTTTTCAAAGAAACCACATGCTGCAATTGTAGACATCAAATTTAGACTCAAAAGTTATCATTATCATTTGTTGTAAATTTCATATTAGAGTTTATTTATGTTTGAGTAAAAGACGAAAAAAAGTATACAAAATATTGGCAGAAACAGTTTTTGAATTCAGTACATTTAAACTAGTTAACGGAAGATAATCGCATTTACCAATAGTGATAGTTGTTGGTTGCTACACATACTCTGGTGCTTGTGCTTTATAACAAACTTAAATGTAAATGAAAGTCAATAATTGAATTTATTAAAAAAAGAACCATTACTTATTTTAAAATTCATCTAATTACAAGAAGAATAAGAACAAAAACGATAAAAATACTACAAATAATTAAATCACTTGAATCGATAAAGAACAAAGAAGAATTGTTATGAGTTTTCCGGTGCTCAGTAATTTCTATCAAAAACTTATATTTTTGCTGCCATTAGCTTCGGGTAGGTGGTCAATTAATACATGATTAAAAACCTATTTATTGTGAAGAATGTTCATTAAGGAAAACATACATTACAAGAAATACAATAAAAAAAATTTTAAACAAAAAATTAATTCTAAGAAATTAATCAGGTGTGTCGGCAGTAACAAATCCAACAAACTCTTTTCAATTACGAGTATTATAAACGGTTACAATGATTTCATTACAGGCAGCAGCAGCAGCAGTAGCAGTGACAATGTAAAATTTAAACTTGACATTTTAATTGCTACCAATAGCAAATATGTACTCGTAAAATGTCTATATACATTCAAGTACATACATATTTTTAATTGTAAAATTATTATAGCTAAATTCATTTGAAGACAAATATTTTTATAATGTTGCATTTAGGTCAGAGTTAAATAGCTTTTGTGTGTAAAATAAAAACCTATTTGCAAAAGAGAAGTTGGAAGTTTGCGAAATAATTTTTTTTTTGTTGCAAATTAATGTTTCGTTAAATATGAAATTTTTTATTAGAATTCATTGACATTGATTACAGAGTGGCAACAGTTTGTTCCATGATCATTTAACTGAGGCTAGAGCAGCTTTTACCAGAAGGCACACAGAAAGGCTGTTTGTAAATAAAAAAAACAAACAAAAATTTAAAATATAAATCTCCGAGTAACCGTGCGAAAATTATTATTCACAATATTAGTCATTATGAGTTGTATGATCTTATTAAAGACGCATTTTTTTATTTTATAAAAGATTTTTAATACATAAATATAAATATGTATTTATTATTTAAAATATAGCAGAGAATAATTGATTGACACAACTGTTTCATAAATATGTGAAAACTAGCGTGACGGATATGCTGCTCCTGAATTATGCGTGCAAAGAAACGTACGTAGGCTGCTAAACGCATAACAGTTTTATTTAGCGTGTAATCACATGCGGATAAAAACACTTGCTCATCATCAGCGTAAAATGTGGAAATAAACACATGGCACAGCTGGATAAGTTCAATGGTGGCGCACAATTTCCTATACGCAAATGTTTTGTTTTTCCGACAACAAATATGCCTAACAGAAACTTCCAGATTGATTTGTTAGTGGTATTTTTGTATAACAGAAATCAATTTGTTAAGCACAAGAAAAGCTTTAAGACACGTACTGTTGTTGTTTATGTTTTTGCGTGTGTGTCTTAAGTCTTTTGTTTTGAATTTCTAAAATTAGTTGAGTGTCAATCACGAGCATTTTATAAAAAAATTTAATAAGATCATCCATAAACGGAAATTATGAGTTTATACGCAAAATATAATATAAATTACAAGTTTATTTATTTATTAATTGAAGTGTGAAGCAGTGAGAGTAAGACGATCGTTTGCGGTAGAAATTTCTTTTCTACCTACCTATTTTTTAAATACATAATTAAGATAATCGATTGTTAAAACTTATTCTAATAAAATAAAAAAACCCTTTAATTATTGTTTTAATAACATACAAAAATAAATACAATAAAATAACAAAAATAAACAAACGTTTCCAATAAAATGGAATTTTAATCGTTTCGTTGACCCCTAAATTTTTATTATTGATATGAACCACTGCTGTTGTTAAAGATTGATAACAAGTTCAAATACAATTTTTCAATATTTTGTAGAATTATATAAAAAAGTTTTCGTTCGAGCTTAAGTGCAAATTAAAGCAACAGATAAAGGTTTGAAAATCTGATATAATAAATTTATTCTGTTTTCTAAAAAATGTGCCTCAACAACTAGATCAGCAAAGCATTTTCGGAAAAATATTATCGCAAATAATTTAAAAGTATCTAACGACTTATTAAGGGTTTCACTTTACCACGAGCTCCCAAAAAATCTATTTTTTTATTTTTTTTTTTTTGTTTTTATTTTATTTATTTTCGATGTCCCATACACAAGACTTAAGTCTTATATTACAGTATGGAACTGAGCATATGTAAATACAATAAATCAGAAAACAAAAACAAAATTGACTTGGATTTAAGTTTGCTCTTTAAAATATAAAAATAAAATTAAAATCAAAGATAATATAGTTTCAAAAAGTTAACCAAATTTAATAATAAAACCAACTAAAATAATAATAAAAAAAAATATATAACCCGAAAAAATGAAAACCTACAGTGGTATAATATCAGACTTCATCAAAAAACAATATGTGAATGTACAAAAAAATATTCAACGTGAGATATGACAAAAAATACTTTTCCTGAATTGAATTCTGAATTCTATAGGGAATTCCGTTCCAGAGACTGATAGCATTAATATAGAAGTGGTATTTAGAAACCAGAGTTGGATGACAAAACGCTAGAAGTCTTTTACCTCTAGCAAGCGTTGAAAAGCTTTAACGTTCAAAGAAATGTGCAGGCACTTGGACTTAGTAGGATTAATTGCTAGACCATTAGTGGTAGCCCACTCGCAGACACGACCTAACTCCTGATTTAAGGTCCTCACACATTCATCAACGGCGGTATTGCAGCAGCTAATATAAAGCTGAACATCGTCCGCATACAATCTAATCCTGCAGTGTTCGAGTTTGCCCTTAAGGTCATTCACGTATAATGAAAAAAGCAGAGGGCCTAAGATGGAGCCTTGCGGAACACCACGAGTTAATGACAAAGATGTTGAAACTGAGGTAGGCGTTTCAACATATTGGTATCTGTTGGCTAAGTATGAATATATTAGACCTGTGGCAGTTGATGCGAATCCAAACATATGTTCAAGTTTAAGATACAAGATACTATGGTCAACCGTTTCGAACGCTCTGGAGTGATCCAAGAGAACTAAAAATGTAACATTACCGCACTCTACCTGCTGTCTTATATCTTCACTAGCATCTAAAATAGCCGTTATACAACTATGATTTTTACGGAAGCCAGATTGCCGATCAGTCAGCATATTATTGGTTTCAAGATATTGTGTAACTTTATTATGGATTAATCTTTCAAAGACTTTGAATAAAAATGGCAAGATTGCTATGGGCCTATAATCAGAATATATACGAGTATATATAATTTATAGTGAATTAGCATAGAAAAAAATTTGTGTGTGGAATATTCTAAACAAAATTTTGTAATTAGTACGATATTAAACCGTAATCATATTTTAAGTTTTTAGTAATTTCTAGCCTTTAAGTTGCGTTTGAAACTTCAATAACTTTAAAGGTCAATAATACAATCTTCGGACAAATATTTTTGTAGAACCGTTCATCCTGCTACATTGCCTCTGAAGGAAAGAAAGTAAATTAATCCCATGAGTTTTTAAGAGCCTTCATATTTTCCAAAAAATGATTTTGCTGTAAAGTGCAACTAATTAGGTGGATTTTAAATTATAAAAGAGAAAAGTATATAAAATGCAGAAAATTGATTTGAGTAGAAAATTTTTATATCAACCACTCAATCAAAATTTGTTTCACTCAAATCAATTAATCTTAGGATTTATTGTTTATGTTTGTTAGTAACCACAGACGCTTTTAATTTGTTTTGCAGCATTTTCTGCACGGTTACGGAAAACATCTCAATATTTAGTGAAAACTGTATAAAACACAAACTATTGCATTTCATTTATTTAGAAAAACACAAATGTGAAAATAAAGGCCAGGTTTCTATCCAAAAAATTTCGTCCGTCAAAAGTACTGAGATCAAAATAAGGACCAAGTTCTTGATAGGTACAATTCCATCTCATTTCTAGGCAACCTATAAGCTTGGCAATATTTTTCCAAGAATTCTTTCCCATATTAGAAAGCCAAAAAAGTTTTGCCAAGCTTACAGGTTGCCTAGAAATGAGATGGAATTGTACCTATCAAGAACTTGGTCCTTATTTTGATCTCAGTACTTCTTTTTTCTTAGTTGTTTTTGTATATTTATGTGTATTGCTTATCAGGGCCTACCTGTGTGCGAAATTTCTGGCTATACTAGAAGTGCCCTATAGAAAGAAGGGGCACCCTAGTCCCCCCGGGTGGAAAGTGCCCGTTTTCAGATTTTTTTGGTTATTTTCTACCTGTGTACAGAGTTTTAGCTCTCTAGCTTTTCACACTTTAATATCTCGGGAAGCTTTAACGGTAGAACATTCAAATTTAACCTGTGAGGTCACCTCTGTAGGGAGAACTTATGTTTCAAGTTTCATTATATTATGAGAGGGCTAAAAACAGCTCGAATGGTTTCGTGTAAATATACACACTGTGTGGCCGTACTTGGCCTGGCGCACGCCAAGATAAAATTTTTAATTAAAAATATGACAGTTGGACGTTTAAATAAAGAACCTTCATGTAACCTTCTGTACTCCAATAAGAATTTTTTTTTCTTGAAACAAAACCGCGTTCAGGATATAACGAAATAGTTTCGTTTCGCCTTGAAAAATAATTTTTCAAGTTTGTGTCTTCACTCTTTTGTTTTAACAGTGTAAAAGAAGAACTTTTCGTTATGATGGAATGTTTAAAGAATTTTATTTTATTCAACATTTTTTAAAATTGTCTTTTAAATCTATTGTTATTATTTGTACGTACGTATTTTCTATTGCAACAAAGTGCATTCTAATAATTTCTAATATTAAATACAATAAAATTATTTAAAAATTATTGAGGAAATTCATCATTATTTTTAAACTAGAATAAGATAATTTAAATTCAATCAAATGCAATGGACAGATATTGAAATGTTGTCTAGGTGAAGGTACTGCTTTAAATGAATGAAAAGATTTAAAATCATACACACCGATATTTTTACCCATACATCTACTCCATTGTGATAAATTGCATGTCAAATTATCAAAATCGTTAGATTTTGTTTGTTTCTGTAAAAATTGTTTTGTGTAATCAAGTTTTCCATAATTCTTGGAAATCTGTAAAATGGCTACAACTTCGGCTGTTAAACATTTCCTGCAAGTGTAATAAAAAAAAACCAAAAGAAATAAAATCAATATGATTTTGAGTTATGAAACAAATAATGATTTTAATTTGTACTGTTGAATAGCAATTATAAATTCTAGACCTATATTTTTGTGAATTCATATAAAGAGAGAACACAAACAAATGTCACAATTTAAAAAATCAATTTCATATAAAGAGAGAACACAAATTCGTAACAAATAAACGTCACAATTTAAAAAATCAATTTTGTTTTTCGTAAAATCATAGTTTTAAGCAATACACGGATATTCATGAAAACTACAGAGGTATGGATGAAAGTCTTGCTGAATATTTGCAAGTATTTGTATGTCTTTGAGATAAAACTCATGTGAAACACTTACTGCCGATTTCACGATGTCGAAAGAATTATGAATTTTATTTTCATTCGTACAAATACATTTGATACAAAAACAAAATTTCAGAATTTGTTTTTGCTTCAAATGTAATTATACGAATGAAAACATATGGAAATTTTCTTTCGACATAGTGAAATAGGCAGTTAGTATTTTTATGTACAGTACAGTCACCATAAAATGAACAACAGCATACAATGCAAAAAATTGTAAATTTAAGAATTCTCTTTTGAAAAAGAAACCTATAAATGTTGCATGTTGAATGCAGAAATTATGAACAGTGAAATGAAAATAGAACCATCCAAAACGTCCATTTACATAAACTACTATTTTCGATTCTTTACGGGAAGTATTAAATTTTAATTACAATATATTTTTATTTTATAAAAAGACCTTGTGCGTGATATCATTATTATAAAAATAAATTAAAAACGTCGAAGAAACCAGTTTGTTTTGCTTAGTTCACTTTAGCACGAGCGTACTGTAAAGGCATCTGAAAATTAAATGATTACTGTAATTATATAATTGCTACTTTACTTAATTTTCATATGCCGGTAAGTTGCCAAAAACGTTACAGTATGTTGCATGTCAACGGTCGACATCTATTTAGACATTTAAATTTTGATTTTTGTTTGTTTTTAAATCATTTCTCTGCTTGTGTCTTTAAAGCATTTAAACAAAATTTTAAACACTTTTCCTTTTTTTTTTGCACAAATCGAGAGAAGCATGATGATATTTGAAAATAACTCAATTCTCTATAGACATTAATCGTGTGAAGCGTTTTTGTTTGTCATCAACATTTTCCTTTTGCTGCAATTAAATTCACTTCTTATATAAAACGAAATACTATATTTAAATATAATCGCAATTTGTTGAAAATGTTGCAATAAAATTATAATCATGGTTAAATTTAAAGGAAACCAAAATGTTTGCATGAAACAAAAAAATAAAAAAAATTATTAAACTAAACATAATTTGTGTATTTATAGATCATTTTAACTATGACGAACCAGCAGAATGGTATAATGAATTTCCGCAGTGCGGAGGTCATAAGCAATCTCCAATTGCTATAACAAACCATAAGGTAAGCCAATAAATATAAATTCTTAAGATACGAACAGAGTTTGCATATTATTTTTCCAATTTAATATATTTTTACTAATTGATCTGCAGTTAATGGTTGTGATTCTTTTACATATTTAATTTGTATAATTTATAGATAATGTGTTGTATTGATTGTATCATTGATTTTTATAAGCGACAAACCCCCTCATTTATGCCGAATAAAAACTAAAAACAATTATTAAGTTTAACAATCGTTTATAGAAAAAAAAAACATGTTGCACACAGAAAATAATACTTCTTAAATATGTAAGCTATTATATTTAAATAAATTTAAATAACATTAATACATAATACTTATGTGGTTTTAATATAATTTCCTCTTCAAACAGTATTACATATCTTATTTAAAATTACATAAGTGTGTACTACAGCATTATTAGAGAATTATTCTAAAATAAATGACAAATTACTTTTCTTGCACAAGATTTTCTCAATAACTAACAAAAATTATTTATTTATATAATTGATAGGTTAATTTTTGTTGTTTTACATCTCTCGTGAACGGCTGAGAAAAAGAGTATCCCTTCTTTTCGCAAGTGGATTTGGGTGCAACTCAAGTTTTTTTATATATTTTTTCGCGTGTTTTGAAAATACTGTCTTCACCAACGGAACGTCTAGATTTTTGTGAATTCGGTGATTTCCGATATACCAGGGACTGCTGTAATAGTACGTAGAATTTTATTATGTCGCCTTTGAATTTTTTCGACATTCGATGCTGAAGCAGTGCCCCATAACTGGATTCCATAGGACCATATTGGTTTCAGGATCGCGTTGTATAAAAGAAGTTTCCAGTCTAGGCTTATTATATAATTTCTTCTTATTTGTGTTAACTTTGCGTCTATATGCGATTTCCACGTTAAACGACGATCTAGATGAACGCCTAGATATTTGACTACAGTGTGTTGTGGTATAGTATCGGTGTTAATGTTTATAGGCGGGCATGTTTCCCTGCGCAACGTGAAAGTGACGTGTACACATTTCTGCTCGTTAACTTTTATACGCCATTGCTTGAGCCATTTTTCCAGCTTGGATATATATCCTTGTAAGTTTCGAGAAGCTTCTACATGGCTTTCATGAACGCTTAGAAAAGCTGTATCATCAGCAAATGTTGACGTGTGAATGTTACTGCTTAACGGTAAGTCAGAGGCATATATTAAGTAAATTAATGTACCAAAGATACTGCCTTGAGGGACTCCGGCTTCAATCGACTGCGGATGGCTTAAAAAATTGCCTTCCCTTGCTACAAATTTACGTTGCATTAGATAGCTTTTTAAAAGCTTGACGATATTTGCTGGTAGATTTTGTATTAGTTTGTTGATAAGACCTTCGTGCCATACTCTATCGAAGGCTTGAGAAACATCTATAAAGAGCGCAGAGCAATATTTCTTCTTTTCCAAAAGAGTCTCTAACAACATTCACGAGCCTGTGAGTTTGTTCAATAGTGCTATGTTGTCTGCGAAAACCGAATTGATGATCTGGAATGCATCCATTACTAGTCACTATAGGCATCAGCTTGCTCATATACAACTTTTCAAATAGTTTACAAATATTGGGCAGTAAACTAATAGGCCGATAGTATTCAACCTTCGTATGATCCTTGCCGGGCTTTGGTATCACAATAATCATCGAAACCTTCCATTCTTCTGGATAGCATTGCAGCCGTAAAATACCATTAAAATGAATAGTATTATTCTTTTTAACCGTTGAAATTAAAAATTTTGTTTAGCATTGGCTAAACTTATAATTAATATTTTTAGATTTAAGATTTGAAAAACTTATTGATATTACAATCTAAATTGAAGATTCAATAAATAATAAAATTACCAAAAAATATAATCAATAGGGGAGATAATTATTTATTATAAAATTTATACAAATAATATACAACCGATTTTGACCACACTTCTAACAAATTAAAAATATTTATTCACAGAAATGAACAGAAGTCCTCTGTCCTTCCTTATTTTGAATGTATAAGGACTGCTCGCTTCATTCCCTACTCATATATTTTATACGCATTATGTCATTGTCTTGTAGCCCTTCTGCTCTCGCTTCTCTCGCTAAGTGGTTATGAAAGGCCTGCAAATAAATACTTCTTAGAAGAGAGGTCACTTTGGTGGATTTTTATTTATGCTCAAAGGCTTTCAACTAACTCTAGTTATTAAAGTAAATTCTATAGGTTACGAAAGTTAGGGAATTCATATGAAAATTAAATTTATTCTAAAACATTTCTTTTAAAAACATACAAAACTATTTATAATTAATTCATACATTAGGCGTAACAACAGTCTTCTTCGACGAACAAATTTCAACTTAAATGATTTTTAAGTTTTTTTGTTTTTATGACCAATAACATCAAAAGAATTTACCTGTTAAAAAAAAAATCCTGAAGGAGTTTGTAAATGTTCGTTTCGTTTTATATTAATATTAATAAAATAATTTTATTCTTTCTCTCTTATAATTATTATTTTTCTTATAACGCCACCCGAATTCGCTTGGTTTTGCTTCGGCATTACTCCTTCTCTTCGACCTTGTCAATGAGGGGAAGGTGGAAAGCCTTCCACAAGGCATTCTCTCACAGTTAGAGACGAAAGAAAATTCAATTGAAAAATGCTTTAGCAGGCCTGAAAAAAGAAGATCTTCCCACTTCTATGTGTGGGAAAGATTTGTATTATAAAATTTTATTTTATCATTTCCAAGCAAGCCGTATATTCCACTAATTTGTTTTAATATTTTTAAATTTCATAAAATGCCAAGTTCCCACAAAAACTCTCCTCCTTTTTTTGTAGCTGGCATACGAAGAGTAAATTTTTGTAAAAATGTATCATATGAAAATATTTTTCTAATAATAAATTTGTTTGTTATTTTGTGTTCGGACAAATTTTCTTATTGAAATGTTTTAAATATTGTGTTTAAATATTTCTTGCAGAGTAGAGAATTTGCTTCGAAGATGGGATGGATTAAAACAGTGTATCATAATCCATGGAGGTTTCTAAGATAATCGTAGTTGGATCACTTTGTGAGCTTGTCAAATAAATATTTACAATATAAAAAGTTTTTAAGCTACAGTGCCATGCTCTGCTTGCAAATTTATAAACTAAATTTAAATAAAACAGAAATGATAGAAAAATATCAGAAAATTTTATATCGGTTGTATAACAAACTGAATTTATCGTAATTAAAACTGCTACTGTTACTGATGCTTTCAACGTCTTTTTTTCTTTCTTTTCTTTTCTGCAAAAAATCATTAATAACAAAAGACCATCGACGTTATTGCACCACCAATATTATTTGGTTTATATGATGCACCCATGTCACAGCCACTCAATATGTGCAACAATGGCCACACAGGTATTTAAATTACAATAATTACTTTAAAACAAAACTCATATTTCATTTTACTGAAACCATTTCATTCCAACTCACACACATACACACACAAACATGTGAACAATAACTCACACTTGAATTTGAAGTTGAATTCAAAGTGCCACACACAGTATTGGGCGACAAACCATTCATAACAGGCGGCATATTAGATGGCATCTACGAAGTTGAGCAAGTACACTTCCACTGGGGCTCACAACTGCGCAAAGGTTCGGAACATGTCCTTAACGGCCATCGATATGATATCGAAATGCATATCGTTCATAGAAATAAGAAATATGACAGTTTAAAGTTAGCCATTAACTTTGAGGATGGTGTGGCTGTGGTGGGTGTCTTATTTAAAGTGGTAAAGGTGAGTTGCAGAACAAAAAATACATCCTTCTGTTTTCGTATAATAGAATTTTTTTCATTTCCTAAGAGCGATCAAGTCTACTTTCCCGGCTTAAATGTGATTTACAATAGTTTGCAGAGAGTCCAAAAGTTTAATTCTTCTTTCACCGGAAATAAGTTAATTAGTTTGGGTTCTTTGTTGGGTAACATAAATCGAGAAGATTTCTACACCTACCAGGGCTCATTGACAACACCACCTTGTGCTGAAGCTGTTACCTGGATAATATTTTCAGATATTTTACCCATTTCGTATAGAGAAGTAATTGTTTGGCAAATGATCACAAACGCTGTTTGGTTGTAAAAAAAATTCTCTTTTTTTTAGCTGCCAAAATTCTGGAATATTTCGGATGAGAAGGCAAAAAACTTTGTCAATGTTAGACCTTTGCAAAGTAAAGGTTTCCGTAAAATCTACCATCGTAAGCCACTATTTAGATTCAAATATTTTGACTGGTAAAATTAATTTATTTTATATTAAATTTATATGGATAAGTAAATTTATTTAGTAAATTCCAATCTTATTTTCTTAAAAAAATTATAAAATAATAAAACCACATTTTTTCTATTAAAGAACTCTACCTGTAAGTATGTATTTGCTGGAGATGTTATTGCAAGGCAGTTGATAATAAAATTGTATAAATTTTAAACATATGCTTGTGTTATTGTTTAACAAGCGTGTTGCTTAAAGTTGTAAGAAAAAAGTGTGAATGTGTGTAATAAAAAAACACATGTAAATGAAGTCTGCATGATTTATAGCTCAATTAAAATGTCTCTTTTTCTTAGGCGCTTATTGCACGCAGTAGTTTTCTTTTTATTAATTGCCAACATTTTTTAACTAAAAAATTTATGTGCATTGAATTAATGAAAATTCAAAATATCTAAGAGTTTTTTTATGTTGGAAAATATTATTATTTATATCCAATCAGTTTTTAGCAGAACGTATCAGTACTGATTTCAAGGCCGCTACACCTCTCATCAGCGTTCAATTAATTGTCCATCTTTACAATTTTCGTAAAGTGGATACTAATTGAGAAGAATATCAACTATTTAACCAGTTTTCAAGAGAAATAGAATATGAGAATTAATTTTAATTTCAATTTTTATTCTACCTTGAAACATTGCTGGTTAGTACTAAATTCCCTCATCACTGTTTGGAAAATTACTAATAATCAACACAAACTCATAGTTCGTTATCATCAAAGTATTCTACTTTGTATTTTAACGTTTTTGTTGTTCAAATAATAATTACGTTTATTCGTAATAATAATAATATAAAAATAAAAAATTTCTTTTAATTTTTAATTTCTTAATTTTGCCACAAATAAGGGGCTGTGCACATATTACGTAACGCTGTTTTCAAAGATTTTATACCCCACCTTTGTAACGCTTTTTACTAATTTTTCAGTGCAAAATATCCAATCCGTAACAAATCAAAATTAACAAACTTCTAACGACTGGGTCTTGAAAAAGAGAACCACAAAAAGATGTAATCGTATCGGATCGCCAATTAAAATTTTAATGTTCTCCCCCTTTGCGCATTGTTGTACTAAATCGGTATAAGATATAGATATTCATATTTTTTTTTTTTCAAAACATTGCGAAGGTTTTTTTTCTGCAACACTTGCCTGTTTGCCTCTTGTGGAAGAATTATAAAAAAATGTATAAAACAAATTTCTATTCCAACTTCGTTCAATAAACCAGTTATATGGTGATATAATGAATAACACGGTAAATAGATGACATTCGAGGTAGGTTTTTTTTAAATCCCAACATTTGTACCTTCGAAGTAAGAATCCTGAAATTCTGAAGATTATATTTTTCAAATAAAATCACCCTTTTTAACATTTTAATTTAAAAATTCGTCGGATTTTGATGTTTTTCAAATGACCAAATGGTTTTGCCTACTCGTAAGTGTTGTCAGTTGCCAATATATTGATGTTTCAAGTTGATCGTGAATTATAATAGTTAATGTGAAATTTTCGTTAGCAGAAAACTCTTTTGTACAAAAAATAAATAAAAAAAACGGCAGCATATTTCATAAATCTTTTGTTTTCGGTAATAAACGAAATGCCAAGTTAAACTATTAACATAATTTTATATTTAATTTTGATATATGTATATTTAATTTGAACATTTATGAATGCAAAATTTTCGACAATTTGCTTAAATTTGCAACAAAATAATTTATTATTTATTAACGTATTAACGTATTAACGCACGCTTGATGATCGTTGCTTATGTTTTGATTAAATAATGATTCACTTTTGTTTAAAACTTAACATCTTTGCGCATATTTAAACAACAAAATTATATATTTTAAATAATAGTCACAACAACAAAAAAGGAAAAAAAAAAATGTTGAAACGTTTAAAAATACAAAACAGTTTAAGTAGATGTTGCAACATAAACAACACACAAGGCAGTTGGATGTCGGAAATGATTGAAAAAAACCCAAATCATGTTATTGTCTGGTAATTATCGATTAAAACAACACTTTTGCAGATAATTTCACATCATCAATTTTAAATGAAAAAGCCGCACTCAGTAGGGGAGTGCGGGCAAATCTATTTGATGTTAGTTGAGTTAAAATTTTAATTAATTTAAATTATATATTTAATTAATAGCAAGCACCAATAGAAAGGTCAAAATAGTGTTATCAATTCAAATCAGCGATTGACAGCATTTTGAAACAATTTGTATTTGAAAATAAATCTAAAGAACTTGAACGTAATTACAGAATTCTGATGGCATGATTGGACATGGTTTATCAAAATTAAAAAACCCCAAAGTATTTTCCATAATTTGAGAGGACTTACAAAAGCTTCAGTCAACATAATTTACATAAATATTATTGCATACTTTCAGTCCTTTTTAAACATTTGTTTAGTAGATGTTGTACGACTGTCATCAAGAGATTTTTGTTACGATAACTTCCCCATTAACAGTAAAATAAATCAGTTACATCTCGAATACGGACGAATTTCTCGGTAGTTATCCATTAAACCGCCTAAGGTAACAGAAAACATGCGATTCCATATTTCTAGTTTCCTAAATGTTTTGATTAAATATTTAATAAATTTACTTACCCGCTTTGCTCAAGTTGTTTGCTAATTATTATTAAATCAACAAATAAATAATATTGCATACTTTTGGGATTTAATTTATCTGTAATGTTTACAGCATATATTTCGTATGATATATTTGCTTTTAGTTATTAGTTTTGATAAATATTAACTAAAATTTCAATATTTTTATAAATTTGTTTAATTTTTCTTTTGGTGGTCTTTTATACAATAAAATATTTTATCATCCTTTTTCGTTT
Organism: Lypha dubia; assembly: GCA_947311025.1. Classification (NCBI taxonomy): domain Eukaryota; kingdom Metazoa; phylum Arthropoda; class Insecta; order Diptera; family Tachinidae; genus Lypha; species Lypha dubia. The sequence continues at coordinate 3,918,753 of OX371260.1, read as the reverse complement.
CGTTTATCTTTTTCTGTTTTATTTTCTTGTGTTTCTTTTACTTCTTTGCTTAATAAATATTTAATAGATATATATTTTAATTTAGGTACTTATTTGTTGTTGTAACAAAAATATTTAGCTGTAAACTTGTTGTCGTTTCACTTAAAACTTAAATATTCTTTTAAAACTATAAAATTTTTAGATTTTTAAGTAAAATTGGGGAGATGTAGAAGTAAAAGATATGCCAGAAAACTGAAGGGTGTTTAAAAGCAGTGTTTGGTTGGTTCGTATTTTATTTAATCACCAATATATTTTTGTTACCTATTTTTCTTTTAAAACTTTCAAGATGATCTTACATGTTAAATTATATAAAATTGTGCTGGTGTTTGCTTGAGTAATTGAAAACAAATCACAGTTTATGCGTTTTAATTAAAATTTTAAGCTTGTTTAGATGTTGTTGTTTTTTATTTGCATGGTAAAGCTGAGGATGTTTTAATAGATGTTTTTTGTTGAAAATAGTTCAAGGGTGATTTTATTTTTGGCTAATTTATAATTTTTGCCTGTTGAGAAAAGGAGAAGATAAATATATTTTATGATATGGAAGAGTGGAGAAAATTATCAACATTGTTTTTAAATTACAAAAACAGTTTTTTTTGCCAATTTCAGTCCAAAGAATATATTGTTGTTTTGATTTTTCCTAAAGACTTTTTTATTAATTAAACAGTAATATTCCAAAATTTAGATTTATAATGCATTTTTCCGTAACAATTAATTACACTTTATTATGTACAAAAAATAGCAAAAGAAATAATGATTAAAATGTTGTTAAAATAAGAATAATGAAACAAAAATAGTTAATTCTCGTGACATGATGTGCAAAAAAACATAAAAAAATAAACTCAGTTTACGAGCTTTTATTCTTTTAAAACCAAAAGTCTACTTTTAAGTAAAATAATTTTAGTAATAATTTTGGTAAGCAGGCTTAAAATCTTTCCAAAAGACTTTTTTGTATGTTTTGTAAAACTATTAACATTTTTACTTAGTTCTTGAGTTTAAATTAAATTCATTGTGTAAATATTTTATTCAGTTAATCAGGATTATGGTGGAGGAGTTGGTGTTGGTGGTATAAAGTATCATGTTTATATGGCTTCAAGACAATAACAAACACTATTATTAATTCCCCATTGCAATCTAATATCATGCAAACATTTATGAATTTAATTTGATTTGTTTGTTTTATGGTTTATGGACTGGGTAACAACATATTAGAGCTTTGGTGCCGGCAGTAATAATGGTGATTGCCTAAAAACAAAACAATAAATGATATTAAAATGGTACATATGTATGTGTGTATGTGAATACAAATATGATTTCAAATGATAAACATACTCGTATACGATCTACAATGATTTGATAAAAGAAAATGGCAAATCAGTAAAAATAAAATAAAATTTTTAAATGAAACATAAAATGATTGTACACTTTTCTGTATAAAATTTAAACATTTGGAAAAATTTAGTTCTATGAATAGATTGTTTTTTTTAACATTTTGTATGAAATATATGAAAGATTGCTTTGAGGGAAGGTGCAAATTTAGTGTTCAAAATTTGAGTTTGCATTAAAGAGTTTTTTTTTTTTTTTTGGAAAAATTGATGGATCTCGAAAACAATTTTGTTGTGTAAAAACGAAACTAATTGTTTTTAATTTAAATCCTGTACGTTTAATCAAATTTTTTTATTAGTAACAATTTACATAGAAATAATACAAGATATGTAAAAAAATATCTAATCCAAATTATAAACAAATAAATTTATAAAAGAGCTGTAACAATTTGGTAGATGGAGATCAGACTTCTTTTATGTATGTAAAAACTTTCTTAGAAAAAATTTTAAATTTTGAAAAATAGATAGATAATTAGTTCGATTATAAGTAGTCGAATTAAAAATTATAATTTTTTTGATCCAAATTGTGAATACTCCATCAAAAACAAAATTAAAAAATCTAATACACAGAAACAAATAAGGAAACACTGACTTAAAGTACAAGTATAAGAGAAAAGAAGTAGAACTTTAATACTGTTTGAAGTGCAACTTACATATGCTCGGGATGGCAACGTATGCATTCAATTAAGTCTTGTGGCTTAAGTTGGCCATTGCAGATTTTATGAACGGCAGTAAATAAGGGAAACCTTAAATAAAAAAAGTTAAAATGCATTGATTAGCTCTTCCGCAATTAATACATATCTAAACTATCTTACTTTTCTTCCAAGCCTTTGTTCTTCAACATATAGTTGACTTCTTCGGCAGTTAGGGGACCTTGCAGCTTCTGACCATTCAACAATTCGGTTTCCAATTGTTGAATTGTCTTGCCAGACTTGACAAAAGCTTCACCCACCTTACGATTACGGCCACCATAGCAAGTGGTAATTAAATCAGCAACACCACAGCTTTCGAAGAAGGTGGATAATTTGCTACCAGGATACATAATTTCTACAAAACGTATCATTTCCATTAAACCTAAACGAATAACAGCGGCTTTGGTATTATCACCCAAGCCCAGGCCATCAACAAAGCCAGCACCCATGGCCACAACATTCTGTAGTACATTAATGCAAAGTTTTTAATTAAATATAAATAAAAATGTGTAATGAGCTTTAAGCTACTAACTTTCAAAGCACCACAGATTTCGACAGCATCAGAGTCCTCAACAACCACCACCCTGAAGTGATTGGCTTGGAAGAGATCACGCAAAATTTTGCCATATTTAGCATCCTTACAGCCAATTGTTGTTTCGCAAAATTGTCCCTCGGCCACTTCATTAGCCAAGTTGGCACCCATCAGCACGGAGCAGGGAATTTTCAGATGACGTGTAATAATATGTGAGATCAAGTCGATGCCACCACCTTCGGCCTTGTCAAAGCCCTTGATAAGAGAAATGGCTACAGCATTGGGCTTAATTTTACCCAAAAGTGTTTTACAGAAATTAGGAATGAATTGATGGGGCACAACAAAAATTAAAACGTCAGCATCTTTGGCAGCCTCAACTAAATCGGGTACAGCAACCTTTAAAAAATACATAAAAGAAAAAAAAAAAATTTCAATAAGAAAAAATTAATTGTTTTTGAGGATCTTTAATTAGTCAATGTAACCATCAACAAGTTCGAAAAAAATTTATATGTCTCGATTATGGATGGCAAGATATAAGAATACTATACAAAAACTTCCTTAATATTTAATTTCGTATAAAGTAAATTCTTTTTTAAATATATTCCAAAGTAAATTTGTACTCGTAAGACATTTTTTAATTATTTTCAGTAAATATTATCACTAGCTAATAAAAGTACGTATGCAAATATTTGCAAACAAAAGATTGCTTAACTTAATTTATTGCTTTGACTTATCAATTTTTATTACAGTTTTTATTTTCTTCTATTTATAATTTTATTTGGGTTTTATTTTAAACTTTTTAATGACGTCACAGGCCGACTCTAGTAAAGTTGCTGTATATGTACACGTATTTTTTCGATTTTAATGAACTGCTACGTAGGTTTTTCTAATTGGAAGTGTTTTTTAGTTTTTTATATTTAAACATATTTTCAAATTTAGTTTTCGAAAACTCTGGATATCTACGAAGTCAAATACGTCATATTCATATGACATCTAAAATATGCAAAATCTTACGAATGGAGAAAACTATGAGTGGCTACATGTTTACACACACACACACAAAATTTAAAATAACTTCCTATAGTTCCAAAAATTAAGATCTCATGGTAATTTGATTACCGATAATCGGGATAATATCAATAACTTTCCGTTTTCTGTTCAAACATAGAAGTGTTAAATTGGTTATTGAAAGTTATATATTATTTATAGTTTAGCAAAAGAAAAAACTCTACATACACCCTACTACTTTGAAATAGAGATGACATTAGAAAAGATTTTGATGGTAATGTTGAACAGTTTGGAATATCTCAAGAAAAAAGGTGAAAAATATTAACAAGTTACAAAGTTCTAAGGCATCACGGAAAAAATTCTACATTCAATAGAAATAGTTTTTATGTTCGAACCATTATTAGAAATTAATAAAAAGAATAATTGTATCGAAAATAAGCCGCGATTTGGTAGACGATATATCAGGCGTGTCCTTGAAGAATTCCATCACGATTCAAAACTAACTGCCTAAATTCTGCAGGGCACCTTGCAAGATCTTTAAATATTATTGTTTCACCAAAGCAATAATAAATGTTTTACTAGAAGAACGGCACGCGCAGCAGACCGCTTGGCAAGAATCATCAACTTTCCTTCACTTCGCTTAAGAAGCACATTTAAATAATGGAATCAATTTTTTTGCTTTCCACATAAATTTTTGATTTTGATACTTTAAATAATGACACAAACACTTTATTAATTTTCCATATGAAAACCAATAAAACACAAAATAAGTGGGGGTATATATTTCTATTCAAAATTATCCAGTACTTGTATCGAACAAATTTCGATCGATCTTTTTTATTGCTTAATTATTCAATATTATAAATAATTTAATTATGTATAATATGTATATCGGTTTCTTAATGTATTAAGAACAATTACCAATTTATTGAAAAATTCAAATGAATTATTGTTATTACCCAATAAACCAAACTACGTAAACGTTATTAGTTTTTAATCGTCAGCAAAAAAAAAATTAATTTGTATTCTGATGCTTGCTCATGCACATTTTCGTTAATTCTAAAACGATTTGAATATTTTTATTCCATATGTAAGAGCATACTTTCATATATTTTTTTATTGTGGTATTGGTGTCCGTCTGAACATTTGACCACCTGTTCTTTTCTTGGAATCTCATTGAGGAAATGAGCATTGCTACGCCTACACTCTTTATAATCAACGTTTTATTTTGAAATTTCTTCTGATTCCGCAGATTACATTTTCACGAAATATTTTTCTTGTTATTCGAAAACACCCCCTAAATTTTAGGCTCATGGCAGACAGGATTAACAGCATTTTACGATTTATATCGATATTTGGTTAATTGGGCATCTTTATTTGTTTCATTCAAGCTGAAAGTGTCGTGTTATGAAATCATAAAAAACAAGCCAGTCAAGTCTTATCAAAAACAAGAAAAACCAACGTTTTTGTTTGTTAAAATAAATGCCAAATATTGATAATAAAAAACAAACAGGTGATCTCTTGTTAAAAAATTTAAGCACTTAAAATAAAATCTTGCCAAAATTTATAAGTTGTAAATAATTTAAAATGATATGTAAATGTTATTCTTAGCAAATTAGATATTACAATTGAGATCTATTAAATTAAATTTGTTCATACAAATGCATGTACATTGGGCCTACGTTTCGAATAAATTATTTGAGTACGCAGTCTCGCTAGCCCGAAATTTAAAATACATAATAAATTTCAATAAAACGTTAAAAATTTTAATAGATGCATTTTAATAATTCAGCATTAATTGTGGTATCTTCTTCTTAATAATGTGTAAAAACATCATCAGAATATCTTTTTTACTAAAGTTTTGAGAGAAAAATAAGATTTTCTTTTACCATAAACTCGTTTTCTGTAAATTAATTTTTTTTTAGTTATTACTATTTTGCAGCAAATGCCCGATATGTCCAAAATGGTTTTTTTTTCATTTAAGCAAATTGTATTAATTTTTGCATTTTTTATTTTTTTTTTTTGGTATTTTGCCAAATATACAAACAACAAATATTTGAAAATCAGACTTTGTCAACGCAATCGAAACAGTATTTTAAAAAAATAATTTGCTTTTATTAAACTTTTTGGGTGCACATACATATATGTATGTACATACATACATACATACAAATCTTAATATTAGTTTTTTTATTTGTTTGAATATGGTAAAACTTAAACTTGAATACAAAGATTTGTATGGCATTTATATGGTCGAATCATATTAAGCCAACACTGAGTGGTATATAATTTTTGATTGTTCGAAAAATTTTAAATACTTTCGAAAATGTGTTTTTACTTCATAGAATATTTATATGTAAATTTACTAAAGACAGATCAAGAGTCCCCTTTCGCATTAAGAATTTTTAAATAATTTTGACCATTAAATCGGTGGCGGTGCAGTAATAAAAGTGATTACACTTAAAATATGACGTTTCCATGGGCCGATATCATGATCTCATGAAAAAAATTTATATTTTTCTCGGTATTATATATTTTTACGAAATTTTATGTCTGTAGACAATTAGTCTTATTAATAATTCTATTTTGTTATCAGTTCAACAAGATCAATGCACCGTGGGGCATTTTGCATTTTCGTGGGCGATATGCAAAAATATAATTATGTATATGTATATATTCATGAACGCTTATAATATGGTAGGCAAGACCATTCACCTTGTTGGTTGGAAAATGTATATATTTTTAATAAAAAATAAATGCTTTTAAATGCCTCTCTGATTAATAAATTACCAGTTTTAAATATTTTTTATAGACTTTGTTTTTAATGTTTAATGAACCTTTAGCTATTACTTTATGCTGCACTGGTTATATGTATGCCCCTATACAGTACGCATACGTATATGAATGCATATTTGTTTGTACAATTATGTATCGTACATCCGCACATGCAAATGGATTTTCGTACATACAACGAGTATGTATGTATGTATGTATTTGAAATTATATTTAGTCTTTTATTCAGAAAAACAACAACAAACAATTAAACAAAGTTCGACAAACTCAAAATAAAGCACAAACACCGGCTCGTTAAGAAACAATTTTGAATGTACTTGTCGACATTTGTTGAAATCAGTGCCCGATGAAAAATTCTATGGCCAGTCAGTTTAAGTCTTATCTCTAAAAAAACTTGTTTTCGAACTACATATTTTTGTTATCGCTGTTTTTAAAAATAAAATATATACAATTATTGTATGAATGAGACAAATAAATTATTTGAATGGTGTCAACACCTTGAATTGTTTTCTTATATCAAAGTTCGTATGTACGTATGTATGTACATACATCCATACATATGTGGGTGTCTAAATAATTTTTTTTGTCGAATTTAATTATGTAAGTTTCCGCTAATTAATACCTAGAAGTAGATTCTTTATAAAACAGTTAAACTTATAAAGAAAAAACGTCAAGCTCAGTATGCATGCATGCAGGAGTTTCTTCAATTGCTCCTGATCGATATTGACCACTTTGGCAATCATGGGTTAAAATAAGGCAACAATGTGTGTTGTTTGGCCTTGACCTACAGTTCTTACAAATGCAAACAAAATAGGTATGTACATATATTTTATACACACATACATAGATACTTTCATTTATAGGTGTAACTAACATGAAAAAGATATGAAGAGAAAATATCCCCTTTGCAAAATCAAAAGAGGAACTCGGATAAAAAACATAAATAAACATGTTTAAAAGCGCTGCCAGATGAAATTCTAAAGACTTCCACAATCTTGCATTTCCTTTTCTGCTGCAAAAAAAGGAAATTCTTTTTATACCTGCGAATTGTTAGTACATTTCCACATTTGTAAAACATATATGTAAGTATGTTCAACACAATTTTTCTTAAATACCTTACACCATACGTGAATAGCGCCCTAGACGTTCTATGTTTTTACCATCATACTTTACTTCACTCCGCTGAGTGACATCAACAACATGAATTGTTATTTGAAACGAAAAAACAAACAAAAAAAACCTTTCTTGCATATCTACACACTGTAATTCACACAAACAAACAAAGGGCAATCTACAATATTGCAAGAACAAACAAACAAATATATGTATTTAAAAAGAAAATAATGCATTTCAGTTTGTAGATAATTTTCTTCTGGTTAAAAATAAACCGACATTACAATGAAAAATTTCAATGTTAATGTTATTGACTTAGGTAATATATGTATAGTACATATGTACATACATATGTACATTACTTGTACCGTTGCTCTGCAATTCTGAATAGAATGTCTCACTTTAATATACAATAAGGGAGAGGGCGTCATGCACGAATATATGGAAAGTTTTTACGTAAGATTGATTACTGCGAAGCCATTGCCTTTTCAATTTTAATTAGATTTTTTGGTATGGTATATTTTGAAATAAATTGTAGATGTAATAGATTTTATTCGTGTAAAGCAAAATTTGAGACTACATACAAAAATGTTTATTCTAGAGTTGCCAAATGCCTTTATTTATTAAAAATAAATTGGAAAGAGTTCGGCAGTATTCCCATCTGGTCTGATAGTTGTTGAGCTCGTTTAAAAATAATGCTGATAGCATTGACATAAATTGCCTTCGGACTGGAAAAAAAATACAAAAGTTTTCACACTAAAAATATATTCAAACGAGCAAAATTTTATCGAAATCGAACGTTTCATTTTGAAAATCCTTTTTTAGCTAATCTCAAAGTAATGAGTTGAAGAAATCATACCAAATGAAATGGTACTACAATATCGAAAGAGATTTTTAAATTTTATTTAAATTAAATCGTTTTTGAAATCGATTTCCATGCTACAATATAACTATTAATGTAAAAAATTAAATAAAAGTATTTAACAATAGTCTTAAGTTATTAAACTACGAATAATTTTAAATTAGTAGTTGTAGCACAAGAGATATCGCTGTTAAATTAGAAATCATGATTTTTGCACTATCGATATTTTAATGTTAATGTGGCCAAAATAAATTTAAGATCTATGTTCAAAATTTAAAAATTACCAAATTTACATAAAAAAATTTAAAAATTTTTTGTTTGGTTTTTTGCAATCACATCGTTATATTAAAGAAAAATTGTAAAGAAATGCCAGATTACTTTATCATAACTGATTAAGTTTAATTTGGCAACTCTAACGACTGTGGCAAGAACAGCAACAAAACAGATGCACTTGACATATGCTATTTATTTGATGTTTGTTAATGCTCTTGAATTTTTTTTTATTTTTAAAATTTTACACTAACAAAAACAAACAACCAACAACAGAAAAACTATTACATAAGAAATTTAAATAAAAAAAAATATATAATGCTGTAACAAGAAAGAAAGCTAACAAAGATTAAACTAATTGAAATGAGAACAGAAAGTGATAAGAAAGAAAAAAAAAACATTTTTTTTTTAGATTTGAAAAGTGAAAATGTTTAAAAATAAAATTAATTCTATATTAATTTGTTTCTGATCAATATTCCAAAATTTATAAATTTTTAACGTACCACATTTGGGGGCAATTTGTGTCCGGGTAGATATTTTACATTTTCATGGGTGGTATTAATGATTTCTGTCAATTTCTTACCATCAATCATTTCTTCGTATACAAACATTGTAACTCGCTCTTCAAATTCGGGCAAATTGGCACAATTGGCACCCACTATTTTGGCTATAGCAGAGCCCCTAAAATATTATAAAATAAAAACAAAGTACACACAAATTGTTAAATTTAACAAAAATAATTTAAGGATATTATGTAAACAAAGTTATATAATCGGGAATCAAATTAACCAAATCAACTCACCAGTTGCCAGAGCCGACAATGCAAACACTAGTTTTTTGAGCCATTTTGAAAAGTTAACTGTTTTTGTTTTGTTTAACTTTTGTTAAGTTTTTGTAGAAAATCTCTTTTTTAGTTTTTTTTGCGACTAAAACTTTTTACGATTTTGCACTTTTTTTAATTTTTTAATTTTATATTTTTATATATATGTATATGCTTGTTATAAGATTTTATTTTTAACCAAAAAATGACACGTTACACACGTTCGAAGCAGCAACTACGACTAAATTTTGTGTTTGGTTTAGTTAGTAAAATGCTTAATTTTGCTCTTTGTTAATTGGTCAGGGGTAAGAGTATTAGAAATTATACAACTTTTAAGAGAACAATTGTAGATATAATTAATTAAGTGTTACTTTGCAGCGGTTTTTGAATCTGATTTATCGTTTTATTTTAATCAACATTGCAACTCCTTAATATTAATTATCTAATAATTTTCTATTTTAATTAAAGTATTAAAAACGTAAATGTGTAATTGTATGGAATTTACTACGCAACATTTGAAGTGAAGCTGCAAAGCTATCGATGCCACTACCGATAGCATCGATAATTTCATGTTTAGTGAACTATCGATTATTTGATTTCAAACGCAACACATCGACGAAAAAAAATATTAATATGAAATAGCGTTGCCGATATGAAGAAGTCGGGAAGAGGTATTGCATCCCAGGAAATATTTTATATTTAAGCGGCGCCTACAGCACGACGGCAACCCTCTAAGAATTCGATATTATCGATTGCATCGATATTTTTTCAAAGTAAATTTCATAATACTATCGAATGGGAGACTGCCGATAGTTTTGAACGTCTAGTGTAAAGATACAAATAAGTTATTTATGCGCATCAGAACTTTTTAAAAACTTAAATTTTTTTAACATTTACAGCATGATTTTACATACGACTATATATTAAACGAAAGCTTAAGGTGAGTTTACATGGTAATACAATGTAATAACACTTTGTAGAATCAAAATATTATGAAATTCTCTTTTTGTATAACAAGAGAGAACAAAAGTATGTTTCAGGTATATTTTATGTTTATACGGATAATATTAATAAAATCAAAAGTCTGCGCTACGAAGTAGCTGCTGGTTACAGTCTACAATATTTACAAAATCAACATGAATTTGTTTTAGTTGTTTTTGTAATTGTTGTATAGAAATGATGCCACCTTCAATATATACTCTTAAATCTGCCAATGTTTACTTAAAAAGACACCTCTGATAAAATGAGTATACGTAATACTATGTTCACACGACAGGATGAAGCACTTGCTTCGCTTTCTGAAGCATGTTTATGAATCTAGCTGTTCACACGACTCATGTATTTGCTTCGATTTGACAGTTCTCTTTTTAATAACAAATAAAATCTAAAAAGGACAAAAAAAATAAGTTAAAATTATTACGCATTTTTAAAAATGCACAAACATATTTTTAATTTCCATTTGGTTTTTGAATCTACATGCTTCGCTCTCAAAATTTTGTATGGCGAAGAATGTTGCTTCGCTCACGATTGGGGTGTGAAGCATGAAGAGAGAGCGAAGCTTGTTCCGTGTGAACGTAGTATAAGTTTCTAAAATGGTTTAGAAAATAAACATTTACCGAACGCTTGTCAGATATTTTAATCGTATTCTCTCTTACTCAACAATTTGCGTTTACATGATAAGATTTTTTTCAATTTTTGGCATACCGATATGTACATGTATTACCATGTAAAGAGGCCTTTAGACTGACTGTTCATATTATTTTAATAAGAAAAAAATAGTTTACACTTTCTTTTTATTAACTTGCAAATTGTGGTTTTTTGAGATATGACTACGTTGCAATAACAAAATGAATCTGGTTGCCTGCGTGTTTATTGCTTATGCAAAGAAAATGATAATGATTAATATGGCACTTTTTACTCTTAAAAATGTAAAGGTAAAAAGCATTAAATAAGCTCAAGTTTGACAAATCCACCATATTGAACAAAAAAATCTTTAATTTGACAGCACTTTGCATTTGTTTACTTTTACAAAGCGCTCTTTCACTCACGATATTGTTCCACACAGAAAATTTCCGTCCTCGGGGTAGGAAAGAAATATTTATTTACAATCATATATACATATGTACATGCACACATGCATACACATTTAAGTATGGACATACATACATACATGTATTTACTTCATTCCTATACAATTTTAAAAGATATACAATAAAACTAAATAAAAAGGGACGGATAAGTTGAAATGGAAAGAAAATAGAAAATAATTAATCTTGGGAATAAAATATAAAAAAGTAACATGAAGTTGGCGCGGGTGCGAAAAATGTTTACTAAGAATAAATCCAAACAATTTTAAAACTCATTAAATATCGATAATTAACATTTTCGTCTTATGCTTAGAAAAATATAATACACACGCGCACATTGCAGATAAATTTTCGATATTGATGTGATTTTCTTTGCAATATTTCGAATAAATTTGATGTACTCTATATATTTTTTTTTACAGAAACATTTCAATATACTTATTTATGCTTATGACAACAATTTAAATTTGTTAATTATAAAAGTTGTTTATATAAATTATATATGTATAAGTTATTAGTTAAAGGGCCGCATTAAGTAGACGTTCTTCGCAGCAAAACCAATAGTTAACTAACACAGTTGCTTCAATTTGGACTACTGTATAGGAAAATATACTACTTTTTACCCAACTAAATGTTTAAATTTATATTTCTCTCTTTATCTGTTATAACGTTCCTCTCACTTCATGCCGCCAGACTATTTAAAAATTTTCCAATTTCGCCCAAAAGGCTGCTATCAGAAATATGAGTAGCAAATACTAAATACATGACTGCTGACTTTGACATTTTACTATATAGTAAAGACTCACACCACTGTAATTATTGACAACTATGTACAAGTACTTGTATATACAATAGACGTTATATTTCATCAGCCAACAAGAGACATAAATTAAAGAGCAAACAGGATACCGGATTTTCAAACTAAATTCAAGTTCCGGGAATTCCTATGGCTTGGGAGATCTATAAAATTTTTAATACAGACAATTCACATTAGCCAAAGTTTTAAGCTTCCCATAATGATTTGTAAGATTTTCTACAGCAAATAATATAATTTGTTTGGATTAACGGTGGGACGTCACCGAGCGTGGCATGTCAGGCTACTTGAGGGTAGTTTCTGATAGGCCCTTATATGTCATACTTGTTTCCTAGACTGCGTCCTAGTCCCACTTTTGTACGCGTGTGCAAAATATGTCTTGTACGTTTAAAACAATGCTTCTTTAAAGTAAAACAAATTTGCAAATACAAGGTGCTTACTTCTGAAAAATTCATATTACGAAACGATACTAGCACCACCTATTGCTAAGTCTTCTAAATGATATCTTTTTTTTATTTCCGTCAAAAATTCATACCAAATTAGTGCAACGATGTGTGAATAAAAGCTTTTAGCTGACAGTTTGCTTGACAACAAAGTGAAAAGTGCGGGAAAAGTGCATACTGCAGCAGTGAAGTGCTAAATTTTGTTTATTATTTAAAATTGAACTTTTTAAAGTATGTTATTAGTGTATTAAGTAGCTGTTAACATAAGGTAGGTACTTTCCATTTGTAACAATATAAAATCAATCAATTGTTACAAAATCTTAAGGCACATTCTGGTTAAATCCATTTGCAGGGCTGTTCCATTTTAATAGGAGTATGATTTTATGTGACGGGCTGGTCAGAAGAAGTAAACGAATTTTTTCGAATTAGCCCAATTCAGAGTTTTGTGCATTTTGATTGCAAATATATGCAATAGCAAAAATTTTTCAGTTATTGTGAGCAGCCTTTTTCACTTGAGTTTGCAACACTGATTGCAAAACAAAACTACAGCTGATTGATTGAAAGTAAAATAATTTCATTGATATTTATGTATGTATGTTTCTTTAAAACCAAATTGATAAATAAAAAGCTATGTGTATATAATCACCGCCGCTGATAATTTTGACTTGACTTCTCCAGTTTGCATTTAAGTGTTGCAAAAGCATAGGATATATAAACTACGGTTAAAAGTCAAGCATATATGCAATGCTGTAGCATATGCATTTGTGTACATTTTTTAGTATATAGCATAAATATCCTATACCCATTTGCAAATGCTACGATGCTAGACCAAATGCACTGGATCGTGAATTGGGCTATTATAATAAACGGAAATGCACATGAGCATTGGTGATAGAAATGTTAATATTTCACGTCATGATGAGGGTCATTGTCGTCAGACGGTGTTTGTATAACTTTTTTATAACGAGATACATATATAATTCGCAAATACATACATATGCATGTATACATATATATGTGAGTAGTATATCTGTTTTTTTTTTACTGAAAACAAAAATAATTAAATGGAAAATATGTTTTTATTAATTTCAATATTTCGATCTGCTTTTTAATATTTGTTGACATTTTTATGCATGTTTAACCGATCTAAACATGTGGTCTTATCACACTTAGACAAATTGACAATTAATTATCATATTTAGTAGCGTGTGGCTTTAATGAGTATTTGAATATCTAACAACTGCCACCTTCATTCAGTTCATCAACGAAAACTTAATTTCTTAAAAAAACAAATTAAACATTCATCTTCCTTTATTTAAATTTTAAAACAAATAACAATCAATCAAAATTATGTTTTTCAAATACATACTACTATAGCAACTGTAGTTTTATGATAAAATTATGTTTACTATGTACCATATGACATGCTAAAAAATGCATTCAATCTGTGAATGTAAACACAATCACAAAAAACCAAAAAATAAAACTTACTAACTTTGAGAATTTTATTATGACAAAATAAACACTCCCATTTAACAAATCGATTATAAAATTTTTCAAAATAATATTGAAAATATAAACCGCTTACGATTGTATTGCTATCATTTGTCCTAACTGAATTTTAATATAAATACATGTATATTTTTTTCTTTTTCAAGTAAATTTATGAATGCATTTGCTAATACATATTTGCCATACAATATTTTTTTTTTTTAATTTTTTCTAATTATTTCATATTATGAAACATGACAAATGAATTTCTTTTATATCTGCTTTAACAACGATTTTGAGACCGAAAAATGTCTAGTATGTCTGTTGCAGTCGCTGCACAAATTCATATTTGATTTTTAACAATTTTATTGTCATTATTATTTCAAATATTTGTCATTGTTTATTGAAAGATTCCACAATGGTTCGTTTGACTACTGCTGGCTGGTGTGAATTGTAAAATGACGGCTAACCTAACGAACACAATGCAAACGACAATAAGGCGATTTCCCACGGCTAAAATAAAAAATATAAACATGATTTAAATTTTAAATATTTAGATGTTTTTAAATTATTTCTTGCACTAATTTCTTTTTCTAAAAATCCTAATTTTACGGATCTATTTGTATGTTATGTAACTTCTTCTTTTGTTATAATTTTGTTTAATAATTTTAGATAAAAGTTGAAATTTTCATTTCTGATTTCTTTATTTCATTTTGGCTTTATTAAAATACATAAAAGAATATTTAGAGTTTATTAAATTGACATTTCTTGTAAGCAAATTAAATTATTTAAAACATTGCTATAGCGTGATTGAATTTATGACATATTAAGTCTTAAAACTTTTAAAGCTGTCAAATCAGCTGTCATAGGAAACAATGACGACGATTTCAGATTCTCAATAGTAATTAAATAATTAACAGGTAGCGAGAGGGACATGTGTCTGACAACATCTACAATTCATGTAAATATGCGTATCGCCATCAAAATCGTTTAGTCGTACATACAATCATTGGTATTTAAAACATCATAATTTGTGCTCACGCGTGTGTGTATGTATGATGTACATTTGTATGTGTGTTTGTGAGTATGTGTTATGCATTAATTTCAACGACCTTGGTATCATTTTCACCATGGACCTAAAAATTTGGGTTTTTAACTTCTTTTCGTTTTTTGTGTGTTTTAATAACAAAAACAAGTAAATGGTGGGGTCAATACTTTAACAAAGAAATCAATAAAAAATACGCACACACAAATACACGAAATTAATAAAAACAATCTATAAAATGAACGAACTAAAAATCATTGATGATGAAGATGATTTTCGGTGATAACAAATGCAAGAGATTCAATGATCTGTACAAAATATATAAAACACAATAATCATACAACCGAACAGACACTTTATGCTTTGAAATTATTGATATTAATATTTGATGTGTGTTAAGCAAAAAATTAAAAATTAAAACAAAAACTACAAGTATTTAAGGCCAATTTTTAGTACGCAATCGTAAATAGAAAAATAGTCAAGAAAAAACATAAGAAAACAAAGCAAGTAAAAAGGGGCCATCTAAAAAGCTGCACCGAATCTTTAATACTCTCCCCTAGAGATCAATATGATTTCATTACACAATTGAAACAATATATATTTGAGATTTATTGTGTACCTTTTCCATATCGATGTTTCGATTTATTAAGAATGTGAAAGAAACAGAGGGGGAACAACTTTCCCCGATTTTATGGGACCAAAATGCAAGCAAACTTGTGCACACAAAACAAAAGTATATGAAAATCGGTCTATTAATGCACGAGCTATTCGAATAGATATTAATATTTTATTTAGGGGAACAAATTTCCCCCTCATTTTAGAAAAACTAGAATTAAGCAAATTCGATTAAAACGAAGAACGAATTTTAAAAATCGTTATGAAAGTGGGGGAAGGACAATTGCTAGCAAAATTGTTCAAACAAAAAATAATTTTGCAAATCGGTTTATAAATAAAAAAAAGTTATTCGAAAACCCATATTTTAAAGGGAAAAAATTTTCCCCGATTTTCAAACAATCTTGCGAAAACAAAAAAAAAAAAAAAAACAAAATCATTAAAAACCGTCCTATAAATGCAGGAGTTAATTGAACTGCAAGAAAAACCTTTCAAGCAAAAAAGAACTTTGAAAATCGGTCCATCAATTTTAGAGCTATGGAGGTCCAAACATAAAAGGAATTAACCCCTTGTTTCAAATGATTTAAGGGTAAAATTAAGAAACCCATGAATGATGGTAATAAAATAATATAAAAAACATGAAGTACATGCATTTAAACAAATCAAAATCACCACCAGAAAATTAATTTCTAAGCCATTGAAGCAATTGATTAAAGCTTGTGATAGATATTTCACATTATCAATTATTTTTACCTTAAACCCAAATTTTCGGTCCGTCCATTGTGTCATTATTTATAATTTTTTTTTATTTTTCTTAAGAGGAAAACCTGTTCTTGACTTAATTTCAGCAAATAATTTGAACGAAGATGAAAAAGTAAACCGAAGTATTAAAATATAAAACAGGTTAAAAAAAATTAATTGAATTTAAAATCTGGGTATAAAGATTAATTTACTCACTCATACCACCGGCTCTGTTACTCGTACGATTTTTTGTTGCTTTGCAGCCAGATTTGTTCATTGATGCGATCGATGCGATCGATGCTCGGAATAATTAAAATAATTTACTTTGGGTGTGTTTTATGTCTTGTATGCATAATTTAGTAAAAATATTAATTTTATAGTAAGAATGCTGGTTTTTAATCACAGGAAACAGTATTTGATCAGATGAAGAATTCGTATTCTTGGCAAAGACTTGGCAAAGCTTAATTTACTTAATTCCCTAAAAACTAAAACGCCAATTAAAAAATCTATTTAATGCCATTAAATTACAGATTTGTTGCTAATTTGTAAAATTGCTTTATCGCGGAAACTAACAAAACTGCAAAATATGTTGATATTTGGTCAAGTAATGACAGACAATGAAAACTGCTAAATGCAATTTAAGGTGTATGATATAAATTTGGTTTTGGGTTTTTTTTTTGCAATAAAATGTGTGAAAATATTTCAAATGCTCAATATTTTTATTGTTATATTTTTTGTTTTGCTGAATTAATTTTTCGAAAACTAACTAACTAATTAAAGTCTTTGTTATTAATTAGTTAAAAATAGATGTATAATTAATGCAATACTCGCTTCCTTTTCTTATAAAATTTAAATCAGAAAATTGTGATTCTCGTTATGGTTAAGTACAGTATTATTTAGATGCCAAACGTGGCACATTTGTGAAATTTTCGGATTTTTATCTCTTTTGCGCCCGATATGAATTAAAAATTTTATCATATCCGAAAAATAAAATTTCTAATAAATTAATTGGTTTTTTCCGAGTTTTATAAAATAATACCACACATAAAACGTCAGAACATCTGCTCACAGCTAATTTATACATATTTAATAATTTGTTTAATTTATTAATATGTATGTATGTATATAAAAACTAGCATACGAAAAAAATCAATTGACCATAAATTATTTTAAAGTTTAGCTTGCTGATATAAATGTAAATACTTATGTATGTACACATACATACATACGAGTACATTCGTACATTCGTACATATGGCACATATACATAAATAATTAAAAAAGTGAAACTACAGTAGTCCGCCCTTAAGTGCGTTTTTTAAATTGCATAAAAGCGATAATCGGATGAATGTGCACTTGACGCATTTATAAAGAATCGGATAAATGACGTTTTCCTTTTTCTTTCTCTATTGTTGCCACACGTAGTGTCAGATATATGTAAAAAATGATTTTTAAATTTTTTCCCCACTTAATCCATAATATACCCATTATGGGCAGTATGTGGGCAGTAGTGATGTTACGAATACTCGTATTCGTATTCGATTATTCGACTATTCGTCTATTTTAAGATATTCGTATTCGTATTCGTGTTCGTGTTCGTGTTCGTGTTCGTGTTCGCCAAATTCAAGCGAATATTTCTCGAATAATTTGCACAATTATTTACCAAAAAAAAAAAAAAATTATAAAAAACATTTAAAAAAGTACATAGAATGTACAAAAATATATTAATTTATAATAGTTTTTATTTAAAGAAAGAAAGACATCTTTGACGGAAGATAATAATTTTCTTAAAAAACAAACGAAAATTATATTTCGTAGCTATATCATTTAAAAGTTGAAGTCTTATATGTAAATTCATATCATGTTAAGTTAGTAATCAATTCTCAGTAGACATTAACATCTTCAAAAATGGAAGAACTAAAATTTAATATGTGAAAATCCACTGACCAGGTGGCTACGCCTTTTGAGAAAATATGTTGTCCCAAACAATACTGAATTACTAATCAAACCGAAATATGAAAGTATGTAACTAAAATAGTTTAAAAATGTTCAGTAGAGGTCTTCAAATTTGGCATCTTAATGTCATAATAATGACAAATACCTAAAGTAGTGTGACAGTTTTTTTTCCATTTATTGCTACTGACGCAAAGGAAGATATTTTTCCAATTAAATTTGAAATATTAAGTTTCTCTACACCTTAAAATAAATATTCGTAATCGTATTCGGCGAATACTATTTCAAATATTAGTATTCGTATCCGTATTTATATTCGCGAATGATAAAAAATGATATTCGTAATATCACTAGTAGGCA
The DNA here is from genome assembly GCA_947311025.1 of Lypha dubia. Lineage (NCBI taxonomy): Eukaryota > Metazoa > Arthropoda > Insecta > Diptera > Tachinidae > Lypha > Lypha dubia. The sequence goes on along the minus strand of OX371260.1, from coordinate 3,899,697 downwards.
GTACCCACAATATTTTAATTTTAATTTTATTAATATTATCCGTACCCACAATATTTTAATTTTAATTTTATTAATATTATCCGTGTAAGCTTGAAAAATACCTGCGACAGATTTTTGCTCTCTCTTCTTATACACAAAGACAATCTCATAATATTTTGATTCTACGAAGTCTTTATATTTTATGTTACCATGTAAGCATACCTTTATGAAAATCATAACTAACAGTAGGATTATGATTTATATCCCCTCCCCCGTAAGCGTGCTGATATGGTTTAAAAATTAAGGTTTAATTAATTGAATAAATGTTTATTATTAATATTGACGCAAAAAAGCTCTACTCAAGCCACAAGCAAAACTACAAAACATATTTTAACAATATCTAATATGAATTCCACGTGTATAACACGAAAACATAAGAAAAACAGCGAATTAGTCAACTCGAAACATGAACTAATTCATGGTCTGTGTCCATGGCTTAAAGGTTGAAAGAACTTTTTAGCTAAACACTCAGCACACTCAAGGATTTCGACTCAATTTTGAGGTAAAAAACAACTCAACTTAAAATATGTATGTGTAGTTTTTGTTTCTTCTCTCAATTTCGATTTCCTGTAGAAACTGAAAAGAGGAAAGAAGTTGAAATGAAAATTATTAAAATCAAATCAGCTATTTTTCAGTTGTCTTTTGGCTTCAAAAAAAAAAGAACAAATGATGATCAGTTTGGATATTATCGGAAATAGCTGTTATATAATTAATTGCAGAGTGGTTTTTGTTTAGGAAGATGATAATGTATTTTTGTGGGCGTCCCAGCCTATGTTTGATAAAAACTCGTTTCGTTAGTTACCATTTTGTCCAAAAAAAAAAAAAAAAAACAACGAACATCTTTGCATTTCTGGTATTTGTATTATTTCCAATAAAGTTGAAGTTCAATGTCACCTAAATGTTGACTACTTCAGGGAGATTGTAAGAAACTAACAAAACTGAAAGCGTATGTAAATACAAATATTCACAATGAGTTCAATCTAAAGATCTTGAAATTAAAAAAAAAAAAAAAAACAAAACTAGCCAAAAACATTAACGAAAAAATATTCATAAAAATACAAAAACATAAAGAATAAAACAATCTTAATATTTTAAGACCAGATGAATTATGAAATATGATTGTGCACAATATGCTCAATCGAAATACATCGACTCGGGCTAAAAAGCAAATAATAATGCGTTATTAATTGAGTTTTAATCAAGACACCTTATTTGGTAAGACAAAACTTTTGCTAAGACATTAATTTTTATTCACCAAACAAAAAAAAAACCTTTTATTCTATGACAAGGTCATGTTTGGTCGATATTTTCCATAGAAAATATTAAAATAAATTAGCATGTGATTTAGGTTTTGCTAAATTATTATCATCATAATTTTGTGACATAAGATTTTCTTCCTACTCGTTTGTGTGCTGTTTGTTCTTAGGTGGTACTGTTTCCACATAACGGACGAATGGTTTGAGTACCACATAAGCATTTAGACCAGCAAAAGTCAAAGTGTTGTCATTCCAAGATAATTTTCTATTTCACATATATATTCCTAGAATTTTAATCTCCGAAAATTTACATTCGATGTTACATAAGTAAATCTGATTGACTTTGGGCGATGTAGCTGGACTGTAATTAAAACAACGATCGGCAACACTGCAGCTGAATAAAAACAAGAGCTTCCGAGCAAACAACCAATTATTAAATTTAAGTAACGAAATCTAATATATATGCCTTTAGAACAACTGATCGAGATCAATAAAGTTAGCAGACCGAAAACGAGCGCTCATTCTCAACACAGCTGATAAGCACAACTGTCACATTTATGGAAATAAAAAAAAAAGTTCGGTGTTGAAGAAAATTATATTTAAATGGAGTTCTACTACAACCGAATTAAATGCAATGAATTATAATGTTAAACTCTTGTTCGCTGTACGATATAATTCGTAATAACGTGTGATCGTTATAACCAAACCCCATTGTAATTTAAAAAATAATACTACACAACCACGATTTTAATAAGATGTCTATTCTGTGAGTACATCCATCGAATAAATATTTTCGGATATTCACTTGCATAAATTCCTATCGATTTACGATCATACTCACTACATTCATCTGGACCACTGTTCTTTAAGGCCAATTTTGAAGAGAATAAAATTTAATTATCAATTGCAAGAATAGTGAGAAAGAGATTTTTTAAAATTTTATGATTTTGAAATTGTATAGAAGCAATAATAATTGTTGTAATGCCATGAAAAGAAAAAATTAGACAGATGGGACTGTAACGAAATAAATAAAACACATGTTTTCAAAATTTTAATTTATAGTGAATATTTAAAAAATCTCAAAGCAAAAATTAAGATAAATATAAATAAAAATATCTACCAACACATGTGTACATGCGAAACCCATCGATCTATCGATTAGCTTAAGATCTCTCGACAAACAATAGCAACAGCAACAATAACAACAGCAGAAATCCAAAAAAACTTGAATGAAAGTTTTCATATGCATACACATTTAAAACAAGTCTCTACTCTCTCACACACACACACATGCTCATAGTCTCTTAATGTTTTCAACACAAGACACTCAGAATTTTGAAAAAATTAACTCAAGCTTAAGCTCAGTCTGTTGGAGCCGTATAAAAGTAAAGCAACAAAGCAAAATGAAACTTATTACTGTGATTTTGAATTGAACGAAAACGTTGCTGGACGATCACTTCTACTTCTTCTGCGCCACAAAACAGTCTTTTTTCCCCAAATAATTTTAATTTTCTTAAAAAAAATAAAATATCGTAGGCAATAGTTATTCATTTTAATTTTTAAAATTATTTCTAAGAAAATGTTTAAAACAAAAATTCAGATAAAATAAAAGCGAAGAATTGTGTTTGGAAAAATATAATTAAATTCCCTAAAATATTTGAATGCACTCACAGTTTTTGATGATTAAATGAAAATAAATCGATTGGGAGAAAACCAAATAAAAAATTAAAGGCTTAAATAAAAATGAAACAAAAATTCAATTAATTAAAAATAACACAAACTAGAGTTTATGCAAAAGTGTGGAAAATTTAAAAACAAGTGTTTGCGTATGTCATTGAATTAAAACATTTTGTGCCAAGTGTTTAAAACAGTTTCGCAAAAATAAAAATAAACATCGCAAAACAGCAGCTTTAGCTAAAGAGTGTTTTTTGTTTTGTTCAAAAGGATAATTTTAACTAAATCAACAAATTTTTTGTGCAAGAAATTTACTCAAACTAAAAATAATAAAAATGGTGAGTTGGGAAAAAAATATTAAAAAAAAAATTGGTCTGTGAAGTCTGGAATATTTAAAATTTTGAATATAGAAAATGCAATAAAGTGAAAAAGGATGAAAAGTGTAACCATACAATTAAAAAAAATCACCTTGAATTTTCTAGTAGATGTACATATGTATGTAGTAGATGCAAGCATTTATAAGCTTTCATAGAGACATGTTACAGTGGGGTAGATTGCAAAATCAATTTTTACGATCATACAACTTTTGAGGTTTTGCTTCGTTTCGTGTAAAATTTGAAAAAATTAATAGAAAATTGCTTCATCTTTCAAATTGAAATTGTATTTTTCGCAAATTTGAAGCAACTTTTTTTCTGTTAAAAAAAAAAACAAACAAAACAAATAAACAGTTTTCTCTACAACGAACCTAAAGTGCGTTTGGTGCAACCTCGAGACATAGAATGTGGCCGATAAATTATTTTACATTTTTAGCCTTGGCATTTATTTGTTATTTTTTTTTTTTTTTTTGGAAATAGTATCTCCTTTGACTGTCATCATTTATTATGTTACTGGGTCCCCACTGTATATGGGTGTAATTCATAAGGTTGAGTAAATAATTGTAATAAATTTTAGATTTTATTAACATTATTTATATGTACTCGTATGTATTATAATTATTTGTTTCAATCGGTATTTATTTACTTGTGGTCAGATATCTGCATGTTAATACAATTAAATTTACAGATATGGCTTTGGTCAAAAATAGTTTATCATATGTTACCGTATGTATCATATATGAAATACATATAGGAATTTTTTTAACGAATGCCCCTAGAGATTTCGATACTACAATTTTTTGTGGTGCGCTATACGAAAAAATAAAGTACATATGTATGTACAGATATTTTTTTTTTCAATTTGATTTTGCTTAAATCATTCTTTTCAGAATTTTTGTACAGTCGATTTTAATGATTTTTTTTTTTTTTGTAATTTTAATAAACATCGATTTTGTAATAGTAGAAGTAATTGTCGTATTAAAATTTTGCAAAAATCTTGCATATATTTCTAAGAGTTGCGATTACTTTTAACAGAAACACATGAGCGTACACATGAGGACTGTGTGGCGTCTTTTGAAAGCAAAGTTATTCTGTAATGTTGTGTACGTTGCAAATAAAATTGATGATTGCATAGAAATAATTGTTATTAGTTTTTACAAACAAATTCATGAATATTAATTATTCATATGAAATTTCATTTCTTTATGAAAATCACCTGCTACAACAGTCACTTTGTGTGAAATATTCATTAGCATCAGCATAAAAAATAAATAGAGAATGGCACGATACCACCAAACAAAATAACACACACACACACCCACACACTTCAGTTTGCATACATCAGCAAAACATTTTGACTTAAACAAACAAACAAACAACAACAATGGACTTAAAAACTGTAATAATTATTATTATTGTTGTTAAGATCTTGTTTTCATTACTACTAATATTCATAATTTGTGTGGTACAAAAATAGAGAAGAAGTATGTACCTTGAATTAATTGTGGCACTTTCATTTTCAAAATATGGAAGTGAAAAAAATACCATAAGGTTGGAAAAAGCCGTATTGTTCACGCATACATCAACACAATCCACTGTTGTGACTTAGAGTGAAAGAATTTCTTTTGAACATGGCATTGTATGCATACTTATTTATTCAGATTAAAATACAATTGTAAGCATTTATGTACGTATTTAACAGTATAACGCGACAATTTTCTTGTTACTTTGAATCGAAAATGAACTTGACAACGCTTTCTGTGAGAAAAAAAAAGAAGAAACCATGAAAACAGCAAAAAGCTGGCAATTTTCAAGTTTGGGTTTTTTGCATAACTTTGATTGTTGTTTACGTTGTTGTAATAAGCAGTTTATATTACCACTGAATGTAATATGTATGTGTGTATGCAATAATTTATATTTTTCTGCTGTTTTATTTGTACATTCATACGAGAATATGTTGTAACAATATGACCTTGAAAGTGTATCCCTAAACAAGTTTTTCATTTTACAAAATCTACAAAATAAAAAAAGAAAACAAACGAAATACACGGAAAAATGTTAAAGATTAAAGACAACAAAAACAAACGAAAGATACACTAAAAATTTTCAGGGTTGTTTTTATTTAAAATTATTAACAAATTTATTTAATGAATACTTAGTATTAATAAATTATTTGTTTTATACAATGAAATATGAATGATAAATAAATAAAACAAAATCAACTAAAAATATCCGACAGTTAAAAAAAAATTACGTATCGTATTTCTACAAAAACAAAAAAAGAAACCCATTTTTTAACTGCAGTTGCAATTTCTCTTCTGTTTCAAACCCAATTTATTAATTTGTTTCATTTGATTTTATTATAAATAAATTATTTGTTAACTAAGAAACGTATTATTACAATACAAAATTTATTCCCTGAATTGCTATTAATAAAGCTTGCAAGTATTTCTTGCTTTTAAAATTTACATATTAAATTAAATTGAATTTTCATTTGTTTGTTGTTTGTTTCTCTGTGAATATTCATTTTGTCCTTTCATATCAAATACAAATTTACTTTTTTCACATTCAGTTTAAAGAGTTTTATATTAATATTATTGTCTATATACATAATTATAATATTCAGATTTGTTTCAAAGAATTTGCCTTTTTTTATTTAATTTTTTAAATAAAATTCGACTGTAGTTTAAACTCTAAAATAGCAAATACTTTTTGTTTATTAATTCGTTTCATTGTTGGGTTAATTGTTGGTTTTTGAGGTTCATGGTCTATTATGGAAATTTGGACTTTTTTCCGCACCATTAGGGTGTGTGTGTGTGTATGTGAGTTTTTGTGGGGTTTTAAATACATAATTGAGATCAATATGTATAAAAGAAAGAACTTGTCTTAATTATCAGCAGTTCTATTTTTATTCGGTATCTATTAAAATATTACAACTTTGTTTTTTTGACATCCATTTCTTTATTTATTTGCGGTTCATTATGTGTAGCCTACGTTGTTTGTACCGACAAGTTTAATTTTCTACAAATTTACACCGTTGTAATACTATAATACAACATTGGATATAAAAAGTGGACAGTGCCACGCCCATTAAAAGTAAAAATACATTTTCTACAGCTTCTACCAAACCAATTCTTACGAAACGCATTTAGTTACCATGATAATTCAAAACGATGGTTATAAAAGTGGGCTGTGCCACGCCTAAACGTGATAAACATTGTTTTATTTACCCAACTGTAAATAAACTGTTCTCGCATTTTAACTACTTGTGGTTTATGATTAACTGAGTGGGCAGCGCCACGCCTCTAAAAATTAAATATTATTTCTCAATTACTTCTATGGAAAATAGACAATATTATATCATGGTTAGAAAAATTGTCCGTGCTACACATATTTTGAACTTGTTTTTCGTAAAGATGATTTATTTAATAAAAATATACAATTTATTAATTTTTCAAATGGGATTTAATTTTACTTGAAGCAGTTGTACCTGTTATTTCAGGTGTTAAGTCTCAAATTTCAAACTCTGATTTCAAAATTTATTTTATATTTATTCTTAACGTTCTTAATAAAGCCTATAGATAGTTAAAATTAATTCCAGTAGAAACTTAATAAAAGTTTTTATTACTTTGCTTCTATAGATATTTTATCATTGAAAATTGCACATGTAAACTTGGCCCGTCAACATTGATACATACATACACACATATAGATGTGCATACATATTTGACAATTGAAATATTGATCTTACAAATATATACTTCAAATAGTAACGCAAAAAAAAATAATACTAAAAGAAATAAAAACTATAATTTAACTAAATGTAATTAATGGAAATAAAAGTTAATCAGTCGATTTGATTGCATGAGCGACAACAATTTTGCCACACTAAAGATACCAATAAAACTGCAATAGAAACAACAATAACAGTTAAGACTATTTCGGTGCTCTTTCCACAACACGAATAAATGATTTGAGTGCAAAATTTTTATGAAAGCCCTCAATTCTTTTTTAAATATTTCCATACAAACTTTATACTCAAATCATTCGTCCGTCTTGTAGAAACAGCACCTTATTGAAAATAGCCAGAACAACAAGATTAGATATTCCCTCATATTGTGTGACAATTGTTAACTAATGAGAAAAAATAATTAATATTTAAAAAAGCAGGAGCGGTAAGGAGAGAGAAACTATGTAATATTTTATTAAGTTGTTTTTGTTTTGCTGTTCTTATGAAATAAATTGTTTAGTTGTATTAAAGTGGTCTACAGTGTTTTAATACAAACAAAACATTTTCAGTTTTTCACAAGCTATCTATCTAACTTTTTATACGAGTAAATGCTTGTTGCGTTTCTAATCATTATATTATACATACTCGTACATATGTTTGTATGTATGCAGATGCATGTGATTGAGAAATAAATTGATATGAAATTAATTGCAGGCAATGGCGAATAAAAAACACCTCATTTCTGATGATGATCCAAATAAATTTTAATTTTAACTAGCGAAGAAAAGTATTTAACGCAAAAGATGACTTATGTCACCGTAATTTATTATTTAAGACATTCTTTCATTTTATTTTATTTAAAAAAAATTTCATTTGTTGTGTGTTAATTGGTGAACTTAAAATGAAATGCAGGCATAAAAAATGCTTAACATGAACAAAATTTAAATTTTCTTAAATCATTATTTATACTTTGAAGAATTTCAGCTCAAACTGCATTGAGACGACAAAAATGTGTGTGAATATGAATTAGCAAACATTCTTTACTAAAAGTGAATAATTTGTTATTCAAATCTAAGGAATTTTGTTGATATTTAAACAGACTAAAGTTCGTAAATTTAATAATCAGAGAAATATTTAATAGACATTGTTATCATATTACAAGCAACAAAGGAAAAATTTAATATCTAAACATCGTTTTAGAATTCAATTACCCGGCTGAACAGAACAAACGTTGTTTTCGGTAGAAGCCACTAAACCTCGTCAGTATTCATGTGTATTACTTGCTAGGTAGCTCTGTTGAACACATCCCAATTATACACATTTCGAACGCAAATAGAATACGAGACTTTACACTACTAAATTGATGTTAGCTGGTGGCTTTTTATTTTTTTTTACCAATATTAAACATTACAGTGTTGCCAATGAATTAGATCCTATAATGCCCAATCTGCTTTATTTTAATTTGACTTAATTTTTTAATATAATTCTCAATTAAATCAAATCACTGTTTCATGAACAAAGAATTTTTATTTGTAAACATGTAACAACGCTCAACTAGTGTTTAATAATAAAGCTTTAAAGGTGGTAGTCACTCCAATGCCTAAATATCCATCTTTAATTTCTATAAAACTATTTACAATAAAATTCTATATAAAATCATAGTTTGCATGAACAACTCGTTGATCCAAAACACACATACCGGTCCAAATTGTAGGGTCATACTAGTGATAAATACTTCATCTAAACAAATCCAATGTTGTCGTATAATTTAATATAATATAATAAAAAAAAATTCTCAGTCTGTTAACGGTTATTGAATTGTTTGTTAAGTTGTTTTCCTCTGCCATAACACGTTTATTATTTTGCAAAACAAAAAAAAAAAAACAAAAACAAAAGGCATTTCAAAGTGCTAGTAATTCTGAAAATAATGATTAATATTAAAATATTGATTAAAGTAAAGGTCAATTAAAGTGTTTGAAATTTCTTTGTCGTGTCACAATCCATAGTTGCGGAATTAGACACAAAAATTTGACATAAAATTGTAATAGAAAATCATTCGACATATTTCAGGTTAAAGCAAAACTTTATATAAAAGAAAATTATTTTAAATTTGTCTGTAAGTATGTGTACGAGTATGTATGTATGTATGTGTATGTTGCTTTTCTAAATAATTAACTCATATTTTGTGACATGGACAGAGATGTATAAAAAAAGTCGAAACTTTTGATTTAAAAATATTTTTCAGTATAAAATTATAAAAATATATTAATATAAATTGTGCTGAATTTGAATTTGCGTATAAAATATTAGCAAATTTTGCATAAATCTTTTTTAAAGATTTCTGTTGCAGGAACATATTTCGCTTTTCAACGCGAGTCGCAAAACAGACGTGTGACCGGACATGCTGCTCCATCTTTAAACATGGATGGTATAGATATTGAGGAATCAGAAACTTCATTGTGATTTTCAATGTAATGATCACATCTTTTATGTCTCAAAAGAAGCATTCAAGTGCCTCGGCTTTCTATCTCGTTAGATTTATACCACATTTATCCAACCAAAAATGGAATACAACTCTCAGTGCTTCAAAATCTATTCTGAAGTTACTCGACCGCGTACAGGATAGGGCGAAGAAGCTTATCGGTGACAGTAGGGTACCCAACTCTATTGATTCACTGGAGCATCGACGCAATGTTGGGTGTGTTTCATTGTTCTATCGCTACTACAATGGAATGTGTTCTAATGAAATCAGGTAACTTGTTCCCGAAACCCATCACTTCTCACGTACAACACGCTCTTCATCAAGAGCACATCCCTTTGTGGTCGATATGTCAGTGAACCGCACCACGCATTACAGAGAGCGTTGGTACTTTAGCCGTACAGTTCGTATGTGGAATAAACTCCCCGCAGAGGTCTTTCCTACCACTTTCAGTGTTTTAGGGTTCAAATCAAATGTCCACAGACACTACTTCCTTTATCCTCCTTTCCAAAACCTATTTTCCTAGTTCCGCCACAATGCCATGCATACGTAGGGGTCATCCCCTGAGTGCTGGTCCAAAAAAAAAAAGAAGCCATTTAATACATTTTAGTGATTTCCTAACTACAAGTTCGGGACTCATGCCAAAAGGATGGGCCTAAGTTATAATGACTACTGCAGAAGTTGTAACGATGAGGAGGAAGAAGAAACAATTCTTCATCTTCTATGTCAATGCCATGCGCTTAACAGCATAAGGGCGGTTACTATGGGCTCCATCACTCTGCTAGACCTCGACAGTCTGGCGAACATGGGGCTAACCAACCTATCCTCCTTCTTGCAACAATCAGGATGGTTTGATTCGGCGACAGGGCAATCACAGGTAATTGAGTAACCAATTGACTGAGCCCTGTCTGCTGTAGGGTATCACAAAGGAACCGAATTAACCGACCCAACTGCGTCACGTCTCAGATGTGACGGCCCTCGAAACCTAACCTAACCTAACTACAAGTTTATGCTTGCTTCTTTTATAAGTAAATATTAGAGTTGAATCTTTAAACACTTAAGGCTCCCGAAATATTGAACTGATATTAGTGATATATCGATTGTGCACATCCGTGTGTAATTACCTTTTAAATGATGTTTTTCTTGCCTTAATTGTTTTTATAATTTTTTTTTATAAAAAGGGATCACAAAAATTTTTCTTGTCTCTAAATTATATAATTATGTATGTAGGGAAATGTGTTTTTATTCAGATCTAATTTAAATTCATTTATTTATATTATTTATTCAAAGAATTTTTTCTTCTTTTTTTGTATTATTAATTTTATTTAATTACATGTTATTGTAATTGGGCTTTAATTTGAATTATTTCATTTCATTTCATTTGTAACTAAATTATCCCCCATTAAAAAGTACAATTAATTAAAATTAATATAAACTACATCTTAGGCCTGATTTAATTCGAAGATCTTTTTGTTACAATTAATAAAATAGTAATAAAATGTTTACAAACACATACATATACAAATATAGTCTGATAATAGCTACGTATATATTTATAAATAATATTCTATGTAGAGTTAATTAAATAAATTACGTAAAAAAACTATAGCTGTCAACAATTTAAATTATTGTCTTGCGAAATAAAACTAAAACAAATGTTTATGCTCGTATATTATTTGTTGTAGTAAATTGAGAAATTATCATAAGACTTTATGATTTAAGAAAAAATTATGATTAAAAAAATTTTAAATAAAAAACGCAAATACGTGGAATATTGGTCTCGAACATTTCATTGGAATCCCTGCTCCAACTTTTTTGTTTGTAATACAAGATGTAACTTTTATTTTTGGACCGATATTTTTCAGTCCGAAACGATTTGCGGTGCTAGAATACTTTTTACAACTTAATTCCCACGAAATGGTCAATAGTTCATACCGTAGTTTCCAGTCAAAAATAGAAATTTAATTGTCTCCGATATTTTTTAGTAAAATAGCATCGATGAGCGGACGACACAATGACAACACACTAGAATAATGTGATATTTGACTAAAAATTTAAAAAAAAAAGAAATAAACAATTTTAGTAAACCCGGGTTTTGGGGTTTTTTTCAATTAAAATTAAAAAAAATTTAGAAATTAGATTTTGTATATTTTCATTTAGAAATTAAAAATTTTATTGTTCAACAATTTTAAAACCACCTTAATTCACGACGTAACTTTTCATACTCAGATCTCTATTTATTTATTGAAATTTTGCAATTAAAAATTATAAATGCCCCCCTTCTTATTTTAAAGTATTAAAATTAATTGTGTAAAGTCTAAAGAAACAAATATAAAAATGTCGATGTCGCCAAATATTTCAAGCCAATAGACGAATAATTCAAAACCCGCACTTTTAATTGAAAAATCGATTTTGCAGCTCTACAAAAACCCTTGAAATTGCAATCAAAATTTAATTTGAATATTTTTGTTGGCATAATTAAGTTCAAATTTCAATCGGTAAAAATACACAGAGTATCTTATCAGACATAAGTTTTTTACACACATTTATTCGCCGATAAGGCGAAGGATTCGAGTGCTATTTTTATGCATCATTTCTAAAAGTACTGCAATTTCATAACTTAAACGATCTGCAAAGTATGGCACTGTAAAAAACATTGACAAATAGAATGTAAAGGCGTGGCAATACAATTAGAATTTGACTGGCATTTCTAACAAATATTTTATTTGTTAAGTTTCATATGACCTTATACGGGTTAATAATATATAATATCATTTGTTATTGTTTATTAATAAAATAAATATTACAAATATTTTTTTTGTTGCTAAAAATATTAAAAAAATAATATAAAATAAAAACCCCTTTACTGGCATGATTTTTAGTTTTTTTTCCTTCTAAACAACAGACTTGAAAATGTTTTCAATAAATTTGATATTAAAACATGTTGTAAAAAACATCTAATGGCAAGTCATTTAAAATTTTTCAAATGTTATTTTACTTAAATGTGTGATTTGCGTAATTCGAACAGTTATTATTTTCTTAAGTACGTTGCAGCAAAGAAATTAACATTACAAAAAAATAAACAAAAAAAAACTCAAGACAAAAATTATATTCGTAAAACGCCATCTTTGGAGTTAAAGACAATTTTTGCTTTGTCATTTGATTCAATGATTTTCATTGACTATTGATTTAATATATGTTTGTTAACTTAAAAATAAAAGCAAAAACCAAAATAAAAAAAAAACCAACAAAGCCAAGTTACAAAACTATAAATTTGAATTTTTTTTAGTAAACCGATACGAGCATCTACTTGCAAACACATAACATTCACATTTAAAGTGCAAAAGGGCGTAGTTGGATAAATTTCATGTGTTGAAAAACTTTGCTTATTAAAATAATTAAATTGGCAAGGAAGTCTAAGCAAACAATATTTTTTGGAAAACATTCTAAATAAATTTATGTATGTAGGGTTTCCCGATCAAAAGATCTTATAATTCGCGAAAGCCTTAACGCGTAGCCAATTAGGGTTTTTTCTTACCCATCTCTCCATCTTAATACAGTCATGTCGTCTTGCAAAGACTATGAAATTGGTAACTTTAAAGTTTGTTGACGTGCTTAACTCCTTTTTACAGTTTTTTGTGTATTAACAAGAAGCTTAGCGAGAGCTTTGAGTGCCAAAAATGAAGTTTTAACTGATCCCTTTAGGTTTTAAAATTTTAACGCCGTACAATCGAAGAAGAAAATAACCGGGAGCTGAATAATTTTAATCATAAACAATTAAATTAAATTCATTCAGAATCAGTTAGAGTGTGTGACAACGTCGAATATTTCAAAAATTTGTATAACTTGCAAACATACTAAGCAAAAATTTGCTAAGAAATTTACATATTCACTCCAATGATATTTAATTATTCTGGTTTAAGTTCGTTCAACTTTATTTTTAAAGTCAATTTCAATAGAGAAAGAAGTTTTCAAAACTGCAATAATTGATAAGATAAAATCTTGACGTGTTTGATGGTTCAACACAACACAATAATATTTTCGAGATCTTTGGTTGATGTCATCATCTTCTTATAGCTTTCCAATGTGTGAGGAGCGATCATTAATTTAAAAAATTCTTATAATATTCAATTTTAATTCAGTTTGTTTGCTAAGTCTGTCGAAACTCGACAATCGAAGTTGTTCAAATATATTTACATATACGAATTTGATCAGGAAATATTCGTAAAGGCATTTTTTGTGAATATTTAGGTAATTTTGTTCCAAACAAACCGAACCATACCTTTTCGAAATTGATCCAGAACTTTTAATTTTATTCACAATTAAGTGCAGCAACTTTGACAAATTTATAAAATATTTTTATTAAATAAAGATAGAAAAAAAATAGAATTAAAACTTAGACTTTTAATCATTCACACATCATAGTCAGATGACGGCCTCATTAAATTGGGTGTAGGTAGTTTTTTGTTTTGTTTTTATTAATTTGGTTTATATTTGATATACTGCTACATGTGTTTTATTGAAAATTTTCATTAAAATTATACAAAATTATCATTCAATTGATATCTGTTTACTCGAATTTGCATTTGCATATCATTTCAATTTGTTAAATAAAGATGTTACGGTGATTACAACTAAATTATTTTGTAAAACTAAACCAATTCGTCATTAGAATCATGTTTGTAAATTAGTTTAGAGTTGAATAAATAAAAACCGAAATAAAAATTATTTACACTCTGCTTGAATTCATGTTTATTTGTGTTCATTCATGTTTAAAACTGACCTTACTTTACACACCCTTGACAGAGTCAGCACCTGTATCTCGAATATTTTTCGTCCCAAATATTTTTATCAACAAAATCTTGATAATATTTTATATTATTTTTTTTGTAAAAAACGTGTTTAGAATTTTAAAATTATTCGTAAAAGTATATTAAGATGTTGTCGTATCTTAAAAAACAGTCGTAACATGTGATTTGTTAACTTGGAATATAATTATTTTACTTTATTTTAACCAGGAAAAAGTTAGTGAAATTAAACGTCATAGAATAAAATAACAATCATTCAAGCATGATTACATTCAATTTTTGCTGCTGATTTTTCATGTAATTTAACTTAAACAATTATATTCAGGTACACTCATACCGAGCATGCAAACAAAATATACAATGAGAATTATATAATTCTTAAACAAATTAATTTTGATATCGTAATGAACAGAGAGAAATTATTTAAATGTGATTAACAAGATTTTATATAAAATTATTCATCAGGTCTTCGAAGTGTTACTCATGTTAATGTTTAAAGTTAAGTCTCTTTTCCAGTGGGCATGGTCATATTTGTTGAGTCTAATGATTTATTCATCATTATTGTCAAGAGAGATTTGAAATAAAATTAATTATTTCGAAATGTCTTAAAATAAGCATTTATTTTAAAATATGCAGCATAAAATTACATAATTGATATACTTAAAAATCTACTAAATTTGCAAAAGTATGTGATTAGAATTGTATTTCAGTTCACAACATGCATTTGCACGAATGATCAGGATTGAGATCATATTGTTAATTTAGCGCACAATCAAATTAAAAAAATATTTCTCCGAAATTGGGCATACTTTTATTATTTACAGAAATGGTTATTCCTAAAAAATGCTCAATTAATATAATTAATCAAAATTTTAAAATAGTTTCAATTAATTTCGTAATTAAATTAATTATTTAATTTTATCAAAAAGTAATTATTCACAGCTCGTACAAATTTTGAGGCATTGAAAGTTGTAATTTTATAATTTGAATAAGCAATTTTCGTCGTAGACTAAATGTCAATAACGAAATTGAAATTGAATCTGCAGTTTTCGAAATCAGGTTTTCAAAAAGAAACATCGCTTCATATTCGCTGAATAGAAATAAAAAATCAAAAGCGATAACTTTTTTCAATGACAAATCCACGTTACTACTTCCGTATCGCAAATTCCTTCAAAAGTTTTTTTATCGGTTTATTAAGAAAAACAATTGACATAATTAAATCAACAAATTGTTCAATGCAACATTTTAGTAGTAAAAACAAAACAAAAAAAAAACATAAAAAAACTTGATGAAATAAAAGTGAAGTTGTTTTTGTCGTTCCCGATGAATGACTGAGTGAGTTTTGTGAGTGAATAAATGCCACAAAATTGTTGTTTAGTGCTGGTTTTTTTTTTTTTAGCAATCATTACCAATTTTGATTACAAACATATTTTGCTAAACAAAAGACACAAATACACATACATAAATCTTGAAGCCGGTTGTTTATAGACCAAAATAATAATGCAGTTGTAAAACAAAAGCTCAAAGAGGTGAGAGATTAAAATTCATGTGTATTACGTTTCAGGTGCACGATGCAAAAAGTCAGCTTCTAAACAACTGATTGAGTGAATTGTTAAAAAAGCAAAACACTTGATTGTGCAGTAAAAACTATACCACACATTTTCTTAGCCAACTTGCCACTAAAACGTTTCATTCATTTGTTTAAACTTTAAATCATCATTCAAGCCAGCTCGTATGCACTCACTCATGTTGAATCTGAAAAAAAGGAGAATGTAATGCTTCTTATTATGTTGTTGTTATTTTTTTCATTTCTTGCTGCCTCTTGAAAAGCTTTTGATTTGCACCAATTGCTGAAGCATGTTTTTATTTCTATATTTTTTGTTAGTATATTTTAGGCCTTTGCAATTAAAAGCGCGTTGTTACCAAATATTTTTGTTTTTCTTAACAATTTTGTAACTCTTTGCTCTTGTTGTACATATTTTTCTTTTTTCAAACTATTTACTTTTCAATGCATACTGCAGCAATAAAAGCAAAGTAAAGACAACAACAAATTATGGAATCAAAGTTGTTTGATTGTAGCGGTCTCCCTTAACTTGTTATTTGATTTTCAGTTGTTTTTTCTAAGATCCCCTTTTTACGGTCAAGTGATTTTTTTTTTTAAATTTTATATTGTAATCAATACGGCACGAACAGATAGTTTTTAACATTCTAACTTGACCCAAATGAAATATTAAATTGAAATTTTTGCCGCAATAATTTGTTAAGGATGGTTTTCATTTATTATAAGCCAAGGTTGTGAAAAATTATTATTTTTTGTGCACTTTTTGTGATAAAGCTGGATAAAACAATTTCTGAATGTATGTACTCGTATATGTGTAATTGCAAATTTAAGGAAACGATATTTAGTGTACTTGAAACTTGAGGCGATCTCCGTCATATCACATAAAATTGGTTGATATTTAGACTGCGGAGAGTTCTTCCAAATACAAAAAAAGGTTATGGAGAGGAAAGTTTTGGTCTCAATTCAAAGCCATAATTTAGGATTTTGTTGAACATTTAAAAATTATACATTCTGCTATTTTGTTTAATATTCCTTTCAAAACGCACTTTAAAAACATTAAAAGAAGTCCCTTTTGCCAAACAGGACCTTTCAAAGCATATTGCACTGCTTCCTCTAAAGAGGGTCAATTCGAAATTTTTATATTTTCACTTTTTGCAAGAAATAGATGTACAGTGGCCATTTCACTGTAAAAATCTTACATCATTTTCTCCACTCTTTCACAAAAAAAAAAAAAAAAAAAAAATACAGTTGTATCTCTCTTTGTAGTATTAAAAAAAAAAAGTTTTTTGCCTCTACTGAAAATTTGTAAATTTTGATTTGACGCTCTTTAGAGGCAGCAGTGCGATATGTACTTATTAATTTTGCTATAAATACCACTTGAAAAAAGTGCCTTTTAACAAGTACATACTTAAAAAGTCCTTTTTGAAAAATACATCTTTTGACAAACGTATCTATTTGAAACAAGTATCTCTTGCCCTTTTTGAAAAAAGTTCCCGCTTAAAAAATGTACTTTTTTGAAAAAGGTTCCTTTATGAAAAAAAAAATCCATTTGAAAGCAAATCTTTTTGAAAAAATCTGTTTTAAAAAAGTTCCTTTTTGAAAAAAAAATTTTTGGAAAAAATAATCCGTTTTGAATTAAATTTTTATTAAAAAAATTTACGATCTTGAAAAATTTCCTTTTTTTTAAATTCCATTTTCTTGAAAAAGGTTATTTTTTGAAAAAAGTTCCGTTTTTATAAAAGTTCCATATTGAAAACAGTACTTTTCTGAAACAAGTTCCTAAACAAATACGTAAGTACCCTTTGAGTATCATGTATGTATTTTAGAAAAACAACTTTTAAGTGAGTTTTTAGTTCACTTTGAAAACAACTACATTTTGAAATCTCTTTTGAATACCTCCTACAAGTAACAGTCTTTGTTTAAAAATATTTGATTTTGTTTACTTTAATTTTAATCAAAGAGAATATAAATATACCCCTCCCATTAGATTATATATCAATTTGCGGAAATCGATCTGCCTGATATTCTGCATAATTATTTTTACAAAACTTACAGCTGATTTAAAACATAAAACTCATATTGATTCTCAAAAAAAAAAAAAAAATATTAAATCATTCATTCGTTATTTTTCCCAAAAGTTAAAAGAAAACATGTTTAAGGAAGGGAGTTAAACTTAATTTTGAAAAAAAAAATTAAATATAGGTACAATTACACTTTTAAAATTATGAGGGCTTATTACATAAACAGTTGTTTTGAGCGGTAATAACCTGTATCACTACCCACCACCATCGACCGCTCTTCTTCTCTTAAATTTACAAAAAGCGATGATGCCTTTTCTGAAACACCAGAGTAAAAAGTGGTTTCATATGAACAAAAGCAAATCATTATCGTTGTATACAACAGGGCCAGAAACATCGTAATTATGATCATTTATGGGGCCACCACATTGCTGTTCCAATATACAACAACACTCATACCATAAACTTATTATTAAAATAAAACAAAAGACATAAATAAAAGTTTTTACAATCATGTAAATTGGTATCAGTAGACTATAAACTGAATATAACAAAAAAAAAAAGAAAATGTTGAAAACAACACCAGCAACACAAATCCAGTTAATAACAGACAAAAATGAAATTTTTAACACATCCAGAAAGCCCGCCATGGATGCTTTGAAAATCAATTGAATTCAACTTGACCTATAAAAATGGTTGAATGTATTACGTGTGTGTATGTGAGTGTGTGTTTATAATGCTGCTTTTGTTTTGACTTTAATGTTGTTTTTGTGATTGTTACTATTAACGCTTTTAATTGGACTACGGGCGTTGTTTATTCGACACCTAATGACTTGTAGCTGATCATGTCTTCAAATTTAATAATTATTGCAGCATCCAAGATCAAGTGGTGCCAGATACATGTTTTTTGCGTTCGATCGAATTTAAGAAATTAAATTTGAATGATTTTCAGATTAGTATCGGAACTGTGTCATCTTTTGTGTTCTCTTTTGTATGGGATTTTTTCTCTTGAATACCAAAGTAATAATTGTGAGGTTTTCTGAACCCTTTTTAGAATAGAAAATTACCTTACTAGCAACTAAATTACAGATAGTTGGCAACCAGTGGTGGCCAATTCAACAGAATAGAAAATTACGGGTGCCGTCAAATCGTCAAATTAAATTTTTCTATCTCGTGCAAATCTGGCAAATCTGTTCTAGAGCATCAGATCCTATCAAACGAGAGTCTTTTGAGTGATTGGCATTTGATTTGGTTGTGTGCAAAAATACGAATCTGTGTATGAAAAAAACCCAATACTTATTCATGAAGGTGTAATAAAGAAAACAATTATTCAATCGTCAGCAAATCATGGTTTACCAAAGAAAATTATAAAACTCGTTCGTTTCTTAAAATGTTGATATACATTTTTATTCGCTATTTTTCTTTATTTTTAGTTTCTGTATATTCATTATAAGTCTTTTGTGCTGTTGCTTTTCATTGAATTCTACCAACGAGCGGCACAGTAGAGTAAATTTTGCAGTGACACACTGTTAAAAACTAGTTTACAATAAAAAACTTGTTAACAATTTCTTATTTCGTATGATATTCGTATATTTTATTAAATCAAATTAAAACCATTTGGCCTTTATTTCTCAAAAACGAAAAAAAAGTTGTTTTATATCCGCATCCTACCTACTGGTTTGAGCTAAACCATATTAACTATAAGGCGAAAATAAGACTTTTCTGCACTATAAAATTTGTGAACAATGTTTTAAGAGTTTTATACACATTTCTGAAGTCATTGAATCCCAGCCACAAGGATTGAGAATTAAAAAAAAAAAATTAAGACTTACTTAAAATTTTATTTATTTGTCGCGGGTTAGCAATATCTAAATATATATTTCGTTGGTAGCCATACCAACGCATCAGTAGATGTTTTACCCTTTATGTCTAAAATTTTTTTTTTTTTTTGCCTTATAAATACTTTTAATGGCAACCAGCGGTCGTCTAATTGTATAGGTGTAGAAAAGTAAACACATTCATAATGGAAAATTATTTATTGCGTACGTTTGAAAAGTTTTTAAAGACTAGTTTTATGCTTTGTAATTCATGAATTTATTTGTGAATTTTCGTATAAATGGATGAGCTTTAAAATATTTTAGACATAAAGGGTAAAACATCTACTGATGAGTTGGTATGGCTACCAACGAAATATATATTTAGATATTGCTAACCCGCGACAAATAAATAAAATTTAAAACATAAATACTTGAGTACATGCTCATATAAATGTAAAATTTTATTAAGACTTACTGAAATCATTTATTAAACTATAATTGATATTAGTTTCCTTTTTGACATCCAGACCCACTGTACACTATACACTATACACTGTACACTGTACACCACATAATAACATTTTCACATGTTTGTGTGTATGTATGTACATATGTATATGTAGTTTGCATTGTTGGTAATAGATTGCAGCATATTCGTATTATTTATTACATGTTAAAACTTGATGTCTTAGCTTATATTTCCTTTTCTCTCTCTCTCTCTCTTTCTCTCTCTCACTCTTTCATTACATTCCTTTTTCAATGTGCTTAAGATTTGACATAAATTTATTTACAGTCATTTGTAAATACAGTATATAAACTTTTTGTTAACATTTTGCTGAAAGTGATGAATTAAAAAAATAAATATATTAAAACCTTTTTTTCCTTTGGATTTATTTTTTTTATGAAATTTTGTGGCTTGTGTTAAACAAATAAAAGTAAAAGTGTTAAAATATCAATTATTTCTTTAGGTTAATGGCGGCATTAAATTGTCTTTGAATGGGAAAAATACTATTAATATATTTTTAACTGAGAAATAAAACAAATGCTGCCACACACATATAAACACACTTTTTTTTAGAAACACTGAAGAAGAGACACGGCCCCCAATATCTGATAGTGAGCATTAAAAATAGGGGAATTATCAAACGTACAACAGATGAATTTCCGCTTTGAAAGATTTATTTAAAAAAATTATTTTAATGCTCCACAAAATAGATTCAGGAACTCGCATGAGATATTTAATTAAAATACATTTTTATTAAGTTCAAGGCGTGTTCCTAAACTCATTAACAAATTAAACTGTTAAAACAACATTGCAAAATAGCTTTTTAATAAATATTTGCACTTGAAATACTTATTCATGCAACAGTCAACAGTTAACTTGAACATATAAATTAAGCGAATTTAATTTAAAACACAAAAAAAAACACAACAAGAAATACGTATTTGTCGATTTCCTAAATTTGTTTAATTTTATAAAGGAAATAATCGCGTCTAGTTGTAGAAGTGTATCTCAAGTGTACAAAATACACAAACATTGTATAAACATAATTACTAATTAAATATTTGAAATTTAGCTGTTAAAACACTAAGGTTTTTGCATAAATGTCAATATGTATTTTCAAAAGTCAAATTATATAAATACATATAGATTTTTTTAAAGCAATTCCTCATCGTAGATTTTATTAGCAGGGAAACCGCAAATATGCGTAATAATTCGCCAGTGCATATTTTACTCTTTAATGCTTAATATTGCATATTTCCGTGTTTCGAACAACACGGTATAGGTATTAAAGTAATTTTTTGCTAGTTTTTGTGGCATATTTACAAACAATTTTTACAACAAGTTTTTTTTTTGCGATCAGTTACGAGAATTATACCGAAAACTAAAAGCAGACAATGTGCCGATTATTGTATTAAAGGCTTAAAAGAATTATTATCAAGTATCTTGCTTATTTGGCACATTTCGTTTTTCCTGCCTTCAATAATACAAAAATGTTTACTGGGATCTTGGCGTTTAGACACTTTTGTGTGTGTGTGTGTGTGGTATCACAATCAGTAATACAATTCCATATTTTAATACATATGTTGAGAAATTTGTTAATCCAAAACCAAATTAATTGTAAATAGTTATTGTTTTTCTCTCAATTTTTATGCCTGCACAATTTTAAATTTAATTAAATGCCAAACTAATAAAAATCATTTATCATTTTTCACATTTTTCATATTCTTGTGCAATAAAATTGTGCGGTTAATACTTTTGTAACTATAAACCTAAATAATCAATTTTATTATGATCATTTTCAAAGTAATTAAGCCCGGCTGGGCAGGTGAGGAATACAGATTAGGCATTTCTTTACCGATCAAGGTTTTGTAGAATTTCTATTAGTTGAATGCAGAATTTGCCTCTTCTGGATAATTTCTTTTAAACACTCAAAATAAATCTTTAGGTACTTTGCAACCCGAACCCTGGCTATTATCAAAACTCTTTTCATTAATGTCTAAAATCATTAATTCATTTACAAATATTTTTTTCTCGTTCAGCTTCTTAAATAAACACAACAAATTACCAAAATGAAATGTATTAAAACAAAAGCTCAAGTAGTAGCTTCCAGTTAAGAAAAATACAACACAACAAAAACAACTACATAAATACCACCGAATTTGTGAAGCTACTTCTGACGATGGCCTGGTGATTTTACGCTACTTTATAACCAAAAAAATAATATAAATAGATAAAGTAAATATAAATACCCGTACTTATTATATTTTACTTAAAACCGACTTAACACAATTTTTATGAACATTTAAGTTTGAACTAAAAATTTTACGTATTTTATTTTTTTTTACAATTTTTTCAATTGTTGTCAGCATCTTATTCATCAATGCCGTCTTTTACAGCATCATCGTAAACATCATCATTATTTGAAATAACGTCATGATTGATGGATGGTGCATGAATATAAATTTACGAGTGTGGTAGGGTCTTGTGAATTTTTAATTTTAATATTTCACCACTTTCTTGTACTATTGTTGTGTCTGTCTGTCTGTCTGTTTGTCTGTCTGTCTCTTCATCTGTTCGTTTGCTCTTACATTTATCTTTTTGACAGGTGATTGTGTCACAATTTATCTTTAAATGATGTTGAGTTTATGAAATATAAATTCATTACATATTACTGACTTGTAAATCAATATATAAAGAGTTGTTTCGATCATTTTTTATTTTCTAAATATGAATATTATTACTTTATTGGTTAGGATTGTTGAGTACAAAAGATTCATCTGTGTATTAAATAATTTGTTTTCTGTTAGATGTCAGTTTGCCTGCTACAAACTATTTCTTTAATATGTACATATATGCCTAAAATAATCGCCACCAAGGCTGGCAATCGATATTGTACATTAATAGCGACACCCATTGAATACCGCTTAAATTGAGTACCATTTCTACAGTATTAACATAATTGTTTTCGGTTGCTTACTGCCTTAGTTGGTATCATACCGGCATTATTGTTACTTTGCAAAAAAAAAAATCTTATAGCACGGAAGGAATAAAACTGATAACTTTCAAATGTGATAAATCATCAGTAGACTTTAAATAAAAATTAAGTCACATTCACTGTTTATTTTTTTCAAAATCACGCCATCACTCATAGCCAATTTAAAATACATTCTGTGATTTTTCTCATCTTCATCTTTTTTTTTTTTAATTAACTTTTATGAAAAGCTTTCATTTATTCTTTTACTTTTTTTGTCTATGATATAAATTTTTTGCTAAATACAAGAATGACGATGATTTCAATTTTATGGGTTTTATTGCCAAGCGCAGAACTTTTGCTTAAAAAAAAGTTGTGTAGCTTAAAATATGCCAGACTTGTATTTGACTTTATAATTAATAAACAAATAATTTCTTTGTAAAATCACCAGGTATGATACATGTCAGCTATAAGCACCTGGTCGTATCGTTTTTATTTGTATATTTTTTTTTAATTTATTGTACTTTGATATAAAATTTACAAATTTTATTTAAAAGTTCTAGTATTGTTTTAATAATTCGTTTAATGTTTGGAATTTTTCTAAAAATTAATGTTTACGTCAATTTAAATTACAGCGATCTTTCGCGGTTTTGTATAAAAATCGGGTTTAAAATACAAAATTTTGGAAATATTCTATTTACGTATATCTGTTTCCCGAAAATCATTTGCGCACGTTACTTTAATGTATTCAAATTGAATAATATTTGATATAAATTAAAAATATAGCGAAAGTACAAACGAGAATTATTTCAGTGTTAAATCATAAAACATAAATTACATATTCAAATGTGCAAATTTATTTAAAAATATTTTTCTGGAATTTCGAAAGTCTAGAAAATTGTGAGCAAATACGAATGAGACATCAATAAAATGATGATTGAAATATTTTGTACTGATAAACATTTATACTCGGCAACCTTAATTAATTCGTCTTGTTGAACTATAAATTTTTATTTTTTTTTTAAATTAATTACTAAAAGCATAAAGTTTTTTTTCTTTATGATTTTTATCTTTTTAATGTTTTTATGCAATTAATTGCAGTACTAATAAAGGTTTGTCTCCCTCTTCTTTTATTTATTTTTTTTTTTTTTTGCTGTGGTGACCCGCTTTTTTCACAACTTATTAAATTAGCGTTGATGAATTTGTTAAAGCAAATTTTTAAATAAAACTCACATACGCTTAAGCTAATAAAACCAAAAGCACTCATCACATATGAAATATTGTAACGTTAATGTTTTATTTTATTATAGTAATTCTTCTTAAGCTGCTTGTATTTTGACAGCAATAATATTTTGCAAAAATAAGATTGAAATGTGCAAAATAAAGCAATAACAAAGATGAAAAAAAAACTTTACTTGAATTTAACCAACCGTAAATTGCAGCAGCAGTAGCAGCAGCTTAATATTATGTTGGGTAGTGTTAACGCCAAAACATTTTGTACTGCAGACGGCTTGCTATGATTTATTTTAACTGCGAATAGTTTTTTATTGTTTTCTAAAGCTGTTTCCAGATATATATATTATTATTTTTATATTAGATTTGATTATAATTGAATTCAAAATAATTAATGGAAATGTTGTCAACATGTAATTCTAGAATTTATTGTTAGCAACTACGTATGTATACGCTTAGAAATATAATAGAAAAATCTTAAACTTGTTTTTAAAAGACATGATTGTGATAATATGGTTGCGCTAACAATATTATGTTTCGTGAATTAAGTTTGAACTTTAATTAGGTTGCAATAATCAAACTCATGCCTACAGATTATTATTAAAATTTATATAAATTGCAAGAGCATTTCTTTTAACGATATAAAATTGTTGAAATAAAATCATGGTTTGTTTGAAAATTCAACAATAACATAAAGCTGACCAAATGTTTTGTGTGCTAAAAATGGGCAGTGCCATGCCCATACAAAGTAGATGTTATCTTGTAATTATATTTAACTAGCTTTTACCTGCGGCTTCGCTCGCACTGAAGCCATTAAATAAGTTTCAGAGATCAAGGGTAGGGGTATAATAAAAATGAATTAATATTACAATTATATTTTATTTTTATTTTTTAATAAAAAGTATCCTATGTTACTTCTAATAGTAGTTTTTGCGTGAAAGCGCAACAAACAAACGGACATTCACATTTATAATATTAAGTATGATTAATGGTTTTTATGAAAAGTTAATAACAGGTTGTAACCCAACGATAAGAAACGTATGCAGTGACAGTCCTACACAGATAAAATTGTATATTTTTATACATATTTTTATAAAACTTCACCCTATTTGTTTAATTTTTGATATAGACTCTGCCATTTTGAATTAAAATTAAGTTTCTTCCTTAAGTCTTTCGTTCTTTTTTTTTTTTTTTTGGTACAGAAATGTTCGTTTCTTAAGTCTTCTTTTTACAGCAGAGAGAGATAAAGTTTGTTCCTTAAGTCTTTGAATGCAAAACATTTAAGGTAGAATTAAGGTACGGTCACACTTGGCAAACATATGCCCAAAAACACGTAATAAAAAACAATTTGTAATAAAAAAGAATTATATTCATGAAAAGTGTATAATCAGTAGTGTTTTTTATTAATTAAATAACGTTTTCTACTTATTTTCTTTAAAATTATTCAAACTGAAAATTAAGACGGTGCGCCATTTTAAATTTGTGAACACTGTCGTCGCCAACGCCGCCGATAATATATGTTTTTCCTGCAAGAAACAGCTGAGACGTTTTTACAAAACTCCTAACCACAAAAATTCAACAACAGAACGGCACAGAACAGAACAGAAAGTAAAAGTCAAAACTAATGAAGCCTTTATTCTCACACTTTTCGTAGTAAATTAAAAGGAAATAGTTTAATAATTAGCAAATATGTACATATAAAGAGAGAATGAAGTGTGACAAAATTATCTCTATCGAGTTACTCGTTAGAGAAAGATCCCATTCAAAATTATTATTCAATCGGCTGAAGTTTAATCGAGACATTCTCGAACGTATTGTCGAACACGAAACTCTTTACGTACAGGCAGCAATATAAGAATTATTAAAATTATAGTTTCACATTGAAAGAGCATAAACTTTGTTTAAATATGTGTATTTAAAATGGTCTGAAAAGGATCTTGTAAGATTATTTTATACACAGAACATTAGTACATACGTTAGTTGTACTCTTTTGCAAAAATAAAAAAAAAATAAATGAAAATGAAAATGAAATCATTGCTGTTGTTAGTAAAATATTATATGTACAACATTAAATAAATTAAAAAATGTGGTATTTAATTGTACTGATTTAATATTCTATTATAAGAATTTGAACAAGCGGCTTAAGGTCCACAATATATGCATTGCTTAGCGTATTTTAAAAATACAAATTAGTCAGAATTAACATGTAGTCATGTAGAACACAAACGTATACACATATAAATACCTATTTTAAATAAAATTCCGTTGTATTAAAGTTCAAGAAACTAATTTCGAAGTTATAACATACAATAAGTGAAAACAATTTTAATCAAAAATATTTCATAGAACAATATCAAGGCTGCTAAGTTATTCTAGAAAATTCAATATTGTAAAATAAATGCAGGCAGGTGTTAATTACTGTCACTTAATAAATGCACAAGTTTTTAATTAAAATCATTGTTTTTTATATAATAAATCAATTAAAAACTTAGTGAAGAATTGCTTCCTAGTCAAAAATAGTTTCAGGAAATTAAAATTATTTCTTTATGAAAAATGCAAGATTGAAATTTTTCGGTGGAATGAAATTTCTACCAAAATTCTTTTAAGTTGTTAACAAATAAGCCGACTTTTTCATTTGAATTCATTTGTGTTTATTTTAAAGCCAAAGAGAAACCCGAAATAAGAAGCAAACACTAATAATATATTAAGGGTTTTTGCCGGTATAATGAGCCAGTACTGGAATTTAAAGAAAACGATATAGCTTTTTAACAATTTCCGCACTGGCTTTATTAATAAGAATATCAGTTGATGTTTAAAAATGGATCTCTTTCATATCCAAAATGAAAAGTCCAATTCCAAACTAATTGCAGCTTTAATTAGTTTTTCCAAGCTTAGTGTCCGTAGTTTTTCCATTACTTGTAGCTGTTATGGAAATGGCAATTCAGATAATTTTCAATTACTTGTCGTTACTGTGTTCAATTACAGGTAATTGTAATTGAAACTATTTGCAATGACACTCCATTTTAGTTGAGTTTTTTTCTCCAATTACATTCACTTGTAATCAAGCATGTTTTTAATTGTATGTAATTATAGTTTAGATTGCTTTCATCTTTATAGTAGTTGCAGTTAAAATCACTTTTAATAACAATTACATATAATTTGTATTTCAGAGAGGCCCAAATATAAACTAGAATTAATTGGAATTGCGATATTTCAATTACAATTGCATTTTACTCGTTAACTTCAAATACATACGTTAGGGTGCCACTTGTAAAATAATGCTTAAAGTTGTTTTAATGTTGCTTTTATTGTCAACAAATTTTTTTTATAATGTTTCTTTTAGAAAATATTGGGCTTACTATTCAATATCTTATAAGTTAACTTACGTATGCAGCAGAGGTAGTAAAATTGCACTTCATATTTTGAAACCTGCAAAACCGTTAGATATTGTATAAATGTTAGCGATCATTAACTAATTGTACCTACCAAATATATGGTGCATATTGTACTTTTTTCTTGTGTAGAGTATATTTTAGCAGCCTTGAAAGCTTTTACTTTCTCACGTGTGAAAAAAAACAAATACCGTTCAGATAAGTTTACATGACAAGAGTATGTACATACATATTTGTTTACTTTTTATTTATGTATGTGTGTTTCTTCAATGTTTACTTTTCTAACAACAAGTGGGAAAAAATTAAAGAAAAAAAAAAAAAAAACGGCGAATAAACTGTAAATATCGTGTGTGGTAGTTATACTAAAGTCATGTTTTATAAATATTCGTCTTAATCCCAAAATATGATTGAAATGTGCGACAAAAGAGATGCGTGTTATCCCAAATGGTCAAATTCAAAAAGAGAAAATCTTTGAGTAATTTCACATTGAAACATTTCAGTTTTCACAGAATTATTATACGGGTATGGTTCCAACTATTAAAATGAAATTGTTTTCAAATTTGGAAACACCTCGCATCATGTTTTATCTAAATTACAGTAATTACCTTGAAATTGCTTCATGCTTGTTTTCTGTAACTATTACTGTTATTGTTGTTGTTGATGTTTTGATGTTTCTTTGGCTTTGTTAAAATTTAACTAAAGAATTAAACCGTTAATGTTGTTGCTTATAACATATCAATTTTGTTTATCTATATAATAATGTTTTTTTTCCAAAGAGTTTAATTTAAAAAGTTAGGCAATCAATAAATATTTTTATATTTATTATTTTTTTCATTTAAATGTTGTTGTGGCTTGAATTAAACTAGTTTTTTCTTACAACTTTACAATATTCTATTACAAAGCACTGCTAGAGAAAACCGGTAACAAAATCTACAAATTAAAGTTAGAAATTTAAAACAATTTTTGTTATGAACTGCATAAAAATGTTATAGAAATTTTAGTTTTTCTAAAGTTATTTAATCATGTCATATTTATGCAGCATGAACTCTGAACTATTAAATGCTTCATGTAAATATTTAGTTATTTATCGGTATGTTTGCACTAACTGTGCATGTGAATGATTGTGGGTTAGTATTTACATATACATACATACTCGTATAGTAAAGTATATTAACAAAACAAATAGATGTGTGCATGTATGCATGTTGCTTATAAATCTAATAACAACACACTAACTTTTCTACAATCACAATATGTGACGTGCAAAATAGAAAGGGACCTAAGGGTAAAAACCGGTTTTGTTCAGGAGAGCCATTTTAAAGATTTAAATACGTGTACTTCACTTTCATAAAACGCGCATATCTCTGGGAGGGAACACTTTTGGGGCATGGGTCGGTCTCATTCGATGCTCAGATGTTGTCCACATCAAAAAAAAAAAAAAAAAAGTGAATATTGATTTTTTACCCTTAGGTCCTTTTCTCTATGCGCTGTCACATATAATCAATCATACGCCATGTAGGAAAGTATTACGTCTTGTAAACACCCACCCACTTACCACTACATGCAAACATTTAATTTCCGTACTTCAGTTAATAAATATTAGAAATGAAGATAACATGAATCGTTTGTTTTTTCTCTTAAAATTATATGAGAGCATAACTGGTATACTAAAAGTTTGTTTGTTTATATGCTTACCAGAGATGGAAAAGGTTTAGGTATTATACCCAGTGTAGCCAGGTAAATTTTGTCTTATGTCCCCAAATTAAAGAGTGTTGTCCCCAAAAATCTCCATTTTAAAACTCGAAATCCCCAATTTTGTCCCCAATAAATAAATGTATATTAAGCATCATAAAAAACTATTTTTTTATTAATTTTATTACATTAATTTATTTAAGTTAATGCATTCGTATGTGCTCAATGGAAATTTTGAATCCATAGAATATTTTAAAATTACATACACGGAATCAAATTTATTCTTTTTTATGCTTTCGAGTTGTAAATTTATAGTGAATATTTTAAGAACATCTTTTGCTAGTACAGTTAAATAATCTAAAAAAATTAGTTTGAACTCCTTTTGCTTCTAATTCCTTTGAACATTCTATGCCAACATCAATTTCAGCAACAACCAAATTAATTTCCTTATCGTCGCTCAGTACATCCATTTTGGCAGTATTGAATTCAATCAATTCTGGTTTTAAAAATTTTGAACAAATTGTTATAAAAACCAACATCCTCAATACCATCGCCTTGAAATAATCGAAATATGGAGAAGAAAAACACCAAGATACATAAACATATATGAATGTAAATATATTTATGAAAGAAAATGGTAAAATAAAGCAAAATTGATAATAGGTATACTGAAAATGAAAAATCCCCAAATCCCTCCCCACGATAATTTGTCCCCAAAAACCAACTAAAATCCCCACACCTGGCTATACTCATTATACCAATTATACATACAAGTACATACATGTAATACATTTCTTACCACATGTTGCAGAATGCTCATTTTGTTTTCAAATATGTTCACACATTTTCTACGCAAAATTTTTATGCGTGAATTTTGAAAGAATTAGACTTGAAGTGAGTGTGACGAATTTCGCATGTTTTAATTGATAAAGCTTTACAATTGATATAACGATTTTAGGAAACTAAAATATAAATAACTTTTGTGAGTTATTTATCGATAGACAAGAATTTACACAACCATTATAAATTTCTAATTATTGTAAACATTTAAAATTATAGTTTCATAACTCTGCTACAATCTTTTGTAATAAATATTTATGAAAAATATAATTATGGAATTATTTAAAATTGTTTATATTAAAAAATATTCCATTGCAATTATGGAAATTAATTGATAAATTAATTAATCGAAAATTATAAAATAACTTATAAGTTGAATAATGGAAGTGCAAAAAACAAGCAATGAACTTTTCTGAATAAAGCTGAAAACTTATTTTTTAACAACGATTTCCTTATTTGTCAAAGCTTTTCTAATTCAAATCTAACAAAATTTAATTCTGCGATATAAACAAACATAAAAAGCAATAAAATAATTTGTTTTAGTTGGGCATATACTAGTGTGAGTGGTGCATCTTCTGAGTTGTATCGTTCGTTGTGTCGTCTTTGTATTTATTTCATTAAAGCTACACACATACATACATACGATTACATGAGAGTGTACTAATTTGTGGTGGTTTCTTTATTTTTAACTGCAATTTTTTATATAGAAATTTAAAAACTTTTTCTGAACTTAAATTTCTGATTGATATCAATAAATAAAATTCGTGATTAATAAAATATGTAGTAATTACTTTTAGTTTAACGTTTCAATTAAATTATTATCTTAGGAACTCATTTTTAATCACTATAAATAATTTGAAGAAAAACCCAAACACTTTAATATTAATTTCACAGAAAAACACCAGACTTTTTACGTCAGATCTTCTCATCTGTAGTTATGTATTTACTTGGTCAAGATGTTGACGGATATACTGATCATTATTACACTAAATACATTAAATATTTAATTTTACTGATTATTTTGTTTTATTTTTATTTACAGCATTTTTTCACAGCAATTTACGATGGCTGGCGAGATCTTATGGATAATAAATCAGATCCTAGAACGAGAGACTACCCGCTCATGAGTTCACCTTTTCCGACAATAGCGATCAGTTTAACGTATGCCTACTTTGTAAAGGTAATTAATTATCGATCATACACTGACTGGATACTTACAATTACACATACATACAAGCAATCGTAGAAATTTTTCTTTTTTATGAATATTCGTTATATTCGAATTAAAGCAAAAATACATAATTTAAAAAGTACTTTTCCAGGTATAACTTTTTTTTGCTGGTAGATGCTCGCTTTTTAAATTTAAAAGCAAATTCAAAATTGTTGAGATTCGAAAGCATGAAAATGATCTTTTGTAAATATCACAAGTTGTAAGTATTCATGCTGAAGAACTTCATAATCTAGTTAAACTAGTATCTTGATGTGGATCCGCTTTTTAAATAGCGTATAATAATAGCTTTCACATACATACACACATAAGCACTCACATCAGTTGAATAACCCGTGAACATTTGTTTGCCGGCATGACTGACATCACAACAAATCTGAAACTTTTCGAAGAAATCTAAAGTTCTCTTGGAAATTTATTAGAATGTTTGTTTAAGCAATAGGTCTTTTGATTTAATATATATATATTGTTGTTTTATTTATATTTAGTTTCGATATTTCGCTAACAATTTGTTAGCATCTTCAGGAAAATTTTTTTTTAAATTATTTGAAATTTTAATATTGATTTGTGTATTGGGTGTCATAAAATTTTTTTCAATAATTTTTTTTTAAGGAAAAAGTCTAGGAAAATTTAACTACAGTATATAAAAAGGTTTTTGTATGAAATGTCACAAAAATTGTTTCCAAATTTTAACATAAAAAAATTATTGAAAATGAGTTAAGTATTGGATAGATATAAAACTTTTAACATAGAAAAAATTATTAAAAATGTTATGTTATAAAAATAGTGTTAAAAAATTAACATTGAATTTAATATATCAACACAATTAACATTAAAATGTATAGTATGTATCCAGGCTGTTTTTTAACATAGAAAAAATTATTAAAAATGTTATGTTATAAAAATAGTATTTAAAAAATTTTTTTAACATTGAATTCAATATATCAAAACAATTAACATTAAAATGTGTAGTATGTATCTAGGCTGTTTTTTAAATATAAATATCAAAAAATTATTTACAAATTTTTATAAGCTTTATAAAAGTTAAGAATAATAAAAATCCTACAGGAAATTAAGTTATTATTGGTGTAAAACCAAGAAGCAATAATGTGATGATTTTCCTGTGGGACCATAATATAATTAGATATAAAATTAAACAAAGTAACAAAAAATTCATAGTGAAACAAGAAACAATCATTTAACATTTAGATTTTTACTAACTAAATATCTATAATTCTGTGCTAAATTTTCTGTATCTACTTTGAAATTTATTCTTTGTGTTGCTGGTGTATTAATTATCTCTAACATTTCTAACATCAAACGCTGTTTATAATTATTTTCTGTATTCAGAATTGAAACATTTTCAAAGTTAGGAAAGTGAACTAATCTGGAACAATGAGATGACAACGCTGTCTTCTGTGAATTGATATGCCTATATTTCTGATCTGACTTATGACCTGCTATTCTCGTTTTTAATTTATTTTTGGTAGTACCTACATATACCATGTTACAATTCTCTCCATCATTTCCCTTGCAAGGTATTTTGTAAACTACATTCGATCTATCCCATTTATCAATTTTGTCCTTAGTTCTACTAAATAATTTATTTAATGTGTTATAGGTTCTATGAGCTATTCTATATTTGTTCGTATCAAAAATCTTTGATTTTGTCAATCTCTCTGAAATCTCAGGAATATACGTTAAGGATTTGTATATTCTCTGTTCTGTATTACTATCTATATTATTAATTATTTTATGTTTGTGTCTATATATTAATTTATTAATTAAAGAACTGGGGTAATCATTCTCTCTCAAAATACTTCTTATCTTCCTCTCATTCTTGTTGTGAAACTGTTTGTCACTTATAGTTAAAACTCTTTCTATGAAATTTCTAGCTGTATTAATAATAATACTATTCTAAACATAGCAAACATCTATTTTCTGTCAGTATAGCTCTCATTTATTTCTGAAGAGTTTGTCTGAAAGTGAGTGAGTTTTTAGGCTCGTAATTTAAATTCGTTAATGTTTTCTACTGACACATTACCCATCTTCTGCAGCCTTTCCGACGAATATCGAGCTGAATTCAACAGAAAATGTTCGCTGGGAACTTGAGGAACAAATAAAGACAGATTCATATTTTAGTTTGCAATTCATTACTTTAAAGTTCCAACTTTGCTATCGAGTGTATTTTATAGAGGTGGAAATTTCTTAATAAGCAATAGTTTTTCTTCGTGAAAGCTATTCAATTCATAATTCTGTTATTTATTATGAATAGAATCAAATGTTTTTAAATTGATTTCAACTGTTGTGAGTATAACACGCTCTGTCCCATGATGAATAATATTTTTCAACATTTCAATTAGTTTACCAAATTTTGTATTGGAAAATTACTTGAAGCTGTTACTAGTTGCTGATTTATTTTAGTTTAGTTTAAAGCTTTCTGCATCTAGAAACAATCACCCTTTATATGCACGTATGTTTGCGTGTGTTGCTCTTTGATTTTGTGGTCAAGTTTAATAATGGTAATAAGAAATTCCTGAAAGTGGTTTTATTAGCTTTTAGCTAGTTTGAGCCTACTTCTTTCAGTCGATTTCTTTATGTGAAAGGGATAAAACTCGTTTCTGCTATAAAATATATTCTAGTTAAAGAATTTCTTGTAAAACTTAATAAAAGGTTTTTGCCTTTGTGAGATGTTTTTGTAAACTATAAAAATCTGATAACTATGGAAGTATAGAATCAATTTATTCAAGGTCGCTAAATGAGAAATAATTTTCATAATAATCGGAATTCATAAATATTTTTAAAAAGCCACAATCACAGAAGCAAACGCAGCAAAACATTGTTTAGTTAGCCATATTTGCTAAACATTAATGACTTAGGCCATAACATTATTAATGACGACAGTTGTTTTAATTTTTTTCTCAAGTTAAGTTTTATTAAATGATTTCTTTACTGCCATGATTCCTTTTAACAATTATAGTTTTAACATGTTTAGGTCTTTGCTGATATTTTTAATAAAGTAAAGATTTTTATAATCAAAAATCATAACGACATTTTACTTTTAAGAGATGCTTGGGTTATTTAGTTTCACGTATGGAATGTGGAAATAAGCGTAGGCTTTTGCTAAGCATCATAACTAAATATGTAGATAGAAATTTTAATAATATCAGATATTGGCTTTAAACTTTACTTAATTTAGCTTGTTGCGTTTAATTTAATAACAGCAATTATGCAAAAGTAAAAGATGAAATACAATTAAATTTATTAAAGAAAATCATGCTGATTGCAAACTAATATTTTTTTTTTGTTTAAATATATTTCAGGTACTTGGACCAAAATTAATGGAAAACAGAAAACCTTTCGAGTTACGCAAAGTTTTAATTGTTTACAATTTTGTTCAAGTGATTTTCAGTGCCTGGTTATTTTATGAGGTAATTTATATAATTATGTGATTTTTTTTAATTAAAAAAAATGTATTACTTAAATTAAAAGATATCTTAAAACTTATTTCCAGTCCTGCATTGGTGGCTGGTTAAATGGTTATAATCTCAGATGTGAACCTGTTGATTATTCATACAGTCCCACAGCTTTAAGAGTAAGTAGAATTCACACATACACACACGCAACTGCATTAAAACAAAAGACTTAGAACACAAACTTATTTAGTTTTTTTTTTGTGTAATTCAAATGTTTAATACTCTTTTTAAGAAATTTACAAAGTCTATTTTGATATCAATAGTAATTTTGTATAATGCTCAAGACACAAGTGTGTGAAATGACATCTGTTATTTTACCGGCACAATTATTGTAAACTCTCTTAAAAGAAAAAAAAAATGGTTGCTTTGCATAACATTTAGTTGATTTAAGTTTGTGCCACGTGTATATTGTACGAGCTTAACAAAGCTAACAGCACGTTTAACTCATTATGTCTGTCCCAATTCTATGCTTTGTTTTTATTAAATTTCTCTTATAAGAATAATTTGGCTAGATTTGGCACTTTGCTCTAAGAATTTTTATAGAAAACTATTTATTTGTAAAACTTTATCTTAGCATATAAACTTCTGAAAAGAAATAAATGAATATAAAGTATAATTTATGTACATATTTAATAAACAAATAAACTCTGATTGCCTGGGAAATAAAATTTTATCATTGATAGGAGAATTGTACCATCTATAAATTATTATTAAAAAATGGTTATAGAGTTGTTTAATTTATATATAGAAACACAAATATGAACAATTTATTAATATGTATATGTACTAGAGTTGTCAACCGATTAAGAATAATTCGATTAATCGATCAAACAAAACAAAACTCTTGTTCGAATAATTTTAAAATGCCGAATTTCGAATAACGAATAAATCGATTAATTAATGTCAATTAATCGAACAAATTTTTGCATACGTAAAAAATGTGTTAAATTTGTTTGTATGATTTGAAACAAAGCGAGTACTTTATATCAACCAATACATGTTATTTTGGATGTTTATAGTTGTTGTCGAACTGCGCATACCTAGTGGTCGTGCTATGTTTTAAATGAAACGTTAAAAAATTTTCAAGAATGGGGTTTTTTTTTACTGTCAGGTGAATAAGTTAGAAATACACTAAAAGCTAAAAAAGAAACAATTGCTTTATATAAATCTTATCATATAAGTAGAAAATGTTGCTATTGTATTCTATTTTTTTAAAATTATATAATTTTCTTTCAGAATGAGCTGGGTTTGGAAGTATTTTACCAAGAACAAAATTGAAAAAAAAAAAACAAAGTCACATGTAACATGTAACAAAAAAAAAATTAATAATTATTATGCAACAGATTTACTAAAACGCATTAAAATAAGGATAAATAAGAGGCGTATAAAACTTTAAAATACGTTAATAATATTTTTTAAATTCTGGAAATGTTCCGTGCAATGAAAGTTTTTCAAATATTCTTCAAAAATTAAACTAAAGAATATGCTAATGAATTATACTCTAGATTATTTTATGTTGAAAGTAACCACAATAATATAATAATAGAGTAATGATATAGAAGATGTTATTATTAATGAAAATAACAATCTTTTATGCGAATTAAATAATTCTATTCAAAGTATTAAAAATTCAGTTTATAAAAGAGAATTCAGCGATATATTAGACGATATAGTATATTTGGAAAAATCTAAAAAAAAGCAGAAAAATTAGATATTTAAACTATTTTATGCTTTTCTCACTAACCAACTCATCAGTAGATGTTTTACCCTTTATTTTAAAAAATTTTTAAAGCTTTGATGATTTGATATTTAATTTTAAATTTATTTTGATTATATATTTATGCATTTTTGTGTTAATGACAAACATTTTTTTTTTCAATAAATTATTTTTAAGCATTTTTTTATTCGTTGTTCTCATCGATTAATCGAATAAATTTTTAGCTTTAATCGTTTGATCGAACGAACAAAAACTATTATTTGAATTATTCGAACAAAGTTGAAAGGCGAATAATTGACAACTCTAGTATGTACATTAGGGATATAACTTTTTAACAATTTTTTAAAATATCAAAATTGGCATAGCACAGCATAGTCCGATAGAGCATAAAAAACTATAAGGGAACGTATATTTATTTTTTCGCTAAGGTCAAAAAAGTTCACCCACCAACTGCGATGAAGTTTTCAAAATTTGTAATTTCCTTTTTTGTTAAAAAAAGTTAATAATATGTTTTTTTAAAACAAAAAAAAATAGCTCAAGTATGAAATTTCATTAATATTTAGAGATGGTAAGAGATTTTTCGGCAAAGCAAAACGTATCTTTGACCTTTTTTAAAGAAAAAAAATTTAAAAATGAATAAAAAAACACCTTATAAAATTATGAATATTCAATATTGCATTTAGTTTAGAAAAACCAATTGGTGCGTGAACTTTTTTGAGAAAAATTACAAAATATTATGATTTACGTGATTAATTGGATATGGTTGACCTCATGTTACTATGCCAAAATATTAGCTATACCCCTAATGTACATTTGTATGTATATTCAAATCATCTGCAAATTTTTGTCATTTACTTGAAATGTATGTAGTTCTTTCCAATACACGTTTAGGTTGTGCTTCACTATCCTACACAATCGTGCGATCTGACAAATATGAAGTGTGTGCTGTAAAAGTATGTACGTTAGTGTGGACTAAAAATGCAACTCTATGACAGATTTTTTGACATGTCGTGCGATTTGTAAAACTTTAGTAAAGCAGAGATTTTTATTAACAGAATAAATGAAGTTAACATAATGTTACTTTTGCCGTAACAGTTGTGTGTTTTTATCCCCTTTCCTGAAATGTTGCCTGAATTGTTATCAGGACTATCACTTTAGTCTAAAGCTTAGACTCTAAACAGACCAAAATTTAAAGATTATTTTGTTTGTTGCGGTTCTGAAGGAGTTTGTTAGAAACAAGATATCGCAAATTTTAAAACTAATTTTTTTTTGTTAGTAGAAAATGTATCATGAAAAAAATTCTTAATAATTCCAATTCGATATGCAAATGCCAAACAGACCTCTATTTTAACGTATTGCCATAATAAATCAAACATCATTTGAGTTCAATTATATTTTTGTATATCTTCAAATATTCTGAAAATGATGCCTGCTGCATTCGATATTGTAGGTTTTTTGACTAATCTTAAATAAAAATTGTCAATTACGAGTTGTTCGTGTATATGTACTTGTAAAATGTGCAAATATGTGTCATTATTACAATATCCAAAAATTTTCAAATAATTACTAATTTAATTGAAACCCTTTCGTTTGTAGAAAGTTTGTAAAAAATTTGTTTATTCGTTAGAATGCTAATTGACATAATAGTTTAGTTAAATAACACGACTTTATTAGTTTTCTATTTGTTTTTATTTTGTCTAATTTTTTTAAAAATCATCATGATTAGAACAATTTAGTTCTAACAATATGAATAACAACAAAAATAACAATATTTGATTATAGTGTGATTATTGTTTGATTTACAATATTTGCGCAAGAAGGTGATTTTTTTCGTTCTTTATTACTTATCAAGTTTTTTAATTTTAAAAAATTTAATAGATCGCAATAGTTTATTTTTGTTAATTTCATCATTATTAAAGCAACGACAGTGTAACATTTGGTAATGTGCTGCAATTACCAAAGTACAAACCGTGAGAAGCGAATTAGTTTTTTTTCTATTTGCATTTTCGCGCAAAAGCTCTTAACATAAAACACAACTATAACTTAAAATAGCACAAGTTAAATGCTCAGACAAAGTAAACGTAGTGAGGGATATGCTAACTAGCATAAAAATGTTTGCTGGGTTGTTGCCAACAAGGATAAAAGTACTAAAACTCAAATTTGTGAAAATTGCGAACACGGAAATGTATTTTTATTAATTTAACTACTTAACATGTATCAATAAAACTATTTATTTATTTTACGTACAACTGAATATGTTCCCTTTCCATTCTGTTCTCTATTTAATTGTAAAGTTTCCAATTATTCAATAAATTCTACAGTCAATCAAATGAAGTAATTACGTTTCTTAAGTTTTATTCCAAAACAAATATTTAATTGTTGAAAATATTATATAAGCAAATTGAAATTGTTTAATACAAACAGTATTTTGTATTTAATTGTCAATATCTAGTAGATGATTGTTAAAAATTATTTAAATTTAAGAAGTCCGCAGATTTCACAATCAAATAAACTATAAACAATTAACACTAAATTTTTAAACAAGAAATTGTTTTACACAAATTCCAATTATTTTAAAGATATTTACTAAAGTGTTTTTGTTTTTGCTTCTTTTTTGACAGACGGCGCGTGGTTGCTGGTGGTATTTCTTTTCAAAGTTCACCGAATTTTTTGATACCTTCTTCTTTGTGATGCGCAAACGTTATGATCAAGTTTCCACCTTGCATGTAATTCATCACGGCATTATGCCGGTATCTGTATGGTGGGGAGTTAAGTTCACACCTGGCGGTCACTCAACTTTCTTCGGATTCCTCAACACTTTTGTGCACATCATCATGTATACCTACTATATGTTGGCTGCAATGGGTCCCAAAGTTCAAAAGTACCTGTGGTGGAAGAAATATTTGACTGTCTTGCAAATGATTCAATTCGTACTAGTTATGGTGCATTCCTTCCAATTATTCTTCAGAAACGATTGCAACTATCCTATTGGCTTTGCCTACTTTATTGGAGCTCATGCTGTTATGTTCTATTTCTTGTTCTCAGATTTTTACAAGCAAGCCTATTTGAAGAGAGGAAAGGTAAGAGGAGAAAATCACAGTCATTTTGAAATACATAAGGAAAAATAACTTGAATTTTATGTTCTATTTAAATTAGGAAAAAGCGTTGAAAGCTGCACAAAAGAACTCCAACGGTGTCATTAAGACTCATCAGAATGGGTCGGCATTCAGTAAAGAAGTTAATGGCAACATAAAATTTGCCGATTCCATGTCCAAAATAGACGATTACTGTAATGCAACAATAACATCGCCGAGTGCCAATAGGACGAGACAAAGAATATTTCCTGCCGACAATAATTAATTAATTAAATGTTTAAACATAAATTCAATTCAATGAATTTTTATTTGTTTGTATTAGTTATTTAATTAGGGTGTGCAGGGTGGCGCGAATTGTGTGTGTTTTATATAAATAATTTATTAATTTTTTAATAAACATAATTTCTCTTTAGTTTTTTAAATATTATTTAGTAATTGTAAGTTTATGATAATACATATTTAAATAATAGGGCAAGTCAAACATTCAATTTCGTATTTCGATTTGAGAGTGATACATGTTTTTTATATCAATAGCCATTTACTTCAATTGTTTGTACTAGTAAAGATCACTTTCTTGACGCTTCTAAAAGTTTGCATGTTTTTTATTGTTTACTTCAAATAAAATTAGAAGATAAATTCATTATTGTCTGTTCCATTTTTAATTTTAAAAGTGGTTTCAACATACATTTTCATTTTTCGTTTTCTAAATACTCAACTTTTAATCGCAATTGAGTTCTGTAAAATGGCTGAATAAATCAATTACAATTAGAAAAAGAGATAAATTAATACTTGCACATTTACGCATACAGAGAAATAAAATAATCAATTAGTCTATTTGTTGTAGGAATAATTTTACAATTAGAAACCTATAATTAAATATTGTATCACTATATAGTCACAAACCGACGAAGTGCCGGGAGTTTACCTAAAATGCATACAATTTTTTTTTTCATACAGTTTGTAACAAAAAATAAACAATTGGCATCATTATTGATATAAGTTGATATAAAACTTTCTAAACAACAACTGCTAAAATTTAATAATTTAAGCTTTTTAATCTTAAAGTATAAAATAATGGCCCTATATTATTCTTAAGTAAGTAAATTGAATAGGTTTATATACAAAGGCCCTAATTAATTTTTTTAGATCGATTTTTTTGGTTTGTATCGATAACTTATAGGTTCACCTATCAAAATATGATATAGACGCGATTTGAAAATATTATGAGTTGGGGCCTTTATATATTAAGGTAGCGATATATGTATGTATACATACATAAGTATGTACAAATATCCAAATCAGAATCTATTGCCTGAGTACTTTGTCAGTATATATACTGACATTGTCTATATTATGTATGTGTATGCGTGCAAGTTTTTAATTGTTCATTTCCAAAACTTTTATAAGTTTTATACAAAAAGTCAGACTTTAAAAAAAGTGCAACTTTAATTTTTATGCTTAAATGTAATCTTAATTTAACAATAATTAACATTAAGAGCTAGTTCATACTTAATAACAATATAAAAAACAACAACGAAATATTATCAAATCCGATCTTTCTTTTTATTTGATAGAAAAAAGAAATTTTGAAAATTTCTCAATTTTACAAAAAATTTAATATACATAATCCTCTAATTCATTTACTCATTATATTATTCGTTTATACATCCATACCTACATATGTATGTATGTTTATATATTTAGTTGTTTTCTGTTTCTGGGAGTAGTAGTGATTTTGCTCAAAATTATTTCTAGTAAAAATAAGAAGAAGATAGCACAAAATACATATGTATTTAAGAAACTTTCGTAAATTTTTATTACTGGATTATTGTTTTTATAACAAGTTGATGTGAATAAAGAGTTTTTGTATATTTGTTTGTTTTTACTTATATTTTCCGTATAGGAAGCCAAACGGTAAGACCAATTGTCTTGAAATTTTGAAAACGTATTAGCGAACCACATCGGGTATGCGAGTATGCAACGTATAACTTTTAACATTCGTGATCCGCTAAAATCTCAGGTGTGCTCAAAATGTATGATAGTGCGGATTCAAACAAATTATGTATATGTGTCAGACTTGTTTGACGAATTTAGGAATAAACTCATACTTTCTGTGCGATTAGAGTTACATATAGATGTACATACATACATACTCATAAACTATATTGTGAACATATTTCAGGGGAAGTAGAGAAAAATCGATTATTCGATTATGTAAAATATGTATGGCTATTCGTTTGTACATAATAAAACGTGTGGCAGCACTACATACGTAAATAGTTATACGAAGAAGTGAACAAAAGAAAATTTGAAGCAAAATAATATTCCCCAACAAAACACCAAAACACTGCCTGAAAGAACTGTCAAACAAAATTACAAAAACGTTTAGTTGTGTTTTTGCAAGAACAAAGTATTTTTTCACAAGTTTAGTTTTGATTAATCGGAAATTTTTTGTGTTATAAAAATAAATGAATTGAATTAAAAGAATCTGCTATAATGGATCGCCAACTGGTGGAAAATATTTTAGAAGTGTTAAAGACATCGACTGATAAATCAGTTATTGTTAAAGGGCTAATAAAACTGCGTACAGATGTGGTCAAAGATAAAGACGGAATTTTATTGTTCCGCCAAGCTGGGGGAGTACCTCCAATGATACGTTTTTTAAGTAAACCGCATGAACAAATATTAGAAGTTGCATTAAGCATTATGGGAAATTGCTGCACCGACGTAATAAGTTGTGAAGAGGTGAGTCTCAGTTGTACTTGTTGTTACATGACTAACAAAACAATACATTCTTCATATTTGATTGCATGTGTGTAATATTTTTGACATTACATATTTACATATGTAATTTTATAGGCTTTGGAAAGTAAAATCGCCATTCCTTTAGCGACAATTTTAAAATCAATACCGAATCCGGTAATACAATGTCGTGCTTGCCGTTTATTGGGGAACTTGGCAAAAGTAAATGCAAATCAATTAATGGCCAACTCTTGTCCCATGGTTGCACAGTCCTTGTGTCGAATTATTGAAGATACATCGGATGTACAAACACGCCTAATGGCATTTCGTGCATGCCGTTTTTTATTGTCTAATCCACAATTTTTAAAGAATTTTCTTCAAGCGGCCGGATTTACTACTCTGTTGCGTATATTAGCATCAGTGATGAAGAATAATGACTACGTGGTTGAAGAAAAGTTGCTAAACGATGCCCAGGCGCCATTAAAGTTGGGTTTGAAGCGTAACCAACATCGTGAGAAATATTTCGAAGAAGTTGCTCGTAATTTGGAGGGTGTGCGCAGTGACATATTTGATCATGAAGTACTCAAAAATCTCACAAGAATTTCAAATGTTTATGCTATACCTCAGGAAAGAATGGCATTAGATCTGGTATGTGAAATTTTAAAATGCTTTCTCGCCATTTCGGAGCTACAAATCACTCCACCAATTTGGTACTCATTAAACCGGGCAAATTGTTCTTTTGCTCCAATTGTTCATTTTGTTACTGACGAAAATAATACACACAGAAGCGTGGCCTTGAAGATTCTGTCTTATCTTTCTAAGAACACAGGAGCATTTTTCATGCTAAGTTCAGCTGATGCAATTTTAGCGGCATGCGAACTTTTAGTGACAAGCGATGTAAAGAGAGCACCAAACGAAAGTGAATGCAGACATTGTATTAATATTATTAGTATACTATCGACAGATGCTTGCAACCGTTCAAAAATTAGGCGATCTGGAGCCTTACGTAAATTAATTGCAATGTGCAAAGAATCAAAATCTCAATCAGAAAAATCTGCTGTAAGTTGAAATAAATTTATAATTTTACAGTGCACATATCTAAAAAAAATCATTCTAGATTTTAAATGTATTTATAAATTTCCAATACGACAATATGAGCATGGACCTAA
The DNA here is from genome assembly GCA_947311025.1 of Lypha dubia. Taxonomy (NCBI): domain Eukaryota; kingdom Metazoa; phylum Arthropoda; class Insecta; order Diptera; family Tachinidae; genus Lypha; species Lypha dubia. The sequence continues at coordinate 3,855,881 of OX371260.1, read as the reverse complement.
TGTTGGGCGAGGGCTTAATTAACGTTCTAATTACGGAGCTTAATTTGTATTTAACTAGTGATGACGAATGTTATAAAAAGAAACGTGAAGAAAAGTTACAAACGTCTAAGAAAAGAAAATTGCCAGAATTAGCAAAAGAAACTAAGTGCAAGGTGAACAATTTAGAAAACATTTTTAACATAATTTATTGAATTAATTTATGAACAGTTTCCAAAGGTAAAAGAAGAAATCTACGTAGATTGTGATTCACCCAGCAGTTCGCCACGATCATACAATGCTGCTTCTAGTCAATGTAGTTCTCGTAGTATGTCACCAGTAGGAGGAAATGTATATGAGACAAATGGTATTTAATAATAATATTGATTCTTTATAACCAATAATAAAATGTATTTCCTAATAAGATACTGATGAAGAATCTTATTCTCCGGTATGCAGTGATGATGAAGAGGAAGAAGATGAAAATGACGACAGAAACAGAGATACTAACAGTTTCTTATATAGTAATCCTAATGCCAATTGCAAAGATCACTCTGTTATAATGAATCTTTTGGATGTTGCGGCCAGGTCAGAGCAAATTGAAGACAACATATTACTAGATAAAGAAGATGACGAAGAAATCACTCAAGGTCTGTTGGCATTTCATTCTGTACAGATATTCTCAGTGCATTTTTTTCCACAATTTCTTTTAAGATTTAAAATGCTTGCCAAACAGTAACTTGCCTCATAATACCATAGATATAATAGATAATTTAATTTTTCGACTCACCTGCTTGGTAAAGAAAAGTTTAGACTTAGGCAAACCGGAAACAATGAACACTATTATTAAGGCTATTAATATGTTTGGAGTTAATTTAGATTTCGCAGGATCGCTTACCAATATATTATTGTAAGTATAAAAACTGTGCATAATAATTCATTTAAACATAAAGAGGTATAAAAAATATCAATGAGATACACGCATGACCGAAATTCTATCATTATTGATTGTGAGATGTTTGCAACACGTTAATGAGTGAATTGCCTTTTTAGTAAATTATTTCACAATTTCACTGAAAGAAAACTTAATTAAACTATAAAATAAAAAACACAAAATTAGTAAAGAAATGCTATTTGATCAAGTGATGTGTATCTGAATTAATGTTTTTTTTTCGTTTCTTCAAAATCAAATTTTTATCAATCATGTATCAAATAATTATGAATATTCTTATTATATTTGTTTGTTTTTCATATAAATATTAACGTAATATAACCCTGCAGAAGCTACCCATTGTTTGGTAGCGAAATATTGTTTTTTAAAAATAAAATTTGTTATTATTATTTTCTATAAAGAAACAAAAATGTGGATCTTTAACTCGCGAAAATCAGACTGAAAATAAATTTAATAAAAAAAAAAAAAAATTAAAAAAAAAAAAATTTAATACACACACATTTTCTCCAAACATCAAATCTTTACTAAGATATAAATATGAACCGATTCGATATGACAAATTTCTAGAATTTCGAAAATAAATTTTTAGAGAAGTAGTTTATTCATGTAATTTAATCGTTATTGAAGTCTTAATCAACGATATGTGATGGTCAAAATTTTGGAAACCATCTTTTTTTTTTTATCATGACTTGAAATATATTGACAGAAAATATTATTAACCGTTTTGCATATTATGTATTTTTTTTTTATTAATTCTATAATTGTTGTTGCTACCTTTCAGGGAAAGTCAATTTTTCGGCCAAGTCATTAAGCAAGGCATATGTCATCAGCTATTTCAATTAACAAAAATCAAAGAGGTATTTTATTATTAAATATATTCGCATACTTGCAATAAGTAAAACTATCTAACCTACCTGAATATTCGTTTTAGATTGCTAAAGAAGGATTTGGTTTCCTGGACACACTAACATCCGTGGGCGAATGTAATTACGGTAAAGAACAATTGGCGCTTCTATTGCGTTCTGAAGATTCGTTTGCACAGAAGAGGGCGGCTATTACTGTGGCCTACATTATCAAAAGTAAACCTTTACTTTATCAGTTCCTAAATGATGGCAATGCACTCTCCGTGTTGTTGAATATTATATTGAGTGCAAAACAAGATGAATTTACAGCTGAAGCAGTTGATTCCCTAACGTGCATGTCACGATTTACATTAGATATTGATATACCACAGACAGCAGCTGATAAACGTTTGGAAGAATATGATGCATACATTGAAAAAGATGCTGATCAAGCTATGCACGATAATTGCGATATGCGGTTTTTGGTACATGATCCAAAGTCTAGCGAAGATGACAAGGAATCAGTTACTGCCGTAGCATTTAATAAAGCTTTATTATGTTCCATCAGCGAGGTATTCAATACAATGTTGAATAGTGATTTTCGTGAGGGCAATGAAGGGGAAATACATTTGCGCACTTACACTGTCAGTGGTTTGCTTTATTTTCTCAATTTGATTGTACGCCACTCGAAAAACTTAAAAATGAACGTACCACCCGTCGATAAATATTACGCCCTTTTGGAGGCTTTTGAAATGTCTCGCATTTACATAATACCCGAAATGGAGCAATTTCTTGTGCAACTTTTAATGTCTCAACTACACGAGTCGAACTGTTTAAGCGTTTTGGAATGGTCTTTAAAAAATTATCACGTTGAATTGACTGAAATGTCAATTAACTATTATTTGTGTTCGTCTTTGACAACTGAAGCTAAAGTAAAATTATTTAGAACCGCCGACTACTCGACATATTCAACAGAATGGTTTCAAATGATTATAGAAGCGGTTTTGGCTAGATGTCGTAATGGTATCTAAACGTGTACACATTTATTTTAAAATATATATTTGTGATTTCTTTTTTATTTTATTTTATTTACATACAAACTTAGATTTAAATGATTAGTTTTTTAAAAGTATTATTTAAGAGAATACGTCGTCATTTAACTTCATTTGCAAATAAGTTCTTTAACATTTTACTTATTTGTCTAAGAAGATGTGCAACACTGAATTGGGAAACAAGTACAAATTTGAAAAAAAAAAAATATTATATACGGCCTTGATTTTGTTGTATTCTTTTTTTTCTTCAAAAGGGATTTGTTTTTTCGTGATCTACGCCTATGGCTTAATAATTTTTTTTTATTCTGCGACAGTAGTTTTTATTTCGTATCTGACACTTCTAAGCAATGTCTGCTTAAATGATGAGTTTGTATTTGTTTTCACCATATAGAGACGATTGAATAACTTTAGTCGTATTGAATCGTCTTCTGAAAACAGGCAGTACATTTTTATATTCCTCATTCCTCACTTTTTAAGCTGCTTGTGAGATATCAAAGCCTATTAATGATTACATATTGTGGAAAAAAATCGCAAAACCAGCACCCCAAAAAGCGTATTTTAATTAACATCGGCTAAAAAGTAAATTATTTATGCCAGTTATAAAATTTTGTTTTTTGTTGTTTCCTTCGTGTGCATCATGGGAACTTAATACAATTTGTTTCATAAAATTGTATTGATTGTATGATAGTTTTTCAATTGAAATTACTAAGAATAAGTATACAGTGTCATAAAGTAATACAATAATACAAACGATCAACTGAATTGAACAGACTTAAATTTTTTTGTTAAGATTTTATTTTGATTGATGTGAAAACAAATTTCAAATTTTTATTTATAGATTTTTGGTTCAAAATGTTTTAAAAATTCTTAAATGTGGTTTTTCTAAATTATTTGTTTTCTGGCCAAATTGTGTTACTTTCACAAAAAAAAAAAAAAATACTTTTTTCGAGATATTCTTTTGTTTGAACAGATTTGCAAAACATGAAAAAATTAGTTTCTCTACATGATATTTTGTATTTATTTTTTCAATGACGTATCTACACATTATACATATGTATGTATATGCGATGCAATGTTTAATGAATGAAATATGTTTGTACATATTTACGTACATACATTCACAAGTACGTATGTAGTACAAAGAAATAAGTACAAGATGTACTTGTGCCGCGTTACAACGGAATTATTTGATTTTGTGCAAAAAACTAAATAAATTTAGTTGTGCGGGAATTGCAGTGAGGTTCACATCAGCACCATTAGGAACAGAAAATAAAAACGTTTGTCTGGCCAGGCAAGATATCACATACAAGAGAAACGAAAAAAATATAAAACTTATGCAAGGCCTAGAAAAGTTTTTGTATAAATTTAATATTTGCAAGAAAAATATATTCTGGAATAAAATATTATAAAAAATTATATTAATTCAGTTAAAACTTAGAAGCAACCTGCTATAAAAACAAGGTAGATATACTTATACTAAACGTAAAAGAATTCAAATAAAATTGAAATAAAATCAAAGAAAAACAAGAGACCCTTGATAAATATATTTTTAGTAACAAAGTTGAACAAGAAGAAAAAATTAACAAATAATAATCCAATAACTCAAAATGTGAAAATTATTAATTGCAAATTACAAGATTTTCTTTAAAAGTTATTAATACTATTATATCTTTTATAGAAGCTGATAATAATATTTACTACATATTAATCTCAATGTTCATTTAAATCGACTAAAAACTGTGCTTAACATAAAATTATAATAATTACAAATTACAAAAATTTCAATAACCAACTAATAATTTTATTACAAATTTAAAATAAAAAAAAACTAATAAATAATGGGTAAATATATAAAAAACCAAAACACCATTGTTTTTATTTTTATTAAAATCTCCTCCTTGATGCCAAAATCTTGACAAGCATGTTTATATTATTTATTTTTGTTGTTGAAATTTTTACTTAAATATTGCAACAGAATTTGTTTGTATGTACTTCATATGCATGATTCATATACTTGTTACATTTATTACACTTATGAAAACATATACATATACATATGTATGTATGTGCTATGTATTTCAGTGGTGGTAATCAATTCGCATCTGAAAATGTAATTTATTATTTTAAAATAATAACTTTGACAATAGACGAAATTTTTATTTTTGGGCCATTTTAAAATTAAAGTTTGAAAAGTATTTTTCATCAAAAAATTACTTTAACAGCTGAGTCAGTTATTTTTCGGAATTCTTTATTTGAACATTTCAAACTGAAAATTTTTAACTGTCTGTGTTCATGAATGAGGAGAATATCTTATATCCAGAGAGCAGAAAGAACTTTTAACAATCTTCCTCAAAATTTCTACTTCCAATTACAGCACTATGTATAAAAAAATCTAAAAAAAAAGTATTATAGAGTAGAGCGGCTTCAAAGTTACATTCTTTTAAATCTCATTTATTGTTACTCCATAACTTTTTACACCGAAAACTTATTTTCTTCCTCTTTTAGTTTGAAAATTGAATTCGTTTGATTCCAAAGGAAATTTAAGTTTTCGGAAGAAACTATTCGCGATTGCAATTTGTGATGCATCTTTCTGCAATTCGAACACATTTCCTTCCGACTCGAATTAAAAATTAATATCCAGCTGATTTGTGTTACACCTGAACATTTCGTTGAATATTTTATTATCCCAATTACAGTGAAAAGTAATAAATATACGGCTCAGCCGTATGCACTTTTTTTAATTTCTTTGCATTTAGTCATTTGTTGTTGCTGTTTTTGTTCGAAAGAAAAGTTTATTTACAAATTAAATGTGAGTTATTCGAAAAAGAATTGAGTGCAACAGACAATTAAATTGAGAATTTTATTCAAAGTTTATTTTAATTTTACCTATTTTCTTAGTACTATTTGCTTAAAACCCAAAACTTTGAAATAAATTCAAGCAATAATTGCACTTTTAAACGCATTTTTATAAGAATTTAGAATGAAATTTTTATAAGAATAAAATCAAATAGGCTTTTCTCAAATCCCTTTTATAGGTTGCTATCCAAAATTTAGTTTGCTTTACGAACGAAACTCCATTTTAAAACCAACATCTGTTGCTGCATATGTAAAGCACGACCACCACCACCACCAGTATTTAGAAAAACTATACCCGCCTTGGCCCAAAATACTTGAAAATATTTTATCAGCCGAAAAATTAAATTTAATTTTTATTAAATAAAAATATAATAATAAATTAAATAAAAACCAAACATGGATAATTGGAATGTTTTAGCAGCGCAGACATCATCATCGGCCATTGGAAGAGATGACATTAATATACAATCCAAAGAGAAACTAGTGAGTAAAATTATTTACAAATTTCACACTTTTCAATTTGTTTTGTCTCTAATGTGATGCTAAACTTTTTTGTTTTTGTTATGTTCCATATTCTAAACAAAACATTGTTTTCAATTCAAAACAAAATTTTGAATAATTCAAAACAATACACAGCTGATTGTAATTATCAGATACATAAAGAATAAAATATCCGCATAAAATCTCTGCATTTTACTCTACTCTTCATTTAAGCACTTTTTTATGCTCACTTGGTATGTCTTCCTAAATTTAGAAATTATATGCTCACAGTTAGTCAACGTATTTTTGGAGATTCCTTACAGTAATAGTGCTTTTATATCAAATGCGTTCGGTTCGATATTGAGTTCTAATTGAAACAACAGATTTTACATAAGAATTTTATACGAAACCGATAAAAGAAATTTCCTAAATATTTAAATAAATTCTGACTTCTTGAAAACATAAGAATAGTGTAAAAAATATAAATGGATTTATCCACAGATATTTGGGGTCAATTAGCTGTAGAAGCGTCACAGGTGTATCTATCGGATGGTACAGTTCGTAGCCCCTTCGCCGATACGGTATGTGTGTTTCTAAGTGAAAATTTAAAATATGTGTCAAGTTCAATGTAAAAATTATACTTCTTTGAAAAAATATATTTAGATTCCATTTTTATTTTTTTTTTCAATTTTATTAAACTTTTGGCATATTTGTTAAAAGTTTTAATATTATTTAAACATTTCTACTTTGTATGTCTAAATTTAGAATAAAGCAAAACATTTTAAAAGAGCATTCAACGTACACGTACATACATTTTAAGTGACACCCGCCCGCACAACGACCACACATTGGATAGAAAATAAGAAGAGAAAAAAAGAAAACATCACTTTTGTAAAAAAAAAAAAATAAATTTACTAATAAAAAAATAAAAATATTTTGAGTTCAAATATTTTGCGGATTTAAAAATATTAATTTTTAGGATACTTAAAAATAATATTTCAATTATTTAGAAAAACTATAATACTATTAAATTGCGCTGAATAAGAAAAACTTTTTGTATATGTATGTGTTTAAATAACTGTTTTTTTTTTAATTTTAATAACAGTTTTAATATTTCCAATTAATTCAGAAACATTTAAAAATCACTAAAAATTAGGTCTGTCCGATATGAATTTTTAAAACAATAACCTTTTTCAAGAAAAACTTAATATAACTGTTGAGCATGCAAACTATGTCTGAAGCTCGAAATGATCAACGCTGCCGTTAATAGAAAACGAAATAAAATTAATAGGGATTTTCGGTAGTATAAATACTGCTTTATGAAAGTTTTCATTAACAAGATCTCTAGAATGGATTAATAGATTTGAATTGAAATTTACGTTGTTTCTGAGATTAGGAGGACCTGATTAGATTTAGAATCGAATTGAATTAATATTTTTTCCTTAAGAACTAAAAATGTTATTTGATCAAATTTTAGACTATTGAGAAATTGCCGGACAAAGTAATTCTACAAATTTTTTCATATCTCTCACATCGTGAAATATGTCGTTTAGCAAGAGTGTGTCGCCGTTGGCGCAAAATTGCTTACAATACCCAACTCTGGAAGAATGTATCGCTGAGGCCAGAAGTTTCCGGACTACATGTCGGCTCGCTAGAATCTTTATTGTCCTTGATATCGGTACGTTTTGGTCCAACTCTGCGCTATATTGAATTGCCAATCGAATTGATTACTCACACAGTATTGCACGAATTATCGGCCAAGTGCCCTAATTTGACACACATGCTATTGGATTTCTCAACTGGTTAGTAACAATAAAATTAATTTGATAATTAAAACTAAATAACTACAATGAATATTTCAGCCATGCAACTTCACGATTTCAGTGAAATGCAAGCATTTCCCACCAAATTGCGTTACATGTGCATCTGCTTATCAGAAGTCATCTTTATGGAGGGGTTTATGCGTAAAATTTACAATTTCATCAATGGCCTGGAGGTTTTGCATTTGATTGGTACCTACGAAAAATGCGAAGAGGAGGAGGAAGAAATTTATGAAGTCATTAATGTTCATAAATTAAAATCGGCCACTCCAAATCTACGTGTTATCAATTTGTATGGCATCAATTTCATTGATGATTCTCATATTGATGCCTTCAGTTCCAATTGTATACAATTGGAATGTTTGGCTGTTAATTTTTGTAATAAAGTAACAGGATCCACTTTGAAAACTTTGATACAGCGCTCAAAACGTTTAACCTGTTTGCTGATGAACGGCACCAGCTTAAAATCGGAATTTGTCATGCAGGCCGATTGGGATAAATGTGCTTTGCTAGAATTGGATATCACTGCCACAGATTTGTCCACTGAGTGTTTGGTGGATATGTTAACACGTATACCAAATTTGAAATTTTTATCAGCCGGCCAAATAAATGGTTTCAATGATACCGTTTTAAAGCAATGGATGGAATCGGGCATGATCAGGTTAACTTTAAATATTTTAAATAATTTTCAAGAAATGTTTACAAAATTTCTCGCGCAGGTCTTTAATATCGTTAGATTTGGATTCTTCGGATAATATAACGGATGATACGTTGCAAAAGTTTTTAACACGTCATGGTCAACAATTAGCAGCCTGCTGTCTATCCGGCATGCCTCATATTACCGATCAATTGTGGATGAGCGTTTTGCCAGTCTTAACAAATGCCAAGTACTTACGCAGCATGCACAATTATTTCATTGACATGAAATTTAGAATAGAAAGAATAATTTTTTCTGTGTATTATTATTGTGTTGCAGAATCATTGTCATGGGCACCGCTGAAAAGTTGGGCGTCAATATTCATGTTGATCAGTTGATGGATACTATCGCCTCTAGCTGTGGGAATTTGGAACGTTTGGAATTGAGGTAAATAAAATTATAACACGGTTACTTATTGATTAATTTATTATATGCGATTACATTTAAAATTTGTGTTTGCTAACGATAAGATCTTGCAACACATATGTATGTACATACATACATACTTATATTAAAATATATCACAACTTTTGGCATTTTGAGAACTGCTTTCGAATTTGCGTTGTTTTACAGTAGAAGAAAACTTAAATTTATAAAAACTAACACTACAACTATTAGAAACATAAATTGGTTATTTTAATCCGTAGCTTAGTTATTTATTTAAGAACGGTGTACTTGCAAGTTGACTTTCAAAAAACGTTAAAAGGGTTACGGTTAAAAATTAATGAGTTGAAATTTATTGCGTGAAACATCTATAGATTTTTGATTACTTTGATCTTGGAATCAGATTTGCATTTGCTCAAACTCATCCGTTCAAGTGATTTAATTGAAAAATGAGTCACTCTTATTAATTTGGCGTAACTAACATCATCTTTTAACCTGAACAAGATCTACGGCGATATTTCGGAAATAATGGCGAAGATTCTCAAAACTGTAAACTACTTTCAGCGTTACGTAATATGTGCACAGCCCCTTATTCGATACTTTCAGAGTTGTATTTTTATTATTGAAATCGGTTCGATTCCGGCGAAAGACCCTGGGTGTTTTTTATGGCCAAGCTAATTGCTACGTGAGTTGTGTTTATTAAAAAAATTATGTTTTCATACAACTCGGTCTGCTTGTGAGCTCACATCACTGAGGAAATAAAAATATCGAGTACCTAAAAGGAAAGTGTTGTGAACTTTTAAGAATGTATGTACTTCAAAGTTACACAATTTACTACCAGTAATTCTTCCCTCAATGAATAAGACATTTTTATCCAAAACGTGTCTTTACGTTCTAATTAAAAATCGAGTACTGAGTCGTTCTCCAAAATTTAATCTTAAACTAATTCAATACAGTACAACCTCCCTAATCCGGACAGATATAGTTTCAGCTATTGTCCGGATTAGTGGATCGTCCGGACTACAGTTAAAATAAATTTTTGAACGCATATAATTTGTTTTTATTAGCGAACAGAAATATAAGTACACATAAGAATTCATTTGCATTTAATTAATTTCCAGAAAACAAAGAGAAAAATACTAAAAGTGACAAAAAATATTATTTTTGAAAAATAAGAAATTTGTCTGTGAATTTCAATTGTTGTTTTGCTTAATCGATAAATTTTATTTGTGTCTTTTTTAAATACAGTGAAACTTCGATATAAGGAACTTCGTTATAACGAAAAACTCAATACAACGTATTGAGTCCCTTGAGACCTCTTTATTGCAAAGTTTTTCATACAAAATTGCACTATAGCTATAACGAATAAATTCTGAGCAAAAAAGCCTCTATATAGCGAAATATTATTCAAATGACTCAATATAACGAAATCAGAATAAATCCTAAATGGTAAAGTGCCGTTATCAAAATAACGAATTCTTAATGTGTGTGCAAATGTAATGCATTAGAAACGTATGTAATCAGTATTGACTTGATGACAAAATGAGTAAAGCGGAAATCAATATCTATTCGAGAAAAAAATTCTATAATTGAGGCCGTAGATCGTTCGATTGCTTAGCTTTTGTCGAAAAAATTATTGATAACTATATTTGGAACTTGCGAAAACAAACAAAAATAACACAATATTTTATTAAAACCTAATAAAATTACCTGAATAACTAAAATGTGTTTTATTTCTTATTTACCTCATGAAATATAAGCTTTTATTAGCAATCTCATGTTAAATAGATTTGACTAAAGAAAACTATCGTTATAACGAATTTTGTTCGTATTTCTTCAAATTTCGTTATATCAAGGCATTGCTGATTATATTTATAGCGAAGCAATAGCTATAACGAAGTATTTTCGGATCCCCTTGAAAATCGTTATATCGAAGTTTCACTGTACTTTCAAAAATATAATTTAAGACAATTTAATAGATTCCATAAACTGTCCGAAAAATTTAAATGTCCGGATTACTGGGGGGTTACTGTTCGCATTTGTATCTTTTTTACATTGTTTACGCATCGCATTTGCTTTCGCATCGCAATACAGAGTAACCCCCCTGGATAGTCCGAATTAGCGAGTGTTCGTATTAGGGAGGTTGCACTGTACTTCATACAGACATCCTAAACTTTGTAATTTTTTTTGGTTAAATTCATTTTATGATTAAATGGATATATTTTAGATGGGATCCCGATAATTTACGCTTTTCGGATAAGAGTCAAAAAGCCATTGATCTATTGCGTGTTAAATGTTTGAAATTACGTTGCATGGTTTTGAGGTGAGTATTGAGTATAAAATTCTTTTGTGGAAAATTAAAATAATTGTCTTGTTTTATTTAACAGTGACGGCCGTTACTATGAAACAGTTAAAGCGAATTTCGAACGTGCAGATCGTGTGACGGTAGTGCGAACTACCACTTGCTGCCGTGTTTCACCATATCATTTGCTTAGTAACTACAATGATTTAATTTTCAACTAGACACATGTTTAACAGAAATTTTAACGAATCGAGTTTGCTTACGTCAATTATTTAGTAAAATCAATGAAATTTGTTGTTGTTTTTTATTTTAATAATAATTTATTCATTTCTTAAATTTTTCCATCCTTAAATAATTTACAATTTATAATAAATTTACTTATTTCCGTTGATTTTTTTGTTGTTTTTTTAACTATTCAGAGGCGGGGAAGGGGGTAATCTAATTGCAGTGTGTTAATAATGCAGGAGGTGTTTTTGTATTGGTATTTTATTTATCGTTTTATAAAATTATTCTAAAACCTTAACGCTGTTTTATTTTTTCCCTTTTTATACTTTTTTAAATTAATGTTTAAAATTTTTTTATTTTCATTTATGTTTGCTTTTAATTATGAATTATAAAATATACATTGGTAATGTGGTTCATGTTCTGGTTAAATTTCATCGTGGTTCAGACTTCAAAACATTTTATTATATCTTATTTTTTTATATTTAATATATAATTAATATTTTAAGTGTTATTTTTTTCAATTATGTATTTAATTGTTTTTTTTTCTTGTCATATAATACAAAGTTAATGAAATAACACAAGCACGTTCTTAGGTGGAAAGTATTGCGTAGCCTTGAATTTAGAAATTTTAAATGAAAGTACCCGAGAAACCAATGGTGTACATTTCATGTGTGAATTAAAAGTAAAGTTGTTTCTAGACTTGTAATTATATTTCTAGTTTTTTTATATTTTATAATGATGTATGGAATTGGGGTCGTGAAATAGAGCCAATATTTCTTCAAGAGCACGCGGCATTTAACACAAAAGTATAATATTATAATAAATCTTAAAAGTATGTGTGGTTTTTAGAGTTGTTTTTGTTGTTGTTGTTTCAATTTATACATAAGTACACTAGAGTAGAGTGTTTAAATTATAGTTAATCCTGTACATCCAGATCCGGCGAAAAGCGAAAACTATGTGTTGTAGTACTGGCGGCTGCTGTAGCGGTAGCAACTGCAGCTGCTGTTGTTGAAGTCGTCGAAGTTGTGGTGGCATTTGATGAAGTAGAAGCCACATGACCAGAACTGCTACCAGCATTGGCAGTTAAAAATGAAGATTGTAAAGATGAATTAGTATCTTCGAAAGAACGATTTCTATTTTCCATGACATTGTCCTAAAATAAAACAAAGTTAAGAAATTATATTAACAAAAATATGTATTCAATATAACGGTGGTGAATTTGCTGAATTTTTTTTTTTAATTTTTACCTCTCTATTTTGCACCGGCACATTTTGCTCTTGTTGCTGGCGCACCTCATTGTGGGGTTCATCTGTTCTATCAGTGTACATCATAATTTCATGACATAAAGGACATCTGTCCTGAACATACAACCATTTACGCAAACAAACTCCATGGAAAAAGTGACGGCATCTTGTAATTTTTGCTGAATACATTTCCTGAAAACAATTTGTACATATCTATTGTTTATCTGAACTGCATCAAATTTTTTGTTAGTTTCGCTTACTTGATAGCATATTGCGCAAACATCATCGAATGTCTGCAATTGGGCCGGTGTTGCTTCAGGCAGGGCAGATATTTTATGAACAGCTGATCTTCTCTTCATAAAGACAGACCATCCAGATCGGGCCTCACACCAAATATTAAAGTAGGCATGGATACACATCATGATGGCTCGTATTGCGCCTCCTGTAGCATTTTGTGCTATCAAGTTATATTATACGGTACCAATCAACCAAATAAAAAGTTTACATGCACACGCAAATTGATTTTTGTTTGTTTTTCGTTTTTTAAGTGGTTTCGGGTACCAGAGAAATGTTTTGGATCGGAAAGAGGGGGAGAACACAATTGTATGGATGGAAAGGCAATTTGTGTATGAAATAGTATTTAAGTGGAAACGAAATCAATTGAATTGATATGAAATTGTAAAAATTATGGATGAATTGTGGTTTGAGGGACATTCACATTTGATGATCTTCCGCTTTTCACAGTACGATGCATATGTATTGTTGTTAAAATTTATATTTAATCATTTTATGGAAGAATAAATTTATAAATAAAGAAGAAAGAATTCAATTTTATACATTTAGAAGTTATACTAAACAATATTTAATCGAACTCAGATTCGTTTCCCATAAACGATACGTTTTAAATGGCGCAAACAAGTGAGCTTATGGCATTATTGTGCTTTACTATTATGCTGATGAAATAGTTTTTTTAACCACAATAAGTTTAATTTTCAATTTATTTTTATCTTCTACAAAATATTTAAGAAACCATTATTTTTTTATATGGAAATTTTACCATTCAAAAAGTTTATTTCGTTGATTTCTAATGCCAACTCACCATTATATCTTTAACCATGTTTGAAAAAGCTTCCATAACAAATAAATAACATCCCAATTATGAATTATAATTCCCGGAAAATTTCTTTCCCTTTTTAAATTTGTCTTATTATTTCGTTTTAAGGTAGGATCACACGATTGCCGCAATGCCCCAATTATTGGTCTATTTTATATGCTAATCGTGTGATTTCACAATTTATAGTCCCCTACGGCAATCGAGAACAATATTGTGCTAATTTTCCCCAATCAAATGCAACTGTGGTGCGGCAATCGTGTGAACGATTGATAGGCAACCATGCGCTCATAAAAATGTCAAAAATGCACCAATATTTATTGTGCTCTCGTGCGTCAATCAAAGAAGACAATTCCCACCAATATCTTTTTTATATCATAATAATCGGGCTTTTAAGGTCAATTTATTTCATCTTTTTATGTCAATAAAAGATATAAGTATAGAGAATTAAAAAAAAGTCGAAACATTAATATTTTTTTTTTTTAATTTTTTGTAAATATATCTCTTGAGATGTAAAATAAAATGAGTTTTAATTATTATATAATATGTTATATAATAATTTAATAATGATAATTTATTTTCACTTCATCAATTGCACGCATAATAATTAAATCAGACACAATTTTCTTTTTTTTACAAACAAATCATTTTGCTTTAAATATGTGTACAGATTAAATTTCCTAATTTATGTATACAAACAAAACAACGTTTGTCATTTAGCCCCAACAGCTATTCTCAGTTAACGTATAGAACAATCGTGTGAACGTAATGCGACAATTATTGCCATTAATTTGTTGTACGTCAATTTACGGCAATCAAATTTATGTAAAATATGGCAATCGTGTGACTGCAGAAATTTTGCTTAGAACAATTTCTTTATTGTGTCCTATTGCAGAGCAATAAAAATTGTGCTAAATTGGTGCATTGCGTCAACCCTGTGATCCCACCTTTACATTCTAAATGTGACGGAGAGGGGAAAATGAGAATATCTCTTTGCAGGCTATTAACATATATTTTCTATTTGTAACTTTTCCCTATTAATTTATTCAATTTAATAAATGTATGCAACGTACTGTAATTAAATATATAATTGTTTAAACTACATTGTTACCTTTAAATTGATGATATGTGATGATGATTTTTCTATATGTATGCATTTTTTTTCGGCGATAGTCGATATTTTAATTTGAGAATGCTTGAAAAAAGTGAGTGCAACAACTTGTCTTTAACCGGAACAAATAGTTCTAGACTTCCAGTAAAGTAAAACAAACTTATGACGTTTTCATTTTCTGAAACATACTACTTAGGGCATGATAAGTTCATGAAAAATAATTATTTCGAAAAGAAGAATATGTTGCGTATTTCTCCAAAAATGAAAACGCCATTAAATAGAATGGGGAGCAACACGTTGTATAGTTTTAAGCCAATTTGTAACAAAACTCATTCATACTTAGATCATTCATACCAGCCCAGCATAGGCTCTTAATACATACAGACATACATATATATTGTGTGTATATAAATAATTGTATAAAGAAATTGAACTACTATAGCAAATAAAGAAAGATGATATTTTTTTTTTCATTTAAAATAATATCATGAATGACTAATGTTACACAAAAACTTGCTATGACATGAACTTTTAAGAATAACAAATGAAAAAATTCGAAAAATACATACGAAGTAATAAAAAAGTAAACTTACCGGACTCAAAGACTAAAATCCAGGCACCATTAAAGAACAATAAAATACCAAAACAGAATTCTACGGTATTACCAAAAGCACGTACGTAATACAAGTAGTCATCTAATTTTTCCCAAAACGATTGACGTCGTGCATCCAATAAGAATAACGTGTAAGTCGCCAAAGAAACCAGAACCTTTAAAACAAAATCAATAATAAAGTTTTGTAAAATAAAAACCAAAGAATTTAAATTTTATAAATTATGAATTATATATGAATCGCTTACCTTTACCACTACTTCTACAGAGAAAGTTGTAACGGCCAACAACCAGGTGGAAGGGGAATGTCTACTCCAGAGCGTTTTCAAAAGACACAAGGGTGCAATGACTAGAAAAGCGCACACGGTTAAGGCACGAAAATGTCGTTTGCGCGATGGATTCCTGGCAGCACTCAAAGACATCAGTATGGGGGAAACAATGTTGTGCAAAAAGTGCAGTAAAGCAGTGGTTAAAAGGCACAGATTACGGCACAATCGCACAAAACGTTTATCGGGTGATAAAGATGTCAGACCAGTCTGCAGAGCCAATATATAAAATAAGACAGCTGAAACAGTGCCCAAGGACTTTTCCTCATCGTTGTCAAAAGTCAACAGATACCATTGAAATAGCTTTCCTATATAGTGACAAATGACCGAAATCACCGAAGTCATACCCAACACAGCCGTTAATGTTTCACAACCATCGACCAATAGCTTTTGCATTGTGGGCAATATGGAAAGTGTACTATCGCTATTATTTAACATCGTCGCAATTAATTCTTGCGCAATTCTAAAAGTGTTGAAATATGAAAAATTATTTACAATTAGCAGTTAATTACGAGTATGTATATGTATCTTTTTTTATTTGTTTACCTTATAGTCCAGAAAGCTCGTAGAACACTGGGAACTTTTAAACGTTGCCACTCGTTCTCAATTAAGGCTGATAGACCAAAATTACTAATAAAATTCATGGCATATTGATAGCCATTGTACATGGTTTTACTCGCTTCCATACCACAACTCATCACAGAGACTTTTGTCAATATTAATGGCACAGCGTCCGCTATAATCGGTAAATATTTTATAATTTTTGATTTCAATGGCAGCATGGCCAATACTATGGGACTAGCAAAGATTAAAGGCATTGACTTCTGTAACCATTTATAGCGGGGACCCAAATGTATGTAAGCGAACAGCATACCCATAAACCACTGCGCTACTAAATGCGGCAATAGCGACATTGCCACACCACCCGTATCCATCAGACGTGTCGTGTTCATAGATATTATATCATCAAGTATGCATGGACTTTTCTCCAGTATCGCCAGCGCCGAGACATTTGACCAATGTGAAAGGAAAGTTAGACCGAGGGATATCACAAACATATAAACCATAACCAAATGTCTTGTCCACAACATAAATATACAAGCAGCACATAGAAGACCTAGAGCAGTTCGACATATTGAATAAAGAATAAAATATCCAAATAAATTGTGTACAACATTTTGTTAAAGTTCAGAATTTCGGCAAAAATAAATATTTTTTATTATGGATAAAAATGTTCGTAACGGCGTCTCAAAAAATTTTAAATTAATTTTTAACAAGTAATTAATCGATTACTTTTAATTGTTCTATAATTAAAAACCGTTATTATTTGGGAAAACAGTTATGGAAAGTATAGAAATTCGTATAAAAATTGCTTAATTACTTAAAATATTTAACTGTTGAATGCCTGTGTTTATACAAATCTGAATGAAAATAATGTTGAGTCATTGCAAATTTTAAGTAGGGTAAGTGTACCGGTAGTTGGCAGTTTAAGGTTTTTGTAATTTTTAAGTTGGTGGCCTTCTTTATATGACCTTTATATTGGATTGAAAAAAACTTATTATAATTCCTCAATTTGTACTTTTTAAGACAAAACAAATTATTTATAAAAATTTTTATATTAAAATTGACATATTAAGAGATTTTGTAAAAATGACATATCTGCACCAATTTACCACTGTTGGACATATTTTTGGCATTCTAGTTAAGCAAAAGTAGTACAAGAAAGCGCTGCCGACATTAGCCACTAAATTTTTTACTAAGAAATAAGCACTACCACACGTGGTGAAAAAGGGTCACTTACTCGTACTAAAGCCAACGACTGCAAAAACTATGCAAATATGCTCAGTTTTGTTTTCTCATATATAATTCTGAGAGTATTTGTGAAGCTTATGCTTTCTTACTTTAATATATTATCACTCTTATTCTTAGTTATTTGAGTTTAAATTTGAAAACTGCCGACTACTGGTACATGCCGAACTTAGGAGCACTTACCCTATAAAACTGACGACAAAGTGCTGCTTTTATTTAACAAGAAAACCGGAAAAATTAATTAGTTGAAAATTAAATAATTCAAAAGGAGAATAATAATAAATATAAGCAATAAGACAAGAAATAAAAACTATGACAAACATTCATTCATTCTTATAGAAAGTCCTCTTCTAAAATTACATTTATTTCCAATGCATTAGAAATAACCATTTTAATGCTTTTGGAGGCGAAGGACGAGAATATACATATTGGTAATACCAGTACTCCATTGCAACAATTATCAGAACCACAGTTCTCAATTTTAAATAATTATTAATATCACGTATGCAGGTAGGTATGTGACTATTAGTTTTTCATTAGATAAGAATATTTATTCAATTACAAATTCACTTACCTAATATACAAATAATAATTTTAACTGAAGTTATAGATAGAAGATCCGACAAATAAGTATTGTTCGCTAAATCTTCTAAGAAAGCACCAAAGGAACTACTGAAAACACCACCGGCTGTAGCAGCTACTTTGGCATTATCAATCGTCTGTTCCAAAGTAGCATTTGTGATATTGTTTAGAACATTATGTGCAACAGCTGATAATGCAGACGACGTATCGGTGCTGTTATTGAGCAGGTTGTCGTGTAAAGTAGAATCGGCTTCAGGAATGTCTATACCAAACAAACCACCGCCACCCGCGTCAACACTGTTAGTTGTTTGGTATGACCGACTTGGAAGACCCATGCCAATTTTTAGTATTTCATCAATCACAAGAATGGGTGGCACACGCATCATAACATCTACCATGCCGAGAACTTTGGTACGCAATGACATATTAATTGATATTATTTATTTATAGGTATTTTCTATTATTTAAGCTGAACGCTGGCAGACGATTAAGGTGGCCGATGATTAAAATTATGTTGTCTTTTTCAAGTTTTCTTGTGTTATACATAAATAACACGTCAGTACTTCTAGACTTTGAACATTTATTTCATAAACTTTTGCTCAAAATTTTTTGCTGTTAGTTGCGCTATTAAAAAAAGTAGGATTTCCTTTTGTTAGTCATAAAAAATTTGGTTTTGAAATGCACCAAATTGTAGATTGTTTTGTATTTAAATTATTTTTACACAAACAACTACTTGTGGCGAAAACATCAAACTTGCAATAAATGGAAATACGGAGACTTTTAGGTTTATTTTTCCTTTATATTTTAGTTACAATTGTTTGCAATGACAAAATTCAGAAGTAAAATATTAAAAATGAGCAAACCGAAAAAAAAAAAAAAAAAAACACCTTGCCAGCGCAACCTTCAGCGAACTTTACACTTTTTACTTTTTTGTCTTGCAGTCGTCTGTTTCTTTTGCCTTAAAATTTTGAGGAAAAAGTTAATTTCTCAGATAATTGAAGACTTTTTTTAGATTAAGTGCATAATAAAGCAACTTTTTAGGAATTAGACAAATAATTTTTACTTCAAATTAAAATTATCCCGTTTCGTACTGTCGTCTTGCGTATTCTTGCTTTTTGCTAAAAGCAAACTTTTCTTTTATTTATTCTTTACAGTTATTATCATTCACAATAAGAATAAATGTCAAAATTAAGAGTTGTATTTTACGGATAAATAATATTGACCAATATTATGACACATTTACTTTTATCCGTTATTTCTTTTATGATGTCAGCAATAAAGTAGTTTTGTTTATTAGCCAAGACAATCACCATAATGACAAAAACTAAAGTTTTCTTGGCTGATGTTTACCTATTCCGTTTCCTTAACCCTTTGTGACGCAAGAGGGTGGTGTTGGCTGAAGTGGTTAGCGTGTTGACTACTAAGCAAACAATGACGTGGGGCCTGGGTTCAAACCTTCACCAGTGCAAGTCAATCAACATCATTATGTTCTGTAATGTACATTAGTGAGACATTGTATTAATTGTTGTCGGAATATTTAAGTGATGAAGGCATAGCACTGGTCACTAAAAAAAATGTTCCGATAGCGATTGATGCTGGTCCTAGCTAATGTACACAACATCGCCCTCCTTCGTCGGTTAGCAGAAACATCGGCGAAGTAAAACAATTAATAAAAATGCCTGCCAATACAGCTTAACAAAGTTAATGCGTCTACATAACACCGGAGGCGCCTCAACACTGCTATAAAAATTAACATAACGCGCAAAGCAGAGTTGTAAAAGAGTTAAGCCTTCTACATTTTCAACATCTATCTTCTCTACTCTATCCCTCAGTCTGAGTTCCGGCACAATGCACTGCATACGTAGGGGTCATCCCCTGAGTGCTGGTCCTAATTAAAAAAAAAAAAAAAAAAAAAAGAACGTTAAAACACAAATGCAACATTGCGTTAACAGTACTGAAAAATTTAATTTAAAGTTAAGAGATATGAAAATTTTTGAAGCAATTATTTTGCTTGTTGTAGCACAAGCTTATTCCACATTTTTCGCAGGATGTTTGTGTATATACCTTACATTCTGGAAATTTGCATCGCATTCTTTTATCCAACTAAATAGGCCAGTGTCCATATTGGTCCAATCTCACATCCTTTGGAGAGACGTGCCGAGCCCGGCCTCTATTTTTTTTATTTTGAATTTGGCTTTCAATGTCACTTCTGCGCTTCAACCGGTGCACAGATTTATATTTGCATAACGTTTCTGCTATAGCTATTCTGAATTCAGCAGAGTTGAGTATTTTGCTTGGACTTCCTTTTTCAGCATTTATGCGTCGATATAATAGCCATGCGTTACACATAGCCATATCTAAAAGATGGTAAAAAATTCTTATATACCAATGTTTGCTTCTCAGTTTAATTTTGTAGTGGCCCATTACTGAGTCTAAAAGGTCAACACCACCCATATGTCGATTATATTCTGAGACTACGAAGGGACGTTCACTAGAAACGTATTGTTTTCGCGACTTTTCCCACCTTCTCACTGTAGTTGTTGGGTGCTTTCCTGCAAAGTTTGAGGCTAGGGTAACGATTTTGTTATCTCTCCAAGCAACCACCGGTATGTCAACCCCATTACAGTTTCCAACCTGTTCTATTGACATACCACGTTGTCCTTTTGTAAAAGCTTTTTCCTCCAGCAACTTTCAATTGGGGATACGGGGTTTTCTTATAGTCCCTAAAGCCATAATGCCGCGACTAGATAAATATTCAATAAGCGGTATCGAGGTGTAGTAATTATCGAAAAATAACCGGTAATTCTGATTGGTAGGTACTTCACGCGCAAGACGGACTACAACATTAGAAGATGCCCCCAAGTCAGGCTCATCAGCCGTGCACCTGTTTTCTTGCCCACTATAAACTTCAAATTTGTATCCGTACCCAGATACACCACATATAACAAAAAGTTTGAAGCCCCATTTATGAGGCTTGTCTGGCAAGTACTGCTTCAGCATGCTTCGAGCTTTTGTTGAGCACATTTGTTCATCAACAGACAAATGAGCTTCAAATGGAACTTTTTTGAAGTTATTGTTGAGTGCTTTTATCAAAGGCCTGATTTTATATAAACGATCTGAATCAGCATGGTCATATGGTAGCATTTTACTGTTGTCGTTAAAATGTAATAACTGCCTAATTAGTTCAAATCGTTTAGATTGCATGGTCTCGCGTATCGGCTCAAAGCTAATATTTTCCGCCCAGTACATTTTTACTTTTGGCATATGAACTATTGACATATAATATACTATACCAATAAATTGACGTATTTCTTGGCTAGTAACATCTATAGGCTTATTAGCATTTTTCTGAACAGAATATAAATTTGTTTCGTCTGTTATATGGTTAATGATGTCCTCAGTAATTAGATATGAAAATATCTCAAATGGCGTATCTAAGCATACTAACTCTGGAGGAAGCTTTTCAGATCCATGAAAATGTAGTTGGTTATCATTTAGCTGTAGACTTTTTGTTTTCCAAGTAATATTAACCTTAGGCAAACGATTGGCTAATTTTGAAGCTGCTGCGGCGCTAGTGCTAGGACCATGGGAGGTGAGACCTGGATATGTTACAGCATCGGCGGATGTAGTTGCTACAGTGCTAGCGTCATTTTCCATTGTAGGTGCTTCCTCTAGTTCTTCATCAGAACTTTCATGTTCGTTCGGCTCCAACCTATACGTAGGATCGATGGCATCGTCGTCGTCGGAAAAGTCGAGGCCATCTTCACTATCTTCCCACTCCAATAGTATATTTTCAAGGTCTTCAATACTTAATTTACTCAACTTACGACTCATTTTGATCTAAAAAATGAAAACACTTTACTTTAAAAGGAAAGGAAAAAATGTATTGAATAGCGCAGTGTTGCATATATGCAACAAAACAAAATCTGTCTAAAAAATCATAACGAACTGATTTTGCAATAAGACTTTTATTGATTATTGAAAAAAATCCCCTTACGTACCTTTCACACAAATTTCACCAAAGAAATATCAGTATTTTACTAATAAAAATATTTTCTTATAAGAACTCAAAGAGTGCAAAACCTGTTTGAACACGTGCGTCACTTGAATGAAATAAAAATTCAAGAGTTGCCAGCTATTAAGCTAATTTGTAATGTAAGCGTTAGAGAGGTTTGTTGCTGATATACAACACCAAGTAAAATCGCTTTAGCATCATTAGCTTAATTTTTACATCTCCTTGAATGGTATGTTGCAGAAGTACAACATGGCGTCACAAAGGGTTAATTAAATCTTGCGAAGCATAAATGTAGCAAACATGTATCATGGTACCAATAAAAAACGTTCAATTATAAATGATAAAGAAGAAAAAACGAACACAGGAGCAGTGATGTTAACTAATTTTTTCCAATTACCGTACAGCCTTAAAAAAATTACCGTTTTTAGGGTAAAATTACCGTACGGGTAAAGAATAGAATAGAAATAGTAATATTTTACTATTAAAATAGGTTTAATTTTTTAATCAATATAAGTACATAAAGACAACAAAAACTTAAGAAACAATAACTATTAATAATATATTAGAATTAAAACTTTTACATTAAATCACCGTTGCTTAAAGCTGTGTATACATACATAACTATATAAATTATTTTATATTTAAAGCTGAGTGTTATTCATAGATTAATCAAAGATTTTATATATTTTCGGCCCACCCCGTGATGCAGATCGATCCATAATGCTGAAATTGTAAACGAAATACAACCGGTTTGCGACCTTCTAACCATCAATTTATTATTATTTGCATATTTGTGGTAGTAAATAAATAATAAGTTTGTAGGGATTCTACTTGTTTAATTTTTATTTTCTTACTTTATAAATTTTGATAAATTTTTAATCACAGAAGCTTTGATTTTGACTTTGAGAAAAAATCATTTTTTAATTTAATTATTATTTTGTAATTGAAAAAAGCAACATAGTTTTTGTTAATAAAATATTTTTATAAAAAAAAACATTAATTGTGTTTCTTTATTGGTGACCCCGATGTGCCTTCAGTTTTTGCAATGTCTACAACAGACGAAGAATACTTATCGCCAGTGTTATCCCCACAGGCCGGAATTTCTCGTGTAGCAATAAAAATTCCGCCATTTTGGAAGACAAATCCAAAATTATGGTTTAGTCAAATTGAAAGTCAATTTTTTAATGCTGGAATTTCACAAGACACCACGAAATATCATTCAGTGGTGAAACATTCAGTAACTCATCACACAGAAACCAAAGGTCCACCGGTTCATTGTAAACCAAGAAGATTGCCGCCAGAAAAACTTGAGATTGTAAGAAAAGAGTTTGAATACATGATGCAGTTGGGAGTTTGCCGGCCATCAAAAAGCAGTTGGTCTAGCCCTCTCCATTTGGTCGCAAAAGCTGATGGCGAATGCCACTGTTCCAGATAGATAGATACCCCGTGCCACACATTCACGACTTCGCCTACAATCTTCATGGTAAAACTATATTTTCAAAAATAGATATGGTTAAAGGCTATTTTCAAATTCCCGTAGAAGAGTCTGACATTCCAAAAACTGCAATTATAACACCGCTACGTCTTTTTGAGTTCACTCGAATGACTTTTGGATTATGTAACGCTGCACAAACTTTTCAACGCTTCATTAATGAAGTTGTAAATGGACTTGACTTTTGTTATGCATATGTATATCGATGATGTGTTGATTGCTTCAAAAGATTTGAAAGAACACAAAATTCATCTTTGTCAATTATTTGGTAGATTACGCAATTATGGTTTAACTATTAATGTCAAAAAATGTGAATTTGGTAAGTTGGAACTTAATTTTCTTGGATATTTAGTTACTCCAAATGGAATATCTCCTAACCCTCAACGTGTCGAAGCAATTAAAAACTACAAGCTTCCAGAAACAGTTTATGAACTAAGTCGGTTTTTGGGTATGATCAATTTTTATCGACGTTTTATACCGAAGGCTGCTGAAGCTCAAGCAGTTCTTCATAATCTTAGAAAAGGCCAGAAGAAAAAAGACAAACGCAAGATTATATGAACAAATGAACTAAAAAATTCGTTTGAGGCATGTAAGAGTCAATTAACGAATGCTTGCTTGCTGACTTATCCTGTTAAATATGCTGCACTTTCCCTTTATGTAGATGCTTCCGACTTTGGAATGGGTGGAGTGCTTCAACAGTTCGTAAACGGTTGCTGGGTTCCATTAGGATTTTATTCAAAAAAGTTTTCAGAAACTTAACGCCGTTACAGTACTTATGACCGCGAATTACAAGCAGCATATTCTAGCTTAAAACATTTTCAGTATTTTCTAGAAGGCCAAAACTTTATTATCTATACTGATCATAAACCTTTGACATTTGCGTTCTCCCAGCGCCCCGAAAAAGCCTCACTTAGACAACTCCGCCAATTGGATTTTATAGGCCAGCATACTACGCAGTTAGAATATGTAAAAGGCGGAGAGAACATAACTGCGGATGTTTTATCAAGGATTGAAACAACTGAAATGCCATCAATAATCAACTATGAGGATTTAGCAGCTGATCAGCATCATGATGAGGAAATAGAGCATTTGCTTTTATCTTCAGATCACAGTTTGGTTTTAAAAAAATTTAAAATACCAGGTTCAAAGTTGACACTATATTGTGATTGCTCAACAGATATTTTGCGACCATTTATTACTAAAAAATTTCGCCATGAGGTTTTTAACACTGTTCACAATTTATCTCATCCTGGATCTAAATCGTCAGTGAAATTAGTAAGTCGACGTTTTGTATGACCATCTATGAAGGCAGATGTATCATCTTGGGCTAAAAATTGTGTGATATGCCAAAAATCGAAAATTGCTAGACACACTAAGACAGAAATTGGAAAATTTCATATTCCTGAGGATCGTTTTCAGTTCATAAGCATTGATATTGTCGGACCTTTGCCAGTTTCAAAAGGATTTCGATATTGTTTAACATGTATTGATAGATTTACCAGATGGACTGAGGCAATACCTATTGAAGACATAAAAGCTTTAACCGTAGCAAGTGCATTTCTCTTTGGATGGGTTTCTAGATTTGGAGTTCCATATCAAATAATCACGGATCAAGGGAGACAATTTGAAGCGTCTTTATTTCGAGAGTTTGCCAAGGTTATTGGTTCAAAAGTTTCCCATACTACCTCTTATCATCCACAGGCTAATGGGCAGATTGAGAGATGGCATCGATTTATGAAAAATGCAATTAAATGCCATACTGATACGAAGTGGGTAGAAGTACTGCCATTGGTTTTGCTTGGTCTACGATGTTCTATTAATCCAGATGTTGGATACTCACCAGCTGAACTAACTTTTGGAACTACTTTAAAAATTCCAGGCCAATTTTTTGCAGAGACGTCATATAATGCTAGCAACGAATGGGTGTCAAATTTTTGTGAGCATATGAATAAACTTAATGCACCGGATGTTAAAAGACATGGTACTAAGCCTATATATATTCCTCAGGATCTAGAAACATGTTCACATGTATTTTTAAGGAATGACGCTGTAAGCACAACTTGTTGGCCCATGATAAGGGCATGTCGACGCGTAAGGTTAAGAGAACAGTAGATGAAGCAGATGAAGCTAAAACTGGTTTGCCTGATAATATTCACGCAGATTTAATTTTTTCAACTCCTAATGAGTCTTTTTCACGCAGTCGTTTGTGGAATTGGCTTGATACTAAATTTACAAAACATGATGAATATATAAGAGAACAATCTGAACTTATAAAAAATATGATCGCGGAAAGTAAGAGAAGTTTAATAACTGAGATTGAAGAAAAATTTAATGATTTAAAAAATGAAATTATAAACGATGTAAAAAGAGAAGTAAAAGAATTAAATGATAGAGTAAATAAACTAGAGGCGGATAATATAGAAGTTGACAAATTAAAGTCTGAAGTTGAAAGCTTAAGAATAAAGTGCCTAAATCAAGAAAACTCTGTGGTGGCACCAGATGTGCGCATCACTGGTATACCATTTCATAGCAATGAAAATTTAAAGGAAATATTTGAAAATATCTGCAACACCCTTAACATTACTCTGCCACCCTTTAAATCTATTTTCCGGGTTAAAAACTATAAAAACCACCATAACGTTGAAGATCCACCCATTGTATTAAAATTCAATACACCGCACATTGGGGCCAAATGAATGAAAAGTGGCGATTAATTCAAAATATGAACTTTAAAATTCATGATCGTGTTTGGTACCGGGTGAAAGTGGATAAAATTCTGCATCACTAATTGCAAAAATTATACTTTTAAGTTGTTTGCTTTAGTTGAAGTGAGCACTTAAAGTTGAATAATTGTTATTTTTTTTGTGCATATTGAAAAAAAGTGAAAATTTTGATATTTCAATTGATAATTTTTTCTATTAATACTTCTAAAAGTTAAATTTTTATAATGGAACCGTCAACTTCAGGTAGTTTACTATATAGTACATGTTTTTTTGTTTAAATAAATGTTTTAAAAATATTAAATGTTAATAAAATAAAATTAGCCCAAAAATGGGCTATTTTTGATTTATATATGGAGTTTCAACAACTTTGTTCGTGAGCTTGCGTAAAATCGTCTATATAGTGTCATAATATCAGATCTCAACTAATAAACCCCAAAATATTTTTTTGCGATTTTTGGCGATTTTTGAGTTATGCTTGTTTTTGTGAAATAACTCAAGATGCTAAAAATCCACAAATATGAAAAAAAAAACAAAACAAAACATCAAGTTGTTTTTACTTTGTTTTGTCATTATTTTCGTTATAGTAGTTGTTATTGTAGCTAAAAAATGTGTTGTTAATTAGAGATGGGGGCGTGAGTAACTTTAATTCACGCATGCTCACGTGATTGCTTATGTTGGGTTTATTTACTATGAATAAAACTAATTAAATTATTTTACATGTGTTTATGATATTTCAATGAATTTTACTTAAACATTTGTTAATTTTAAATTATTAGAAAATTGTATATGGCACAAGTGCACTATTTTGAAAAATTGAAGGAGGTCACGCTCCCATCCCTATTTATTATTGTCATTTATTTGAGTCCTACATAATAACTGTTGGTCATATACATGCATCATACGAGTAAAGTTTTAATTTTGTTTTAAGCTGGTGATATCAATCTACTAATATAATGATAATATATTTTTAAGAATTTCTATCCATCCGTAGGGTATTATTGATTCGGTACTGACACGTTTATTTATTGTTTTAGTTGTCAATGTTTTGTGATGTGATGTTACATATTTAAAGTGTTGTGAAAGTGTAAATTATTCGGTACAGGGTTAAAGGAATTACTTTTTGCAAATTTTAAACGAATAGAAATCTTATTAATTTTAGGAACATGTCCCAAAACAATTTTCATTCCTCGTCATGAGTTGCATAATTTTATGAGGAGTGCAGAACCTAAATCACTTCAGGATAAATTTAAACTTTTGAGATGGGAAGTAATAAAACGTGTCGACCCTTCGGATATGGTAGATTTTATGACAAGGTTTCATAATTTTTGCTCTAGCTATGAGATTCGGTGGCAAAAATGTCATAGAAAGAATGAAATTTTTGTAAAAAATAATAAGAATTGGCTGGATGCCTCAATCTCATTCAGTCCACCACCAGAACCACAACAAAAAAGAGGTCGCAATGATCTCTCATTTGAAGAGTGCAAAGAAAAAACAAAAGTTAAGAAATGTAAAGACATAAGAGATCAAATTTCTTTGCCTGTTTTGGCTTACGCCACACAAATGAGCTTGAGAGCTGCTGGAAAAATAGATGAGTCGAAAATTGTTAAGGAAATAATATCATCTCCAACAAAAGCCAAAAAATACCGAAAAAGTATAGAACAGGTACCACCACAGCAGTTAACTCCGGATGAAGCTCTGTCCGTTTTGGTAGAAGCGAAGCTAAGTCGCCACCAATATAATGTTATTAGAAAGGTTGCACCTGAGAAATTTCCATCATATAAATTGGTCCAAAGAGCTAAGAAAAAATGTTACCCAAAGGGAGAACAAATGAAAATTTCTGAAACATCAGCGCAAGTTAGCCTACAAGGAATATTGGATCATACCACTGAACGTCTTTTGTCGGTTAAAAATGCAGATTTAAATTCGTTAGACAACGAAGAAATCGAAAAAATTACTTTATACACTAAGTGGGGCTTTGACGGAAGTTCAGGGCATAGTTCTTACAAACAAGCCTTTCATGACAGTAATGCATCTGATTCTTCTGTATTTATTACGTCAATTGTACCATTAAAATTATTTTGTAAAAACAAAATCATTTGGCATAATCCTCGACCGTCTTCAACTAGGTTTTGCAGGCCATTAAAAATTGAATTTATGAAAGAAACGGTCAACAGTATTAAAACAGAAAGAGAAAGAGTGGAGACAGAAAAAAATGCTCTTATCGATACAGTGATATCAGTTGGAGAAAGAAAGATAAAAGTGAACCACAAACTAATTCTCGTTATGATTGACGGTAAAGTGTGTAACGCGATTACAGACACAAAGTCCACACAAAAGTGCTACATATGTGGCTGGATTTTTTTGAATGTCTTATTCACTTGGCATATAAACTTCCAATTCAAAAATGGCAGGCAAGAAGTGACGAAGGAAAAAAAATTATTGCTGAAAGTAAAAGTCGTATTCAACGCGAATTTAAAAAGAGAACGGGATTGATCATTGATCAACCGAAACCTGGTTTTGGTAACTCTAATGACGGGAATACTGCAAGACGTTTTTTTAAGAATGCAGAAGTATCTGCTGAAATTACTAATATTGATTTAGAGTTGATCAAAAATAGGCACACAATATTAATTGTAGTTTCTAGTGGTATTGAGGTCAACATTGAAAAATTTACAAACTTCGCTAATAACACTGCCAGGCTATTTGTGAAAAAATATCCATGGTACTATATGCCTCCTACTCTTCACAAATATTTTATTCATGGGCCTGAAATTATATCATTATCGCCATTGCCAATTGGTCAGCTAACCGAAGAGTCTCAGGAAGCCAGAAATAAAGATTTTAAAAGTTATAGGGAGAATTTTGCCCGTAAATGCAGTCGAGAAAAAACAATGGAAGATATCTTTAATAGATTTCTCTTAAGTTCAGATCCGTTTATAACAAGCATGAAAAATAGTTCTAAAAAGAAAAAAGAGCTAATGCCAAAATCTGCATTGGAGTTGCTTGTACTTCCCAGCAATCAAAATAGCAATGATGAAGATGGAGATGAAGATGGAGATGAAGATGAAGATGAAGATGGAGATGAAGATTAAGATTATTGTAACGAATTAATTTATGATTATGAAATTGAATGTGAAGTAAATACTAACATTGAAGGTAATAATGATTATAATAAAAAATTGTTGTTTTCAAAAAAAAAAAAAAAAAAATAGAATAACCGAATTTAATTAAATTTTTTTTAAATAGTGTGTTTATGGTTATTTATCAATAAAAAAACAATTAGATTTTCAAATGTTTTATTTTTGAACAAAATTTTAAAATTTCGAGAAAAAAGGTATGATTTTAATTTAAAAATTTTCTAATAGAAATACATATAAAATATTTATTCCTTATTATTTTTAAATATATTACTTATTTTTCTTAAAGTACATTTAGTATGCTTTAATTTGCAATTTAATTGAATAATTTATAGCGCACCGTTCCAAAGTTACAGCAAAAAATGTGAAAAAAGACGATTTTTTACAGAACACAAAATGGCCCATAAAGGGTTAAGAAATGTGTTTTTTCACTCTGTTTTTTTTTAAATGTTGGTTTTTTATGTATTTATAAATATCCATTAATAAAAAATATTTTTTTTTTTATATTACGACTTCTATGAATTAATCGCCACTTTTCATGCATTTGGCCCCACAGTGCACCGTACGATAAAAATTATTTTCTAAGAATTGTTGCAGCCCATCGTCGCAAATTTAAATCGCCGTTACGTTTATCTAATGCAGGGTTTCAAAGTGATATTCCTTTTTATATAAATGAAAATCTTACCCCACACAATTATGGCATTTTTAAAACCGCGCTTGGTCTAAAGAAGGATATGCTTTTGAAAACAGTGTACACTCTACGGGGTCTAGTCTACGTTAAGCAAAGTGAAAATGATGAACCAATTAATATTACTTTTCCAGAGCAACTAAAGCAGTTTTTTCGCTCAACTGAATAACTCTTATACTGTTTTTGATCCCTTAACTTTTTGTTTGCTCGTATCTTTATGTATTATTTTTCCAATTCTCATAATAACTTTCAATAACTATATGATCTCAATATTTTACTTGACAACAATTTTTACTATACCTTTAAAATTTTTTAATCTTCATTATAATATTTATGTTATTACAGTAATCGTATATTTAGTTCTTTTTATAACTCTTGTTTCTATTAGCATTGCACACCTTAATATATCTTTTCATGACTTTTAACAGTGATGAACGTGGAAGATCCAAAGATTTAATAACAATGAACATGGTGAGGATCTTTGCTAAGTATAAAAAAGGCTCTAAAATAGTTCATATAAATGCCCAAAGCCTAAATAACAAACTCGATGAATTTAAATTAGTTTTCGAAAACTCAGACATTGATATTATTTGTGTTTCGGAAACCTGGCTAGTAGCATCAACGCCTGATGGCCTTATTTGTCCTAATGGCTATAAAGTTTTTAGATTTGACAGAGAAAGACATGGTGGAGGTGTTGCCATATTTGTAAAAAACAGTATCTGTTGCAAAATATGCTGCAAGTCACCTGTTGCAAATCACTCAACTGAACAAGTTCTTGAGTTCATTTTTATTGAAATTTTATCATTTGGCAAAAAGTTGTTGGTGGGTTGTGTTTATAGGCCAAATAAGAGAATACCCCTAACAGTTTTATACACTACACTCGAAAATCTTGTTTCAGAGTATGATGATATAGTCATTACCGGTGACTTTAATTCAAATGTCTTGACAGATGTAGCTCTTCCTGATAATATGTTATCGCTTGGTCTTTTTCCAGTTAATATGACATGCCCAACGCACCATACTACCACAACTAGCACGCTGATCGACCTTTTCTTTGTGTCTAACACTAACAGCATATTTTTGTATAATCAGATTTCAGCTCCATGTTTTTCTAAACATGACCTGATCTTCTTAACTTATAATTTTCAAGTCCGACAAGTAGAAAAATGTTTCAGTTATCGTGATTTCAAACAAATTGATATTAATCATCTCTATGAAAACTCGTCACTTATTGCGTGGAATAACATCTATTTTATACCATCTGTTGATGAACAATCTTCATTTTTGGAGCGTAATATTCAAGCTCTTTTTGATTTAACTGTACCACTAAAACATAAAAAAATAAGACAAAACCAAAAACCTTGGTTTTCGGATATTGTTAGGAATGCTATACATCGGAGGGACTTAGCATATGCCAGGTGGAAAAGATATAAAACTTCTGAGTTTAAATTGCAATACTCTATCGCCAGAAAAGATGTTAATAGACATATAAAACATGCAAAAACTGAATATTATTCCAATCGGTTTAGTAGTGCTATTAATACTCAACAAACATGGAATACTATTCGTGAAATAGGAATTGGAAATGCGAACAACAGTGTTGACTGCCAAGTGGATGCTAATATTCTTAACAGGACGTTCACTAACATCCCTGTAATTCAAGCAGATTCCAATTATTTCAATTTTTCCCCCGATACGCTAAGTGCAAATGATGAGATAATCGGCGACTATTTCAAATTTTCTTACGTTACTCAATATGATGTTATGTTAACGTGCTCTTTATTAAAATCAAACGCAGTGGGATGCGATAACTTACACCCAAAGTTTATAAGGCTACTCTTGCCTTTGATTCTCCCGTATGTCACGCATCTGTTTAATTATATTATAATGTCGGGTATGTATCCGTCTAATTGGAAACATGCAAAAATTGTGCCATTACCGAAGACGAATGGGGAATATAGACCTATTGCCATTTTGTGCTTTCTATCAAAAGTTTTAGAAAAGTTATTATATAAACAAATTATTACATATGTCAATACTCATAGTTTGCTTTCTGGTAATCAATCCGGTTTTCGTCAAAGTCATAGCTGCGTTACAGCTCTTGTGGAAGTCAGTGAAAATATACGGCAGGGATTAGAAAATAGTCATATTAACTTTTTAGTGCTCTTGGATCATTCTAAAGCATTCGATACGGTAGACCATGATATACTCACTAAAAAACTGAAACACTTTTTTAAATTTACGAATATGTCAACTAAACTTATATCATCATATCTTTCGAATCGCGCACAATCTGTATTTGTAAATGATGTTTGGTCAGATAGCTTGTCCCTTAATAGAGGAGTGCCTCAGGGTTCTATTTTAGGACCACTTTTGTTTTCCCTTTACGCAAATGATTTGCCAAAACAGCTTTCAAAATGCAAAATCCACCTATACGCAGACGACGTACAGCTCACTTTAAGTAGCCCAGTTCAAAACATTGCTTTAGGCGTATCATATTTAAACGATGATTTAAACAAAATTTATATATGGGCTAATGCTAACGGACTCTGTTTAAATCCGCGCAAATCTAAATGTATTATAATAAGTAAAAGAAGCTCAGTTCCCTCAATCACCGATGACATTGTGTTAAATGGCGAGAAAATTGAAATTGTTAGTGCAGCGAAAAATCTAGGGATAATTTTCAATAGCAACTTGACATGGGCCGATCACATAAACTCCTTGGTTGGTCAAACTTATGTAAAGCTAAGAACTCTCTGGTCCACACAGTATTTCACTCCGTTAAGAATTAGGACTTTAATTGCCAAGACGTACCTGATTCCTTCACTACTATATGGGTGTGAATTATTTGCAAGCTGTGACTCAGTTAGCAAAAGAAAGCTAAATGTCTTATATAACAACATTATAAGATATGTGTATGGATTAAGAAGGTTTGATCATGTGACCTCCGTCTCCAATAATCTTTACGGAGTCTCTCTTGAAAGCTTGTTAAAAATTCGCACTCTTATTTTTTTGCATAAAATCATTAATACTCAAACACCCAAATATATATTTGATAAAATACGATTTTTCCAATCGCAACGAAACCGAAACATTGTAATACCTCGACATCAATGCCTAGTTTCTGAATGGCAGTTTTATGTACATGCCGCTCGTCTTTGGAACAATCTTCCACTAAGTCAACAACAAAACAGCAATGCTAATAGTTTCAAAACATTTTTATTTAAATCCTTTATATAATTTTTATTTTTGTTACAAACATTGTTATTATATTTTTATTAAGTTGTATTATTTATTAACTACAAAAATCTTTATAACGTTATGCGTTCCTGTACTCTAAATATAAGACTCAGTCTTGTTGTGCAGGAAATGAAAATAAATAAATAAATAAATAAATAAATAAATAAATAAATAAATAAATAAAATAATTAAACCCTTACAGCAGCCGTATAGCGGACCTTATCTTGTTATACGCCAAACTAACAAAACCTTTACTATAAAAATTAATAACACTGATAAAGTCGTATCGGCTGATCGTATTAAACCTGCAAGAATTTTAACAAATCCTCAAGACGCTGAATCCTTGGATACTACAAAGAGTATTAAAAAAAAGAAAAAATATACAATCAAGCAAGTTCGTTTCAGTGAATGCTGAAACTGGAAGGGTGTACTTGGAGGGATTGTACTTGTTTAATTTTTATTTTCTTACTTTATAAATATTGATAAATTTTTAATCACCACCTTATTTGTTTATAGTTTGTCACCCAAGAAAAAACAACATTTTAGGTAATGCGAGTACCTGTATAATTATGCCATAGGAGAATTTTTTAGCATTTAGACACAATTGGCATTGTTACAATGTTTTAGGAAAACCGTGGGTTTTATGATTTGATTAAAAATTAAAGATTTATAAAATTACCGTACAAATATTGAAATTACCTGCCTACCTTTTGGAGGTCTAAATTACCGTAAAATACGGTAATTACCGTACGGTTAACATCAGTGCACAGGAGATTAAAACAGAACATAGACAGCAACATGTACATACATATGTGTTTACTTACTAGTGATGTTACGAATATCAATTTTTAGTATTAGCGAATAAGAATATCTGTGACAATAATCGCCGAATACGAATATTAATTTTGAAAGTTACCACCCCTTTGGTTTGAGCAGCTGTTTTCTATGGATCTGTGGCATTATGGTTAAGTCACGACTAACCTTTAAAGCAGTAAGTTTTCCGATTTAACAAACATTCGACTTAGTGAATATCGCATTTAAGAAACACTAAATTTTTTTCTACTGAGTACCTCCCTTATTGAGGTAGTATAAAAAGTTGAAATAAAAATCCTAAATTGTAACAAACACCACCAAAAATTTACCGCTAGTTTTGTACATTAAATGTTTTTGTTTCACATTATGTACATATTTGAAAGTCAGTTGTGTGAAGTATTTTGTGGATTGAAAATAACCATGTATCTACCTGAAGATGAATGCGATGAAGAAAACGAAAATGTTGAAGAGATTTATGAAAATTAAATTTAAGAGCTCAAAATGTAACACGATGATGTTATCAATTATTTCCAAGCAGCTGGAATTTAATGATTTTGAAAGAGCTTCAAAAAGATGTAATTAAGAAAATAAGGCAGACTGTGCTTATCCAATTTTTTAAATAAATGATTTTTGTACAGTGAACTCGCGGTAATGTGAACTAATAAAAACCAAGGTTGTTCACTTTATTGAATTTGTTCACATTTTCTATTGCAATAATTTATACCACAATTACAATTTTATATAAAAAAATGCAAATAAAATCTTTGTGTTTAATATATAAACGTTTTATTTAAACTTGTTATACATTATGAGTTATTAAATCAGTTTTTTTTATAAAATAAAAACTAAATAAACGAAAATTTAAAAACATAAAAACAAGTGATATACATAAATTAATTTAAAATCACAATCAGTTCATTGGTAAAAAAAGCAAAATACCTCTAAAAAATATGTGTTTTGCACTTTTGACATTTGCTAGGATATTAAAGAAATTGTTTGCCCGTGTTATTTTTGACTGGTGATTTCCTGACATGTCGTAAGGATACCAGTTTTTTGAGTTTCGGTACATTGGAAGGTATAAAAATTTTTACATTCGTCTTGTTAAAATGAGCGGACAATGCAAATTGAAGTTAAAATTTTATGTCTTAGCTTATAAAACTTTTACTTTACTTATACTTTTCTTAGTGCGAACATCAGTGATTATGGAAAAAATTCTTTCCCTGTCTGTATTGGCATGTGGCAGTGATAAAGCAAAGGTAGCTAA
This sequence comes from Lypha dubia, assembly GCA_947311025.1. Taxonomy (NCBI): domain Eukaryota; kingdom Metazoa; phylum Arthropoda; class Insecta; order Diptera; family Tachinidae; genus Lypha; species Lypha dubia. The sequence continues at coordinate 3,820,130 of OX371260.1, read as the reverse complement.
TTTCGACCAAAGGTGGAAAATGAAATTCTCATTAAAATTTTTCATTTTGTTAACTGTACTCCATATTTAACAAATCACCTTCTTCTTGCTCTGAAAAAATAAATTCAAAGGATCTTCACTCTTGTAGAAGAGAATTAATTAGCGTCCACTTTTATAATTTTCGAAATATTTTTAAATGAAAATTCATTTTTATTTCCCTTTTTTTCCAATGTAATTTCAGGGTTTAAGAACTCCATTTCTCTGAATATTTCTGTTTTGAGGGGTAATATTTGCTGTATTTCTGCCAACACCAAATTGAAGAAGGTTGCCAAATTAATATATTTTTGCCATATTATTGAAAAGTCCCTACATTTTAATGATTTCAACATATCTGTCATTTTTTCCCTACGGTAATTTTTTTGGAAGAAAATCCCTACGAGTAGGGATTTTTCCCTACATATAACATCACTGAGTATAATACAAAAGTCCACAAAGAAAAGAAATGCCAGGTTGGTAAGATAATATAAAATTTATTTTAAACATTTTTATATTATTATTATTACGAATAAACGTAATTATTATTTGAACTTATATTGATTTACATATGAAAAGTAATATTATCAGGCTCAAGTTCAGTTTTATTGAATTAATGAAAATTCAAAATTACAAAAATTTTTTTTTTTTTTTTGTGTTGGAAAATATTATTATTTATATCCAATCAGTTTTTAGCAGAACGTATCAGTACTGATTTCAAGGCCGCTACACCTCTCATCAGCGTTCAATTGTCCATCTTTACAAATTTCGTAAAGTGGATAATAATAATATAAAAATATTAATTCCGCTTGGGCACGAGCTATAAATACCCTAATAACAGGGGTCACAGTAATATGTGAATTTCCCTAATATAGAGTAAAAACAACAAAAACGTTAAAATACAAAGTAAAATACTTTGATGATAACGGACTATGAGTTTGTGTTGATTATTAGTTCCAAACAGTAATGAGGGAATTTCGTACTAACCAGCACTGTTTCATTGTAGAATAAAAATTGAATTAAAAATTAATTCTCATATTCTATTTCTGTTGAAAACTGGTTAAATAGTTGATATTCTTCTCAATTAGTATCCACTTTACGAAATTTGTAAAGATGGACAATTGAACGCTGATGAGAGGTGTAGCGGCCTTGAAATCAGTACTGATACGTTCTGCTAAAAACTGATTGGATATAAATAATAATATTTTCCAACACAAAAAAAAAACTCTTAATAATTTTGAATTTTCATTAATTCAATAAAACTGAACTTGAGCCTGATAATATTACTTTTCATATGTAAATTTATTTTAAACTTAAAAATTTTCATATATTCGCTTTTAGTTTCGAAATATCAAAACCATAATTCTAGATCATAAAAAAACTAGAAAAGAATAACGTGAAGAGTTTATAAAACATTTGAGAGTAACACATAGCAACAAAAATTTTCGGTTTTAAACGCCTGTCATGTGTTACAAGAGCTTATTTAACTGTTGCGAGTTGGTTTTCTGCCTAAAATTCTCGTTCACTATTTAGAGCCATCACACTTTGTTCACAATTTAGAGAGTTAATATTAGAAAATGAGTGTTCACAATAGTGGATAGTTCACATTACCGCGAGTTCACTGTATTAGTTTTTTTAATTCTTCGGTTCCTAATTTCTTTTAATAAACGAATTATTTTAATAATTATAATTTTAATAAAATATTAAAAAAAAAAATCTATACATTTTTTGTGTTTTGAAAATAACAACGATTTTCTTTTTTAATTTAGGACTGGATATTCTATTTAGAAGTTCAACAGTCCTCTACTGAGGTTTGATTATAAACTTAACATGATATAAACATATACGACGTTAATTTTTAAATGCTAGTTGCAAAATACATAAGTATATATTTTGGTTTGTTTTTTTATCTTGCCTCAAACAAAAGATTTTTAAAAATTAATACACTTTTGTACATTATTAAAGTGAGAAAATCTTAGAAATCTTATCTAAATGATATCTCGTTTTCAGCCATTAAAAAGTATGTAAGTTCATTGTATTAAAATTGAAATAAACTTGGAATAATGAAAAATTGTCTATGCACTAGCTCAAGCATTGCATTTGTACCAGGTCTGATATGCATGCGGCAATTGCAACAGTGTTCAATTGTTGTATGATTCTTGGTGTATAGTATAACCTATTTCACATTACTCACTTTATGCGTAAAGCACGGTAAACTAAAAATCTACGTATGTACTTATGTGTGCATATGTAATTTTTGTAGCTCCGTCACAAGTATCCTTCGGTTTTTAAACTCAATTCAATTGTACAAATTTTCAAAAAGTCGCAAACCCCCTTCATACACAATAATGATTTATTTGTTTTTTTTTTCATTTAAATAATTATTAAAATTTTTAATATAATCCATCATTTGACCGGCAATTCAACAACAAACCAAAAACGTCAAACATAAACGAGAAAAGCAATAAGAAACGTTTAGTACCAGCAATTAAGTATTTTACATTAATTCAAAAACACATCAAATCATTCATCTTTTCAACGAAATTGTCTACAACATTTAATACGAGAGAATATTTAATCAGTCGTAATAGTTTTTTCTTGTTGTTGTTTTTTTTTTTTGTATTAAAACGATCGTACAACTAAACTTAAAGACGTGTTCTTACGAGTCCTTAAGATGCAACAAGTATTTCAAATGAAAGTTTTACCAATTCATTGCCCAAATACAATATGAATGCAGGTATTTGTGTAGAGACGAGTATGTATGAATGTATCTTACATCCATCCACATAAATGATACACAAAATGTGCATCTGCGGTTGGTTTGTTGTTTGTTTAATCCTCAGAGTTTGTATGTCAGTTAAGACACAAAAGAGTTAAGAAGTTCGATTTAATAGATTTCTACTTACTACATACCTATAACTTTTCATAAAGTTGATTTTCATTCAGTATGAGTTTTGCACTTTAACGTGGCTGAAACGATAAATAACTTATTAAATAAGTCGAACATTTTTTTATTTACTTTACATGCTAGAAAATATTTCCGATTAAAATTCATAAATGGTTTTATTCATTACTTTAATTAATTTCTTCGTTACAACAATATAATTTTTTAATGACATTAATTAACATTTTAATTAATTCATTTAAATTTTTCATTGTTTACATACTTGTTTTATTTAAATTAATATAAATATTTATGGAGAGCCTGATAAAAAAGGTGTTCGCTTCGTAACAAGCTAATCATTATTCAAGAATACTTGCACCTGGGGCCAAATCACCGCATACGATATCGAATTAACTATCGTATCGAATAACATTACGATACGTGTCGAATAAGCAAATTATGGCATACGATGTGTCAAATTACGATACAATTCATGCGATATCGTATGCGATAATACCAAAATGAAAAATTTCGATAAATTTTGTTCGATATCGTATGCGGTGATTTGGCCCCTGGTCTATTTGCTGTTGTCCCCAATAATTTTTGATTACGGTATTTATATAATGTAACTGTAATGTAAGAGGATGCTACTTAGGCGCTGATTTTCCCAAAAGGACAAATTTGTAAGCAAACGGATTTAAGCAAAGAAAAAGCTATTGAAAATCAGTCTAAGAAAACCTTCCAAACGAAAACAGCATTTTTAAAATAGGTTCATAAATTATAGAGTTACGGATGTAATAAAAAATACATACGAATTTATAAGATCCTTTTATTTTGACGTCGTTTTAAAAAAGTTTCCTTCACAACTTGTGTTATCTAATTATTCAAGTTTAAAGATCATAAATCCTTCCATTTATAATAAAAATAAATTAACTTGAAATATCCCTTAACGATAGTTTTGACACACAATTTTTCGTGACTCCATTCTGTCGTCGTTATTTCTTCTGCTAAGAAATAAAATATGTCTCGTGATACTTCAACAAAAATCTATCAAAGAGGACAGACAGACAAATAAGAAAACAGATGATAAAAAAAAATATTTTCAACAATTGTAATCCATTCATGAGAACTAAGTTGCCGAAAAGAACATTTACATGGTCTCCTCAATCATTTCTGCAGACATGCCAAAAAGTCTTGAGTGCTTCTCACTCCAAATTTCCAAATCGTTTAGCAACACTAGCGCCACCTTTTAATCTTTTTCTGTTTGGTGATTTTTAAATTATGCCACGTTCGACATATGTATGAGAGTGAGTATATGGTATGATACGAGGAGCAACTGCTCGCTTTTTTTGTAATGGTGATGTTCGTATTAGTAGTTGCGACGACAATGATGATGATGGTAGTGGTGATGGTGCTGGTGCTGGTGATGCTCGGGGAAACTTAAAATGCCAGCAAAAGAAGTGTAGGAATTTTTATGACCATACAAAGCGCACAACAATTGCCAATTAAAATTTTTCCACAAAGACCAACAGCAAAAAAGACAAGAACAAAAAAAAAAAATACAAACAAAAATATACAAACAGAAAAAAAGGGTTTTTGTGTACGACTAATTAATTGCTTTGCTCACGTTTTTCGCGCAAAATGTTTACCGGAAAGAATCAATCCACAAGCAAGCAAACCCATCCAGTTAACCAACTAACCAACCTTGGCTAAGTTAAAAAGATCATTTTATTTAGTTTGCAAGAAGGAAAAAAAATGCTAAAAATAAAAATAAAAAAAATGGTTGAATAGTTTGTTGCCGTTCGATAGTTTGTTAAGCTGATGGTTGTTAATGCGACGTACTAAGTGAAACTATTAGAATGGATATAAACTAAACAGACTACTGACTACTTACTCCCTGGGCTAACTTTCTTGCTGCCTCGCTACTAGATGATGCTCATGTTGTTGATGCTCTCTGTTGTTAATGCACTTATGCTGCATGGAGGGAGCATGAATGGCTCTAAAAAATAGTTGGTTGGCGGCACTTCGTTGTCGTCATCATTGTCATTGTGTGGTGTGGTGTGTTGGCGATGAAGTTGTTTGTAATTCCAGAAGGCCATACGAATTGATGTTAAGTAATAGTTTTAAAGTTAAATCAACTACAACGGAAAAAAATTTTAAACTGTTTTTTTATGGATTCGTTTTTATTTTTATTTAGTTTTTTTTTTGTGTGCTTTGGTCTCTTTCCCTCTATTGGAAAAAAAAGACTTCAACACATCTTGCACTTCTTAATTTTACTACGAATGCTCGTACAACTAAGAACAGCGACTAACAAAACTAAGTTAACTAAATTGTGATCAATGATTTTGCGATTTTTAGATTTTCATTTAATGTTTAAGCTTAAAGTCGACATGCTCTACAACATTTTTAGATGGCCTTTTAAAGTTTTGTTATTGCCTGCCTGGCTCTTTTACTATTTGTTTTCTTGATCTCTGCTCGCTGTTGATCCTCCGTTCGATGTAGAGGAAATACAATTTTTAATGTTACTGTTCACTTGGGTGTGTGTGTGTGTGTGTGTATGTGGAGTCTTTAAAGATTCTTGTAGATATTTTCTATTTTTTTCTTCCTTGTTTTTTTTTTTTTTTTGGCTTTGAGATTTATTACCATAGTCTGTGAGTTTATTTGTTTAAAAGGTCAATTGTAATTTCTGAGACATGATAAAATGATCGAATTAGCAGGAAATGACGTAAAATTACTAAATAAAGGTGTTGGTACAGTGACACTAAAAGAACAATGGATGGCTGGCTATTCGATCCAAAATATCGCGTAGTAGTAAAGTTTTCTTGGTTTTAAAATATTTGTTATTCCAAATTAATTTATAAAGCGATCGATCTAGAAAGTTATAATAGATCACTTTTAAAATTTAGTGTTAAATACTGTTTGGCTCCAAATCTTAACCGTTGCCCCAGAGCAGCACAAACGATTTAAGGAAAAGGTCTACGCGCAGACAGCCAAAGAAATTAGAAAACACCACGGCCATGCAATTTCTCCCACACCGATTCGAAAGAAACTTTGAATCTCAAAGTAAAAATCATTAAATGAAAACAAATTTTATTGCAATCAAACCATATTTTTCACATATTTTATTTTTTATGTGCAGTTATTTTTTCCGTGAAGTTATTAATTTGTTGTAACGTGAGCTTTATTTCTAGTTTGAAATCTAATAGTGCATCAGTGCTGCTTTTTTGGACCACAGTTGTCTATGTATTCGGACGAAATTTGGAAATGTCTTCCGTTCTGCAAAACAAATCTTTTTAATTAGTATGATTTATTAATAAAAAATAATCACTACTTGCTGATACTTGTGCCGAAAATTTTAAACAAGGCCAAAGATTTTTAGAAAAAATGCAAAATAATTCGACTTCTAAAAGAAATAATTTTTAAAAATTTCCTAATGAAAATGACTCGATTTGCAGAACAGGTATGAGAATAATAAAAACAAATTTCACTGCACTTCTTCTTTAGACGAGGAGGCAGCAACTAAAATTGCATTATCATAAATTCCGTAAATCGAAATTGACGAATTTTCTGATGGCATAGAAATGTGTTCACTTACAAATTCCTTTTGTTTTATAAATTCATCTTCGCATATCAATTCAAAGTCGGATGTACAAGTGCAATCTTCACATGTACATTCACATTCCGAAACACATTCATCAAGAGATTGGCGTGGAGAAAAAGTTAATTTATCTGGGAGTTTATTATCTACATTATCGACATCATCTGCATCATACTCTTCCTTACTTATAGGGATCCATTCACATTCAAAAGATCCCTGGTTTGAACCGAGTCTTGTGTTTTCAGCGTTTTCGCGATAAACAAAATCCTTTTCAGCCACGTTGAACGAGGGACAAGAACAGCGAGTTTGTCTTATTCCTAAAGTTTCACTGGCACTTTCATCAATTTGACTTGCAATATATTTTCGTTGCTCTTTTAAGTAGACAGCTTCGAACGGATGATCCAACACATGCAAGTCTATTGTAGAATCAACACTTTTTAGAGTTTCCTTTGCAATTCTCTTGATGCAGTTTGAGCAATTGCACTCGAAATTATCATCTTGCTGATCCCTAGACGATATACGATCATGTAATTGTTTATAAATTAATTTAATTTTACATTCCAAGTCTTTTTGAGCGGCACGAAAAATTCCCTCATAAGCGGCATAAGCCTGAGCGGTACTTTGAGCCGCATGTACCCAAAGGCATTCCGAAGTATGTGTCAACTTGTCTTTTAATAGAATATTCGTAACTCCTCCCATTCCCGTGCCATAATAGAAAGCTTTGAAAGCTCTTTTAATAATGGAATATGCCATCTGAGCTTCATGCCGATTCATTGAACATTTGCGAGCCAATTCATGCATAAGATCTTCTTCATTTAGACGCTTTCTTGGTATGGAATCAATGCGATGGATAATTTCTTCAAAATGTAAGAAAAAATACATGATAACATCCGAAATTTCTTTAGCTTTTATTATGGAAATGCCGCAAAGCTTCATTATCTACACAATGAAAATATGTTCAGCTTTCTTTCATTCAGATTTTTAGTTTTAATTTTATTTTTTTTACCTTGATTACCGATTTTGCAGTATCGTTTATGTTTTCTATCAAAACATCGCTAGAGACATTTTTATGCTTACAATTGCAATAATTATCCGGTTGAAAGCAATCGCATTTGTAGCTTTTCAAGAATTTTTGAGCCTGCATTAGAATTAGAGACAAAATAGATTAATTTTTAAAATACAATTTCAGTCTGGTTTCAAATATTATTTTGAATATATTTATCGTATACACAAATCGTATCGTAGCTTTTTCTAACTGTCACAATATGTTGTTTGTGACATTTTTCTATGGTGATGGGAACTTAGGAAGGGTAAAATATATGATCAGTTCTGATTATGGATAATCTGGTGGAGTATACACAGAGAAATATATATAATAGCTTCTACTCGTAACTATCTGTATATTAAATTTATCGATAATGCAAAAGGTACCAAAAGCAACTAGAAGCAAAAGTTGCAGGTTTTCCATATTTACACTCCAGAAAGTTCCATGTATGCTAATGTAGAAAAATTAGTAAGAAAAAACAAAAAGTACAAAAAATGAAAAGTGGTACCGTTTTTTAAAAGTACTTCTATTAATTTTATCCAAAGCCATTAAGCGGTTTTCGCGTTATAGTGGAACAAGCATCCAAACATCTAAACATACAAACTTTCACATTTACAATATTTGTAGGATGTATGCATGAGTGTGTTTGTATATATATTATTTGCATATTTGTTTTTTCTAACAATTTTTATCTGCTAATAATCAGATATTTAAAAAATAATAATAAGCTACATTATCGATCGTGCCAAAACAGCTCCGACTATTCCACTAAAATTGTTTGGGTTGGGGTGGAATTTTAGACAACTCTGTTGATTGTCTGCTAAAGTTAGAAAGTTTTCGATGAACTCAAATGTCGGCGAAAATTTGTTTGCTAGGTGTGTATTCATTTTAAAAATAATAGTTTTAATTTTTGTTGTTGTTTTCGTGTGTATGTTAAGCCCCTGATATGGCAAGAATCAAGGTATATTAATTATCAGGTAGTCGCATTAGCTAAAATTGACATCAGCTGATTGATTTTTTGTTGTCAAAACTTTGTTGTGTTTTTATAAAAATATTGTGACATTTATTTTTATTTAATTAAAATTTAAGAAATTGAAAAAAAAAAACGCGTGAAAAATTTTTAAAATTTAATTAAAATTAAAAATATCGATTACAATGCGTGTATGTAGTGTCAGCAAAAAAAATTGCAAAGGGGAAAGGAAAGTTGTTCCAAGTACCCAAAGAAGAGCTCCTGAGTAGTACATATATGGAGCGAAATTTGTTTCAGGAATTTCACACCAACTTCTCTTTTATGTAGCTCTCACTTTTTGCCATCAAGCATTTTACATACTGGAAAAAAGGTAAAGTCTAATCGTGAATTGTGCATTTCCATCTTTAACATTTTCCGTTGCTCCAACAACAACATTTACAATACGTTCAATATTGCGTTGTTGCAAAATATCCTGGAAAGGAGGATACATAGACTTTCTTTAAATTTAACTAGGAATTTTTCGATACATACATATATTTTTGTTTTCTTACCTTTTCTGTAAAACAATCCTGTAATGAAGCAACATTCTTCTCCAATGCCTCTACTACTGGTCATTTTTACGTATACATAGGCAGTATTCTCTTATGATCTAATTCCACTTTTCGATGCAGTTTAATTATCATAACTCCAGCCTTAAACAAATGCAAAGGGAGGAAATTGTTTCCTAGTACCCAAATAAAAGACACATCGTGATTTTATACATACATACATCTATCAACACGTTTTTGTTTTATGTATTGTAAAAAATTTTAACATAATTTAATTTTTGTTTTATTTACACATCACATTTTGACAACAGCCAAGTTTTTACACTAACAAAATGCCTGTTGTTTTTGTGATGTTGTATTTGTTTTAGGGACAAGACTACCTTATTTAATATACCTTGGCAAGAATTGCTAATTTTAGTCACATGTAATTGCCACAAAGTGGCAACACCTTACAAACAGAAATTAATCAACAAAAATTCCAATTTATTGGTTGTGAGACGACAAATGACTAAAAAAAATTTGTGGTGAGATGCAAGCAACAATCACCGGGTTTGTGTGTGTGTGTGCGTAAGTTTAATTAATTCCATTTAATTTTATACAGATTGTCGTCTCTAGGGAACAATTTAATTATTTGGTGTTTGATTTAATAAAATATATTTTAACAAATATGGCTGACAAAATGAAGTGTACACAAATAAGTAAATACATAGTATGTAAGTATGTACATATATGTTAGCAAATATGTATATACATATATAAAATAATATATGTATATACATATATAAAATATTTAAGACTACTTTTTAACATGGTGGCTGTAGAAACCATACAAACTCCAAAAGCATTAAAGTTTTGTATAAATTGTGTTCTTTTATTTTTTACATTTAAATTTCCATTTAACATTTGCTTGTTTCGAGCATTTCTGCACCAATTCTGTGAAAATATCAGATTTGTGCCTCTTACGGCTCTCGAGATAGATGTCTGTGACAAGCAGATAAATAGTCAGACAGGCAGCGTATCGTATTCTGTTTGTTCAGGTGTTTTAGTTTCTGATTCTGATGACAAGACTTTATTAGATCCCAGATGCATTTTCACATTCCAACTTATACTGGTCTAAAAGTTGTCATAACAATTTTTTTATATATGGCTGAAAGCTCTAACTCTCCAAATAAATAAAAAAAATACATATGAATACAACTAACTCCAACTGAACATTCTATTAACTTTCTATGTCGTTTATACAAAATTCGTCTTTCATTAAAGACTAATTTTTAAGTAAAACAACATTTAGCAAAAGAATTTTTATACAAACACTCCTTGTATGATCACATTTTTATAGTTGACGTTATCATCAGCAAGAATAACCACCACTATCAATTGACAATTTATATTATCAAGTGTAAGCGTATGTTAACTTGGTCGACATGTGAATGCGTTTGTGGACACAACATTTGCCACAAGTTTTTTGCTTCGCATTAAGGACTTTAGTGATTACTGCAAATAGATAAAGTCTTTATTAATCGCACAGTGGCAAAAACAAAGAGAGTGAGGGGGAAAAACAGCGGCAGCAGCAGCAACATCAACTTAAACATCACAATCCGCCACATCTACTAAAAGTGAGTACTAAATAGACTGTAGTGAATGTAGCATGAAACTGATGCAGTCAGCTAGCCACTTTGCCACAACATTAACCCATATAACTGTGTACCCGTTTGTTTACTGGCTGCTTGCACACACTCACTAGACTGTTAGCCATGATCAATTCTTGCTAACTGTTAAGTCTTACAGATCAATAACAAATTTTTCTTTTAAGCAAAAAAAAAAAAAAAAAACATCTTAAAACACCACAAACTATAGAAATTATGTGGCAACAACATGAGTTTTACTTTAAACACTGCACTGCATTAAACTACAAGTGTTGCTGCTGAAACTAAAACTTTGACATTGGCTTTTATGGAGTTAATTGGATTTTTACTTGATTGTTGATTTTATGTGTGTAAATATTGATTGAAATAATTGTATCCCGCTGAGGATTTATGTGCAAACATTTAGTAATCGATTTGTGTTCGCATGAAATCACAAAAGAAATTAAATCTGCGGAATAGAAATAATTGCACACACCTCCTGTTAAGATTTTGCGAAGAACTTTAGAGACTTGCCGCACTTTCATTTTTTTTTTTGTAGGTTTTTTTAAATTTTGGACTAGGATTTGAAAATCGGTTCCCTAGAGTGGGAATGGATGGCTACAAAGCTTATGTAAAATTAATTTTATAGAAAATTCAAGCAATCTAAAATTCTACATCATAATTTATTTTTCATCTCAACCACTTTAAAAGCGTGTTTTATGTCTACAGAATCTTTTAAATAACTTAAAAGTTAAATAATTTACATTTTACTCAAATTAAGGCCAACAATTCATAATTTCAATAATATTTCAATTTTATTTATTATATTAATACATATAAATTAAGCTTATACATACATATGTGATGTGATTTACACAATTAGGGCCTTAAACCTTTAAAAAAATTATAGTAGAATTTCGGAGTTAAAAACTGTAGAACATTTAAAAAATATTATTTTTACGTTGTGGTAACGCAAACTCATTGGTAGAGTTTAAAGCATGTTTGAAAAGCTTTCACAGTCGTATGCTTATAGAAAAAGTCTCATGCAAGAAATGAGAATTAGAAAGGCAAAAGCACGATAGTCATAAAAAACTTATACAAACATCACAACATACATATTTTATTCGATATGAATCTGTTTAGCGTTCTTTCGTATTTTTTTATACACTCAAGTTTTTGTTTGTTTCAGAACCTTTTAAGAAAGCTTTCTCCCATTACAGGGTTAAAATGCTCAACAAAACTGTTGTCCGTGGTGTTTTACATAAAAGTGCTGAATTAATTGTCTATGCACATTTAGGCTGACTTCCAAAACGTTCGTATACAATGTTTGTATACAGTATTGCTACTGTATTTAAATCACATAAATATGCGAAGTTCGGAAACAATGCAACAACTATAAAACCGATGCCTTTTTTGCTCTCTTACTGCGTTAAAAATACTTTGCGGCGGCGTTTTGAAATGGTATACATTGTATAACTATTGTACTGCGGCGTTATGAAATGTGATGCCTTGTTCAAACACAAAGCAATTGACGTTTTGGAAGTCAGCCTTACTGTAAGATATATATCAAAGACATAATTAAAATTAATTAATCTTCTGAAATAAGTCATTAGAACCATGCAAATTTTATTTTGTGTTGTACTGTGTAATTTCACAATAGTAATTTTCATATTTCGACGCATACTTTATATAGACTGTAGCGTAAATGTTTATAACGTATACGCCTAAGTATGACTTATGCATGATTAAATCCCATTATCGGGAGCAAAATTTGTTTTCAATTAAGACATGCATGAACTTTGATTATAAAAAAATGGACTTTTGTATGGAAAATAAGTAGAAAAAACAGCGGGGTTTTAAGATAAGAGTTAAACAAACTTGAAAGGCATTTAAACGTGGTGAGGTTATCCGAGCAATTTTAGGAAATGGCTTTGATCAATTTTTCATTAGCAATTAAATCCAACAAATATACCTTCAAGACACCATATTTTCTATCTACTTCAACACTCTCATTTAAAATGTAAATTGCATGCAACAAAGTTGCATAATGCAACTGCATTGTTGTTGCTTTCTTTGGAAAACCAGTTGACTAAGTTTGCATGATTTAAAAGAAGCTTTTTCCTTAAAACTTCCAAAATACTGCACCCACAATTAGCCACAACGTCTCGTTCACGTTTGTTAATAAGTATTTTTAACATGGTATAAGTTTTGTCAAAATCGATTGAATAATGTGGACATAAAGTCCATAACAAAAAATGATCTTGCCGGTATCAAACATTTAAGAGAAATATTTTTGAATTATTAACTTTCTTTGTAAAAAAAAAAACAAAAAATCTTGCTACTTGCTACTTGCAACTTGCGATGTGAATAAACCAGGTTTGTGATCTTAATTAATTTTATCACTACGAGGACTTTGGCATCCGCAATATCAATATATTATCACAATGCAATTAGAGTTGTAAAAATCCACCTGCATATTATTTTTAATGTGTAAATTGCTGCATTTTTGCTACCTTTTTCATTATCATTTATTTTCGGTTTTCGCTGGTGCTGATACAATTTAAAACAACATAAATTCGTTAAAGGAATGACCAAAACATTTGTATTCATTTGTTAATTCCCGCCATTTATATGCGCTGTTAATCATCATCCGTTTGTTGGCTTTAATAATCACATCTCAATTTTCATTCAATTTATAATTGAGCAATCTTTCATTTAAATGAATTGGCAATTTAGTGAGCAACGCCTTTGCTTAAGCAACTGTGGTAGCAGTAACGGCAGCATCAGCGATTCTCAGCTAAATTTTGCCGGCTACTCGAGGAGTGCCAGAAAATGCAATTATAATTATAACACACATAGCCTTTGGCTAACTTACAAATGTACACTCGTACGTATGTCTGTAGTCTTGTGTATGTCCGTATCAATATCATTACAAAATAAGCACAATCACATTTAAGCTTACAATGCGCTTAGTCTGTCCTGGACTTTTTCTTTTCAAAGAAAGAACGCAAATTTTAAGAAACCCGGCAAAAGGAAAAACAAAAACAAAAAAAGCAGGCGTTACACGCGTAATCGAAACGCAAATTGAAGTTACTTAATAAATCGAACAACCATGTTAATGCGGGCCATTTACAAACGAAATGAACTCCAATAAAAAGCAGCAGCATCGGCATCAACTTGAAATAAAAGAAAATAAAACGAATAAAATAGAATCGATTGCAATCGTTTATTTGCCGTTGTTGCCTTGTTGAGCTGCATACAAAACAGTAGGCATTCAAATATCTTTAGGTGCGAGCTTGAGGAGTTTATGAGTTGAGAAGATGCCTTAGGAATTGTGAAAGCAAAACCAAGATCGTTCTCGTACAAAAACACACACACACAATCTCTTACATAAATCGGTCGTACTATTTCTCATAAAAAAATTCTCAATAACATTCAAATGAATATTGCTACGGAAAAAATGTTCAATCGATCGTACTGAATTGGTATTCCTGTTGCCGACTGATATTTCTTATTTCACTTGCAACCATCAGAAAATGTGGTGTGGCAAAACTTAGATTACGATAAGCTTCTGGTGTTTGGTCGCATAATCCAGACACTCTCACTCACTCACTTATTTGGTACACGTACGTGACGAACATATTCGAAAATGTGTGTGTGTGTGTGTGTGCAAATGCTGTGTACAATGTACGTAGTTATCGCAAAACACCTAATTATTATAAATAAGCCAATCGTATAATAAAGATCTGCAAAAAAAAAAAGAAATATTTCCAAGAATTGCAGTATCATGCATAAACCTTCTTATACACTGAAGCAAATTCGTAAAATATATACTTTTATATACACATATATACAGACAGACGAAGAAACAGTCAGTCAGTTAGTTTAGCTGAGCTGATAGTCGGGCAGTTAGTCAGGTAATATGTCCATGGATTCAGTCAATTTTATTCATTGAAATAAGAACTTAATCGGCCAGACACATCACCCTTCTCCTCTGCTGTTATCTTCCAAAACAAATACACATTTCATTTGTATTCGTAAGAAAAAAAAACTTTTCGCAGCAGTTCAAGAATGATTTCAGAAAATTTCGTGTGTTTTTGCTTGCTGTTTGTTGTCTGCCAAGCTGGTTGAGCTAACAAACAAAAAAAAAAAAAAAAAAAAAGAAAAAAGAAAACATGCTGGGTTAAGGATGATCCACCATTATCGTCACATAGCAAATAAATAAAAGTGGCTCCAGGGCACAACGCCATCGATAACACAATCGGTTACAATGCTCTCTCGCAATTGCCCGTTAATTCGGCATTTCGCACACAATTACCCCCAAATACTAAATGATCTTCGCATACACATCTATTTAAGAAACACCAATTCCCATTGCAACAGTACAAATTTAATTCAATTCTATTGAAATCAATATATTTGAATTCAAATTTGCTAAATGCAATTCAATTTAATTTAAATCATTTCAATTCAACTCAATGCTCTCCAGTTGAGTTTAAATCAGTTCAGTGCAAATTAATTAAAATCCGTTCTCTTGATTGATAGAAATAAATTCAATCTGAGCACTAATGAAGAGATCTCAATGCAGTTAAAGTCAATGTAACGTGTTTTGTTCAATTTCACTTCAATGAAATTCTATGCGGTTTAATCTAAATCCATTCAACTCCTCAATTCTCTCCATTCCAATCACCCAATTTTTTTTCTATTCAATTTCATTCTGTTCAAATGGATTCAATGCAATTTTATAGAATTCGATTCAATTGAATTAAAAAATTAGCCAACTATTATTTCCACGTAGTTTGTGAATGGTGGTTCAAAACTTACTTTCATTTAGTCATAAAAAAATAGTTCTTCAACGTTGTCATGCAATCTAGGAGGCATTTTCTGGGCAGCAACTTGACTTATTGCTGCATTGTAGAGAGTGTAGAAACCTTTAAAGTGTTACTCACATTTTTGGAAATGATAGTCCAACAATACATTTGTTTTTCATCAATCACTCATGGAATTTAAAATAATAAAAATATTCATCCGTGTAAAAGCTGGAGATCCAACAGTTTCTTATTCATAAAAACGTTTGGAAACAGTGTAGTTTGATCCTGTTTATTGCTGCTGCTGCTGCTGCTGTTGCTTATTATTGTTTCATAAACTGGTAGTTGAACATAAGTGACGATGGGCAACTTAAAGAATTAATCGTTGACATGCGCAATGGATGCTAAAGAAGAATAAGAAGAAAAGAAAATACACTAAAGATCCTTTCAGATCAACCCCTCAACCGTCCAACGATGGTCATCGATCGTTGTGTGTTTAAGACTTATTTGCTGGAAAATAACAATAAAACGACCAATAATAAGATATCGCTGTGCTTAGCATTAAACATATTGTAATTGCTCTTCACGAGTTCAACTGATGTGTTGTGATATTGGCTGTGATAGTCGTACAAAAACAAAAAAAAAAAAAAAAAACAAAAAATAAAGAGGTTGCTGTTGCATATAAGTAAATTTATTGGTGATTATTCGCCACAAAAAGAAGCAAATTAAAGAAAATGAAACTAGTTTTTGCACCCCAAAATAACGATGAGCCCGGCGAGCTGTTTTGTTTTGTTTAGTATTGTCGTCGTCGTCGTCGTCATCGTCATCATTGTCTTAATCTCAAATCAGATGAAGAGAATAAAAAGAATTTAAAGGAGAAAAAATAAATGACAACAAAAGCAACTTTAGAGCCCAGTCTTATGGAAAAACCATTGAGCCACTATTATCTGACTTAACATCGGATTAGTACAATAAAGCAACTACAACTACAAGCAAAAGCAAAAATGTACGCGTATAATCAAGAAAAATTTGCAGCAACTGAAATGGCAGCAGTAGCAGTAGCAGCAGCATCAAAAATCAACAATATCAAAGATATCAGCAACATTTAATATACACAAATCTCATAAGCTCGTGGATCATCGTTATTTTATATATTTCGCTTTTGTTTTGGCTGTTTGTTATTGTATTTTGTTTTGTATTTGTTTAAACGTTGTCTTCGCCATCCATTATCCATTAGAGTGAGATAAGCGTCCTTTTAACAATGTCGCTGCTTTAGAACTGCTTAGTAGCGGCTGCTGCTGCCAATTCAGCAGCAATCTTTTATACTTTTGTATGATTGTGTCCGTTTCTTGCCTTTGGCTGTTGCTGTTGTATGCAACAGTAGCGATTCGATAATTTGCTACGGCATTCCAAGTGTATGTCGTCTTATCCCACATGTCAATCATGAACCTAATTATTCTTTCGGGAAAAGTAAAATGCAAACGATAATTGGGTTGCAGATTGAAAGGATATCAATTTCAATAAAATCAAAATGAAAAATAAATAAAACATAATATGATTATCAATTCGTATTGGTATTTTATTTGAGTTGTACATTTGTACTCTTCCTCTACTAGTGTATACTCGTATATATATATATATATATATACATGTGTGAGTTTGGGATCAGATTTTCATATACACATGTATGTACTCGTTGTATATGAAAAGTTGTGTAGAAAAGTACTTGCGAGTTGCATTGCTCTCCTTCGTCGGTTAAAAAAATATATATCAAAACTCGTAATAGCAAAGTTATAAAATCCTATCCCTTTCCCTAGTTCTGACACAATGTATTGAATAAGTAGGGACATCCCCTGACTGCTGGTCGTACAAAAAAATATATACAAATCTAAGAAACTGTAGATTAATTATACTTATAAGCTGGCAAACACTGTTAGTAAATTAACGAGTAGAATTATGTGACATTCTTTCTTCAACTTCAACACCTGGGAACTCTTTTTAAATACATATAAATCATAACTATCCTGTCAGCTTGTAACTGCAGTCATCGAAGCATAAAAACGTCACCTGGTGTCAGCAGAGTTTAATAAAAGCTTTTAAAAATCCATTTTAATTGAAATGTCGTTGCGAAAAATATAAAATTAATTTTATTTGTTTCGTACATTCTCATGTGAGTGATAGCAAATATAATTTACAAAGTTACTATTTATTAATAAGAACTTTTGTTGAGATTGTTGCTTGACTGACTGATCGATCGATCGATCGATCGATTGAATGGTGTGTGGATCACAGCATACATAAATGATATTTGTGACAAAGAAAATTCCCAGATGTTGGTAATAAATCAAGAAAACAGTTTGAGTTCTGATTTTTTGCAATTTATTATTACTATTATTGCAAAAATTAATTTCAAACTAAAAATGATCGTTACAAATCACAAGAATTTTCCCACCTGTACATTTAAGTACTGCGCGTCATATTTGACCATAAATCGTTGGCATCACTTAAAATTCAATAAAATAAAAGAGAAGAAAACAAAAAACGCAAAAAAACTTGGTTGGCTGGTTACCGCTATAAAGTTAATAATTTAATAAATAATGTGCAGTTTGTTAACACATATTTCACTTTTTTTCATTCGTATTTTATAACATTAGCAACATCTGCTTCAATAGATGTTTCTGACAGTTTGTGAATAAATAAATAAAAAAAAAGAAACTCAGAGTCAAGTATTGACAGTATAACAGTACTTGCACGCTCTTGCTCTGTTCCTCTTGAAACCCCTCTAATAGTTTTCGTTCTCTTTCTTTTGGTTTAGCTTTTGTTTTTGTTTGCCCTCATTTTAAGTAGTGGTCTCCTCTCACCACCATCTTGTTTTGTTTTTGCAATACCCTGTTTATCCTCCTTATACAAATAACTGATCAGTGCAGAGTCTGTATGTGTGTATGTGCGTGTGTATGTTCCTTTGGTTTTATTATATGGGGTTAAAAGAAACATTAATCATTTGTTATTGTCGTCCATTCGACAGCTATCATTAACGTCAGATAACGTCATTATTATCAAATTAATTGAAAAATTACATACGTAGGTACACATGTACATACTACATATACGCCAACAACAAATAGAAATCAAATAGGGTAAGTGCTCCTAAGTTCGGCATGTCCCAGTAGTCGGCAGTTTTCAAATTTAAACTCAAATAACTAAGAATAACAGTGATAATATATTAAAGTAAGAATACATAAGCTTCACAAATACTCCCAGAATTATATATGAGAAAACAAAACTGAGCATATTTGCATAGTTTATTGAGTCCGTTGGCTTTAGTAAGTGACTCTTTTACAACACGTGTGGTAGTGCTTATTTCTTAGTAAAAATTTAGTGGCTAAGCCGACTTTGTAAGGCATGTAAAAACGTCAATTTTAGCAAATTTTAATCGGAAAAGGTTTTAAAAGGCTGAAATCTGCTTAAATAATAGTATTACAGTGTAAATTTAAAAAAAAAATTGCATTTTTCCGATATATTAAGGGATGCCGGCATTAGGAACAAAAAAATTGTTAGTTAGGAAACAAGCCAATTCTTCCGAGTTAACTCAAATTTGAGAAAATTGTTTATTCGTCAATTTGCAAACCATTGTATATATAAAAATTGAGTTTAAAACAAGTTTACCTAGTAGTCGGCATAGTTTCAAATTAGTTATTTTCAACCTGCCGACTACAGGACAATAGCTATCCTAATGTCGGCAGTGGTTTTTTGTACTAGTTTTGTTTAACTATAATGCCAAAAATATGTTGAGATTTATACTAACTAGTCTCAGATATAATTTGAATTAAAAAATGAATACCAAAAGAAAAATATTCGGAACAGTCTCTACAAGATGCACTGACTGAAAGAAGGGTAGGCGGCATTTCCATATTAGGGTCCAGTGGTTAATATGGTGTTCCACGTTCAACTTCACAAGACATGTTACATGTTCGCGTTCTTGAGGGTCCTCGAAGATTCGGCCCACAAACCATTCTATGGAATGCTGAAGAAAATTATTAAGAAAATGGTGTAATGATTTGGTGAAATGTGATTTTCCAACTAAAATGGACGATTTTCTGAACACAGTTCAAGAAATTATTAATAAAGACAAACGAGCCACACCATTTTTAAGCGATCGTTTCCATGTGTCCCAAAACTGGAAAAGTACTGCCACCAAAGGGATACTGCAATGTTTACACCATTCTGTTTATCCGCTTCTTCATACGGTTCTTTCGGATTTTAAAATGGAAGAAACGATTAAGAACGGGTTTCGAAAGTGTGGCCTTTACCTATTTAACCCTGATAGTGCGGATTATACTAAATGTGTTATTAATCGTTAGCAGAAATAGCAAACGGTCTTAAAAATGTTAAAATGTTCAGAGAAACGGATTATGATAAAGACATTTACATTATCAACCTCATGAGCCGTAGTTTACTTGAAATAGGGATTGATTCAAATGTAGCTATTGAAGAGATTCGCGCGAGATTGGAGAAAACATTTAAAATATCCAAATTTTAGGCAACGTTACAGAGCAGTCAGGGACATATATATTTAATGACGAAGGAGTTTTGGAAATGGAGAGCATACAAACAATATCACCGGTTCTCTTTTGTTCAACACCAACTTCTTCAAAACCAAAGCAAAGCTAAACATTTCGTGCTCCTCTCCAACCAGCCGAACGTCTCCCACTTAGTTCTTCAATTTGTAGCTCCCTTACAACTTGATCCTATTAGCTCTTCTCCAACATGTAATTTGACCAAAAGTATTAGCTACACAAAGCTAATTAAAAACCCGGAATAATCGATATCAACATTGTTCGAAAATCATCATTACTTCCCAAAGCAATCACCGTCCTTACAATTAAAAACAAAAATTATGGGCCCCAGTGCTCTTGCATGTAGGATCCATATACGGATGGAAGAAACTGAAAACTTCGCTAAAGCTGAAGGCGTGAAGGAGCGAAAACTGGACGGCCAAAAAAATAAAAAGGAATCAAGCCAGTCAAATTTAAAATACCAAAGCAAAAGCAAAAATGTAGCACTTGTTCTGAAGTGTTGGATTCCGATACTGAAGATGATCAGCTAAGAAATGTTGGGTGTGATACCTGACTCAGTGGTAGCACCTTAAATGCACCGAATTTAAAAATATGCAATACGATGACGTTATGGATTTTAATAGAATTAGTCTCCTCGAATGCAAAAACATATGTATAGGTATAAAATACCTAGCTTTTACCTTTAATATATCAGTTAAGTACAAACAATGAATTCCAAGGACTGATATGAACAAAAATATTATTTTGTATTAATATTTTTAATTTTTGGTCGAATATGAATTAATCCTTTGTTCCTGCATGATCTCATAACAAATGTAGAAGCGTAGTTAATTTATTTTATATCAATAACAGTATGATTTCTATCTTTATGTATTGTTTTCTTCACTAAAATATGATATGCCGACAATAGGAACATAACATGCCGAAAAGTGGAAAATTGGTGCCGACTATAGGCAAATGTGCTCTTTTTTACAAAATCTGTAAATTTCTTAATTTTAGTATAAAAATATTTAAATTTAACATAATTGATCTAAAACAATACAAATTAATGATTTGTATTAAATAGCTATCAATCCAACAGCTTATTCACACGTGCAAAGGCGCTACATTTAAAATAGCAAAAGGCTTAAAGTGCCGACTACTGGTACACTTACCCTATAACAAATAAAAAAAAAAAAACTGTATGGAATTAAACTGAACTGGAGCTAAAGAAAACTAAACTGTTTCAGAGGTGCATAAAATATGTTGTATTTAGCCAACGATTACAGGCAGTGAGTGGATTAATGTAACACGACGAATTATTCAATCGATTGATCTATGTACATACATTTATGTTGATCGTAAATGCGCGCATGTACCTGTGTTATGAAGTACGTACTTGCATAGTAATGGCTGCGTTGACTGATCACTTACCATCCATCAATAAATATAATTCAAATCTTTTGTTTTTATAATTGTATTTTTTATTATTTTTTTCATAATAATTATTCAATTGTTGTTCAAATAATCAAAACGAAATTATAAAATAGGATCCATATTAATCACTTATACTCTACACATGGAGCAAGATCAGTTTGTTGATTGAAAATTATGACGGTGTTTTGTAAAACTTTTTAGTCCAAGTTTTTTCTTCTCGTATTGTTGTTGTTGTTGTTGTTGTGTTGCAGGCTCCATGTTATTTAGGTTTTTAACTCATACTAATAATGCCAAAGATTAAAGTAAATTGTTCGATTAATTGGATTATTGCTTTAACAAGCAACAACATGTATTAGTATTGAAGCGTTTTTTTGTCTCTACATAATCGTCTCTGCTAGAGAAGGGTGATCAGATATTATCATGAGTCACTCCTTGCTCTATAACGTGAAGTGCCATAAACGGCGTGAGTAGGCGATCTTTGATAGTTTGGTGAATAAATAATAATTATGTTTTGAATCACATTTGTCGTAATTGATCTTGTATTTTTCTGTGCATGTATGTCCACATTTTTATATTTTATTTTTAATTTCGAACAGTTTTTGAGACTGATTGAAAATCAATTTGAAATCTGAAATATTGTTTCGGACATTTTTATCAAGCATCTAATAATCAATAGAAAATTGTGGTATTTATGGCTGCATTGAGAAGATTCTATATGTTCCTGGCGTGGCCTTATACATTAAAAGTGATTGAATTGATTAAAGTTAATTTATGTGCATTTTATTGGTAGCTAAATACCAACTCATCAGTAGTTCTTTACATAGCAAATAAATTAACTTTTGAAAACATAAATTCTTGAGTAAGTGCTCGAATAAAATGTTATATTAATTAAATGTATAAAGAAATTATTGATTTATAAAAGAAATCCACATACGTTTCCTATTAAAAAAATAAATTTATGAAATGAAAATCGTGCATATGATGGAAATTTACTCAGTCAAATGATTTAAATACGATGAGCTAAAATAATAAATTCTCTCGAAGAGCGTTATTAAATATAATTTTTGCTCGTAAGCTTTCACGATCGCAAGTAAAATGTAACTCACGATCCCATATCCAGTCTCTAAGTAGTATGACAGCAACTTATGGCACCACATGATCTGTGTATGTGTTTCTTTATTTCACTTGTTTGGTTAGTTGTTTCGCTGCTGTTGGTTACTACATGTCCATACCAAGTAAGGATATCCAATATACTTTGTACATACGAGTACATTCCCAACAAATTCATAAACACTGGCTGCTGTCAATGGTCTCCAATTGCCTATCGCATATAAAAAAATGACGCAAAAAAAAAAAACTAATCCAAGCAAACGAACCGAGCAAATAATGTAGAAAAAATGAATTACCAAGTTTACAGCTACAAATCGGTTGATCAACTGCTGAACTTTTTCTTGGCAAAACACTACAACAACCTGCTGTTGGTGTTTATGTTGGTAATAGAGTTGCCAGGTTACATAATTTGAGATGCATGGTTACAATAACCTAAAACAGAGCTTAAAGATTAACAGTGAATTTAAATTTGATTAATGATCCTGGTCCTACAACCTTCTTTTTCAACGTAAACAATGAAATAGAAATTCGAAGAGTAAAGTTGAATTGGCAATTCAATTCAAAATATTATTGCTTTGCTCGATAATAATAAATTCCAAATTGACCAGTCGCAAGTTTATGTTTCCCAATAGCAAAATAAATTTTAAAATAAGGAAAAATAATACCACCAAATCATTTAATTAAATATTCTCAATATCGGCGCTGTTGGAATGATTCAAGCGATATGCAGAAATAAATTTCATTCAAAAGTTATCACGAAAACGTTAATATTAACTATTCAGTTAAATCCCTTAAAAAATCCGCCCTGTATACATTTGGCAACTCTAATTGCATCTAAGCAACTCGAAAGAAGCTTAGTAGACTAAAGTTGAGTTATATAATTGTCATTGTTTTGTAATGGCAACAAAAAGTTGAATTTTTATTGTTGTCACAGCAATTTCAATTGGTTCGATAAACATTCCGTACGTTTAATACATACAACACATCCAACACTAATAAGAGCGAACCAAATAAGAAAAAAATAAACAAATAAATAACTAAACATTAGTATACAAAGAATAATAATGAAAAGGAACAAAAAAATACACTAACTTTTGTTGCACAACATTATCATGTTGATTATCATCTTCATTATGATCTCAATTAATGATCATGAATAGCATGCAGAGCAAAAAAGAAGAAGACAACAAAAAAGACGAAGTAGTAGCAGCTACATATCATCACCAGGCACTAGCACCATCATCGTCATCATCACAGTCATCCACATTCATATCAACATCATCAAACCAATCCATTGATGGTACTATGGACGGTTGGATGGATGGATGGTTGGATCGATCGATCGAATCATCGCTTTTGTGGCTGTGCTTGTTGTTGCTGGACTGACTACTCATCAATATTATGTCGAGACAAAACGATTGATGTGAAGATCCAAGGTGCAGATCTCATCGTATTTATAATGTTGCTTCTAAACGTGGTTGCTATTGCTTTAATTCTTTTGTTTTTTTTTTTTTTTTCTAAAGTGTTTTTTCTTTTAGAGTTTTAAAACTTTTTTTCTTTGGTTTTGCAACTTCAACATATTGCCACTGTGCGACACTTGGTATTTATGCCAATTAGTATTAAATTTCTTTCGTGCCTAAGACAGGCATGGCTTCCGTTTAAACTGGTCGAGCACACAACAAAACAGACAACAACACAACACAACAGACGACGATGAGGACAGCAAAACTGCAATTGCCTAATGTGGGCCATTATGGATAATACCTGGCCACTTGATACTCGTATTATGTTATTTGTCTTGATCTTTTTGTTTCGTTTTTTTTTTCTATTGCCACTAATGCAGCTTCTGCTTCTGCTTCTGCTTTTGGTCAAGAGTTTATGTGTTAAACAACCTCAAGCGCCATTTTTTGTCCTTATTTGCCCCAAAACTTAATCAGTCTGTGTGATAATTTTGTTTTGTCTGAAGCTGGCATATTATTAGTCTGTTTTGAAAACATATTTTGTCCACGCTTCTAATCTTTGGTTTGCATTTCTTGGCCATTATCGCAAAATAACGAAATATTGAGTGTCTAAGTTTTAGCACAAGTCAATTTCTTTTTTTTTAAACAACAAAGAATAGAGTCAAATAACAAAAGCCCCAAAACAAAGATCAAACAAGCGAATCTTTAAAATATCAATACAATTTTTAATTTTAATTTGCTGTGATACGTTTTGATATCAATTTTCGCTTTTGCTCACAAATTGTATTTGTGAACAAACAAACACAAAAAAAAGAGCCCTTAGTAAAGCTTATTTCATTTGAGAACTTGAACATTGAATTTCCCTGAAATGTGTCCAATTTAGCCGACAAGACAAAAATTTCAAATGTATTCCAATGAACTTGTTGACCGTTATCGATTTAACAAACAATTTGAAAAAGGAAGTAGCACACAATTAAAATAATTTAAATGAAACTGGATTTTTATTGACCCAAATAATAATTTAATGATGATTTAATTCTAAGAAAGGTTTAGGAATAAGAGTATTTCAATGTAAAATCCTTTGCGTTGTTGTTCTCTGACGTCTCTAAGTCCAATCGTTCGTGAATTATAAATTTCTTGCTATGAAGAGAAGAATTTCAAACTCCTTAACACAGACAAACTTACTTACTGCCAAATTAGTTGCCGGTTGGAAACTTAGATGTGAAAATAGACTCTTCATTTGTAGAGTCGGAAGTGGAGGAGGGATGATTTTTCAATTTTAATGATGGTAACCCCCAATATTCTATGATTAGGCAAACACATGTTGGTGAAAATGCTACAGTAGCCTCCATTTGCGTTTAAGTACAGTATAAATATTTAGGATTCAGAAGACTTTGATTGCTTGGTCTTGCAACTGCAATGCCATTTTCGATGGACTGATAACAGTTTTCCAGTCTTAAAATAGGCAGTCAATTGCATGTTCTTGCTTATTATTCCACCTCTATCATCTGGGCAGTGATAAACACAACATAACCCATTAAAGAAGTCTTAAATCATTTTCCTGTTCTAAACACCATTTAAATAATAAAACTATTTCGGACAGTTTCTAATTCAGACATATTTCTAAAGTGACAACCAGTACATTCTATACGAAGTTCGATTTTTGTCATATGAAAATATATTTTGTTCACTCCAGGACTTTTCACAGCCAATGGATTTTCTCTTTCATTATTATCGCAACGAAGTTATTCTTATGGAAAATTTATCTCAATGAAAACTATTAAATATGTACGTATGCATGTGTATGTGCACCATCCAAGTTAATAATTAATTTTGACTCTTAAAGTATTTTATGGCGTCTCAAGATGTTTAAATTTTAAAAAATAAAAACCAAACAGGCAGTCGGAACAGCATACAGCGACGGTGATGGGTGGACGGACTGTTTAACGGTTGAACAACAAGATCATTTACATTTAAAATTTTTAAAATGCTTTGATATTGAACAACTTTATCACCCAAAATGCTCAATTCATTTAAGAGTTTGAGGCTGTTGTTGAGTGACTGAATGAATGAATGAGTAGTGCTGGTCGTGTTGTTGTTGCATGGAATAAAGTCAAATTAAAACAGCAAAGAAAACAAATCTTTTTAATTCTTTAAGTGACATTTTCATTTAGTTGAAATTTATTTTTAAATACATCTTTATTTTGCCCTTTTTGTTGGTGTTTTGTTTTTCTTCTTCAGTTGTGTCTCGAGCTCTTACGGTAGGGAAATTTATGTGTTACACTTAAATGTTGAGGTATGTTGCTTGCTTGTTTCTTGTCATTGTTGTAATGATGCTGCCACATACTCTACTCTGCTTCTACTACTACTGCAGCAATACAATTTTAAAACAAATCTAAAGTGATGTAAACTGAAGTGGCAATATGTAATTAAAGTGTTTCATTAACAACATTTACATGTAACAATCTCTCATTCGCCAGCAATTTTTTGTTGTTCCGAGAGATGATTTTCTTTAGTAGCGAGAATCGGTTGATTTATTATCATTTGAAAATTGTCATCTATGGCATTCATTGCATTCTCAAAATATTACGAGCAAGAGAAAAAAAAAAAGAAATAACAAAACAAACAGAGATTAATTAAGATGTTTTTAAGAAATTTTGTGGGTGTTTCCCCCTTTAAAATTAAAGGGGTTGCATGTGGAACAGCGCGCCACTATACACATCATGATCATAATTACAATTTACGAGTGGTAATGACTGCTTGTATTTAAAAGACTTTGATGACAATGATCATGAAGTTGAGTGTTGAGCGATCACATTCCATAAATATTTAAATATCTTTAAATATTCTTTAAATTTTAAATCTGTTGACTTGGCAGCAATTATGTCTGTGCCAGTCGTAATAAAACAATTATTTCTTAAGTTAGTATCGGCGACTAAGGCGACTAATTAAATACCCTACAACATTTTATTTGATTAAATAGTCGTTTGTGATTTCGACGGTGGTAGCTTGATTTGAAGCGCACTTGCACGAATTGATAACCATTACCATAGAAGGGGAAAAAGAAGATAGGCAGCAGTTGCTCATGAAATGTTGTTCTATTTGTTGTTACGTAATAGTGAGTAAATATTTCGTATGAGTGATCGTCACCGCTCGGCTTAGAACGTCAGCTTAAGAAACTCTAAAATGAAAAAAACTATTAAATTCAATTAAATTGAATTTGAGATGAATTAAGTGAAAACTTAAAAGGTTGACAGATCATTACAGAGATTGGATGACGTATGCAGCTGCAAACATAAAACTCAAAGCAAATTAGATTATTTTTAATATCTGGATTTTATGGGAAGTTGGAATTGCAACAAGTTCAAGTGAATCAATGTACAGTAATCCAGATACGGCACTACATATCGATCGATAGTTCAAAACAAATTAAATAGAAATTTCGATCAATATCGAATAACGCAATTTACTTAAAGGTTATTCTTTTATATACAATACATTGTGAAGCGGCTTAGTTACAAAATTTTAAATCATCACTTTCAGTTTCCCACAATTTCGAATAAAGAGTTTATTTTCCTGTGTAGGGTGCAAATACGTATAAAACCGAAAATGCATTTTAGGGCCGACTAATGTAGGGGAGGGGAGGCCATAATTTTTTTGTCATATCATTTATGTTCGTTTGTTCGTTTAAAGTTACACTTGAAAATTAATGTGTTTCGGCATTTAAAACATTTACGGGACGCGTTTAAGTGACAACGACTCTACGACTCTCGCTCACTTCTGCATGAATGAAATCGTCTGATGGTCTGAATGTTGCTACAGTAGACGGATGTTCATTTGCGTTTATTCATTGAGTATTAATAGTGTGAAGTATTTTATTTTTTTGTTTGGTGGTGGATGAAAATACAATAATGAAGATGAAGATATTTGCAGTGATTTAGAAGGTAATAAATTTTGTGGTTTAATGGGGCGGTGGGCTGTTTGTTTCTGGTGCAACTTCAGTTTACAAAAAAAAAACATATATTTTCCTTTGATTTTTTCCGCCCATTAAGTAAATGTAACAAAACAAATCGTTTAAATAGCTTGACATTCATTTCTGCTCCTTTACACATTCATGATGAGTATAATAAATTTATGTATTCTTTTTCACATACAAACAAACATATTATTTTCTCATTTTATTCGTTTTGTTTTTGTAATTTATATATTTTTCTTTATTGTTTTTTATTTTATTTTATAATGGCCTATTAATGGTTCTCAAGTGTTACCGGAAGATTCATTATGAACTTAATTGACAAAAGTGTTAATAAAACTGACACTTTTTTTATGATCGTGGCAACAATCCATAAATACATGCGATAGCAGCAAGAACAACAACAACACATCTGTATTTTACAAATGTAACAAATTATCTTCACTGATTAAGACGTTAAAAAATAAATTTTGCATTTTAAGTGCGTTTGGGATATTTGAGTGTCTCTTAAAAAACACAAACTTCAAATGAGTTGGAAGGAGCACTTGAAATTGTAAAAAAAAATTTATTATTTTCTGGTTTTGCAAAATTTCGCACAAAATGTTCTCATTTAACACTTAAACAAAATGTACACTGTCTTCATCTGCTACATTTTATTCGTTCTATTTAAGAATTCTAGAGCTTTAATTGAAGTTAAAAACTTGTAATTGAATGTCGGTGGGCGTTTCTGATAGCAAATAGTGTTTTGAAGAGCACGTTATCAGGATGAAAATAATAATTAAGTTTCTTTCCATATTTGTAATTATTTTTCTGCCATGATCAGCTTGATTATAAAGATTGCTATATTTACATGACACAAAATGAGGATAATGGCAGCCATAATGTGCATCAAAAATGTTCATCCTGGTGCCCAAATTGTTTAGTTCTTTTTTGGTTTTTCAGTTCTCCTATATTTCTAAACATATATCCTTCGCAAAAGCAAAGTGCACACCAAATATTAAAGCCCTTTGACTTTTTAAGCGAATAATGAAAAAAATACGATTATTGGCAATTTTTTTTCCATTTTTCAATGGGCAAAATCAAAATTTTTAAAATTGTTTTTGTTTTAAATGCGGGCCAGCCAATAATTTTATTATGTATTTCACTTAAAAAAAAACTCCCTCTAAGAATTTAATAAGATTTCAAAATTATAATCTGCAAGTAGTGCATGTTTATAAAATTGGCTTAGATGCATATGCTTCAATTCAATTGAATATTTTTACCTTTTAAGAACACGCAAGATGCTACCTTTGCTGATTGGTAGCAGTGATGGCGTAGTAGTCCGGAGATTGTCGTTTCGATTCCTACTAAATACCATTTGTGCTTTCTGCAGCCAAGATAATCGCTTCGCAGGTTGTGGGTGTTAACAAAACCGATATCCGTAAAATTATTTATTCTTTGAATTCTTCCCTTGGGTTTTCCAAATTTTCTGGGTAGTCAATGTACCTGATGGCTTATCTGCAATATATGTACTTTAGACTTTTGCCGTAGCAATAATAAAAAAATAAATTCCCATAGACTGAAGAAACTTGATGTTAAGAGGATCGGGGAAAAAAATTCCAAAGTGTTGGAATTCAATTCTTGTTTCTAACCTACAACATTCTTCTAAAAGTTTTCTGTACTGGTTTTCATTCTACTCAAATTAAATAACCAACTTATGAACGAACCAACTAACCAAACAAACAACCAACCAACTAACCGATCAGTACTGAATATGGCCATAAGTGGGAAAGACAATTAGCTATTAAGGAATAAAATTATAATTGCACATGAGCCATAATCAGAAGAGACACAGTCTAACAACTGAGATTTAAATTACAACTCCATCTACAATAAAGGTAAATTGTAATTTAAACAGCAATTTTGTTCAACTATTTCTGAATGTTGTCCAAAGTATCCCACATATATTTATTTATGTGCAACAAACAGACAGCGAAACAGTGGCAGAAACAGCTTTCTAATGAATTTGTTCAACGATATGTATCTCGTCAGTATGTATGTACATATGTATGTAGTACTCGTAACAACAACATGACCACAAATGCTTTCTGCAACAATTTTGCACAAATGAATATTAAAAATAAATAATTTTCAATTAAATAAACGAACCAATCGATTATTCACTACCAAATCATTTTGTATGATCAGTGTCCAAAAAAGGACATTTTTTCCCTGAGTTTCGTCTGAAGGTTTTCTTTTTTTATATTATTTTTTTATGTTATTTTTGTTTGCATCAGCTACTGTTTGTTGCTTGTTGCAGCTTCTTCTGCGTCATCATCGTCATCATCATTTTTTGTTTTGTTTCATGAATGTTTATTATGAACAATGATATCCTCCAGATCACATGTGGTGGCGAGTAGGTTATACCAGACGAGTATACTTACATATATTGTATTGGGAATTGTACAAATGGCCTCAAAATATAAAAAAGAAATATATAAATAAATAGAGGAAAAAACAGTGGCATTTGCGTTGTAACAACCAGACAGCAATTATAATAAATAAAGTCGATGGAATTTTCATGTTGGAGATCATGTACATAAAAATGGAAATTGTATAGAGAAGAATCCAATAAACAACGATGTGACAATGCTTCTGCGCTTGTTAGGCACTTATGCCATTTTTGAACAATTGGACATTTTACACTTTACACAAAAACAACACATACATACATACTAACATATGGATATATATTATGAAAACAACAACACCAATGAAATCTTTTATTGTTGGTGTAAGTAATGATGATGGTGGTGGTGGTGGTGTTGCTACTGCTTTGTTATTGCCACTTGATTTGGATGGTGTAAATTTCTTTTGGCCTAAAGGCAAACTTGCACCAACAACAATAATAATAAAAATAATAATCATACATCCTCCAAAATAGCAGTTTGGACAATAAACGTTTAGGTGAAGAAATTCCAAATCAATGAAACCAAAAATGTTGAAATTTTTTGTTCGTTGGTTGGTTTGTTTTTCTTCTAAACAATCAGTAAAAATATTACATTACGAGTAATAAGCAACTCAAACTTATTCTTCCCTCTTTTGTTAGTGTTGCTTGCTTTGGCAGAGGGAGTATTTTGGAAAAGAGAGAGGGAAAATAGGAAAACTGCAACCCATTTTAATAATTGTTTTTACATTGGCTAAAAGAATTTCAAAAGAAAATTTCAAGTTAAGTTCTGCTATTGTTCGACTTAATAAAATATCTTATACCCTACATCCATCCATTGGGTGTATATAAGATGTAATAGAAAGTAGCATAACCTATGCTAGTCTGGTATGGCTCCTTAGATGGTCTTAATTCGGTCCATCCACTCTAGTCCATTATCTCATTAACATTTTTTGGAAGCTGGTTGCTCACTTTAAATACCTGAAGAAGAGTACAAAAAGTACGTTCAAATTGACAACAGAAATTTAAATTGTTATTGCAAATAAAGTATCAACGACGAAGCACTATCGAAAATGATTATGACTGTATGAGTGGAAGCTGTAAGTACTCGTACAGTGCAGTACAGTGCATTGCCGTAAAGTGAAGTGTATGAAAATACTTGTTAAGGATTTACGAGCAATTTTTATCACTTTAAGAATCATTGACAAATCCAGGCCTCAAAACAATGCAACAAACGCATAATAATGTTTAAAAGTTTTTATGTTTAAATTTAAAATTTTTTTTTTCTTCTGCCAAAACTGCCGGCAGTGGCAAAGGAATCAGGCAAACAAAAACTAAAAGAAGGCAGGAAAGCTTAAGAGGCATCACATAAACATATGGAGTATTTTTATATGTGGGGAGAAAAAGAAAACTGAAGGAAATCTTTTTGCATTAAAAGGACAAAGAAAAAAAAAAAAAAAAAAAATAACAAAAAACAAAAGAAGAAACTAAAAGATTTATCATCAATGATCTCACTTGACTCTGTACTCACAGTGGAGTTACTAACAAAAAAAAAAAGTCCAACTCCGTTTAGTTGGCCATTTTATTTATTTGGTGCGAGTGCAGCATGTTTATGGCCTGATACTGTCTGCGTTTTATATGAGTATGTGATGATGATTTCTTTCCAATTTATTTGGTGACATATTGATTTTAAATTGATGATAGTCCCATCATGGTAATGGCCATAAAATACAATTCCCTCAGCTATTTATTTGCGACATTTTCTAAGCAAATTGCAAAAATGTTGTTGTTGTAGCCGCTTCATGAAATTATCAGCCAAAAAATATCTTGATTGGAAAAATGAAAAATATGTTTGTGTCTTTTTTTTTAATTTGTATTAGCAAAATTATATTGCAGTTTGTAGCAGGCAGTATGAGGCATTAGTAAGTTTATTAGCTTAAATTCAATTGCTTGTACTGCTGCAGTTGTGGTTACACTCATTAAAAATGCATTAAATGCCTGCTTTCATGCATCATGCAATCGATGCAACTTGAAACATACATATTTTACAAACTATACTTCAATCGTTACTGCAACTGGGAAAATTAATAAAGAAAAAAAAAATAAAAATAAAATAATAACCATTATTAAAAGTGTAAATTTATCCAATTACTGACAAATCAAATGTCTAATTGCATTTTTTTTTTTCTGTGTCCATTTGTTTTTGCTCTGTACTCAGCAAACTCTCAACAACTTGTTGTCGCTTTAGCTTGCGAGTTGCTTGTAATTATATTCGATTCGTTGATAGTTAGTTAATTTTGTTGTATAGTTATTACTACATTATAAAGCCTCAACTAAATCGCATTTTAAATTAGTTTGCTCATTTTTTGCATCTGGAAGCTTAAAAAAAATCACTGCTTTTATTTTATTCTGCTGCTTTAATTTTACTTATATCGTGTTCATAACCTTTTATGATGCCCTGAAAAGTAGGTACAGTAAGATTTTCATGGGTGTAATCTAGCGTCTATTTGAGGGATCTTATTGATTGGTTAAGAATCCTGAAAAAACCTTTCAATTCAATTCTTTCAATTTATTTAATTTTTACTTTTCTACAGATATATTTTTCTATTTCTTCAACAAGGCAAAATAACACGGATCCTGTAGGCAAAGTCATCATTGAGACATCATCGATAACATGTGCGAAACAAATATGTATCGATCACTGGCAATCACGGTATTAGCGGCAGTTCAACAATTTTGGAGGACTTTTTCGATCAAATTTATCTGAAGTCGTTGATGAGAATGTTGACGTTTCGGCTGGGAATCGAAACCACAACATCCGCACAAACATATGAAAAAAGCAAATTAAACTCTGTAATTGAAATGGATGCACGACAACTTCGATGCCGTTGTTACTCTTGTGGGGTAAATTTTTGTAGAGCAAATTTTTTAAAAATGAGAATGTGTACCACTTTGATGCCGACCTTAATATTTTTGAAATGTGTGTTTGAGCCCACAAATCATTAATTGTCTTGCAGATTTCGTTTGGCTAAAAGATGAAAGTGGTTTTATTTTTCTGTGTATTTGTGAATGTATTTGCGTGCACTCGTGAGAAAATGTATCGATATGAATAAGAATATATGATTTTATTTTTTGAAATGTTTTTAACATACCGATAGCGATCCAGTCCAAAAAAAAAACTTCATGGAAATCGATTGATTCGGTGGAGAGATATCTTTGTCGCATACTTTCGAAAGAAGTTTTAATAAACTTTTATCAAATTGGTTTTCTATATTCTGTCCTTCTGTTGTAAATATTTTTAAAAATCTTGTATGTTTCCTGGAAAATTTAAATATTAACGAATTTTGAAGATTATCTTGATCTTTGGAAAAAAATCATTTATTGTTGTTACTCTCTTCAAGAATATCTGGCCTGTTCTAAAACTTTTTTTTTTGATATAATATTGCGCGCAAGTGGGTTTGGGTGCAACTCAAGTTTTTTAATGTATTTTTTCGCGTGTTTCGAAAATACTGTCTTTACCAACGGAACGTCTAGATCTTTATGAATTCTATGGTTTCTGACATACCAGGGGGCTGCTGTTATTGTACGTAGGATTTTATTCTGTCGCCTTTGAATTCTTTCTACATTCGATGCTGAGGCAGTGCCCCATAACTGGATTCCATAGGACCATATTGGTTTCAGGATCGCGTTGTATAGTAGAAGTTTACAGTCTAGGCTCAGTATAGAATTTCTTCCCATAAGCCAATTCATTTGGGCTGCTTTTAATTTCATTTGCATCAACTTTGCGTCTATATGCGATTTCCATGTTAAACGGCGATCAAGGTGAACGCCTAGATATTTGACTACAGTATGTTGCGGAATAGTCTCGGTGTTGATTTGTATAGGCGGGCATGTTTCCCTTCGCAACGTAAAAGTGACGTGTATACATTTCTGCTCGTTAACTTTTATACGCCATTGTTTAAGCCATTTTTCCAATTTGGATATATACCCTTGTAAGTTGATGGAAGCTTCTACTGGATTTTCATGGACGCTTCAAAAAAGCTGTATCATCAGCAAATGATGATGTATGAATGTTACTGCTTAACGGTAAGTCAGAGGCATAAATTAAATAAAGAAAGGGACCGAAGATGCTGCCTTGGGGTACTCCGGCTTCGATCGACTGCGGAGGGCTTAAAAAATTACCTTCCCAAACTACAAATTTTCGTTCCTCTAGATAGCTTTTTAAAAGCTTGACGATGTTTGCGGGGAGATTGCGTGTTAATTTGTGGATAAGACCTTCGTGCCATACTTTATCGAAAGCTTGAGAAACATCTAAAAAGAGCGCAGAGCAATATATATTTTTTTCAATGGTGTCTCTAACTACGTTCACAAGTCTGTGAGTTTGTTCAATAGTGCTATGTTGTCTGCGAAAACCGAATTGATGACCTGGAATGCATCCACTTCTAGTCACTATAGGCATCAGCTTGCTCATATACAGCTTTTCAAATAGTTTTGAAATGTTGGGCAATAAACTAATAGGCCGATAGTATTCAACCTTCGTATGATCCTTGCTGGGCTTTGGTATCACAATAATCATCGAAACCTTCCATTCTTTTGGATAGCATTGCAGCCGTAGAATACTATTAAAAATGAAGAGTATAACTCTTTTTGCAATATAAGGCAGTTGTTGAAGAATTTTGTTGCTTATTTTGTCGTCACCTGGGGTGTTCTAAAACTGAAAGCAAATTATTATAACTTTGCTTTTTTAATTAATATGTTTTGGTGTAGCACACATTTTAACCAACTTAAAGACTTCCTCTTTCTACTCCTTCTCACTGAATTGATTAAAAAAAAAATCATAATTTTAGCTGTTCGTTTTATGTTGAATTAAAATAACAACTGTTTGCATTTATTGATTTATTTTTTTCTAGATGGTTAGAAAAGTACCATCATCCTCATAAAATTTAATTATACACGTACAGACGACATGCATACTTATTGCAAAAACTTTTTATTAGAGGTTTTCTTCTGTTTCTGTTTCTGTTTCTTTTTCTTTTTCTTCGTCGTCAATTTTTTTTTTCGTTCAATTTTGTAAAAAGTGACTGCCTAATTATGCAGTTATTTAGTGCGTTAATTAAAAACTGCCAGCTGTGCATAAAACTGCACACGATTACAAACACTCACTCATGAAACGAGTTGTTGCATGTGTGTATGAAAGAGTTTGCTGTCGACTGACGAAAAAACAACCAGGCAGTGGTGTTGTTATATTTTTTTTAGTTTTTATATTCTAAAACAAATTCAGAAATAAATAAAAATAACACATAATTTTTATTTCTATATTATGCAAAAAAAAAAAGAATAAAAAAATAGTCGTTAGAAGATTGTTGGTTGGTTCTTCTTCCTTCCTCTAGCACCCAAATGGCTTTTTAAAGTATTTTATACGTGCTGAAGGAGTTGGTGTCTTGTGTTGCAGTAGCAACGCCAATGTTACTGCTGTTTGCTATACTTTTATGAGTGTGTGGCACTTATGCAACCATTTGTAATTATGCACATTTATTTATTGCTGCCTTTGGGGTCATAAATTTTTTTTCTATTATCGTTTATATGTTTTAGTTTAGATTTGAATTTTTTTTTTTTTTTGTTTTAATTATTTTTATTCCAATTTCAAGTTATTTTTTTGTGTTTCAATAAGGTTTAAAATAAGGTTTCATAATCGTGACAAAGTGTTGGGGATGAATACGATGACGTTGTTGCAACCCAGACCAAAGAAAATCTTCAATATTCGCTTTTTATATTAATTTATTTATTTATTTATTTGATCGTGCTCATGTGTATTTATGAGTTTGGAATTTTATTATATTCATATTGTATGTTGTACGTAGATACTCTTCTTCTAATTTAAAGAATAGAGTGAATGAGTGAGTGTGTTTTAAGTTATTGAATTTATTGCATTACAGTTCTTAATGGTGTCACAGATGTCAGAGTGTTTTAATTTCTTAAAAAATCTAATTTTTTTTTGCCAAGAAGCTCTTTTTAATTAAAGTTAGGAAAAATTAATAAACAGTCATGATTATATGTTTGTTGTTTGTTTTTAATTAAACTTATTTATATTGAATAGGCAATATGTATGACTAAATATTGCTTTTAGTTTTGAATGTATTAAGATAAGCAGCTTAAAGCAAAACGATTGTAACGATTGCACTTAAGTGCTCATTCATGTTACATTGAAGTTATTGTGATGCATTTGAGCGTGAAGTCATTTAAGCGAGCCTCGGTAAAATGCCAAGAAACGCCTATCAAACAACAAAAATGTTCGAAAATCGTCCCATAAGAGGATTAATCATGTGATAGTCTCTTCGATTAAAAAAAATAGCCATACAAACCCGTTCAAACAGAAAAAGAATTATAAAAAGTTGGTCCAAAATGAAGGAGCTATTCGATAATATTTTAGGGGAACAAGGATGGTCCGGTTTCAATTTTTTTTTAAACGAATCACATCTTTTATTTTTAATTTCAGCTTAACCAGGTGCTTTAACATAAATGCTACTAAAAGAACTTATATTCGACTTAATAAATCATCGTTCTACAGTTAAATTTACAATTATTACCAAAAAATAATTCGCCTGCAAGCCAGTCATTTTCTAACTAATAAATAAATAAGTAATGATGAGCGTGAAAATTAAAAGAAAAAATCAAAGACTTTCCACAAAATAAAGGGCAAATGATTTTTTAAGTGAGAAATTCTTTTCGCAAAAGTCAACACTCACACCTGCAGATAAATCCTTTATTTTCCAAACGTTTTGTAAAGAGTCGTATCTCATATCAAATTGAAAATCCCATTGCATTCTACTGAAAAAACGTGTGTGTATGTGTGCGTATGTCACTCACACGAACATGTTCGTCATTAATGTGCGTCTACACATGCTGAGTTATTGTTGCAAACATTTTTCTGGCTCAAGTGCCACTTCAGTTCATACATTGTATCTGGGGATCTGGCCAATTTTAAGCAAAAACCATAAATAAATGAATACCAACCAATACTCAAGTACTTGTGAGAGTGTATAAGGATTTATAAAAGACTAACAATACAAAAGAATTTTGTTGAGCTGTTTTGTTTTGTTCTATTGTACGTTTTTCTTTTCCAGTTTAGTGAATGAACTAAAATATAATGAATGAATGAATGACTGAATGGAGAAAAGAGGATGACCGATTCTTGGCCAGTCAAATCATTTAGAATCTATGCTGCAGAATGATGGGAGTGGCATGTCAAGAGGATTTGCTGGATTACAAAGTGAATTTTTGCCAACATTAAAATTTATTGTTGTCATTTTAAAGTACAATTATTTTTGAACTTGACCACATTGTTTTCATAATTTTTTTTACAATAAATGAACGAATATCAGACTCTGTATATGGATTTAATGAAGTTCCCATAGATTGATTGTTTGTCACTAATTCTTTTCATCTTACCTGTGTTTCTAACATCATTAGATTATTAAAGTCATGGCGGTAACAAAGTGTGTAAATGTCATATATAGTTTTTTCTTGTTTCCATTTGGTTCGGTTATTCTCACCAAAGGGAATTGATTTCAAAGGACCAGGTTGCAAATAAATGATTTAACACAAAAGACAAATGATTAAAAGATTAAATACTTACTTGTCTTTACAATGCTGTTGTTGTTGTTAACACAATTTGTAGAGGCCATTTGTGTCTGTTTTTTTTTATTTTGTTATTTGGAAAATGCAGGTGCCTTGTTAAATTGTTAATAAATGACGACGAGAGATTTTTTCCAATTTTCATTTTTAATATGAAAATAACTTATATTTTAAAATTAGCATTAAATCGTTGAAAGTTTTTTGTTGAACAAAAAGTCATGACTTGAGAAAAAAAATTGTTTCTTTTTAAAGCGTGCTTCTTGTCAAATCAATTCAATTTAAGAACAAAAAAATTGCAGTATCACGAAGCAAATAATGAAGATTTCGTAAAATCAAAACATTTTAATTATCTTTAACTCGGAAATGTTTATATTTTAATATGACGAAAAACGTTTGTAAAACATTGTAAAAAGAAAACAAATTAATTTTTAAAGCAGAAGCTGAGGAATGCTAAAGATGTTAAAAAGTTGAGAGGAAATGAAAGAAAAGAAAAGGATAAGCTTTAAAATAATCGACAGCTGAGTTTTAAGATTTTTACATTTAAAAAATGAAACTATTTGAAAATATTTACAATTGCAAATGTATTTAGACAAAATTTTACGTCGTCACTGGCAATCAGATTCAAACAAAGCTAATCCGAAATTTATTCTTCCTTCCGAGGTATCAATAATGGCATCGGAGAGTTCTGTTGCAATACGATATTTCAAGAAAGATGTTGTAATTGTTCGTGCTACTTATAAGATTAAAAAACAAGATGCATTTTAGAAGAAACATTATTTTACTTCATTTATAACAATTATTTTCATTTACCAACTCGATGTGATTTTAGCTCATTTGAATTTTGCAGCCAAATGTAGACTTACAAAATATTTTTAAATCAAGCACAAGGGAAACGGTAAATTTTATATTCTTAAATAAAAATTCCTGAGTTACGCCCCACTAACGTTGGCAATGTCCGACGCCTGTATGGTTTGTGACAATCGAAAAAAAAGAAAACAAAACATAAAAAATCGCATGCCAACTCATAAAAATCATGTTTAATCAAAAATGAATTTGTTACGTTTCTTTGTTCTTTGCTTACTGCATTAAATTTTGTTGCGTTTTATTTCTCCTATTCTACAGAAAGAAGATCGCATGTGATGAAGAGTTTAGAAAAATACTGTACGAATCGTTTGCTTTATTCATGTAAAAAATTTTATTCACATGTAAAGAAAGAAACATGAAAACATAAAAATGTAAATAATTTATGAATGAATATGAATCGTGCTTTTTTCAAATTCTCCTTTTTTGTTGCACCAATTGTTGTTGAATTTCATGCACTCGAAATTGTTGCATAGTTGTGAATGAAATAATGGAAGAGAAATAAAATCATGAATGAATTTAACAAGTGTAACACCGCTGTTCTTAAAGATGTCGGCGCCATTTAGTATTTAAAATATAATTAAAAGAAATTAAATTAATTTAATTTCTTTTTATGTGCAATTCGTTTTACAATTTTCTTTGTCGCTTCTGTGAATGCCATTCTTTTTAGGACAAATTTTATTGTATTTCTTTTAATTACAAGTGATGAATGTTGAGGATTACAAAATTAATTGGCGTTGCATTTTGCAATGTTATTCAAAACAGATGAAATTTTGTCGACTGTAAATAATTCTATGGAAAAGCTGAAGTTGTGATTTAGTAAAACGATAATAACTTTAGTATCAAAGTTGTGAATTTTTGAATTGAATTATAGAACTTGTGGAAACGAACTGGCAACCTCTGGACTAGGCTATCATTGCAATCTATCAACTACAGCACCCAAACCTTTTAAGAGTTAATTTTGAAGAGATTTTCGTAAAAAAATTGTAGGCATATCGAAGAGATATTTTATTTTTTGAATATTGTTTTGGCAACACTGTTCTCGCTATGCCAAAAATCTATTATATAAATTGATTTTCGGTAAAGGTAAAATTTTTTTCTTTTTTTTTTAGAATGTGTGCAATGATAGCCATAACCTTGCAACAACGCCTAGTAAATCAGTGGAAGATAATCTGGCTTTTTAGTGTAAACCGGAAAATTTTAAATTCACAATATTCGTAGTTTAAACCTCCATATGTCGGTATCGAGCCCTGAGACAAGTTATTTTATACAATTATTTTAGGCCACATTATTACTAAATAAACTGAGCATTGATTTTCAAGCCGTGATTTTCTGCTATTGATCAGCTAAACTTGATCTTTAACTAGATTTATATATTTGTTTAGTTTAACTAAACCATCAGCGTTTATGCATTGACTGATTTATTAGCCATTAAAATGCATAATTTAAAATTTTATTTCTTTAAATTTCTTGACTGAATAGATGCAAAACTACGAGGTCTTTTAAAGTTCCATTAAGGTTTTTTTCACAAGAAAATCAGCAGTCAGCTTAAAA
The DNA here is from genome assembly GCA_947311025.1 of Lypha dubia. Taxonomy (NCBI): domain Eukaryota; kingdom Metazoa; phylum Arthropoda; class Insecta; order Diptera; family Tachinidae; genus Lypha; species Lypha dubia. Next base: position 3,779,629 of record OX371260.1, on the reverse strand, counting down.
CTTATTTTAATCGAAAGATCAAAATAAATTGGTTCACATAATTTGCTACGTGATAAATTGATGGTTTATTTTATAATTGAAAATTAATTAAAAATAGTTTTACAAATTTTAAACAAATTTATCTAAAAAAAATCACTAATTTTCACAATAAATTTTATATTGTTTGAAACAAATAATAGAAATGCAAATTTTAATTGTTTGTAATAAATCTTTGAACTCCACAGATCATGTAGATAAAATTATATGTAGGTTGTAAAGTCAGAAATAGTTGTTGCTGTTAATCGTATAGAAATAAATAAATATTTCAAAGTATGACACCTGAATTTCCCCATACGAATACAATAAAAGACAAAAAAAAAACACCAAATGAATTAAATTAAATAAAAAACAAATTAAACTGAAATCGAAATCAAAAGAAAACAGAAACTTTGTATTTGATGCCCAAACAACTCATTAAATAACTCAAACAAGTGTCAAACTAAAATAATTGCCACCCAAAAATAGTATCCAGTTACAGAAATCGTAAATTATTTCAAAAGAGATACGTGAACAGCGATTAGGTGTTGTTTTTTTTTCTTCTTTTCGTTTCTTCATCGTTCGTTTTTGTAATTTTGTAGCTCCATCATCCAATTCAAATTGAATTTCTTTGGACTTACTACTGGTTCATACAACACACACCGATGTGAGTGAGTGAGTGAGCGAGTGAGCGAGTGAGTGAGTGGTAGTGGAAATAGTTTAAAGTTTAAACATACCAAAGATACATAAAACCGACTGACAAAAAACGATTTGAAATATAAATATTTATGGTACACAAGAATTGGATCGTTGTAACATGTATGTAGTATGTTTGTATGTATATTCGTTTATATGTTAAATATCACAAAAATAGTTAAAAGTTATGCCACTTCATTCCAATACCAGCCGTATGAGGCTAAAACTACGCCAACGATGGATGACATATCCACCGATACTTGCGTGTATCTCATCGATCGATGAATATGTACAAATTTTCAAATATCGTAACGTATCATGTTAACAAAAAAAAAATATTGTGTATTTGTTGATTTCGAAGACAACATGTCTACAAGATTTAATTTGTAATTTTCAACTCAATGAATACTAAATGCAGATACAAAATTTTTATAGCAAAACTATATGTATCAATAACAACAACAACAACTATAATCATTATACATTTAATCGTTTCTATTTAAGATACGGCTCCCACAGATCAATATGATAATTTTCTTATATTATTTCATGGTGTTTTGTTTTCGTTTATTTTTTTTTGTTTCTTTCTTCTCTTGATCATTTGAGTATGTTGTATTTGTGTAAATTTAATTCAATAAAATATTTTAGAAATTAAATTAAACAACAACAAAAAAACAAAACAAGAAACAAAACTTTACTACAGACGTGGGCATAAGAGAAGATATAAAGAAATCTTTGAAATAAAATAATTTGTTTAACGATTTAGATACCAAATGGTGAACAGTGGGTTTAAAATACTTTTGTTAATTTATAATAATTTTTTGAAGTTGCACAGTGGAATGAAAAACTGAAAGCTAGGAATAAATTTACTTCACAATCATTCCAGAGAACATCATTGAGTACTAAGAAATTGTGTAGATTTGAATAATGTTTCATGTCCATTTTATAAAATTCAATTAAAAGTCCACTCTCGTCTTTATCTGCGAAAATTTTACTTTCAATAATTAAATTTTTAAATGGGCCAAATTTGTAAAAATTGTTTGAAAAATGTCCAATTAATCATTTGAAAGTATAAACCAAAAAAAAAAAAATGGAATTCAATCATGGGTTCAACTGATGACTAACTGATTCGATTTACGTGAAACATGCATTATTTTTGTATTAACTTGTCATTGGAGATCATGTGTTTGTGCGACTTAGAAACAAATTGCTCTTCATTAAAATGAATGCATTTTACCTAAATGTAAGACAATTATTTATGGGTTAAAAATATTTTTTTAATTTTAGTCGGCATTTAACCAGTGCAGTGTTCCCTTCTTTTAAAGGTATTTTGATTTTCATCACTTCAATAATAACGAATTTATTCGAATGTAGGAAAGTGTTAAACATGAATTTACTTCTTTTAATGATTTTCAAAAAACTTCATTTACTTTTGCCCGGTTAGTTTTAAATTGTGATTAAGTCCATAAATTTTAATATGTGTACAAATTTTTCAAATATTTAATTTCTGAGACTCCACGTAAAATGTGTTACTAGTGTAAAATTATTTATACAAAATGAATTCAAAAGCTTAATGAAAAAGTCACTGTTTTCGAAGGTCGCTGCAGCAAATTATCAATGTTACTGTTTTTGATCACAATTGTGAGCATTTAATTTGTTTTCCAAACAAAACTAGAGTAAAATAATGGTTTAATCCATGTCGAATCTAGACAGACCATTTTAATAATTTTCAATTCTAATTCAGTCATTATTTATTTTATCTCATATCAAATTAAAAAAAAATTAAATAAATATTTTTCAAAAAAGTTAAAAGTACTTTTTATATATTTTCCAAGTGTTAAAAAACGGAAAACATTTAACCCTTTCCAATGTTCTCACAAAGATATTAAATCTTTATCTTAATTTATTTCCTTTCAAAATAAACCAAAGAAGTTTCAAAACAATAATAAGATTTAAGACAGAGTAACTGAACATTTTCCAACACAATAAATTAAATTTATACTCTTTGCAATTAAAATCAGCTTATAACAAATGTAACACTGACGGTGATAATGAGGAGACAGTCCAGCAACGAGTATAACTTTTAATATTTTTTTTTTTAATAGAGACAAATACTAAAAAGAAAAGAGTGTAAGACGCTTAACTTTGGTCATTAACAAATAAATTAAATCGAAAATAAATAAACTAGAAAATATTGGCTACAAATCATTTTGAAAACCATTCATATTTCTGTCATAAATCTTCGCCCAGAACAATAATAAATAGAAATGAGTTTCGTTTGCTGTACTTTTTTGTAATAAATTCTCCAATTCAATAGAAATATATTGTTTTTGTTGTTGTTGTTGTTTTTTTTATCAAGTTTTTCTTTATTGTTTTGTTTGAAATCATTAAGTATCAATAACAAAATATTTATTGAATTCTACGAACGATTATTGATCGAATTGTACAATAAAACAGTTTCAATCTTTTTCACCTTTTTTTTATCGTCTTTATTTGGGTGTGCTGCTGCACTCATTTCTTCCTGATGGAGTTTAGAATTTTGTGGTTGTTTTTTTTTGTGGTTGTTTCGATAATCTTTAAGTAAATGGGCCACACTATTGACCATTATGACGGATTAAAATAATAATATTTCTATAGATACGACAGAGTATTTTGTGTGTTTTATTCTTCATATTTAATGATTATTAGTTTTTTTATTATTAGAACATTTTATTATTATTTTATTTATTGAGAGTTAAACTCTTTTCTGTTTTTCTTTTTCTCGGGGGGTTTTTTTTAATTGTAAATTGATCTCTTTGTTAACACTCGTAAATTAGTTTATCACACTGGCAATTGGGAAGTAAAAACTTTTGTTTGTACACAAAAGACAGTTCGTTTAAAATATGGAACGATTAAGCTTTTGTTAACAGCTGTTTGTTTTTATCGTATTATTGCTTTTATATTCGTTTGAGAAACAGAAAACAATATATAATAATGCTTTAAAATCAAACAAAATAACAATCGAAAAATATTTAAATTTCTTAATTCGATTTCCGGGCCTTCTTGATTACGTCCAAGTCTATAATCTTCAATAACCAAATATTTTTTCATGCATAATAATCCATAGTAAAACCAACAGAAGTAGATATTTTCTATGAAATATTAATTACAATATTATCCCCTGTTCGCTATAGCCGAAATGCAGTGTATAATAAACGATTTGTGGCACAAATTTCGAGAAGAACTTTAATGTTTCTTTCCAAAAACAAATTAACCCCAAAACAAGGAAAAAAATTATTAAATTAATAATGAAATAAAAGAGAAAAAAATATGTATAACGAACAAATTCTACGAAGGAATTCTCATGTAGAAGGAACTCTGCATGTTACATTCATATTTACGCCAAATAATTTCATGTTTAAAAAGTCATAATTTGTTTGAGGCGCTTCAGCTAAGTCTCTATGGGCACCATCAATGAAAGTCTTTTTGAAAAGCAAAGAGCACACGTTGTTGCAAACTTACACTGAGTGTGTATGCAAAAGCATTCATCGTGGCTGTTGGTGCAATGTGTGGTATTTAAAATGTGCGTGTTGCTATTTGAGTCTCGTTTGTACCACTTCTTTAGCAAATAACAATTTACATACACACAACTTGCCACTTGCTGCTACCCAGCAATCATTTATTTTTTCTACTTTCGGTCTGAAATTGATCAGCAAAGTCTTCATATCTGAAGAAGTTCTGCGATTTTTTCCGAAATGTCTATGAGCGTTCTGTAGAAATTTTAAAATAATTTTCTGAGAAAATTTATATTGTGTATAAAATGTGGTAAAAATGTTCATTTTGTAAATTTCGAAAGTGCGATAATAATGCACCATATGTACAGAGATCAATGGAAGTTATTACGAAAACTAAAAACTGACATTTTGCAGAAGTGACGGCTGAAAGTCGTTGTTTGGTGGTCAATTATTATGCAGCCCAATGTGTCAAATGGTATTTAAATTAAATTCATTTGCATTCAGATAATGTTCAGACTAGTCAGATTCGAGAATAATATTACCGATAGTATATTCCAAATTGTGATGAAATGTCGTTAGTTAACGCATATCGATGGTTTAAGCCTGCGATATTAATGATGACGGTTAAGCCAATTTATATAAAATATTGTTAATTAAACTATTATGGTTAATTAGACCAGAAGTTTGAATTGGGAACTAAGCACCTAATTATCTGGCAAGACCGGCATATATATTTTGCTGACATCGGACAAGTCGGCAAAGAATATGTTTACTGGGGTGTACTTTCAATATGGTCGTTGGTCGTTGGCTTGGATATCGATGAGAATGTTGGTGGATGTGTGGATCCAAGTACGTATACATGTAAATTGAATTTTTTTTTGTACCTTGCGACCAGACACATTGGTGCTAATGGGCCAATTCTGGCGTGTAATTGTTGTGTTGTTTGTTTATTATTAGTTTGTTAAATTTTTCAACAGAAACAACAAAACAACATTAGCAATAAAAAAGCAATCTCTTGAACATGTCACAAAAAAAAAAACTAGAAAGAAAACAGTGGAATCGTTTAAGAAGTATGCCCCAAACATGGGTTAAACAAATAAATATTTATTTCCCTTTAATAGGGTTTCGTTACAAACTAAATTGTAACTAAAAGAAGCATGTTCTAAATCGACATTTCGAATTTGCTACAGCAATTTGTTATATCAAATAAATTAATATCAGAATAATTGAATTTTGAGGCAGGCTCTACTTCAGTTTCGAATTCATTTCGAAACCTGGTACTGAAAAATATTCAGTAATAAAAATTCATTAAGAACTAGAAATATGTATGTGTTTACGAATGTATCCACTTATGTATGTATAGCAGTATTTAAACACTTTTTTTTGTCATGTGTAAAGTGAATGCCAAAAACTCCTAGAAAGAACTCTCGAGTTATACTTACAAATATTTTCGACTAACAACTGTAGAGTGCAGGGTGATTCTAGCGGTCCACTATTTGTGTATTTATTTTGTACTGGTAGCCAACAAATAATTACAAAAACTGCAACAATTGCCAGTGGAGGTACAAACTTAGAGAAAAATGCTAATTTATGGCATTAAAACATTTCTATTAGTTTTGGTTCCGTAACAATTACTAGGCGCTTATCAAATTGCCAACATCTTGACACGGGTGTCGTGTTTATAGATTTTTTTTTTTATTATTTTCAATTTAAATTTTTCTTTTGGAACTCATTTTCTATTCTATTCGTATCATTAAATTAACATTGCTTTAAAGTTTAAACAAATGTACCAGCATGTGTATGTATGTGTGTATGTTTTTTTGCAATAAAACCCTAAAAGAAAAGCTGCAAAACCCAAACTGAATGCCACATACCAAAATCATGAAATAACCAACAAAAGCTGCAGCATGAGCAGCAAAAACAAGAAACAATTGCCATGCAATTTTGTTAAAAGTTAAGAAAACTTTACGTGTGGGCTGGTGTGGTGGTGTTGGTGGTAGAAGTAGTGTCAGTGGAGACGACACTTCTATGAGTTTGCGTGTTTAAACTATGAATAAATGCAAAATTTAAAAATGAAAAAAATAAATCCACACAATTAAAATATCTGCTTGTTTGTTTGATTTTATTGCTAACCACATAAACACACATGCTACCTTCATGCAGCGAGAAGATAGTTTTTAACGTTTGTGAAGCCCCTTCATAGTGCATGGGAGCTCACACTTACAGAAATTAATTGGAGAAAGAGAACTTTATTTTTAATAATAAATTTTAGTATGCACTTTTTATTGTTCCGTACGAAAAATTTGAAGAGGGTATCTGTGGATTTCGCCACCGTAAGCGCTGCGACAATATATAATAAAAATTTCTTGAAAGTTAAAAAGTAACGGGTGTATTTAATCGAGCAATGAATGTCGAAATTGTAGTGCATTTATATTTTTGAAGTGCAATTAAGACCACTGATATATTATTATAAAAAGTACAGACATTGTTGCTATAAATTAAGGAAAGAAAGTATTAAGGGGTGTTCAGATAGATAACGCAATATTTAAAATGTAGCAAACGAGATTTTTGGAAATCGTAGCAAGTGCAAATAACCAAAGCTTTTTTTTTTTTTAAATCCACAACTAATTTATGGAGATCAGTAGAAGAACTGCATCATTGAAATCTTAAAATTTTAAAGTTTTTTTTCGTCGTGTAGCTAATAAATTTTGTTAATCCTGTCTTTTCTTTTGTCTTTCTGTGTTGGTTTCGAAGTTTGTGCATTAATTAATTAATTAATTTGCAGCACAAATGAATTCGTAATTATATCATTTACGATTGTGTTTGTTTGTATTTATAATTCCAAGTTTATGTTGCAGTTGATTGTCGCCGTCTTCAACATTTTTTTTTTATAATTTTATCATCGTCATTTGCTACTGTTGCCACTAACGACAACAGCAAATGGTTTATATCCTTACAATATTGCCACATCGTAGACAATTACCGCAAGAGTGAACTCACATTTGAAGTTCAGGATCAATTTTAAATTTTTCTTCTCGTTGAACAGAAGCAGACAAATTTATAAATTTCGTAAAAATCCAGATAATAAGATTGTGTGGCCATAAATAGATATGTATCAGCGTTTTCCAATTCAGGAAATTGTGCAAATTTTAATAATCCCAATGTGTAATTTGGAATTTAATTTGTGGCAGCACTGTATAATTATCATTATATTTAAAATTTGAAAAATTTGTAAGCGTGTGTAAGTATGGATTTAACTGTTGTTGCTACCAGATAAAAACAAAAGTAAAACTAGCAAACAAACAGTCTTGTTGTTGTCTGACATTATTTGACATTTCACGTAACAACACTCACACGCAGGATAACATGCAATTTTATATTTTTATGGGGCCACAAAATTTGTCGTGTCTTACTTAAACTGTTGTTAAACTGGCTGCCACAGTGCGCCAACAATAAAGTGGCATCAACAAATTAAAAACAGTAGCAACACGATATCTTGTACCTTTGAATGTTGTACGTTGTGTTGGTGTTGGTGTTGTTTGCATTTATATGAAGGGGCTTAATGTTTTCTTCTCTATTCTACAGTGGCAGTTAAACTGAGCAGAATTCAGTTGTGCAGTAAACATTGGACAAACATGGCGTAGACTTTAATCAATTTTGATCCACTGTTTCAGTAGAAATATAATTGCTCAGCAAGTTCTTAGTCAGTCAATCTAGTTAAAAATAGATCACAGTGATCATCGACACCAATAAAATCATGTGTAAAAATATTTGAATACTTTCGACGAAAAATGCACCAACAACGCTTGCAACGACTGACAAAACAATCCTAGAAACAGTAAAAGATTCCATATGTCTCAATTGCTGCAGCGGTTGCAATGTGTCGACTTGGCCTGATTATAAATAAAAAAAGGTTATATGCAGTTTGTTGCTGTCTCGGCGACAATCTTGTTTTTCTTTTTACTTCATTTTAATAATTTACTTTGAGTAGCTTTTTCAAAGTTTTATTGAACCACAAGATAATTATGCGAAATGCAACATAATTGTACAAAATTGAATTAATTAAAATCAATCGAATTAATAGTGAATTTTATAAGAATTTATTAAATACCTCATCATTATATATGTATTTGTGTGCATGCTTAAGCGTGTGTTGTATGCATTTAAAAGTTATTGAACTATTTGAAGAAATGAAAGAAGAGTTCAATAGGTGGTGGTTAATTTTAAAATTATTCACATGAATGTTTAATTATTTAGAATGTATTTAGAAGAAAACTAATACCGCCAAAATATTCCACAAGAAAGCTACAAAGCCTACTATGAAAAGTTAATCGGAGAAACCGCAAATATGAAAATGCACATTTCCTCCTGTGGGATAAATTTAGACCCAAATAAAATAATAATGTGCTTTAGAACTTTTTAAGAATTTTGTCAATAAGTTGTTAGTGCATATTTTTGCATATTTTACTGCTTACAATATAATTTTGCATATTTCCCACTACACAGCTTATCTGTTTTTCCAGCATATTTTGAAATTTTTTCCAAACATAATCGCGGTCCTTCGAAGAAGAATAAAAAGGATGTGTCTTAATTTTATATGCGTTGGCTGTAATATTTGAACAATTAATCAAACATATTTTCAATTATACATATTTTACAACCATGACAAATAATGCTACAAATTCTTGCAGTATAAACCTCAACTTTAGTTTCCTCCCACACCACAATTGTGCTTGGGAAAATATCTCATAAATTTGGCAAAATTTTTTAGTTTCTCTGCTAAGAAACGCACAAATCACAGCCACACTTCGTCAATGTCAAATGAAATATTTCTTAATTGCTAAAGCATACCACAATCATTTCTTTTTATTAATTTTTTTTTCTTCATCGCTTTTTTTAATGTGTTTTGTCGAATTTTGTCCCATAAATGAAACAAAAATGATGGCAAAAAAGACATAAAATGGAAAAAAATGCAAACATTATAAAAATCTGCTCAGCTTGTTAAAATTCCTTTTTATCACAAACCGTAAGACAAGAAAAATGTTGTTGTGAAAAAAATAAAAACAAAGTAGCAACAATAAGATAAAAAAATATCATCAACGGATTTTTACAGAAACGAATAAACCAAATAAAATGAAATAGTTTCGTATTAAAAGTTAGGAAGAAAAAAAAAAGATTTAGGAAGCATCATCATTTCTGAGATTTTTGTGAAGATCGATCACACATGAATCGCATTCATAATAAAAAGAGAGGAAAATCATGTCAAAAATTAAGGCAAAAACACAAACACGGCAACACGAAATAAAATAAAGTCAAGCCAAAACACACCAAACAGTGGCTAAATGACTGAGCGCCAATTAAATAGTTGACAAATTATAGAGGTGGCCTAAAGACAAAAACCCTCATTGCAACAAACACACATGCACACACACACACGCATGGGTTTAGTTGAAACTCTTGTTGCTCCAAAGAGGAGCAAAACAATAACAAAGACGAGTCAGTGATCAGTTTTTTGTTTGCTCTTGTTTTTGTTTTTAAATTGGTATTAAAAACAATTAATTTTGAACACAAAAGCGACAGGACACCACCAACAAAAACTCACTGAATATTGTAAAGAACAAAAATCATGTTTTAAGCCTATAAAAACTAATAAAATTAAGAATAATAAAACGAGGCAACAACTCCAAAAACAAATGGCAAAATAACAAAAATAAAAAAGTTAAACAATCCACAAAAACTAAATAAGTTGCCATTAAAGAAATCAACAAAAACAAGAAGAAGAAGTAAAATACAACAAACAATGGCAAAAAAGTAGACGATGTCGCATGAACAAAATACTGCTTATTGCTTTATTGTAACAACTGAAACGTGACCCAAAAACAGAAGATTGTTGCAAGCAACGGACAGACAGGCATACGAGTACAAACATGTGCATTTAATTTTTAAAAGTTGCCAACCAAAATGAAACAATATTGGCAACATTAACAAACAGCAGATACCTAAACAGACAACAAACGAACAACTAAACAAAACAAAAAAAAGGAGAAAACAACATACAATCAACACAACAATTTGGTAGCAAATCAGCAGGAAATTACCGCAATTGGTTGTTTTTGATCGAATATCGGCGACAATCAATCGATCAATCCAACTGATCAATCTCAAAAGTTACAAAAAAAAAATCAAGCAAAATAAAAAATATCTACAAAAACACACAGATATACACACACATAGAATTAAACTTAAAAAGCCAAAAAAAGATAAACATTGAGATGGCAACCAATCAATCCATTAGTTTGGAAAATGTTTATGCAACTCATTTTATGAAAGAGTGTGGCAGAACATTAATGTTACAATAATAATTGTAATAATTGGATTTTACTCGATTCGATCAGGCAAATGCAGTATTTCGACTAAACATTTGACTTTCAAATCAAATTAAAATAAAATATGGAAAAACTCAAGAAAATTGGCCATGAAGTAAAATAGACAAATGGTAACAATGCGATTAGTTGTAACAATCATTAGATAAACATTAAATTGGTAGAGATAGAGGATCTTCTTTTGTTGAAATTTAACAAAAAAAAAAAAAAGGAATTCACTTCGTAATAAATAGAGTTCAAAGAGAGAAGGCTTGCAAACACAATGTTGTTCTGTTCTGTTGTATACAGAAAACTTCTCAATAATTTTATTTTCGAAAAATCCCGAAATATTTGTAAGCATACGGCGTATAGCGATAAGCATTCATTGGATATGTAAGTAAAAACCCAGCGAATTTTGTCTCGCTTCAGCAGTTCAAAAGGATTCCATGAAAAATGGCTCAAAACTGAAAAATGTCTCCAACCAAAAATTAAAAAATAAATATTTTGTGGCTATTTTGCAGTTTGTGATCAGTTTTCATTTCACGGTCAGAACACAAAAAAAGTTAAGTTGTTATCAAAAATTTATTTTACACTAATTTACAGATTAATATAGACTTCGCTTAGAAGTGGGCTTTCAATACTTCACATCAACTGTAAACTACATAAATACTCATATGAATACAATTGTATGTGTGGACTTCATAAATTTTTGCAAAAAACAAGAATGGTACAAAAGAAAACTCCATTGTTGCGGTATAGCCCTGGCTAGTGATCTGTTATGCGGGCATGGTTTCTGCCCAAGGTATTTGTACACATATTTGATCGTGAACTTTCGCGAATACGAATATCACAGATACATTTTCTGAGCAAAAAATATTGGATTCTATCACATCAACTTTAAATCGGATTGTAATTTTACTCTGGAAAGATTCCCGGAGATTTTAAGCTCAAAATATTCGCGATAAAAATTGTAATATTAATTCTATCAAACTGTTTATTTGCGGAAGTACTAAAGCTTTAGTGAAGTTTTGAGCTTTATTTAGATTCTTAATTTTATTCATTTTATTTTTTATAAAAAATTTATAAAAAAAAAAAAAAAAAAAAAAAACAATGACCTTAAACTTAAGAAAATTAAGAATCGAAATAAATTTATAAATATCAAAGGGAATTAAGAACCAATAGTTTTGAGCTTTTTTCACTAATATTTTGTATGAAATATTTCATGTTGCACTCCATATTATATCAGTCCATCATGTCTATATGCTGCTGAACTGTTTAAATGTCGTTTTTTTTCTTTTCTTCTCTTCTTGCTACTGTTGGGTGCTGACTTTTTTCATTTTTCGTAGAGACAAACGAAACCATGGACGGATGATGATGATGCATTCCAAAATGACAAAACAGTTAAAAAATAATTAATTGCGTTACCTTAAATGGTTAAAAGCAAGTTTTTTTTGCTTTTGTTAGCTGCTGATGTTGCCTAAGCACTGGCTTTGTTTTACTCTGGACATTTTCGATTTCGATGTTTATTTGTTGTAATTGTATCTGCTGAAGTTGGCTAAATGGCTGGCAAAGTTGCAAGTGTATATTGCAAGCTGCAACAACATAACAACAACAATTTGCGCATTGACATGTGTGTTTATTTTTCTTTTAGGTTTTGTGTTTTTGTTGTTGTTATTTTTTTTAGGCAAGAATTAAAAATTACTTTTGGTTTCCAATTTTATTGTTTGTAGCAACCAGCTCTTTGGGGGAATGCGGCCACTTTAAGTTTTTTACTAATAGCTGCAGCATTTTCTTAGCAAAGTCCGTACATACTTTCATGTGCATTCGTCAAACTCCTCGTACTTCAGTCGTACTACTTCTGTAGCTATTTGGAGGCATTTTTAAATTTATCCTGCTGTGGGCCATTTTTTGTTAGCACCTTTTTAACAAATCCATTGGCACATTGGCCAAAGCATTTTATTGTGTCTCTGTGTTTTCTTTTTTTCGCAGTTCTCCTCTGTGGCCAAATAAAACTGCCAGCATTTGTATTTATTGGTAAATTGTTTTTCGTGTTGTGCACTGTTTTTCTTTAATTTTTTTTTTATTGGATTTTAACAAGGAGCGAGAAAGTATGTCAAGTAAAACCAGGCATAATGACAAATGAACAAATTTTAGCTAATCCAACAATATAATTTAGTTTAAAAAGGCTGAAAATTAAGAAAACAAATAGAATTACTGGAAATTATTGAAGTTTTTACATAAAATAAATTGAAGTGCAGTCAAAATTGTTCTTACGGAATTTTATTCTACTTTTCTATACTTTTCTTGTAAATCTTCTTCCCACATTGACATCGACAACAACAACAACAACAATAAAACAATATGTTGCGTTCATTGTAACTTTATCGCGAGAACAAATTAAACTTTTAATTTAATTTAAGCATCTCATTTGTTGCATCACTATAAATCACTCAAAAAATTTCAATCAGCCCACGTAATAAAAAAAGGTACAAAAGAAAATAAAAATTTTTTTCAACATTGATAAACTTTAAAACTATTGAAAATTGACAACATTTAAAATGCTTCCAGATTTTATTTCTATCCAGAAAACGAATAACAGCTACAACAAGAACATTATCATAGAATCAAACTACGAATAGCTCTAAAATAGTTTAAGCACCAACAACATGAACAAAAACAACAACAATAATAAAAAATCGATATCAACAACATCAGCAATAAAACCAATTGGGCCGATAACAATCGATGTGAAATCTAATCAAATTTAAATATTATTAGTTGATGATGACTTCCACGAATTTGTAGCTGTGGAAAAGAACCATGGAAAAGATGTGAAATTAAAACTCAACACAGAACAAGGAATGAAATAAAAAAAAAACAAATTTAACGGATATTTAAAACGAAGAAAACGAAAATTCAAGGCAGCAAATAAAAATAAAACAACATTAAGAAAATTGTTTAAATAATTAATTTTTTAACTAATGAACAGAACAGTAAAACAGTCAATCGAATCAGTAACTATAAAATGCATATCAAACAACAATACGTAGGTCGTGCCAAAAATTTATTGGCTGTAAAATGTTTGTAAATCAATTGAGCTCTTTTTTTAGCAGGATTGATAAAAATGGTTTAAATGAAGTATTGTCATGAACACTATTTTATATTAAATTTTGAGGGTGGTGTTGGCTGAAGTGGTTAGCGCGTTGACTACTAAGCAAACAATGACGTGGGGCCTGGGTTCAAACCCTGGCCAGAGCAAGTCAATCAACATCATTAATTTATGTAATGTACATTAGTGAGACATTGTATTAATTGTTGTCGGACTATTTAAGTGATGAAGGCATAGCACTGGTCACTAAAAAACTGTTCCGACAGCGATTGGTGATGTTCTAAGCTAATGTACACAACATCGCCCTCCTTCGTCGGTTAGCAGAAACATCGGCGAAGTAAAACAATTAATAAAATGCCTGCCCATACAGCTTAACAAAGTTAATGAGTCTACCTAACACCGGAGACGCCTCAACACTGCTATAAAAATTAACATAACGCGCAAAGCAGAGTTGTAAAAGAGTTAAGCCTTCTACATTTTCAACATCTATCTTTTCTACTCTATCCCTCTCTCTGAGTTCCGGCACAATGCACTGCATACGTAGGGGCCATCCTGGTCCTAATTAAAAAAAAAAAAAAAATTAATGTTGCACCCATGTGCGTAAATCACTTCGTTAAAGGCAACTTTTATTTAAGAACTATTAATTAACTTTATACACAATAAACTTAAATTGTAAACTTCAATTATACAACTCGATTTTAAAACCAATATGATTCAACTGCATCCAGTTGTGGGGCACTGAAAACCGACAAACTGAGTTCTACATTATAGAGGCCACATGCAGCTCAAAAGCATCGAGACCTACTCATCTCTCAGCCGTACACGAGAGACGTAAGACAAACTAATATATTGTTGTTAGCATTGGCTAACGTGAACTCCGCGGACAGCCAACGTTTCCTCAACAAACATTTTAAACAACAACTTTACTAAATACAACCACAAGGATGAGGTTAAAGTGTAGGAATGAAATTGAAGAAACAAAAAAACTTAAAAAAGGAGAAGAATCATTGATTCAACTAAACGATACACTATGTTTCGCCTAAATAGCATTTCTACTAAAATTCCACGAGGCCAATTAAAAAATACATTGGAAAATAACAACAACACTGAGAACAATACAATATACAACTTTGACTACAACAACTAAATAAAACATAAAACAAAAAAACGAATGGCGATAATTTACCTACATCATCAATGGGTTTGGGTTTTTTATTTACATGCAGATGTTTATCTTTTTGAATGAATTGTGATTGAGTAGTAGTGTGTGTGTGTTGGAGTAGAGTAGTTCGAGTGAGTGGTCGATGAAGTGGTTGAAAATACCTTTGGGTGATTCTGAAGGTTTGCGTTGCCTTAAAACACACAGATGAAGAACAGGAAAAATGTCTACGTAAGAACGGTTCTGATTTCACAGCAGGCCATGTGACACATTTCGAAACGTTACCTTTCTACTGTTGTGGAAAGAAACAACAAAAACAACAGGACAACAAAGCAGTAGCAACAAAGCAACAAAGGTTCAGGTGATGTTGTTGGGTTTTCGTTAAAGGATTTTTATCAGCCACCAAATTGAATTTTCCCTCATCTTCTTCCTCCCTGATTCAATCAGCTCGTTTGTGATATCAAAACACATTTAAACGATTCATAATTAGAAAAACAGATTTTTGTGTTCAACTTAAATCCATCCACATACAAACATACAAACATACACACGAGTACAGACATATTTTTAATTTTGTTTTTGTCTGTTTTGTATAAAATTTAATACTTATGCAACGATGTGTGGCACTGCCACAATTTAATCGATACATGGAAATTGTAAGAAGAGAATAAAAAGCAGAAATGCAGGAACTCAACACCACCAGGTAGGTGCTTAAATTAGCATATGACAACGTTGTCAAACGATAAAAACATCCTCCTCTACTATGAGTTTGTGTAAGAAGCACAAAAAAAAAAAGGAAAAAGAAATTAACAAGACAGATTTTCAATTCGTATACAACGAACGACACGACTAAATATCAGTTTGCTTAAATGACTGCATACGAGTGACTACATTCCCATAACGCATTCAGTCAGTCCTCTTTGTCGTCAGCCATTTAAGTGATACAACGTTGAGGAACGCATGTTTTTTGTAAATGTCATGTGAATATATCACAACTCCGGGAATGGTTTAATAAATTCTTAATATAATCACCTTTAAACTGTATATTAATTCTCACCTTTAGTTTTAGTTAATTTTTTTTTATATAAAAAAATATACTGGTTGGTACCTTGGAAAATAAAATTACATAAAATCTTAACCCATTAACAGGGCGATAGTATTAAAAAAGTCCCAATTAAATTTTTTGAAATATATAAATAGTTTATTGTTTGAGATATTCTCTCAATTTTTTTCGATCACTCTGCTTAGAACCTTGAATAAGATCAGCTTTAGCTGGCGAGTATAGTTATGGCTGAAATTTGATCGACTTTACGAGGATTATACGAACTTTACATACAGCTCAAGAAAGGGAATAGGCACGACCGCTGGTGTCTATATATTATTACAGTAATTAGATAATAAGTGGAGCAAAACATTTCTGGATAAATGGTATTCCAAGAACTACATGGCTAAAACTTGACTTGGGAAGATCTTAACCACAACTGGCAATGAATAGGAATGTTTTAGGATTCAAAAAGGTGCGTACACTGGACATTGCTCAGATAGAGCGTTCACTTGAATGTGAGAGAATTTTACTTCCGAATTCTGTTGGATTTGCTTATCATGGCTGAAAAGATGCAGCCAGGTTATCAGTGATACCGCGAAGTATTCAGTGGTTGAAAGACTTGTTTTCTGGGAGTAAACGAAGTTAAAAATATCAATAACAACAGGCTGTAGGGCATCTCAATTAATTCATTGGAGTCTCCGTGTGAAAAATAGCAGCATCGCTTAGTATATATTAATTGCCTCAAAAGTTTTCCCCTCTGGCGCTTGAATAACAACTGAGTGCTGATTTTCTTGAACATTTTTTGCCGTGGAGGTCTTTATTTCTGGTTTAAAGAAAACGCGTAAAAATGTAGTACAACTGTAAGAAATGAGATTATTTTATCGCAAAATCCATAAGAAAACGCAAATGAACACAATTGCGATTTTCATTCAATACAAACTGTACGTTTCAAAAAACCGATCATCATGGATCCTCTGAAAAATTAAATTTTTGCTGGTGTACGGAAATCGTGATTTTATCACTTGTTTTGCTAATACTCCCAATTTAATGAATACAATCATAATTGCTAAAGGATTTCACGATGAAACCCGCTGGAAAAGTATTTGTTATGACACAAGATACTTATCTTGATGAAAACAATTTAATGTCTAGAAACTAAACGGAGGTTATCGTTTCGAGGTCATTTAGGAAAAAGCCATAGCGAAAGAGGCTTTAATTATTTGGAAAATTTTTCCGTGTAAGTTTTTTCGATATAATTTTCTGAGCTACAAAAATTACATATTTAATTTCATCTGAAATATCTCGTCCTTTGTATGAGTAGAAAAATTGGAAAGGTCTTCCAAGTCCCATCGAGGTTCTTAACTGTTTAATTTATCGTTCAACCATTGCAGCGCCAAAAGTAATATTAAACGAAAACAAAATTTTATTTTATTGAAACTGTTTCTGTTTATTTCGTACACCAATAAATTTTTCCATTAATTTAAAGTTTTTTTCGCTGATGTCGCTCAACTTACATGTATGTGTGTTTGTGTGTGCAATCAGTTTGTAGTTTTAACTTTAAATTTTTATTTCTTCAATATTTATTTATTTATTTAGTCTACAACATGTAAATTTAGTTCCAAGTATTAATTACTTTGGCTTCCGAAATTTCAACGCTAAAACAGCAACAACAAGTCGAACAAAACAAAACAACAAAAAAAAAACTCATATTCATTTACATTTTTATGTCATTTTCATTAAACAAAACACAAGAAACTTACAACAACTGACTGAATTAATTGACGAGACGACGCAAAAGAAATGAACCGAACAAATTTATTTGATTGTTCACAACAATAGTTTTGTTTTAATTTTTGTTTTTTAATTTTATCATTTAAACCAATCAGATCTTTTTGGAGTATTGTTGTTTCTTGATATAAAAATGTTTGGTTCTTTTGACTCTAATCAGTTTTGCTTAGTGTGCCCAAATTATTTTCAATTGAAAATGTTATAAAAAAAAAAACAATCTGATAATTTAGTTCCCATCAGCCGTTACGTGGGTTAGACGAGAGTTGTATTAAAAATCTATGGACCAATCTCTGGACTATAGATTTTCTAAGCAGGTTTTAATTTCTTCTGAAAAATTTACCGATTTGTCTAAATACTTTATTGTTGTTAGTTAATAATTTGTTCAGCCATTCACGAACAGATTTGTATTTAACTAAATGATATTTTAATAAAAATAAGTTCTTTTTTCTGTTTATAATTAATACTAAGAGTATCATAATGATGATCATCATCATCGTCATTCTCGTTGTCCAGCATTGTTATTATGATCATCTTAATCATTGATCGTAATTAATTTGTCAGTTATAATATTTTTAAATATTTCTCATAATTTAACTTCTGTATTCCATTTTCAATTCTTGTTTATTGAATTTTATTTTATTTGCTTCGTTTTGTTTCTATTTTTTTTTCTGTGTTTAAACTTTAGATTATCAGGATTTGATAACTTTATTTTATAATTAATAATCATCTTTTTATTCGCTGTGTTGTTTTCTGTTTATTTGATAATTAATATTGTCTGTCTGTCTGTCTGTCTGTCTGTGGGTTTTCGTGTTCTCCAAAATGTCTACAAATTATGATTTGATTAAGATTTTTTGTCACTATATTAATGTTTATTTCTTAATTATGTTTTTATTTTGTTTATTATTATTTTTGGGTTTCTTTTTTCGATTCCCAAGAACTCTGCATGTGTTTTTCAAATGCAGTTCATATCATGATGTTTTGTTATTAATTCTTTTTTTCTCTCCCTCAATATGTATTCTTATTTAATATGTTTGGTTGTGCTTTTAAGACAAATTATATTTTATGTCTTCTTATCAAAATCTAAATGTCAGCTTCTTTTTAAAATTTCTTAAACTTCGTGGGATTGTCTCTATTTTTTATGATGGAAGTTTGATTGCTTGCCCAAAAGCTTGCATTTATAGTTATTTTGATCATTAATTAGAAATAATTTTGGGAGTACGAAATAAATAAGACGCATCACATACTTCAAGCAGAATATTAATCGAACTGTTCAGTGCTTAATTATTTCTGTACACAAATATATGGTTGAGCCAATTATATAATTTACTTAAATAAGCTTATGTTAGCCAACCTTGAAGCTCTTTTTAATATTATTTGCCATATAATTCTTGTATGTAAAAATCGTTTTTTATAATGCCATGAAAATCGTATGTTTGCTAGAGAGAACAGTTTTTTAATATTTTTACTGATTTACCTACAACAAAGATTATCAAAAGTCTAAGAAAACTTTCAACAGGTACATTTTAAATTTAGTTATTCTTCAGTTTAACACAAATTTTATTTTGTAATCAGAAAAGTAGGCGTGGCGTGACTCTTGCAAAAAATGCAAATATTATAATAATACTAGAGATCAACATTTTTATACTTACAAAATGTTTTAGAGTGATTTCTTCTCTGATCTGAGTTTTGAAGGTAAATAATCCAAGAATGTATGTTTTGATATTATTTATTAGTTGTTTTATTCTGAACCCATTTAGTAAAGCTTATTTTTTATTAAAAATACTTGTAGCTTTCAAAGTTCTTAATATTTTAGGAAATTGATTTTAATCAATATTAATTGACCTTGAAAAACCAGCTACTCGGTATTCTAGATTATCTTTTATTAAATTTAAAGGTTGTATTTTCTAAATCCAAATTAAAAACAATAAAAATTTTAATATCACTTGAAAAAAAGAATTTTATTGTTAGTAGCAATTTTTGTTGTTGTTTCATTCATTTGTTATCAAAAAATCTTTTGAAAATATTTTGCATTTTTATTAAAAACAAATTAATCACACCTAACAAATTTGTCTACGCTAATAAAAACACACAAATAAATATATTATTAATTAAGCAAAAACACAAACACGAAAAAAATCTCCAACCATAAATAAAAAAAAAAACAAATAATAAAATAAAACAATTCTTTTTTAACATTTAAAAAGGAATAAATATTTTGTATTTTAAATGCAACTTTTTTTCTCTTATTTTTTGTATTATTCGTTTCCACGTTTATAAATCCATTGTTGTGTTTAAGTATTTATTTGCATGCAAATTGTAATCAAAATTAATTAGTGAATAATTTTATTGTTTAACAAATGATCATGAGAACGATGATAATGATGATGATGATGGCGACGATGGAGACGACAGAAGAGCAGAGCTGCTTAAGTGGAGCGTGGAAATACAAGACGACTTGTCTTGAAATTTAACTCAAAACTCGATTTATTTATGAATGCCAAAAAAAACTATTTTTTTCACTATCGTCTTACTTAATTCATTCCATTTGTATGGGTTTCGAACAATTTACATAAATGAAATATATTATTTAGCAGTTCAATATATTTTTGGTGCTTAAATAAACAATTTGCATAAATTTAGCCACCATAAAAATGAGAACAATCCGAACCAGCCAAAAGCAACAAAAATGTCAAAATCAAGCCAATTAAAAAGAGAAATAAGTTTAACATATCAAATTTATAAAATAAATTAATTATTTGTGTGAGTTGTGTAATCGAAGATAATTGTTTGATATGAAATTCTTAAGTTGAAATATTTGAAATTCAGGAAAATCTGGTTTCAAAACTAATCAATTCATTAAACACTTGAATTAGATCATTTTAGTTCTCATGGATTTCGAATGCCAGCTAATCAAGAGAAATTTTGTGTTACTCACAAAAGTCAAATGTGTTTGTTGTTCCTAAATTATATGCGTCACTCACTAAAAGTTGATTCAAGTTAAAACATACCTTATGCTCCTTGACTATAAGCGAATTTTAGTGTTCACTAATCATAATGGGCTAATCTATTCTTTTTTTACCGGCTTCTTGGCGAACATGTTCCGAACAAAATAAGCTTTTGCGAATAAGTGAGATATTTATTTTTTGTTTTTGGTATTTCTCAAAGCTGCGTGTTAAAAGTCATTTATTAGTTTTATTTTAAATTAAATTTTAATTAATTAGAAAAACACATGAAAATAAATGTTTGCACAAATAATCACAATTTAATTAGTTATATTGGTTGGTGTAAAAAGTAAAGTTCTTAGGCAATAATATTTAAAGATATTTTAACTGAAATTTAACTTAAAATATTTCTATGGGATTATTAAATTTAATTAATGATCTTAAGAGATCTGCAACTATAATTTATTAATAAATTGAAATAATCAAAATTTAATTGAAAAATTATATTGAGCGAACTTGAGTCGTAATAATTAAAAATACTTTTTTATTAAATACTATTCAGCTTGTCGTTGAACACATACTTTTAATTTATAACAAATTCTTATTTTCATATTCTTTTAAAATATGTAAAATAAAATGTCTCTTAATATAGAAAAAATTGTATACACTATTCGCAAAAATATTCCGCTGTTTAATATGGCTTCCTTTCAGCAAATCGTTGGCCATTAAATACAGAATCTTTATCTCTAACTTGCAATTTGACACAATATCTAGCCTATAGGTTTGACCTTTAAGCTTTATGTGAAAGAGACTTGTCAAGTGACCAATTGACATATTAAGAAACTTAATAATAGATTGTAGGAAACTTGTCCTTTGGGTGTCCCTTTAGCACTGGCCAACATGTTCTAAGATATATCTGTACAACCCTCACAACTTGAGGATTAACATTAGCCATTGGACAAATATGATAATAATTAATGCAGAAGCTAAAAAAAGGAAGTTACAATCTGGCGCAGCAGTTAACTAATTACTTTTCTTATTAGTTTCAGCAGACAAAATATGTGAAATAAAATTGAAAAAAACAAACTCTTAAATCATGTTTTTGTCCTTTTGTCATACCTCTGCCGAAATTTTTATTCATATTCATTCCTTCATATTTGAATATATTACATTCACTCAACTGTGACTGCCTTTTTATTTTGAACTCTAAATGGTTGTTGTCGTGAACAAATACTTTCATATAATGGCACAAGTTTATTTTATACAATACGAGTTACAAAATAAATAGGTAACACCCATTACTTTAATTACTAAAATAACACTACCCAAATTACTAAACTCTTTACTCTCATGTTGCAAAAATTGTTTCCCTCACCTAATAGTTTTAATTAACTTACACTTTGTTGGAAAAAAGAAAAACAAACAAAAATACTAAATAACTGCAAGTATTTTTGTAAAATATTTGTTTCGTTTATATTTTTATTATTTTCCTAATTAAATTTCGTAAATTTGTCATAAAAAATTTTTAAATTATTTTAAAACGATCCTTAAATAGTCGACTTAAAATTAAAAAAGAAACAAAATAGTAATATGAAATACAACAAAAAGACAACGTTTAGCATTCCTTATTTGTTGCAAATTATAAAACATTTACAAAGTTTTTTTTGTAATTTTTGTACGACTACAGCGAGTATTTGTGGGCTCAAAATAGTCACAAACTATTTACTCGCACACAAAATGTTGCCAACTATTAAACACACACACACAACAAACACCTTATACGTTGTAGCGATCGTCTTTGGATCTATTTGTAATTGATTGTTAGCGTTTATGTGTGTGTGTGTTTAATTTTTGTAAATGGAAGAGCGATCGTACAAGTTAATACTAAAATATCTGTCTATAAGTATGAACGCTGTAAGTGCTGGTTGCATGAATTACCAAAAGTTTAGTTGTTTCTTGTTTTTTTGCTGGCATGACGACATCGACAATGGCGATGTGTACGATGCGACTCCAACAAACTTTTGGCAGAACCACCAAAAACAACAACTTGAAATAACAACAAACAAAAACAAGTATTAAGCAATTACAAATTAACTTAATTGCCAACATTTTATTTGCGATTTTCTAATGCAAAATATTTTAATTTAGACTAGATCGTGACATTAATTGTTTTCAACAAAAATTGCAAATATATACTACATACACACAGCCACTTAAAGAGGGAACAACTACACTTTGCACTGTAACTGTAGATATTTGCGTTGCAGTAGCAAACGTACAAGTTTATATGCACACATTTGTGTTAGTAGAGACAGTTTTTGCATAAGCAGAAGCATAGCAGCGATATAAAGTTTGTTGTCGGATAGTTTTGCATGTTGCGCATGCGCCTTAGAGAAGCCAACAAACGATATTTTTACAATTTTACAAAAAAAAAAAAAAAAAAACTTACATGCAAACAATCATTCTCCCCCTGGTAGATATTTAAGAACAAATATTGTGTGTGTATTATGGTTGGAGTGGTGGCACAAAAGCGATCTTAAATGTTATTGTTGGGTTTTTCGTTTAATTGAAAAACATCTACACATAGTAACAGTGGATCCCATATAAACAGTTCGACATTCGATCAACTTAAAATGATCGAGGATATTTTATATAAATCCAAACAAATGTAAAGCCGTAACCATTTGATAAATACCAGTATGCACATCGAACGTCGTAATAAATTTTAAGCAGATAAATTTAATTAACGATGTATTGAAATTAAAAAACTTTCACTTTGTTAGACTTTTGTACAAGAACACCCAAAAAGTGGAAAAAGTTCTGAATTATTATCTTTGCAATAGCAAAGTTCTACAAACACACTTACGTATATAAAGTTCTATTGTAAGAATTTTTTTACAAACATTTATATTCATGATGTGCAACTTTAAACGGTTATATCCTTCGAAATACTGAAGTGATCTTAGCAAAATTCATGTTGTGCACATCTGTGAAGATACATATACAACGTGGTATTTCTTTAGTCAAAATTTCGTGTACAATGCGTGCATAAATTGCAGCACAAAAATGGTCTCGCCTATTCAATATATAACTTATGATTTTTATTTTTAATTGGCAGTATGCCATGTTCCGCTCCTATCATATTTGATAAAGTGTGGTACATATTAGGGATTTTTATCCAAACTTCTTGCTTCTGATGTCGGTGATACCTTCTCTTGATGCATATTGAGAAATATACTAGTAGTTTTAGCTGAGAACTTAACAAATGAGATCATAGTTTGTTTTGAAATATGTCGACCGATTGCAAGAGATAGCAAAGAATCCTTCACATGTGACATTAAGTATCATGTTGGTATAGTTTCTCTCGGTGTAAATTCAAAGCTCAAATCAATGCTTGTGGATATTGATAAAAATTCGAATTCAATCGCTAGTTCATTCAGCAATCTAACACTAAGTTGCTTACAAATAAAGTTTCTAATTAAAAAAACAAAATAAACTCTACAAATAATTTTGAAAATTGCACAATTAGATATGCGATTTTTTTTCATTACAAAAATAAATTGCTTCCTTATTAATTGAGTAGTTAGTCATCATTTAGTTTTTACGTTAATTTGTTGCTTGTTGTTCGTTCTTATTGCAAACAAAATCAAGACAAAAACATTTTTAACATTTCTATTTGTTAAATAGTTTAACATTAAACGTCGTGTTGCAACATTTTTTTTTTTTTTTTGGATTTTTGTTTTTTTCGATTTCTACAAACAACATCCCTGGCTCTCTTATCTTTTGTCTGCATCAGTGTGTGTTCAACTTGCTATTTAGTAGTGACATTAACTGCTGCTGCTGTTGCTGCTGCAGCTACAAAGAGTACTTTTTTCCATGTAGACGACGCAATTCTTAGTAGTTAAAGCAGCTGAAAAATTGCCAACAGTAGATTCTGTTGTTGTCGTTGTTGTTGCTGTTGGTTGTTTGTTGCAAATAAGTAGATTATCGCTTGCACTTGTAAGTATTTGCCTTTCCAAGGTGTCAACACCTCTTTCTCACAAATCTGTTAAATTAATTTGTTATTTTTAAATTTCCATGTACGAGTATGAGTATGAGTGTGTGTGTTTTTAGTTTTTCCTAGATTTATGTATTTTAATTGGAAACGTCCATGATCACAGTTGCTTCAAAGTTATGGAAAAATGTTTTTTAAGCTTTTTCAGCAGCAATTCCCCTCTAATTATTTGTTACCTACCACAATTAAACAAATTTTAAGCAGCTCAAAATGGAACTGCATTTGCATTGAAATGTCAATAACCTGCAACATTTTACTTTACTCAGTTCAGTGGAAAAAGAGGTAAAGATACAGACACTGACTCGTACACATTAAAAACAAATTTTACCAAGAAATAAATAAAATGCATCACGAAAACCAATTAAGAGTCCAAACAAAATATCTATAAAAAAATGAAAATTACAAAAAAAAAAAACTCAACTTGACTTGTTATTAATTAGGGAGAACAGTAGCCGGATTAAAAGAACACACGAACGAGACAAATAAATATTTAAGAAAAAAAAATGCAAAATAAAAGACAGACGACACATTGAATACATCATTGAAGAATTATACCACTAATTTGGCAGCAATGAACGTTTGAATGAATTTAAATTGATACGAATAAATATTCGTACACTAAAAAGCTGTTGAAGAAGGGGCCATCAAGTCTTTCTCACTTTTGTGTTGCAACATTCCACGACATGATGAAATGTAAAAACAAAAGTTAGAGCAGGAAAAACAATATCATTTGAAAAAGGCTTTAAATAATTTTGTTACTTTAAGTTTTAATTAAAATTTCAATGTCGTCCCACTATGCAGTCTTTCTCACAAAAACAAACTTTCAATGAAAATTAATTCAATGATTTATTATTAATAAACTATTGTACAACAATTTTATTTTAAGGAAATAACTGTTAATTGCAGAAAGAATAGAAGAAGCGAAGATAAATTGCTTTTCGTATTTCCTGGCAAACAATTTCAAAAGGATTAAAGAAAAGTTTCAAATTACTCGTTCATAAACTATAACAATTCCAGAACAAAAACAAAAATTTGTAATTACAAAAAATTAAAATGGTACAGATAAAAAATCTTCTATTTGTAGCTTCTGGCAGCCAAATCGGCAGCATCTGAATAACACAACAGAGTGCTGATTGCTTGTCTTGCTGGCGGTCTGGTCTGTCTGCCTGTCTGTCCTACGCGGGTTAGAACGATTTTAGATTTTAATGACTTTCCTAATAAATAAGTTTTTTTCGTTTATACTTGTAAGTAGTGAAACAAATTGTGCAAAAAACTCTTTTGTACCGTTTTAAAATTTTTAAGCCATATACACTGCGAACCACTTAAATAAGGACCCAATCGTGTTCATCGAACTTCTCAAGATGCAGAAACTAAAGACTATAGACAAGTAAGGAGTGGTTTAAGCCAATACGATCGAGCTGTGGTGCCATGGAAAGATCCCTATTAAGCATAGAGCGTACAAACTTGCCAAAGGCCGTATCGCCAGCAGATATGTACTCGGCTTTCAGCGAAGACACTGTATACCGGATATGCAGAAAATCTTTAAACATTGAAACCGTTTTTATTAAAAAATTTAATTGCTTTCCTTCAAATCTCTCGAGAGGTTTATTATGAATGGTTTCCTGCACATACACACACAATCACACGTAATGGCAAAAATGTCGGGATCGTTATTCAATATTTAATTGCAAAGTTGCAACTTTTAACTTTGTTTTTTTGAAATTTTATTAAAGAAAATTCCTTTTTCTTATAAATGATTTTAATGCAAAAAAAATATCTTTCACAATTTGCTGCTAACATTTTAACACTGTAGTTTTGTTTAGTTTTTTTTTTTTTTTTTTTTGGTGCAAACTAAATAAATTAATGAACATTTTTCTTATATGGACTCATTGAATTTACACGACAAGTGTTAAATAAAACTTAATAAGTTAATAATAAAAAATCGGAAAAAAATACTTAGTTGCTTTATTTAGTGGTTTTAATTATTAATAAAACAAACATTTTTATTTATTTCACACAAAATCATTAACCAAAATAGTATTGTATGCAACACTTGTTTGTCTCGCTTAAACGTTCAATACTTTCCCAAGCTGATTGTCATCTTTTTCATCAACATGATCATCTTGTTAAAGGAGACACTTGTCTTTGTCGCGTTCGCCTCTTTAATTTTTATATTAAAAAAAATGTTTCTTTACCCCAAATCATAATACCAGTTTGTTGTTGGCATTTTTTTTTTTTTTTTTTTTTTTGTTGGCCTTTTTACATCAATTTAATTGTGAATTCCCATCATTGGTTTTATTGACAAACATCTGGAGGCTGGCGAAAGAAAGACAAACAAACAAACAATTTAATAGACAGCCGTTCACGAATACAAATTTTAGCACAACAACAACAAAAATGTACTTACTTCGAACATTTAGTAAAAATATCAAGTCATTCACATTTTGTAATTGTCTTAGAAATATTTAATGATGATGTTTTTTTTTCTTCCTTTGCATTCGTTCTGTATTTTTAGTTGTATCTTAAAATAATAATAAGTCTACACCAATTTCAAAAAATATATTTAGATATTGATTCCCAAAAGACTACGAGTATCGAACCACATAGTTTGTGATTCCAGGACATTTTAACTAAATTTATACATTTTTGGGGATTAAAATTATAAAATCTGGTAGGTATAAAGTTTAAAACTGGGTACTCTGAATGCTGAGACTACGTTTGAAATCTGAGTATTAAAAAAAAACCTAATTTTACTGCTTCCAGAAACGAGGTATCTTTATGCCGGGTTTTTGATTTTTACTTGATGCTTCCTTTCGGCAGCAATCTTTATTATAAAGGCCATACCGCCTGAAACGGACAACAAAAACCCAATCTCGGAAAATAAAAATTGTGTCTAGCAGTGCCAAAACATTTCATTAACACTTTTAGATTTATTATTTGAATAATTTTGTTAAATCCATTAACGATTCAATAATTAGCAAAAAAAAAAATTCTTTGTCTCTGTCTTTTTTAGAATAACGTTTAATTAATTGCGATTGCTGTCTTCACTATTTATTTAACCAATCTCAAGTTCTCTTAATATCAAAATATATTTTCCAAGTAGTCTAAATTGTTGCCATTTAAATAAAAATATATTAAAAAAATCTTTCAACTCTCTTCACTTATTGTAAGGAAACAGTGTAATTAAATTAAAACTGAATTTGATTTGCTTTCAATCGGTTGTCATACAGTTTTACATTGTAAACATATTCATTGATTTTTTTTATATTTCTGTTTTATTTTTGTCTATTTTTATTTATGTTTATTACATGTCATGTCATATGCTGTCATGTCATCGTACATTCATAGAATATTGGCAATTATTGATGGTGTAAAATGTTGTTGTCTATAGATGTTGATTGTGATTTTAATGGTGCAGTTGGCGATAATGAAGACTTAGTCAAGTTGCATGCGTTACGATGGCATGTAGAGCATTTATTTAGTTTTCATTAGGACAACAAACAAACATACAGCCAAACGAACAAACATGTAGAGGAGACATGAGAAAATTTGTAAGAAAATTTTCTTTTTCAATTTATGAACGGCAGAAGCTGTAAGTGGCAAAAACAAAGTCAGATCTTTTGAAATTTTATGAAGTTTTCAAACAAGTAGATTTTAGACATTTTTTTATCTTTTTGATGAAGATGCCATGTGTTGGTTGAGCGGACGAGATTTGCTTCGTAATATTTTGTTCACCACTCAAAATTTATTGGTCATTTTAGTTTAATACGCAAATGATAATTTTCAAATTTAATATTATTTTAACGATGAAATACTTATGGCTTAGCAAATATTGCAGGCATACATATGTCCGTAAGTCATGCACACATATCGTCATCTGAAAGGAAAAAAGACGATTGTTATTGATTTATTTTTCCATCTCTTCTAAACAAATATTTGAAAATATTGATAAGGCCCTTTTTGCATTTCAGATGACGATATATAAATACTAGTTATCTTTAAGAGAAATTTCTTTGATAACGGTTGAACCATTTTTGCGTCAATAAAAAACAAGCATTCCAGCTTCTAGACAATCAACTTTCATATTCAGAATCAGCCAAACTGCAAAATTGCTATTTTTGATAGGCGTATGCCAAATAAAAGTTTAAGTTCTCTCAAATTCTGGATGACATATTTATATTATATTGAGTAGGAATTCCAACATTTTTTTAATGCAGAAAGATTTACACCTTATCAATAAACCTGTGGCAAAAAGAAAAAATTACTTAAATCATATTTTATAATTATCTAGAAAAGCAGTTTAAAATATTTAAGTCTCTTGATAAAAGTGTAATCGCGTTGTAGTAAAAGTTTATCATTCGTTTCGATTCTTTTGATTGTTTAACACATGGTTCTGTCCACTATAACACACAAATTCAATTTGAAATTTAATATGTTATAAGATAAAATAAGATATTATTCCATATGGGAGCAGAAAGTAATTGTGCCTGAACTTCGTTAAAAATCGTTTAAAATAAGTAACACTTTGCCAAGTGATACTTTTGAATATGGAGAATACGATGGTGATATTAACTCAAAACCAGCTTATCTCGACATAAGCACTTTTTCCTTTTTGCCACAGATATTTTAGGGAATAGCAATATTTGCATTAATTAGCATTTCAACGTACGCAGCAGAAGACAGCAAAAATTTATTATGTTGAATTTGATCTGAATTCTTACACATACAAACTTAAAAAAAAAAAAAATCATACGAGAAGGGAAACGAAACTTGGGAAAATATCAAAAATAGTTTGGTGTACACAGATATTTTTTCGCGCCAGATTTAAAAAAAAATAAATTGAACTCTAGTTGATTTCGCTCTAGTGTGAATATAATAAATGCTTCCATCACAATATTAGCGACGTATTTAGGGACAAAACTTTATATCACAAATCCTATTTATTCTCAATTTATTAAACTTCAAAAAGATAGTGCACCGTTCAATCGAGTTTCTGTTTGTGAAAATTTTCTAGGAGTTTTAAAGTGATTTAAAATAAACTGATAATTAAATCAATTAATCATGGAATCGAAACAAATATTATTTTTTTTTATTTAAAAATGTGAATTTACAGAAAAATTATTTTTTCAAAAGCTGCTTATCAAAATCTAAAGTCAGTGAATATCGTAATCAAATCAATTACTTGCATGATCAAAACCATGTTAGTCTAAAAAATTTTATATCTCTTGGGTCAATAGAAATTTTTAATTTTATTGTAATATTCGTCGCAACTAATTCAGAGAAAATTCATTTGTCAACAAGTTTAGAATATTTTGTGAACAAAAGTATTTAACTTAAATATTTCTGAAATTTTAGTATTGAAATTTTTTTTAAAGTAATTGAATAATACCGACACCAAATACAATTAACTATAAATATTTTGCAATTGACGTCAGATTTTTTTTTTTAAATTGTTAATAAAATATTGCTTTACCTCCACAATAATAAATAACATTTTAGTCAAAAGAAGACAAACTAAAATATCTGAAAGTACCATATTCAAGTAAATTTGTTGATAAATTAATTGTTTCTTTAATTACTAAAGTAAAACCGATCAACTACATACTCGACACTTGCAAAATTTCATTACATTTAACTTTGTTTTCGATCACATGTCTAATTGATTCAATTACCGAAGTAAATTAAACTGTTTTTTGTTTTTCTGTTTTAAAAACTAAAACTTTTTCGTTTGCTTGTTAGTTTAAGCCATTTTGTTCTTAAAACAAATTTTGATTTAAAATTTCCGTTTTATTGTGAAGCCACTATTCTGGAAAACCAAAAGAGCCATATTTTAATAAATTTGTTTAATTTTATCCACACATTTTTTTCGGTAACTCCGACGGAAAACATATAAATTAACGACAACAGTTAATTAAGAGACAATTAACAAATTATTGTGAAAACAAGTTTATTCGATATCTCAGGTGTCTGGAATTTATTCGTACAATTAAATATATCAGCTGTTTGGAATGTTTAACATTCGTGGTGTTCTTTTTTTCTCCGATCGTTGGATACCTCAAACAGCTGTATGGCGTGTGAACGTGAAAACAACTGACATCCAAGTTCGACTGTACAAACTTAAATTTATTATCTCTTGTTATTGTTGTTGCATTTTTTTCCTTTTTTTATAATTATGGTAGTTAAATAAGGTCTAGACCGGTCTGTACTCTGCAATTTGATCTCTCTCTTTAAATAGTTGACTTTGTTTTAGTCGTTTTATTCTCTTATTAATAAACTGTGTTGAGTTTCCCCTAACTATTAGTGTGATAAACCAGTTTTAAGCTTCAGCCAAGTTGTTTGCTGCTTTTCAGAATAAAAACTTGTTTTAGTTATGTTTTTAACGCCCCCAGTTAGAGAAAAGGAGGAGCCTTTACCAACAACTTGTAATTGTGTTTAACAATGAAAAAAGAAACATTAGCAAAAACATGTTTAAGCACGTTTTTTTAAGTACGTTTTATTTCTTCTTCTTTTTTTATATTTAGCCAAGATGGTGTCAAAACAGCCAGCGCAAAAATGGTGGACAGTTTGGTTGTTGTGTTAAGTTTATTATAGATGGAGCAGATTGAATGTATTTGCAATGAATTGTATCGAATTCGGTTTCGAGTTTATGTGTATTAAGAATTATTTCATCATTCCTGGAAATTGAAATATATTGCGGCCCATGGCAGCCGATAGTTGGCCGAAAAACACAAGGAACAATAAAAGAAAATAATCAAAACACGAAATAAGACAGGCCATTTTTATTTATTTATTTTTTTTTTTTAAACAATGCCAACATGTTTGTAGGTATCAATAACTGAATATTGTTGTTTAAAACATTTGTTGGTATTTTGTTTTTATTGTTGTACTCGAAATTCGCGTTTAATTATCTCTATTCGCAATGATCATGATGGTTTCATTTTATTTCAGATGAATTCGTAGAAATATCAATTGGTTTGATTATATGGCATCGTTATTAAAAGGGAGTAACTAACACACACACATATATTCATACGGATACATAATACCCCCAATTTTTTGTAGTGCCAATAATGGCTGGAATTTTATGGTTGTCACATTGACAACATAAAAGAATACACAAACAATAACAGAGATATGTCAGATTTGACAGCTTCATTACTACAAAATCATTTGGTATGTATGTTCTTGTTTTTGTTGCTTGTTAGGATAAACGTATGAATGTATGCATGTATGTATGGATTTGTATTTGTTTGAACTTTTATTTATTTATTTAATGATTGAAACGGATAATTTATACGTTTCCCACATATTAAATAATGTTGGCCGCAAAACTTAATTGGTTTTTCTTTTGCTGCTGCTTCATAAAACACAACAAGAACAAAATGAAGATACTTTAAGATGTTTTCAGAAGAAATCTGCCAATGTTGTCTGTTGTAAAAGGAACTCTACACATCCAGTAAGTGCGACTAAATTAAGTGTTTTTCGTTACTCATTTTAAATTGCCTCACGCAAATTATGTTTAATCGTTCCGTTTTAATATTTTCTAAAACTCATGTTTAAGCTACCACTCTAACTACTCGTAACAACTACCTGCGTGCACAACACACATACATTCAGATTGAAGAAATTCTACTTCACATTTAATGTTTTTTTACTTATATTCCTCTGGCTTGCATTTTAGTGCATCCTTAACATCAATGTCGATCATTAAATGCTTTAAAGAAAATTATCTTGTTAAAATTACAAATAACATGAACTTGGATGGTCATAATATGTAAAGATTTTAATGGATTAACGTTTTAGAAGGTTTAAGAGCTTTTCATTTTTACAGTGGGCCCGAGCTTTTGCAATAATGCCAAACCAGTGATAGTTTTATATTTAAAATAATCTCCGTGTTAAACTACTCATAAAGTTTAAACTATTAACGATTAAATACTAATATTGAAAATTTCTGAAATGATTTTAAGCATATTTGTAAAATTGCCTTATCACCTTTACTCGCAAAAAACTTCTAAACTCTCTAAAAAACTACTCAGAGCATCCGGTATGAAGTTTAATCTTTTATATGTTGGCTTAGAAGATGATAAGAAGATATAATATAAATGAAATGTGCAAACAAGGTCCACCACACGAACAGCTAATGCTGAAACCACAAAATATTTCGTCAAATCTGTAGTTTAATGGTGATCGCGTGAGTTACTCTAAACTGCATACACAATCGGAATTATCGTTAAAAATTTACTAGAAATTTTGATAATTGAATTGTAAAAGGAAATTTAAAGCGTGGAAAATTGTTTCGCTGATAAATTTTGAGAAAAGGTTTGACTTGATTAAATTCATAATCATTGAATTTGTAAAAGGAAGATATAGAAATAAATAAAAAATTTTGCACACCACCACTATATATATAATGACGCGCAAAATAGAAAGGGACCTAAGGGTAAAAACCGGTTTTGTTCAGGAGAGTCATTTTAAAGATTTAAATACGTGTATCTTTGGTGTACCGTCACTTTCATAAAACGCGCATATCTCTGGGAGGGAACAGTTTTGGG
The DNA here is from genome assembly GCA_947311025.1 of Lypha dubia. Classification (NCBI taxonomy): domain Eukaryota; kingdom Metazoa; phylum Arthropoda; class Insecta; order Diptera; family Tachinidae; genus Lypha; species Lypha dubia. The sequence goes on along the minus strand of OX371260.1, from coordinate 3,746,413 downwards.
GCATCGGATCGGTCTCATTCGATGCTCAGATGTTGTCAACAATAAAAAAAAAGAAAAGTGAAAATTGATTTTTTACCCTTAGGTCCCTTTCTCTATGCTCTGTCACATATATATTTATAATAATTTGACAAAACTTGATAGTCCTTAGATAATTATACAAAATTAGAGAACTAAGAAAATATTATAACAGTGAAAAGAATATTTAGCTGAATAAATAAATAATTAAGACTTTGCATGACCTACCCAGCCTTGCCCACTTTCTTATTCATAATGTTGATTTGTCCACTATAACTTAATTTGTGTAAAAACTTTCATAAGAGCTTAATAAAACTAGTAGTAATTTGGGCATGGCACTGCACTCTTTACAACCCAAAATGTTGGATTGTAGCGTTAACTCAAAATGTCTGTATAGTTTCAAGACCTCATCAATAAGTAGAAATAATTGAAAAAGAAAATTTGTTTTATAAACGGCGGAGTTCTAAAGAAGCCCCTACAGGAACACAAAATAGATAAAATAAAAAAAAAAGATATGATTTTGTAATATAGAAAAAAAATAATCAACTGGTAGAGCAAAATGTTATATTCAAAGTGTATAAAAAATAATTCTCGTAATGCTTGCTCGTATAAGAAGTAAGTAAATGAGTAATATTTTACTGAAAACTTTTTAAGCCTCCAATACATCGCTCTATAGTTCTTTTTGTGGATTGCTTTGAAAAAAGGCAACAAACTCCCCATCAACGGTGAACTAGCGGGCTAAAATGTAATACGAAATTATTTGTTATAGAATTTAACTAAAAACTTTCAAAAAAAAAAAAACAAAACATTCAAACAAAACTTAACGGCTAATTTTGCAAGTATGAATTTATTCATTATAATTGAATTGAATAGATTTTATGATACTTTTAATAAATAAAAATTTAAAAATATTTTTTAAATTTTCGATTTGAAATCTAAAATCGAAACAACATTCACGATCACTGTTCTTGGATAATGACTACATTTGGTTTTTATTTTATTACCAACTTTTTAACTCCTTCAAAATTGGTATTTAGCTTCTATTAGTTTTGAAACGTTAAAAGGCATGTTTTGCGCTACAACTGCCTTCCAATCCAACCAAGATTTCAAATGATGTTCAGCACCCCTCAAGTTAATTGCTGTCTGATTTGATGGGAAACTGTAAAAACAGTTTTTAAAGCAGAAATTCGAATAAAACTCCTTCATTTTCTTCATGTTTTTTTTTTATTTTTTATTACCGCTTGCGAGGTTGTGTGCAAATGAAAAATTACCCCGAAAGTGCCTTGGTTGCACATTTAAAAACGAGCAATTTTGCAATTGTGTGCGTTTGTTGGTTGTGTTTTGTTCAGGTGTTTGTGTGAGTCAGTTAAAGTAATCCATTCGAATATATGTGTTTGTATGTACTCGTATGTGGAGTTCTGTTGAGATGGCAGTTTTATGTTGAAAACATGATTTTTATGCCCACTTTATTAGCAAAAGTTAAGGAGAAGTTTGGCAGCAGCGCTGATGTTGCAAGTCAGTAAAATAAGCAACGATGAATGCAACAACAATTTAATGTCTTAATTAATGTTTACAACAAAACAGGCGTCTTAAATCAGTTATTCATGACCTTTTTTTTTGCTGTTGTTTTGTTTTATTGTTGTAAAATTTATATTAACAAAATGGTGTTTAGCATTTGATAATAATATTTTACATTACATTTACAGGGTATTGTGTGAATAAGTGTTACTTTTATAACATCAGCAACAAATCGCATTTTGTCTTCATGAATACGAAAAGTATTCCAAAAGATTTTATCAGTCCACCACGTGCTACTCCTTTATATTTTCTAAGCCTGACTTTAATTGAAATTTATGTTCCTTTTGATGTTTGTGCTGTAAAAGGAGTTGTCTAAGTTTTTGTTATTTCTTAATAGGAGTGGTTAGTTTTTAAGTGTAAACTGACAATAGTTTATGGCTGTTTGACCATTTGCAAAACAATTTCATTGTCTAAATTTATTTAGTGTCTATTCTGTTTTTTTTTTCTCGTTAAAATAGTTAAACCTCCGGCAGTTGTCACTCCCTTTACATACCGACGTGCATATTTATTTTGCTAAGAAAAAGCAACAAACAGTTTGATTTGGTTTATTTATGTGCGTTTTAGATACTAATTGGCAGAAAGTTAAATCTTCATCTCTCCCCATTCATCCATCCATCTTTCTTTGTCCGAATGTCTGTCTACAGTTTTTCTTTATAAATAAATAAAGTTGTTAAGCGCCTGTCAAAGTCACAGTCACAATCTTCCATCTTGCATCTTGTCATTTGCCATTTAGAATGATGTATTTTATTTGCAACAAAATCTGGTTGCAATTGTTTTTGTTATTTAATTCAATTGATTTACATGTTGTTGCTACAGATACAGTTTTTGTGACAAATACCAATGAAAAAATTGAAAAATATTTTTTAATAATAAAAAAAATTGCTTTTGAAATTAAACACCGAATTATTACTCCTCAGAAATTAATTGTGTGTATCAAAATTTAATACAATCGATTCATATTTCGAGGTTGCTATAATTTATTAGTTTTATTATTAATTTTACCTACAAAAAGTGGCTTTTGGTCCATTCCTACTGAGGTTATGTTAAGCAGCTTCTTCTCACTGGGAGAGAAGATCTCTTTTTGGAATGCCGCATTTGGATACTAGATTCATTGATTGTCCTACGCGAACAGATGACTGACTGAGGCACTATTATCAATTCTGATTCTTAGAAGTTTTTATTATAGAGGGTACCGTTTTGACAATTTATCTCTGTGATGTGAAATACTCAGCTGTACAATGCGATGGCTTTCCTGTTTTTCAATGAGTCTACCATTGATATGGTCCATTAGTCTCCCTTTTAACTTATTTAATATCGATATTTATATCAAAAAGGATCAGATTATTGTGAAATGTATTATTTTCATCGATCGAAGTTAGTCGAACGATATGGGAGGAATTGATATCGTCCAAAATATTTTTGACCGAACGATAGATGGCTGAACAATAATCAATCACAGCTGGTTGTAAGGACCCCACTGAGAAAGAAAGCACTGTAAATTTATTTTTCTTTTAATAGAAATTATGCTGGAAAACTTAAGTACGAACAACACTAAATTGCTCTTAGAGACTCATGCAACATCATTTGAGTTATTTCGATTTATTAGAATTAATTTTTTAATCAATTTGATTTCTTATTAACAACTGGCGCCAAATTACGCCACTCGATAGCGATCAAAATATCAATACAATTTAAATTTAAATTTCGATCTAATGCCGTAATTTGATCCCTGAAACTGTACGACACTCACCGTTCGTAGGAGACTCTTCTCTTTCGAAAGTATGAGCTGTTAGTATATTTTCTTAGAGTTTTATTGCAATGCGGCAATGGCTGCTTATCTGATGGGCATCGGTAACTCTGCTCGATATGTTGGCAACGGGCATTCATCGATCCTGAATACATTGTCCTGCAGAAAGCTGTTAGGGATGTCAAGCGACATGATAACTTGTGAACTAAGGTTCAACAGGAGATTCAATGACACAATTCCGCTTAGGGCCACATGGGAGGGTAATGGTCCCTCTGTGGATTCCAGAAGTTTATGTTGGTATACGGATGGATCCAAAACGTTAGATGGAGTAGGCGCTGGAGTCTGTGGACCCAGCGTGAAAATCGCAGTACCCATGCTAAGTGGCCCACGGTATTTCAGGCGGAAATACAGGCGATCACCAAATGTGTTCATATTAATTTGAGCAGGCGGCCATATAGTTATCTTTTCCGATAGTCAGGCAGCCCTTAAATCCCTATTTTCATGGGAATTCCGTTCTAAGCTTGTTTTAGAGTGCTTTGACTCACTACAGAAGCTATCGATTCGGAACAAGGTTTCCATATACTGGATACCTGACCATAGCGGTCATCCGGGTAAAGAGGTAGCGGATGAATTGGCCAAGAGGGCCTCTGCCGCTCCTCTTATAGGCCCAGAGCCCTTTTGTGGCGTAAATAGGTCGACTATAACAACTCTAATCAGAGAGACTGACATGTCGACCGCAAAGAAAGTTTGGGTGGGTTCTCCCGGTTTAAGGCAGGCCAAATCATTTATACAGCCATTCTGAATTTCAACAGGAACGACTTACAGCTAGTTACTAGTTTACTCTCCGGTAACTTTGGACTGAAATACCATCTTTGGAAAAGTAACCTAGTTCGCTCACCCTTGTGCCGTTTATGCCTGGAAGAGGATGAGACAACGGCTAACATTCTCTGTGAATGTGTAGTCTTATATAATAATAGAAGGCCTGTTTTTCTTTCTGAATTTGTGTGTTCGGATGATATTAGGCGGGCTTCTCCGAGCTCTGTGCTGACTTTCATAAGAAGAGTCATTCAGAGCTTGGTCTAATATAGAAATCCATGGCACAAAAGATCAAATAGGTGTAGCAGTGCCGGTCCATGGACCAGATCTATCTACTTTTCTATTCTATTCTAGAGTTTTATTCTTCTCTTCTTAAAGTTTATTAGTTTAGGAGTAAGTAGGTAAGTATGCACAAGGATTCAGACGTTCAAGTCTAAATCGCCAACTTGCGGTCCAAAAACTTTTTTTATTGTTTTATAGTTGCAGGTGGAGTTTGTAATTATAATGGATTTCGTCTAGTTCTATAAAAATATTTAAATAGAAAAATTAAAAAAAAACAATTTCCAATCTTAGAGTTGTGGCTGGGGTTAAAATATAATTAACATTTCAAACAAACGTGATAAATTATTATTAAAATGGTAAGAATAACTATCAAGAGTATAATGGAACTCATTAACCAATAATTAAATATTCATTTACCGCTAAAAGCATTAAAAATATGTATAAAAAGCAACGAGAACGATTTCTGCAGAAAACTAGATAAATGAGTGAGTAAAGAAAAAAATAAAAATATATAAGAAAACTTATTACCTGTTTACAGAAGACGACTGAAGAAGAAAAATAAAAATTGGTTATTGTTTGCAACAAAAACAGACGATTGAAAATTTTTAGTCCTCTTCAATCGTCTGCTGCAAACAGGCAGTTAATTGTTTTATCCAAATTAAAATACAATATTATTACAGACAAAGAATAATTATTACAAAAAAAAAATATTTACAAAAAAAAAAATAATGGAAAAAATAATGAAGAGACCAGAAAGAAGTCAGGCAGTTAGTCAGTCAGTCAGTCAGCCAGTTAGACTTGCAATTAAAATGGCAATAAAAACTTAAAAAATATGAACTTCAAGTTTAAACACTTTTTCACAAAAACGACAAGACTGACTGACGACCAGGAGATGGGAAATACAAATTTCAACTGAAATGTAAATTATTTAATTGGGGTGTTAGAAATGTTAATTTCTTCTTAGCCGTTCTACTACTGCTACTACTTGCTTTATATGGCTAAAGAAGAAATATTTTAAACATTTTTTGTGGAGGCATAATTAACGTGTTTTGCTGGCTGCAAGTGTTAAAAATGTTTGTGATTAAAAACTCCCCCTGCTTATTTAATGAGTTTATTTCACAAAAACGGTTTCTGGCTCATTATACTAATTATTTGTGTATTTTCTTTTTGTTATTCTGTTCTTTAACTAAAATATGTTTTTAACTTTTCACCAACTAAACTCTTGGTAATGGCCACGTTAAAACCTTGTTGCTACAAAAGATTGCCGTAATCATGGCACACAACTATTAAAAGGTGCTTATTTAAACGCATTAATGACTTTATTATCGATTGGTACTTATTTATGGTTTGAAAAAAGAATCAACCTGAGAGCCTCCTTAACAAAACTTAAAAAAACATTTTTTTTATAAAATTTAACAACTTGATTCTGTTTAAAATTAAAAATAAAACAACAGCGTTTTAACCATGAAACGTATCACAGCTTATGGCTTTGAGTCATATTTTCTTAAACACTGAAAAGTACCCCATTATTTGCCTCAATAAAAATCTGATCAGTTTTCTTTAAACTTAATTTGCCTGATTTAAACTGAGTTTGTTTTCTTTTTTCGCGTTAACTTCTGACCTTTAGGCGGCCAGAAACGCAGTAGAGAAGTAATTGCGCTTTAAATGAAGCATTTTATTACTAGATTTTTTTCCAAGAAAATTATAGTATTTTCTAGACTTTTTTTACTTCATTTTCTTCTTCTCTGGTAACTGTGCAAATGTGCGGTAATATGAGAGCTAATTTTATTTAATAAAATAAATGTTTTTTAGCCTTTCCCTAAGCGAAATCTGAAATACATTATTTTTTTTTTTTTTTAATTGAAAGTATTAATTTTGCACAGATTTATTTGTTAGCAAACTGCTGCAAAAAGAAGTGTAACAAAGGAAGTGGCATCAAATCAATTTAAATTTGTATGTGTTGACAATGTAGACTTTTTGAGTCTCTACATGGATTTTATGTTTTTGCAATATATTTTTATTAATTCAAACATCCTGGATACTGTCTAAAATGGAAAATAATTATGGTTTTGTGTTTAGCCAGCCCATCTTGGAAAAAGCTGAAGTGAATTTCAAAGAAATCCGTTCTGTTTTTTATATTAATTGTGCCTATCAAGCATAATTATCACTGTCACAAGTAATGCTCTAATGTTAGTTATTTAATGTTTCAAAGAAAAAGTAGATCACAGACGATGTTGAGTTAAAATAATATATTTTTTATTGCAATTTGGCAAAAAGTTTCGAAAGACTATGGTATATAAGACATACCATTTAATTGCATTGTGTAGGATATTTTCAGCTGAACATTATCAAAAAAAAAATCGTTTAAAATGCAAACATTTTCAATTAAACATTGTGAAGAACTTTTTATATTCAATTCACTTTTGTTCTCTTTCAAATTGTATTTGTATATTTTTCAACCATTTTTCATACACACACCCACACACACACAGTACATGTATGTATGTATGCACATCGTTTATCCTGTATTTAACAGCGGCAACAATAATTTCCACCTTTTACTTGATTACTATTTTTTTTTATTTTGTTTGTTATCCTTTTTGTGTTTTTTAACAACATCTCTTTCATGATGTGCACGTATGCACGTATGCATGTGTAAGTGTATCTTTTATGTCTGGATATTGAAGCAGAGTAGTTGGAGATATTTTGCAAGGGGTGCAAGAAAAATAAATTAAAATCTGAAATTTCTGTAGGACTTTAAAGAATAATTTAAACTTTTCAGTTAAAGAAACTTTTTATTTTATCAAGAGAAGAATCTGTCCCCTTTCTCCGCTTATAATTTATAATTTTGTTTTATTTTTTATATTTAGTTTATTATTATGTGATTGTAGGTGTGCGTTTGTGTGTGTAACTCAAGTTTGATAAAAAAAAAATCTGCACATGAATGAATCCTGAAATGTTCTGTTTTTTTTTGTGTATTTCAATAAAAAAAACGAAGCAAGATGGTTGTGGCAACAAAAAAAAAAAAGTGGCAATATTCCGCAAACAACTGACAGGAAATTAGTTTCCATTTTTTGATGAATGCTTCGACAGGATAGCTCTTTATATATCTTTTATTTTCATTTTTTTATACACACACCATATTATGCTTTATATGATAAAAAAATATCGCCGCACCCAGAACCCCTTTTTGGCTGTCAAAATTCCATTTTATTTCTCGTTTACCTCTATTTTGTAAATAAATTCATCATGATTTTTTTTTATGATCGTTTTGTATTTTTTGCATTGCCATCAAACATATTCTTCTTATTAGCAAAGAGTGACAAAAATTTTAAATTTTTTTCATTATTTTTTTTAACAATAGACTGATTTTTCTACTCAACTCTTGGTTCCACTCCCGTATTTTTTTGCATATAAAATGGCCAAACAACAAAATGGCAGGAAGTGTTTTCAAAAGAATCTTTGTATAAATTATAAATAAATAAGGAATTATTATCGTTTTATTTTAAACATTCCATTCGAGTTTTAACACCTTTTCGTAAATGTTTTTGTTTCTTTATTTATACATTAATACGAGTACATAGAAAAGGCTTCACCTCTTTAAAAATATGTTAAAGAAACGTATCGATTTGATTGGCTTTCGTTTGCTTTAGCTTTTAGCCATTTGTATTTTGTATTTTTTAATTTGACAAGAAACAGCGGCGTTTTAAAAGTGGTTACTGAGCGCTGAAATATTCCTTTTTTTTAATTTACAAATAATATTCATTGAAACGTTACAGAATATAAATTATTTTGAAAGTAAATTTAATTTATTAAACCAAACATACAAAGAAAAATCAGTGATCAAGGCATATTGATAAAAGACATACTCGCCCAAATTTGTCTTAAGTTATGCCTCCCTGTTATATTAAAAAAATGAACTGATTAAATTGTTTTGACATCTGAGGAAGACCTGTGCTTTCAGCCTCGAGGTCACCTTGTATGAATTTGCATTGTCCGGTGGTGTTAATGGGCTGTGCACATATTCCGTAACGCTCCATAGAGGAGAGGGGCTTACAGATATGTTACAGATTTGAAATTTTGCACCTAAAAATGTGTAAACGGGTGGTATGAAATCACCGAAAACAGTATTACTTAATATGTGAATGGTACCTAACAACACATAAACTAGAATGAAGAGAATTTTTCACAAGAAAAATTACCTGAAAAACAAAAAATTACCAAGCAACAGGCTCCAATTCCCAAACTTCATGTAAGAGTGCCCCAACAGCCTCCATATAATTTGGAAAATTGTGTTTTTTGTTTTTTTTTTTAAGTCTTCTTCGAATACTTTTGTTGACCAAAAACTGATCATTCGATAAGAAGTCCTATTTACATTAAATCAATTATTTATTTCACATCTAATACGAAAGTTTTCAATAACGATTTAAAACTGACTGGAGTAACAACTGATCGCAGTAGGGTATCAATTCCTACGGCCAAAATTTTTTTTCTTTATCAGAAAATTAGCGCATATTGGGTCATCGCTACACGCATAGAAAAAACATAGTTGGCACAATCAGAAACGCAAACTATCATTTATGTTTGCGTTTATTATTATGTCAAACCTATAATATAGTAAAGTCATTCAAAACATTATATGGTCAGTTGTATTAAACACAGTATATATATGTGTGTTCATGTTAAACATTACGTTATGTTCACTACAAATATGACAAATTTCTCGCTAACCATATATTTATGTTTGCCAGTATAAAAAGAAATGTCACATGGACATACATATGTATAAAAATTTTATTTTTCAGATAAATTTTTATTCGTCCATTTACGAATTTCATATGTTCTTAACACAAATTATTATTTTATGAATGTAAAGTTTTTAGTTTTTAATTACATATACATATGTACATATATTGAACTTTTATTTTTTCACTCACACTCTTTCATCTCACAAGTACAACTGAAATGGTTAATTCAAATAACAATTTTAATGTTGCTGTAATAAAAATGTATGTACCTGCCGCATTATAAAATTACGAACATATAATGATAAAAATCATAAATTAATATATATAAAATAACCATTTTATGTTAAAATTGAATTTCGACGACAACAATTTAATTCTTTCTATCATATGATGCAGAAACGAAAACAGAGTGGTCGTAATGATCATTTCTGAATCATGTTTTTTCTTTGCGTGTAAGTATTACGTGGCATCGACATTGAAAGGTTTGAATTAGAAAATAGTTTTTTTAAGAAAACAGTCCACTTTTTCAGTAAAAAAATTCGTCTTATTTTATATCAAATGCACAGGCAGTGCTGTCACCAAGTTAAAAAAAAATGTATTTTGATGTTAATTCAATAATAAACTTTTTAAACTGCAATAAAATTGTTCTTCATAATATTGTTGAGAAAAGATCAGGGTTATTTAAAACCAAGCTATTTTTATATACACAACTAAACATTATGGTTGTACAGTAAAACATTTAGTACGAATTTATGTAATTGAAATTAGTTTGAGGTGACTTCAGCCATGTTAGTTAATTACAGCATGTTTCTCCTAAATTATGATTGGCTCAACAATGTTATTTTCTTTTCATTTTCTGTTTTCTTATTGAAAAACGTGTTTTTTTGAATATTTTTGCAATCAGTTGAAATAACTTTCCGAATTTAGAAACTTTTTTCATAAAATTGCCCACTGCTGCACTGAAAAACAATTTTAATTATTTGATGTCGATTATTGCAATTGGAGCTGAAAAACACTTGAGACACAATTCTTATTTACGTACATGAGTATTAACAGTGTTTAGTTATCAAACAAGATCGTTTTACAACGTTTTTGTTTTAGGGCATGTGTGTTGTTAACGCTTTTCTAGGACGGATAATTGAGCATGTCAGCAGCAGCAGCGGGCTAAAAAACAACTTTAGCAGCAACAAAAAATGTTTTTTAGCTTAACTGAGTTTATTCATAGTGTTTTATAGTTGTGTTGCAGTTGGTGCTCAATGTCAGAGACAATGTTTAAAATTTATCACTTTTTTGTTGGTTGCTGCTATTGTGGCAAGTTTTGCAAAATAGACAACTTAACTATGGAAATTGTAGACTCCATTAGCCATCACCATCACCACCACCACTACCACAAGCAACACTACCGCCCGCCATCAGCAAAACAATATATTCTTTTATATCAGAGCTAAAATGTCTGCTTAAACGAAATCTTTTTAGAATCTATATGGGCTGCATTTGACTACTCCTGCTGCTTGCTTTTATGCTGATGCAGGCGGTGTTGCTGGTGCAGTGCAACATGATTTAAGAAGCAAAATGTTGAATAAAAAAATCGTGCTTAATCCTCACGATTTTCTTGGCGAAAAGAGAAAAACAAAACGTTACAAAATTATAAAAAAAAAATCCGAACAAATATTTAATAGAATTATTGTAGGCGAATTAGGTGACGTCACTTTGTTTTCTTGTTTTCTTTCTTAAATAGTTTGTTTTTGTGCCTGCTTGCTAGCTGCTGTTTGTTTAATGTTTTTTTTTTTTTTTTTGTTTTTAGTCATTTGTGTTTGTCAGTTTGTCATAAAAAACAATAATTTTTGCATATTGTTTTTGTGTACTGAACGGGAAAACATCTTAATTTTCATTTTATATGAAAATCTTGTTACTTGCATTTACCTTGCCCGTTATTGTTGTTGTTGTTGTGCTGGTTCGTTTTTAACGAAATTTGGAATTTTTAGGTTACTTTTGCACAAATTCATGTATCGACTTTAGAAATTTTTGCAGACAAAACGGTAACAGCAACGGCTGTGAGATAAGTTTTGAGACTAGGGCTTCAAATTCTAGTGTTTAGTCTTTGAATTTTTAAAAACTAAAGTGATCATGATCTTATTCAAGTGTAAAATTATAAAATATTTTATTTTCTTATTCATCCTGGTTGGGGTGCGTTAATTAAGCTATGAAAGAATTTAAATGTCATTATTGTAAGATTTCAAAAATACTTTGAAACCTGAACGAAATGATAATATTCCTTTAATAGGTCTGGAGGATGTCCTTATTATTAGTTTGGAAAAATATAATAACATAATTGTTTTACTACAGATTTAATAAAATTCCCTAACACTTTAAAATTATTCCATTCTTAAGCTGGGATAGAAACACCTTGTTTTAACGATTATTTTTTGATACAAATATTCAGAATGATCTCAATTTCAATCAAAAATTACACATGCGATATCGACCGATCGATAATGCTAAAGTTGTTATTTGTTTGAAGTAAACAAAAAATAAGTTAAATAAAATCGGTTACTAAATTAATTTCTTTACGTCTAGAAATTCAGCGAAGGATATCGTTCGACATCATGGAACAGACCGTAAATGATAAAACTTTATTAACTAAACTAAAATCGATAATATTCAATACCAAAAAAACATTATTGAAATTTATTGGAAAAATCAAAGAAATGAGTTGACATTTGTGATATAATTTTAAATTGTCACCAATTTATTTAACTAATTCCATATAATATTTGGGTTGTTAATATTAAAAGAAGTTATCGAAAACATATAACAATTTGATTCGTTACTAGAAGTCATTCGAATAAAATGTTGTGTTCGTTATTCGTTCGAATATTCAAATAAAATTCTTAAATTTTTTATTTGAACGAATATAAACATGACAACACTGGCATGCACATTTTGAATGATCGTTAAATAGAATATTGAATAGAATTTGTCGATACCAAAACTTAAAAAAACATACTACCTACGTACTTAATTCAGCCACAAAATTGTCAATTTTCAATGACTCTATTATGGATAGAGAAACGCTTTCTCACTATTTGCGATTAGCCATGACTGGATTATGATTGTTTTCAGCATACTTCGCATATGTGATTATTGTCCTAACACAAGGGGAAGGTAAGCCCATTAAAAGATCTACTTATTAAAGTAGAGAAGATACAATTTTTCATTATAAAAATTAAGATGAACTTAATTAAAAAAAATTATAAATTGAAAATTCAAATGATTCAGAATTTTAAATTAGTTTCGGTCGTTGTTCATCTTTAAAATTTTTGCCATAAGTTTCTTTAAAAATTGATTTATAGTCTAGTTTATGCAAATCATGCTCGTACCATGGTTCATGTAGATACAAATGTGATTCTTAGCGATAATTTTAAATTTGGGCATGATGATTAAGCCATGATATTCCAAAAGCCATGAATTTGCATAGACTTGGAGATTCAGGCAGAGATAAAGGTTCACAGTACAACAACAACAGCAACAGCAACGATAACAAGAACAATAGCAACAAAAAAAAAAACACAATTGTCCCTCCTTGCACTTTCGGTTCGTAACAATCACATGAAGTTTTCAAACAATCCAAAAAAAGAAGCATCTTTGCCTGGTAGAAAATCGTTTTAGCAACTTTTACACTGATGGTTATCGATGGAGCAAAGCATGACTACTCATGTCGAGCCAGTGGTGTTGGTGTTAAAGTCGGGACTTTGTTTTGACAAGGAATATACTCGTCGTATGATGATGATGATGATGATGATGGCTGTATCATGTTACAAACAAACAAATAAGACTATTTAGTGAAGTATACTCTGTTTTTACATTTTTAAAAAGGAATTTTTGTGAGATTATGTTGTACGAATGTTGTTGCTGTTGCTGTTGCTGTTGCGTTGCTGTTGTTTTTGTTGGTTTGTTGTATTGAATTTCTCTAGTTGAAATTGTGTTTTAATAGTTTAACATTATCATTATCTTGCGAGCACCAACTTACGAATTAAGATGCAAAATTTATGTATGCATGTACGTCTGTGCAACAAATATGATTTACTAGGAACGAAACTGTTACTCGCATAGTTTCCTTAATACAGATATACTCGAATGCGCATACATACTCGTATATTTTTTTTCAAACTCTATTAAAATGTTACAATTTAAATTCTTTATAAGAGACACACTGTACACTATTGAAAAGCTTATTGGCCCCATACTGTAGACAAGGTGGTTGCATGGAAATGAAGCATGCAGCATAATTATGTTGTAGAGCAATATGTTCATTTCATTATGGTCATGGTATTTTTACAATGCGGCTTTTGATACACACAACCAAGTACATGAGTATGGGACTCGTATGGCTCGGCCTCATTGAAAAAACAATTATGTATTGACAAGAATTTGTAACTTTTTAAACGGCAATAAAACGTGTAGGAGTCAACAGGGTCTCCTTTTCACATTTAACTCTGCTTCGATCGACATACAACATGAAAAATTATACAATTTGAATATCTGGTACTTGTAGTATGCGCTTTAAGTTGACTCTAAACACAACTTAAATTCGTTTTGAAAAAGTTAAAGAATACAAAATAAAACATTATTAAACATCATCATAACTTTGTGATTTATTAGCATAAATAATTTCCATGGAATTTCTTCTCCTTTCATTTGTGGCATTTATTCGTTTGGCATTTTATAGACTTTACACTTTTTCATGATTGTGTTGTGTCTTTCTAAAAACGAAGATTAATTTGTGCTTTTGGCTGCACTTGGTCATATAAAGAGTAATAAAAACAACAACAGCAACAGTACTAATACCGTAAATCTTAGAAATTTGCTGTCAAATGTTAGTTTTCACAATGAGATCACAAAAATTATATGATCATTCTGGTTCATAATGAAGCCATTTATTTATGCATTAGTTTTATGGCTTTTTGCCGTTTTTATTTGAACATTATAATTTTTTTGTTAAGTGAAAAGCAAATAAACACATTTGTTCGGATTTTGTTATTAGCTTATAACCCAGCAACATTTTTAGTCTTAGCTTGAATGTAACATTAAAATGAGTAGCGAAAAATATTACTGATTAGTTTATCTTAAAATAATATCGCATATGTGGGTACCAAAATTGTTATTGAAAAGGAAACTTGTGTCATAAGTGTTTCGACAGATATCATCAATTAAGAAAAACCTGTCATCATATTCTTCTCATATACATATGTATGTATAAGCTGTCATATATGACACAAGAAGCATTGGCTTATAAACAACTGATGGATTTAGGTGTTTCAGTTCAAAACTTTTATTAAAGAAACAAAAAATAAAAAATGTCTATATTTATTGTGATTGATGACAAGATGGATAACTACTCATCGCAAAGATGACATGTGTCATTCGTTGAAATAATAAACTTTTTCATTGGTTCAAAGCAGTTACCAAACATGAAACTTCTCGGAATAGGTTTTTCGTATGTCGGTTGTTTTTGTACGATCCGATTTTTAAAATAAAAAGGAGTGAATTGATGTCTCTTATTCATTTCCTAGATTTTCGTTTCAAAACCTCCCTTGACTAAAACTGATAAACTGCCAGATTTTAAAGCTTGAATAATCTTATTTTATTGCTGAAATCCTTGATGATTATTTTGTCTGATTTGACTTACAAACCTAATTTTTTATCTACTCCATCTATGACTCAATGCGAGTTGATTTAAAATATTAAAAAAAAACTACTTACGAAATGTTCCTATTTAAATGTTTATTTATAAATTTTCATGTATCAGAGTACATTAACTCACCCAATGTTTAGTCAGTCAGTCTGTCAGTAATTTAAAGATTTTTATATGATTTTATTCGAATTATTATTAACTTATAAGGCTGACCAATAAATCATGACGGCTTGAGTTTTTATTATGACATTTACCCGCATTTAAACGAACATATGAATGAATGTGTGAGTGAAAGAATGTGGCATGTGTGTTTGTATTGCGATTAAGCCACAAACAATCTCTTTATTTTCCGAAAATTATTTTTGTATCACCAAAACCACTGAGGCTTAATTCGGTTGTAGCGTATTCTGTCCTTTTTGTGTTGGAGCTGAACCGTTTTGTTTTTCATTTATTTATTTATTTTTTTTTTTGTTTTTGTTTTTTTGAACGATAAAACTTTAACATGTTAATTTATTAATTATATTATGTTAATCACAGTTATAAAAAGACATTTGCATGATTGTTTGTTTGATCATGATAATTTATTTTTTCTTTTAATATAAAAACAAGTAGGATGCTGAAGGAAGTAAGAAAAATTATTTATTTTGAAAACTGTATTATTTGTTGGACTTTTTTAATATAAATTTTATTTTAACAAAAATTAACTTGTCTTACTTTTCAAGAGTTTTATTGAATTAGAAAGTTGTTCCTCGTTTCATAATTATTAAAGAAAGAGATAATTTATTGCAATCAACTACAGAAAAGTCTTATTTCATCAACGCAAGTATCGATTAAATATTGGATAACATTTTTGGTTATTTTGCAGCTACACTGAAAAAAAAAATCGGGCAACGTATGCATGATAGTATTTCGTAAAATATACAATATCTGTACACATAATTAAATTTGTATACACGTGAGAAATGAATATCACAAGGCAAGGTATTGGACGAATAAGTTAAATAATTGTAGTAGTACTGAAATGTGGAGGATATTTAACAATAAACGGGGAGGCAAGATCACCAGTCCCTTTGAACGTTATAGCCCTGATAATTTCAATGACTTTTTTATATCATCACAGTCAGTTTTTCAGGACCCTCCTATGGATTTCTCAAATATTTCCAATTATGGCTTTAGCTTCTCATGCATAGACAAGGAAGAAATTTTGTTGTAAATTTCTCGCGTGAAATCTAATGCAGTTGGTCCAGATGGACTGTCATTGAAATTTATAAAAAGGGTTTTGCCGTTGATAGAGGATTATTTATTGTTTATAATTAACTCTATTTTTACTACTTTTTGCTATCCTGAGCTTTGCAAAACCGCTCGAATAGTACCTATAAAAAAGATATCCGCTTACTCTAATTTGGAAGATTTTAGACTGATTAGTATTCTTTGCTGTATGTTAAAAGCATTTGAATTAATACTAAAACATCAAATTTGGAACATGTTAAATTCTAGAAACATTGTGAGTGATCGACAGTTCGGTTTTCGGTCTGGATCCAGCACGACTGCTCTATTTCTCAGTTTGACAGAAAAAATTCGTGGAAATATGAACACAAAGTAAAGTTTAGTATCACTTGATCTAAGTAAAGCATACGAGACGGTGAATTATAACATTTTAATACAGAAATTATGTTCTAGATTTGGTTTTTCTTCGTCTTCGTGAAAGCTTTTATATTCTTTTGTATTTGGTAGATATCAATTTGTTGGTTACAACGGAAATAATTCATTGAGCAAGTTGTGTTCGAGCGGTGTACCTCAGGGGTCTGTGCTGGGCCCGTTATTATTCCTTTTGTATATGAACGACCTTGTCGATTATGTAAGCAACTTGTCACAATGTCAGACATTTTTATATGCCGATGACATTAACCTACTTTTCACTGGTGATAAATAGTTTCTTGACTGTCATGTGGAAACTATAAACTTTATTCTCTCAAGTGTTTTTAACTGGTCGACTCAAAACAAACTTAAATTTAATCCTAATAAATCTAGTGCTATGGTTTTTGGCTTGGTTGTAAATGTTCAAGATCTTGTGCACATTCAATTCAAGAACGTTCGTATTCAGTTTGTAGATACTGTAAACTGCTTAGGAGTGTTAAATGATAGAGATCTTAGTTTTAAAAGCCACATATCGGCAGTTGCCACTAAAGTTCACTATATAATATAGACTGTTTTTTGTCCATGAACATCAGATTAAAACTATCGCATGCCTTGCTCATGCCACATATTCTCTATTGCCTTGAAGTTTTTAGCTGCACTACTGGTATGAATATCAGGAATATACAGCTAATATACAACCGAATATTACGCTATGCTTTCTGTCTTAAGCTTTCAGACTCTGTGTCTAATTACTCACTTCAGTTTATCGACTGTACACTTCGGCAAATGATCAATTTAAGGCTTCTGATAACATTATATTGAACTATACAAGCACAAAGTCCGCAATCTCTTTTGTACTTTTCCAGGTCAACACGTAAATAGATCGTTCTTGGTACGTTCATCTAGAATAGGCTACCGAGATGCCTCAAAACATTTAGTTACTCATTATCGACGATAAGATATATAAGTATTTGGAATTTTTGAAAATTTCCAATTGAATTACTTATAGTAATTAAACAGACTGATAAATTATATTGAAACATATCATTTACTATTGTCATATCTATGTAAATTAGAATAATTATCATTACTTTTGTATCACATTATATTAATCATATATGGCCCGTATGGGCTCGATTAAGTAAATAAAAATTAAATAAAATGAAAATTCAAAGGCGGAATTCCTTCTTCTTCTGCATAAAATTCAGTGTTGATTGAAAAAAAACATTGCCATTTGATGTATAGTGTTGCCATTTTTTAGTCTTCAGACGGCCATTGTGCACGGTTTAAGCAAGCTATCGCTTAAAAACAGCAAATAGGATTAATTATATATTGAGTTTAACTAAAACGTAGTTTGAAACTACGTTTAAACTCTATCCTAAAAACTCATTCTTAGTCGGCTAACAACGACAAACAAATAAAACATATTGGCAAAATAAATGTTTCGGTTGTTATGTTCAATTGCTACGGGAAGAAAATTGACCTTGATCTTCCGGTATTCACTTTCGCAAAAGCGACGTATTCAACTTCCAATTCTTATTGGTCTTTTTTCTGTTCAAATCTTATGAAGTTTTTTCTTATGGTTCAAATAACTGATGTATACAAACGGATACCCTACTTATAGTGAGGATGTAGTATCAGTTCTTTTTTTAAGTGGCATACAAACTAATAAAAACTCAAGATATTCTTCTAAAGTTAGAAATGTTTAAGGTGTCACATGCCTCTTTTAGTATTAATATTTCCAAAAATCTTGTCTTTTCGGTTTTATAATAACGCTCAATCAATAAAATTTTAAAACGGTTTTCACTGCCTTTCAACAAATCAAAGAAATCCTGATTAATTAATAGACATTGTCCTTGAACTTGAGTGTGCAACTTAAGAAAAAGTATAAAATCTGTCAGATTGACACTTTGTTGTTTATAATTATATTTTTTTTTCAGCTACGAGTATCATTAGCATAAATAAATAAAAATTTTCAATGACCTTTTATTTGTATTGAATAAGTGGGAATAACCAAATGATCACGCCAGATTGCCTGCCTTCCAGCTTCAAGATGGACAACTATTTTAATAAATTTTTTTCTAAAGGAATCCATTGAAAACTGCAAACTAATGATGATTTTACAAAACGGATTTTCCAATAAAGTCAAAGGAATGATCAAAGTGGCCGGCTCCAATATGTCTGATCAGTTTTATGGTAGAAGGCTTCAAATAAATCAGAATATCAACAAATAATTGGATTAGCCATATTGATGATGAGTGTGTGATCTTGACATTGCCTACAATTTGGCATTCTCAATCTGATGTTGATTGTTCAGCCCGTTCTACCTTTTTCGATGTTGAAGAGGGAGATTGTTCCATTGATCGCTTGTTGATAAATCAAATTGGTCATGCATTCATGACAATTACTACTCATTTTCACTCTTTTGTTCGCTGGCCATATAAAATCAATTTTAAATTATATTCATGAATTTATCATTGATTTCTTTATTCAATTGAATGAAGATCAGTTCTTTACAATATTTTTTCTTCATATATTTTTCTTTATTGAATTTGTATTAAGTTAAATTTTGTTGATCACTAATCATCATTTTAAAATTCTATATTTTTGTGTTTAACTTTGATTGATTAATTGTGATGCCGCAGCAAACATTTGCCCGCTTTTGAGAAGGATTATCAAAATTAACAGAGAATAACGAACAATACCAGTGTAATTGATGAAAGCAGTTAAACAAAAAAGTGAAAAATTGAAGTGATGAATAATTATTCATCTTAAATCATTTAAAAATTATATAAAAAATTAAGGCGTTTTGTTTAATCGCTATTCTTTCAGATTTTGAATTATTTGAACAAATTTTGAAAGTTTTTTTTTATGATAAATAACGCTGTTCTTTAACAAAAATTCATAAGAAAATCAGTTTGAAAACAAAAAGCAAAGTAGGTTTGTATTGCTAAAAATATTTTTAATTAAAAAAATGGTACTACCAAAAACAAACGCTGAATAAACGGATGAATTGAAAAGCAATACAAATCCAAAAGCAAATTGGCCCGCTGAAAATACCAGATCAAGTGAAATAACAGCCAAAAACGGGTTATCCAAAATTAATATCCTTAAAATCTCGTTTGATCTGAGTATTCCTTTAAAACTCAAATCTTAATAAAACACGTTTTCTGAATAAAAAAAATCCAAATAAACATTAAAAGAAACTCTCAAGGGACTTGTGACTAATTATGTTGATTAGGAAAATTATCAAAACAATTTTAAATATTTATTAAAACTTTCTTTGTGTCACAATAAATATTTGGATTTCCTCCCACTAGAAATTATTAAAAAAATTTATCAATTAATTGTCATTCTGTCCGTTGGTCTGTTTGTCTGTATGCTTGTCCTGCCATCCGTGCGGCTTAAATTTTATTCTGGTTTGTCTACCAGATGTCATCGCTTATATTTTTATTATGATTTCAATTACAAACTAAATTCATTTTAGTCAACATAAATGAAACAAAAATAAAGAAAAGCAGCAATAATTTTATAATTTCATTCATTGAATTCTCACAACTTAAACTCAGATGGCTGGCGGGCCACCTACGCCTTTTTTTTCACATGCATACAGGATGCACATTTACTCCAGCATTTTAAGTCAACATCATCAACAACAATAAAAATAATTGTATCCGAATTATTAAATATGTATGTATGTATGTATATATTCACACACTCACAGACAGACAGGCGAGCGAGCCTACTGCCGTTTTATTTTTTTTTTGTACTATTTAAGTTTTGTTTTGTGTGTTTGTTAATGCAACAAAAACTGCTGTGATGCGCTAAATTCGTGGTCTTTGCTACTGCTACACTACACAGTCATGGTCAACATTATTAAACTTGCAACAGAAATTTACATTTATTATTTTCACATTCAGTCCTTTTCATGTATGAACGAATACGAACGAATACAAACGTTCAAACGATTAAGTGAATTTTGACAATTTAAGTGTGAATCAAATGAAATTAATCCTGGTTTATGAGCATCATATTGTTGTTGTACGAAATCCTCCACCTTCATTTTTGTTCACCAACACAAATGCTTGACCACTGACTGTTTGGCATGTTTGTGCCTCGCAATGATTGTTGTTGTTTTTGTTGTTTTTGTAACATTAACAATTAAATCCAGTGTGTTGCAAAACAGATTTTATTATTGCAGCGATTTTCAATTATTGTTGCTGTTGGTATTTATTTAGTTGTGAGCATCTGAATGTGTGGCATGTTACTAAATTTTACTTATATATAATTGTGTCCTTTTTTAAGTGTGCAATTCTCTAATAGATTATTTATTATTTTGCTCTCAGTGTTGTTGTTGTGTTTTTTGTAACATAAATCTTTGATAAATTTTTACAATGATTTTCTTTCATGTCGCTTAGAAATTTATTCGGAATTTTTTTCATTTCCTTTCAGTTTTTGGTACTTAAAAAACGAGAATCATTCATAAAAAGTTTTCAATTTAGTTTGCTTGTGAGGGAAAAAATACAAATAGATTTTTAATCCTCTTAACTTTAAGTGGCTTTGAGTATGAATAGATCTTAACTACATCAGCGTTAACCAGAGCTGAGGACCTTTTTTTTTTTTTGATTTCAGAACAATCTTTTGATTGATTTATTTTTGTTATGCACTGTACTATTTTGTGGGAGTAGCTTAAGAAAGCATGTGTCCTAATTTACGTTGGCTTAGAATTTTAGCTTTAAATCTGCAATTTATAAGTCAGAGATAAATGTTTAACTCTTTACTTATTTAGTATTTAAATGAAGAGTTGCTTTAGTATAAACAGGCGAATTATGCCTTTAATGCAAGAATATTTATTTCCTCTAAAAGTTTTTTAAATCCTCTAAAGTCTGGATAAAATCCCATCTGCCAGCAAATATTTATATTCATTTTTAGATTTATTAAATTTCAAACAATAAAATCAATATGATTTATAGGCCTGCATAACTAATTCACAACAAAATGGAACACAACAATTTTAAAATATATTTTAATGAGAAAATACCAAATTTCTTTAAGACTGAATACATAAAAAAATCACTTAAATTTTATATAAAATTTGTTGCTGCCCATACAAATATGTATGGGTGTTTGTATGTGTGTATAAGAGTGTATCGTTGCATAAAACTTAAATTACAAATTTGTAATGGTTTTTGTTTATGAGTATGACACTTCAATTTAACCTTCAAGATCATTTTGAAAACTATCAAATCATTAAAAATCTTCGACAGTTGCCATTTAGTAGAACTTTAGCTATCGAATGAATTGCTATTAAAAAACTAACAATCAATATTTTCTCTTTCGATTTTCTCAAAAGGAGAATCTTTATTTGCGAAAGACTGTGACTGTTTCATTTAAAAAACTAATCGCAGAGACGGAAAACTTTGCAGTATAGAAATTATTATATGTATATATATATATATATATATATATATACTAGATATACCCGATGCGCTTCGCTACCCCCCTCGTTTTAAATAAAATTCCTATTGTGAAAATTTAATGACGATCGGTCCAGTAGTTAAGACTCTATTACGATTTTTAATTTTTCTAAAAAGGGGCGTGGTCCCACCCACTTTTCTCCTGGTACGTATTCTAAATTATGCCAATACCATATGTACCAAATATCATCGACGTAGGTCAAAAAATGCCCAAACTATGGCGATTTAAATTTTTGGGTTATATGGGTGGTGCCACGCCTCTTTGTCCAATCAAAACTTCATATAGCCCATGTCACCCGCCTGAATATTCTGAAGCTTCCCTGAAAATTTCATCACAATCGGTTGAACGGGGCAGAAGTTGATACTCTGCAGCGCCACCTGGTGGCGAGTGTCATAAATGTGCATATTATACAAACCTTCTCCGTGGAAAAATTCATATATATACCAAGTTTCATAATAATCGGTCCAATAGTTTGTGAGTTCATCGATGACATACAGACAAACATTCATTTATATACTCGTATATATAGATTTATTGCCCCGTGATATATGCTGAGTTTTCGTATGTGTGTAAATTAGAATGCTTCCTTTTCCGGATTCATTCATTTCTCAGGAAAGCGGCACTAGTTTCACAATTTTCCGGTATAGAATGAAAAATTTTTTTATTTCTTTTAAGAACAGTTCACAACATATATTTGCATAAAGATAGAAAGAGTATATCGTTAGTTGAAATGAAAGGGCACGTAACTAAGAATTATATTCAAAATTACATATTTTAAGAATTAATGTCTAAGAAATTTATTGCTGTTTATCGTAAAATATAATACTCTCACTATAATCTCAATAACCAATTATCTCTATTGGCATAAAAGAAAATTTGGAAAAAAATCATTATCTAATCTTAACTTTCATCAATTTAACTTTCCACCCCTGTTTCACAATATTTTCCTCTTGCTCACAATATACGTACCCATTAATTATGGTGAAAAGTGTAATCGTGTGTTAATAATCGCACATCTATAAACGGAATAAGAACTAATTCACACTTCTAGATACTCGTATCTAATAACATTGACGACGTACGAGTATGTTGTATTAATCGTGTAGTCAGTCATAAGAGCGTTCTGCTGTCATCTTAATTCATTGAACCATATTGACATTTGTTACAGATTTTGGTTTACAAAATGTCAAATGGTTTATAAATAAAAAATAAATAGATTTGTTTTATTAATATTTTTTTCTTATTGTTTCATGTCACTTCATATTAAATATTGTTGTGCATGTATGTGCGTGTGTGAGTTTTTTTGTGATTTGTTTTATTGCTGCTAATAATAATGAAGTTGTACAAATTCTCTGGTTGCATAGTTTTTTATCATTCGATTGTATTTTTAACACAAACAAAATTGGTTCTTGACTGTCACTCACTTGTGACATATAATTAAAATGATCTCTTGAGTGAGTGTGTTTGTATTGAATTGTCTGTTGGCTTGTGTAAAATATTACATTGCGGTTTATTCGTTCGGTTTAATGTCACTTTTGTTACAATTTTCTTAATAACATTTTTCTTAGTAACAATGAAATGTTCCTATAGAATTTATTGTTTTGAGGATCAGTTACATGTTTAAATATCAATTTGTATTGTCGTAGTGTTTAAAGAAGAAACTTGCGTTTATTTATATTGTGAGTGATAAATTCAATTAATAAAATATGTGAAGATTTAAAAAGATTATAAAAAAATTGTTGGGGCATCTTTTTGATATATTTTGCTCATTGTTGCATAAAAAGCAAAGATTTTATTAATTTCTCTACCTTATTTATTTATTTGTTTCCATAACTGTGATTCAAACTTTTACAGGACACCTGCATAATAAATTTCTTGTAGTTCGTTCTTAAACGAATTAAATAATTAATTTAATATTTTTTGTCGATGAGCTAAATTTGATTCAACGGTACTTTTTACACAATTACTTTCCTTAGAAAATTCTTTTCGCTAAACATAATTTTTTAATATGAACCATTTTTAACAGCAACTCTTTTAAAAAGTACACCTTTTGAAACATAGTTTTGTAAGAATTATTTCTTCAATAAACGTAGACGGAGAAATTAATGGTATTTTATATGGACGTACCGAGTTTATTCTTGTACTTCAGAAACAACTTCATAACTTCTAAAAATTCCTATAGCAACCCAATTTTGAAACGTGTACCATCAACAATTTATTTTTGTGTGCTAAAATTGTTTTTTTTTAATCATTTTTTAATTTTCGAACTAAATGCTTTCACTAATATCACGTCATAATGACTAATATGTTACGTATGATGTCTTAATCAGCTTCAATGCATCAATCAACATTTGGCTTCCTCAATATTATCGTTTATCAAATTTTAAACTAAAAGTGTAAATTCGTTCAATTAACTTTTTTTAGTAGAAAAATTTATTATATAAAATAAAACAATTTATGAAAATTATACTTATTTTATGAAAACAATAAAATTTAATGAGTCAATCAAGGAAAGAGCATTTTTTTATAAATTTCGTTCACAACAGCACAAGTTAAATTTAACTTGTGGCTATTCTCGTTGTTGTTGTTTTTTTTTTTTTTTTTGTGATGATGATTTTGTTTGACGACCCCTCATCAAACTAATCGTAATCATTCAGCAACACCTCTCAACAAGATAAAATGTACTTTTGATTGTTACAAAAAGTGATGATGTTGTTGTTGTTGTTGTTGTTGATCACTTGATCATCGTCATCGTCCACATCCACGTCCACGTCCCCAGCGTAGATTGTTTAAAAAATCTCTGCTGGTACGGCATCGTCCACTTTGTGGCTTGTTGTAGTTTACAATTATGATTTTGATTATAATGTTTATAATTTTGTTTTAAAAACATTTATTCCATCAAGTATGCTTATTTTCAGCCAGCACTCTACAGAAATTATGTTGAACAAATTTTATAACACTTTTTTTTAGTTATTTTTAATATCAGCAAGATGTTGGCTTCGGCTAAAAGTAAAAAATCAAAAGAGAATTTTACAATCCAATCAATACTTAACAAATGATTGAGACTGACTTTGCATTCATAATATACGACACAGAGTACCTCGTACATAAGGTAAAATAATAAAAACATAATTTTATAATCAACACGAGCACAGAAACAGTAAAGAGCAAAATTTTGTCTTAAAATTGAAAAGTTTTCATGAATTAAAAGACATCGTTAGACTTTAGTATTCTTCACCAAGCATTTATGTATATTTATATTGAATAATAGAAAAGGAGTTATTTGAATTTTCTATATCATTTAAACTTGTATGTATACTTTTGTACTTCACTATAGCTCACATATTTATTCACTAGCATCGTTGTGCACACGAATCATACTTTCTTGTATACTGATAAAAGTTAGTTTTTAAAAATTCTTCCACTTGCAGATTAAATTCTCAATTATTTTTAACAATTAACTAAACTATGCCAGTTTTCTTCTGTTTCTTATTAAATGAAAAAATCTCTTAATTTTCAAATCAATGTTGCGGCAAGTGATTTGCTGCACTCCACAATATATTTAATTTTCTACTAATAAGCTTAATAAAGTCATTTTCAAATAAAGTACGATTATGTGCAAGTTCGTCTTCAAGCAGGAAAGAAAATAAATTGAAGTACGCATTCGTAAGACTCTTATAACGAATGGTAAACATCTACTGATGAGTTGGTATAGAAACCAATGAAATGCATGTATATATTGCTAACCCGCAATAAATAAATAAAATTTAAAAAAAAAATATTTTAAAAACTTTACTAATGTTTTGAATGTTATAACGGAGGTGACCAAGTGGAACAATTGCCTCGTTACGGGATAGTAGTGTCGGAAAAGTTTCTATAGAAAATGTTATGTACCAGAATTTCATATAGGGACATCGATTAACAATACAGGAGATAAAAAAGCTTTTTTTTAATTTTTAGGAGACGGTATAATCCATTAAAATTGTCAAAAATTTTAATTTCTTTCAAATATCCTGTGATGGAAATCGACATATAAGCAAAAGTGTAAACTAAGCTTTTCTATATGGATGTGAGTGATGTTGGATATTAAATATTCTTTTGTTGCTTGAAATGAAATTAACAATGTTTAATTTTTTCTGGTCTGTTTCTGTATTTTAAATCGATGTCCTTATAGCAAAGCTTAGTCCAGCGAAAATATTTAAGTTCTTCGAGATTTTTAAAGCTGTAGCAAGAAGAGAACATTTATTTTGATTGCAATCAGATACAAAACCAAACGATTTCGAGCTGTGCTCATTTAATTTCGTCCCACTGTACAAGATCTTGCGAAACGAATGTTTTGTTAACTTTTCAAGTCATTAGGAAAAATCTCATACATTTTCAAAAATATTTATTTATGTTAAACTTCAAAATAATCAAGTTCATTTTTTAATTATTCGCTTGCTGTGTCTTCTTCCTTCACTTAATTTCAATCTCAAACACAAGAACTTGAAAAAAACATGTGTTGTTGCTTTTCTTATTTCTTAAAACATTTTTTCTGGTATAATTTATAATTTTTTTGCAGAAGTAGTTGTGGCAGCGACAACAGCAGCTTTTAGCAAACCAATTAACAATTCATTATAAAGGCATTAATATAATGAATAATCATTGACTTTACTGACATTGCGCCATAAATTTGTCCCCATGTCACATGCTATAAAAAGCTAAAAATTAAACAGCACGGTATACAAGTACAACAACAACAATTACAACTACTGCACATATAAATATTCGCACAATATGAGAAAAGCCAAAGTGGTGGTAGATGTCCCTGATTCCAGACTTCGGTTAATGTTGGCTTCCTCGCTTCTAAATGTTGCAGCAATACTTTTACTCGATCGGGTGTGTACGTACTCTTAAGTTTAATGCTAAATAAAACATTGATTTATTTTAATATGTTTGTTGCGGCAATTTATTTGTGCATTGCAAAAAGAACAACAAACCATTTAAAAATACGTACAAACAACTTCTCGGTATCATGGTCGCCTAACCAGCCTTAACAGCTTCAGATTTACGCCCAAATTATAACTCAATAAATCTTAAAGAAAACAAATCGTATATTTAATTCCAAAAATTGCTTAAGCAACAACAACATCAAATGCCTGTAAAAATAATAAGAGAAGAAAAAAGAAAAACAACACTGAATCAATGATTAAACAAAAATCTTTTACCAGCCAGACATACAAGTTGACGACTGCTTGAATATTATTTGGGGCTACATACAACAGACCCCAGCACAGGCTTGTGCCACAATGCATTTCATAATTGTGCTGGTGGATTTGAATCCACACATGTTGTCGGCACACAACAGCAGTAGCAGCAGCAGCAGCAGCAGCAACAGCAACAGCAACACCAACAATGCATTTGCAAATGTAAACGCGTTAATTTGTTTGGTAGCAATATGTTGTGTTGAGGGGCGGGCGTTGAAAACTTCCTTTAACGTTTGCTTATGCACGGAACAAGAAAAGTTTATAAGCTCAATTTTAATCTTATTTCACGCTGATCTTAAAACTAAATTTTATTTAGAAGAAGATCAACAGCGGAAATAATGTCTCCAGTTATGATACGAGTACTACCACTACTACTTGCCACCTTCAGCACTTTCGTATTATCGTTTTATTTTTAATATTTCATGTGATTTATTGCGGACTTGGTGATATTGCAAAATGTCTTGTTGAATTATTTGCCCGGAATGTTTGTATGCAATCATCGCTTGGTCTTCAATATGCAGCAACAATTTGTTTTGTTTGCTAATCATAAACTAATTTCAAACAAACTGTGCTGTTTTGTGGTCTCTGTTACCCTCGTATATAATTCTTATTACTGACTGCAGTATATTACTGTTGAAGCATCATTAATTTACACTGTTATGTCGGTTGCCTTTTGGTTTAATTTAACATGCTTTGAGTCTTAAGTTGCGATCAGTTATTCCTCGTTGGCTGAGTATGCGTTGAAAATTGCATTTGACTTGTAAATTGTCCTTTTAACCAGTTCATTTTTATTTCATGTTGCGGTGGAAAAAATCAAACTGTTGTGGTTTTTATTTTATGATAATTTATTGTGTCTAATTGCACTAAATGATGCCTTGCCGTCTCTCCATTATTTGATCGAAATTTATTTTATTTGCAATTTGTTCATATCGATGGATTTTAACCAAAACAGTCTTGTCAATTCATCGGTAAAGTGGCATTATTAGCCACCTTGAGGGTTTGGCGCACTGCACTATGTTGCTGCTCTGCATTAAATCCAAGTAATGCTTTCAAGATCATATGATGATAATTTATGACGGACAAACAACACAACCATCAACAAATCTTTATCTTCATATTATTTTATTTTAAATTTTTAGTGCATTTAACATTTTTCTAATAGAATAATTAAAACAAAGCAATATTATGAAAAGTATTCTATCGCTGCAGTTATTAAGTCAAAAACTTTCAGTGTATTTTACATACATTCAGTAAGTATGGATGTATGCGTGTTATCTCGACAGTTAAAAAATTGGGTTTCAAACCTATTCCAACAGTATAAATTAAAAACAAAATACAAGGACAACCTTATTCTGCCTTAATGAATGATGCAGTTGGTGTTTTTCTACGGTCATTCAAGGGATCCAAAAAATTTCTAAAATAAATTTATTTTCCTCCTCTATTCACATGTTTTTCATTTAGAACCGAAAAGGCGTTAAGTTCTCAAAATATTTGACACCAACTAGTAAGAAGCCAAAATAAACTAAAAATCAAATAAATTAAACAACCATAAAAATAATTCGAAGGAGTTGCTGTATGTCCTTTGACAACAATGGATCCAAGTCGGTATGTTTTGTTATCTTCTATTTTAAAATTAAATCGAATAGAATTTAATTCAACTTTTTAGGGGAATGCGGCTCGTGTAGACGAAACATGAATCTCGTTTAATCATAATTCGTAGAAATCTATTGAAGGAAGACACACTAATAACCGATGCTACTGCAGTAATTCTTATACAGCTGATGAGGCTGCTGCTAAATGATGATGCAGTTTACAAGATGTCTTTGTGAATGGTTGAATGCTGCTCAAACCGATTAGATCCCATGAATATGAAATCTAATAGTAATTGGTGTTAGTGATGCTACTGCTCCTGTTGCAGCAGTCTCTACTTTACAGTTCATTAATTTTCGTAAACGCGTTTTTATCGTTTACAAATATTTTTACGTTTATTTGTAATGTGTTGTGTGCATGCATCTGTGTGTGTTGCATGCTGTATACAAGTCCTTTTCATTATCCATTTAATTATCCTTAATAGACGACAAACGGTGGTAGAGAGACTATAATCGTTTGTTATTTTTTACGAGTCTCTTTATTTTTTGTTCCCTTCTGTCTGTTTTTGTTTTTTCTTTCATACTTTTAAAAATCTCATAAAAGATTCATTAATAATGTTTAATAAAAGCCATCGATATCCTTAGAAATATTTACTAGTATCTAGCTGCCTATACGTTTGTGTGTGTATGTGTATTATGAACTTATTAATATCTCATATGTCTTGTGTTTAAGTGGATGTGTACAGTGGGACAATAATAATGTGTTATCCGTCGACGATAAAAAACCTGGGAACACAATTACACATCTTCTGTATTTTTATTTAAAATTAATTTTTTCTTATACGGCCAATGTCAGTTGGAACATGCATGTTAGTAAAGTAAATATTTCTTCCTATACTTTCTTATTTCGTTTCTATAATCAAACTAAGTTTGTTAAATTTTGACAACTGCGCGATGTGATTCCGATCAACCCAATCGTCCTAACGGTCCACACATATGCTCGCTATATGCGGTCCACACGATCAACCTAAAACATTTTTAGCACAAAAGCCCATAAGATTTATATATGCGATGTAACACCACATAGAGAAAATATATGGTTATAACATTGTTGAACTGGCAATGCCAGTCTTCTCGAATTAATTTATGATCTTCAAAGCGTTGCAACATGGTTGCACATAGCAACATAACATTGTCAGAAAAGTTTAAATACAATCATTCATATTCATAAATATAACAAGAAGCATAATGAGTCAAGCCAGTTTCTTTGCAATCAAACTGCCATTATGGAAAAGTCGTGATTATCTTGTATAAAAAGTTTATTTTTTCTCACGCTTTGGTTAATGTTACAGTTCTGTCAGTTTTGTGTTTTATTTGTAAGCCATTAGTGAGAGAAAAATTAAATGCTAAAAATTAATAGTTAAAGTAAATTTGATAAGAAAAATTTAATCTTCTTCTGTAGATTCAACACACAGGCCATTATTTAAATTTATTGTTTAGTTTAAATTTATAATTATATACTTTTTGTCGGTTTCTTAAAATAATAAATAGAAAACAAAATATGTATCGCGACTTAGAACCATATTACACCAACAATAAGCTTCCAAGATATTTGATTGCGTAATGGAAATGATATGTTTAGCCGGAACATGCTTCGCTCTCTATTCATGCTTCACACCCCAATCATGAGCGAAGCAACATGCTTCGCCATACAAAATTTTGAGAGCGAAGCAAGTATATTCATATTGAATCTTCTTGCGAAGCATGAAAACTTGAAAAGTTTTTTGAAAAAAAAGAAACAAAAACTCCAATTAAAATTGAAAAATTTAATTAAAATTATAAAGTTGAAAAAACCATGGAAACAAAACGTATGTTTGTGCATTTTTCAAAAAGCATAATTATTTTAACTTACCTTTTTTGTCCATTTTATATTTTTCACGAAATTTTGTAACTAAACAATTATTTGCATATAAAAAGAGAACTGTCTACGAAGCTAGTAGATGAGTCGGGTAAGCAGTTAGATTCATAAACATGCTTAAGAAAGCGAAGCAAGTGCTTCATCTTGTCTTGTGAACATAGTATAAGATGTGGCTCCAACCATATAATTCCATAATAGAATGTTGACCTTATCTTATATCTGCCTGAAATTTAAAGAAAAAAACGCATTTTCCATGCAAAAAATGAAAACCATTTATTTATTTTGCCATATTCTATACTCTAAGACCCACTGTGCCTTATCTCTTTTTCTAATAATGTCTTTTTGGTGGAAAATTTTCATGCTTCGTTGAATAAAAATTCAATTGAAATTTAATTCTCCGCTCACTTTTTTTTCAATATTAGAGCCATTCTGATCCTGTTTGTTATTTTTATTGTTATATGATGAAGTAAAGTTAATTTATTACACATTTATTTTATATTATTGTACATTTATTATTACATTTCATTATTATTGTCAATGGTTTAGGGATAGGGATGGATGCTGACACTGCCGCAGCCACCACTCGCATCATTCTTTGTATACATGCATACATACTTATGTCCTTCATTGTATTTTTCAAAGTGTGTGTGTGTGTTTGTGAATAAAATTCTGTTAAATTAATGTTTGTGCGTGTTTAAACTGAAGTGGTTTGTGAAGTGGCAATTTATTCACTCACTATCATACAAACGTAAGTATGTACCTCCATCGATCCGTACGTAGTATGTTTTCTTGTTTGAAATGTTTTATCTATTGTTAAGAGCGATCAAAATGATCCTGCTGTTTTAATTTTATGATGTCGTTTTTATTGTCCTTTCGATGATTTTTTAATCTTTGTTAATTGTGAAAATATTTATACTCATTTGTGAAAATGTGAAACTGCTGAATGTGTTCATGGCTGCTGCTAATTAAAAATTAAAATTCATCCCTATTTGTTGTTGTATTATTTATCACGACAATATTTATATGAATCTTCCTGGCTGTACAACTTTTATTATACATATATTTTTTTTTCCTTAATTCTGGCTTTTTGTTGTATAAATTATATATTTAGTTAGAAAGAAGTAGATAAAGAAAGACAGACAATGAATGGCGAGCGGAGAGGGAGATATACTTAAAAGCCTCATTAGAGTTTAACTAAAGTGACGATGAATTTCAATTTTAAACTTGATTTATAATGAAATCATGAACAACACAGTGAAGATAAAAACAAGCAGGCAACCACCACTTTTGTCGCCATCATCATTATTATTATCAGCTTCATTATTATTCGTTCCATTATTATTATTATTACTATTTTGTGATTATGGGAAGCATGAATAGATAACAAAATGGTTTTCAATTTATTTCTTCTCAAGTACAGAATTTCCTTCTTTTTTTTTTGTCAAACGTTTAAAATTAAATTGCTTAAATGGTATTTTGTCCACAAATTAAGCGTAAATGATTTGTATGCAGTTTGTGGAATACAATTTTTGGGGAATATAATTTCATATACTTCAAGGTCAATTATTGATAACTTTTAGTTTCGAAAGAGTTCCATTTAAGTATTTTCAAATTAATATTAATTTTAAGGGAAAAAATATGTGTGGCGAATTGATAAAGAATTTAAAGAAACATATTTTCATTTATCCACTTACAATCAATCATTGGCGTAGCTTGAATTTTTTTTTTTTTTTTTTTTTTTGGAGCCAATAAATTATAGCCTTTCGTTACAGGTTTGGAAATGTATTCCTCTTTTAGTGCTCATAAAAAATAAAGTAGATTTCAATTGAGTTTTAGTACAAAATTTTTAAAATAGGTTTCAAATATTCATGAAAAAGCGTGAGAATGTCTGTTTGCAGAAGACGATTTAAATTTTTCAGTACGTGAAAACAGAAAAAGAATAAAAAAATTTGTTTTTGTTTAACCTGCAGTTAATCTTCAACTAGAGACAATGATAGATTTACCATCTCTGGCAGACGTGCAGAGAAAAAAAATAGATACGTCGCTGGCAAGCATAATTTTTAAGAAAATTTTTGTCAGCTTTTAGTTACTCGTTATTTTTAAATGATCTGATTATATTTTTCAGCATCTCATTATTTTGCATACATTTTTTCTTTCTTTTTGATTTTATAGCAAAACTTTAAAAAATTATAAGCTTGACTTATTTCTTATTCCCACTTGCGCATTATCTATAAGTTATTTTTCCAAATAAATTACAAAATTAGATTTTCTTACACATTTTTCAAAAGTTCAATAAACCTTAATTAATTAAAACAAATAGTTTTCTTATCAGTTAAAAGAAAAGTATTTAAAAAATTCTAATTGTTATGATCGTTTTGACTCACATACATATGTATATGAGCATTAAAAATATATATTTGAAGAAAAAAAAAACAATTCAAGAAGAAGTCATAATAAATTTTTAAGTACAAATAGTAACAAAGTATTGAAAGACAACCCAAAAAAAAAAAACACAAAAACAATAGATGACACTAGATTTATTGATAAGAAAACGAACGATGTCAGTGGCATCATTTAATAAATTGACACTTAATGGCTGGCAACATTTTAATGCTGCTTCAATTGCTGGGTATAGATGAATGAATATTGGCCAGAGTTAAACGCATAAACATTTTCGTAAATAAATGTTCTTATCTTAACAGTTTTAACCGCATAAGCAATATTAATGTTGAAAATCCAATACCCCAAGAAGTACGAGTACGTCCGACGATTGTATACATTTTGTATGTAATTGTTATTGTTTGCGTTGGCTGTTAATCAGCAGGCATAACGCTTCACTAAATTCAAGTTACAGCATACGATGATAGCAAGCAACATCATTATCCGCATCCTACAAAAGGTTGAGCGAAGAAGTCTTAAAAATTAGTTGTTCCATCTTGAGTTACAATATCCAAGAACAGCAACAAACAACTTATCATTGTTGTTCATAATGTTCGTACTTCATCGTAGTAAGAATACCATTAAGTTTATGTTAATATTTTATATCGTAAGTTTTGTTTGTTGGTTTGTGTGTTTGCTTGTCCCAGGGCTGCCAGGTAAAAAAAATCCCCACATTTACCCAAGTGCGATTTTTATATGGAGTGAATTAAATATGCAAATGTATGTTTCTTTGCAACATGACGAAAAAAGATGGCAATTGGATTTTACATAAATATGCCGATAAATAAGTTAATTATTTTGAATTTTATTAAATTTAATATGTCCAGAAAAATTTATTCGATAAATATTTTCATTTGAAAATATTTTTCAGAAATATAATTTGTTTTAATTTAATTTAATAAGTAGTTGTGTGTGCATTTTTCTTTTGTCAAATTGTTTACACGGACCAAGAAAAAAACCTTTTCAAATTTCCGCTCAAATTTCTCAGCATTTGCAGTGCATACTTTGTTCATACAATGGTGTTGTCAAAGGGAGATTTATGAAGAACATATTATGTTCCTTGGATGAAAGCTGCAAAATATAGTAGATTCAATCAATTATCTAAACATGAAATTATAGTTTGCGATTATGATTCCATCAACCATGTTTTAACTTTGCGTGTGGTTTTAGGACAGTCTTTCATAATAATTTGTAGTGAATACAGGTGCCTTTTTTTTTAATTATCACACTAAATTTGGAATAAAGGCTAGAAAATAGATCTGCTAAAAATAATATGAATCTAAAATTTAAGAAATCTCAGATAAAATTGTTTTAGTTTCCAAAATTCATGATCACATCGGTAAATAACGAAATCGGATATTTTTTGTAGTCTTCTCGTATTCCATGAGTAATTTTCATTTTGAAGTTTTATAGTCAGCAATAGATAAGTACAAACACTTTTGACTACCTTTTTCCAAAAATATGCCTCATTGTATTGCGGTGTCTATGTTTTATTTCAAATTATAAAGATAATTATTTGGACTTCCATGAAAGCATTTGGTTTTGATTGTAGGAATATATGTTGCATTTTTTTTTATACCGCGAAAAGTATTTTTGTACGATCAGAATACAAGAAAATAAAAAATACAACATTGCGATCATTGATTTAGACCAGCGCATCGAAGCTTCCTCATTTAATTCACCTCTTTAGAATGGTTTTGTTAGTTTTGGTAAGAATATAATTTTAAATAGACCATATTCCCAAAAAGAAAATATATTCCGAAAAAACCTATTAAAATGGTAAAAATTTATTCCATTTAAGACTAACATGCAGGCATGTAGATAAACAAAAATCTAAAAATTATATGAAAAATTATTCATTCATTTTTAACAATTTTCTTT
This sequence comes from Lypha dubia, assembly GCA_947311025.1. NCBI lineage: Eukaryota > Metazoa > Arthropoda > Insecta > Diptera > Tachinidae > Lypha > Lypha dubia. The sequence goes on along the minus strand of OX371260.1, from coordinate 3,711,343 downwards.
GACTTTGAAATGCAACCCCCGCATCTAAAAATGTCGTTAAACTTGAAAACAAAAACAATGAAATACTCTTATAAAAATCATTCTAATCTGCTCATAATTGGCAACTTTATTTGCTTGTTTGTTATTGTTTTTTTTTTAATATTTGAAAATCATATAAAATTGTTTTATTCATAAATATTAAAGCAAAATAGGGGAACTGTCATTGTAAACCAATCATCCCGCACTAAGGAAATGGAAAAAAGGAATAAATGTTGTTTGTCATTGTGGAAGAAAAAAAAGAGAAAAACGAGCCAAACAAGGATTTATTTTATAAAAACAAATAAATAAATAATTATGTATGTACTTAACAACAACACAAGATCAAACAATTTAAAAGGGAAAATCTTCTATGCACAAAACAAAATTTGTTGATAAACATCTTTATAATGAGCAGATTTGAATTTTTTGAAATGTGAACACAATTTGATTCAGCCACTCTTGGTGATTGAGGTGGTGGTTGGAGGCATTTAAAAATTATAATGATTTTAATATTGTTTTCGTTTATCAAACATAAGTGGTTTATTGGCTTTGTAAACATCAAACAAAAAAAGTCAACCAAATAAAACATATGCGCCAAAATATCTATAATTAACCACAACAGGACATCTGCCTTGTCCTTTTTTCGGGCTTTGCTAAAAATGTGGCAAAGCCAAAAATGCGGGCTATATAAGAAATTTTTTGATGAAATTTGTAATTCTGAAAAACAAAATTTCGTAATTTGTCTTGCCATTGTCTGGTCATCTGGACTTCTTTGTCTAAAATTTTATAGATAAAACAATTAATTTAGAATTGTAACAAATAATCGAAAAAAATATAAATAAATTAATTGCTATTGTTAAGCAAAAGAAGCCGACTTTTTACAATGTCTCTAATCTTGTTTCCCTTCATACTTAAGAAGAACTTCAGCAAAAATTATTTAGACAATATTGGCAATTAGTAAGGCTTCACTTGAAATCATTTAGTGAACAATTGAAATCTATTTAACCTTAAAATTTCCAATACAAATAACCGTCTGTGTGCAACAAACGGCTAGAAAGTGTAAAATTAATGCCACAAAACAATTGGCCTCATAATCAACTGAAACAGCTAAAACAACTACAAAAAAAAAAACAGTTTGCATTCGAAATATGCGCCTGAGAGTGTTGAACCAAACAATGCACCAGTTTTTTGTGATTTAATTTTTTCATTTGCAATTTTTCAAAAAAAAAACAAAAAAAAAAAAAAACACCCACTGTTATAGCAATTTTGGCCAACAACAACAACATGTTCAGCGCGAGTGTTAACATAACATGCAACAAAGAGATAAGACCTTTTTCCCAAACAAAACAAAAGCATTAAAAACCCTGTTGTACACGAAACTATTGTTCACTTGAAGGAGAGTCTTACGAAAGTCACCTAAAAGAAGGCAGATTACTTTTGTTTTAACAAGCAGCCAAACACTCTATTCTATTGTTTTGCTCATTGTTGTAACTCGAGCAGTTGCTGCCGCCCACCTTAAGGTAAAATTCACACTTTACAACAATGTGATAAAAGCAGCAACAATACCAAATGGAAAGTACGAAGAAACATGTATTTACATCAACCTGCATGATTTTATGGGCATCAACTAAAAGAAACATTAATTTATCAAATCAATTTAATGAAAATACTTTTAAAACATTTTTCAAAAATATGCTGCATTTTTTATTTCATAATTCTAAGAATTTCATCAAGTCTACAAATTTTAGATTCAAATTTTATAATTTTTTTTAATGATAAAGAGACTGTTACCACGTTTAAAGCAAGCCCCGTTTTATTTTTATTTAGTTTCATCAAATTTCAGTAAATTTCAGTACGATAATTATCCTTAACAATCGACAAATCTGAGCTTTATTTACGTTAAACTCAGACAATACTTTTTTCAATTAATTTCTAACTTCTTGTGTCCAAAAATTAAACAAAAAAAATTTGATTTAGCCAATGGTTCTTGTACAGCACTGTATGCATTTAATTTAATTTAATAAAAAAAAAAGTATTTCGGCATTGAAAGTTCTGTTCATAAGGGGCTGCACATATTATGTAACGCTCCAGGGGGAGGGGGGGTTAAAGATTTGATACAGATTGAATATTTTGCAATAAAAAATTAGTAAAAAGCGTTACGGAGGGGGTTGGGGGGGGGGGGGGGTGCACAGCCCCTAATTAGTTTTTATTTTGTTTAAAATTATCAAATATATAAATTCTACTTAACCTAGAGATCATTCATTTTGTGTGTTCCCCAAATTCTTCAACTCAATTCGAATACAAAATACCGAAATTCTTTTGTTAAATGAACCATTTATCAATAAATTTAAGAACAACCAGCAACTTTTTTTATACATAAATATCCAAAAATAAGAAAATTAATAATACAACAAAATAGAACATTTTCCAAATACTCGTTGCATCCTGCACTCCCTCTATTAACTCCTCCTCTTAAAGCAGAATCCAACTGACACTCAAATGATTTATTACAGCGGTCAAAACATGTGTTGGAAATGACAGCTACTTACAAAATTTTTTACACCGACAAACGTTTTAAAACTCTTAAGAGTACTCGTATGTGTGTGATCATCATCGTCAAAAGCAACAACAAATATTAAATGATTCCCCGAAATTATGATGTTACGGCAGCGCCCAACTTGTCTGCCGTTAACGATCCTTGAAGCGGCAACTTGTCTAACGATACATTAAGGATTGGATATCGAAGCGATTTTAATTTTCCTTTTTTTTTGGAAGGGGAGGAATTTTCCACTGTAATGGAGGTGGCAAGAATAACATGTTTTGAGAAATGCTACATTTCCTTAATTCGTTGTGGTTTGAAAAATTTGTAATTAGATCGTAAAATACTTGTGCATACAAATAAAATAAAACAATTAAAAATTACTACTTTTTCGTTTGAACAAATTAAGAAACGTTCAAGTCTTGGCAAAGTAAAATATTTCTGTCAGGAAGATAATTTTTAATTAAGCACATAAACAGAATACATTTTCTTTTAACAAACAAAAAAATGGTAGTTTATAAAAACGCGGAAATAAGGTTTCATTGTAGAAAAACAGGAAGTTTAAAAAATGTTACCCATATATTTTTCTATAAAATTAATGGATAGAATAGAATAATAGAATGAATGTATTTCAAAATGGTTTTTATAATGATTTCAATATTTGCAAATTTAAGGGTATTTAAATATTTACATACGCCATTTTTGCAAATTGATAAATAAATTTATTGCAGAAACACTTCACCACTTATCCCAAATTAAATGGCTTCTATTTAAATATCTCACAAATGCGTTACGCTTTCAAATAACAGCACTTTGATGATGTCTGTCTGTCCATCTGCCTTTCTATCCTTTTGTATCACTATAATACAGCCATTATGTGATGGTGTAAATAGTTTTCATAATAAATATTAATTTAACTATAATTATCCTACGAATAGTTTTCACTATTTAATCGTTTAGCCATGCAGATACAGAACACGGTTTGTTAAATTCAAACAAAAGATGCAACAAAACACACATTCATTTTAGCAAATGAAATGTCAGCAGCCAGCACCCTCTAAAAGCCACTTAAATGACTCCCTTCATACGCGTACATGCATGAATTCGTATGTAAATAAAATTTATTGAAATATTTTTATTACGAATATTTCAATCTCATTTTCGAAACAATTCTTCTTCTTTGTTTGCATACACACTTTGGCACTGATTGCAGTTAATGTTTTACCAGCATTTTTGTGCAACATTTGCTTTCATACAATGATGTGACGATGATTATGATGATGATGATGATCACATGTGTTTGAAACATTAATTGTATTCAAATGTAAATTGTTTTCAAATGAAATATGGCAGCAGTAGCAGTGGAAGTGTTAAATGTATTTTGAAATCCATTTACCAACATATGAAAAACAATTAAATGGAGAAAAAGAATTGCATAAAACTAAAAATCATTTATTTAAATTTAACAGACTTTGAATGAAATACAATTTATTTTCCTATTGATGCTAATGAACAAATACATATAAACATAAACATGAGGACATGTGTATGTATGTGTGTGTACATATGACTTACATACATTTACAAAGATTTATTCGTATATTTAAACTTAATGATACTTTTACAATTAAAATGAAGGCTTCACACAGCGTAGAGCAGCATCGAGATCTGATGATTGTGGGAATTAAAAATAAATTTTCATCGATTTATTTAAATGGTATTCAACTGGTTGATCATTTTGATTAAGTTGTATGTTCACTGAGTGGATAAATCGGACTTTTTAATAGTGACCCATTGACGCCTAAAATGTAGAAAAAATAAGACATCAATTTGTTGAAATATATTTGATCTACGAGTATTAAGTGCGAGAAACTGAAACTGTAATGAAAATGTATTTTTTAACTCCAAAAGCGATATAACAAAAGCTTCTTTCAAACTTTATTATTTTCAAAACTTAACCAACTTCACGTTTTTTAGACTGAAATTAGTTTTAGTTCATTACAAAACTTAACTCGTTTTTTTAACGATTTTATTTGTCCTTTTATGCACCTTTTTATACTCCATTTGAATCAGGGTCATGTACTCTCTGTCTACCAAATTTCACGAAAATTCATTGTTTTCGAGTTATAGTGGAACAAACATCTTAAAATCCAAACATACAAACTCGCATATTCATAATATTATAAATCGTTACCTTAATATAAAAAGTCCCCAAATCAATTTTTTATATCGCGTTTTTTTATATCGATAACTATGAGGATTAGGGGCTGTGCACATATTACGTAACGCTCCAGGGGGGTAGGGGGTTAAAGATTTGTTACGGATTGGAAATTTTGCACTGAAAAATTAGTAAAAAGCGTTAGTAAGGGGGGGAGGGTATAAAATCTCTGAAAACCGCGTTACGTAATATGTGCACAGCCCCTTAGCAATCGAAATAAGATAAATTTAAAAAAAAGTCAGTCTGGGCCTTTATATATTAAGGTAACGATATATATTGTATGATATTATTTTTCATATTTTCGAATTCAATTGAAAATTGTTAATCTGTCTTGAGTACGATTTCTATTCAATTAAATGACCTAAAAATATATTGTGAAAGGATTTAGAATCAAACAGACGTAACTGCCTTATTCACAACATTAATGAAAGCTTTATAAAAGCCTTATAAAACGAATTTTGTATGGTGAAATGTATGTATGTCGTATAAACTTTCATTTTTATTGTTAATTTTCCCCTAAATTAAAGAACTTCAAGTCACTTTTCATTTCTTACATTTTTGACAAAACTGACACATGATTTAATTAGTCAAAATAGTACATACAAAAATGTCCCTAGTACTCTTACATGAACATAATTAGTATTTTTTTTTTCAAAATTGTTAAAATATATAAATTAGTTTACACATGTCTTTGCATAGAAAATTCCAAAATTTGCCAACAATATGGGCATCAACAAAAAATACTTAAAAATTGTGTTAAATTAAAAAAAAACATACACACACACATACGCATAGAAAAAAGTGATGATGTGCTTGACCTGCATTGTTTTCCGGATGGTTTTAGCACTTAAGCCTATTAAAGGATAATGAAAATCAATTCTTAAATTATTATATTCAAATTCTTGCAAAATCATCATTCTTATCGTCGTCTAATATGAAAATCTCATTGTTCATTTAAGAAGATTTATTTCTATTTATATTCTATATTTTTTCCTCTTCATTTTACAAATCTCTGACACGTACTCAAAGTCTTTTGGGAAAAAGGACGAAGAAAACAAACAATTATGACGCACTAGTCAAACAATTGATCGCAATTGAAATCAACTACGAAAGAAAAAAGCTGAAAAGATGATGAGCATGGTGGTCGACGACAAGCGGATTAACAGTATTAAGGATATTGAATTTCAAAAAAAAAAAAAACACTTTTTGATGTAAATGAATGAATCAGGTCTTAAAGTCCTGAAAAATATTGAGTGAGCCGGAGGTGTGGTAACATTTGGTAACATTTATTTAGTACGGACCAGAATTTTTCTGGCTTCTTTGATTTCTTCCCAAAAAAAAGTAATTTTCGTATGTTAAACATCTGCTCCTTGCTCATATAATTGGATGTAATAAATAGTAGTTCATTAGAAAAATTCCTTTGACACTTAACGTATCCTTTCTTTTTTCATTTAGTTTTGTATTATTTTATTTTTTTGTTTTGTTATTGGTTACATTAATAACCATGCAACATGCGACAAATGTCGGATAGAACTCAAATGAACGATTGGTGTTAAATAGCAATAAACGATCCTTGAATAACAAATAAAGAATGACAACCAACAAAAAACTACCACATCTTCAAGATAAAAGCCAATAATATTTAACAAATAACTGGAGATTGTCAGGGCAAAAGAAACAAGCAAGCTGCCCTCTTCAAAAACCAAATCATCTTTGAGTGGTTGTTTTACATTCGAATAAAATCTTTCAAATAGTTTTTGATATTCTGTCTTCTGTCCGTTTTATTGTCTGCTTTATCTTTTTATTAAAAGTATTTGATACAACTATTTGTTGTTCGAAAAAGAAAAGTAATAATAATAAATATGATTTTAAATACCTTTTGATCGTATTCAAGCGTTCTGATGATATTTTCTCCCTTATACATACATATTTATAGCTTTACAGGAACATACAGACAGATCTTTCAATTTATTTCGAATGGCCCATATGCGGCAGATGTGCATTCGTTGTTGCACGATCAAAAAAAAAAAAAACGATGCCTTTAAGAAATTAAGAAATGTATTGTCTTTAAAAATATTTGTGTTTTGATGTTCATTTCTTAATGATTTTATAACGAACAAAATTTATAGTTTTTAATAGAGAATTTATTATCTATTTTGATCTGCACTTTGGTTTATTAGTAAAGGTTTGTTGTTAAGTGTTTGCTAGACAATTTATATAAATATATGAGGATTTCATATGTTATAATGTTGTTTTCAATTAAGACGTATTTATACCAGCTTGCCCCAATTTAACTTTAACAAGTAAAAGTCTGTGCCGCATATGATATACTCTTTACCATAAATATTTAGAAAACATGACTCATACATAAATGTATGTTTGTATGTATGTTATGAAAAATTTTTTCTTCTAATTTCAAATTATTTTCAACACGAATCGTCTTAATACACATCTGTCCAAGACTTAAGTCTCAAATTGTTCTGATGGCTTCGAAAAACCGGTTTCACATACAGACAGACGGGCAGGTGGGATGCCTCTTTTAATTTCGCTATCTACAAAGATCCAGAATATCTATACTTTATGGGTCTCATATGAATGTTGTGGAAATTATACACGTAATGACAAACTTACAAATACTCTTACAATTATGGGTGGATGCCATAAAAATACTTTCTAAATGGGTAAAAAAAGATCGTGAGAACGAAATTATCTTAATGATCTCTGAAGGAATGGTCTTTATGTGATAAATAGAATTGTATGTTTCGCTGAATATTTTTCCTGAAACTAATTTTGATTCAATATTTTGAAATTACAGAAATTTTAATTTGATGGCGAATATTTGACGTACAAAACATCTTTTCTTATTCACTCCGAAATGTCTGCCTAAATGTCTAAATTTCTATCGGCCAAACTAACTTTTTTCTCATAGTATTCATTATGAATATTGCAATTCTAAGATTCTTTTTTTATTTGGAAATAATCATACACACAAATGGAATTTAAAAGAACAAAAATTATCTGATTGATCACTCTGGGAGTGTGTTTGTATGTGCAATTATTTTGTTATTTATTTTTATGATTTCTTTCCCTTTTTACGACAAAAACAAAAGGCTGATAATAAATGTCCTGCGGTTTTGACTTTGGTCATCCTCTGTCAAACATTATGAGAAAGAAAGAAAAAATAAACTCTAAACAGAAACTACTTGAAATTTTCAAGTACAATTATGATCGTCTTTTCTGTTCTCGATCTCATCTGGATAAATACTTAAGAAAATATAAACCCTTAGGAAAATATAAAAGGTTTTGTGATCTTCAGCTTTTGTAAGTGGTAAACAGGACTTGAGACAACAGCTGCATATTTGCCAAGACAGACAAGCCGACACTTTTCACAATGTTACGTTTTTAAGTGTTACAACTCGGTGGGTGAGAAATCACATCAATTTCTGCTGCTGCTGCCGCTGCAGCTCAATGGGTTAAGACTATGAGTAATTGAGGTTTTTAGTACTTCAGATTACAAAAGTGGTTACATAATTACGTTGTCTTTGCAGGCACTTCACATCATTTAAAGGTTCTCTTTAAACACTTCTTAGTTTTAGTTTTTAATTTAGTTTTTCTTTAATTAACGCAATATTTATGATTTTATTTCATCTGTTATTTATTTTTTTGCTTTTTAATTTCAAGTACTTCCACCCATCATAAATCATCACTTTTTGTTGACTTTAAAAGTAGCGCATTTTCTCATTTATTTAATTCAAGTACTAAATTTTTAACTCAAAATATTAAAGATTAAGTCAACACCTACTAAAAATTATCACTTTGTAGACTTGAAAGGTTTTTCTTCAGTTAATTAATGTTTTCCCAAGTGTTTTTTTAAGTTGTTTAATATTCATCTAAATTATTGCTTTCATAATGAGTTTTTAGTGTCGTTTCTGAATTGCAACACTTTCGGTTTATTTTTTGGATGTTTTGTTTTGTTTTAATGTCAATATTTGGTTTTCAAGATTCTCTTCATATTCATTTAAGTGTTTTTTTTAATAATTTCCAGTTTGTGAATTTACTTCATATCAGCTTCTGTGGCACGTTTGTACAGTCAGTTGAAAAAGTTTGTAACCGCAATCAGTATTTGTAATAGAGAAGATCTTCAATATAATAATCCCTAAAGTAAAGAAAATATCAGTGAAATTTAAAAAAATTCTGCAAGTTGCAATGTAGCTTCCAGGGATGGTAACAGCAATGCTAGAATTTTCTGTTATAGAACAGTTTAAGAATAACAAATACTTTCAACTCCCACTGTTTATTCTTAAATCACTTTCATATAAACAATTTTAAGTTTTAAACGCAACAACGGCCAACAACTTGAAAAGAATTATTAACTCTCTGACTTCTGTGCAAATTTCAAAAAAACAATCCTTTACAAATGACAGATAAAGTCAATGCATCTGCTCAAATGCTTCATATAATTTTTTATTTATTTAAGAATACTAAAAATTATTTATTATATTAAGCAAATAAGAAATATAACCTTTTTCCGTATTTGTATGACTTTACAAAATATTATTACTTATTTATTGTTTGCGTTTGTTGTCTGTCACATAGCTTTTGTCACCTGAATTTACTCAACTTTCTGCCAGTCCAAATATTTACATATCAATTGAGTAATCAATTTTAAAATGGTCCCACTGCCCACAACTTCTTCATGAAACAATTATTAAGATCATTTTATTTTTATTTTGTTGCGTAACATAAAGCTTTCCAGTTTAATTTTATTATCGCACAGTGGTATAAAATTAAACTAAAGTTTTGAAATTTGGGATTGAAAAATTTTTAAAACTCTTTTCTAAAGAAATAAACATTTTATTCGTTTAATACTCAAGAATTTTTGTGTTCATAAACTAATTTATATTTAATTGGGTTGACTAATCTATATGCTGCTCTTGGTTTGCTGCTAATTCCAACTTGAAAAGCTATCAAACTCATCTGCTTGAACACAAACTCTGAAGCAATAAACGAGAATTACAATAGTTAAAACAAAAATACTAATACAAACAATTTTTATTCGATATGATGAGTTTGAAAAATTTTTTTAAGCATGATGGAAAAGAACTACTGATCTGATTTTAAACACTTAACGAAAGTTAAAACGAGTGCAATATCAATTCTATTCTCCATCCACATCCCAATATTATTATGTTTGTACACCAATTTTTTATGCATTAACAATCGAAACAATAGATTTTATATAAATTTAAAAACTTTGCAGAAACCACAGGACCAAAACGCCCAGCAAATAATAGTGATTTTATTTTACTGTCAAAGTTAAGAGAGGAGTCAGTCGTAAAGTTACAACAAGTAGCCGTATGTGTGTAGAATGTGATATTTTTGTTGGCATTGTATACAATGTCAATTAGCAGCTGCAAAACGACACTTAATGTGCGTCACCAAAAGCACAATAATACAATAATAAAAATAAAGTAAAATGGAAAAAAATATTCATGTTTAAGAAATAATCCCCAAAGTAAAGCAAAGATAAACCAAGCTGTAGGGCCTACAGTGAATAAACAGAATAAGAACAGCTAAGAGTGATATATTTGGCTGTGCCGAATCTGATACACTCTGCCCAACACCATTTGTCTTCAGAGAAATATGTTCTGGCAAATCCGTCCACGACCCAAGTATCCAACTCTTGCAATGGCCTCGTAAAACCAAATTCGAGTAGAGGCAGACGGACTAGCGGAAATGGTCCATTCCATGTTTTTATCGAGATATAAGGGTCCAGACTATATATACTTTACGGGTCTTATATTAATATTGTGGAAATTACAGACGAAATGACAAACCTATAAACAACCTAACCGTTGTTGGTGAAGGGTATATAAAAGCTAGAACTAGCCAATCAGTATGTATGTGTGTCTATAAGAACTTTCACTCATACGTAGTTTCGTACAAGGTGATAATAAACTTAAAAACTTATTTCAGCTAAACACAACAAACGACAGACCATTGAGCATATAAACAATGAAGGCTGACTGACGGCACAATTGTCGCACAAAACATCAACATACATACATACGTACATACTAGAGTTGTCAACCGATTAAGAATAATTCGATTAATCGATCAAACAGAACGAAACTCTTGTTAGAATAATTTTAAATTGCCGATTTTCGAATAACGAAGGAATCGAATTAATCGAACAATTTTTTTTCAGTTTAAAATGCATACGTAAAAATTTTTTAAATTTATTATTTTGGATGTTTGTAGTTGTTGTCGAACTGCGCATACCTAGTAGTCGTGAATGAAACGTTAAAAAATTTTCAAGAATGGGGTTTTTTTCACTCTCAGGTAATTAGTAAGAAATACTAGTGGTCTGAAACTATCGATGGCACTATCGATAGTTTCTGACTATCGTTTTACCATCGATAGTTTTTAATACTATCGATAGTTTTTATTATTCTTATTTTAGTGTTTTATCGTTTATTTGCATGCGCTAGTAGTGACAGTAAAACAAATTGGCAGCACTTTTTATTAAAAGAAAATTTTCAACGTACATTTACAACAATTTTTTTTACCAACAAGTGTTTATAAAATTGTAAAGCTATTTAGTTTGGCAAAAATATGTAGATTCATCAAAAGGATTGAGAAGGGCAAGTATTTCATATAAAATAAATAAAATTAAATATAAATTAAAACTAATAATTAAGTAGATGCCACAGTAAGCTGGGACAATGACGACTTTATATGCAAATATGCACAAAATTTGTGTACATATTTAAATAAGTTATTTTTCTTTAAATAATTTAATAATTAAACATAAATTTTGTGAATTTAATAAATCTCTGAAGTTATGTTTGTTGTAATCCCTTTATTTTACTTGTATCTACCAGCTCTCTGAGATATTCAAACAAATTTTACAGCTAAAATGTAAGTAAAGAAAACTATCGATAGTTATCGATAGTTTTATAAAAACTATCGCATACTCTCGATAGTACTGACTATCGATAGTTTCAGACCACTAAGAAATACACTAAAGCCAAAAAATTGAGCTCGGTTTGGAAGTATTTTACCAAGAACAAAATTTAAAAAAAAAAAACAAAGTCACATGTAACAAGTGTCCTAAAGTATACAAAATTGTTGGATCAACAACAAAAAAATTAATAATTCTTTTGCAGCAGATTTACGAAAACGTATTAAAATAAGAATAAATGAGGGACGTATTAAATTTTTAATTACGTTAATAATATTTTTTAAATTCTGGAAATTTTCCGAGCAATGAAAGTTTTTTAAAATATGAAAATAACAATCTTTTATGCGAATTAAATAATTATATTAAAAGTATTACAAATTCAAAATATAAAAAAGACTTCAGCGGTATATTAGACGATATGGTATATTTTGCAAAATCTAAAAAAAGAACAGAAAAATTAGATAAACTATTTTATGCTCTTCTCACAATATCACCTACCTCGACAATTAGCGAAAGGGTTTTGTCAAAATTTTATTTAATGAAAACCAAAACCAAAAATTGTTTGAAAGCTAAAAAATTGAATCATCTTTTATTTGTAATAGATTACTTCTTAAGAACAACCCAAATTTTCCGATTTAGCAAAAAAAAAATCATTTGATATTTTTTGACTGAATGAAGCATGTTTATTTGAATTAATAGTTTTATGTATTTTTTTGTTAATAATAATATTAACTATTTTATTTTTAAGTTTTTTGTACGAAATGTTTATTTTTGTCAATAAATTTATTAAATCATTTTTTATTCGTTGTTCTCGTAGATTAATCGAATAACTTTTCAGCTTTAATCGTTTGATCGAACGAACAAAAACAATTATTTGAAATATTCGAACAAAGTTGAAACGCGAATAATTGACAACTCTAGTACATACACACATACGTGCATACATACATATTTATTTGTTTGTATATGTATCCATTTAATATCAGTATCGGTTTTGACTATATCGTCTTCCCACTGCCTAAGCTGCTTGCTGCCTGCCTAGACAACAAAACCCTATGATTGTTGTGTTAAAGCTTCCGTTAAGTGGTCTTAAATAAACTTTAGTGCTTTTGAAGCATTCAACGATCAGTAGTTTGTTTGTTTGCGTTTTAAGTTTAACCTTTCCTTTTTTTTTTTTTTTTTTGCAAAATCTGAGATGTAAAAGAATTCAGAAATAAGATAAAGAAGATTTGTTTTAATTTAATCTGATTATTTTGAACTAATTTGGTTTTTAATCAAAACCGATAACATGGGCTAAGGATAGTAAGTAGCATTTATTGAGAAAAATATATTAAAAACGATCAATTTCATTTTTAATTAAAAAGCGTTTTTAGGATACCGCCAACAGAGTTCATTTGTGTGGTCGTTTCTATGTACATACTTGTAAAACGGCTCGGTTGAATTTGGTGGTAAATTTTAACACGAGAATTGCATGGATAATAATTTAACATTAACTTAAAGTTTCATATAACTCATAATACTTTTGATATGCTATAAATGTTAAAATAAAATATTTCATAAATATTCAATAAAACTTAATACGAAAGGATTCACTTAATCCTGATGATGATGAGAGAAGTAAAATTTACATTGATTTTCCTTTATTCCTCGGAATATTTATTTGGCCAAATTCTTTCTGAAAATATAGAATTAATTCCTTTAAATGACATTTTGACGAGTGTGTGTTACATGCAAGACTGAGTCAGGTTTTGACACTATCTAAACGATAAAGCGAGAGCATTACAAATAGTAGTCGCTGTTTGCTGCTGACTGTCAGCCAGCCAACTAAAACAGTGACGAGAATAATTTCAACTGATTCTGCTGCGGTGTTGTTGGTGTTAAAATTGTTTCTTAGAAATAAAAATCACTTTTCTTTCAATTCAATTTAGAGTTTAACTAATGAACTCTTTAAAGGATTGATTTTATTTTGTATATTTTTTCTGTTACTGGTAGGTATTTGCAAATTGACAAAATAAATAATGTTTCCAGTCAAGTCAGTCTTTTTTTCATCCATTTGGCGGTGACTACTGTTTTGTTTATTTAACTTTTCATAGTATCGTTTCGATGGCAAAACAACAGAAGCAGCAGCAGCAAGTAGCCAGGTTACTTTGCAACTGACTGTTGCTAATTTCTGTTTGTCTATTATAAAAAATTTTCAATGTTAAAAGCTTCATTGAAACAGTTGCGCTCAGTTACAATTTAGGTAAATAAGACGACAAGAAATGAAAATTAATTCATCTCCAGACGTGAGATAAGAGGATGACAAAAGACACTGTAGTGCTAAAAGACAAACATACAAAACATACAACAAGAAAGTTTTCAAATTTGTTAAACAAGCAATTAATACTTTTGCTAAGACTCCAACAAAATAGAGGGCATAGTCATTCAACAAACAAATAATGTGTGTTCTCCTTTTAAAATATTTAGCAAAATCGTTAAATAATTAAATGAAAGTAAATGTTAACTAAAGTCAACAGCCCTCACTATGATGGTTAGTATCTCTGATTTTTGCCGTGTACCCCCACTATTAACCAGCAAAATACACACAGACAGGCGGCCAAATAATTTTTAACGCTTTAACACTTATCAGACAAACAAATACATAATTTCGAAATCTCTGCTCCCCATTCCGTCATAAAATTAACAATGAAATGCTAGAATTTATTCAATCAAAATTCATTACAACCATTAATTTGAAACTGTAAATAATTGTGTTCCCTTGTTGTTTTTTTTTTTTTTTTGAAACCCCTCGCACTTGTTCAATTTACCCCCAAGGAGTTGACATGAAAGTTAACATACGTTTTTTTTGTTTTCTTTGGTAAGACTGCAAAACCTTAAAAATATTTCCTCACTCTTCACCCCACTCGTAGTTCAGGACCATGAACAACCCACCACCAACTTTTCCGCCCCACAAACAAAATTCTGTTTGAGCAGCAAACTTTCTGCTGATTTCAGTTTAATGTTTTTCTTATTTTTTCATTAAGTTGGAAAAATTGCAAATTGAATTAATCTAAAGTTGACATGCTAAACGATTTTGAAAAGCAGAAAGAAGAAAAATAAACACTGAATTTTTAGCGGGGAATAACAGAGGGGAGAACAAGAAATTGGTTTAAATTGTGGTTTTATGGATATTAAAAGACCTGTCTGTCTCTTCTCTTTCCCCTTTGAAGCTTTTCTTCTCTCTTGATATCCTTTTTGGTCCTTTTCATTGCTCAAGTGTTGTGTTAAACAAACAACTTTATTACACATTTATTATTCTTGTTGAAATTGTTGGTAGAATTATTGTCTATTTGAAACTTTATGGGGAGTGTGCCAGAGTGTCTGCCTGTCTGTCTGTCTGTTTGGCTGTCTAATCTGCCATAGTGTCTTTTTGCTTTAAGTAAAAATTATGGAAATTTGATATTGGCTTTCAAAAATTATTCATTATTTATTTATTCGTTTGAATTTTATCACCAATTATTTATTGTTGTTGTTGTTTTTTGTTTGTTTGCTTTTTTTTTTTTTTTTTTTTGCTTCAGGGAATTAGCTTCCCTTGATGTTAATAAGGGTTGATTTCAGTCGTTGGCTGGTTGGTTGGTTGGTGTGTGCATGTGCCAGGAAATTGTTTAACAAGCTTATCAGTATGCTGAAGTTGGCTTATTTAATTATTGGCTTTTTTAGTTGATTTTTTTTTCATTAAAGGGATTATTTAGGACTTTTCTTGTGATCCTTTTTAAACGAATATATGTTTTTTAGAGATATTATCTTAAAATTTATGATATGATAAAGATACCTTGGAGTATAATCTTTCTATTTAGTTGTGATTACATTTGAAATCGTTAATAATAATTAAGAAGTGTTGGTGGGAAGACCTGCAATAAGACATGAAACGAGGGTAAGAAATTATTTAGTAACTGAAAATTTCAATTGATGGAAACATCTAAAAGAATTGGTAGGACTGAGCAAATGTAAAAACATATTTTCAAAAGAAGCTTATACCAAATAATCCTGCTTTGTGCGACAATTCTGCACTAATTAAGAGTAGAGTGAACCTATAAGCAATAAAAACTGCAACTATTTTTTTTAAATGAGTTGTTTACATATTTCGACAGATTAAAATACATTAAAAAAACCAAATTTAAAAAAATTCAGTTGCGATTTTTTGACATTATGATGGTGTTTAATTGTAGTATGGAAGGAGCAAGGCAGCTTTCTTCATTAAAATCGAAAAAAAATCATTATTTGCATAAAATACCCTGTTTAAAGTTAAGTAGGAAAAAAATAATCAAATAAAATGCAAATTCACACGCATTATCAACAAGAAAAAAGCTAATTTAAATTAACAAACTGCTTTGGTGGAAATGTTTTTTTCACGTCTTTAATTTTTATTATCATTGCCAAATAATCAGCCACGTCCTCGTCGCATTATTATCGTTTTCAACGTTTTCCTTATCATCATTCTAACAATATTATTGTCTGATGTCAAACATAATCATCCCTATAAATAAATATGTGCTATTTGTTCTTGCACATAAGTGTTTTTTGTAGACAAGGAAAAGCTTGAAAAAAGTGTCGACAAAAAAACCATTTTATTATTTGGCAAACAGTATTAAAACCCATAAAGCCACAAAATATTGCTGAAGAGCAGAGCAGTTAAATTCATACGCATTTCAAATTTACACTTTGGCTCAGTTGCAAACTTTTTATGTTTCATACAAACGGCTGGCTGGCTGACTGACTGACTGGTTGACTGACTGACTGCAAACATTTAAAACAACTTCTTGAGTGTTCAGTCATGCAGCCATTTATTAAAATGAACAGAAGTAAACCAACCAAAAATGAAATTGAAAAATAAAATATGTAATTGAATTAACGCCATAATCATCTGCTTGCTGTTGTTGTTGTTGTTGTAGTTGCTGGTTTTGATTTTTCTTAAGGATGACAATAATAAGCATTCGCCGCCATACGATAGAGATTTTTTTATTTTATCGGTTTATCGTTTAAAGCTTGTTAGCATTTTTATTTTATTTATTATTTTTCTACCACTACCACCATCATCATCATCATCCTTGCCTCTTCTAACAAGAGGAACATCCTTTTACCCACCCAAAATCAGACAATACAATGGAAACAATTCTTTTGTTAGTTGTTGTCTTTTGTATCGCTACCAAAAAGAAGGGTGTTTTATTTACTGATTTTGTTGCAAAAATACATCAACAGCTTGGCAACCCCTTTGCAAAATTATCGAACAAGAACCAAAAGATCATTTCCTTTTTTAAAAGTGCAAATACTTAAAAGCAACGTTTTTCATATTTGCACACCTTCTTTTGTCACGTCGTGTTGTTATTAAAAGTCTTTTAAAAGAATTTGACATGGAAATGACCTAAAAATAAAATGTCTGAGCATCTTTGCAAAATTTGCAGATTTTTCCTGAAATCAGCCATGTCGATACAAAATGTTTACTGGGTTTTATGCTTGTTGTGTTTAGCGAAATTGCTAACGTTTTATTTATTTCTAATGCCATTTTAAGCGTATTTCCGAAAATGTAAGAAAAAACATAAAACATTTCATAATTTCTGCTCTAGAAGATTAATTAGAATTAAAAAAAATGATTTTTTATTTGATTGGCATTTAGTTTATTATTATTTTATCGAACAAGAACCAAAAGATCATTTCCTTTTTTAAAAGTGCAAATACTTAAAAGCAACGTTTTTCATATTTGCACACCTTCTTTTGTCACGTCGTGTTGTTATTAAAAGTCTTTAAAAAGAAGTTGACATGGAAATGACCTAAAAATAAAATGTCTGAGCATCTTTGCAAAATTTGCAGATTTTTCCTGAAATCAGCCATGTCGATACAAAATGTTTACTGGGATTTATGCTTGTTGTGTTTAGCGAAATTGCTAACGTTTTATTTATTTCTAATGCCATTTTAAGCGTATTTCCGAAAATGTAAGAAAAAACATAAAACATTTCATAATTTCTGCTCTAGAAGATTAATTAGAATTAAAAAATGATTTTTTATTTGATTGGCATTTAGTTTATTATTATTTTATAATTTTTTTACCTTTATTTCATTTAGCTTCAGGGGTTAAGTCGTTAATTTTTCGTTGTTGTTGTTGTTCTTGTTGTTTATCGAAAACAAAAACCTTTATTATGAGACTCGTGTGAAAGACTTTTTCATCCGCTGCCTTTTATGTCTGCCATTAATGAATCATTATTTAAGTAAATTTAAAAGCAAAATGTGAAAAATAGGGAAAAAGGGTTGTTGGGTTTTTTGTAATAAGTACTGGTTGTATTTGTTCCAAGTACGTATGTATGTGTGTGCATGTGTTTGTGTTTGTGTCTCTAATATTTTGCATTTAAAGAGTTAATTAGTAAAATTAATGTTAGTAGATAATTATTTCTATTTGGATTAACTTTGGGTACAACATCGAGAGGTTGAAATACGAAATGAGAAAAAAAAAATCATAAAAAGTTTCAGGGGCAAAACAGGATAAATTAACAGGCAGAAGTTTTAACTACTTTCAAAAGGATATAAATGACTTTGTCTGTAAATAGTTACAAGCAGTAAATATACCTGGCTTCTTTCAAAAAACAAACTATTTGAATTTCGAAAATCTCTAAATCCGTAATAAATAATAATCGAAATTAAAGTTAACAATAAATACTCTTTAATTTGCAATCAATCATTTGTTGAAAGCAATTTTTGGTTTATTTTTTACTTTTTCTTAATGTTTGTATATGCGGAACTTGCAACCACCACCACTAAGAGACGCATTCGTTGTTGATGATGTTCATCATTTAAGCACACCGTCGCTAACTGAAAATTCTTATCAATCGCATAAAATCTCTTTATTATCTCCGCTGAATAAAAAATAATAAAAAAAAAATAAAAAGTTAAAGAAGTGGTGTAGAAAAACGGAAATTATGTATTTTTCTGTGCAATTTTTCCTTAGAATTTTATTTTTTCATTTCGTTTCATGTGGTCATGAAACAAACATAAAAATAATATAAAATGTTAATTGAAATTGAATACAGAAGAATAAAAGAGACTTTTTTTTTTTTTTGATAAATTTTATTATTTATTGAATCTTCAATTATATATTGAAACATCAATAAGTTTTTCAAATCTTAAATCTAAAAATATTAAATATAAGTTTAGCCAATGCTAAACAAAATTTTTAGTTACAACAGTTGATTTTTGTTGTTTTACATCTCTCGTGTACGGCTGATAGAAAGAGTGCCCCTCCTCCTAAGCCAGGTGTGGCCTCTATACTCTAGAATATTGCGCGCAAGTGGGTTCGGGTGCAACTCAAGTTTTTTAATATATTTTTTCGCGTGTTTCGAAACTACTGTCTTTACCAACGGAACGTCTAGATCTTTATGAATTCTATGGTTTCATACATACCAGGGGGCTGTAGTTATTGTACGTAGAATTTTATTTTGTCGCCTAAAAGAGACTGAGTAAAACAAATGAAAATTGTCAAAAAAAATATTTTGAAGATTTTTTAGAATTTAAAGTATTTTTGTAAGTGTATACGCACTTACTTATACCAGAGCTTTTCACGGAAAAATTAAGTTTTTATCACCTTAATCATTTATAAAGTGTAAATATTTGTTTAGTGAAGCATCGCAAAATATGTTGGAGTTAGAGGAGGTGATAAATGTCATCTTTTGCAGTTTTCAGTGTATATTCGTTCACACACTGAAAAAATTTTTCTCTTCCAAATTTAACAGATATTATTTCCTTATATGTTTACAAAATTCGTTTAAATTACTTCACAAAATATGTATGTAAGACAATACAACAATACAACAACAATATTGTGAATGGGTCGATGTGCTGCATTAGCTCAAATATTTTCTGCAGAAAAATTCCATATTTCATGCAAAATTTGTTTTTAATAACAATATAGGGTTAAATATAATTGAAAATTTTTAACTGTTTTAATGCCATATTTTCATAGTGTTATGGAAAATTATATTGCATTTATTTGAGACCGACGATATAATACACATATGAACATACGAGTAGTTGGCATTCGTGCTGGATCCGTCGTGTGTGAATCAGAGTCGCGCTTAGCGTACTATCTATTCAGAACTTAGATACTGTTTCCAGAGGGCTGACTAAATCATTAAATAAAACTGAGTGCTTTTCATACAAATTTTACACTCAAATCATTCGTCTGCCTTGTGAAAACAGCTAATTAATGCTGTAGACACGAGTAAAAGAAGTTAATGTACATTAGAAAAAGTTGTTATTGTTACTGCCGCGTATACGCAATAACAATATCGAATACAACAAGAAGATTAAGACAAAAATATTTTTGTTTTCCGGTTTTGGTTGATAACTATTGAAAAAATAAGACTGTGCATTTTTATGACTGTATTTTTTTATGATTTCTGGTTATTTTTAGCTGTTTTCTTCGATTTGGTGTTTTTTTCTCGTGTTAGCGTTTTTATTTTCATTCGGGAGGTTTGCAGATTTTGTAAGTTTTTGCAAATCAGTTACTTTTTACGTCTTGACTACTTCTGGCAGTTTTTTCAAGTTCGAATATATATTTAATTAATTTATTTCTTTTTGTAATTAGGACCATCACTCAGGGATGACCCCTACGTATGCAGTGCACTGTGCCGGAAGTCAGGGAGGAGGATAGGGCAGCGAAGATAGATGTTGAAAATTTATAAGACTTAACTCTTTCACAACTCTGCTTTGCGCGTTATGTTAATTTTTAAGGCAGTGTTGAGGCGCCTCCGGTGTTAAGTAGTCGCATTTACTAAGCTGTATTGGCAGGCATTTTATTAATTGTTTTACTTCGCCGATGTTTCTGCTAACCGACGAAGGAGGGCGATGTTGTGTACATTAGCTTGGAACAGCATCATTCGCTGTCGGAACAGTTTTTTAGTGACCAGTACTATGCCTTCATCACTTAAATAGTCCGACAACAATTAATACAATGCCTCACTAATGTACATTCGAGAAATTAATGATGTTGATTGACTTGCTCTGGCCAGGGTTTGAAGCCAGGCCCCAAGTCATTGTTTGCTTAGTAGTCAACGCACTTACAACTGCAGCCAACACCACTCTCAATTGTTTGGTTTTTACGATTTTATCTTGTTGCTTTTATAACTTAATGTAATAATGTAATTTCTGATACACACACTTAGTGCGAACCGTTCAAAATATCATTAACTGATAGAATACCCTTTAGTTTTTTATTTTGTTTATATCTAAGAAATTATTGTTGTAGTCTATATAATAATAGAACAATTCTGAAAGTGTCGAATGTATACTATGCATCATTATACGATTTAAAGTATATTTTTAAGAGGACTTCGACTTGTTGTGCTGCTCTCTAATCGATTTTTTTTATTCTTTTTAACTTCTTAGATTTGGTGTTGTAACATTCACAGTTATACATGCTCTGTAGCTCCTATATTGCTCCAGATAGAAGATACTGACAAACGTATAGCGTAGCACAAGCAATAGGCAGTAGTTTCTTCTTTGTGTATGGTACGCAAAATATATTCAAATAAGCAGTTGAATTTAATGAAGCCACCTAATAACAAAATAGTTTAATTAAAATCATGATTATGATAAATAATAACGAAATTCTCAGAATTTATGAAGAAAATTCTTTCAGTGTATTTTCTTAAAACTTAACATAAATATAAAACTTAAAATCTTTTGATAGTTGTCTTTAAGCTGCCTCTAATGAAGAATTATAAATTATCAACGGGGCATGTTTTATGCGTCATCCAAATCCTCCCTAGACCCGAAATATATTTCGGGATTTCTCATAAGCCAAATCAATATTAAGTTTGAGGAACGAAATAAAACTCACATTTTTAAACTGATGTTTTTTTTTTGTGATAGTAATCTTATTGATGCAATATCTCTAACTGAACTTGCCTTGTCTGCAGCAATGCAAACATTTCCATTTTTATGAAAATT
The DNA here is from genome assembly GCA_947311025.1 of Lypha dubia. NCBI lineage: Eukaryota > Metazoa > Arthropoda > Insecta > Diptera > Tachinidae > Lypha > Lypha dubia. Next base: position 3,689,629 of record OX371260.1, on the reverse strand, counting down.
AATAATTTATTTTAATTAACAACATTTTCTCATGCTTTATATTTTAAATAATTCAATTTACAATTATATTTTGTTTCTTGTACAAATTATAATTAAAATAAGCCTTTAAAACATCAACAATTATGCCAATTAATAATGCAACTTAATTGAACTTGGACATGATAGAAACAGATTTCACTAATGAGACCACAAAACAAATTAATTTTATTTAAAATTTTCAGCTCATGTCGTTTTTTCTTAGCAACTTTAGTTGTTTTTGATGTGAGAATTCATTCAATGACTGATGAGACAAACAAACATACAAAGAAAAGTTCCGATTAAATCAACAACTAAATAAATGACTTTTGTGTGGCTGCGTAATGAATACTGTGGTGCTTCGTTTAACAGTTACACGATTATTATTTTAAAATATTGAATTTGAGGTAAAATTTTAATTCAACTTCGGTTAAATAAATGTTCGCTAGTAATTTGAGACTAGAAGCTGAATTTTTTTATACAAGTCATTGCAAATGAAATCTATTTACCAGAGCGATTTTGGATAACATCTAAATGGTGTTGCACTACTATTTGATGACTTTTTGAATTTTTATCTTTTAATAGGCGGGGAGAGCACCGATGGAGTACAAAATGTAGTTTTTACAAATTTAATTGTAACATCAAAAATTGTATGCAAATTAGGAACCCAGATATTCCCCAAAAATCAACTTTTGTGACCTTTAACTTTTGAAGCGTCATCACTTTGGCATGAAAGTTTTGCAACTATTTATGAATGCGAAGGCAAACGTTAGGAAATTAGTGAGGCTCACCACTTAATTGCCTTAATTGAGTGAACTTATAACTATTTTTTTAATAATTCGGCTAATAGTCCCAACAACTGAAAACGGCCTAAAAAGTGATTAAAATCTGAAGCAGGGCTGCAAAAAAAGTCATGCTATTATGGTTCATCTTTACAGTTGCCAGTTTTCATCAATTTTATTTTAGTAAAAATCATTTTTTTTAAGAAACATTCTTTAAGCCCATTATTTAAATTCGCTGATATTAAATTTAATTTTCATTCATTTAAAAAAATGCTTTTCATTCAAGTATATTTGGACCACCAAGGCTCCAGTGTTAATTTATATCGAATGAGATTTAGATGACCGTCTTAAGATTGAAGCGGAGAAGGGGGAACAGAAATGGACGTGTTTATTTAATATTTACACGCAAACACGCCAAAAAGCTATAAACACTGCTTTTATTGTCGTTAATCATTAATAAATTAAAAAAAAAACAAATTTTGGACTTTTGTTTTATATATTTTTATTGTGATGTTGTTAGAGGCAAATTAAGTAAAAACTAAAAAAGAGATTTAAAGATTTATTTTTCATAAATGTAATAAAAGTGGTAAATCAAAATCGGAAACAATAAAAATCTAAATGAGTTCTAATAGATGGATATATAGCGTGTAAAGCATGTGAATCTAATCAGTAGAATGGCACAAATAATTTATTTAATTAAAAAATTAAGTGATTTAAAAATATTAAATATTTAAATGCAATAAATTTTATTAATAATGACACACAAGAATTTATTTCCAACTTGTCAAGTTCAAAATGTTGAAAAAAAAACAATGCAACAAAATTAAATCATCACTCTGCCATTTTTATTTGTTTAATTAATAATAAAAATCAACCAAATATGTTGGACTTGTCTGCATAAATTTGTTTTATTTTTATATTAAATAAATTCATACAATTATTATTTGTATTTGATGTTTGTTGCTGTTGCTGTTATTCTGTCTGTCTTTTTGGCCCCTTTGCTTATGAGAGACAGTGTGTGTATGTTTACAAATAGATTTTATTTTTTATTTTTTTGCATTTAATTCATGTCTTTTTATTATGCAATATGACATAATGGAAAATTAAACAATTATTGTTATTATTATAATCATTATTTCAGTTTTACTTACTCAGACATTTACAGTTGGCAGCAATAAAAAAGGCACCTTAAATTTGGCTGTTAATACTGTTGCTTTGTTACAGATATTTATGGTATAAAACTTTATATATTTTGTATCTGTTTCTTGATAAAGTTGATATCCGCCTACCAAAACGATAGCAAAACAATAATATTGACGTACGTATTCTTTTAGGTTGCTCAGTATTGCAGGAATCCTGAAACACGCTTGCAAAAATTCTCTATGAAAAATATCTTCGTTTAATACACATCGAAATATATGAGTTGTTAAAAACGTTAATTTTATCATGACCCACTGTATGCTAATACGAGTACGTGATTATATGCATTTAATCGTTAAGCTCTCTTCTATTATTTAATAAAATATTTCATCGTCATAAAACCAAATCATCAATTCATTTCTGTCTCCATAGAATTTATAAATTGTTTTTCCCATTTAAAGTTTTTTTCTTTTAATTCAAATTTGCCATGATAACCTTTTGCTACAAACACTTTTTAGTTGTGTTTGAATACAAATTAGAATTCTAATAATTTTCGAATTAATTTTATTTTTAGTATTATTGTTGCAACTAGAAGGTTTTAAACATTTAAAGAGGGTTGTGTGTGATTAATAAAGTAATCAAATTTAAATAATAAAATTATTTAAGACTTATACATTTTACAGAGTATCATTTTAATTTTAAAAAAATAAATAATTTTAAAGATCATATTTGTCTGTTAGTCATTGTAGAGTTTTTAGTAATTTGTGTTAATTTCAATTAATTTTTTTTATAACTCGTCGTCACTTCAAAAAGCATTCGAAAAGCTAAAAATATCAATTTTAGAAAATGGTTAAAAGCTTAGCAATCTTATATTTAATATTTTGGACATGGCAAACTTTAAAAGAACCTGAAAATAATTAATTTTTGACTATTCGTAACTTAACCCATGAGGTCAATACCCAGAGTGGAGACTAAGTTACTCTTAGGTAAAAATGGTCGCTAATTACGAATCGGGCATTCATTTTTCCGGAAAATGTACAGTTTTTCTGGAAAATTGGAAAAGCACATATTTCTGTTGTGTACCATTTATGGTACACTATGCATTTATTTCTTTATATCAAATTAATTAAAAATTAGTAATAATACGCTAAAGAAAAGTCTATTGTATTCATCAATATATAAATGCTATAATATTTTATTCACAATTAAATTTCACTTTTAAAAATACATACAGCCACTTTGGCAGCTTACTGAAAACTCAAATTAAATAAAAGCAACCTACAACAACATTTGAATGAACGGTTATACTGTCTGCTGCAGTTTAAATCGCACTATTTTACATTTAAGTTTAATTTCTCAGCATATGGCATGATAAAAGGCCAGTACCATATATGGTACGTAATGCATTTAAGGGTTAATTCAAAATTACTTGCATTATAGTCCATTTACTTTTCTTTGGAAAACCAAAAATAGAACGTGAGAAACGTGTTTAAAAGTTTTGTTGTGTTTTAATAAAATACACAATTAAAATTAAATGGAGACGTAAAAGAAGGGTTAAGAATAAAAAAAATCGCCTTATTATCGACAAAACTTTTGCAAACAATATTGACATAAATTTCAACTGTTTGCAAATTGTTAACTAAAGTTTTTAAATTATTTGGAAAATATAGTCGACAGGGTTTTAAATGAAATAAAATTTTAAGCACAACGTTAAGCAATAGAATTTTGTGAATTAGAATTGAAGAAAGAAATTTATAAATCCTGAAATTTAAAAATCAAAAAGATATTTCAGACAGACAGTTTATTTTTTATTTATTCTGTTGCTTTTCACTTAGTTTTGCACTTTCTCAAAAAGTAACTTATATGCAATCTTAAATATATTGAATTATCTTTATTGCACGCACAGTGATAATATTTGTATAAAACTTAATGAGACTTTTATATATTTTTTAAATTTTATAAAATATATTAAATAATTTAAGCGTGTAGTTGGATCAAAGCGATTAAGTTATGTATCCTGTACATAAACAACATTCTGCATCCTTGTGTAGACCACACGAATTCCGAACGGATTCTGAGTAACGCACTTCATATTTTTTGTTTTGAATATTTAATTCAGATAGGCGAAATTTTTTTTTGTACTGGCGACTTTTTGTTTTGCCATCTTGTTTCGTTTTGTTAGTTTTGGCGATTTTTTTTCAGTGTTATTTTTTTTTTGTTCATATAAATATTTAAGTTTTTAGAATAAAATTTTTTGTGATTGACTAAAAAAAGCAAATTTTCAAATTATTTTCATTATTGTTAATTGCACGTCCTTGTGGATACTTTCACAGGATGTTCAGGCTTCATGGGTGATCTAATTAGTCTTAATGTAAGAAATGGTTCTGCTACACTCATTCTAGACATAAGCGTGTCTTCACATTGAGTAGTTTTGCGTGGCTTATTTCTGGCTAAACTTTCTGGTAAATTTTCAATAGTTTTTGATACATTTGACTATTCTTCCCCGCGACAGTGCTAAAATTGTTACCACTTTAGCAGTAGAGATAGCTTTTTAAAAACAATTCCAAAATATTTTTCTTTCGGAAGCGGGAGTAGAGCTTTTGTTTTCATTCCATAATTTAAAATAAATGGTTTAACGAAAACGGAAGTCTCTAAAACGGCTAAAGAAACAAATAGAAACTTTCTGAATATAAATTTCGGCAATTGATCGAATTTATTTAAACATGAGGTTTCATTTTATCATTCCGGATAAGCAAAACTATCATCAATGCCATGCGACGGCACAGTCATTTTGATTTTGTTCATATTCATCGATAAGAAATTCACAAGAATTTAAACACAATATTAAGTTTAACACTCTATATAAAAAGTTCTTCGTAGATAACACGATAGGTAAGTTTTTTTTTTTTGTAAACTTTACGAGTCAAGATTAAAAATTCAATACCTACAAATTTCCATTGTAAAAAATTTAAATTCTTCTTGAGCACAGGATCCCTTTTCTTTATACATTAAATATTTAATTTCATTTAATTTGTATTTAATTGTTTTTATAGCTTAATTAGTTTTTCAATTAATCCTTCCACTGATATGACAACCAAATTAAGCACTTTTTTCATGTTATTGTTTTTATTGTAATACATGCTCTCTGCATTGTTTTGCTTTTAATTTTAGTTATTCTCTTTTTAATTTCAGCTGAGGGAGCAAAAGCACAAACACAGACTTAGTGGCCCCAAAAATACACACACCACTGCTGCCAAAGAGAATGAGTGACAGAGAGAAGATGAGTTTGGGGATAAAAAAAATATTACAACAATAACAACCATCTGACAGACTGAAGCATGTACAAATTAAATGCAATCAGCAAAATAGAAATGAAAATTAAAAAAACAGTTTATTAACAAATTTATGATAGAAAGAGACAACATATATTTTATAAATAAATAATAAAGAAGTTAAATTGAATGCAAGTTAAACTGTATTTGTAAAACAGCTGGCAAGAATGTCAGATATTCATTTTTCCATTATAATAAATCCAGAAGAAAATAGATAATTATAAAAAAATAATTTGATTTTGCACGTTTACTAAAAAACCGATGACACGGAACCGTAAAAAAAGTGACAAAATTATATCAACTATGTGTGTATGTATGTATAGAAAAATAACAAATAAAAATCACTAAATTAGATTTACTTATTTTCAATGCACAGACTGTATGCATGTGTATGTAAGCCAAAAACAAACAATACACTTTTAACACTTTTTTTCAACTATTATTTGGAATTATTAAAAACCACAATGGCTGTTAAATGCAGTCGAGTTTAAATTTTCTGTGTTGTTATTGTATGTGGATGGCAACAAAAAAAAGCAATTGGGAGCAACAATTATATTGTTGTTAAAAAGAGATAAAATGATACAACCACTCAACACACCATTCATATGGTGTTGTAAATAAATTTGCTGTAGTTGTTGTCCGTCCATTGAAATTACCCCTCTTGAGTTAATTCCATTAAATTATTTTGTATACAATGGCAGTGGTGAACTTAAAATGGGCGTTAATATTTATTTTCAAAAGGGGATTACGAATATCACACCATACTACCAGGTTGAACTATTTATATTTTAAAACAAAAATCTAAGAAAACTGTTGAGTAAAAAAGAGACGGTTGTAGTAAATTTTTCAGAAACCCCAATTAAAAAATATAAAAATGGTGTTTGCTACAGTATTTTTGCAGGGAGTAACAAAGAAAAAGTAGCACATTTTGTCTCAGTTGCACATTTTATAAATTTTGTATTTTGGTTTCTTAATAAGTTTTTTTTTCTTATTAACAACCACCTTGTTTAGTATTTTACTAACACTATTACCATCCGGGGAGAAAGAATAGAGTAACCGTGAGCACAAAGTGCTATGTGTGGTGTATCTGTGTGGTTTCATGTGAATGAACCGAGATTTCATATGAATACTTTACAATTCAGTTGTAAAACAGTCGTGATCTCAGAAAGACGTGTCTGGAGTCAACGAGCGCTTAAATATAATTTGATTAAAGAAAAAGAAACAAATTAAATAGAGAATGTATTACAAGTGTATGTATTTTTTCGTTTGTATAAAATAGAAAAAAAAAGCAAAAGAGAGAGCAAACAATTTAAAAATTAGCTGAAATTAATCAGGCAATCATTTAATTAAAAACAAATTTTCCAATTAATGGAAAAATACTTTAAAATAAGCACGAAAGCAAACAAAAGTAAATAAATAAACGAAATAGTTCAACAAATGAGGTGTGTCAACGAAAATATAAGTGCAATGTTGTTGTAACTAAAGTTAAAATATAAAGAAAAAAAATTATTTTCAATTTAAATAAATAAAAAAGTGGTTGAAAACTTTAATATCAATTTTAAACTACGAACTTTATGTTGAAATTGTCAACATCAGGAATGACAGTCACTGGTTTACGTGTTAACATGACTAGCCCGACGGTACCGCCGCAAACAGCTATGAACACAAATACCAGTTCTACCACAGTTGTTAATAGTCCACACAATACAACAACGAGTGCAACGTCACTGGGGGCTAGTACACCCACCTCGCCCTCAGCTTTAATAATGGCCCATCATCAACATTTGAGGAATTTGCAACATTCTCATCATGCCATTAATAAAACAACATCGAGACTTAGTAATTTTAGTGTAGCCTCATTACTGGCCGATACAAGGCCACGGACGCCACCTAACAGCGGAGATAATGGCTCACAAGCAGCACCTACAAATCTCTCAAGTACACCTTCAGCCGCTACTTCACCAGTATCACATGAATCAACATCATTGCCTGCCTCACCAAACCATCAACAGCATCATAACCAACAACACAACCAGCCTCAGCAACATCCCCAGTTTCATTCCGTAGCCATGGCACATCACGCCAATCTATTGCATGCCGCTCAAGCGGCAGCTGCTGCACATGCCCAACATCAACACGCAGCCGCCATGGCAGCGGCAGCAGCTGCCGTTAGTGCCAGCAATCCCAATGGACCACATTTAACACACCATTTGCCTAATCACTTAAGACATCCGCTTAATCCCAGTGGTATGCCACCAGGGGCTTCCCTACTCCTACAAAACAACTCCTCTCCCTCACCAAATAGCAACAACCCCTCGACTACAACACCGCCCGCTTCATCGGCCAGTTCCACGGCCAATACAGAGTGCAATGTTAATTCAACTACCTCCACACAACCGACGGCGAAAATTGAACGACACTCGCCCATTGGTTCCTCCATAGACTCTGAACTGGAATACGATGATGAGTTGAACGAACACGATCTGGAGCATGATGAAGAAGAAGATTCAATAGTCGATATAGAAGATATGAATGCTGACGATTCACCACGATCAACTCCAGATGGTCTGGATTCAAGTAAATCTCCAGATGGTCATGGTTCGTTGCCAAATTCACCTCATTTATTATCACCCGCCGCTTTGGCAGCTTCCGGGCATGTGCCCATAAGACCTACGCCATTTAGTGCTTTAGCTGCAGCAGCTGTAGCCTGGGGCGGCATTGGAGGTGGTGGGGTGCCTTGGCCCGGTGCCAGACAAATGCCACCATTCGGTCCTCCAGGTTTATTTCCTGGGCAGGGCTTTGGAGGAGGAGGTAAGCGTCTGATGTTATTTATTTTCATAATCGCTTTTTTTCGAGTGTAAACCAATTAAAAAACAAGGCAATCATGTCTGCTTTCAAAATTATTACAAATGGTTTCTTGCCCATTTATCGTTTAATTAATGAATCAAGCACGAATTAAGTTGTAATTGAAAAAATAAATGCGGGTTTAATTTATTTTTTTTACTTAAGCACCCTCCTAAAAACAATGACAATTTAGGGAAAATTTATTTGGTTTTTAAAATATTTGCTGATGTTGTTGTTGCTATGTTCGTAATTCAAGCCCCACCATCCTAATTGGTATTGTGATTATGAAGATAAACACAATCATTGTCTCTCTCGTAAATTGCAATTTATGCGGAACAGGGCTATTTAAACAACCATTATAGTCTGTTTATTTTATTGTTGATGTTGTTGTTGTTACTGTTGTTGCAGCTATTTTGTTTTCATGTGACTAAATTTTTTAGTTAGCCTTTTACTTTGACAATAAAAATCTGATTCATTTTAATAAAGAAAAAAGTGCTCTAGAAATACAAAAAAATTTACATTTTTGTTAACTTTAGACTTTTATCATTTGATTCGTTGAGTTTTTTGCAACATAAAATGCACAATTCACACTTGAGCAAAAAATTCACAATTTCTTTGTTCGATGTTGTTGCAAAGAAAAACTTGAAAATTTTACATTTTACACAAGTTTAGAAAAAGAAAAGGAGAGAACAAAAAAGAGTTGTGTAAGTAAACATTTCCCACATCAAAAGGGACAGTCAGGTTAAAATGTTCAAATAGTTTTTTCAGTTTGTGGTCAAGGCAAAACAAAAACTACAACACTTTGTCAGTGTCGGTGTTCCGTTCGAAAGTGTGGCTACACTGATAACGAACCCTTTGTACAAGAATTTCCGGAGTTTTTTTTCTAATTAAACTTTTTTATGACGGCAATTTCATTTGTGCTTTATGTTCTCCAAAGAATGAAATTGTAATTTCGTATGAAAGTTGTTTTATGAACTCAGTTTTTGGATTAAGTTTTCAATTTTATAGAGTGAAAATATTTAAAACTTATGGACAGTGATTGGCTAAGTGAAAACGTAATAAAAGAAAATGCAAAAATTTCAATGTGTTAACTTGAATAAATATGATATTCAGAAAATATTAGACATGATTAATATTTCTATCAAGGCAAGAGAATTAAAATCAATCAATTTTCAGCATAGATGGCAGAACATACTGGCGTTTTCGGAATAGACCATACTATAGTCATTGAAGTGAGTTCATAATCACGAGTATGTTGCTTAATTTTGATTGAATGTTATTCAATCTGGATTTGGTTCATTATTACCAACGAATAATTTAATTAAGAAAGGAAAGGAAAGAAGAAAATTTTGGAAATAGTAATCATTTTCTTAATATAAAATTCGCATCCCTGATAATCAGCAAATTTTGATTCTAAAAAACTAAGCCATAATAAATTTGTACTGAAATGCTGAATGAAAATTATTTTTAAAGTTTCCCTCCGTAGAAGATCAAGTTGGATCGGTTTAATGGCCAATTATCTAAATTAATTAATAAAAGTTTTATATAATTTTAAATAATTAAAATAAAAAGAGAAGACGTTATTAAGGAAATTTTAATGGATGTATGAGGCGATGAGCGCAACATTATTGACTTACAAAAAGTTGTGAAAGAGTTCAACTTTGAAATTCCTAATCTTGATATAAATAAAAACTTAATTTAGAAAAATAAATTTGTTATATATGATTTATTAGCTTTCGTCCTCTGTATCTAGACGGACGGAGTAGATTTCAAGGATGTCTGTGCTAACTTTTTCCATCATGGTAGCCAAATCATATAAAAAAGTTTTGTTACAGTTAAATTATATAAAGTAGTTCCAAATATTTCAAAACAATTGAGTTCGTAGTCATCTTAATAAACACGATGATCTCCGGGATGCTTGAATACAACTACATAAGACACTAGACAGCTTGAAAGTGTAGTAACTGGCACGACTTTATTTATTTGAAACATAAACTCTTGCAAACATCGCGAATAAATTGGTATATTTTCTACAACTAATATACCGATTTTAACGAATTTTCATTTTCAAGATTCAACAAGAGTTGAGAGCGTCACCTCTCCAATTCAAGTTCTTTGAAGTTGAAGTCACACATACGAGTAACTCCAATTAAAAGAAGTCCCAATATTAAAGGCTTTCGAATCATGAAGATTTTTTGGATTTTTTAATATATATAACAAAATATAACAAACAAAAAGAATCTAGAAATAAGTTGCAGTATTAACCTGGGCCCAAATCATTATATCCGTGAACGTACAACTCGACACGTAATTTCTTATCCAATTATACAGTTATTACGTTTACGGATGTAACGATTTGGGCCCGGGACAGAATGTACTCTCTCAAATAAATCATCCAAATGCACTAATATGAAAATAATTGTAAGTAACGAATTTTTTTTTTGGTTTTAGCCACTACTGAGACAGCTTCGATCTAACTGGACTACTATTATCAATCCATAAAATTCCTTAAATTATGTTTAGGACTTTTCGCTCGCAAGTCGAGTGTGGCTAAGGACTTTTCTTTTTCAATCCCAGTAAAAATTATATGATAATTATAAGTTTTAAATTTTAATTTAGTTAATTTTGCTTGATTCTTACTAAATTTTCCTTTATTTTTATTATTTAGTTTTTTTTTCTAACTTTGTTGGTTTTGGAATCAAGTTTTTTTTTTTATCACAACCAACGCCTTTGCTCAACCTCAAAAATTGCAATAGTTAAAATAGCGCCTGAAAAACGTCAATGAAATTTTCGATTTCATTTAAGAACTAAAAGATCGATTTCGGAAAGTGTACTGAACTGAGTCTTGGCTTAACGTAAAATTTCATATTTTAAATAAATTTCACTAAAAATGACAAGAAAGAATTTAAATTTAGAACAGGGTTTTTCTTACTCCTTAATATAGATTTACTATAAAATTTTACATTTATTTGAGCATGTACTCAAGTATTTATGTTTAAAATTTTATTTATTTGTTGCGGGTTAGCAATATCTAGATATATATTTCGTTGGTAGCTATACCAATTCATCAGTAGATGTTTTACCCTTTATGTTTAAAAAATTCCAAAGCTCATCTATTTATACAAAAACTCACAAACATATTTTTGTGAATTACAAAGCATAAAAATAGCCTTTAAAAAATTTTTTCAAACACACACAACAATAATTTTCCATCATGAATGTGTTTACTTTTCTACACCTATACAATTAGACAACCGCTGGTAATTCACAAAAATATGTTTGTGAGTTTTTGTATAAATAGATGAGCTTTGGAATTTTTTAAAGATAAAGGGTAAAACATCTACTGATGAATTGGTATAGCTACCAACGAAATATATATCTAGATATTGCTAACCCGCAACAAATAAATAAAATTTTAAAAATAGATTTGCTATAGTTAAATAATTAATTCAATCATAATATTATTGTTTGTAACAACATATTTCCTTTGCATGCTGTAGAAGCATCCATTAGGGCGTCCAGTATTTGCAGGTTTAACTAATCACTCATTATTTAAACACAATTAAACATCAATTAAATCGAATTGAAGTAAAAATACAAAACTCAAATAAATCTAACAAAAATTTTATAATTTTCCACTTTCTTCCAATTTTAACTTTAGTGAGAGTAAAAGAACTCTCCTCCGTCTTTACAAAAGAAAAAAAAAACAGATAAAAAAGTAAACAGGTGACAATTTTCTTATAAGTTTATGTTGCAACACATTCGAAAAGTGCGAGTATCTTTTTCTTGTTGTTGTTACTTATTTCTTTTATTTTTTGTATAGTATGTAGTTTTTATTGTAGCTAAAAAGAGACTTTTACCTGTCACATTATTTCCCATTATCGATACGATAGTCGAGTGTTTTGTCACACAGCAGGTTATCGCTGTCAACAGTTCGTCTTCTTAAAAACACGTAGAATAAAGGAAAATATTAAAAATAACTAAAATACTCACAATGGTGCAACATCGCTGTGTAACTTTGAAGAAATAGTGGTTTTTTGTTTGTTTAAGTGTCGGTGTCAAAGTGTGTGAAATATTTAAAGCCTTTTCTTTTTCTTTTATATTTCTTTTAAATGCTGAAACACTTTGAAAGGACTCTTGGAGAGTTTTGAAGCCTAACAAATACTGTCAGATTTTTCATTATGATAAACTGAGACAAGACAAACACTCACACACACACATGTTTACTTACAAAACCAAACTTATTTGACAAGCGGCACAAGTCGGTCATTTACTTTCAAGTTAAACGTCGTTGTATTTTATTAACTACATACGAAATACAATGGTCCAACCTGACTACCGTTTACGGATCGATCGAGTGGACAGACTGATGGACGGACGGGCAGACATCGGTCTTGACATATTACACCTGATTATTAATATTATTGCTGTTGTCTTTGTGTTGTTACACTTAATTAGTTGCTAAAGAAAAGAATTTAACTTTGTTACAGTCTCGTTTAAGATAAATTATTTTATTTTGTCCAAAAAAAAAGATAAAACTAAAAAATAAGAAAACAGCTTTTTTAAAAAGATATAAAACATTTTGCCACACACTTACTTACGACTTGTTTCACTTTTCTCACACGCGCTGTTTTATCAAATTTAATTACTTTTTAATGCCATAAACACATAATCTCATTTTATAAGTATATTTTCTTCACTGCGATAAATTGTCTAGAAATGCAGCTTTTTTCATCCATTCATTTCCATTTTTTTGTGGCTTTTTTTTTCTTATAACTATGTTGCTTCTTGCCACTTAGTTGCAAGTTGTTTTCAGTTCGGTGTTGGTGTGTGCAATTATAACAGCAATTAATTGTGTGGAAAAACTAGTAGGTGTGTCTTTTTTCTTTTGTTTTTTTTTTTTTTTTTGTTGGTGGTTTTCTATTTACAACACTTTTATTTAAAAGTTACAGCAATAACAACAATTAATAAAGAAGAAAAAAAAAACAACCCACCTTTAAAACACGCAATTTGTGTGCAGAAAAAAAGTGAAGAACAAACTGAACAAAACAAATATTTAAAGTCTTGACATGCATAACTTTTAACACCATTTGTAAAAGCCATGCAACTACAGTAAAAGCTTTTTTATCTGACTTTTATAACGATAAATTAAAAAGTAAGAGAAAGAGCAGCATAATTTGAAATTGGTCGGAAAAATTTTTGGAAGCTTTGAAATTATTGCTAAAGATTTTTGGTGAAACTTAAAAATATATGTTAAGCTTTTAAAGGCCATCCAAAGAATAATCTTTGAGTTGACTTTTATAATAAACTTAAATTTAGTTTAACACAAGACCTTTTATTCGAGACAGCCCTTTTGTTTAGGGTTTGTTTAAGACGTATAAGAACGTTAACGGTAATAAGACTGCGGTAAAACCAAACAGAAAAGCTTTTTTCATTTTTCAACTTCCTAACACGTCACAAAAATCTCCTTGCACATGCATAAAAAGCTTCGGGAAAATATCAAATTGGATATTTTTACAGATGTACTTTGAATAGGTCTTTAAAGATAAATTTTAATCGTAGACCATTTAATCCTAGATGCGCTTTCCTTGTCGATTCAAAGATAATTAAATTTTATTTTATTCCAAAATAACAGAAGAGAACAACGTGTTTTACAAATTCTTTGTCAGATGGCCGTTACATCAGACTCTAGTGTACTCGTACAGTTTATATGTCACTTCAGCTATTTGGCCAGCATTTTGTCATGTTTAATTAAAAGGTTCCTAATAAAGCTTCTCTCAGTCTTTTAGTGCAAAATTTTATTTCGCGAAAAATATTTACATTTTGCACGCCATCCATCTTTTTAGCACTCAGCCCTGGTTGTATTTTTCTTTCCTTATATTTTCAATTTAAACATTTTTTCAAATGATTTGTAGCCAGAGTTTTGGCTTCATGAAGGCCATAAATTAGAGGCACAAAAATATTGTTAGTCATTTGTTGACAATTGCTAGTTTTGCAGTAATTTGTTAATATTAGCAAACTTGTTGTTGTTGTACTTCTATTTGCAATCTTTTTTAATTACATTGAGGTGCCAGCTTGTCAATGTTGAAAATAATTTACATGTAAGTATGACAACGTCTATCTGTGTAACTCGCACCAAAGAAAACTCATACGCGCAATTCAGTGCAGTCAGTCAGTCCTCTTCAAAAGTAAATTATTTTTATTTGTATTTGTCTAAGTAACTTGTCAAAGCAATTAGCAATATTACTATTATTATTATTATTAATAAACATTGATGACATTTATATGCCATTTATAGACTAATCACTAGTTAAGTTTTTTTTCGTTGTTTTTCTTCTCTCATTTAAAAAAAATTGCTGAAATTAGAAAAAGAAAAAAAAAACACTATTTGTATTTAATTAACAAACACCTTTAAAATGGTTGTGAATGAACAACAAATAAATTTTTTAAATAAATTCATTCATATTCATATTTTTAAATGAAAGTTTAGTTTCTCTTTACGTTTTCATGCTAAACATGGTTAAGTCGATTTTAGATTGAGAATATAGTAAAAACCAAAGTCAAATGCTAATGACGTTTTATTTACTATTTACTAAGTTGGGATGTTGGGATGCTTTATAAAACGTTAACTCATTTAGTCAAAAAACGTCATAACCCCCAAAAAAATAGAAAAATAATTATTTTGGCGAAGTTTTCCATTCTCTCAAGGGCTGAGCATACAAGATATTTTTTACGATATTCTAACACAGTATTTGAACAATAGAAGAAGTTTAAATGCTTAAAAATTATACATATGTACGTATGTATATCTTCTTATATTAGGATCAAGCTGCGAATACAATAGTTTTCGGACTAAGAACTAAATGATCTATTTGTTTTTCTCGAGTCGAATGCATTTCCCTGCGCTAATTTACAATAAATAAACTTTTTTTTTTCATAAGTCTATTATAGTTTAGCCATAATAACGCCGATTCTAGTTGTTAGCCGATCACGTTCTTTAATTTTTTGCGTGCGACGAAAATGATTTCTGATTTTATTCAAAAGAGCACTGAACTATATTCTGTGGAAAAGTAACCAAGTTCGATAATTTTTGTGCAGATTATGGCTGGAAGAGGATACGA
Source organism: Lypha dubia (assembly GCA_947311025.1). Taxonomy (NCBI): domain Eukaryota; kingdom Metazoa; phylum Arthropoda; class Insecta; order Diptera; family Tachinidae; genus Lypha; species Lypha dubia. The sequence goes on along the minus strand of OX371260.1, from coordinate 3,674,395 downwards.
GTATAGTTGAATGTGTGTCTAATGTGGATTCTCCCAACTTCTATGCTGACTTTTATTAGGAGAGCCAAAACGAGTTTGATTTAATTTAGAGATCTATGGCACTTGACGTCGGTATTTGGATCAGAATTTCCTGCTCTATTATATTCTAACGGTACTGTAATATGTTCGAAATTCAAGTTGTAACACTTCGAGAAAAAAGTTCTTAAGGAAATATTTCTTGGTTTTTACAATCCATTGCAAATGCCAAACAAATTATTTTCTATTTTGTTCATTCTTTAACTGAGAAACTAGAACACGATAATTTAAAAACACAATTTCGTATTTTCCGTACAGTATTCATGATCGCTTCATGAAATTTGATTGGGAATGACTACTCTGTTCATAGATCGGTCAATTATTGCTGAGCAATCAGCAGTCTATTTCGTTGTACTTTTTATTTATTTTTAAAAACAGCTAAATTTTTAAAAAAGGGGTAAAAGAGCACTTAAATGATTATTAATTTTTTTTTTTCATTGTTGATAAACCCCTCTTTTTTTTCACGGCGGGTGCGGAACTAAAAGAAACCGTACAAAACAAATCGTGTAAAAAATCATATGCGACATATGGAAAATTTAGGGATGCCGTTTCTTATTTCCAAAAAATCGCGTAAGTCGGCAAGAGTGCAAACAAAAAAGGAATCATAAAAGAGTTTTATTGAAAATAAAAATAGTATTGAATTACAAGAAAATATAAGAAAGAAAAAATTGTAGTTCGTGTATTTTCAGAAGAATTCAACCAGCTGTCAAAAGCGGAACTTTATCATCGTCATTATCATTTCTAGATCAAATTATACGAAAATAATGCAAATTAATATTAATAGGATCTGGAAAAAAATCGCAAAAGTTTAAAAATATCATGCAAATGAACCGGCACTATGAAATAACGCCCAATGAAATAAGGCCCAATTAAGAAAATGAAATAAGGCCCAATAAAATTGGATAATTTTTAATTGGGCCTTATTTCTTTTTTTTTTTTTTTTTTGGCTTTATTTCATTTTTATTTTGGGTGTTATTTCATAATGACCCAAATGTAGTAAGACCAAAAAAAATTATATTGGGTCTTATTTCGTATAAAAAAATTTTGGGCCTTACTTCATTTTATTTGGGCTTTATTTCATATTCCTAAAAATTGATTTTGTACTCATTTTAAAGACATTTACTTATTCATTCCAAGTAAGAACCGTTATTAACGATTTTCTCCACCGTGGTATATCCCGACACGGCGGTATGTAGAATAGATTTTCTGTAAAGCTTAGAGATTTTCTCCACCATGGTATATCCCGAAACGGCGGTATGTAGAATAGATTTTCTGCATAGCCGGCCTTTGGTATATCCCGACAAGTTTGTAATGCATTTTGGGTGTTATTTCATTTTTTGGACTTTTTTCATAATTTCCTTGGAATTTTATTTTTTGTTAAATAAAGCTAAATAATTGGGCTTTATTTCATTTTCAGTTCGGGCGTTGTTTCATTAAAATTGGGCTTTATTTCATTTTATTTGGGCTTTATTTTATGGGGTCTTATTTCATTTTCTTAATTGGGCCTTATTTCATTGCGCTTTATTTTATGCCGGCATGAACCGCGTGTAAAATAGTCTGTGTAAAATAAGTGTTGGGTGTTTTAGAGAAAACTTGCAAAATGGAACGTTTGAAACTTGTGGAAGTATTATTCTCCGTCTCAAATAAGAAGCAAAAACAAATAAAAATCCATTCGTTGTGCACAGCAATAAAAATTGTTACGCAGGGATGTTGTGTTTACCGCAGGGATGGAAAATGGGTATTTGAGTATGTACTAATTATACAAATAAACACAGATATTTTTTCGACCAGAGCTGTAAAACTTTATGTTGGTTTTCTTAAAAAGGAAACGAATATCAATTTGTGTGATTTTTTTTTAATTTTGTCTTTCGAAATGATCTATTGAGAGTGTTGCTATTAACAATTACTATTTTGCAAGCAATAAATATAATGGTACCGTTGCAACTCATTGTTGCAATTTCTTGCATATTAAAGACCGTTTCCATAATTAATTGTAACTATTTTTGTGGAAATTGAAAACTTTGAATGAGTTCTTTAGGACATTAGGCTAACATCGCTAAGCCAGAAATATTACAAAGTTTCAAACATCTTTTGTATGACTAAACTTTTTCTGACGAGTGTAATTTATAATTACACAATTTTTATTATACATATTTAATAACAACTTTTCTGGCAAAAAGATTTTTTTTTTTTGTTTGGCAGATCTTTTAGCAAGTCACGCACGCTTTTAAGCCGCAACTACTGGCTAAAAATTTTTCTAGCAATATTTTCTCTCTTTGATTTTTTGTCATCTGAATTGGTTTTTAAACTTTTTTCCATTTCTTTTTACCCTTTTCGAAAATAATGCGAGAAAAAAAACGTAGCCATGTCATTTCTACGGCAAACTGAAAACGTGAGTAGGTTGAAAATGGTATTTACAGCGGTATGTCTGTTACATTAACTGTCCGTCCACTAGTCTGTTGCTGGTTGCTTTTTTTTCACAGTCAGTAATAATAAACATACACGCATTTTTAACTGAAAGCCTAAACATCTTATCTTAACTTGGCTGGTTAAAACGAACATAAAACTCAAGTTAAATGATAAAATGAAATGGGAAACAGCAACAATAAAAACATGGTCATTTGGCCCATACAAACATGTAAAATGAGATAGTGAACAACAGCAACAAAATTAAAAAAAAAAACAGAAAAATATAAATGAAAAGAACGAGTTAAACAGCCCATAATTACATACTAAATATTAAGAGGAAAGTTAAACACTCACGTTAAGGAATGAAATGATATCATGGAATTTTAATAACCACACACATCATATAACGCTTATCAATTAAAACTCGAACTAACAGCAGCAATTATCTGAACAAATAAAAATATGTATTCAATTTCTATGCAATTCTAGGAAAAGCCAATAAATGTGCAAATTAACTTAAAGAAATGCCACTTTTGTATTTATTTTTTTATATATTTTTTTTTGGCATTTAATTGTTGCCTGGTTTGAATGTTGTTTGTTGTCAATTAGAAACAGCATTTTGTTATAAAATAATGATTTTTTTTTTTTTTGGTTTTAGCCTTAAAAATATTACAGCAATTTCCTACCTTAAACAAACATTTATCAGCAACAACATGTTGTTCATGTTGCTGTTGTTTGCATCCAAAGATATTTCAGTTTTGTTGATTTCAATTAATTTGCAATCTCTCTAAGGTATTGTTGTAACAAAATAAGCCTCACAATAAACCATTATTGACAGAGTGATGAAATGTCTGCGATCATCATCGTCATGATCGTGGTCGTCGTCGTTACTAACATCGACATTATCAGCCAGCCAGCCAGCCATTTATTATACAGCAGCCATTATTGGTTAAAAGCTTTAAAAAGTTGTTAAACTAAAGTTTTTTTTTCACGACAGGTCTTGGCTTAGGTTTTTGAGTATTTTTAAAGCTTCATCATGTCGCACAGTCGTTTGTTGTATGTGTATGTGTCTATTGTTGTTTTTTTTTTCTATTTTGCTTAAATTTACTGTGAGAGCATTGTGGCAGCAACGCGTTGCAAATTGCTTTGCAATTAGTTTTTCATTAAATTAAAACGCGTTGCAATTTTTATAACCATATTAATATTTTTAATTGCAAAAAAAAAGTGTTTTTTTTTCGTTTTCATATAATTGTTTTTTTTTGGATTTTTTTATTGTGGCAATTTGATTTCTTGTAAAGTGATCATTTTTTCGCCTTAAAGTGAAAACGATTTCACAATATGTATAGACATTTTCAGGCATTTTGTTGTTTCTTGTCAACTATTTGTTATTGGTTTTAGTTTTTCTTTGTTTTGCAATTATATCTAACGATCTTGCAATCTATCTTGTTGTATGACTATCTATCAGCGTTCATTTGACAGGTCGCCTCTTTATAGTTGACTTAAGAAACATTTACAAAATCAGTAGAGAAAAAAAAAAACAACAAAATTATGTTTGCTGTAATTATACGCCTGAGTGTAGGCAATTCTTGAGTTGTGGATTGTGATGAATTTCATAACAATTTTGTTGTTTGTCATTTAATTAATACCAAATTAGTTAAATTCTTTAACAAAAAGAAAAAATGGATTTTTATAACAAAAAGAGCTCTGCACTGCAAGTGGTTTTTAATTGCAAACCAAACATGTTTTTCAAAGTTTCAAAACACCCACAAAATTCACACAAATGGCATTTGTGCATTTTATCAAACTTCTAGATATTAAAACAAATCGATCAATCTGTGTCAATTGGATTTCACAATAACGTAAATAAACGAATTAACACCTTTTGCGGTGGAATAACTAAACGAGGAACAGTAAAACTTAATTTTACTCACTGTCACAAATAATTTGAATAAATTCCTAATTCTTAAAACGCTCTAAAGTAAATGAAGCAGTATATTAACATTTTATTTTGAATACATTTTGGAATAGTTTTGTTTTTAATTTTTTCATTTTTTTATTGATTTGTCAAAACAAATGTTTAAGCGCTTGTTATAAAACAAAACAATAAAAAAACCATCATTAATTCAATTTTAAGTCACATTGTCTCAGACCAAAACTAAAGACCCCAAAGCAAGTTGATGTTTTTTAAATTTTATATGTTTTCATTTAAGGCTTTGAATAAATTTTGTTTAATTTTATTATTATTTTAAGTTTAAGTTAGTCGCTTACGAAAAAAAGTATATAAATAAAAAAATTCTTGCTGATAAACGCTTTAAGACACATAAAAAATTAAACAAAAAATTTCACACTAATTACTTAATGATCGAAAAACGACAAATGCCGTAAAATTCTTCAGAATGAATTCAAATGAAAAATGTGTCATAGAGACAAAATAACACCTTTTCAATTCTCACTCGTATCGAAACTGTTTTATTTATAATAAATAGTATTGATTTATTAATCGTTTATGGAACGAGTTTTATATAAAAATGTACTTATAAGCACTCAATAAAGGCAAAATTACTAATAATTTTTTACCTTTTTCCTAATAAAATCCTCAGAACTTCATATGAAAGTACAAGATTTTAAAGAAAGTTTGAAGAAAATTGTAAATATAAAAAAAATGCCACAATGAATACTGGCAAAGTGCGTAGTGGCACAAACTCGGTTTTATTAATGCCAAACAGAAAACAAGTTCAAATATCTTTAATACTGACTTCTCGAACTACATTCGAATTAAACATTTATATAATGGATGGATGGGTGGGTGACAGGCAATAATTTGTCTTGATATTATTTTCACTTCAAAGTGGAAACAACGTCTATCAAAGCTATAAATTGAGTCTTAGTCGGTGTTAACACTTTGCGAATCTTATTTTGAAGATTGCAAACTTTTAGGCGAGTGACGGAAGTGAAAAAAAATCAATTTCACAACATCCTGTACTCGTGAGATTCGTTGTGTAAAAAACGAACATAGTCAATCCACATTATGCATATATTTACAGCACGTGAACACAGATTTACAGCTTTCATGAGTAAAGAAATTTTTCCTTAGACCATTTATTTGTGTGTATTTCAAATCAGGTGGCATTCCCGACCAAAAACAAATATATATTTTTTATTTTTATGCAACAATTTTTTGGATAAAAATAACTTTTATCAAATAGTTTTGTCTGAGTGAGTAAACTTTGAATTTTCAGTTCTGATTGACACTAAAAACAATAACTAAAACCAATAAGTATGTTAATTTTATAAAAATGTTTATTTCACTGTCTACATATTTCGTAAAAAAAATACTCATTTGAATTTCTACTTTACTGAAATAAGAAAAACATATTTTTAGACGAATAATTAAATTAAACAATTATTGTCTTATTTAATTAAAAATATTTTTTGTTTGCTTTAGTTTATTCTATACAGAACAACAACAAATTTATAGCAAAATTTTTCATTTCTGAAAATTAAATAATCAATGCCACTCGGTTAGAAAATCATTTCTCAACAAAGCCGCAATTAAGAGAAAAAACGCATTCGATTTTAATTATATCCCGTCGAGCGTTGTGATTTAAAATGTGAATTTTTATTTTATCCAAAATATTTTCTATACAAAAACTTCTTTTCGGCTAAGTTTGTGTAATTTCGTGCACGTGAGAACATGATCCTATTATTTGCTGCATCGAATAATAATTTCCAAACCATTAATATGAAAAAAACTGTTGATAAAACTTTCAAGGACGCACGAAAATTAATTAATGATCATGTATCGATTTGGAGTTGCCGTGATTGGCAGAGAGGTCTAAGTGATTGGAACAAAATATATTTGGATTTCTTACAACAATATATTTCGGACTACATACTAGAACTTGATTTTAGTTTTCTTATAGTTTTACCACTATCAAAGCCATTCCAACAATGAATAATCCCCTTCGGCTTCTAAGAATATCCAAAACAAAATGTTGTGCAAGGACGTTTGCATGTACATATATATGTATGTTTGTACACAGATACATAGATATAAATAAATAATATCATTCTATTTATCCGAGTTTCAAAAACAACTAAATTTATAATTTGAATTTAACAAAACAAAAACGACATACACGCTTTTACATAAATAATTAGCTGTAAAAATAAAAACAAACTCAAAACAATTCAATTCAATTAATTGTTTAATTAATTGTGAAATTAAAATTTTGTGTTGTTGTTACCACCGTCCGTCCGTCCACTGCCGTCTCTTTTAGCTTCCATCTTCAAGTGAATTTATTTGTTTGTCAGGTTTCAGTTGAAATTTTAATATAAATTTTTTTTGTTGTTCTTTTTTTCATTGTTTTTTGTTGATTTAATACTTTTGTTAATTTTAAGAATGCCTTTGTTTCATGCATTTACAAATGATGCAATAAATTATGGTTGTCTCTTCTTCTTCTCCATTTTCATCTACTCATTCTCGTTTTTCTTCCTCCGCCACATTAACTGTTCATAGTGTTGTAGTAGTAGTGTTGCATGGCTGGCAAGTGTCAGCAGGCTGCTGTTGCTGCATTCTGCATTCTGCTTGCTGACGTTGTCGTAGTCGTAGTCGTTGTGTGCTTCTGGTTGCAAGCCATGCGACCTTATTATTTATATAAATTTATATATTTTGTTGCATTGTTTTGTTGTTTTTTACTCATTTGAGTTGTTTTGTTTTGTTTTTTTTGTGTCATTGTCTGTTTGTCAAGTGTTTTAAAATTGTCTTTTATTGTTAAACACTTGAAATTTCAATTTAAATCTTTGTGGTTTGTGGAGGGGAGACACGTTTTACTGAAGTAAATTAAGCAGACATGCAAACGAGTGCACTTGTGCCGTGGACTTTTCCAAAAAGAAAATGTAAATCTAGTCGGCATTAAAGTGACTCAAATCAAAATTCCAGAGTCTGTAAAACACTAAAGTTGTTCTGTTACAAAAACACAAAATTTAATTTAAATTTAATTACTTTATCCATCAAAAAAAAATCTATAAAAGAATCTACTTATTTTTGTTTAATTGCCTTTAATGGCTGTTGTTTCGTTGTTGTTGTTATTGTTTGTGTATTTTAAAATTCTCTTTTGAATTTTTTGTCGTATTCTATTTTTGAACTTCCCTGTGTTCTGTGATATAAATGACGATGATGGAAGTCATTTGTTAATGGTGTCAAATGGTTTTGCAATGTCAACACATTTTAAATTTAATTAATTGATTGCCTTTTGTTAAAATGCAAAACGAAAGCTTTTAGAAGTAACACAAGCTAAATTAATTGCTTTTTTTTTTTCTTTGCTTAATAAAGTTAATTTTAATTTGTATTTTTCTTCGTGTATTTTTAGACAATAATGAACCTCCGCGTATTAAGTGTAATTTACGCAAACACAAGCCGAATCGTAAGCCCCGCACTCCGTTCACGACCCAGCAATTGTTGTCGCTGGAAAAAAAATTCCGTGAGAAACAGTATTTGAGTATAGCGGAGAGAGCGGAATTTTCCTCTTCATTGAGATTGACAGAAACACAAGTAAAAATTTGGTTCCAAAATCGCCGAGCCAAGGCGAAACGTTTGCAAGAAGCAGAAATAGAAAAAATAAAAATGGCTGCTTTGGGACGTGGCGGGCCAGGAGCACAATGGGCCATGGCTGGCTACTTTCATCCCAGTTTGATGCATTTAGGTTAAAAATAAATTGTAACCTCTAACCTGAGCACACACAGAAAAAACACACCAAAGTTTTATCCCCTCTATTATGACCCTGTCCCACCCAGTCCCCCGGTCCCACTGCTACAATTTCCATTAGAAACCGCTAAAAAAACTGAATTTTGTAGAAAAAAAAGAGAGAAAAGAAAACTTGCGCCTATAATTTATTATTTTTTAATAAAACCCAAATTGCTGTGATGTTAGCGCATTTTAATTGTAAATATTTTTTATTTAATTCAAATCACATTTTTGTAAAATTTTTTAAATTAATAAAAACGATTAGTTCTAAAAGCAAAAACAAAAAAAAAAAAGAAATACAAATAAAAACAAACAGAAAAAGCACTAAATATGATTCCTAAATTTCTATGAAGAAACAGAACATGAATTCTAATTAAATTTATGTGGATTGTAAATAATAAATAGTCTTTTTTATGAATAATTAAAAAAAATCTATTATATAATTCCGCTATTTTATGTGAAATTTTGTTCATATTTTTCTTAGAGTTTTTGTTTTCATTTTTTTTCCTTAAATTTTAATTGTAATATAAAATATAAATATAAGTACAAGAAATGTATGTAAGATTAGTTATTAAACAAAGTTCTAGTGTTAAATTTTGTTTAATAAAAAAAGAAATTCAGCAAAATACGCGCATTTTCCTTAAAATTCTTAAAATTGAGACATAAAAGAAACAAGCCAGAGAAATCTTAATAAATTCCATCAAATATAATAGAATTTATTATTTATAATTATCAAAAACATTAAGAAACAGCGGAAGAATGCGTTCTATAATTATTTGTTTAATTATTATAATGCTGAATTTAGTCGTTAAGTAAACAGTATCTGTACGTATTAAATTTGAAAACAACAAAAAAATGCATATGAAAAAAACTGAAGAAAAAAACATATAGAAAATACTTAAAAAACAAATACAAGAAAATAATTTTTGAAAAAAAACCAAACTTTTTTTACTCCATTTAATTTTTAATTTAAACTCTAGTGTGGGAAAATTTCTTTGCGAAACTGTGAATTAATTATCGACATAAGACGAATTTATGCAATTTTAACAATATATAATTATGGATAATCTATATATTGTTTAAAACGAAAGCCCTGTAAGCTTATAAGCTTTTAAAGGTTGCTACAAATAATTGATAGCACAGTTTTTATAATTGGTCAACATTTCATAGCACAATTGTGCAGAGAACCATTCATTCTTACCATCTTTCATTAAGTCGTCGTTAAGAACCAGGGGCGAATTTTTCGATTACACAAACAATGATGTGATGCACACGTGTATGACAATAACGCACACCATCTCAGTTACAACCTAGTATACTATTTCGAAAGAATTGCCGCATTCCTGAAGTGAACGCCTACCACTTGCACACAAGGTAAGCATGATAGTGAAGTGTTCATTCAATATATATAAAAACTCATTACTGTTTCACATACTTTATAAGTAGACAGTAGACAGTCTATACACAATATCGCTTACTTCGTGGGAAAGTAGAAAGCGCATTGCCCACTACTTCACACACATTGTAATGTAGAATTCATTGAATACAAAGTGTGACAAACTTCATTGAAGAGATGTGATGTGGTATGCAATGTTCGCCGCTGGGGACAGGAACGAATGCATAAACGGCGAATATTTATAATATCTTTTTTTTGTATTTTTTTCAGCAATAATTAAGCAGCAAACACACCAAAGTGTGACATCGATAACAAATATCATGCCATACTTAAGCATGTTTGTAAGCGATAGGAGCTTGACACTCCCTTGCAAACCTGCATACGGCGAAGTAGTAATTTTTGATGGTTAAGAGCATCATATTTTAAACGCTTGAGTTTATGTTTGGTGGGTAGGTCTATCATATCATAGAAATATAACTGCAGTTTTTGATATGCTGACCACTGGCTTACATGCATTTCTAAACTTTATCTTTTTCAAAGAGAATAAAAATATTTTAATAATTTAGTCGCAAAATTTTAATAATTTTTTTACGAAAATTAATAAAATTTATTTACATATAGAATATGGACAATTATGTCATGCGTTAATTGTACTAGTCTTTTTAAAATCTCCATTTCTTTAAATATAAAATCTCAATATACCAAAAAGTGATATTTTGTATTTATGTACTTCATTAGAAATGCATATGCATTCCATCTCGAACAAGTGTACTGCAGTTTTGATCTTTAAGAGTGGCAACACATAAACACTAAGCCTAAGAACCTCTAAAAGTGCTGAGTTTAGCATAGACTCCTCCACGGTGTTGGCCTATTAATTTTGCGGACTCCGGTTTGATTCCGGCCAAAAAACTGGTTGCAGATCATCCAATCGCTTGAGTTCATAAAATATTCCCTGATACATTTAAATATTTTTTTTTGATACCTGTGAACGTTTTTTTAATCCAGCCCTAACTGAGGTGTTACTTTTTATCGGAAAATACAAAGTTGACAATATCAAAGAGTCTTTGACTATATCGTTTCCAAGCCTTATTTTCCCAGAGTTTTTTCACTTATTACCAATAGGGAACAGTATAATTCACTTTTTGACCCGGAAGAAGCCGTCAATGTTTATGAGTACGGCTTTAAAAACGGGAATAGATTTGCCGGACTTTTCTATGTGGAAATCTTTGCTAGTACACAAACGGCAAGATGACTTGCATATATATTATAAGATGACAGAGGATATGTCTTTATTTATTGTGGGTTATATTCCATTCACAGTGCTTATGGTATTATGGATATCTCTTAATGAAGTAGCGTGACATTCAAGAGTGACAGTTGTTTAGTTTCCAGGACGCTCTTATTCGCAGCTGTACTGCTGATGACATTGTCAGCAAGGTAGTGATAATGTAAAATTCAGTGATGTGCTACCTCACCGTTTCACTCTAATTCATCGCAAGTTGATGATTCAACAGCTTATGCACCATCCAAGAGGTTCAGCTGCTTATGCTTGTCAAACGTCAGATGAGACTGTTGGCAACAGTAAGCACATGACACTAGAATTTTGGGACCCATACAAGAAAAATGGAGTCTTGATTAGTTAGATAACCATTTGGCAATTATGTGGCCAGTCCAAGCTACTGTCCTGCTTAATAAATATTTTAATAGTTTTGGTTTGCAACCATTTTTGCACCTTTTAGACAAGTAAAAAATAAAAAATTTTTATCATTCCTGTCTCAAATCAAATTACATTTGCTAAAATTTTTAAGCATGTATTTTATCTCTGTACATATTTGAGAAATCTTTACAAAAAATTGCTCGAAATACAAACTATTTCCAACAAGATTACCTTTTATATTTTTTGTTATACGAAAGACTTCTTCTGTTGCAATTTTGATGTAAAAAATACTTATGTAAGTAATTACAATCAACTTACTTCAGTTACAATATTTTCTTGCATTTTTCCATTATTATTTCGCCATGTAAGAGTACAAATAATTTAACAAATGTAAATTAGTTAACATTACGTGAATAATTGGTATTTGCAACAAATGTTAGAATAACTTATTACAAGTACAAACACATACTTATTTTAAAATTCTGAAACATTGTTGAAAAGCTAACGAGATGGTCTCAAAACAGTGTATCACAACATTGTGATTGTAGAGATCTAGTAGCAGCAAGAAAATGAAAATGTATGAAATAAAATAAATGTGGCAGAGTTTTCATATTGATGACATTCAATAAGATGCAATGCAATGCACATGTGTCTACGAACGAGTGCGTGTATTTAAGGCGATCAATATGATCAATATGAATGTATAAATTCTGATGTATGATGTATGTTCAGATGTATGTATTTTGTAGTTGTATTTGTGTATCTTTTATTTATTTTTTTTGAAAAGGAGCATCAAGCATACAACCATACAATATGAATAATTCATTTTATGTTGTTTCTTGTGGTTGTTGTACTTATTTGCTTTTTGATTTCATTGTTTTTTAACAAGAATTTTGTTAGCTGGTTGTTGGTTTTGACTTGATTTTCCTCTTGGTTAACTTGTCAACATACGAGTAGTCTTTTGTTTTATTTTCTTTTACAATAATTATAGAGTAAATGTTCTTTCTCATGATCTCAACAAATTCAATTCAATACACCTAAACTAACAAAACTTTTTTGTCTGTTTACATCCTCAACAGATCTGTAAAAGAGTGCATTAACTTTGTTCTAGTATCAGATATTCAGGGTATCTTAAAAATTAAGTGGAATAACACAATCTTTCATATATAACAATAGTCTTGGAGATATTCAAAACATTCTGACGATATATACCGTCATGTCACAGAGCTCAGTTCCGATCGAGAATTGCTTCAATTGTATTTGTAAAAATTAAAAATTTACAAATAAATATTGTAAATCTTAAATTTAAGTGTTATTTAAATGTTTAGCTAAAACAAAACAAAATTTTCAGTTTCAGTGGTTGTTTGTTTGTCGTATTACGTCTCTCGTTTACGGCCTCTATAATTTCGAATATTGCACGCAAGTGGTTTAGGGTTCAACTCAAGTTTTTCAATATATTTTGTTAAATTTTTAGGGAACACAGTCTTCACTAGCGGAACATCCAGATCCTTATGGATCCGCTGATTTCTAGCATACCAGAGGACTTCTGTAATTGTTCTGAGAATTTTGTTTTGTAGCCTTTGAAGAACCATAACTGGAGACCATAAGACCATATTGGTTTTAGAATGGAGTTGTATTATAATAAAAGTTTACAATGTAGACTTAGTGTAGAGTTTTTTCCAATAAGCAAATGCATTTGAGCTGCGATTTTCCCGTTAAACGGCGATCAAGATGGACACCGCGATAGTTAACTTCAGACTGCTGCGGACTGGTTTCAATTCTGATCGGAATGTGTAACTTTTCGGTACATTCAAAAAATTATATAAACCTTTTTAGGAAACATTTATAACGTTTTGTTAAAAAACGATTATCTATTATATAAAAGAGTTGCGTGACTGACTCAGTCATCATCGCCCAGCCCAAACCACTGAACCCAGAAACTTAAAATATGGCATGTAAGTTCTTTTTACAGAGTGTAGATCCACTAAGACGGGATTTTTGGAAATTAGAATATTTAGAGGATAAAAAAGGGTAAAAACGGCCGAAAAATTACTTTAAAAAACTCTTTAAAAAAGGTCCCAGAAATATCAAATTTGGAACGTAGGTTACTTTTAGGACGCAGACTCGAACCAAAATATAAATTTTTGGATATTCGCATTTTAAGGGGGTAAAAAGGGATAAATACGGCGCAAAAAGGGACATTTTTAAACATGGTCCCAGGAATATGAAATTTGGAATGTAGGTTCCTTTCAGGACTCAAACAAAATTTTAATTTTTAGAATTTCGCACTTTTAGGGGCTAAAAAGCGTTCCAAAATGGAATATTTTTAAACATGGTCCCAGGAATATGAAATTTAGAATTTAGGTTCCTTTCAGGACGTAGACTCGTACCAAAATATAAATTTTTAGAATTTCGTACTTTTAGGGGGTAAAATGCGTCCCAAAATGGAATATTTTTAAACATGGTCCCAGGACGTAGACTCGAACCAAAATATAAATTTTTAGAAGTTCGCATTTTAAGGGGGTAAAAAGGGATAAATACGGCCCAAAAAGGGACATTTTTGAACTTGGTCCAAGGAATATGAAATTTGGAATGTAGGTTCCTTTCAGGACGTAGACTCGAACCAAAATATAAATTTTTAGAAATTCGGGGTAAAAAGGTGTAAAAGCGTCCCAAAAGGGATTTTGAAAACATGAAAAATATGTTATTTATTTTTTACTTTAAAAATTACAGGTAACGAAGTACCGGCCGGGTATGCTAGTTAAAAATATAAAACGATAAGAATTATATCCTTCAGTAAACGTTAGCCATTATATTGCTCATGGTGAAGTAATTAAACTCAAAGCCTTCTGTTCTTGTGTCACAAATGAGTTTAAAATTAAAAAGTCACTCTTTTAAATCCCCGCGATCATCATCAATCGTACATTTGATAGTTCTCGCATGAATAGATCTCGTCGAGTTTATAACAATGATCTGCTTTAAAAACAGTATCTATCTTTAAAATGATCAATTGTTATGGTTTATTTACAAAATACAACAACAAAAAAATATATTTGTATTTTATTTTATTTTTTTCCTTCGTCTACTCTCTTACTTCTTATTCACATTTTGATTGGCAGTCTGGTGAATCTTGTTTTTATATTCGTACTTGTTAAGATATTTTAATTGAGACATCAACAAAAATTACACATGTATACATAATTAGATACAATCTTAGAGTTGATTTGAAAGAATTTATTTTATTTTTTTGCTAAAAGAAACTGCCACTCAAGACCGCGAGCAAATTAAGACTCCAAATCCAATAGGAATAATGAGGTTAAATGTCATCATACCTGTACAACAAAATAATTATAGAAAATTCGAATTTCTCAACATTTAAACAATCAATAAAACTTTAAAAGTTGCAAGTAAGTGTCTTGCTATTTTGGTGTAGCTTCGTTGTCAGTAGTGTGCTGATAACAGCAAGAACTACGATTAAGTGATTATTGCTTTCATTCTAGCCAAGATCGAGTATAATTTCAATAATTCCTTGGCTATGGCATTATTTTTTTTTTTCTTTAACATGACATTTCTTATCAGCAAGCACTGATCATTTCGCAATGAAGTTCTCTATTAAAAAACAATTAAATTTTAATTAATTAAGTAATCATAATTGATAAGTTCATATTGTATTTTTATTTACAAATACACATACATATCTATGATTATACAACTGTTTCGTATTTTTATTTTACATTCAATATTTGCATTCTTTTTCATTCGATTCTATTTCTATTTGCGTATGAAATAAGCCACCATTTATTTTTTTTTTTAATTATTTTATTAACCTTAAGGTAATGAATTCTTTTTATGAGTAAAATAAATATAAATATTTTGTTTTGTAAAATACATTGGTTAAGAACAAATCAATTAAGAAGACAGTGAGTGATTCTTGCCCAATTATAGTGATGAATATTAAATAATTAATAGACAGGCAAATCACAATGAGTTTATTACACAAATGATCCCCATCTATATACACGATTTCTTACCCATGTTCTGTATTTTCAGTGAAAAGTTCTCATAGGGAAAATATGTGAAACAAATTACTCCATCGTTTCTCGAAAAGTGAAAAAAAAAATGAATCTGTAACTCATGTCGAACACTACCAAAAATGCTTACGTCGTTACGTCAGAAAATTTAGCTTGCTGTCGATATGTATTTAAAAGTGATGAGAATGCTAGCCAAAACTATCTTCGACGGGGACCAAAATATCTAAAGTAGAAGAATATAAGCGCCGGCGTGAAATATACAACTGTCGGCTATTAAAAATATTGTGTAGTTCGGCGTTATTGTTTGCTATTTGCAAAATAGTTGTCGAAGCATTTTCTATTAAAAACATTTTGAATCATTTTTCTAAAATTATAAAAATAAAATAATCATTTAACAATTAGTTACCCACGAAATACAAATTTTTTCATTAATTTTATCTCGAATAACATTGTTAAGATGTTATCTCACCGCGTCCGCAAAAGTTTTACAGGCACAGTTCTTCTGTAAATTTGCGAGTATTTTTCTTACGTGACAGTTGTTACTCACAAAAAAAATTACAGGTTCAGTTTAGTGAGAAAATCAGCTGTTTGTTTCAATTTATGACATTTTTGTTTCATTTTGCACGTTTCAATCGAAATGTTTCTCGTAAGGGGAGTTACAGAACATGGGCACTGGTTACAAATAAATACTTTTACTGATCAAGTGGTCGAATTTTGTCATACTCGTATGTATGTGCATTTTGTAGATTTCGTTTTAGCAAAGGTAATAAGAAATCGGTGCTGTAGGTCCTGTTTATGTTTTCGGCAAGTGAAATTGCAGATGTAGTATAATATTTTGTAAACTTTCTCTCAAAAACTCAATAGAAATTAGATATATTTTGTTCTTTTTGAAAAGCGCGATATATATTTTTCCTCTGAACAGTATCCAACCTTGGCTAATTGCGAAATGTTTTTTTTTTTTAATTTCAGTAATTGAGTTAGTAATTTGCTAGAGTAATGTTTTTTTAAATATGTTGGCTAAAAATAATATTTTCTGTGCATTTTCCATCTATGAATACCAACCAGGATAATTTGCACGATGAAATAAATCGCTAAAGAATCTGCACAAAAAATCCAACAATTCCCAATAAACGAAAGAAAATCCTACAATTTCGATTTTACTGTTTTTCCTATAAAAACCATATTTATTCAAGGGTTAGTAAAATGTTTCAACCGGAGTAAAATTAAAAAAAAAAAAGATATGTTGTGACTTGTAAACTGATATTGGTGCCAAATAATAAACGTTTGATCATGCTTGAGAAGGTTTTAAAATCGTAAGCCAAAAAAAAATCAACTCTTAGAGAAGCAAATGAGAATTGCAATTATTTGAAAATAAAATGCATCAAAAGTCACATTTTGCAAAAGTTGCCAAACATCATCATTATCACTAATCTTACATTCCCTGAAAAATTGTCTCAGGCAGGCAGATGCTTAAATATTTGTCTTTATTAAACAAAAAATTATTACTGCTGTTTCTTGCCTGCCGCCTGCCTGCCCGCCTAGCCAGCCTACAATTAACGACCGATAATGAAAACATATTTTGTCTGACTATTAAATATTGTTCTCGCATACATATTCTCTGGCTGCTTATTTGTTTTAATTATAATTTTATTATTTTCAATTTTTTATTCTTCATTAAAAATTTGTTTAGCCTTCATGGAATAACACTTTAATGACCTCTGCTATCGCTGAATTAAAACTCAATTAATTAAACTACAAACAAGAGTAAAATAATAATCAAGACATATTTTCTTTTTCTTTTTTTTTCCAAGTGAATGTCTGTGTGTGTGTGTTTTTTTAATGGCAATCACATCGTACAGTGGACAATATTTTTATATTTGTTTTGTACTCGTAAAAGTAAATCAAAGTATATTAAATTGCAATAATTAATTATAATTTATGTTTATTTTCATTGTAATATTATCTCTGTTTTTTTTTTTTTTAATTTGAATTTTTTGTGCGTAATAATTGTTGAAATTGCTATTGATATGTTACGTTATCAGATGAAAAGTCGAACTGTATAGAAAAAAATTTTGTTTTTGTAAAAAATATAATTGAATCAATTCGAGATTTTAGAAAATTTCTATGTAGCAGATTTTAAAAACAGTCTTATTCAAGCGAGAAAGTGTAATCGAATCTCATTCACTCATCGCCGACATACATTTTCCTAAAACGTTGTCGTCCTCGATTGTTTAGGTATTAATATTATATTTATATACTTACGAACTGATAATGCAACAACATTTCTTACGATTAAAAGGTTAAATGATAATTCATAATTTGTATAATTATTTTAAATAAATTGAAAAATTACAAATACTATTGAACACCAGTAATAATTGTGGTTGAATAATTTGCCTCATTAAATGATTAACAAATGAAATAAAATAAGAAAATTACAATGATTTTACAAAATTATTTATCATGAAAAATAAATTTCAATACAAAATACAAAAGAAAAAAAACAGATACAAAATTATTACAGTTGTATCTATTGGTTAAAATATTTGATGCCCGACAGACAGGAAATTATAAATAACAAATTAACTAAATATTGATTCATGAAGTTAAATTCATTTAACAAAAAAAATATGTTTAAAAAAAAAACTATTCTGAAACCTACACAAAAATATGATCAACTTTGAATTTTATCATCATAATTATGATTTTTATAAATATTAAAATACGAGTATTTTAAAATAAAAATAATAATAAGCAGGAATTGGCATTTACATATTAACTTTATTTGTTTCTACTCTTTTGTAAGTATTTTAATGAACAGAAATTCTTTAGAAGGCAACGAAAACACCAGCATCGACGACAACAACAGAAATTACAACAACAGAAACAACCACAGCAGCAGCAGCAGCAACAAGTTAAATTATGTTAATAAAAACAAAATTATTATGAGCGACACTAATTGAGCTCATTTTTCGCTTACGACTCCAGTCACGCCTTCATTTTGGTTCTTCTTCGCCTTGTCGCTTTTTTAATTTAACAAGTTTCGTTTTGTTATTTTAAAACAAGAGAAAAAGTTTAAAATTTTCTTTTAATTTTTCGTTTTTTTTTTTTTTTTTAGTTTTAATGTTAGTGTGTTTGTATGTTTATATGTGTTGTTGTTCTCTTCGATATTAATAACTTTGACAACCTACTGTTTTTTGATCTGTTTGTTAGTTCGAGTTGAAAAAGTTTCAAGTTAAAAAAATGCATTTCGTTTCGCTTTTTTATGATGTGGCGCCTGTTCATTGTGCATGCAGGTGTATTTATGATGCAAATGCACGGAAAGAAATTTAGTTGAATTTCGAAAGAAAAATTATTTCATTTTTAAAGAGTATTTTATACTACACAAGGAGTAGTCAGGAGCTGGCATTAGCACCCAAATAAATGCAGCATATGAATTAGCCATCTCAAAACATATAAATAAATTTTTAAACAGTTAAAGTGAAAAGTAATTGAGATGTATTTATCAATGTTATGCAAAACACCACGTTTGTTATATATTTTAACCCTCTAAAGCTTCACTGGAGGTGTACTTCAGCGGCAATATAGCTAGCGGACTCTAATACGCTACAAAAATATTTGGCATAAAACTCAAAAACAATAAATCTACAAATCCAACTTGAATGCTCGAATATAAAATCTGTAATTCAAATTGATTGTAATTACATACATACATATGCGAAGCACGCACAATTAGAAAAAGAATAGTATTCTTCTAAAATATCTATCAGATAACTTTATACATAATGGATGTTGTATGTAGACATTTACACAAGCAAAACTTTCTCTTTTAAATCTTAATTCAGCTGGAGAAGCTGCCCTGCCCCTGAAATGGGGTACCTACAGCCACAAATAAACAATTTTTAAACTTTTTTCAAACATTAAAAATTTTTCTCTCGGTGTAGTTAATTGGCATTTAAAATTGTTTGGAAAAACAAACGAAACGCTTTAAAATTAATAACAACAAATTATCACAAATGCAAGCCGTGACTGATTTGAATACACTCTCAGCCACCAAACTACTTGATGTCAAATAACTCCTCCATTGACTGCGTGTTCTTTTCTTAAAACAAAAATCACAACAACAACAAAAAAGATAATCAACTTCTTTCTATAACTTTGTTTCTTAATGACTTGACTCTGTTGTTTTACATACTAATTTTCGAAAATGTCGAATTGATTGTCTCGGCAATTAATAAAGTATAATATTTAATAATCAAAGTGACTTGATTATTAATTAGATCAAATATAAAGCAAACAAACCCAAAATCCACAGGTGTCTTAAACGTTTCACAAAATCCATACTGATGAAAAAAGGGCCACGATTTCTTCGCACCACGATGAGATTGAAACGAGAAAACAGGCTAAACGAAAGCAAAAATAATAACACTGACTGACTTACTGACGAAGGCTCTACTACAGCTTTAAGTGGTATCACGATGATGGTGGTGATGATTTCAATAATCAAATCAAAATGTTTATTTTTATATTTTTTTTTTTTTTTTAAACTTTTCTACACGTAACTGCAACAAAGAAAAGTAAATATAAATGTTTAATGTTTACTTTGCCTGGCGGCACATTGGGGGGGGAAACAATTAAGCGTTATTTCCTCTTAATGGTCAAAATGCCGCCTGTGCTGATTGTACGCATTTATTACAACTTTACTATTACAGAAATACAGCAACAATAACAACAACAAAAACTGACAAATAAATACAAAAATATACTTCAAGTTAATAAACGAATTGAAGTGAATCGTGCCAAGTTCTTAAATAATGTTGAAATCGATTTGATTTTTTTTTGTTTGTTGTTGTTTTAATTTCTTCATGCAGTATTTAAAAAAAGCACACACAAACACGTTGTATGAGTGCATTTGTTGTTCAATGTTCAACAAGAGAAAAACACGTAACAGCAACAACAAACACCCCTCAGTTATCATTATTATTGATATCGAAAGGCCATTAACTGTCCAATCAAATATGAATTTCTATGCAACACTGCATGTAGCCAACGCCCCCAACTGTGAGGCGGCGCACTCTAATCCCACGAATATACAACACCAACAACTACATACAAAATACAACACAATATTATATACAACAAGAGCACAGAAAGAAAAATATAAAAGTTGTGGCTTACAAGCGGTCTCATACTCAAACATCGCTTAACACTCTTTTTAGTTTCATGAATGAAGATATTTAAATTTTTTTTCTTTTCGCTTTGCACAAGAACAAGATTTGGTTTTCTTTTTTTTTCTGAGATCACTGGTTTTGGTAGAAACAACAAAAAGCTCAGATGATGGTGTAAGACTGAAATAACTGTTGTATACAACATTAATTTTTCTTCGAAAAGCTCACAATTTTAATTTGAAAATAAAATTTATAAAAAATATTTCCTCCACCACCGGTGGGATTTTGATAAACACTTTAATTTACTGTGGCTGCTTGTAAATTTAATATTTAAGTGAATTCAATGCATTGCACCGCCATCGAAACTAATTTCATATAAAATGATCTCAAATAAAACTACTTAAATTTTAAATAAATTTTCTAATATTCTTCTAAGAAATTTCGCATAAATAATTCCGATTTTGGAATGGATTTAATTATGAATGCAATTTAAACACGCTCTTATATGGTTGCTTTAATACTTGTGTCTATATTAAGCCTCAATTAAACAGAATTAATAAGATGTCGTTAAAATGAATATATTTGAGTTGAATTATATATAACGTATACGCCATCGTTCCTCTAGTGTGAATAAATATTTTAAAATCATTTTGCACATTGATTTGAGTGTCGCCATGGCTGATACGGGGCTTTCTGTAAACAACTGTTAAATTTTTGTTATATTTTTATGTTTGGCGTAAAAGAAACAAATGGTTTTTTTTTATATTATCATTTCGATCAGAGAAAATATGTTGTCATACAAATTTTGATTTGCACTCGAAAAAATTCTAATTAAATAGGAATTGATTCAGTAGTTTTAAATATTAAAAACTTAAAAAAATATATTTTGTTATTGAGTTTCGTACAAAGTCAGAAATTCGGTTATACATCCCTGGGTTGCATCTTTTCAGTACAAAATTAAAAAAAAATTTTAATAAAAATATGTTCATACCATAGAAAATCAATGTCATTAATATTTTTATTGTGGAACAATCGTATTTGGGACCTCATTATCTTTAGGAACACAAGTGAAATATTTTAGGACTACGAGGCTCCATTGAAATCTTATTTTAAAAAGCGGGAAACAAATTTATTTTAAATTTTCCATAGTTCTCCACCTCCAAACAAGTAGTATTCATCAAATCCCAATTATTTTAAAGTTTAGTTACTTCTGGGAGGGGAGCTACAAAATTACCTTTTTTCCTACGCCCCCTAATGACCACCTTTGTTTAAAAAAAATATTTAATAAAACCAACCGGTGCAGTTACCCTCTAATTATGGAATTCCACATAATTTATGTAAACCACAACAATTCCATTGAATTAGAAAATTTACCGAGAAAAGAAAATTTGTGGTAATTGCGTAATAAAAACGCATACATACACAAATTTTCATACTGATCATAATTGCGATTAAAACCGATCATAATATTTTTATATACTGCCACTATTCCACACACATTAAACTCATAAAAATTTCCAAGCAAGCGAGAGACATGTAAGAAAAGTAAAGAGAGGGGAGCAAAGCGATTTGATCTTTCAAAAGTGCCAGCACACAAACAACCACCTGATTATTTGAACAAATAATGAGTGTGTATTTGTGCACTCATTATAAAATTTTCATAATTCTCGGTAATTGTTTTAATATTTTCAATTTAAATTTAAGAAAAAAAAAATTAAAGAAGGAAAAGAGGAAAACATTTGCTTTGAATTTGTGGCAATTAAATGAGCAGGCAGCACTTAATAATTTCAATGAATTCATTTCATTTAGTTCGTAGCCAAAATGTACAACTGTTTGTATGTATGTATGTATGTAATAGCCACTGTGCTTTGGCCATTATTTAAATAACGTCTGGTATTGGATAAATAGAAATTTTAGAATGGTCTTGAAACTTGTACTATTTTTATTATTTGAAGTGGTCAATCTGCTTTAATGTAAAAACTATTTTTATTTCCAAACAAACTTCTAACGTCTCTAAATCTACTTGCCTGCTTCTGCTTGTCCATCTATCGTTTGGTGTGAATTTTTGCTTTTTCTTTCTTTTTGTTTTACTTTTCCACAAGGTGCTGCTGGTACATTTGTGTTGTGTATTTTGGTATGGTTTTCGGAGTTTCACACGAAAGACTGCAGTATTCAGTTGAATTTTTTGAAATTGTGGCAAAAGTAAATTTAAAATTTACATTTCTTTTTATGTAAATGATTAATTTTCCGTGGAATTTTCAACTTAATTAAATATTTCAATTTAAATGGAAACACTTGCAACTGCACTTAATATTCAGTTAGTTGTGCTTTTTTTATTTAATCTTTTCATAATAAAAATTACAATTTAATAAACACTGCTTCTATTTTCATTGCTTTAAAATTAGTATTTTAAAATCTAGTCGGTTGAGTTGAGTCGAAAATGTTTATGAAAAATATTCTTTTAATTGAGTGATTTTAATAAGAGAAAAACGATTCAACTTAATACTTTTCAATCCTGAAGATCTTCTCTACCAGCAGGATAAACCATGGTCAAATTTAGTATGAATTTCTTTACATTTTCAAAATTTCTTGAACAATGTTTTCATCTCTCAAATGCAAGAAAATTTATGTTGCAAACATCCTGTCAACATTCGCATAAACAAGCCAACACGCATTAAAAATGCAACACCACCAGCATACACAAGTTCACACGCACACAAACGGCTCTTGCATGCAATGGTTGTATTTTTAATGTTCCAATTAAAACAAATTATGAATTTCGACAAAAATTCTCAGAATTTGTAATCAGAAAAAGAAATTGAAAATTTAATTTTGTATTCGTTTATTTTTTCAGCACAAATTTTAATTCATTTTACGTATTTTTCTAAATTAATTGTTTGTGAGATTTACGATGATGTTGTGTATGAAGTGGCATGCCACATCACAATTAAAACGTAAAGAATTATGTACATCCATACATACATATGTACATATGTATGTATGTATGTATGTACATTCATAGTTTCAGCAAGTAAATCTGAAACGATGTCATTGCAACAGAATCATCAACCTGATCATCATGATGGTGGACGTTTTGTCGTTGTAATGATCATGTTTGTGTGTTTGTGTGTAGAAACAGTTTTCGCACTATTTTTTTAGTTTATAGTTTAATATGAATTAAATTGAAATAATATAAGAAACAAGTCCAACAACAACTACCAACATTGGCTGCAACAAAAGTAATAAGTTTAGGAAAATGCTCGTTGTAAGTATCACTGAATTGTTGCGAAATGAAAAATATATATTTAAGTGTATCTGTATGTGTAGTTACAACAACAGCAAACAAATAAAAGAGATCTTCATGCGAACAGTTTCAAGGAATTGCGCATATCAAGCGCGTCGGCACGCTCCGTTTCGGATCACAATTAATTTTCCCTATGGGTCTGCAAATAAAGACATGATGATGTTATATATCTGCTGCTAATGACGATCGCAACATCATCAAGATCTTTGTAAGTATGTATTATTTTTACCTATAGACTAAAGAAGAATAAAAAAGTTGATAAATGAAAGACAATTATTTGTGTGCCACACCCAGCATCCCAAATAAATACAGTGAAAGAAAATTTAGATTACAAATTTACACACATTCCTCACTGCATTTAAGGTACCGACACATGCACAAGTGTTGATAATGCAGAAGCAAAAAAAATTGTCTGGAGATCACACTCATGATTCGAACAATAGTGGTGGCTATACTGGTACAACTTGCCGTTTTTAAATGAATAAAATAAGATTGTAATACGACTCATATGGTAGTTAGTAAAATTACACATTCCAGATCTTTTAAATAATTGTATGATTAAAATTTTTGTAAAATTTGAGCAACACAACACAGTGGGGCGGGCCGCATCAAACAAAACGGGAAAGAAGAGTCAATTCGATTTTCATTACGTTAGAAAATATTGCTGGCTGGTCATAAAAACTTGGAGAATTTCAAACAAATATTGCTGAAATAACGAAATCTCTTTTCTGAAACTTGAATATTCGCATGAGAACTTGTCGCTTTTTGGTTCAAAGTTCGTAATTTTTGTTCTTTTAAGATTCAATTCCATGTCAGAACTGAAACACACACATACATACTAAATATCATTACTTTATATGTGTTGGTACATATTTATGCATATGAGGCTGTGTGTTTATTTGTAGATATCTGACACAAGGTATGGCGGTGCAGTTAGTGATGGCGTTTATTATTTTAACTTTTTTTTACGATTTTAATTTAAATTCAATTGTATCTAGTGTTTTTAGCATCACTATTTTTTTATTTTATTTGTTTTTGTTACACACGATGACACTTTCAACAGCAGCTTGTAAATAAAAAACTGTATTGTCTAAATAATGATGTTGTTTGTAAAGTTTCTGCAGTTTTTTTCCTGCAATATGCAGTAGCAGCAGCAGCAGCACCAGAAGTACCACCACCATTTCCAGTATTAGTTTACAAGTCAATTCACTTTTGTGCGAAATTAAGTAGCATTTGTAGTCACGCGTGAATCAACTGAAGATTTAATATGAAAATTAAAAGGAATTAAATAATACAAACTGCAGCGACAACAACAACTTAAAGAAACTACGACAAATTTCATTAAATCTTTAAATCGCACACATTTATTTTTTTATATCTTTCTGCTTGTTTGGTTTGGTTTGGTTTATTTCTTAATGATAGAACGGAGAGCATTCATTGCTGCTATTTACTTGCCACGCCGCTTGCAACAGCAGCAAAACATTCATTGCAGTTTGCAATTGTAATTGCTGTTCGAGTATAAAAACTGATAATACCATCATGGTGTGTCTGTCTGTTTGTCGTATGATCAGCTTTTTTGCCACTGCCACTTGCGCTGGCATACGATATTTACTCTTGAAACCTCTTCTTCTTCTTCTTGCTTGCTTTCTAAGGGCTATAACTAATTACATTCGCAATTATTTCATGTTTTGGCCAATTTAGTGGGACAAATTTATCTGTGCGGTGTCATCTACTTAGAATTGATGGTGCAGCTGTAGTAACAACTACATAATGGCAACACACAACAGCAACAACATCATTTATAAATTTAAAACAACAGCCTACACAAATTCAAGTAAAATGAAGCAAACAGTAGCAAATGACAAACAATGCATTTTTGTACCACAGAAAGTTCGAAAATATTTAAAAAGAAAAAACCACAGTGAGAGTAAAAATTGGCGTAGATGACAGTAAGCAAGTTGTTAAGCGCGCTTGTTGGAACCAAATGTCGTGGGTGTTTAGCGAATTCATTTTTTAAAACAAAAGTTAACTCATCATGGACCAATAGCGCTCGGCATTCATCGTAGCAGCACGTCCTTACAAATTTTGAAAGAAATAACAAAACAGTAAATTTTTATAAATGTAATTGTGATTCCTTAACGGCTTGAGGATTTTTTTCGCTCCAAATACGGCAATATTATCGGATTATTTGAACAACTTAAGTTGTTGTTAATCAAATAATTCGATTTCTTGGTCCAGATAATGGAAACTTCAAAATAGACTGAAATTAAATTCGAAAAAGCCTAAATGAATCTTTATTAGCAAAACGGACTAAATTTTCGAAATTTAATTCTGACTTTTTTTACCCCCACTGTTTAATATTAATTCAAATTACAAAGAAAGAAACTCATGCGAGCACATACACAGAGCATATATTCAGAAGAGTCCAGCCAATAACAGATTCTGGAGGCAAATGAATGAAACTGTTTGTTTATTGCCACTCACTGCATACAATTTTTGCAATGAATTATTCTGCTTCGCTTGAGATCTTACTTCACCCCAAACAATTGCCCCGTGCTACGCCTGCTGACAGTGACGATGATTATTGTTGTAATTGGTGATTTGAGTGTGAAGTTAAAAAAGTCATTAAGATTTTTCTGTTTTTGGAATGCAGTGTGAGCAGTCATTGAATTGCATTGTTGTAAATTTTAAAAGCAGAATTCATTTATTTTTTCTCTATTTTTAATTTGTTGTAGTCTGTGGGACTGTTTGCCAAATTAGATCCATTAAGATTTTTTTCTAATTTGATTGCGGTATAAATAAATTACTTGAAATATATGTTGCAAACATTAGATACACAACAATTAAATGAAATGTAGCAGCACCGTCTACCGCAGGTCGTCTTTCTTGTGTCATGAAATGAAAATTGATAGAAATTTTCTCTGGCTTTCAACAGAAATCAATAATAATATCTTTATTTAACTTTTTATTTATTTATTTTATTTTTATAAATTCCATTAGAGTTTTTACAGCCCAACATGAATTAAAAAAGAAAAACAACATCCTTTTTATGCCAAGAAAAAGGAACAAAATATGTATTGTGAATGCAAAAGTTGAGTGTTCTAAAGCATGAAATTACATTTTCAACATCAACAGCATCATCATCATCATCATCATCGTCGTTGTCGTCCTTTTTTAATACAGCCATTTCTTTTACACTCAATAGGAAATTTACCACCCACTTTAACCGCCAGCTTTTCATCCCTTTTTATTTTTCCTAAGCTTAAATGTTTGTGGGTGTGCGTGTATACGTGCTTGTGTGTGTGTGTTAAATTGTCTATGGCCCATAATTTAGTTTCAGTTTCTAACAGTTCAAGTACTTTTTAATTGGATTGCCTCTGCCTTGTTTGCTTGCTGCCTTTGCCACAATCGTATTTTATTCAACTGTTTATTGTTCCTTAACATTTTCACTAAACTGACTTGAAGACTAAATTGTTGGTTTGTTGGCTGGCTGGCTGACTAACTGGCTATCTGGCTGTCTGGATGGTGAGATATGTGTCTATCTGTCTGTCCTTCTGTTTTCTGTGTGTGTGTGTGTGTGTCCTAACAATTTTATTTTCCCATATTAAATTTACTGTACGTGTGTTTTTTGAATTGTAATTGTAAATGCTTTCCTTGGCATTTTGAACTTTTAGCCAACTTACATTGAAATTGTTTTGTTGTAACAAAATTTTTTTCATTTACTTCTTATACACAACAAAAATAAGCAAAATAAAGTGTGAATATATAAAGTATGATGTATTTAGTTACTTATATTTGACAATTTTACATTTTTATATCCATGGATAGGTTGTATATGTGAATGATGTATAAAAAAAGAAGTTTAATTTAAGAAAAAAAATTTTATAACAGTTTATTTCGAAAAATCCTTCAAACATTTTTTAAATATTACAATTTCTGGTCTTCATTTTTAGTTTAAAACTACTTCTGTTTTTCTAAAGATTAAGATTAGAATTTTATTACAAAAATGTTTTGTTATATCACTTTTATCTCGGTTAAAGGGATCTCTTGTTTTAGAAAGGAGCAAAAATTACCAGTAAAGTATTAAAATGTTCCACATAAAATACTCCTAGAAGTGTTTGGCATAAAAGTGATCGTCTGTAAGATTTCGAGAGAGAGAAAGCAAGACACATGACGTAACTGGTTCTCTAGAACTGGCAACCAGTTCAAGCTCCAAAAATGTATAAAAGAAGGTTGTGTCACCACTACAAGGGCATCCAAAGTTAAAGGACTCCTGCTGTGGTGTTTTTTTTTTTTTATTCTAGACAAATTACTGCACTGAAAAAATCCTTTTTAATGATGCTATTTTATTAACGTTTTTCCCTTCACCACTCTAGACTCGGAAACATATCCCATCAATCTCATTTTTACCTGCTGTTAGCCAAGTACGTTCATCTTCGTAAAATATTTGATATTCCTTATCATGTGCATCCACATCTTCAAGTGATAAAAATGAAAAAACGCTGTTGAGATGGTTCAACGGCCCCTTATTCAGCATTGCTTTTCTCATGATACACGAGTCCACATTTTAATATTCTAATATTACGCTGCTATTAAAAAAAAAATACGATTGTAATTACGAAAACAACAGAATCAGTTAATTTTGTTATTGGAGGTTAAACTACGATGAAAATTCAGTATTCAATTTCAAAAAATTTAAATTTTCATTAAACTTTTTGAAAACATTATAAAAATTTATTGTTCAAATACGGAATTAATTGAAGCTAGTTTTGTATTTTGATTAATTAATTAATTGAAAATATTTTACAAATAACTCCTTCTGAATAGGACGAAAATTGTATATTCTATCATTATTTGATCATTGAAATTTTCAATTATAAAAAACAATAAAAAAATACCCTTTTGTTTTCGATCAGATAATTAATTGATTCAATTACGGCATTAATTAAAATTTTTTTTTTAATTTTTATTAATTCATTTAATTGAGTCGTATGAATCCAACATACAACAAGTAAGTTATACTGAAGGATTAATTATAATTTATTTTTTTATATAATATTTTAATACCAGACCTGTAAATTACTTGCAAATTTCAAAATTTTTTCATTTTATTTCCTCATCGTCAGATACAAATTGCTGATGATTAAGAAATCGAAAATATTATTATAAGAAATGTTAACTGCTCCAATTAAAAATATTTAATGTTTTTCCTCATAAAAAATCATTTCTTATTGTTATGAATGTCTGTATGTATCTGCTAAGAAAATGATATCCGCATTTCCTCCCAGAAAAACTCTTACATCTTTTTTTAATTTCACCACTTTGTTCAAAATTAATTGAAATGAATTTATCACAAGTTTATTATCTATTTGCTGCAGTAAAAAAATAAAACAAAAAACAATAAGCAATAATAAAAAAGAACATCACACAAAAGGAACAAAAATACGAGAACAAAGCAAGAAAATATAAAAAAGTTTACAACGACACAGCAAGAAACACCTTCAGAGAGGTTAATTAAATTCTTTTATAAACGTTGTAGTTGATATGGCAACCCTATTTACACTCATACTTATAAAGAATTTATTGGTTTGTGTGTGTTATTTAAACTTTTAATTTTTATTTTATTTAACCCATTTTAAGGATAACTGCACACACACACACACATATATATATACACTCTTTCACTTACACTGTGAACAACTATGACTACAAGAGCAACAACAACATCATCTCCAACCATCATCATTTTTATAAGTGAGTGGAAATTTGTTACATTATAATTATTTTCCACAATTGGACATATTGGTATGGTTACTGTGAATGCACTGCAATGGCAATAATGCCAACAACTATAACAACGGCAGCAGCTACAACAACTTTACCAATAAATAGCAGAAATAGCAGCAGAGTTTTAACACAAGCAAACACAGACACACACACACACGCAATTGTGTTAGTACAAAAGATTTTTAAGTTTTCTTCCTTGCTGTTATTGTTATTACGGCTGCGAGTACCACCATCATTACCAGGGAACGAAAGGGGTTGGGGAGTTGAGGTTGTGATTCTTTATATGGTTTCATTGGAGCTTAAATGGGTGACAGCAAAAACAAATGACGCCATTTTTAAGATTTTGTATGCTCAGGACAATTTTATTTGCGTGACTGTGTATGGGTGTGAAAGCTTTTTTTTTTCCTGAAATATTTTCAATATTTTTAACAGGCAAAAATTGGTTGTCCTTTTCCTTCTCTTTATTGCGCATGTTTCGTGATTGTTTCTAGAGAAATTCAACAAAAAACAATTTCGTTTTTGCATGCAATCATATTCCCCACACTAGAACTGGGCATGTCCAAAATTCCTTGTACATAAAATTAGGGGTATATTTTTTTAATAAATATTGATTTTGTTTCTGCAGAATTATTTAAGCCAGAGCTGGGGAAAATTTATTATGTGAAATATTATTTAAGAACTTTTCAGTTGTTTTTTTTTTCTTTGTTCTTAAATCGATTGGTATATAAAACATTTTATGCAGTTTGTAAATGTATTATTTATTCTGTCTTACAACTCTCTTTGACGAGTTTAATTTTGTATAAAAATATTATATTTAAGCTACATCATAAGCTGCACGGGAATCGTACAACTTTTACTTTTCTATTGGTATACACCAAAAAAATATTTTATGAAAAAAACAAGCCATTTTTTATTAAAGTTTTTTTTTACAATTTCTGATTTATTCAGAATTTTGTAAGATAACACTAATGCCCATTTTAATATAATTTGACAGTAAATATGATTCTGGAAATCTGAACATAATATGATACGTGTTTCTTGTGACAGATTCAACCTTTTTTTTTTTTTTTTTTTTTCATTTTATTTAAGTAAAAATTTCGCACACCAAATTATGTTTTATCTTAATTTATAAGTTAAATATTCGGATAACTCGGGATCAAAATCTGTAATAATATTTTTGCGAATTATGAGCTTTTTTACAAAATTTTTAGTATAAAATTTCAACATGCCCTCTTCACACCAAACGTGAAACTTTATTAATTTTACTTCCTTAGATAAAATTAGCGTGTATTTTGTGTTCAATTAATTCATTTACAAACCTGTTGAAAGACACCTTTAAATTGCTACGAGTAAATTTACCTTCACCAACACATCCACACACATTCGCCCAACATACGCAGTAATACAGTTTTTTACACCATACTTACACTTGTGTAGATTTAAACGGAGAACTATAAATGTTGAAGTTTATTTTCAGTAATTTTCATTTCCGTTTAATTGCCCCCCTCCCCACCTTCCAACAAACTATTTTTCTAGTCCATCTCTTCTTGTTCGTTTTTTGTATGTGAAGGAAAAGCGGGGCACGTGTACAATTGTTTGGTTAAATACAAAATTATAACGAGTTTTTCATTGTCTGCTGTAAACTTCTAATATATTTTACAAATGACCCAACATCATGATTGTTGCTTGTTATTGCTGTTGTTTCTCTACAAGTATTCAATTTAGCGCTAGACGGTCAGTCAAGTCATTTAGATGACTTTTCAGTAACGAGTCAATTTATACTTAAAATTGGGGAACATTTTTGTATTGTCCGTAGTTTATTGGACAGACTGTTGATGTACTCTGGCTATTTAAAACGAGTAGAAACATATTTATGTATGTGTATGTGTATAAATATACTGGTGGAAACATTTTTCGTGCGGATATGTGTGAATCAGTTTGCTTGTGGCAATAAAACGCCCTTTCTACCAACAATTTATAAAGAAACTGGACGTGAAATAAAACCATATCAAGTGACTGAAAATATTTGAGCAAATAAATATTTATTTTCATTTTGCTTTTGGTTTTTATATATAAAAATGAATTGTTGTTGCTTGTTATATATTAATGTTTGCATGTGTGTATGTATGCTCGTATATAAACATTTTATTATGTACAAGTGTTGGTTAGTATTCGAAATTAAATGGCAGGAGGAAATACTGCAATTAGAACCATATTAACCGTAATTAAATTTTATTGTTTAATTAAGCGCGAAATACAAGTGGACAAAATTTTGATGATGATGGCAATAAAATAAATTAATTTTAATTATCTTAAAATAACAGACGTAAACTAAAATAATAAAATGTGGCATTGCTTAGTAATTTTATGAATTTTTTTTCTTAATATTAAATGATCAATTCTGTTGGCCAGAACCGAACAATATTCTGTAAGTTGTAGGAAGTGTATGACAAATGAATTAAACTCTCTAATTAAATTATGAATTTTTATTCGAACTGTATGATGTTTAATGTAAAGAAATATTTAATTATTCAGGCTCAAGTTCGAATAATTAAAAACTAAACTCAATTTAAGTCTGTCCTATTATTGGATTTTATTTCAGTAGACCCAGTTCTTACATGCTGAATAGTGAATAATTAAAATCATACTAAAATTTTAACCAATTCTTACAGCATGTATGAATACTGAATACTGAATTAAGAAAATCATACTAAAATTTCCACCACATTTGATTTCTTTTTTGTATTAATTTATTTACCGAAACTATTTAATTACCAACAGGATGAAGAGATGACGCACAGTACTTTGACTCCATACAGTGCATTGGCCAAACTAGAATAGTTATCATAGATGGATGATATTTCGTGAAGTGGTATTCGATGGCTAAGCTACGAAAAAAATTAAAGTGCTAAAAATATGGACAAGAACATGACCAACTTTCACTTATCATAAATTTTCAAATTTTAATTTAAAAAAAAATTGGTAAATGAACGAAGAATTTCCGTTTCTAATATAAGTTTTATTTCACTAGGTGCAAGGACATGAATAGCTACCATTTGGTGGAAAATCCTTTGATAATAATTAAATAAATATTTTTTTCTGTTCAGAGTACAAATTTACTATACCAAACTAAAGCAACTTTACATATTTCATTAATAATATATTCCAAAAAAAATTGCTAGCGAGAATTACGTTTCGTTAAAAAAAGTTTTCGGAGTCAGAATCCCTCATTGATCCTTTAACACTAAATTTGGTTCATATTAAATATTTTTACAGCAAAATATTTAAAATCACATACAAAACACAATTCTATGAATTGTAACGTTATTGAGCACAAATATGATCAATTATAATGCGAATTTTTCCATACAATGAAATTTAATTTTAAGCCAAAATCAATGGCAATTTCAGATTTGAAAAATAACAATAAAAAGCCAATTAAAAGAAATATTTAAAAACACTCTTATGATTGTAACAGCAGAGGAAAAAAACATCATCAATTATCATAGAGAGAATATAAAGATGCTGGTATGGACGGAAAGGCAACGGGCAGATGGACAGACGACATTCAGTCAGCTCAGCCAAGAGTTGTGGTTTAGAAAACAATAAAAGTTGTATTCATTTGCAATTGACATTTTTGTAGAAAGAAGAAATTAAAACAAAAACGAAAGAACAACAATGATGTGGGATTTTCAATATTCGAGTATTTTTATAACCTTCATACAATTTCACATGTGTGAGTTTAATTATCTGTATGTATATGTATGTGTTTGTTTGGAACAGTGTAATCAGCGTTACCGTTGACAATTTTCCAAAAGGGGCACAAAAAGGGGATTTTCCAAAAAAAAGGGTCACAAAAAGGGAATTTCTATGAAAAAAAAAAGACGCATCTTCAAAAAGCAAATAAATACGTTTCTAAAAGTAAAGGTTAAAAAACATTTTCATTAAAAGTATTTTTATAAAATATATGTATGTATGTACATATAACGAAAAACCAGCAAGAGAAAACAAAATGTCTCATATGGTATGTACATAAATTTCAAATAAAAATAAATATGAAATTCGAAAATATACATATGTATTCATTTTATGAAAAAAAAACAATATAGCTACGAAAAATAAAATATAGTTCATGGTAACAATATGTATAAACGTACTTAAGTTTTCTAAAGGATAAGACAGAGATACCTAAATTTATTCTCTTAGAGGAAAAGCATTTAGTGTTGATAACAAATGAAACATACGATTTGAAGAGAAAGACAATTGTGTAAATTTTCTATACATCTCATTATTAAATTAAAAGATTAAAATATATGTATAGTCATATAGTTTTGCACTCAATACCTATTTTTTTGAACTGGAATTCTGTATTTTTGAATAAGTTCATCACTAGGAATTCAATCTTCCAAGTCACTTTGAAACAAATTTAAGGCGGATAGTATGGACTGACAAGTGTCTACTTTCAGTCTATTTATTAATTATTTTTTAGTAATGCTAACTTCAATAAAACACGTTCAGCAGAAGCACTACTATGTGGCAAAGTAAATATATATGACGCAAATTTATACAAGTTTGGATATAATTTGTCGTCCAAACAGTTTTTTAAATTTCCTATTTCATGCCAAAAGGTTTTAGGCTTAGATATTTTTAAAAATGCTTCATAGCTTTTGACATTCGCTGAAATTCGTCTGGTTCTCTAATTATATCACTAAAACCAAAAGTAGTTAATGTCCTCAACTGATTTGATAAAAACTGGATCTAAATACTTCAATACACACAGGCTTTTAACGCTAATATTAATTCTTGATCAAATTTCCCTATACAATTTTTGGTAAGAAAGCAATATTTTGCTTTTAATATTCATAATATCACTCCTTGAGATCTCGTTAGTATTTCTTTCTAGCTTGGCTGCATGGCCAATATATACTTATATACATATATTAAAAGTATCTTTAATGTGTAAAACAGTAAAAAAATCAATATTTTCTATGCTTGTTTCTAAAACGTATTCTGTTTTGTTCAAAAAGGGGCACAAAATAAATCATATTGATCAAAAAGGGGATTTAAATTAAAGGGGCCCAAAAAGGGGCTTTGCAGTCAGAAAAGGGGCAAAGTTCCCCTTTAGGGCACAACGGTAACGCTGAGTGTAATTTTGGTTAGTCAATTGGTATGATGTTGTTACTGTTTTGTCTTTATTTTGTTTTGTTTTTTTGTTGTTGTTATTTTTATCTCATAAAGACATCAACATCAGCATTAAAATGGTCATAAAAACAAATTTAAAAATTAATTCATCATTATTAACGTGTCACTAAAAGTAGTTGACATTTTTATTCTTGTAAGTGAGTGTGAGTGTATGTTGTTTTATGGTTATTAAATGCATGTTTAACAGACAACTAACGACACTGAATACTGAACTCTCCAAAATGGGAAATTAAAAGTGACAGTTATAAGGACTTGTGGGAGTTTTTTTTTGTTAATTTTGTTTAGTTGCATTGTGGTGGTTGCACCTGCACATTGATAATGAAATAATGAAATAACTGGCTGTCGTACAGCAATAAAATAAGATGGAATATTATTGATGAGATTTAAAACAAAAATTTATTTCAATTAGAAATTCCAGGAATTTTTCCTAATGGCCAACAAAAAGAGTTGGGAAATTAATAGGAGCTGCATGTATGTGATACAGAGATTGCTTGTGAAAATTAGAAAATATGCAGTCCCCAAATACAGTACCACCTCGCAAATCCGGACACTCGCTAATTCGGACTACCCAGTAATCCGGACATTTAAATTTTCCGGTTAGCTTATATTTTTAAAAGTATTTAAAAAATACACAAATAAAATTTATCAATTAATAAAAACAACAATTGAGTAATTTTGAAATTCACATACAAATTTTTGGAAACAACTAAATTCTTATTTTGCAAAATAAATATTTTTGGTCACTTTTAGTATTTTTCTTTTTGTTTTCTGTAAATTAATTCAATGCAAATGAATTTTAATGTGTATTTATATTTCTGTTCGGTAATAAAAACAAGTTATATGCGTTTAAAAATTTATGTTATTTAATTTATTTCAGTCCGGACGATCCACTAATCCGGACAATTGCTGAAACTATATCTGTCCGGATTAGGGAGGTTGTACTGTACATAAATCGATTATATTGTGATATAAAGTATAGAAACATGTTATATATCAGTTAATTGGTAATAAGGTATAGTTTTATAT
Source organism: Lypha dubia (assembly GCA_947311025.1). Taxonomy (NCBI): domain Eukaryota; kingdom Metazoa; phylum Arthropoda; class Insecta; order Diptera; family Tachinidae; genus Lypha; species Lypha dubia. The sequence continues at coordinate 3,638,594 of OX371260.1, read as the reverse complement.
TTTGGTCACAGCTTAGTCACATGCAGAAACACAAAAAAAGGGAATTAATAGAAAAGTGGTTAAAGTCTACTGATGATTTCGTTTAAGTACAAATAAAATGCAATCGTATTAAAATAGGTTAAAATTGGAAGAATATTTCTAATAAAAAATTTATATTTTTATATTATTATTATTACGAATAAACGTAATTATTATTTGAACTTATATTGATTTACATATGAAAAGTAATATTATCAGGCTCTAGTTCAGTTTTATTGAATTAATGAAAATTCAAAATTACTAAGAGTTTTTTCATGTTGGAAAATATTATTATTTATATCCAATCAGTTTTTAGCAGAACGTATCAGTACTGATTTCAAGGAGAGGTGTAGCGGCCTTATTATTACGAATAAACGTAATTATTATTTGAACTTATATTGATTTACATATGAAAAGTAATATTATCAGGCTCTAGTTCAGTTTTATTGAATTAATGAAAATTCAAAATTACTAAGAGTTTTTTCATGTTGGAAAATATTATTATTTATATCCAATCAGTTTTTAGCAGAACGTATCAGTACTGATTTCAAGGAGAGGTGTAGCGGCCTTGAAATCAGTACTGATACGTTCTGCTAAAAACTGATTGGATATAAATAATAATATTTTCCAACATAAAAAAACTCTTAGTAATTTTGAATTTTCATTAATTCAATAAAACTGAACTAGAGCCTGATAATATTACTTTTCATATGTAAATCAATATAAGTTCAAATAATAATTACGTTTATTCGTAATAATAATAATATAAAAATATTAATTCCGCTTGGGCACGAGCTATAAATACCCTAATAACAGGGGTCACTGTAATATGTGAATTTCCCTAATATAGAGTAAAAACAACAAAAACGTTAAAATACAAAGTAGAATACTTTGATGATAACGGACTATGAGTTTGTGTTGATTATTAGTTCCAAACAGTAATGAGGGAATTTCGTACTAACCAGCACTGTTTCATTGTACAATAAAAATTTAATTAAAAATTAATTCTCATATTCTATTTCTGTTGAAAACTGGTTAAATAGTTGATATTCTTCTCAATTAGTATCCACTTTACGAAAATTGTAAAGATGGACAATTGAACGCTGATGAGAGGTGTAGCGGCCTTGAAATCAGTACTGATACGTTCTGCTAAAAACTGATTGGATATAAATAATAATATTTTCCAACATAAAAAAACTCTTAGTAATTTTGAATTTTCATTAATTCAATAAAACTGAACTTGAGCCTGATAATATTACTTTTCATATGTAAATAAAAAATTTATTATATATAACAAAAATAGTTATTTTGATCATATTATTGAATACTGAATTTTAAAGTTTTTCCCAAAACCCAAATATTTTAATCCTACAACCAAATCAGCTCAATGTCAAAAATTACATTTTCAAAGTTCATTGCAAATAACTTCGAAACTGTAAGTAACTAATAAAACGATGTTATAATATTTGTTTTTTGGTTTGTTATTTAATGTCAAAACAATTAAACATCTTTATAATCGGTTCACATTTTTAAGAGTTACGAGCTCTTCAGAAACCGAGAAAGTCAAATTTAACACCGCAGCCCAAATAAAAATGAGCCAAAATAAAAAAATTCATGACAAATGACAATAAATAGAGTCGATTTAGTATTAACTTTATTATTATTATTATTTAACATTAAATCGAAACAGGGGAAAAATCAGAAAGGGGTGCAATGTCATATATTTTTATTTCATTCGACATAATTTTACATTCAATCCATTTTCTAATTTACACATGAGAGAATATAATCCATTCAAAATATACTTGTTCTTTTCAGTACACTTGCCTTCAAAAACCAATTCCTTTCTTGTTTTTTCCAATTTTCTCTGATCTTATTTTAATTTGCTGGTTGGACTGGCATAAGAAATGTTTATTGTTATTGGAAAGCATGTGGTGGTATTTTGTTATTGTTGCAAATAAACTTTCCAACACCAACAAATAAACTTCAACATTCACACTCACACTCACACAGTCACATTTGATATGAATACAAAATTGTGTTTGTTCGAAATTTAAAAAATTTTAATTTAAAATTTTTGTTGTTGTTCATGTTAAATAGTTTACAATGTTTGTTGTTGGATTTGTATGTCGAGCAGCAGTTGGTTGGTTAGTTGGCTCGTTCGTTTATTCGTTTAGGTTGACTGAATGATTCCTTTTTAAGTCTTGGAATGGTTCGTTAAAGGAAACTATCAGTGTAGATGCTTGGTATGACAATGACTATAATAATATGACGACGATAATAATGATGATGATGGTGATGATGATGATGATGATGGGAGTGCAGTTGCTGTTCATGATGGAGATGACGATGCTGGACATTGAATATTAGTTTGTGACTGTCGTCGTCTATTTGTGTATGTTTTGCCCTGTTGGTATTTGTGTGAATATTGTCGTGTCTGTTGTTTGTTTCTAAAGAAATTTCAAAATTCTCGCAATTTTATGTTCGTTAAAGTTTTTTTGTGTTTTCTTTTATTTTCTGTACAAAATAAATTGAATTGTTAAACGTGCAAGGCTTTTTTGAATTTTTAGAGTTGTCTTTTACCGCATATTTAAACAAATGATCAACAGATTTGGCTTAAAGCTCAAAGAAACATTTTCCTCGTTTGTGGTTACCAGCAACGCAACAACAACAACAACAACACCAAAACAATGGAGCAATGAGACAATAAACTCTGGCCATAACTTGCCAGACAGACACTCTGTGGATGGTTAGTAGGCAGCCTGGCTGGCTGACTTTGTCGTTTAAATACAATCATACATACAATATGACTACAACAACAATAATAATAACAGCGGCAGCAGTAGAAACAATTCCAATTTGACCGTCATCATTGTTCTCCTCATCAATTTCTGCATTAAAATGGAAAAATGTTTGTATTAAAAGGTTTCAAAATTTTATTTGTCGTAGCGCCTGTATAAGTGAGTGAGAAAATTTGCTATTAAACCATCCATCGAACCAAACAGCCAACAAGCCGGCCAGCCATCCAGAGAGACAACCATCCAACCATACAAATACTCATTTATGCGACCCACTGTATAGAACAACTAAAATATTATTGCCCAAATGATGAGAAGGTTGGAAGGAAGGACAACAATAAAGAGGAGCGGAGCGTTTTAAACAAAAAGGTGAATGTGAAGGATGACATGTACAATTTATTATTGTCGCAATTTCTCTCCGTAATGCATTTGTGTACGTGTGTGTGTGCTTTTGTAGATGTTGTTGTTGTTGTTGCAAAATGATTAGCAAAATGTATGCTTTTATGCAAATTTTTATCAAGAATTTTGTTTCATTTGAATACCGATATAACAAACACACACACACACACACACACACACGGCTGGCTTTTTTTTAACATTCACACACATCCCCATAAATATTTGTACTTCATTCACTTGTCCTCAATTGTGATCGAAAACAAGTCATGATGTCTTAATCCATACTTATCCTTTTTTTTTTTGGATTTTATATGTAAATATATTGTGGTAAGTAAAAATGTACTTTTATACATCTATGCACTGCACACACATACATACACACATACAACCAGATCCTGTTCAATTTTATTTTGTAGCCCATCTTTTCTTTTATTGATGTCGTGTTGTTGTTGTAACTACTTTTATTGCAATCATTAGTTTAGTTGCCCTGGTCACTAGTAGGACCAACTATAGCAAGAATAGCAACAATAATAACAACAACAACTTTTCATTGCTTGTCATTCAAATGCAAATTCATCTAAGAGACAAAAAGAAACAAAACAAACAAACAAGAAAACATGATTATTTTTCTTTTTTCAACTGAACATATTTCTTAAGAATTTTTGTATGTATTTGTTGCAGTTGTTGTAAAACTTATAACAAATTAATGCAGAAATGTCACATTATTTGGCAATCGACTTATTGAGTGCTGGCTGGTCTTTAGTAAACATACCATCTCACACAAATACATTCAACAATTCGATGCAATTCATTTGATTTTAGTTAAAAGAAATATTTTTCTAAATTTGCTTCAGCTTATCTTTAGACCAGGAAAACCAGAAATTATAAATGTTATGAAGCTACAATTTTTTTTTTTTACTTTTAATTTGTGGCAGGATCACATCCTGGAAAAGTTAATTTCGTCTCCGATCAAATTCTTTGATTAGTCCCTTAAAATGTACATCGTGAAACAGTCAAATCGTTAAATGTCAAATCAATGACTGGTTCAACCAATTAGAACTGTACATTATTACGAGTGGCATGAGATCAGGCAGCCTTCATTCCATTGCATTTTCTTTTTCTTTCGGATAACTTTTTAAATTATACTATAAGACGTTTTCACCAATACTTTTATCGTCCTTGGAAATTTGTCTCTTAATTTATTGCCGATGTGACCAAAGTCCTTTCAATTTACTTTTTATAACGATTTACAGTGGGGATGATATTTAGGCAATCTGCCTGAAGTTTCTGGCAGGTTCTGGTTGGTTCTGTTGATGCTAAACTTTGGTGCCAATTTCGATGCATTTTAAAGTACTCAGTTACGAGTGATGACTAAATGAGGTGATAACAGTTCTAGAGAAGTACGCCATTCTTGCCCTAAATAGTATCGGCACATATTTCTGACTGTAGGATGCTACATTCTTTCAGAAGTCTAAAGAACAATCTGACACCCGATTCTGCATTGTACACATACACAGAAAAAAATATTTAATTTTTTTTTTAATTAACCCTTTAATTAAAAATATAAAAAATTTGATTAAATATTTAATTCATTTAATTCAATTTTTAATTGTAATAAATAATTTTAGTTAATAAATGTATAAAAATTTAATTGATACTATTAATTTGCTTACTGGTGCAAATTTAATTAAATTTTTTATTGATATCACAAATTTTTTAATTGAAATCAATTTTTATTTTTTTCTGTGTATCTCTGCCAGACTCTCATTTACAGTACAGACGGGGGTACAGTCTTTGTAAATAATAAGAGTGAAAGAGTGAGTGGGAAAAAATCCTCTGTCAACGAGTATAGGCAAGACGTAGCCGATGTTCTCTATTCTACTGAAATCTTGGTGGTTACATGGGCAGTGTCCGTTTAGCATAAATGCATAAAGGGAAACAGATCTGGGATGTTTTTTTTCATATACACAAAATGGACTTTATGTATCGATTTTCTAGCTGTTAACGATTCTTATTAATGGTTACCCTGATCTACGGAATGCAACATCAATTTTATTTTCAATTGGCTGCAAGACACACGAATAAAATCCTACAGAGGACGATGAAGAAAGAAGCTCTTTCTTACTTATAAATTTATTTAACAATTTCGTATTGTTTTAGTTATTGTTGCAGTGCTATCAAACAAACACATACGAGTGCGGGCACACATTCACATTCACATACAGGCTCACAAAATACAAAAAGTATGATTCAATTTTACATGTTAGAGTTCAATGTCATTTTGTTTGAAATTTATGGGTGTCACGGCACAATATGCTCGCTCGTACACTTAAACTGCACTCGCAAATGGAGTTGTTAACTAAAAATAACAAAAGCAAGCAACAACAAGAAATAAACAGAAGATATTTATTAGTTTTTACAAAAAGGTGTATTTGATTGCATTCAAATAAATGTTAACAAATTTATTTTATTTAATTTTTTTTTGTAAATTTTCTCAGCAGAATATTTACTTTTGTATTTGAATACATACATTAGTTCTAGTTATTACTCGAACACAAGCAATTTTAAGAAGTTTCTTATAGAAGTTAATTATATCGTACAAACATCTGTTCCTTGTCAAAAGATCTTAAAAAGATTAAGTTGAATAATTCTGCTCAATAGTAGTATAAAACAATGGTAGTGATATTTAAAGCGCAATTGGAAAAGTTTCAATGAAGAACAAATTAATAATTTTTTATTGTTTTAAACAATCGTTTAATTGTTTTGAAAACACCTGTGTTTTTAATTTTTTTTTATATTTTTTTTTTATAAAAAGCTTCGTTTTACTCATTTAAACAAAAAAATATTAAGTAATTTAATGAGTTAAATATTTCAGAAATCTCAAGGCAGAATATTTCAATGTAAGTATTTTATTTTTTCGCAGTAAAAAAATTTACTCGTAATGCCAATAGCATAAGAAGGCAATAAATAAAATAGCTCTAATCAGGTAAAAACTTTTCAATCGCTACAAAAGTTATTATTAAAGCATTTAAAAATCAACAATATTTTGCTTGCTACAACCATATCATTGTTGCACCAACCATGTCGTTTTTCTCAGCAACTTCATTATTCACTATTGGAAATACCATTTTCTTATATACCTATTTCTTTTAAAAATAAAGTATTTAAGCAATTTGAAATATAATAACAAATTTTTTTGATTTGTCTCATCACATGATTCTCTTTCTTCACTTATAATCTAAGAACATCTGAAAAATATTTAAATTATCACTTCATTTGCAGCTGTGTGGTACAGGTTTTTATTTGTTTTTTTTTATTATTATCTTTTTTTTTTTTTTTTTTTGTTATTCAATTTTTTAAGAATGAAATTTCTTCAATTTCAACCTAATTCATCAAAAGGACACACAATCAACAAAAGAATGACAGTTTAACATTTCACAAGAAGCTCGACATTAAAATATTTAAAATATTCACTCTGCTGCCACCAAAGACCAAATATTCTTCCTCTTCACTTTATTAAAAGATGCAAAACAGTTTGAATTTTTACTCTTAAAGAAAAAAACGAAATAAAAAAATTACTCCAGAGTAAATGCTAAGCAAAAAAACTCCTCAGAACTTATGACATGTCTTTTTGGCTGGGTTTTTTTTTTTTTTTTTCTTCTTCAATGCATTTTAAAATTTTTATGCTTTTAATTCACTACTTGATTTGAATATAAAAAATATTCAATGTTGCAAATGGTTAAAAAAAATTGACATTTTTCAACTAAAATTCAAACCAAAGCAAGAATTGTATGAACACACAAAACACACAAATAAACCAACAAACAACATGTCACTTAAAAGACACGTCAAACGCACCACGAAATGTAATTTTTTTTTTAATTTTTTTTTTTTTGTTTTAGTACCGTGAGTGAAACTTGAGTTGTTTGTTTGGTTTATCATTTCGTTTCATTCAACTTCAACTGTTTCCTTTGCTGCTTTAGTTTTCCTCATCAACATCGCCATCATTATTGTCGTCATCATCGCCAATCGGTAACATCCATCCACTTGGTACATTCATCTAAAACTGAAATGCAAATTATATTGTTAAAAACCTTGCGTTATATCAACACATTCAACACGATCTTTGTGAAGATTGTATAAATTTATTAAAACAGAATATAAAGAAAGAATGGTAAAATAAATATGCGGTGGAAAAAGACGAAGAAAATAAAATTCAAATACTGAATGACAACATTCGTGATTTGAAAATTTTCTTTTATTTTTTTCATCGTTTTATATGAGTAAGCAATTTTTTTAAATCGTTCAAAGTGGTATAGGTGTGTCTATATACCGTATGATGTTTATGAAGTCCATTTTTCATCTTTACGGAATTCTGTTCATATTTTATAGTTAACTGATTTTGATCCAATTTGTCCGAATTTAGTGAATTTTTCAGAACACTGATTTCTTTGCTGATTTCTGATTTTTTTCACATACGAGTCCTGTTTTATTGATACTAAATAAAAAACGAATTTTTTTGGATTTTTCTATCAGTTTGCCAGCATCTTATTATAGATGTCTACAACAATTTTTTTTTTTTCAGATTAAATCTGTTTTTCAATTCAATCTACCCTTTCCCCGGTTGGATGTTGTTTCGTCTGACTTTAACCGTTTTTTCTGATTTTTGAACATGGTCTAAAATTACTTTAACGAAATTCGTACACAATTTAGAGATTTATAAAATATATATTTCGTAGTCATACCAACTCATCAGTAGCTGTTTTACCCTTTATGTTTAAAAAATTTTAAATCTCATCTATTTATACAAAAACTCACAAATAGATGAGCTTTAACATTTTTTAAACATAAAGGGTAAAACATCTACTGATGAGTTGGTATGGCTACCAACGAAATATATATTTAGATATTGCTAACACGCAACAAATAAATAAAATTTAAAACATAAATACTTGAGTACATGCTCAAATAAATATAAGATTTTTAAAACATTTTGTTATTTTTTCTACAATTGAAATTTTTTTTAATTTTCGCTATAACGTGCAAAAAACACCATTGTTGAGGCAACCACAATATAACAGCAACTTGATTACATGATTTTTAGTTTTTTGTCACATCAGATTTCAAGAAAAAATACGAAATTAAAAGAAGAGAAGTCAGCTAAGAAAAAAATTTTCAGCACTCGCCACATTTCCCACCAATATTTCCAACTTCTCATAGCTACACTGCGTGTTGGGTGAATAAAAGATATACATCTTCCCCGAGCGAACTGAAAGTATGTTCCTGCTTCCTATTGAGTTTTCGATTGGAATTTTCAAAAGTTGCACGATTTATTTAATATTTTCCTTTGCAAAAGCTAAAGGATAAATATAATTTTATTTAAAACTGCCGTTACTAGTTATAGATCCAATATCCGACAGTTATCCAACAATTTCATTTCCATCTGAATCCGTGCCTGGAAGAAAGGTATAAAAAATGAAAAACGAAAAAATCCACTTTTCGCAATTCCTTTAACCGTTTAAAATATTAACAATATTTCGGGCACTTGTCATAAAACGAAAAATCTAATTAAAACACCGCAGGGTCTTATTTATTAACAATAAAAATCTCAAATAAATATTTATTGTGTTGGCAAAGTATCAACGCGTGTCATAACAAAAACCTCCGAGAGTTCTCATAATTGTTGGCACCAAACACAATTCAAATCGTTACAAATCAAACAACATTTAACCCCTCGAAATTAACAAAAAAAAAAATATATATAAGTTACAAATTTAATTTTATGTCGCATTAAAAGGTAAATGATACGAACAAGATTGAAACTCAAATAATGAGTGGAATTAAGTTTGAAAATTTCCCAGCATCACCAGCCTGCTGTTGTTGCTGCTGCCGCCTTTACATTGACAACAAAACAAGCAATTACAAAAATATACACAATTTCTTTTTTTTTTCTTATTCATTTCTATTATCTAATGACAGAATAAAAAAATCGGGGGAAAAAAAGTTTAAGAAGAACAAGTATTAATCTGCTTAAAACCAACAACCAACCAATCCATCCATCCTTTTGTTTGTTGATGTTTGAAGTTGTATTCGTATTGTGCGCATGCCTCTTTGCAAAACATTAAATAATCGGATTAGAGCTGTTCACAAAGTATTCACTTTCTCAGGCCATTTGAAATGAACACCAGTGGAAAAAATAGAATTTATTCAATCCGAATACATATTTTCTTTTTGCCGCTGCGAAAGCAGTCAATCATTTAAGGGTAGTTTAGCTCTCCCAAACTGGCTTAATATTATTTGACTTGACGTCCTTTTAGTTAGGCTGACTGAGTGACTACCTGGCTGACTGACTCGCTTGTTTGTTTTTATTATAATTTTTAAAAGATAATCGTGTAAGTCAGTAGTTACAAAATAAAATTAAAAAGCAGCCCTTAAATTCTTCTGCTCTCATACAGATGATAATAATTTCATTGATGATGATTTTTAGCGTTTATTTATTTACGTTTTTATTTGTTTGAATCGGTTGCTTTCCTGCTTGTAATTTACTTTTTTATGGCCAAAGAACAAAATTAGTTGTTTTGAATGCCTGCGTGTGTGTGTGTAGTTGCATGTTTATTTAAAGATTCATTTGTCCAAATAACAAACTGATTAAAAAAGCAAAACTCAACATTTCTGCCGGTTCTGTCTTGTGGGAAAAGTAAACAAGGCAAAATATTCAGATTCATTCCATAATGATCTAATAACAATTTATTACTATTTATTATTATTTTTTTTTTCGTTCTGCAGGCGTTGATGGGCGTTTTTTTACAAGTAAAATACAAATAAATTCATGATGATGCAAGTGATGAATTTGATCATTTGTTTACTGTTTGTTGCATGCACACGCCTTTTTAACTTAATTAAGTATTAGAAATGTATAAATGACAATTAAAGTTCTACGATGAGCAGTTTTATAGCCGTCGGCAATGTACACGAAAAAAAAATAAATTCGCATGGAATCTATAAATTTATTTTCGAAATCATTAGCAGAAATAGAAAATTTGTTTTATTTGTACAACTGTTTGCACAGTGGGTTGGAGGATCGTTCTTAGCCGTTATATCGGTTTTTATGCAACAGTTTTAGCTGAATCCGGAGATAAGCCTTTTGACCTCTATACTCTTCGTCAAGATCTCGAACTCGACTATAAATTTTGTAGCTTAACAGATAATATATGCTTCTTTCATAGGCAACGACAGTTATGTCATTTATAGCAGTTGCAAATTTTCCACGTGAAATTTTTTCACTTTTCACGTATTTGCAATCGTGAACAACTCGCATGAAAAAATTTTATTCAGTCCAGAATAACAACGTGAAAAATGTTCACCCCTTATCGTGAATAAATTTTTCCCTCGGAATTTTTTCACTTCTCACATTGATATTTTCACTTTATTTTTGATGGGGAATAAAACAGAACATTTATGTACATATTTCTTCTTATAATTCGAATATTAAAGCTTAAAAAGTTTTTTTTAATGAAAAGTTCTGATAATAAGGCACAAACTGATGTATTCCTCACCAAAATGCAAAAAAAAACAGGCCGATTGCCTGCAGAACTTTAATTTGTTGGCATTTTTTTCGTTTTGTTGGCTTTCCAAAAAGTAGCCGAATTATTTTACCACATAAAAGTTAGAGTTCAATAAACAAACGGAGCAACCAAACTAAAGTTGGAGCTGAATATTTAACTTTGATTTTTTAAGTTTTCTTTAAAATAAATATGTCCGTGTATATTTTTGAAAAAAAGTTCTATGATTTTTTATTTTTTTAATCTTCTTCCCTTTTTTACATTCAGTAAGAACAGATAGCGGGAATAATTTTTCACGGGAGATTCACGATACCATTTTTCCCTTCGAGTGGAATTAAAATTTCACGTGAACAAAAATTTCACTTGTTATTCACGATAGGGGTGATTATAATTGTAGAAATCAAACATAATACACACATACATATATATCATAGATTTTCAATAATAAACACTTTGATTTCCCAACAAGAAGAAAACTCAAGTGAAAGAGGCCACCCATTTCCAAACAAAAAAAATGTGATTTTATCAGTCATAAAAATATTTAACAAAAAAAAAATTAAAGAAATTCAAACACTCACTCGTGCATATAGAAAATCTTGATGATCAAGTAAAAAAATTATAAAAATGAAAGCTGCAACAACAATAAAAATAAAATCAGAGAAGATTTACATTAATTTGCAATTATTCATGCTGGGCTTTATTGGTGCAAAACAAAAACACATATTTTTTTTTATATTTAGTGTTCTTTTTGTTTTTGTTCTGTTTGATCCTCCTAACACCCCCCCCCCCCCCCACCCCACCATAAAAACAAAAAGAACAAACACTTTCACACACAAATATTCAGAAATATTTTATGGAAGTGTGATTGTGTATACTTGGCAAATATACATACACACATACATACACTCTTAACCAGCTCCACCATGAACAAGAAACAAGCAAACAAGCAGCCAAAGAGATTTATGGACAATTTTCATTGGGTGGTTGTAATAAAGTCTAATAAAAATTTTCAAGTAAAAACGAGAAAAATTATTTTATGCAAATTATCTAATTTTTTTCTTTGCTTTTCTTCGAATATAAAAAACAAGATGATGATGATGAAAATGGTTTGCACAAAAGCAGCTAAAAATGAACTATAAAAAATAAGAGGAAATAAAACTGAAGAAAAAAAATAATGTGAAGAATATTTAATGAATATTTTCTTTTGTGCAAAATAAAAGGAATTATTAACGTTATTACTTGAGAAAATTACTTAATTTTATTACACAGATGTGTATTAATTTATGAGAGCGTATTTATCAGCAGAACCGTAAAGATTATAATATCATTCTTTAAATTCATTAAAATGTAATATTATCGTCCTTCATGTGGAAATGGTTTTCAGTTGTGTCACAGCACACAACTGAAAAGCAATTTTTACAGTTTCTTAACCAAAAGCAGACTACCAAACCATTTGTCTGTCTTTCTGTCAATATTTCTGCCGAAATATTTGTCAAAGGCTGTTATCTCAGAGTTACGGAAGGTATTAACACCGCTATAGTGAAACGTATGTCCTGAAAGTCAAAAAATTTATTTTATGAAATTGTGAACTGCCTTCAAAGATACTTGTCACTTCTCAAAACATATATAAAAATATAGTTATTTGAACAAAAGTAAAAATAACGGGTATTCTATTAGGTGATGTAATTTAAACACCCAGCTATATCTTGGAAGAAAAAATACCAACCAAAATGAAGAATAAAGGATATTCAATCAGGCAACATTATTTAAATATTATGTTGTATCTAATCGTTCTAATAGGAATATTGTGCATATATTGAAGATTAGGTTTTAATAGAGATTTTTTCTTGTGATGGACATAAAATTCAGAATGTTTGGTTATAGAATTACATTCAAGCTAAGTAGGAGAACTTATTGAACAAAGATTGAGATCTTCATGGAACAACAACAAACATATGTACACACTCACCTACGTACATAAATTTAAGAACTTATTGAACAAAAATTGAGATATTCATGTAACAAAAACAACAAACATATGTACACACCTACATACATACATAAATTAAAAACTTCATGATGTACGGAAAATATGATTTAAAAAAATGAGTTGCTTCATTAAATTGCAAATAAAATCAACATTTCTCCACACTCAACCAAAAAAGCAATTAAATTCAAGGAGCAGGTTTTCACCCAAGGAACAGGTTCTTTGAATTCAACGTATGGCAATGATTGGCTTGTTGAATTCAACGTACCAGTTCGTTGAAGTTGAGAAACCATACGTTGAAACCGTACGTTGATTTTTAAGAATTTATTCCTTGATCCAACGTATTCATACAACAATATCAACGTATATTACTTAAAATCAAGGAAAGGCTTCCTTGAATCAAAGTATTTGTTCATTGTGCTTAAATAAATGAACGAGTTTCTTAAACTCAACGTATTATACGTTAAATAAAAAACTAGTTCATTGTTTAATTCAACAAATAAAATCAAATAATGGTTTCAACGTTGAGTTCATAAATACATAAAATTTTACTTTTAATTTCAAGGAATATTTTACTGAAACAACGTATAATACGTTGAATTTCAAAGAATTTAATTCAAGGAACGGGAGGGAGTTCGTTGAATTTATGTAAAACTCTTTTTCAGTGCATAGATTTTCATGATTTGCAGCTTATTTAATTTTTAAAGATTAATGATAAATACATATGTCAAAACATTTTACTCCAAATTATTTTATGAATTTTAATGCTTTGCATTTTAATAGAATTCGTAAATCTCGGTTCGCACTATGAAAGTTTCTTTCATGAAATTTCTAAAATTCTCTTTTAAAATTTCACTCTTGTCTGCACACTGAAAGTTAATTTCATGAAACTAAACATTTTTATATATTTAATTTCATATGAATTGTCAACACGTAACAACAAATGTACGTGTTGACAATTACAATACAAAACAGAATTTCAGTGAACATGAAAGTGTGTACCCGACACCATTCTTCTCTCCCCTCTCACCAACAAACTGCCACTTTCATGAAATAAAATTTCATAGTGCGAACCGAGACTAATAAAAGGCCCAAATAAAAATCTGGTTCACGGGAGTTGATGGTTGCTGTCGTATCTTCAATTCGATATGCGTTTCAAAAAGGATGTGATTTCCGATCCATTTGTGAGATCTGACTTTTCAAAGCATCAACAATACCGTCCAATTATATCATTGTAAATATTTGAATAAAATTAATTTGTGTTTAAAAAAGTGCATTTCTGGGGTATCTGTTTATCCGATGAAAAGTACAATAAAATCACAAAAAAATATCTCCAAATTCGCCAAACATAAAAAAACCACCAAGAAAATTTTGACTCCGGCAACGTTGAGTATTCAAATATTTGTAATTAAACAAGACAAAAAAAAATCCACTAGAAAAATTAATTTCTCCCGATCACCAGCAGTTTATGGCAACGGCAGCTGTTTACAACATGAAATTCCTCTCAACAAAAATATATTCAATCAATTTTCCATAATTTTTCCAACATATTTTTTTTCAATAGATTTTCAAATATTTGTGTAGGTGCTTAAGCTAATGAGATTTGAAACTTCTAATACCTGGTTAAATATTTCAAATTTCTTGACTTTAGAAGATCAAATGTCATGTTGTCTATACGAGTAGTAGTTGATAAAGTGGTATTGGTAATGGCCTCATAAGATCGTGCGGCTGAGTGTGTGTGTGTGTTTGTATAAACATTATCAGTTCTGCATCATTGATGCGGTTCTTTTTTCTTTACAAGTATTCACTCACTGGTTGGTATTATTTATTTGCTTCTAATAAGTTTTGAAAGATTTTAAGTAAATAACACATTAACAAGGTATTAAATATTCAATTCATTTCAAATACATACAATTCAAACACAAAACAAACAGTCAAAAATAAATATCGATAACAATTTCAAACAAAACAAAATCGGGAATAAATTAAGAAAAAGAAACAAACGGTCGGTCCCACTTTGTTAAAAAAAAACTTGAAAAGGAAGCCGTCATTTGTTTAACTTCGAACGTTAATATTTTTAATATCTGTTAGGAAGTGTTTACATGAAAATAAAACAAAACGTTAATCCTTTTAAAAAACAGATACCTACTTATTTGACCAATAACGTACCCTCTCTAACTCTTTCGTTTTTAAACAAAAGGATTTTTCCGCTGCAAAAAAAATATGCTGAGAAAAACTCATTTCCGTTTGACAGTAATGTTTCGAATAAAAAAGGAAAAAAAAATTTAATTAAACCGGAAATGGTATGTTTTTTGTGTTTATTTTGTAATTTGAAATTTTTTAATAAATATTTTAAAGGAAAGAGAAATGATACAAGAATTTTATCTAAAGTGTTAACAATACGATTATGATTACAAAAAATTCTATGACAAGTCAATTGATTACAATCATCATCATCATCATCGTCAGTCAGCCTTCTCATAATCTGCAGCAGCCGAAACCGAAAAGCTAAATAATCATTTGGCCACGTGACGCATGTCACAGGAACGACGCTTATATTGCCGGTTTTCGGTTAATATTTTATTGTTTTTCGCTAAAGTTCCCTTTGGCTGGGGCTGCAAGTTGATGATCATTCATCAAGATAAATGTCATTGCGACATTGTATCACAATTGTTTGACAACGTAAACGGCGTTGATGTTGCCAAAACTTATTAGAGAGAAGAAAAAAGAATAAACAAGACACCATCACATCACACCCATTATTGTTCTTCTCTGCCCGTACAGTCGTGGTTGATGGTGGCAGCGCACAAGTTGTGGCAGCATAGCATGGTGGTTGCAAGCATTAAGCAGTTAAATAGAATTCACTACGGAGTTTGTGCTACCGGCTTAAGCCTCTTATAAAAGTTAAGAATGCCCATTAATTGAACACGAGTCACAAACATTCATTATGAAGTTGAGATTATTTTGTTTTTTTTTCTTATTCATTTGTTTTCTTTAAATCACAATGTTTTTATTTCAAATTATTTCACAAATGCCATTCATTGTTGGCGCTCAAAACTTTTTCCTTAACAATATTTGATTGATCTATTGGATAGATTATAAGATACTTATTATATACAATATTGTTAGATTGAAATGATTCACAACTCTGGGAAATATAAAGTTGTTGCATATTTTACAAATTGGTTTTGAAATTTTTTTAAATTAATGAAAGTTCACATGGCGAAAAGAAATAGTTTGCGACCTTGTCATGTATCCCAAATTTATCAATGGTTGTGACAAACATGTT
Organism: Lypha dubia; assembly: GCA_947311025.1. Classification (NCBI taxonomy): domain Eukaryota; kingdom Metazoa; phylum Arthropoda; class Insecta; order Diptera; family Tachinidae; genus Lypha; species Lypha dubia. Next base: position 3,622,541 of record OX371260.1, on the reverse strand, counting down.
TTTACTGCTTTAATCAAACCCGTACACACAAAAGAAACTCTTCCTAAATATTGAAAAACTTTATGACTACTTGGAGAACTAGTTGTGACTATAAATTTTGATCCGAAATTTACTTAAATCAATCCCAAATTGGAATAAACACTATTTAAGATGCCTCTGTTCAATGTCATGGCTTTTATTTGTTGAGTTTAATGTTCTAAAATGTTGTTGAGTTGTCCAAGGCCATGTGTTAAGAACTTGGGGCTTTAAGTTCAATACCAACAATGTAGACATGAATAAATTTGATATTGAAATGAGTAAGTAAATCAATTTAATTTAGATAAATATTAAAAATTTTAAGTCAATTGTGTTTCAGGATAAAATTTGAGTATAAATAACCCTGATTTAAGGATTGATTCAAATAAGCGAAAGGATTTATTTTAGGTAAAAGAAGTGTGTATCGCTTTCAATTAGACGCATTATTATGTTCGAGGTAGATTCATGTCTTAATGTTCGCCTTGAATCAAGCCAGACGCTTTTTCGATCTAATATTTTCTGAAATTCATATATAAGTATTAATACTCAATACTTGAATCCGTACTGGAATCAATATTATTTTATTTTATTTTTTTTAATTAGGACCAGCACTCAGGGGATGACCCCTACGTATGCAATGCACTGTGCTGGAACTCAGGGAGAGGGATAGGGTAGAGAAGATAGCTGTTGAAAATTTAGAAGACTTAACTCTTTCACAACTCTGCTTTGCGCATTATGTTAATTTTTAAGACAGCAGTAAGTAGACGCATTAACTTTGTTAAGCTGTATTAGCAGGCATTTTATTAATTGTTTTACTTCGCCGATGTTTCTGCTAACCGACGAAGGAGGGCGATTTTGTGTACATTAGCTTCGAACAGTATCACTGGCTGTCGGAACAGTTTTTTAGTGACCAGTGCTATGCCTTCATCACTTAAATAGTCCGACAACAATTAATAGAATGTCTCACTAATGTACATTAGAAAAATTAATGATGTTGATTGACTTGCTCTGGCCAGGGTTTGAACCCATGCCCCAAGTCATTGTTTGCTTAGTAGTCAACGCGCTAACCACTTCAGCCAATCAAGCGATATTTTCAATTAAAAACTGCGCTCTTATCCAAATTCGACTGTATTTTGTATTTTTTACTAAAGATTATGTTGTGGACATGATTGACGGATCTTATGGAAAGTGCCTGAATAAACCAACATCCCGTATGTTAAACTGATATTTCACATACAACCGGAAATGTTACATTTAATACAAAGTACAAAAGAAATTATTTGGGGTATTCACACTCTAGTCATAAGTCATATGTCATAAAATAATAGCACACCAAAATATGACAAGTATGAACGCCCCATCATAAATTAGGGTGCCAGCTGATGAACATTTAACAACACTTTATGTTTTAGTCTGATTAGTGCGCATACCTTTGCATTTTGGCTTAAATGTAAATGTTTTTTAATTGTTAATAAAGAAAACAATAAATTTCCTGTAAATTTTCTAAAATGACCATTATCAATTAAAATTTAAAACTTTTTTTTTATATATACGAACTTGCTGATATAAATGTAATCAAAAGCAACTGTTGCCGGTAACATGAGCTGAACTATTTTTTTGAACGGCGGCAAGCTGCCCAGGCAGATCACTTACAGAAACACATATTTTTATACTTGTGTTATTTATAAGTAGCGGCGGCTTGTAAGTATTATCGCCGGCTCGACTGAAGAGTTTCAGCTGCTAGACTAAGGTTTCTAATGTTATTTTATGACAAACCATAAACATACTTCAGAAAGTCTTAATATTACATGACTCTTTAGCTTGAAGCACAACAACAATTTTTTTAAAATATTGTAAAATAATAAGTCATTATGACAATATGACTGATATGACTGATATGACTACCGTGTGAACACCCCAATTCAAGTGTCATAATCATAAGTGTTTTATTGTGATTTTATTTGTATGTTACAACATATTTTAATGCGAGTACAACTTATTTATTCGTGTACATACGAGTATATTCATTGTATGAAACAAGTTTAAATTTTTCTTTTTTCTATAAAAACAACAACAAGAAATAACTGAGCACATCAATAAATATTGTCAATAATTCGTATGTTCGTTTTCCGTTACAAAATATCGTTTTTTCGATTTGTTTATTTTGTGACAAAAGTTTGTTATTTCAAATTGTTTTATTGTTGTTGGTTTTGTTGCTGTGATTGCTTATGCTGTTGTCATATTTCACATGATGATGACAACTAAATGTATTGGCAAGAAAACCAAGCAAACAATTGGATGTGAACTGTAAACCTGTTTTTCTCAGGAATAACAGGGTACACTGAAAAACTGTTTTACATAAATTCAACGAACTCCCGTTCTTTGAATTAAATTCTTTGAAATTCAACGTTTTATACGTTGTTTCAGTAAAATATTCCTTGAAATTAAAAGTAAAATTTTATATATTTATGAACTCAACGTGGAAACCATTATTTGATTTTATTAATTGCATTAAACAATAAACTAGTTTTTTGATTTAACGTATAATACGTTGAATTTAAGAAACTCGTTCATTTATTTAAACACAATGAACAAATACTTTGATTCCTGTTCCTTGATTTTAAGTAATACACGTTGATTTTGTTGTATAAATACGTTGGATCAAGGAATAAATTCTTAAAAATCAACGTACGGTTTCAACGTATGCTTTCTTAACTTCAACGAACTAGTACGTTAAATTCAACAAGACAATCATTGCCATACGTTGAATTCAAAGAAACTGTTCCTTGGGTGAAAATAATTGCTTTTTTGGTTGAGTGTGATTAATAGGCAACAAACTAAAACTTTTTATTTCAATTTATTAAAGACTTATATTTTTGTAAATAAATTAATTTTCCAAAGAGTTAACAATAGTTTTCTTTTTTTTTTTTTTTGGTTTCAATATTTCATTCTCTGACAATTTAGCGCGCCAGGTCCGCCATTATCTTATATCATGGTTTCAATATGAAGATGTTTCTATAATTATCTATTAAAATCTTTTACTGGGTAATTGTGTTCACAACAAATATCTATAGAACCCACATGTATTGACACGATTTTGCAAAAAGTTTTGATTTATTCAAATGTCACGATTTGTAAAGCAATATAATCGTCTGTGAAACAATAAAAGTATGACACAAAGAATAAACAGCGAAACTTTTACGCCATTTTATCACTAACAAAGTCCTTTTTAGTGAATATTTTAAATGTTTATTGTTGAATTATCCTTAACAGAAAAATATTTTGTTTGTATGTATGTTTTTTTTATTACAGCGTTTATGTTTGTGTTTGATTTAAATGGAAATTTCTCATTAAATGGGGAAAAAGTGCAAAACTTTTGTTACGCAATTGAAATTCAATTTAATCGATCATTTGAGAATTATTTTCTAACAATTTTATGTTTTAATTTCAATTCAATTTAATACAAAAGTAAAATCTCTAAAGTGTTTGCTGCTAGAAAATCGTTTTGCCATAAATTTTATTTGTTTTTTTTTCAAATAAAATGTGATTTGCATACGTATGAATGTATTTGATTATTTATTTCGGCATTTATATTTATTTCCAAAATTCAAATTTAATTTTAGTATTCGTCGTATCTTTTCCATCTCTAAATGGCTCAGTTTGATGGAACAACAAAACATTTGCCAATCAAAATCTAGGATAACAACAGAAAGTTTAGTATTCCAGCACATACGAACTGGCATACGTTGCTGGAATTTTCACATTTGGCCTTCTTATTCCGTTGTTGTGTTGTGCTTTTTTATGCAAATTCAATTTTCAATTTCATTGAATTAAGAAATAGAAGAGGAGAAGTAGGAATTGCTTCAGCAAAAATCTCACGTAGAATCGCGTTTTTACTATTTACTTTTTTTTTTCTTAAGATGAAAAGAAAAGAATTTCAACATTTATTCAAATGACATTTTATGTGTTTCCTACATCAACACTCAACACATCACATGGCTCCCTAATGCATCCTTTGGGTATAATATTAAACACAGACACACATACACACTCGCAATCTTTATCACCCTGTTTCTCTCTTACAATTCAGATTATTGAAAATTTTATATGAAAAAAATAACAAAGAGCAGAGATGTGAAATTAAAAACGAAAACATCTTCTTTATGAATGAAATTAATAGAATTAATTCCAATAAAAGTTCCAATTAAATAAAAATCTATTATTTCATTATCCAGAATATTGCAGGATATGTTTATATGGGAGGGTATTGTTGAGTACGACTTAAAAACTGGAATCGATCCCTGCTCAGGATTCCATTTTCGTCACAAACACCAAACTTACAACTAATGGCGTCCTTGGTGCCGCAAAACCCATTTTATTAAGCGAATGGCAGAAATAAAACCCGAAACAATTTAATGAATTAAATTGCTGACGAGCCAATCTGCAATTGTATTTTAAATTGAAATATTTTTCATTCTTATTTAAAATACAGAAAATAAAATGAAAGAAGCATTTGTACGAATATCAATACAAGGTACAATTTATTTTTCTTATTATTTTTTGGCCTTAAAATTGGTAAGATTTTATGTATTATGCACAAAAGTACACTTTATTTCTTTACTTAATTTTAGTCTGTTTGAATGTCAGTCACTCAGTCAAGCAGTCTGTCTAAGTTAGTTAGTGAGTCAGTTAGTTATTTATTAAGAAATGAATAATACACGTACAAACCAAAAAAAAAAAAGGAAACACCACGTAGTTACGTATCCCTAAACGAAAATTGGAAAATACTGCATTCAATTGCAATGTATTCTGCTCGATTCGATTCAATTGGATTGCATACGGTGATGGCTTTATTACAATGTAGACATAAATTCAATTGCATAAAAATTCAAAACTTCACTTACACACACTGATTGACAATATTATGCTGAAATCAATTGATACCCATATACAGTCATGACGCAGCGCCCAATTCTAGACGAAATATTTTAAGCATGAGAAGTAACGACCAACTAAAAATTGTCCACTAACAGTTGCATTCATTGTAGGCCTAAAAAAGCACTGTTGGTTCTTTAGTGCACAGAGATCACAAACAGTGGCTTGTCAATATCAAATTTATTTGTAATTTTTCTAAATTGCAATTTTCAAAAACATCGGCTCTCCAAAATTTGTATTTGTAATGTGACTAAAGTGAAACTTAAAATTTAGTAAATTTTAAGAGATTTATAGCGTTTTAATTAAAAAAGGATACCCAGTCAGTTACCCTTTTTAAACGCTGTTAAACTTCCTTAAAGTTAATAGACAAAAATATATAATGTAATGATTTGAAAAAAATGGTAACCAAATTCTTCACATTAAAATTGTGGCAAAGTTATGATTCCCCTTTGATGTAAATTTAATCAGTTTTAATATACAAATTAAACTTTATAAATCCAGGGCGAATCCTCTTACCGAACACTGTACTGTTTTAAGAAATCATAGTTAAAATATTTTAAATTTATTACAATAAAACTTAAGCAGTCTTTCCAAAACGAGAAGAACAGTTTTCAATAAATCTGCTTTTCCGCTTACGATAGATGACAGTCACGATTCTAAATTAAATAAAAATTAGGATATTCAGCCCACTGTGCATCTTTATTTTCTTTTAAATTTTAAATATGAAAACAAAACATCATCTTGAGTATTAACAATCGCTCATACCAAATTTAAGTGGCATTCTTACACACTCTTGCATTTGATATTGTTGTTTTTATTATTATTATCATTGAAAGATATTGTTGTTGTGTTTGTTGTAGAAGTATATTTATTAAATAAATTCGGTTGATACATTCTCGATAATGGTTAAAAAAATCAATGATGATGATTTCCGTTGCTGTTACCAGCAGCAACAACAACAGGCAGCAGAGAAAGAAAGCTCAGAAATTGAATTTAAATTCTCAATTTGAAAAACACTGCAATTGTGTTTGAAAAATCAAGTCTGTAAAAGGAGTTCGTTATTTGTGAGAATAAATATGATTGCATGAATTGGGATGGATTGACGGACGGACGGACGAATGTGTGAATGTGAACGTTGTTAAAATTGACAAAAATCATCATGTAACAACCAGAATGAAACGAGACCAAAACGAATCGTAATGAAATGAAATCAAATCAAATCCATCCAGGCAACTAACAAACCATCAAAAAGAGCAAACAAAAAAATCTTCAAAAATGGACAGGTTTTTAACAGAAATTCAGTCAGTCAGTCAGTCTGTCAGTCATTTAGTCATTTCGTTCATTCCTGCTGTCAGTCCAACTGCCAGTTATTTGGTCATTTAGTCAGCGATATTGTAAAAATATTACAGTTTCAACATCATCATGATTTCCTAGTTGACACGTTAAATTCTCATACAAGAATCTAGTGGACATTAAGGTGACATGGATTCAAAGAATATATTGCCTAATAGACTATATTAGACTTCATTAAATAAATCTATTAATTATGATGTCTTTTTGAAAATAATGCTTAGATTGAATCACGTGTGATCCTGCATTATCATGATCTAGCGAAAAAACAGTGTTAGTTTTCTGGAAGGAATTAAAAATTTTCATACGCAGTTTTTTCAACCACTTCCGAGCATGCACCAAAAAATAGCAACCGATCACCAAATTTATGGCATGAGAGAGCGCGAGGGAGAGAAATATTAATAACGATGATGTCTTTGCCATCAGTGTAGCCAGGTAAATATTGTCTAATGTCCCCAAATTAAAGAGTGGTGTCCCCAAAAATCCCCATTTTCAAACTGGAAATCCCCAATATAGATATATGTATTAAGCATCATAAAAAACAATTTTTTTATTTAAGTTAATGCATTCGTATATGCTCAATGGAACTTTTGAATCCATAAAATATTTTAAAATTCTATACACGGAATCAAATTTATTCTTTTTTCTATGCTTTTGAGTTGTAAATTTATAAATAACTCAAAATTTTCCATACTCTCAGTGAATATTTTAAGCATTTATTTTGCTAGTACAATTAAATAATCTAAAAAAAATTAGTTTGAACTCCTTTTGCTTCTAATTCCTTTGAACATTCTATGCCAACATCAATTTTAGCAACAACCAAATTACTTTCCTTAACGTCAGTTAGTACATCCATTTTGGCAATATTAAATTCAATAAATTCTAGTTTTAAAAATTTTGAACAAATTGCTTTAAGAACCAACATCCTCAATACCATCGCCTTGAAATAATCGAAATATGGAGAAGAAAAACGCCAAGATACGTAAACATAAATGTATGTATGAAAGAATATGGTAAAATAAAGCAAAATTGATAATAGGTATACTGAAAATGAAAAATCCCCAAATCCCTCCCCACGATCATCGGTCTCCAAACACCAGCTAAAATCCCCAATTTGGGGAGAAATCCCCATACCTGGCTACACTGTTTCCCACTACCGCTCTTCCCCGTTGGCAACCAGTGTGCTTAGACCGCCAAATATTCGGAAGGACCTTGCTAAAGTGTTTGAGCTACATATTTAATCTGATGTTTCTGTTGTTTAGCAGCAACACCAAGAGGCTTAACTTTGACTGGTGTTGTTCAACCAGTCCTTGTGGCATTCATTTAACAAATACCTTTCCCAGCGAATTTTGTAATTTTGTTCCTAAGTGTACACTTTCCTGAGCGACGTTTTCTTTGGTATTGACCTTTGTGTATAAAAAGTTACTGATTTTTCTGTGTGAATCACGAAGTTTTCACCAAATATTCCTTCGTATAGAAACACAAGATTACAATTTATTTATTTACTTCATAAATTTGCTGCTACAAATGGACTTTACATAATTTATATTATTACAACAACTCTTGCTACACAGTGCCGCACAATTTTATCCTTCACCCCTTTATAATGTTTGCTTAGCAGTCTTTTGTCATTCTTTCCTTTGCCTCCTCTAGACAAGAAATAACCCCAAATGAAACAACAAAAAAATATGTCAAATGTTAATTTTTTGTGAGTTATACAGTCATTTGTAAAAGTAACTTTTTCGAAAGAAAAGTGAACAGAGAAAACAGCAAGAACAGCAAGAATGGCAACAACAAAGTGTCATTTACTGGTATAAGTATCAAATTACACTTCCGCCGGAAAACGACGTTCAATGCTCGTTAAACTATTTTTTAATACATAAAATGTTCATGAAAAATAAAGATTCAATAACGTAAATTACGTATGAGTACACGAGTATGTACTGAGTGTGTAAGAAGTTTTGTGTTCGTTCGTACGTTCACTGGTTCACTTTGCCAACAATTTTCTCTTTTCAAATACGAAATATTTTTATCATGAGATTTTATTTTTGGAAAATTGCTAAATGATTTTTAGATAGTGGCAGTCAAATAGAACAAGAAAAAAAAACAGAATTAGAGAAAAGGGAGGACAGATTATGGTAAAAAGTGTAAATTGGATTATAATATTCCCAATAATAATAAATTATGTGCCGTCGTACTGTGGGGTATGAGCATGAATAATTTGAAAGAAAAATTTTCCAACGAAAAATTTATTAATTTAATTTGAACGAAATTTTCGTTGCATCGAAAGTTTTAAAATAATCGAACTATGATCGAGTGCAAAAGATTTCGAAGAAATGTTGAAATTTAGTTTTTGTTTTTAATGTTATTTACATCGTGGGCCAGGCAGTTAATTATTCCAGCTTAAGGTCGTTCAATTTAAAAAAAAAAATGCCTATGAGGCCACTCTTGCGCTATCGCCTGAATCATACATACATATATTACATAAATTAAGATCACCCAGGCGAAACAACAAGTAGATCCCTTTGTTCATATTTTACAGCGAAATATAAAATTTTAATAAAATTTATCGTCGATTTGAAACATATTGAGGGCGTTAAAATGTAATAACAATATTATGTAAGAGTGATTCACTTTTTTTCATTTACGCCCTTAATAAAATTAAAAAATCAAATGAATAAAATTATTGTCAGCATCGTCACTGGTCTTGAAGAACGTAATGTAGTCATCATCCAATAAATATACAAATTTCGTTTGAATGTATGTATGTATGCACGCAACCCAGCCAACCACTAAATGATAATAAAGCAGCAACTTCCGATGGTGTTAAGTGAAAATCATTCAATTTCCGTTTTGCTGATTCCTCATTCACAGTTGGAAAACACAGTAAGGTTTGATGTACTTAAACAAGCACTCACACATAAACACAGAGTTATTTACAAAAATGTGGTTGTGTAAGAGAGCAAGAGCAAAAGTTTGTTTCCACATAAACTAATAATACATGCAAATGATATTAAATTTTTGCAATCTCATCATATTTAATATTCGAAAGAAAACGAGAAAAAAAAAAAAAACAATAATAGAGAAATAAAAAATAAACTAACGAATCAGCAAGCAAGATATGGTACTCGTCCTTTAGCATCCTTATCAGTGGACCTTCCAAGCCCCCTTGCTACCCACCATCATCATCATTGTGATGTAATAAAAATATTGCAATAAACCGTTTTCGTTTTCTTTATTTAATAAGATTTCCTTCAACTAACTTGTCGTCTTGAAAACATAATTTATTTATTTATTTTTTCATATTCTTTTGGTAGACGCCTAAGTATTAGTGACATGAAGGGTGTGATTTTTTTGTTTTATTACACAGTTGTTGTGTGAGTGTTAATGTGGCATGTCTAACTTTACCACAAAACTGTTACAATATAATTGTATCTCTTTATATTCACTCTGCTTTCAATAACATCCCTTCTTTCTATTTCTTGCGCCTTCATCTATTATGTTCGTCCTGTTTATTTCTCTCGTCGTTTGTTATTCATACATCGTGATCCCTTCTTTTTCATATTGTTGCTTTAGTTGTAATGAATTTGAATAATTTTTATTAGAACCCAACATTATGAATTTTTGATGAGGAGCATCATTGTTATGGTTGCTTCAGATTTTTTCTCCTTTGGTGCGATGTATAAACGTGTGTCGTTTAAGCCATGTGACAAACGTTTAAAATTTATTAATATTTTCATTCATTCTCTTAAGCTTGCCGGTGTGCTTTTCTCTGGTTTTATGTTTGAGCTTTAAAAGTATTAATTCAGTAATTAAATAGAATAAAAATCAAAGTTGAAAACTAAAGGGTTCCTTAACAACTAATGTATTTTTTTATATATTCCACATCTTGTGTATGGTACCGGTGCAATATTTGAAATCTTTATATGGAGAAAGAGACTACGGCAGAAAAAGCTGAACATCGAAGATATTCAAAGACGTCATGTATTATTTTTAATTAATTTTTTATATTATTATTATTACGAATAAACGTAATTATTATTTGAACTTATATTGGTTTACATATGGAAAGTAATATTATCAGGCTCAAGTTCAGTTTTATTGAATTAATGAAAATTCAAAATTACTAAGAGTTTTTTTGTGTTGGAAAATATTATTATTTATATCCAATCAGTTTTTAGCAGAACGTATCAGTACTGATTTCAAGGCCGCTACACCTCTCATCAGCGTTCAATCGTCCATCTTTACAAATTTCGTAAAGTGGATACTAATTGAGAAGAACATCAACTATTTAACCAGTTTTCAACAGAAATAGAATATGAGAATTAATTTTTAATTCAATTTTTATTCTACAAGGAAACAGTCCTGGTTAGTACGAAATTCCCTCATTACTGTTTGGAACTAATAATCAACACAAACTCATAGTCCGTTATCATCAAAGTATTCTACTTTGTATTTTAACGTTTTTGTTGTTTTTACTCTATATTAGGGAAATTCACATATTACTGTGACCCCTGTTATTAGGGTATATTACTTTCCATATGTAAACCAATATAAGTTCAAATAATAATTACGTTTATTCCTAATAATAATAATATAAAAATATTACCGCTTGGGCACGAGCTATAAATACCCTAATAGCAGGGGTCACAGTAAGATGTGAATTTCCCTAATATAGAGTAAAAACAACAAAAACGTTAAAATACAAAGTAGAATACTTTGATGATAACGGACTATGAGTTTGTGTTGATTATTAGTTCCAAACAGTAATGAGGGAATTTCGTACTAACCAGCACTGTTTCATTGTAGAATAAAAATTGAATTAAAAATTAATTCTCATATTCTATTTCTGTTGAAAACTGGTTAAATAGTTGATGTTCTTCTCAATTAGTATCCACTTTACGAAATTTGTAAAGATGGACGATTGAACGCTGATGAGAGGTGTAGCGGCCTTGAAATCAGTACTGATACGTTCTGCTAAAAACTGATTGGATATAAATAATAATATTTTCCAACACAAAAAAACTCTTAGTAATTTTGAATTTTCATTAATTCAATAAAACTGAACTTGAGCCTGATAATATTACTTTCCATTTTTAATTAATTTAAAAAAATTACTTTATCAATTCAATTACTGAGAAATTAGTTTCAAAATTGTTTTTTTTTTTTTTTTTTTTTATTTGGAATGGTTTACGTGCAGTTTGGTCCAATAATATATCTTTTTAAATCGGGGCAAGTGTTCCTCTCCCCCAAAAACATTGTTTAACGCACACGTAATACATATTAATCAGTTTTCTTTCCGTACGCTTATTTCATGCAAAAAGTGTTTTTAAAAATCTTTGTGATACGTTTGCAGTTTAAACACATGTACAAGACTAGACCCTGCATTTCAAAAAATATATTTTAATAAAAGATTTCATACCTTTAAACTTTTGCTTGTGTCAAAGTATGTATATCTGAACGCAACATGTACAGAAAATATTAATAAAAATTCCAAAAAAGAAAGTGGGATGAAAAAGATTTTTAAACAAGGAGCAGGAATAAAGCACGCGTATGTTTATAAACTGCAATTATTGACTGTTTGTCTACATCCTCCTTCTCTTCGTCAGTCATTATTCTAGTTGGAATATTGTTATGATATTTTATACTTCTGTATAATAACAGTTTTTACTTTTATTATTTTTTATTAGCATTTAACACGTAAAACGATATTTGCATTTATATTGCGTCTGTCTAACTTGTAATCCCATAATTTTTTAATTAAGTCATACACACACGGACACATGATCAACATCACATACGACGTTTTGCCAATTTATGTGTTGTGGGAATAACAAAATAAAAGGGGTTATTTAATGATTATTTTTTTTACTATTTAACTTATGGTTTATAATTAACAGCGACAGAAAGTGAAGAACGATGATCAATTATAAAAAAAACTGAAAAGGAAAACAAATCAGTTTTTACGATTTTGCATAAATTTGTTTATTAATAATTATGCAAATTATTTTGCCTGTCTGCAGATTCATGGCAAAGCGGTTTAAACTGAGTGCATAAGTTTTAATAGAATTCATCAATTTGTTTTAATTGTACGCTGTTAAAATGTCACTCAATTTTCTTTTTTTTTAATTTTTTATTAAATTTATTTGCAGTAAAATGAAATTTTTAAATTTAAATTTACTTTAGGAATCAATGCTTTCCTTTCTTCCCCTTTCCACAATATTAATTATTGCAGCTTTGACAGTTTTATTCCAACATAGTTAAAATTCAATTAAAGAATAAACACGCAGTAAATTGACGCTCCCTGAAGCTCCCCATCTGTCGCAGATTATAAATACTGGTCAACCATTTTATGACGATGAACTAAATGTAATCAATTCCAAGCGATTAAGTGATTTTATGTGGACCGAACTTTAATTGGATTAATAATACGCATACATCAGCAAAAATCAACAAGAATATTAAATAAATAAACAAGCAAACAAACAAACAAAATAACGTTAAACATACAGACATGGATTTGCCCTTATTGATGTGTAACGTAATCGCATACGTTATTACATACACTTGGACAAATTCAATTAAATTTCATGCACGTCATGATCCATAAACGACTATAAAAGTTAAAGTTGTTTCATTTTTGTACTTTAACTTTTACAATCGTTTATGCAAAAACCAATTTAATTTAATATAAGTTTTTCTTTCAGTGTATTTAGTAATCACAAGTTAAATACTTTCGTTTCGGTTATCAACAACAACACTAAAACTTAATCACGCGTCTCTATGTGAAAATATGCGTTCTACAAAAAATACCATTAGCACCCACATAAGCCAGCGAGCAAAACAACAACATAAAAAACAGCACAATCCGGAGAAAAAAGGGATGAAACCCCCTTTTACTTTACACATAAACGCACACATACACACAAGCATACATGAGCCAATTAAGTTTCCAATGAAATGTTATTAAAAAAAAGTACTCTCACGTACGGATGCTGACAGCCATCCCCATCATTTACACACACAAACACAAAAACCAAAAAAAAAATTATTTTATCCATCTCATGTTCAGCATCATTTCCCTGAAATTAAATGGGGATTTGCAAGAACGAACGAACGAATGAAGGAAATTTCCAAGAGATGACAATAAACACGAGTTCGTAATGAAGTTGTTGAAAATGCAAAAACCAAAGGAGGAAAAAGAAAAATAAAGATGTGGCAACTATTAAATGGATATTAAGTTAAGGATAACATTATAATTGTTAAACAAAAAGGATTTTGTGTGCTAAAATATTTTATAGCTACAGAGGGACAAAGAATACTGACTACGGCTACCACTTTTTATTTAAACAATAAATACAAATCATGTTGTCAAAGTTTTACTTAACTTCCAAAAATTGTCAGAAACACTCAATATGCATTTTAAAATTAAATTTGTTTATTTTGGTGATCAAATGTCCAGTGACCATATTAAACTTGAAAATATACACATACGAGTACATTCATATGAAAAGATTTAATTGAGTTACAAAACAAAAAACGCGAATGCGAAAATGTATGCAATTTAACATACGAAGCTAAGCAGCGACTTCATTAGTTAAAGAATTTTGGCAATTAAATATAAAGACATCCAAGAGTTATTGAAAAACTTATTTATTTGCTAGAAAATTTATTTACAAGTGGACTTCAAGAAAAGAGAAAATATTTATCAATTTATATGTACTCATATACTACCCTCAAAGCTGCTGCACTAATCAAACATCTTCGCATTTTTCATTTTATTTATGAAATTTCCTATTGATTTCCTTGAGAAATGAGCTGTGTCATGCCCGTTCACAATAAATACATATTTTTCCAACTACTTTTCCTTATGCATCATCGTAGCAATTGAACTTTTTGAAAGTGCTCAGTGCCACGCCTTAAAAATATTATATATTTTTATTTAACTTCTGCTACTTAACCGATTCATACAAAAACTTTGCATACACATTATCTTTCCACGAAAATGAATCATTAATATTAGATAAGTGGGAAGTGCCACGCCCATACAAAGTATATACATTATTTTCCAACAATTTCTCTTTAAGCGATTCTCTTAAAATTCTGCGCATACATTATTCCCACGACAATACAACATTATGATTAGGAAAATGGGCAGTGCCACACCCTTAAAAAATATAATATTGGCTTTAATCAACTTCTGCTAACCAATTCTTGTAAAAGTTTGTATATTTAATATTCGTATTAAGTTGTCTCAGCAGCATGATTTGAAAAGTGAACAGTGCCACGCCCACTTTGTAATCTATTATATTACAGGAATTATTAAAAAAAAAACAATATTTTATTTACGCTCAAGTTAACTTATTATTCAATTCTTCGGACGATATCCAAGTATTTTTGGTAAAATCATAGTAAAATATTTTTGGCCGGCATTTCTAATGTCAGAAAAGATTTTGATACTTTAGCAGACAAACAATTCACGTTTTCTAAAATAACCTGCTAAAGGAATATTCAGCAGTTTTCTGGTACAAAGTTTCTATGTATTTTCTAATACATATTTCTATATTGTCTGCACATTATATAAAATCACTTTAATTTATTTTAGATCATTCAAAGGGATGGTGTGATCAGTTGTCCATTTTGTCTGATTTTAGTTTTCTCAATAATTCTCATTTATCTCTTGATATTTTGTACTTGAATTCCTTTAATCTTACAAAATCCGCGTGACAAGCAGTGTCACGTAAAGAAGCCAGATAAAGTTACTTTATTCTACGTGTGATTGTGTTACGACATTTCTGATTTCTGATGTAAAAACTTTTATACGAATCAAAATCTTTTTACTGACTTTAGATAGATAGATAGGTAGATAGATAGATAGATAGATAAGTAGATAGATCTGGTCCAAGGACCGGCACTGCGGCACCTGTTGGAACTTTTGTGCCATGGATCTCTAAAAATTAAACCAAGCTCTGAATGACTCTCCTTATGAAAGTCAGCACAGAGCTTGGAGAAGCCCGCCTAATATCATCCGAACGCACAAATTCAGAAAGAAAAACACGCCTTCTATTATTACATAAGACTATACATTCACAGAGAATGTGTGCCGTTGTCTCATCCTCTTCCATGCATAAACGGCACAAGGGTGAGCGAACTAGTTTACTTTTCCAGAGATGATAGTTCAGTCCAAAATGACCGGAGAGGAAACCAGTAACTAGCCGTAAGTCATTCCTGCTGAAATTCAGGATGCCACTGTACGAAAATGGCTGTAACAAAGATTTGGCCTGCCTAAGACTTTACAACGATGTGCAAATAATTGTTAGTCACACTTTAACATAAAGCGAATCCTTTAGCTAAAAACCATAAAATTAGACAGTTTGTTTCTCTCAAAAAAATATTATGGCTGTTTTTAATTTAATTACTTTCAAATATTTTTTTTACCAATAATCAAAAAAAAAATTCAAAACTAATGTCAAAAAAATTATTAACAAAATAAATTTGTACAAGAATTAAAAGTCTGTCTTTCGTTTAATTGTCATAATTAAACAATTCAAATCCAATTAAGCCAACGACTTGTTGTACGTTTATTCATTAAAACGTTTTAAATATTGATTTATTGGCAATTGCTTTTAAAAGCGTTGATGTATAATATTAGCTGCTTTTTCAGCTACCAATTAACAAAAGTAAATAGCAAGCAGTTAACTGAAATTAAAAGAAAACAACAACAGCAACAACGACAACAATGACAAACAAAACATACAACACGCTGGTAACAAGCGGCACTCTTTTTGAAATCTCCAAAGACGTTAAAACTACAATTTGTCAGAATCACAACAACAACAACTGCTAGACTGGCATTAAGAAACTGAAAGGCAGAAAAAAAATTAAATTCATTTAGCAACTTGACCATAATTTTGACTCTTTTACTTTCATTCATACACACAGTGATAAAAATGCCGATTCCGATGATAATCAACAGCATTTAAAAATAAATAATAAACGCAAACAAATTTTAAACAAATCTGATTTTTCGTTTAAATATTTTTCTCCTCATGTTTCCAAACGATCATGATGATTTAATGCCTTAAAACAACGTCGCATGAACACTGACTACAGAAACAAGTGGCTTCTGCTTCCGTATGCCTAAAACCGCCTTCAGTCGCCGTTAACGAATGGAAACACACAACCAGGCAACCACAAGAAAATCTCAACACCCTGGCTAAATCAATGTTTGTCTATAAACATATAATTTCATTTAGGCTCGATCACTTACTCAATTGCTCGATCACTTACTGCGTGCGGTGTGATCAAACAAGCAAACAAAAAAAATTTTTAAAAAATTAAGCAAACATTGACTTTTAATTTTGAACATAAAACTATATTTTTGGTTCTTTCTGATCGATCACTTAAGTTTGGGAGAGTAAATAAATAAGAGATTTTCAATTCACCTTGTCCATCTTCAAATAATTTAACTAATCATTTGATTTTCTTTAGGATATTGTTTTACTGCTAAGAAAGCGCAGAGTGAATGTGTGATGCATCCAACTTGAAAATTTGTTTATTTATTTACTTAATTTTGTATAATTTTATTTATTTGCCAGAAGTGTAATTCAATGTTTTTTTTTATAAATTTAAGTGTTTACTTGAATTTATTCATGGTGAACATGCAACGTAAGTACTATCGTCGGTAACGAGATAATATAAAAGTTTCAGAAGTATGGAAAAACCATTAAAACACCATCTCTCAGTTGTGCGGCCAAGCGATTGCTAAGAGCTTTAATTGCCATGAATGTTGGTTGAGCTGTTCGGAAGCATGTTTCTGTTGAACCTGCAACAGCTCCAATTGTGGTTGATTAAGCAGTAGTTTCAGTAGTTTCTTTTTTGCTCTGGTGAAAATTTCACGTTCGTTTATATCGATCTATATAGTGTGAAATCTTTCGTTTGAATTGTGAACTAAGTCCAGCGAAATTGTTTTACCCATGAAACGAAATTAGTTCGGTGTCTAAATATTTATAAAAATAAAATAACCCTTTTAATATTGAGGTTTTATGGGAGAGATATAGCAGCCTTGACTGACAAGCCCTACAGATGTACCATCCACATTCAGCATTCGGAATTTCAACTTCAACAATCGCATCTTATTCATCGTGTTCTATGAAAGTAGAGTAAAGAAAATATCTTACAAATCGTTTATTTAAATATTTCTAGTTCTTGTACTTCCAAAAACAAAAAAAAAAAAAGAAAATTAAAATCACTTCGGTATAATGGCCAGGTGTATTTGCTCTTAAAAAGTGTATTTTAAGTTTACATAAATGTATAGACAGACACCTCTTCGCTTTCAAGTTAAAAATATTAACTATAAATCACTGTTTGCCTGGCATACACAATGATCACATTAAATTCGTTAAAGCAAATTCAATTGTTAATAGAGTTGTGTTCATGCGAAGTTCGAACAAGGTGTTAAACATTTTATTAAATCTTGAAGAAAAAAAATAAACAACATCAACAACAAAAGTAACAAAAACTATGGAAAAAAATTCGGCAAATGTTTGAAGTATATTTTTTTCTTCCTAAGTT
Source organism: Lypha dubia (assembly GCA_947311025.1). Classification (NCBI taxonomy): domain Eukaryota; kingdom Metazoa; phylum Arthropoda; class Insecta; order Diptera; family Tachinidae; genus Lypha; species Lypha dubia. The sequence continues at coordinate 3,604,667 of OX371260.1, read as the reverse complement.
TAAAATAATATTTAGTAACTGAATGACTGACTGACTGACTGAGCGACTGACTATTCACTGGCCACTTCAGAAACAAATTACGAGTAACCACTTCCACCCCTTCTAGTACTCCACGTATGGATCGGAGACTATGAATGTGTTGGCGATTAAAACACTTGCAACTTGAAGTCTAATTGGCGGCAAAGACTTTTTGATTTTTGTCTAAAGCCAAGATTCACATGAAGTCGATGCCTGTGAGCCCGCCAAATAACTTTTAAATAAATGTGGGTCATTTTGTAAATGAAATTATTTCTAATAATCAATAGACTAACAATTTTGTATACGAGTACACTAATTAATTTCACTTTTTACAATCGATAGAAGAAGGAAAAAGGTACTAACAAGTAAAAAAAGAGATTCACAATATTTCTTAAAAGTTGTTGATTTTCGGGCAAAATGTAAAAGTGATTCGTACAAAATTCAACTTATTTTTGACTAATTGCGGAATTTTTGTAAACGAAACAACAGATCCGCGTTGAAAATTTATGGCAACCAAATACTTGTGAGCCGAAAATGTATTGTTTCGCGGTATAGAACAAAATGTATTTTTTTATCTTTATCTTTATCTTTAATCTAAAGTTTGTTTTTGATTTTGTTAGTCAATCAGACAGACTCTGGCGAGGCTATTTTTTTTCTTTAAATATTCAATACGACGGCGATTTGACTATCTTAATAAATCTGTGTGTTTTTGAAATGTTTGGAAATGTATCGTTTATGTTGATCTTGCTGATCTTACTAATGATTTGTTGAATTTGCTCAATAAACAAATGCTCATTCAATTTTGCTTGCCATGGTTTTCATGCATCTTCTTGTACTCAAGTTTGTGTGATGATCGTTTCACACAAAAAGCCGCCAGAATACGCATAACTTTGTGATATGAATCTTTAATTCGTTCTTCATTTCCCTGCGCAGCTTTTCTTCGGCAATGGTAAACTTTATCTAACTCTACACTGTAGAACAAAATTGTACGTGACATTAACTTGTCCTTTCTATTTCTTGGATACCTGGCTTGGATACAGTGAACACTAGAGGAACAAGTTGGCAGATGGTCTGGCAAAGTTATACTCTTCTTTCTGTGGCTTTAATGGGACAACGATCATTTCAATTAATTTCGTACATCAAAGAGGGCGGTGGTGTTTTCTATTATAGATAACGACTAAAAGATGAGTCTTCAATCTGAAGTATTAACTTCAGACGTTATTAGGAAGGTTTTTGTGCCAGTGCTGCCATATACTACTTCGAGAGCTTTTAAAATACAGAGTAAAATTCCTACATTCCCTTTAAAATCTTTCTTTTACGATTAGTTAGTCTGTAAAAAAAATCAAGTTTCTTTGGCAGGAATAGAAAGCTTCCAGACTAGGCTGCCTATCAAATACGGCAACACCCAAGTTCATTCATATTTTAAACTTTATTTAGTTACATTGAGGTAGAAACTTGTTAAATTTAAAAATTTCAGGACTATAAATTAAAAAACAAATCATTTTTTACCGTCTAAGAGACTTTGAGATCGACAGTCTAAAAATATCTTGAAAAAGACAGTGGTGCGTGTTGAGCAAATGTTTTGCACAGATTAGTGATAAGAATAGTAGTCAACAACTAGCAGCCAGAAAATAATTCACTGTAATTTTACAGTAGATCGTCACGACAATTGATTTGACCAGCAATTGCAGATGACCGAAGAAGATCAAAAGATGACCGAAGTTTATTCAATAAGATTTCTGGAGCAGTAATGCATTATGGCTTCGGTATCGTCTCTAAATGTGTGAACACTGAAAACATTATTTAACATAAATTTAATTTTAAAAAAATTCAATAGTTTTTTTTTCCAAAAATACATTGATTCAATGAAAATATTCATTAAAGTTCAAAGTAAAACCATTCACTGAAAGCATTCTTTGCTGTTATTCGTTAAAAAAATCAATGAACAATTCGTTGAAACAATAAACTTTGTAATCAGAAGTAATTGAATAGAGTGAAAAGTGATATTTAATAGTTTGTTTTTTTTTCGGTAATTCCGGTAGTTGACTTACAAGTCGTTTAATTGTTAAACATTTTCTCGAATTTTTTTACATCAAACAATTGTTAATTTTCCATTTTTACGCCTTGAACAAAAACACAAGCCGTATTTTGCACAAAATAAACGTTAATATTTTGTATTTCCATTCTCTTATTTTTCTTTTTTTTAGTTTCCTAATTCATAAATCTTAAATATTACGCACAAATACTTATAATACGTTTGCTGCTTAGAGAAGAGCACAAGGATGATGGACATTTTAGAGATGTTGATCTTTTTATACTCTTGTCGAAGCATAAATATTTATTTCATTATTATAATCGTTTATTGTGTCATTTATTTCAATACACCTTTTTGATTTTGTATTCAAGAGAATTTGTATTTTGGAAATATTGCAACAACGGTGGCGGCAAAAAACCCTTTAAGCCTCTGGCCACTACACCACATGAGCCCTTTTTGGAGATTTTGTTATTTTTTTCGTTGTTACCTACTGCTTGCGCTGTTCTTATTGTTGTCTGTCTCTAATGGTGGAATATTTTCGGTTTTACTCCCGCTGATTGTGCCCGATTTCATTTTATTTTATAACTAATATTTATTTGTTTGTGATAAAAAATGCATATTTAATTTGATGGATATTTTAATAATAAAAAGATTTCAAGCAGTGAACTTAATCTCAAGATTTTGTCGTTTAAAAATCTTTTTATAAAATATTGAAAATAGTTCATACTTTTTTCATTTAAATTTTGTCCAATTAAATTTAAATTTTGTCAACTTCCAATAGATTTTAGTGGCAGCCGCTTTTGCTCACAGCTCCCCATCAGTGACCGAAATTGAAAACTGGTTCGAAAACTGGAACTACCCACTAGTTAAATATTATTTTTGATAAATTACACAAATTTACATTTAATGTTATTTTAACAAACATACAACAAGAGCAACAAAAACTTTTGGCATTTTGATTATGTGTAGTGGTTTTAAAATAAGACGCGTAAGTACCGGTCATTACTTGGTAACGCAATAAAAAGAACCATCACAAGTATTTTCCTTAATTTATCGATCACACAATATTCATTTGAACAACTGCCAGCCGTAGCAAGTCCATTATAGGAATTACAGTGAAACCCTGCTACAACGAAAGCCATCTATGTCCCCTGATACATGTACCATATAAAAAGATGGTCACATCTTATACCGTAAGCCTAAATATCTACAAGAGTACTTATGCCGATTAAATATAATATTAAAAAGGGGTTGGGGGGAAGGTTAGGTTAGGTAAGCAGGCTGCTGGTAAATGGAAGATTAGATTCCAGCTCACTTGGGTCCTGATATGGTCCCATTGTGCTACCTGTAGTGAAGACGAGTGATGGAGGAAAGGAGATTAGAAGAGTCGGAAGAAGAGTAGATGAGGGATGACCATAGAAGAGCAAGAGAAGAGTAGAAAGCAGAAACAGGTGGGAAAAACCAAAAGCAAGGAGTTGTCTTGCAGAACAGCCAGGATGTCGAGCCCCCTATTGGGCGAACCATCCACTGCTCCTGATGAAGGAGCTAAGACAACCGAGTTCCGTATTTGAGAGCTCGGAGAGGGAACTGAAGGATCTGCTGCCTAGAAAGCGGAGGCGGTGATCCTCCATAGCTGGGCAGATGCATAGAAGGTGTGCGATGCTTTCTTCTTCCTCCTCGTCATTGCAGCTGGAGCAAAACTCATTGTATGGTAGACCCATGCGTCTGGCATGGGTTCCGAAGGTGCAGTGTCCCGTGACCGTGGCCACAAGATTGCGCAATTGCGGTTTTGGAAAGTTCAGTAGATTTTGGGTTCTGTTGATATCAATGCAATTCCATAGGGTCCTTGCTGTGGTACAGGATGGTTCATTAAACCATCTTGTTTGTGTCTCTTGCATAAGGGCTTTCTCGATTCGCCTCCAGCAGGCCAAGAGCGGAAGACCACAGAAATTGTCAATTTCAGAGGCCTCCAACTCTGTACCTCTCCTGGCCAGATTGTCAGCGATGAGATTGCCTGTGTTTTCTCTGTGTCCCCGCACCCAAATAAGGGTAACACTAGAACAATTAGCCACTGTATTAAGTGATTTCCTGCATTCCTGGGTAAGGAGGGATGTTGTGTACACACCCGAAATTGCTATTATTGCAGGTTTGCTGTCGGTTATAATATGAATAACTCTATTTGTTATCCTATAGTACCGTAGCCAGTTTGTTGCCTTTTTGATGGCGGATATTTCAGCTTGTAAGATACTACATTCGTCCGGGAGTCTGAAGGAAATCCTGATCCTGAATTCTTCAATGCAAAAAGGGCCTTTGTGGGCGTGGTTCTAAGGGCACCAGCTATTATGATTGCCATTAGGCGGAGAGTTCTCTCAATTCGCTGTCGGTTTGTTGCCAAGTCCAGTGCTTTCCACCAGATTGTTACACCATAGAAAAGAGTTGGTTTGATGACAGTTTCAAATATCCAATTAATCCCCTTGGGACTTATGCCCCAGGTAGGAACAATGGCTTTCTTGCAAACATATAATGCCGCTACGGCTTTTGTTGCACGAGCATGAAGATTGTCTCTCCATGTTAATTTATTATCAAGGATAATGCCTAAGAATTTGGCTTTATCCGATAGGGCTAGTGTAGTGCCATTTATTTTGGGTAGAGTGAAGGTGGGAATTTTGTATCTTCTAGTGAAGAGCACTAGTTCCGTTTTGATTGGGTTGACGCTGAGGGGGGAATAAACTCCCCTAAAATGAAAACATTGTTTTTGGTGCCAAGTTAAAACACCAAGGGAAATTATATTAAAATCAAACTGCCTAAACAGCAGCAACAGCAACACCATTTGTAATATTTAGTATTTAGAATGAAAACTAAAACAATAATTTCAACACAATAAAGTCAGAATCTGCAACAAATAGTGAAACAAAAATTTCAAGTTTCAGTTATTGTTTGAACTTAACAAAAAAAATGTTTGAATTTTATTTTAGTTGTAGGACGGCCGTCAGGCCAGCACACAGATTTCAGATTATAATCACTGTAAAATAGATTGACTGCTGGGTCAAAACTTTAATAGTCAGAACGGCCCAAATGTAAAAAGCATGAGTGTGTGTTTTTTTCGTAAAGTTTCGTTCAATCTGTGACCACCAAATCAACAACACGTCAGCTTAGATCTCTCACTCTCTTTCCGTAGTTGTTGCCTGTGTACGATTACAACTTGAAGTTTATTTGTTGCTGGTAACAAACAGCAACAGAAAAAATAAATAAATAAAAATTACAAACAACATGGTCGTAATCTAGCCACACCAACAACAACAACTGCAAACACTCTTTTGTTGCAAGTCGTTATGTACAACGAGTAACAAAATTTGTAAACGATTCAATTTGGAGAAAATGTAACGTTTTGTCGGTAAACATGAAATGAAATCGACTCAATAAATGCAACCAACATACAAACACACACAACACAAACAATTTAATATCAATAGTATTCGTAGGTACAACAAAACATCAGCAATAAATGAAAAATAAATTATTTTTATTTAAGACTGGACCAAGAAATGCTGCAACAGGAACAACTTCAAGTTGTTTTTCAACGCCGATGGCAAAAGAGATGATGCTACGCCAAGGAGGAGGACTAAGATAAGAGGTATTATTTAGTATGAATATTTGTTTATTCCTGTTGTTGTTGTTGTTGTTGTTGTTGTTCAAAATAAGGTGGATAATAGTTAAGTTAGTGTAGATTTGACTTGAGCTGACTTTAAAGGTGTATATGGCCGAACATAAAGACAAATATTGATTTTAATTTATCTGTGCGATACGAGTACGAACACGACTGGCTTCATTTCGTTGTGCAACAATGAATATTGTTGTTTTTTTATTTTTTTTTCTTGCTCTCAGTTCTGTATTTATTCAAGAATTGTTTTAATATCAACCTAAAATTGATTAAGACATTTTAGTTACAACAAGCCAATGATCAATTGGCGGGAAATTTTATATCAGATAAAGAAAAGCAAAAAAACAAAAAATAAATTAATTCGATTGAATAGATACGAATTGAAGAAAATTTTATTTTTATTTGAATTAGAAAAGATCGAATGCCCTGATAACTGACTTAACCATGTTTGTACACAGAAAAAGAAAATGATCCCAAAGAGTGTCAAAAATATGGTACGATCGATTCAAGTACGAATTATTTAATCTTAAAATTCTTAAGTCATTCCCAAAAAAAAGATTAGTTCAAAAATTCGTCTTGCTTAATTTATTGCGAAAACTAATGGCTCTAGATTGGATACCAGACTCCACTTCCAACATCAGCATGCCACCAATTGAAAGCCGTGCACATTTTTTTTGCCTAAAACGAATTCGGTCGCATACTTGAATCAATCCTTAATTCGGGATTATTTATACAAAATTTTTATCCTGAAATACAATTGACTTAATATTTTTAATAATTATCTTGATTAAGTTGTTTTCTTACTCATTTCAATTTAAAATTTCGTTATCTCCGACTAAGTATGGTCGGTGGTGGACAACTTTAGTCAGCCCTAATATTACTTGTAAATATACAAAGATGGCCGATACAGGAATATGTGTTTTGTGTTTTTCGATAAACTGATTTTATTCTATTGAATTAATAAATAGTTTCAAAACTGATACATTAAAAGGATAACATACAAATAAATACACATACATACATGCACAGATGTATTTATGGACGCATCTACGAGTATGTTTCATGTTCAGAAAAAAAAATTGAAAATAAAACGCTTTTCAATCAAAAGTACTCCCTCTAAATAAGATATCAATTGAACAAATAGAGAGAGAGAGTAAAATAGAGATAAAGATAAAAATTGAAAACCAAAAAATTATAATGAATTACATCATAAATTGATCTTGACTGATATAATCATAATACAGAATAAAAATACAAAATACTTACAACACACTAAACTTGTACAGAAGCAGCAGTAGTAACATGGTGACGCCATTTAGTATAACAAACATTTTGTGTCCATGTCCAGGCAGCAAAAGACCTTCTTCTCATTTTTTTCTTTGTTTCTGGTTTTTTTTCTTCTTCGGAAAATTGATAACTTCATTAGATGCGTTTACCTTTTTCGAAACAACAACAACTACAACATTTAGTTTATTTATTCGTTTATGTGTTTTTCTTTTACGAAAAGTCTTATCTCTCTCATTGCATCAGATTATCAGATCATTAAAAATGTCAAACAGAATTTAACACAAACGCTACCGGGTACACAAGTGAATCCTTCTCATCATCATCGTTTTATTTTTGTCATATCGTATCGTTGTATCCATATACATACAATGAATGTCATCAATTCCGTTTATGGCAAAGAAACATTGGAGAAACACCCATCATCCGTCGTGATAAAAACGGTTTCCAAGGGGAGTGTTTATTTTTTTTTTTATTTTTAGAAGGATGATGAGAAAATAAAACAAATAAAAAATTGTATTATAGAAATCATCATAATGATCAAAAGGAATAAAAATAAGTTATAAACAGGTACAATAATTAATTCATTAAAACAGAAAAGGTCACTTCACTTGTACAAACAAGTACACAAATTGGTCGCATTTGTTTGATTGTAAAAGAGCAGAAAAGACGATAAAATTTAAGTTAAATTTATTCTTCCTGTAATTTGTAAAGACAGCCAGCTTCTTTAAATAGTTTTATAATTTTTTTTAAATAAATTTGATGTTAAAAAAAAACTAGAATTGAATTAAGCACTATTCAGTGTGTGTGTGTGTGTGTGTAAGCCTGAAACACACGTGATGGAAACAATGCAGTAGTGCCCGCTTTAACGCGCCCCTTTTATATCAGATACCCAAATATATTCCATTACAAGACTTTCCATAAATACAGCCCAGAATTTTATGTATCTGACATAATCATTCACTTAACCCATTACAGTCCACTGTTACATATTCGTAACGGTGGTAGTTTTTGAATCTACAGATGCCAACTTAAGTTTATTAGTACATACAACCAACGGCCGACACAACCGACCGACCGTACGCCGTATTCCAGATGTAAATAGTTTTATTTGCTCACTTCTCTTTTGTTCCTGTGACATTCCCAGAATTCTCCCATTTCCAAACATGGAAAAAATGTCTTGTGTTTACACATTGAATGTTAAAGCATTCTTAGTTGATATTCTTGAACAAAAATAATGAAACAGTTCATTGATTTAAAATATTTCTACTGTAGTACAAAATTATTGAACAATTCGTTAAAACAATGAATTTTTTCTTAGCATTTTTGGAACAGTATTGTCTTCGCACATCGTATTTAACTTCTAATTCTAAACTGAACTTGTTGATCAGTTTTTTCTCTGCGTGTACATTCGAATTATTATTTATTTAACTTAATCTATTAATATTGTCAAATGAAAGAAAGATCAATCTTCTTTATTCGTATCTTGTATTATTTTTTATCTTTGGGCTGCATCTTTTTTCACGTTTTAAAATTCAACATTAGAATATAAATTAACAGCAACATTGAGATATAAATAGATCAGCATTTCAGACAACAAAAACAACAACAACAGGCTTGACAAGAAAAACGTCACAATATTATCATCATTAGAGCAGATGTAGTATTGAGGTTAAGTCTAAACTGATTTTTCTTTATTGATACCGTTTGAGTTTTTATTTTATCATCTGCCTTAATGTCTAGTTTTTTTTTTATAGCTATTCTAAATAGTCAATATTACAACCATAATTAAGGATATTTTTGACTTAATTAATTATCGGCATACAAAATTTCTATTGCATTAAAGGTGTTCCAATTGAGCAGGTGTTGGAAATTTCGTATCAGATTATAAATAATCAGTTAATCCATTATTTTGAAAAGTTAAAAGCCATTACAACCAGTTGAAGATGTGTTGAATTTTGAATTTAGTAGAAATCATATTGTTTATCACTATTACGAATACACGTAATTATTATTTGGATTATGTACGTATATTGCAAATAAAAATTATGTGAGCCACCCTACTATAAAATTGAAACAACAATATGTTAAATTGTAAAATAGACTACTTGAATTCCATTTTTTTTTTTTTTTTTTTTTTTAATTGTTTAAATAATTAATACCAGTGTAGCCAACGGTCGACACAATCGACCGTGTTCTAGCCATAGAAAGAAAAATCATAAAAAAATCTATTATAAAACAGTCATACAACAACCAAAACTACAATTATTTAATGATGCAATGAATGAATTCACAAAAATTAAAAATAAAAAAGAACGGTTAAATGCAAAAACAAAATACCTTCCATTGGGCTAAATCATTGGTGCCCAGGCCCTACGCTCTTCATGCTCATTTGTTTTTGTAATACTCTTAGCTATAGGCTGTGTGTTTTAATATACATACTCATACAGCGCTCAGCAACCTCAATGCGAAATACACAAACAACTTTGTCTTATTAGTTTTTTTTTGTCGTTCTACACTGTATACACGCAATAGCAAAGCAACAACACTTTCGTATGCTTTGCTGGTAAACATTGACAACAGCGATCATCAATGTACATTTTGTTTTTGTTTAACGTATGATATGAAATAAATATATGAACACTGTTGCCAATTCAGCTATTTTCTCGTCAAATCTAGCTATTTTTCATTACATATTGCGGGAAAAATTATTATTTAGCTATTAGCGGGAAGTCTAGCGATTTTTGGTTTCTTGACTTCTTACTTTTTTCAAGCGTTATTATATTATTAAAAATAATATAATTTTGGTCAACATTGTCGAAGAGTTGCTACAAAGCAAAATGTATCTGGCAAGTTAACGCACTAGAGCAGCTGAAAGCACATACTTAGTCAATTGGTGAAATTACCATGATATCATCATCGTCTATCAAACTGTTTATAAATATTCCCTTCTTTACTGCATTTGACATTTTTTACACTTTTTCAATTTTTTTTTTGACAGCTAGAGAGTATTTGATCACATGCCTATGCACTACTACAAGTTTTTTATTGTTGTAGAAATGGGTGTACCTGCAAGTTGTGAAATGCCACAAAGTGAGTCTCTAAAGCGGTATTTATAAAAATCCGTTAATGTGTCAATTGTGCTATTTTTTTTTTGCATTGTAATCTTTTACTTAAAAAAAAGAAATATATGTATAAAAAATTTTAATGCAATTTTCCCTAAATACAACCAAAAACTTCGTCGGGAATGGCTAAACCATGGTCAATTAAAGTCTTGGCTGGTGCAGGATGAAAAGGACGAAATAGAAGGACTTTGCAAATATTACAGATGCTCCCTTTCAGCAAAATTATATGAACTTCTATGTCACGCTGAGACAAAAAACACAAATCGGCCGCTTCGATTAGAGCGTCATGTTGCAGAAAATTGAACTTTGAGCAAAATGAAACTATTGTTGATAATTGTAAAGTACAAGAAGCCGCATTAGTTTTATTTATATGGATGTCAAAGTACGTCGAATAATTCAATTGACCACCTCGGTGACTTGTGAAAAAAGAATTTTGATGGAACTGGCAAAATTCGTATTCATAGAACAATATGTACTGCAATAAAAAAAAATGTCTTAGCCCCTGATTTCGTATTTGAGCTTAGGAAGGATATTTCATCATCTAAGAACAGCATATTAATGGATGAATCTACAGATGTTAGGGAAATTGAAACAGTTTTCCCAAAATGTATGCAACATTTCATAATAAATAGGAATTAAGCTATTTATAGCTAAATTTTTACGTATTTTTCAAATTTAGCTATTTTCTAGTTATTTTCGATCATAATTTAGCGATATTTTTTGGTAAAAAGTTGGCAACAGTGTATATGAAATATATTTTTCTGTTTTCTTTGCATGTATTTGTTTTTACAACAAAAAATTTTGAATAAAAATTTGTTTTTCTTTAAATGTATTGGTGTTTGCTCTTCCATAAGGAACTTGTGGGCACCGCGGGGCTAAATCAATTTACTCAACTCTCTCACCTTTTTTCCTAGAATTCTACTACATCTTACGCCTGATTTCACAATGTTCGGTAAAATGTCTGTTAACAAAAAATTAACTAATTGCTGGTTAGGCTAACGGGCACTATTTAATCAACGGTTACGTATTTTCGTTTCAACATCTTTCGGTTAAGTAACAAAAGAATTTAATAAAAATGTGGCAATACTATCGGTTTGTTTACATAAAAAATGAATTAAAAATACAGTTTTTGCAAATTTGAGAAACAAAACTTTATAATAATAGTAAAATTCAGGTAAGTAATAATTAAAATATTGTTATTTGTACATAAAAAAAACATATGTACATGTATATAAAGCATTAATATAAATTGTTTGTTTGTAGTACATAGTTTCTCCGGCGACAACGTATTTGGGACGTACATACATAGTTGAAGGAATCTAGTTTGGATGTGTCCAGAAGATAGGAAATAAATCAAGAGACGGAATTTGCCATGGTAAGATGATGTAAATATATGTACATAATCGTATTTAATGTCCAATACTGTTATCTAGGATTGAAAAATACCGACCGGCAAAATTTGATGAAATTGTAGGCAATGAAGATAATGTAGCTAGTTTGTCCGAACTTGCTACGCTCCTAACATTATTATAGCGGTAAGTAAAATGATGAAAAAAAATAAGCAAGAGCTGATTTTTTTTTTTGGTATGGTATAGGGTCCAACTGGTGTGAGCAAAACAACGACTATTCAATGTTAGGCTAGAATATTACTTGGTGACATCTATAAGGAAGCAGTATTGGAATTAAATGCCTCAAATGAACGTGGTTTGGACGTAGTGTGGAATGAAATTAAAATGTTTGCTTAACAAAAAGTCACTCTCTCCCGTGGACATCATAACATTGTTGTACTAGATGAAGCTGACAGTATGACTGAGGGTGCAGAGCAAGCACTGAGGTGTATAATAAAAATTTATAGTAAGACCACACGTTTTGCATTAGCTTGTAATACAAGTGAAAAAATCATCGAACCCATACAGTCTCGATGTGCCATGTTGCGTTTTACGAAATTATCAGATGCCCAGATTTTGGCTAAACTTATTGCAGTTTCTTTCTTTTTTTGTGAATAGAAATTTTTAAATTAAAAATATTACAAACATATAAATATCGATTTGTATCTCTATACATTTTGTTTCATTTTCCTCCGATTAGAGTGCTAACCGGCAAATTTCTTTCAGTTAAATTTAACATCAACTTTTCTGTTAAATTCTGATAGTTAAGAATTAATCATATATTGTGTAATACAATTAAGCCAGACTTTCGGTTAAAGTGTTGATAATTTTTTAATCGAACATCGTGAAAGCGGGCGTTAGTATGTATTGTTGTTGTTATTTTTCTCCTTCCACCCAAACGTGTGAAACACATGTACATATGTGTTATATGTTTGTTTGGCCTTCCCAGCAAACAATTTTCGGAGTGCTCCTAAATATGACTCTTAAAAGACTCCTTTTTTTGAGGGTTTTATGATTACCCTCGTAATTTATGAGCATTTATGATTGATTTCGGGGCCTGCAGAATTCAGGACTCCGAAAAGACTAATTTTTATGAGCAATTTAGGAGCACACTCCTAGAAAACTCTTATTTATGAGGGTTTTCTGAGGGGCAACGGTAGTTTGTTTTCTTTTTACTTAATATTTTGCGTTTGTCTGTCATTATTGTGATCATTTTGCGCTGTTCGGTTGTGCTTTTTTTTATGAAATTGTGCGAAAAATAAGTTTATTTCTGTGTTTTTTAATAAGAAGAGAAAATGTATCCAACAACTTTAATAAATAAATAATAAATTAATGAGTGGGCTATATTATATACCATGTTGCAAAATGGAACAACAGTATTGCCGCAAAATTTAGTTCTACAAAGAAGTAATACAGGTAAAAAAGGGTTTTATTTAAAGCTTGATTAAGATTTTAAACTGGAAAATCATTTTACAGACCCAATTCAGCAAATTCTGGCACAAACTAATCAAATTGGAAAGGACGTAAAAGTATTAATAAATGAAGACCGAGTTAAGTAAAGCTGAATTCTCATTTCATGTCATCACACAAATAGAGTTTATTAATGCCTATTTTATTATTTATTTTCAGAATTAAAAGAATGAGTTCTAGCATTGGAGGAGGAAAATATTCGAGTTCACACGCGTCTTTTATCCGAAATAACCTCGAAGCGAAGACTTTTCCAAGAGATCAAAACATTAACAATTCTACCTAAAAAACATTTGAAACGATGTCGATGTCAAGTTTATATTTTTTGGTTTCGCATTTAAAACTAAAGAAATGTACAAATTTGGAAAAATAAATTATTTCGATGCACAAAACTTAATAAAACTTTTCCATTAAAAGCTAAAAAGCACAAATTTACAAATAAAATGAACACCCTAATTTCAAGAAAAAGAAGCACTCCTATATCACTCTTTTTTTGGATCCGAAATCCCTCTTTTATGACTTTTTAAGAGGCTGTTATGATTGATTTGTGAGCAAAAAGGCTTACAATTTTTCATACAAATCGTTAAATTTAGGAGTCCTAAAATGCTCATATTCAGTACAAAATTTTTTGACGGTTACATTGGAAAACACGCTCATATCTGAGGGTTTTAGGAGCTTTTTTCTGAGGGGTTTGCTCCTAAAAAGGACTCATATTGTTTGCTGGGTTAACTTTCATTCATGAGTAATACGTGTGAATGTGGTAGTAGAAACTTTAAATCATTATAGCTCCCAAAATACTGAACCCACAAAAACCTACAATACCTCGTTCACTTCTGTGAAAAAATGTCTTTAATTTTGTAGAAGTCTTGTAAAAATCGGTTATATAATAGATACATGAAAGGCAGCATAAAAAATCAATTGTCCATTAATTATAAAGATTCTTTCTCAATTAGTGTTCACTTTCATAAGTGGTTAAAACGTACACACGAAGGCTGATAAGAGGTGTATCGGCCTTGAAATCATTACACTGATACGTTCTACCATTCCGATTCGATATTCTAAAGTTCCCAAAATTCAATTTAAATCAGTGAAGGGCGTGTATAAGCAAGAAAATTCTGTTTGCGCGACGTCGACACACGTATACAATAAGCATCTTCGTGATGCTTATGAGAATTAACGTTCGGTTGTTGCTTTGTTATCATTTCGTCAAAGTAAATCAAACCAGTCGCTGATCAGCACCAGTGTTGCCAGGTGTGGGGATTTGTCCCCAAAAAAAAAAAAAATGTTCAATGAAGAATGGGAAATTATTTTTTTTGTAATTTTGTTTTTATTCGAACTTTTTATTTTAATTATCGAATTTAATAAATTATCAAGCTTGTGGGCTTCGTTTTTAATAAATTTTATATATATTTATTATGTTTTCTCGATATTTCTTTACTTATTAAATATTATATTTTATTTCATTCCTTGTGTAAGTAGTTTATTATTAAATGAATATTGTTTTCGTTATTATTATATTAACATAAAAAGTATTATTGAAAAAAACTGCAAATCAAATAAAAATACTAAAAGGCAAGAAATGTATTTTACTTTTGGCAACAGACAAATTTTTCGAGTGTATTATTATCGACAGTCGTTAGTTTTTTGCTGCTTCCCACACCAACACATATGAGAGAGTATGTTTCTGCCCTTCACTGATTTATGGTGTTTTCTTTTCTACACACAAAATGGCACCTTATTGAAAGGTACATACATAAAATGTCTTGCCAACCTTGTAATAATGCAGCTTATTATTTCACTAGAACTGAACACAACTTATGAAAAAGTGGAACGCCCTGTTTTCAACAGCTGACAGCTAAGTTTTACAGGGCACTATCAACACTGTCGATTTTTACGGGGCAAAAAGTGCAATGCTTTCCACCCTTAGTGGGGGCAATTTTTTTAGAATCAAACACACTGCCCTGTTAGAGAGCAAAACATTTTTAAGAAACGAACACCAAAGTACATTTTCTGCATGGAGATGTAGCATTTTTTTGTAGAAAAGAAAACACCATTAAATTGAACTTAAGCAAAATTAATGTTAGTTTTTCATATATTTACTAGGAAACTTTTATTTAAAATCATTTCGTAGACTACGATTCGTTCCCTCTACTTGAAGAAGTGCATTACAATTTCTCTACTATTTAAGGAAATTTCACCGAATGCGGCTTTTATCAAACAACACTCATTTTAAATAAAATTGTTGGTAGCTCTTATTTTCTACATTCGTCTTTAAATAAAATATTTACAACAGTTTTATTTAAAAAAAAAGTTACCCCAGACTGTTTCTATCAATGAAAAAAGATTCATACAATTACAATTACCTAAATCTGTCATAATGCAGACAAAAAAAAAAAAGATTGATAATTGAAATATCATTTCATTCCATTGTTATCAAACAACATTTAACAAACCATATCAAGATTGACCGACTTAAAAACAATAAAAAAAAGACATGTGTTCTAATGTTAGAGAAAACGTTTGATTGCTTTGTAGGTGGTACAGTGTCTCGACTACCTGTACACCCTTAAAATTACACCTCTTACACAGTGGCCTATCTTAAAAGTAGATCATGTCGTTTTGTGATTTTCTATTAATTATGCGTTAAATTTTTGTAACCAATAAAAAATGTGAATGTGACTTTTATCTGTGGCAGAGACAGACCAACAAACAATTAATTTCATGTTCGCTGAGATCTAACAGAAAAAATATTTTTCTAAAGATTTCCAACGAAGATTATAAAAAATAAAACACTAAAATCTATGAGACAATAAAATTATTTGACAAAAAAAAAATAATTTAAAGAAATCGTTTTACTATTTGTCCCACATGGTACAAAGAAGTGTATGGCTTTATTTCAATAACAGTATTCTCCCAAGTCGAGAAAGTCGGGAAAATCATACAATATTTTCTAAATGTTAAGCAAGGCGAATTCATACCGGGTGACTCCGAGAGCACAGATGATTATGTGCGCCTACTTTCGCCGTTTCTATTTTTGGACCTCCCTCAGATGCCAAAACCTATTTTCAGAATATGTTTGTGACATCCTATGAAAATATTTTCCAACGTACATTAGAGTAGAGCTTTTAATTTCGTTAAAAAACTTATATCAGATGTTCTTAAAGATCCCAAAAGCAAGACAATGATAATTGATCAGCAAAGTCGAAAACCACATAGCAAGGAATTGTAGCAATACACAATAATATGAATGCGTTGTTCCTAGCCTAGGCAGAGACAAAATTTTTACTTAAAATTTGGATAAACACGAAACTAGTTTTTAGTAAAAATTTTCTTATTATCAAAACCGTCCTGTAAAAGACGAAATTTTTACATATTTTTATTTCTGAAAAATGCGGTATTGGCGCCGTAAAACAATCATTTTGAACTAAAATTAAGGTTATTATAATAAGTTTTGTATTGCTTCTTGTGATTCATTTAAATAAAAAACGTGTATACTGCCCAACCCACGATGTCGATCGCTTGATTTTTAGACGTAAAAAATATATCTTGCGTTCCACTAATAACCGATTTTATTTAACTTATTATTTGTTTACTGGAAGAAACACTAAACAAATAAATATAATCGGTTATTAGTGGAACGCAAGATAGATTTTTTATATCTAAAAATCAAGCGATCGACATCGTTCGATATCGTGGGTTAGGCAGATAGTTTTTTCCAAAATATATATATATAAAAATTAAGGTGTTGCTTGCACATGATGGACAAATGATTTGAGTGTAAAATTTTTATGAAAAGCACTCAGTTTTTTCAGTGAATTCCATACCAATTTTACACTCAAACTATTGGCCGTCATGTGAAAACATCAAATAAATACAATTTCTAAATTTTTAGGTCTTTTGTTTTAGAGGACATTTGAGATTGTAGCCCATCTCTAGTAGGTCCTCTCTAATTTCAATATCGAAGCAGTTAAAAATATTTTATAAATTTTTGGATTATTTTGCATCTGAGGAAGACCAAAAATACAATCTCTCTACAATTTAATATACGATTGCAATAAAACCTGCGTGTCCGCAATAAAAACAAAAATCCTATTCACTCACAATATTTCTGTCACCTCAACATTCAATAGAAAATTTTATTTTATGAACTACGAACAAGTTAATTATTAGGCTGACCATTTATTCTTCATGTCGTTGAATATCACAAAAATCCTTATCGTATTGTTTAAACCATCTAAACAATTACACACATACATACATAAATATATACAAACTGACATACATGGAACTATTGTTGTAATTGAATTTTGCATTCATTGTAGGGCAATGTTGTAAATCAATTACCAAAGACATCTATGGCACGCACATCGCTTTGTTGGAATAAAAAAACAAAAAAAGTCTCTATGGAATACTACGAGTGTATGACCAGAGCAATCAGGTTCAAAATTTATTTATTTGCTACAAAGAAAAAAAAACGCCATGAAATCGATTTATGTAATTAACGACTCTATTACGACAATTTTTTTTTATCAATTTTCCAAACGCATGGGAATTTTTAAAAAACAATTAATTCGCTTATAATTTATTAGCTGCAGCCACCTTTTGATTTCATAGAAATTTAATAAATTCTATATGTTCCTTATTTTTTTTTATCTAGCGACTAGTGACTGTTTAATTGTTTCAATTAAAAACAATGACGACATCTGTGCGTTTTATTATTTTGACAATTGCCAAACAACAATCTCACAATTTTGCTTTTCTCTTCATTCAAACATTTTTTTATTTCGTTTCAATTAATGTTATGAATGAAACTACTCGTACATTCCATTGATAAAATTCAATACAATAAGTGGCAAAGAATCGACATAAATTCTTACATCATGTTAAGAAAAAAACCCCCAGATTAACTTGAATGCAACCATTGTTTTCAAATTTCATTAAGGTCTTAAAATAAATTTTCAAAAATTAAATGACCAGCAAAAAGAGAATTTATAAGTTATTATTTTTTTTTTTTTTTTTTTTGTATTGTTCATATCGTTTACAGGTTGTTGTCGTTGTTGTTAAGTCATTGTCATCAAATTTGAAGTACTCGTACACACTCTTAACTGCCTTTTAATTTTATTGTTAAAAAAGAAAATCAAGAGTTCTTTTTTTTTTTAAATTCTTTAAGCTTAAAGTATTAGCGCATCTTATAAAAAGAGTGGAACTAAATTTTGATCCCAAAATTTAATTTAAATGACGTTTGTTTTTCTGGGAATTGTTTAAACGTCTTTGGTGATCGTTACGTTTAATTAAGTATCAATTATCAGAAAACTTCTGTTGCCGATTTTATGGAAGATATATTTTACTCGACTTTAGTTTGTTTCTTCTAAGAGACATATCGCTCATATGAAGGGTCGTTACAACAGTTGAGTATGTATGCATGTACATATATAAAATATTTTTATAAACTCTCCGTGCATAAAATCAAAATAACTTTTTTTTATATTTCCAGTGCTCAGTTTTTAGCGATCAGTGCTATCCCGTCACCGCTTTAAAAAGTCTAACAACATTTAAATACTGATGCCATACTGAAGCACATTAGACAAATTAATAATGTTGATGAGTTGCTCTGACCAGGGATTGAACCGAAGTCCCAAGTGATAGTTTGCTTAGTAGTCAACGCGCTATCTTATGTTTATTTTTCCAATAAACTTTTTAATATGAAATAGTAAAAGCTAATATGAGCAAAAACTACGGGACGTGTGAAAATATCAGTGTAGTTGGACAGCTTTTTCCCTTTAGAGGTTCAACAAAGTTCACTCAATATCTTGCAAAAAAAAAAAAATCCAACCAATTACGCACAACAGGGCAAATTTATACTGGGAAATTAGGTACCGATTGAGAAAAAACTAGGAGAGAGAGTAGTGAAAGATTTAGATTACTAGATTAGCTCAGTATAAAAATTTAGGGCGCAATGTGACATTCAACAATTTCACCCAATTCATTTCCTCTGGCAGATACACTTGCAACCTGGCAATTGTCCATGATTGGAACGATGAGAAAACCCAAACATGTCTTCCCTTCGATGTATGTAAAACCGTCACCGCAAATATTTAGTTTAAAATTAGAGTCCATTCGTCTATGGAGAAAATATGACAATTTGCTAATATTTTCCCAATACACAAAGCTGTCGTTTTACTTTCGACAAAAATAAAGAAAAAAACATATATAATTTTATTTTATACTCAGATGTAATGTATCACAATATGATATTATTATGTTAATATTTATACAGGTAAAAGATCGTAAATGTTAATAATCAGAGAAATATTAAATAGACGTTGTTAATATATTTCGAGCAACAAAGGAAAAAATTTGATATGTAAACACATCCCTTTTTAGATTTCAGCCGCACTGGCCGAATAGAATAGACGTTGTTTTCGGAAGAAGCCACTAAACCTCATCAGTATTCATGTGCAAATGCTTTCACTACTTGTTAGGTAGCTCTGTTGAACGTGATTACATATTCTATTTATACTCCATTACATACAAATAGAATACACGACTTCTCACTACTAATTGGATGCTATTATTATGCTGAGACATATGGTAGCCTCTTGCCCTAATTTATAATATGCTCAGGTTATTTAATATTTTCCGAGAAAGAGTGCAATTGAAACCATTACGGGCGTTTCTATTCATACACGTTATATAAATTTATTTATCGATATTTAGCTACCATTTTGTATATCTTTTTCAGGATTAACCATTGAAAAACTAACAATCAAATGGCTGACAACAATATTTAATAAATTTTTCCAGTCTCTCGGGTGTCCAGCTAACAGAGTATAATTTATGTACATACATACATACATATGAATGTATGCATATGCACATATGTAATTATACCCTACAAGAGTTTTATGAAAAAATTTATCGTATTCGAGTCATTTATGACTCCACTGCGCGACTAAAATAAGCATATATGAGCTCATTTTCTGATCATAACTGTTTGTATTCTCGGGAGAAAATAGCTATCAAGCCAACAGCTTATTCACACGTGCAAAGGCGCTAGATTTAAAAAAAGCAAAAGCCCTAACCTGCCGACTACTGGTACACTTACCCTATACCTTTTTTGAAAGTAGCTCTGCTTTAGGACTCTTAGGTTCTTTATTGTATTTAAAAGGAATTCATATTAGGTCATTTGTTAATACTAAAATACCCAGATTTTGGTCAACTTCTAAAGTGTTCTGTTCAATATTTTGATAACGCTCTTTAGGATTTTCTGATGACAAAATATATTTGATTTGTTCACTAACATTGTCATTTAGTATCACCTGAGTTTTAAAATACGAGTAATTTACATGTGTATGTATGTATGTAAGTACATATGTACATATGAAAAAGTTCTTACACAATTCTGGCTTTTGGTTAAACGTCTCCAATATGTATGGCATTAGTAAAGAGCCCATGGTATCCTTTTTTAAATTTGCCATTTTAAAATATCTTACAAAAATTTTTAATTAATTCTTACAAGAAATTTAAAAATAAAATTTTATCTATCTGAAGCAAAATTAAATTTAAAATTAATGAAATTAAAATGACAAGAAAATCCGAAAGTTTATTGAAACTTTTTTTCGTTTAATACAAATAAAAATAACAGAATTAAAATCAGTTTTTCATCATCTAGATGAGCAAAATATTATTCATAAATAACTTCAAAACAGTCATATTTCAAACACCTGTATGATCCATTTTCGATTGCTGTATGTTTTGTTATTGTATTTTCAATAAATTACTTTTTAAGCATATGTAAGCACGAATAATTTTCAAGTAATTTTTCAAGCGCGCAAGTGATTAATCAGTTTTTAATCGTCAAAAGTACTCGAGGAAGACTCAGTTAGGTGATTCCAAATGTAATATGCTTTATTAGCATTGATTGAAAAATCATTCTATTATATAAAATTTTAATATTTATACCGAAATTTAAATACAATAATTTAAAATTTTAAAGATTGAACTTTTTTTAGTAATTTTTGACCAATTACTTTTAGGACGTACAATTTTTCAATAAATTTGTCTGCTATGAAATATATAAGAAGGGCAAAACTCACCAAACAATAGTATACAAAACATGGTAGGTATCATAAATGAGGTAGTCTTGTCCCTAAAACAAATACAACGTCACAAAACAACAGGCATTTTGTTAGTGTAAAAACTTGGCTGTTGTCGAAATGTGATGTATCAACAAAACAAAAATTAATTAAAAAAAAAAAAAAAAAAACAATTGCATAAAATAAAAATATAAGTTAAAATTTTTTAAAATACAGAAAACAAAAAAGTGTTGATAGATTTACAGTATAAAATCAGAATGTGTCTTTTATTTGGGTACTTCGAACAACTTTCCTTCCTCCTTTACAATTTTATATTCAGACACTACACACACGCATTTTAACCGATATTTTTAATTTTAATTAAATTTTAAAAATTTTTCACAACAAAGTTTTGACAACAAAAATTCAAAATGCTGATGCCAATTTTAGCTAATGGCACTACCTTATAATTAATATACCTTGATACAAACCAAGCATATAACACACCAACAACATATGAAATCGTAAAATTTGGTGAGAAATTGCATTAACTGACTACTCTGTCTGCATTAACGTCAAAGATATTTTTCATGTCACCCTGTGCTATAAACATATTCAAACGAATTTTATTAGTTCTGGCAATACTTTAACAATAAAGCGTTTTTCACTTTTATTGCTGCAAAATTTATATAAACATGTTGCTATCATTGTAAAAATACAGACAGAGCTGCCGTTCTCGTTTATTTTTGAAATTTCTTTTATTTAGCTTTCAAACCACATTTTGTTTAAATTTTTAATATTGTTATTAACTCTGTTTTTATATCAAAACTATTACAGAACTTTCTTAAGAATCGATATTGTCGTCTTTCCCGAAATTGTATACATATACTTTACTGTTTTTAATTTAGTAAATTATGCTTCGTCATATATTAAACATACAAATCGGTAATAATTTAAAAAAATTTATTATTGCACAACAAAATTATGTATAGTAATAAAATAAACAATCCTTGAAAAAGTTGAAACACACAAACGAAAAGAAAAACATATGACAAAATCCAGCTTATTTGTAAAAAATTAAGAGGCAAAGAGATGTAAAATAATGTCGATTTACTTATCAATTTGTTCTGATAATTACTAAGATTTCCCAATTTATTTATAAAAGTAAATATGTGCGATAGGGTATAGAAGTACAAAAATGAGGTGAATAAAAAAGTTTCGAACAGCATTTTCTTCGCATACATATAACTTATTATCTTTACCATATAGTTCAACAGTAGCCGAAATAATATTTTCACATCAGTATTTAAAAGAAACAAAAAACTTCTTAAAAGTCTTGATATTAAAGCTATTAGCTATATGAATTGAGCAAAAATTAAAATGTTGCCCAATATATAGTACATAGATCCAGAGATATGATATAAAAAATTCGATTGAATTTTTTCACAAATTTTATTTACTTTCAATATTGTTTAAATCTACGTGTCTTGTTACATTGTTGTTTGCTAGAACTCATAGTGTATATATTACACCATGCTAGAAATTTTATAATGCAAAAGACTGGAGTTTTGTCTAAAATTTTGATCACAATAATTTTTTTAATCTGGCAGCACTGAATACAGTATTAATTTTTACTCCGGTTCCTAATCAACTGTGATATTTTACAACTCAGTAAAATTTTCATTTTCATTTATTTTGTAATACAAAAAGAAGTGTGAAGAAAATTAGCAATTATTACTGCTTTTTTTAAAAAAGTTAATACTCTAATTAACTTAAAAGCATCTTCAATGTATTTAATTCATTGTTTATGTGAAAATAAGTGTTTATTGACGAATTAATACAACAAACATTCATCTAACTGAGCCACAGCCACTAACTACGCACGAAAGAAAATAAGAAAAGGCAAGTTATTATATTTAAAGTAGAGTGGTATATAATAAATTATATGTAAATATTCTATATAAATTAATAAAGTATTGAAGTTCTTAAATTAAATAAATAACTCTGTATTGGCAATGTTTTTTTTTACAAATTGTTACCGAAACTGGCAAATTGAACATAACCAAACAATTTCTATATTTCTCTTTGCTATCAAGGGAAAATAAAAACAAATTTGTATACATATATTTATAAAAGTTATGCAAACCCTTCATGATTTTATATGTTTACCTTTGTACGTTTATATTTAATTGGAGATGTTGTTTTGGTTTCTGAAGTAAAATATATAATATTTGTACGATACAAAATATTATTGGTCGAAGATGTTGTCATATTGTTTTCTAATTTTAGAATCTTATAAAACAGTACTGCTCATGTAGCGCTTTGTTTATAACAGCAGATTATTAAATTTAAATAATTGAAGTATGTGATATTGAGTAAAAGATCATAGAATAAATACATTAAATCGTATTTTGTTAAAAGCTAATTCAATCCGAATTATTAAAAAAATAAGTAGCGGATACAGTTTTTACATCTGTTGCTTAAATGTGCTTATGTCGCTTGTTTATACAACAGAAGAAACCGTCAAGTATTGCCGTCTTTAATTTTAGATAAAAAATTCATTATAAGATTTTATAATATATAAGTTATAAAAAGAAATGCCTATTCTCAATTTGTAAATGATAAATCACGAGAAATGGTTTGTGTTGCAATCTTCACTTGAAATATTATCTCCAAAATTTAATTTCTGAGTTAATAATCAAGTATAAATAAAATATTTTGGTCCCCTTAAACTATTAAGTCAAAAAGAGAAATGTACAAAATTCAAATTTGCTCCCTTTTGCTAAGAAGTTTTTGTACATGTAACATAATATGTAATAGGAAATTGTCCGACATATTTAACATAGAAAATTACTTACAGACATCGAATACATAATTATAATACAAGAATACAACAATACAATACATCTGAACCCGACCATGCGTTCGATATTAAGTTGTTATCAAAGTACTACTTTTACTTGCACTTAAAGTTAAATGTATGTTTACAGCTGACAAATACTGTCTTAAAAAAAAAATATGTTGTCGAAAAAGCTGATAATTGTGTTCGTGACATACATACATAGGTGTCGCGTCAAAAGTTAGGACAATTCATTAATATATGTTTTGTGCGGAGCTAGTATGTCACTGTGCTATTTACTGTTTTCATAATATTCGAGAGCGTCATGGAGATTTTCTGTATCAGGTGTAAATGAAAAAAATATAAAATTTTTATTAATAGTGTGTTTCAATAAATTTTAAATAAATATTACTAAAGTGCTCTGGCAACTCTTATTTTTTCTATCTCTCCACCAAGGCAAACATTTGGCGGTTTATTTGTTTTGCTCGGTTGCATTTTAATACATTGACATATTTTACTAATGGCGCTTATTTTAAGTATCAGATTAAACGACAAATATAAACAATGACGTAACTTTGATAATAGAAAATGCTTAAAATTGCATTTAATTCTAAAGTATATTTTTATGACTAATAATTGCTATAAAAAAGGTGTGATTCACACAAATCTTTATAAGGACTAAAAAACCTGTAATAATATTGATTAATAGCAATCGAAATACGCACATACGTACTTACACTTTATACATACATTAGCTAATCTTATTTCTACAGCAAAGATAAAGAAAAGTAAACAAAATAAAATTTTCATCTAATCTAAATATCCAAATATGGTCCGTATGCATGACTTTGTATTAGAATTTCAAATAAAGAATTGTTAATTCTAATGAAGAGGTGAATTATACAACGACTTTGAGAAATTAGTGCTATGAAACTTTTGATTATGTGCATTTTTGCAGAAAAGTCTACTTTTTCAAAGAAAAATTTATATATAACTAGCTGATCCCGTTGTACTTCGCTACCCCCCCTCGTTATAAAATAAAATTAAAAGTATTTATATATCCTATTGTGACGATCGGTCCAGTAGTTAAGACTATATTACGATTTTTAATTTTCCTAAAAAGGAGCGTGGTCCCATCCACCTTTCTCCCGGTACGTATTCCAAATTATGCCAATACCATATGTACCAAATATCATCGACGTAGGTAAAAAAATGCCAAAGATATGGCGATTAAAATTTTTGGGTTATATGGGCGGTGCCACGCCTCTTTGTCCAATCCCGCCCACATTTGCAGCAGCACTTAAAAAATGCACACCAAACCGACGTACCAAATTTTGTTCAAATACCGTTATCAGGAGCAGAAATTATAGATTTTTAATTTGTGGTTTGTATGAGAGGTACCACGCCCCTTTGTCCAATCCCGCCCATATTTGCAGCAGCACTTAAAAAATGCACACCAAACCGACGTACCAAATTTTGTTCAAATACCGTTAGCAAGAGCAGAAATAATAGATTTTTAATTTGTGATTTGTATGAGAGGTACCACGCCCCTTTGTCCAATCCCGCCCATATTTGCAGCAGCGTTTAAGAAATGCACACTAAACCGACATACCAAATTTTGTTCAAATACCATTATCAGGAGCAGAAATAATAGATTTTTAATTTGTGGTTTGTATAAGAGGTACCACGCCCCTTTGTCCAATCCCGCCCATATTTGCAGCAGCACCTAAAAAATGCACACCAAACCGACGTACCAAATTTTGTTCAAATACCGTTAGCAAGAGCAGAAATAATAGATTTTTAATTTGTGATTTGTATGAGAGGTACCACGCCCCTTTGTCCAATCCCGCCCATATTTGCAGCAGCGTTTAAGAAATGCACACTAAACCGACATACCAAATTTTGTTCAAATACCATTATCAGGAGCAGAAATAATAGATTTTTAATTTGTGGTTTGTATAAGAGGTACCACGCCCCTTTGTCCAATCCCGCCCATATTTGCAGCAGCACTTAAAAAATGCACACCAAACCGACGTACCAAATTTTGTTCAAATACCGTTATCAGGAGCAGAAATAATAGATTTTTAATTTGTGGTTTGTATGAGAGGTACCACGCCCCTTTGTCCAATCCCGCCCATATTTGCAGCAGCACTTAAGAAATGCACACCAAACCGACATACCAAATTTTGTTCAAATACCGTTATCAGGAGCAGAAATAATAGATTTTTAATTTGTGGTTTGTATGAGAGGTACCACGCCCTTTGTCCAATCCCGCCCATATTTGCAGCAGCACTTAAAAAATGCACACCAAACCGACGTACCAAATTTTGTTCAAATACCGTTATCAGGAGCAGAAATAATAGATTTTTAATATGTGGTTTGTATGGGAGGTACCACGCCCCTTTGTCCAATTGGACCGAATTGTAAATCTAAACCACCCGGGGCGCCACCCAAACGCATACAAAAAAATTTATGCAAATCGGTCCAGTCGTTTAGGAGGAGTTCAGTTACAACGCACGTACAGTAGATAAAGATTTAATTTTTTGTGTGTTTGGAGTAGCCCACAACTAGATATACGTTCAATAAAGGAGGGGAGAAATTATGCGGAAATGCCCATTTCATACATTTTGGTAAAGGAAAGTGTGATAGAAATTTAATTTGACTACTTCAATATTCATTTTACACATGTTCTTCCTCATCTTAGGGCAGATAAAAAGGTTTCATGAATAAATTTCATAAGGAATAATTTATTTTCGTCACTTAAAATGCATAAGACCGTAACTGACAAATAATATAGATTGTGATGTAATTATGTAGAATACATATTTTCTTAAAATTCTACCCGAATATATTTAGAAGTAACGAACTTATGACAGAATTTAAATGCGTTATTAGATATACATACATACTTACATACATGTATGTAAATACAAAGTACCCTTCTTCTCTTCTAAAATAAAAAAAAAAAACCGTTACTGCCTTCTGGATTTTAAGCGACGATGTACATGTATAAATACACTCCCTGCCATTTGAATAAGGAATCACATTTTCTTAACTTTAATTAAGTATATCTCCTTAACTAAAATTCAGAAAAAAATATTTTTTTCCACAACCAAATTTCAAAGTGTTGGCTTTAGTTTCCTGAAGAAATAAAAAATATACATATTTTTATTAAACTAAAATTATGCATTTATTTAAAGACATGTATATCTGTGGTACTATTTCGTGTGTCACTTGAATAAGGAATTCTTTTAATATCAATCAGCAAGGCTATGATTTGAATTTCTTTCAATATAAACCGCTAGAGAATTTTTAATTTAATAGTTTTTAATTAGTTTTTATTCAAAATATGGTGTTTTGAAAATTATAGAAATAATAATTTTTTCCCCTAAAGAAGCCTCCCAACGCTGTGGCAAAATATCGAAAATAAAAATTGAATTCATTGTTAATTTTTATAAAAAAGACCTCAAGCTTGATTAAATTATTTATTACCCCGTTTATACGCACTTCTTATTTGCAAATAAGAGTGGAAAGCGTTGCCGTACTACTTTTTTATTGTAACTTAAAATGTTTCGAAAACTATTTGCAAATAACAAGCTATTTGCAAATAAGATGTGTGATGCTACCAGATGACTATATATTTACTGCGTGTCATTACCAAAAATACAATAATATTTCTGAATGCTATTTGCGTATAAACAGTGAGTTAAGTTTTTGCAAATAGTTTTATTTGCAAATAAGAAATGCGTATAAACGGGGTATAAATTATAGCATATTTGGCAAACATAGATCCAGATAAAGTTGTATTACGGCAACTGAAAATTAATTACCAAAATTATTGTCAGTACTCCTAAATGGTATTTCAAAACTAAAATGTATGTTTACTATATTTTCCTGATAGCATGTCAGAGTTATGTTTCGGAATACGTATTAACAATTTCCTTGCTTGGGATACAGCAACGTCGCCAAAAATAGAGTGATACAGGAAATCTGGCAACTCGACAGAATGCTCTTTTTTCAACAGATAAAAAAATACTAAAACGTAGAAAACAAGGTTTCTCTTTCCATCCACATTCATTTATATGTACATAAGTATGTACATATGTATGTATTTGCGCAATTTTTCCGGTACGAAAATGATTTGATTTTTGATTTCCTTTCCAATTAAAGAAAAGATGAAAAATTCCACTGAAATTACAGTCTTTTTAAGTAAAGACTTTTTGAATAAATTAAATTGATAATAATAAAAAAAGTAACGGTTTACTGCGAAAGACGTGATTCTTGTAATCCCTACAATGTTTATTAACTTGTTTGTCGTCGTATATTTTTTGTAAGTAATAAATAATTAGAAACATTAATATGGACCAACTCATGTGCAATTTTCATTCATGCAGTATGAGGTGTCTACACAAGAATTTATCAGTTCTTCGACAGCTGCCGCTGATAGTTTTGATTTATTATTGAAAAAGTGGTTCTGAACACCGCGATGTAGTTTTGAACAATGTAAGTATGTACATACGCATACATACATACTTATGTATGTAAATGCATCCATCCAATGTACATTTAATTTTTATTTCAAAATAATTTAAATTTTTAGCAGATTTTTATAGATATTAAAATTCTTTTAATTTAGTGTTTTTTGAATTTTAGTTTGCGTCTGCGTCGAAAACAATATCGGTTATTCATATTAATGGCTGTTTTTCTTACCTATTTGACGTTATTGCAACTGGTGTTTTCGTTAAGAAGAGAAAATTCATTCAGAAAATGTGTACTTCATAACAAAACTTCTGGTACTATGTACTTATATACAGAATTAAAAAAGTGGTTAAAAGATAAATGAATGAATGAAGTGAGTTTTTTTGAAAGAAGTATTGAAGGTACACTCGAAAATGCCGTAAGAATTTTGTTAAAAAGTTCTTTATTTATTAATAATTTACATGGACCGTAAAGATAAACATGTACATATTCATAGTAGATTTGAAAATTATCTTCTCAATGTGAAATTTTTGGCGTAAAAGTTTTGAGGTTTCATTTAAAATTAATTTAGTCTTTTGTACACAAAAGAGAACATCATGTTTAATTGCAGGAAAATATGTTAAACGAATTATATGTACTAAGTTTCTTCTTATTTCAGATATTAAACAATAATATTGATCTCT
The DNA here is from genome assembly GCA_947311025.1 of Lypha dubia. Taxonomy (NCBI): domain Eukaryota; kingdom Metazoa; phylum Arthropoda; class Insecta; order Diptera; family Tachinidae; genus Lypha; species Lypha dubia. Next base: position 3,575,613 of record OX371260.1, on the reverse strand, counting down.
ACATAATCTACCTCTCATTGGATTTCCAAACAAAAAAGAACAACATACAACTAAATTATATTAACTGTATTACTTAACTCGCAAGAGAACAACAGCAGCAAAATATTTGCAAATAAATTCCTTTTGTATTGTAAGAAAATTTGCAAAGTATTAATTATAAAAAAATCGAAAGTAGCAAACGACAGAAAGTGAAATTTGTTCTTTTCCGTTTCTGCTAATCACAGCATGAACATAAGTGATGGGCGGATTCCTAGATAAGCCAAAAACAACAATACACAATGACGAAGGCAAAGGTAATAATTTGTCCTTCGCCGTTGGCTCTATGCAGGGCTGGCGGTGTGAAATGGAAGATGCTTATTGTGCTCGGGCCGGACTTGGTGAAGGCCTTGAGGAGTGGTCATTTTTTGCAGTCTTCGACGGACATGCCGGTTGTAAAGTGTCAGAGCATTGTGCCAAACATCTATTATATAGTATAGTACGCACACAAGAATTTAAAATTGGTGATTACGCGAACGGCATACGTACCGGCTTCCTTCATATAGACGAAGATATGCGCAAGCTGTCCTTAGATGTCGAGAAATGTGGTGGTACGACAGCAGTCTGTGCATTCATTTCTCCTACCAACGTTTATATAGCAAATTGCGGTGATTCGCGTGCGGTATTATGTCGTCAAGGTACTCCAGTCTTTGCTACTCAAGATCATAAACCAGTGCTGCCGGTGGAAAAGGAACGCATTCATAATGCAGGCGGGACTGTCTTTATCAAACGGGTCAATGGTACTCTGGCCGTTTCAAGAGCTTTAGGCGATTACGATTTTAAAAATGTTACAGGAAAGGGTCAATGTGAACAATTGGTTTCGCCAGAACCCGAAATATTCTGTGAAAGTCGTCAGGACAGTGATGAGTTTCTAGTTTTAGCCTGCGATGGTATCTGGGATGTTATGACTAATGAAGATGTTTGCAGCTTCATACACTGGAGGCTGAAAATAACTGACGATCTGGTGGGCATAGCGAATTTACTCATAGACACATGTCTACATAAGGTTAGTGTCTTAAAGATGTAATAAATTTCTAAATAAATTCTGATTTTCAGAAGGCGATTAAAGCTACGCTCGCATTTGGCAAATATTTGACCACGAAAAACAAAATATGAATAAATTATTTGTTTACTGCTAAAAAAGTTAAAAAAATAAATAAAATGGATCTTCTAAACAATACCCTAAGCTTTGAACTTAAATTTTGCGTTTTTAAAATAAATCTTGATTTTTTTACTCTAAATATTTATGTTTTTTTTTTTTCTATTTTTCTTACAGGGCAGTCGAGATAATATGAGCATTATAATAATAGTTTTCCCTGGAGCACCTAAAGTATCAGAAGAAGCGTTAGAAGCCGAAATTCGGTTGGAGAAGGAAATCGAAAAAGTTATAAAAGGTTGCCTTCAAAGTATATTTTGTTTTTAAAAAGTATAATTTCGGGTATGCGTATTAGAAAGTAAAAATCAACATTTTTGAGGTTACTACTTTTCGCAAATTTTTCTGGTCAAAAGTGCTTGCGGTGAAGTTACCGTAGCTTTATATATTCTTAAAAGTATAATAATAGATTGGATGCGGACGATTAATATGAACAAAAACTTTATTGTCATATTGAATGCCAGTAACAATAATATCTTAATAATAACTTGCCAAAAATATAATCGTTATTCAATTTTGTATGAAAAAAATTATTTACAATGAAAAAAATCTGGCAGATCTCACCTTAGCAGGGAGAGAAAATAACAGTTACGTACATAAATTCATTCCCAGCGAACTTGTGTTGCTTTTATTTACGTAATTCTCATTTCGTGTTTGAAAGTTTTTCGAGTTTGAAGATGATGGTTAAAATTTACGGATAAATTGGCATTATCATAAACGAAATATAGAAGAACTATACCCACAACAAATAAAATTTTTTCAAATACAAAAATATTTTAAAATCTTAGGCCCTGCTATGCTTATTTATCTAAGCGATTTAATATCTTTCCAAAAATATGGCGAAAGTATACTGATGATTTGCTATAAGCACAAACTAATTTGCAGACATATTATCATGCTCAGCACTAAGAAAATTAAATTTTCTTCTTACCTTATGCTCACAGTAAGAATAAAAATTAATGTATTCAATAAGTAATTAAATTAGAATAATGAAAATAAATTTAGTCGTGCCAAGTCATGATATAGTTTCCTTAATTCTAAAACTTATCCTAAGAAATAAATAAATAAATAATATGCTTTAAAATATAAAAATGTTTGTTCAACATTTTTCAAATATTTTACTCTAATCGATAATGTCATTATTTAAATTTGAAAAATTCCCTTCTTCATTGCATATCTCTTCCATTTTCCTACATTGTTCATAAAACTCATTTAAGAATCTTTTATAACTCGTAAGTGTCTGGTTTGCTTAGAATATTTCAAAAACGAAAACTCATTAAATAAAAGGAAGATTGTGAGCATAAGGTATGTCTTTTTTAAATATTTTATCAAACGAGGTGTGGATATTCCGTAGTTTAAATTTATATCTCTTTATAAAATAAGTTAATATTTTGCATTTCTTTAGTATAATCACTTAGCACGTATTTGCAATAATTTCTTGTATGAATAATTTGAAGTTGATGGAATAATGAAAAGAAGCACAAAAATGTTTCATAGCTTTCTTTGTTGAAAGCTGATTTGGATACGAATTTTTAAAGAAGAAACGGCTTTATTACCACAACTAGTATTATATTGCGCAAGTAATTTTACTTTCTTACTTTTACTCCAAAATTCGAAAAAAATATTTCGAATTTATTTGTTTTTATGTTGCGTTCCAGATCTTCTTTTTGAAATTGAAAAATTTATTTTTATTTTCTATTCAAATTTTTAAATTAGCCTGATGAAATCTTATATGATGATTCAAAAAGTTTTGTATTAATGAATATATCAGCCCTATCATGAATACTTTTTTCCTCGAAATAGATTCCTTTTCTCTTTATTTTTCAATAGTGAAACAATTCCAAATATTTTGCTGTTTTGTAACTTTTTTTTTTAAATTTTATATTTTTGAACAAAATTTTTAATATTATTTTTAAATTTTCTTTTTTTTCTACATTCATTGAGAACAGATAGCGGCAATAATTTTTCACATGAAGGGAACGAAAATTCCACTTCTTATTCACGATAGGGGTGAATATTGACAAAACGATTGGAACTTTAATGTTTAATATTTAATATAATATTAGAGCTTAGGCAAATAACTAAGAAAGAATTAGGAAAAAACTTGTTTTTTTTTTTAATTATCTTGCACAGCACTAGACCCTTTATAGTACACATATCTGCATTTCGGAGCAAGCGATTTTAATGAGTTCTAAACATTGAATGCGCACTCTTGATTAGCTAGTTTTGCCACTTTGTTTTTTGCATGTATCTTAAATAAATAAATCGTTTTCATTTTGTGTATTTTACAGAGGAAATTGAATGTTCCGAGTCTAAGAATTATTGTGAATTACTGGTAGCTTTAAGAGATAGAAATATTGAGGGTCTTCCACCCGGTGGCGGTATACATTCAAAGTAAGTGTTATACAATTTTATACAAAATAATATGTATTTATTTATATATGCATCTCATTCGGTATTTGTTTACTCGTTAAATTTGTAAACGTCAACCTCTTTAATTGGTAAAAATCATTTTAACCTTGAATTCGAAATTCGGGAATTTAGTTAGTTTAGTTTAACCAATTTATTTTTGCATGCTTGGTGTCCGATATTCGAACATGTTCATAATTTTATCAATCTTAAAGCGATACGAATGTAACAACTACCGATTAAGAGTGAAATTAGTTAATTAACAGTAACATGTTTTTAAAATAATATTTATTTAACGTCTCGTTTCAGGTATCAGTTAATCAACCGAATATATAAAGAATATTTCCCAGAAAAACAGTGTGAAGTACGCAATTATTTTTACAATTGTTGAATTTTATTTTATTTATTTTATGATTTATTTATACTGCATATAATGATTTCTTGCTTCTTAGATACACATATTTTAAAAATGCTTTAGCTTTGTTTGCCATTATGATTTACTGCTGATTTGACAAACGGAAACTGAAAATGATTTATAAAAGTAGTGATTCCGAGAATATCTGTGTGTGTGTGTGAGAAATTACCTTCAAAAGGCCTGTTTAGTTTTGAGTATTTGCTTTTGATTTACTAAACAACACATATTATTAATTAACTTTCTCTTACGGGATCTATCGCGTATTTCGATTCGAAAGAAATAATGTGCGTATTCGAACGATTTGGGTGAAAAATCTACAAAAGGGATGTATAAATATTAAATTTTTCCTTTGTTGCTCGAAATATGTTAACAATGTCTACCTCATATTTCTCTGAATTTAAACATTTACGAACTTTAGCCTGTACATATATTAACTAAAAGTTTATTTATTTGAACGTTTCATAAGTGCATAAAAGTTAAGCCAATTAAATTTACTACTAATGGATTTAATAAAATATAAGTGTTTATTAATGCTGATATTAGAAATATTTTAATAATACTTCGAAAAATAAAAAACACAGCCAAATAAAGAGCAGTATGAAGAAATTGTTCACTTCATGGTCAGTCATCCATACTTCGAAAAGAACCATATGGAATCTCAAACCACAGTGAAATACAATTTACAATATTTTTAACATCTTGTATTTCTTTTTCTTTGCCTTATTTTTGTTTTGGGACATTTTCGTCCAGTTTTGTGTACCCTTGCAGTGTTATTAAGTTTTCATCATAATTTTCCAGTTGTTTTTTTATCGTTTCAAAGGAGATCCAATCCAAAAATTGCTTTCGAAAAATGTTGCTTTACGAATCGAAATACGCGGTAATCTCCAGGAGGATTCAAATGCTTATGTTATTTATTCGAATTACAGAAGTACCTCAAGTTATACCTTTTCAATTCAATATAAAAACACGAAAACTTAAATTAAAAGAACTACAAAAAATTCGACGAAATACAAATTCGAACAGTTCCCTTTTTTAATGGAATTGCAGGGAGCAAGTTTCCATCATATTCTCTTTCCATTTAAAAACGACAGTAAATAATACAAATAATCTGTTTTTTTTACTAATTTTGTATATACATATATTTTTAATAATTCAAGGCCGTAGTGCAGTAACTTGTTAATCAACATTACTTAGAAAATTGATCTTCGTACTTCTTATTGCGGACATTTCTTCAATATTTTAGATTTGTTACTTAACCCTGGTTACTGCACTGGGACCATCATAAATTATATTATTTATTTTTAGTTCCATAAATTTTTTTCAATTGTAACCAAATTTATATCAACATTTTTATTTCACAACAAAAAGGTTTGGGGATATTATACATGTATGCTTATCATGTAGGTGATGGAATTCGAATTTAAAAATCGCTATATTCATATTTGTAGATTGCAATACTCGTATGTAATTGTTGGAACGAAAAAAATTACTTCTTTTGACAACGTGAAAAACGTGAAAAACGTGACAGTTAATCATTCAATATTTTACTTTTACAACTCTACTACATATCTCTTCAAAACTATAAGTATATATAATTTTTCAAATTGAACTGCTTCCATCACGCACCTGATGTAATGAATTATTAAAAAATTTAATTATTTGCTTTAAATTATTTAAAATTTTATGTATGTGCCGTTTATTTAAAGTATATAACTATGTAACTTAAAAAATTTTGTCCTTTAAAAATGTCTTAACATATCTATGTTTTCTATATTTTTCCAGACCACACCACATTGAAATCCGGTTACATTTTTTAATTGATAAAGTTCAAATATAATAAAAAAAAATGATAAAAATTAAAAAGATTATGTCAACAACAACCAAATACAACTACAAAAACCTATTAAATTTTACATAATAATAAACAAGAAAACCTATTAAATACATATACTACATCTATTCTTCATCAGCAACAAATTCACTCAACAAAATATCTTAAAGAAAATTTTTACACACTACAATTATTTAGAATATTTTTTACAATTCGTCGTCGTTTAAGTTTTAATGATACTTTTGTTTTTGTATCCAGCCAGCAGTTTAAAAAATATGTAAAAAAATCGTATACTTAAACCTAATTGATTATTAAATATAAGATTTTTATTGTTTACTTTTTTAACTTCTCTTTTTTATTTTTATATATAAACAAACAAAACAGATCTATCTTTACATTTAAATGAAACACACACACAAACAAACATAATTATATCAAACATTTTTCGCAATTCATTAAGCGAAATTTGAAACGAATGCCGGTTAATTATTATTATTATTTTATTCTTAGAGAAAAGTTCTAGAAGCTGTTTATATTTCGTAAAAACTTCCCAGGATGACAACTTAGCTTTAATTGCGATGCCAACAACCCACCATCCGTAAATAACAAAACATCACATTTCGTTAATATCAATTGTTGATCCATAGATATTGTTACGTACTGTAATAATCTACTACGAAAATTTCGAAGACATTAGAACGACGACGATATTCATAGTATAAAAAAATGTAGAGTTAGAATTCTGCAAGCTCTTTAGGCCGTTTATTTTGAAAGTGCCATAAGTCACTTTATCAAAAACGTTATTAAATGCATTGAAAGTGTATAATTTTTTATTAAAATTTAAACTATTTTCAACTTGTTTAATATAAAAACCCTTATATTACAAATAATTTACTTTAAATTAAATATACATAAGAAAAAATTTAAATTTTTGATCACTGACTGCATCGTCGACTAAAAACTATAGCTAAATATTTATTTATGGAAAAAATCAAATCAGCAAGACTTATTCTTTAATAACAATCGAAAGAAACTATTTTTAAATCGGAATGGAAATAAAGCAAAAATTCGAATATTACCCCTTTTTCGAATCGAGTTACTGAGCAAAACCCGATTGAAAAGTTGCAAAAGACAAATATTTGCAAGAATTTTATTAAGGAATATTACAGCGTTCTAGAACTAAAAAATTAACTGCATGTTAAAAAAAAAAAAATTTTTTTTTGAGAACATTTTTATATATTCATATTACTTTTGGGTTTTCATTAGCTGTTTTACTATTTATCAACGATTTGGCTTTTAAAAAGTCATTAACGTGGAGTGTAATGCATAAAAATTCTTAACCGCCCTTGCAAAAAACGCCCCATTTCACCAGAAAACACTGTTTAACACAAAAAGTAAAAGTAAAACCATTTGTAATCTTTACTTGTAAGTTAAATCTAGGATTCATACATTTAAGAAAGGCAAACAAACAATATATTAAAAAAATAAACAATAAAAAAAACACACAAATACGAAAAACAATACAAACATACATGCATACATAATAAAATTATAGAACACAGACATGGATTCCTTAAATTTTCTAATTAATATTTTTCTTTAACTTTTTAAAACTTTTCCAAACTAGTCTTTCAATACTTCATGATAAACTTTTTGCCCACATAATTTTTCGAATTAAATTGTTAATTTTTTTTCGATTCTAAAATCACAAAGAGGAATTCCATTTTGTTTTAATTTTCTTCTTAATCAATCAAAATTCTATAGTATATTTTTTGACCTTATAAATACGTTTATTTGTGTAACGTGATCCGTTCTTTTTGTTAACTAAAATAAATAATACGTTCTTTGTTTTTTGTTTTTATTGTAAAATCTGTAAATCTAAAAAAAAAAGAAAAAAAAAATATTAAAATGTTTTTATGTCATTTTTATTTCTCAAATGTTTGTTAACTCTTATTGATGGTTTTGTTTCAACGGTTTTTTTTTCCAAAACCTAAAATAACTTCTATTAATTGTAAGCCTTATTAAGAAAACCACAACTTATATTCCTACAAAATAATAAGAGAAAAACATAATTGAAGGTGAGAAATAATTTTACACTTTTTTTCTAAAGAAAAAAACCTACATATTTGTAAATTATAAAAAAAGGAGAAGTAAAAAAAATCGATTAAAAAATATATATGCTCGAGTTTGTAGTAAATGTTGAAAACAAAACTTTTTCCATTAAAAGTTGCGAATTCTGTTTTATGCTGTTTTAAAACAAAAAGGTAAAATTTTATATAAAAATTGGATCTATTCACAATCTTGAGATGGCAAACTTGTGCAATTCTTAGCTATCCCCATCAATTTTATCATCATTACTAATATTGTAAAACTTTACAGCAGTATTGCAAAAAGAAACATATTTATGTCGGATTAGAAAATAATTTCATATCATTCATAAAAAGAAATAACTTTGCCAGTGTATCGTAATGCAAATGCACTTATACAATAATATTTGCACAAGATTGTGAATTTCGACCATTATGAATCATTTTCATTTTTATACTAACCATCAGTCATTAATTTTCATCTCTACAGTATACCAGTCATATCATCTCCATAAGCGACATGTATTATCTTTAGAAGCTGTTAATATAACGTCTCCAGCATAACTAAATGCACAGGAGAATACATCACTTTCATGTCCAGCCAAAACTTGCGAACAAAGTCCGGAATCAACTAGCCATAAGCGGGCAGTATGATCGGCTGATGCTGTTAGCAATAGACTACCAGGAGGACTAAAACACACCTTTGAAAAGTAAATAAATTTTGTTTTCAATAATATAAAAGCATATTTTAGAGAACTTATTATTTAAGCTTATCTACCTAACCTACCTTCGATATTTCCTCAGTATGACCCCTCATCAGAGATAACATTTCCAAATCTCCGTTTAAGTTCCAAACGCGTGCAGTACAATCATTGCTGCCAGTAGCCAAACGTCGCCCTGTACTATCAAATATGACATCCAATACTTCATCAGTATGATCGCTGATAGTAAAAACAGATCCAGTTGGTTTTCTCAAGTCCCAAATACGTGCTGTACTGTCCAATGAACCGGTAGCTATTAAATCACATGAAAAATTCCACAAACAGCTGCTTAGTTCGGCCGTATGACCACGCAGCTGAGTAACTAAACTGTAGGAAAATAAAATAATTAAAAGGATCCAAATAAATTCGTACATAATTTCAATTTCTTTAACATGTTTAAAACTTCAAACAAATCTCTTACTCGTATGCTACGACAACTTAACGCTTTTAATATTCCTACTCTTTATAAACTTTTGCCTTTTTTGAATGCAAAATTTGAAAGTTTTTATATGGAAATATGTACGTTCATATTTAAATTAACGTAAACTCAAGTTATTAAATCGAATATATGTGAAGTAATTATATTTCTCGTATTCTATTTTGTTAAAAAAAAGTTGATTAACTGCCGATTTCACGATGTCGAAAGAATTTTGAATTTTATTTTCATTCGTACAAATACATTTGATACAAAAATAAAAATTTAGAATTTGTTTTTGCTTCAAATGTAATAACACGAATGAAAACATATGGAAATTTTCTTTCGACATAGTGAAATAGGCCGTAAATATTTTATAATTCTTATCCCCGTCTTGATGAGCAAATTATTTCTTATAACATTTATCAGGAGAAAAATTTTGCTCGTCTGGACTACAGATATTACTGTTTTGTTACTCTTATAACATCGTTGTTAAAACAATTATCAGAACAACGAATGTCATTTTCCAATATGAAAAAAAGAGACAACAAACAAAAGCTATTTGCTGTCTCTACCACTCCACCTTAAAATAATGTGACCTTTTGCATAATTTTTTAGAGAATATTTTATCTATGTGAATATGTATGTGTGTGTGTGAATTAATTACCTTTTTGACCTAATATCCCATACTGAAGCAGTTCTGTCAAATGAACCTGTTAGCAAAAGATTGCCATCTCTATTAAATTGACAATTAATAACTTCAGCACCATGATGTCTTAAAACTTGTAATTCTTGTTCGGATTCAATATGAAAAAGACGAGCTGTACCATCCATAGATGACGTACAAATTGTTTCACCATTAATTGGTTGAAATTGTGCCGAAACTACTTCCGCGGTATGTCCAATGAGAGTGCTGCAACACAAACCCGATGAAGCACTCCAGATTTTAACAGTAGTATCAAAGGAGCCAGTAGCAATCCGATCACTGAAATATTGGAAATAGTTTTATTTATGTCGTGCTGTTCAGTAAAATGTTAAAAATTTTATACAAATACATTGAAATTGATTATCGGTAGTTAATAACTAATTGATGTTTGCATTCGACGAGACTTTTGCCAAAAAATCTCACAGACGAACTAGGGATATAGCAGAGTACCAACTCATTTGAACGAGAATTTCGAAAATTATTTCCTCATTTTCTGTAACTGTGTATGTAATTTTTAAGACAATATCTAAAATAGGACACTGACAAATTGCCTCTTGTTATTTTCTAGCCCATACAGGACCGGGAGTTTTTTCTCTACTCGCTATTGCCGCATTCTGAAAAAAATAATCTCCGGGAAATGCTCTCTTTAAACTTTTTCCTTATTCTAAGCGAATTTCGAAAGAAATTTCTTGCAAATTTTGTTAATAAACAAGTTGAAGGGAAGTAGAGTTCAAATTCTTGTTTAGGGAATTTTTACTCACGACATCAAAATATTTTTCATTAGTATTTAGTGGTGACGCTTATTTTTGAGAAATTTAAATATTATGAGATTGCTTGCAGTTCGCTGCCATAATTTTAATATTTTTTTTTTTTTTGGAAAATCGGGGGCAATTTGTGCCCCCTGATTAACTCCTCTATTTATGTGGCGATTTTCAAATATCGCGTTTTATTTCAACATGTTTGCATACAGAAAGTCGGGGTAAAAGTTGACCTCCCTTAAAGAACTGATGATCCTATAAATTCTCAATTCTTACCGCGATTTTTAAAATCGTTTTTTCTTTATTTGTAACCGAATGCTTACAGCTTTGTCCTAATAATAATAAATTTTTTTTCGAAAATCAGATACCAAGTTGCCGTTTGCATGTAAATGTATTAACACCATTTTGTTTGCCACCTACAATGTCCCGATTCTACTTTCACTTTGAAATAAAATTAAACCTCTAATTCCATAAAATGTATGTGGCCTACATATACACATACGAGTATACACATCTTCCATGTCAATATTGTAACAGTTTTAATATTATGTAGTATATGTATGTGTATGTCTTTGCAAAGTGTTTGATTTAATGTGTACGATATTACCATTTAGGAAAATTGTAAGCAACCGAAAAGACAACATTGTCATGCTCTCCAAGCACATGTTCTTCGATGCCCTTGAGCGTGTTAATGATGCGACACGTTCTATCGTAGCTTCCGGTTAGGCAATGTTCACCACTTCTATCAAAGGCGACATTGGTTAGAGGCAGGATGTGTGTCTCCAGGCGCGTGTGTAGATAAAATCTCTTTTTTGTTGGCTCTTGCATTTTACGCTGCAGTTTTGCAATTGCTTTTCTTAAGATGTTGTTGACATTGTCTAACATTTCAATGTTGTTCTTTTTCGTCACAACTGAGATGTCAGATGGTGGTGTTGTTGTCGTTGATTGCGTTAATGATGATGCTCCAGTTGAGGTTGTCTCTAATATTTTTCTCTTTGTTGAACTTTTGCATATTTCTGTTAGTTTGGTCGCTTGATTATGGTCTCCAGATAGAATATTTTGTGCGACGTCAGATGGTTTAGAGCTGTTGGAAGCAACAAATCAAGCACTTTATTATTTAAACTTTAAATTTACTTACTTTATATTCAAATCCAGCAGGTCTATGTGCTCTAAGTGTTCTTCGCCATTAGTTGTTTGATAATTTAAACCAATACCTGTGAATGTATCAGTAAAATACTTTGAAAATAAGTGTTCGTTCTTAGAGACCTTGTTCACAAAAAAAAATTTTTTTTTGGATTAATTAAAAGGTCTATCCAACTAATTTTGCATAAAAAAATCCTTTTACAAGATCTCAAGAAATCAAAAATATTGTTTTTATGAATAAAGTTCTTAATTAATTGTTAAGAAAAATTTTCTTGTACCTGGTGGGTAAAACCTTAAAAGAATTTTATTTATATTCATTTCCTGAATAAATTCCTGCACATCAAAAGTTTATGTTAAGGAATTTTTTCCACACGAATTTGTAACAACAAATCAAAATATTTTCGTTGTTGTTTGATCAATAAATTTCAATTAGTTTACGTACAAAAGAAAATGCGCGCAAAAATACCAAATAAAAATTCTATTTCAAAGCATACAGTATTTTCATACATACATACATACATATGTACATACTTATGTTGGAAATAGAAAACGAATATATGGTTGCATGAGTTTAAATAAATTAACTTCACTTGTGTGTTGAAGTTCATTTAAAACAAAAGCTTTAATTTCCTCAAAGCTTTTTAGTACAAAATTGTGCGCGCTGCTTTTTAGCGGCGGATTTTCAAATTAATTGTTAAAAATACCTGTTATAAAAGAAAATACTGAAATTTGCAATATTGTGAGTTGGACTAATGTAGCAGTCTCGTCTAGAAGTTTTCTTATATTTCAACTTTTTAATAAACAAATTTAAATAAATATTTATTTACTAGTAATTAGATATTTTAATATGTTTGAACAATTATTTGAATAATATTTCATCGATTAATTTATTAAAAATTATATGGATGGATACCGTAACGAATACTCTAGTACATATTGTGTTTTCGTTAGAAAATACTGGGAATAATTGTTTTATTTTATACCTTTTTACTCAACTTACAACGTTGCCAGATAACTTCGATGAGAAATCGGCAAAACCGTAAAAAATATGAAAAATGCAATTGTGTATTAAGGTTTTAATCAATGTTTGTGAATTTAGATATTTTATACATACATACATATCATACCATGCATACTTACGTACGTATATACATGTAAAGTAAAGACTGAACACTGAACTACTCTTCTAAGCTCGTTTGAAGCAATAGGGCTAAAAATGTACTTAAAACAATTTTGTAGAAATCCACCTCTTAGTCTTTCATGTTGATTCTAACATACATACATATGTACATATGTATGTTGCCTATTTTATTATACATATATCGTTCTACTTTTTATAACAGGTATGTTTATTCTATTGAAAATATTCTAAATTGTAAATTTAATTATGCCATATCAGATTTTAAATTTAAAAAAATCGGGAGAATTGCTAAAAGAGATATTTCCCCACCCAAACCGAAAAACATACTTTAATTCTAAAAGAAATTTTACAATAGTAAATAAAAACAATTCTCCCTCCCAAAAAGCTTAACCCATATCGAATAATGGCATAAAACTTAGTAGGCTTAATCTGAAGGGCAATAATATCTTCGACTAGAGCGTTAAGTAATATGTGAATAGTCCTAAAGCGCCATGGCCACGTATCAAATTGGCATGACAAACAACATGTATGTGTTGGTAAATATTATTTTGCTTAACACAGCATCGTGTCAAATTCATGCCGTCAAATTTCATTTGAAAGTTATTTTTGAATGATAAGAACGTGTTACGTTTTTGGTCGCAAAATATTTTTTGCTTACAAAATTTTCTTACTTTTATTTATTAACATTTATAATATTAATTATCTTACATTTTTATATGCGATTGACTTACAGGGCCTTTATATTAAATTATTATGAAAATAATTAAATATATTTTGTTAATTTTAACTCAATAAATATAAAAATTTTCATAACATTTACATTTTTTTCAACATTTGGTTTATTTTTAATTAATTTAATTTTTAAAGCAGGCAAACAGCGATAAAATTTAATTAATTCCAGTATGAAATTTTTTTATCCATTTTTTATTTATTGCGTTATCAAATTTTCCGCGTACGATATTGGCGCTGCACAAACTAAATAAAAATAAGATTTGATGTAATTACGCAGCTACACATCAAATTTGCTTCAAATTACTGTATAGACGGCAGTGAATATCTAAATTGTTTTGATTTTCGTCAAACTCACATGGCCATATACGTGAGAGTTTTTTTTTTCACTAACGCAATCAAAAAAACCTTGGTTTGTCAAGCCAATTTGATACGTGGCCATGGCGCTTAAAGTAGGAAACAACTTTTGTTGTACTTAATCTTGGTAGCCACGTTTATGTTAAAAAAAAGGAATTTTCCTTAATAAATTTATTATGGAAGATATTTTCTTAATTTTATTAAAAAAATATTTAAAATTTTTAGTGAAACCAAAATGTACTCATATCAAATATAATTTGTTTAGACTTGTGTAATTCTCAAATGTTTTTAAGGATTGTCTAAAATGCATACATGAAATTGTTTATTAAATTAAAATTATATGATTTCTTTATTCAACCAACAAATTGTTTTAAAACAATGTCGTCGTATACTCTAAATATATATAAATAATTACATTTGTTAATTATAAAACGTTGGTAGGGAGATTTTTATGCTGATTAAAATGAATGATTCAATTAAAATAAAATACATTTGCTTCACTATTTTTCTATCTAAGAAATATCTGTAGAAAAAGTTCACAAACTGAAATTATGTTTAAACAATTCCCATACATATTTTTTGTATATCACTTCTCAATTGACACTTAATTACTTATTAAAACATTTCATATCTTTTGCTATACTAATTATTTGTTTTGTAAAACAAATTAAGCTGTCTAAATTACCCCTCAACACACGCACAGAAATTATATACATTAATAACGCAAGAGAAAACTACACGGAAAAAAATATTGACCGGTCACTTTATGAGAATGTATCAACAAAGCTTCCTTTTTTGTTCTATTGAATCTATTGTAAAAAAAAAACTTACACAAATACAATGAAACTTCGATATAAGGAAAATTTTCATTATATAACCGATACTTACAAATATTTTTTTTTTCATTTTTCTTTATATTTTGTTATACTGAAGTTTAACTGTTATAAATGTATGTACGTACAACTAAATAATAGATATAACGAAGTATTTTACGATTAACTTTGTTATGTCGCAGTTTCACTGCTGTGTAAGTTTACTCAGATAAACAACTTTTACCCATGCAACATTTTTGTAGACAAAAATATGTGCATTTTTAATATATTCAATTATTATTTTAATTCCCTTTGAAATTTTAAGTAAAAATAAAACTGTTATCGTATGAGATGAGACTTAAGAATGGAATAAAAAAAATTTAGATGATTTAACACCACTTGGCCACTAGTGTGCCAAATATGTATTGGGATTCTGTGCAAAAAAAAAATCAAAATGATTTATAAAGAATATGTTAGCGCAAGTAAATATCTGACTTCTGTTCAAGTATTTGAAATAGTTTTTACGAAGAAGTCCTCGCCATGATTGCCAACTCCAGTCAGTCGTATACCAGTCAAAACAATCGATATAATTTCACTCCCACTCATAATTCGGTTACAAAAAGCAAGTTGTGAGAAGTTTCTCTTTGCTGTTATTGCTTTATTATATAGTTTGATAAGTCAAGTGATAAAAGTAATGAGACATGGTCTACCAAAGTTGTGAAAACGTCTCTTTTTTGCATTTTGAAGAATCTGCATAAATCATTCTCAGAGTTTCGAATAATCAATTGGTGTTTGGGTCCAGTAAACCATCCCGTCAGTAGTCTGAGGTAATTTTTGTCCGTTTGTTGTAAATTTTGGGATTTGTTTTTGAATAACGCAAGGAAATCTCATTACTCACTATAAAGGTGATGATGAAAAAGTGCAGAGGCGAATTTTACAATAGGTTCGATAAAAAATAATGAGAATCTGCTGGTGCTCTTGAACGACAATAGCAGGGAACAATGATTCCCATTTGTCTGTAGGAACTGTCAAAAGATAGAATACAGAAAAAAAGTTATAGTCTGATACAGAAATCCTATGTTTTTTTTTTTTGAAAGTTTTAATAAAGTCACGGAGCAATTATTATTTAGAAGAAATGTAGCTAAATTTATCTTCCACAGTCTTCCATCGTCCTCAAGTATGCAATACATACTTATTACTAGATGGCATTGAGCACATTCCTGAGAAATTGTCTACGATGTGTAACTTGCAACAATATAAGCCATTGCTGGTGCAAATCAATGCAAACAATATATTTGCATTCACAAAGGATATTTGGCAAATTTTCATACGTAAGTGGCCATTGTGCCAATTTGGGTACACCCGTTTTATGTCCTGAAAACAAAAAACTTTCAACTTTTTTGTTTTTCTGTTTTTTTGTACTCCTAATTTTATATAAATAAAGAATTTTTAAAATTGTTCCTTGTCATTTTGGTTTGGCTTTAAATGGGTTAAGACAATTTAATCACTCGTTGTCGATGTGATTAAGTACTTTTGTTAACTAATGAAAAGTAATTCGAATCTGTCATTCTTAGCCAAAAATTTGAATTTATCGTAGAATTCTTAATTAAAAAATTATTTACAAATTCAAGTATTAAACTTAAAAAGTCGTAATATCAAGTTTTGGCTTAATAGCGAAAATATTTAAAATAAATTTTTAATTTGTTTGATTAATAACTTTGTTGAAACGTTGTTTTGTTTCAATTAAATCCATTATGCTGTTCTAATATTAATTGAAATTGATTTTATTATCGAATCATTTTTTATTTAATATATTTTTGTTCTGGGTATGAGAAAATAACACATTACACAAAAACACAACACACAATATTACAATTAAGGACATTATGTGATACCTGTAATCCTTATTCGCATGCAAGCAGACAACGAACGTTTAAGTTTTATTTGCTCAATTTTAAATCGTTTTACTTTTTGGACTGACATTAATGATAATTGTTATTTATACAATTATGTACGAAGTATGTTGGTTTTGTGGCACAAATTTGATGACACTTGTAATCTCGCGTTCTAAAACTTTTCCCTTGTTTCGTATTTTTTAATGTGGCTGTATGAGCATGTGTATGTATGTATATGCACAGGTGTTTAAGTATGTGCTTTTGTATTAGTTTCTGTTGTTGGTGTATGTACATAAAATAGGAAGGATAGCAAAAAATAATACTAAATTGTTTGCAGAAACTTCATGATGAAATTAAACAAATTTTTTATGGCTCCTGTAAAGTTTGTTGATCACGAACGTGACCAGAATATTTTATTTTTTAACCAAAAACAAGTGGGATTTTTAAAAATTCCATAATATCAAATCAAGTTGGTACCGCGTACAGTAATGTTTGTCCGCTGCACAATATTTCAGATCACCAAAGAAAAATTAATCGTGTTTATATAGGAAAAACTTAGTTACTACCAACTCTCCTACACATGCTATCAGTCGAGGCAGAATTCATACAAAATTCGCGAAATATTAGTATCGTCAGTTGACTCCATTGAATGATGTGTTTCTCCTGAAGGTTGATGTACTTGCTGTTTGGTATGTTCACAAACTATGGGGTGTGTGTTGTAGCTATTTTTCTCTTAAAGGGTCTGCGGTTTTTTTTCTTCTTTTGTATGAAGTTGAGCATATTTTGGAAAAGGTTTCAAATAAAATCTACTAGATATCTTTCTAGTACTATGCTGATTTTCTAAAATAAAATATTTCGTTAATAATTTTATGTGATTCAACGAATTTTTTTTTTCCAAAAAAAAAAAAAAAATCCAAACAAGGATTTGTAAATTCAATAAAAGGTTTTCGCTGATTTTACAAATTTTTTTCATTGGTCTGTATTCTTTAATTATAGTAATATTTTTTAAAGCTTAAAGACGTTTTACATAAAAATTTAAATTTATTTATTTTTCGCTACAGCGTTGGAATTTTTAACATAAAACGATATAAAAACTTAAAAAATATAATAACTAAAATAAAATCAAAAAGATCAAGAAATTAGAAAATGAAAAGAAGAAGTCAATCATTCCAATTAGGAAAAAAAAAAATTGTGAAATTTTTCCCTTTTCTAATTCCTTCTATTGGTTTACGTGGCTGGCTGCCTGTTACGCACAACCATTCAAGTAGAATCATAAGATTCCGTTTTGACAATTCCTTCTATTAACAATTGCGATTTCTATAAAGAAAAAAGAATTATTTTTATAATGGGATTGAACATAATTTATACGAAAACATTTTATTAAAGTTTTTCAAAATATTCTTAGTAATTTATGATAAAAAAATATTTATTTCTTAATGGTCAAGGATCTACTGATTAGTGATCAGTAGTATTAATCGGAATAAACATATTTGACAGCAACCAAGTTTCAGAGTTGCAATTTGCACAAAAAAAAAAAAATTATTTGAATAAAATGGTTTTTTTCTGAGACTCACTCCCTTTACATACACAGTTTTTTAGTTTTTTCCCCAAACAAATAAAACATAAACATATTTATATTCTTATTACAATTATATTTGAACTGTATGAATGTGATAATGAATATTATTTCGGCTTAAGTTCAATAATTGTATTAATGATATTTATTTTTAACATTTAAATTAATTTGTTTGTGTATGTCGCTAGTAGATAAATGGGTTACCAAAAAAGTACCAAATATTATACATTTATTCAATTAGAAGATCCCGGGATAAACCTGCATTTCAAACGTTTAGCTTGAATCGTTTGCCAGTTAGTGAGATTCTTCTTAAATTCTTTAAAATTGATATCAATACCCTGTCGTATAAATCTAAAAGGTATCGACTAATCCCACCGCATTATCTCTACTAACACACACACACATATTTTCATGAAAAATATTAAAGAGTTATTTCGTATTTCCAATAAATTCTAAACAAAGTTGGTAGAATTGATGAAATTGAAATAACTTTTTTTTTACTACAATTCATATGAATGTACGAACAATTCAATATATTTTCATTATAAGATTTTAAAAACTCTTTGTAAAGTGTAGTTTTTCACACGAAACTGTGTAGCCTTTTAGTTTTTTGAATTTTTCAGGTGTTTGATAGCGCAACAACATACAACAAGAAGTACACACATGCATATGTGCAACTCCACCTCAGTACAACAGTTACTTTACACATTCAGCGGAAATGAAGAATATTTTTGGAAATTTAAATACATTCAATCATGCATATCGGCGCTTTCAACACAAATTCATGTAGGCATAAATAACTATTTAGTTTTTTCTATATAAAAGGTGTTTTTGAGTTGAGTGTCGGAGAACTTTAAACTACTTAAAAGCGTGAACAAAATGCTAAAATTTTTTGTGAAGAACATGTTTTGAACACAAACCGATTTTGGTCAAAATTATAACATTGACGCAGATTTGCAATCTTAAAAATTGATTTCACAACCACTTTTGGAGTTATAAAGCGTTGTTTTTTAAATATGTCGACAACGATATCTGAAAGGACTTCTCGCATCGGAAATTTAACGCGTCTACATAAACAAAACGATTAACAGCAGAGTTATAAAAGAATTATGCCTCCATCATCTATCTTTTCTACGCAATGCCTTTCTTTCTCATATTCGCACAATGCACAGCCTGACTCGGGTCATTTTTTCATGACATCTAACTGCAGTCAATATAATTAGAATATCGCAAATTTGATTCCGATCGGCTATTTTTGATAGCGTTTTTATTTAAACATACAGCGTGATATCCTGCGAGTGGTGTGTAGAAGTTGTTCTTCCAGATTAAAATGATACCAAAATTCATATTCAAACATAATTCTCTAAAGTTGACTTCGCTCATGGACAATAAAATTATATTTCTCGGCTTTATTTCAATTTAAAGTTCCACGACTGAAAAAGTAAGCCCCTGTACGCACGTTAAATATTTTTAAATGCCATACAACAGCAATTGCCAGCCATAAAGTGAAAACGAAGCAAAACAAATTTAGACAAACGACCAGAAAATAAAGTTTAAAACGTGTCCTAAAAACAACGTTTGTGTTGCAAGTGAAACAACTAGAGTTAGCGTATCAAATTTTAACACATCGAATAATTGCGCCTTAACTAAATACTTCTGGGTCGTATTCGACAGTTTATTTTATTCTTACCACCGCAGTCTTAAAGAGAAAATAAAATGTTCAAGTTTTGCCATCATTTTTTATGTATTAATGTTTGGCTAAAATAAAAAGTCTTAAATGTCACGTACTTGTAGTTGAAATGACATAGTGTCAATAACATCGACACTAAAACTAAGACAACACTAATTTTATATTCCATGTGACACACGAACAGCATCCATTTTAGCCAGCGCATGCATGCATCGATGAAAACAAAATTAAAAACTGATAACGACGAACAAACTAGAAAATTGTTTTTAACTTTTTAAATATTTAAGAGATGAAACATGAAGCTGCTGCTGATGCTGTTTTAACAACAAATGCGGAATTAAATGGATCAACCACACAACAACATCACATCTGTTGATATTTTGGAATTTTCTCATCAGTTAGTCGACAGCAGGAATTCGAAGCCAATTTTATCATTGAATTTCTGGTGAGTGTTGCTTGTTTTAATAATTAATTTTATTTCATAGTAGTTTATTTAGTTTGAATTTGTAGTAAACAAATACGAGGGTCGAAAGAAAAAAATTTTAATTTTTGCATTTTAAGATTAAATTTTCTAGAACCAGAGGTTTCCCATTTATTTCTCACATAAAGCCAAGCTGGCCATTATAACTACTAACACTACTATCACATTTCACTCACTTGTGATAAAAAACTTCAACTATAAAATATATCATGCATCACGTACATACGAGTACGTTGCCGTTATTGGTATTGAAGATGGTTGTGTTTTCATTGTCGATTTTGTTGTCTTAGTTGTTGCAATTATAATCAAACATTTATGAGAAATGAAGGGAGTCAGCTTTTGTATTCTCTGTTTGTTTAGATGGCACTTGTAGTAGAACTTCGTCCCAAGTACACCAAGTGCTGCTTGCTTGCTTGTCGTTGGTATTGTGAGTATTTTGTATTAGTTATCACTCAGTAGGTTGGTCATATCTACCATACTTGAATAAGCATGTGCATGTCAGCCTAATGTTGGCATAAAATAGTTTTATATAACCCAGCAAACATTTTCTGTTACTAAATGTCATACAATACTTTGTGGTGTATGTTCGAAAATATGGAAGAAGGAGCAGAGTTTGTTGACATTTCATAAAGATTTTCGTCGGATTTTCCAGGATATTTCTGCAAAGATTTCAATTCCGAAATCTAGGAAAAATCCCCAAATTGTATGCAAAAACGGCCATAATAGACAAGAGCAAATTTAGAAGAGGAATTTGATGAAACGATGACCAACAAATTCAGTACAAATTTAAATGTGAATTCTGTAAGTTTCGATATTAATTCAGTGCAAAATTTTCAAAGTTGTGATAATGGATTATGTTTCAACAAAATTATTTTGATGAGAGTTGCACCGAACGACAAAAATATTATTTCATCATTAAAATTTAATAATTGTGTTGCAAAATTAATGAAAATATTTAAATATTTAATGAATTCAATAAAATTATTTAATTAATTTACTGAAATTTTAATTCATTGTTAATGGTAAAAAGAAAAAATTTCATTCAATCTATGGAATATTTCATCGTGTAAATTTAGTCAAAATGGGAAGAATGTTTTTTTTTGTTTGTGAAATGTAAAATGCAAATTTTCTTCTCTCTATCAGAAGTTACTAAGATAATTCATAATTCATCTCTGGCTAATATACAGTATTTCAAATGCTTAGAGAGATGTGTATGTGTTTACTTTCTTTTTGTTGTCGTCATACTAAAAATTGCCAATACTGCTTAGATTGTTGCTAATCTTAAATCAATCCTATGTGTTTAGTGTTAGAGCTACAGCAACAGCAACAACAACAACAACAATAACAATAACAAAAACAAATGCAAATACAGACAACTCGTAGTTTTATATTTTTGTGTTTGACATTTGCGGTGAACCAGGGAAATAAGTATGAAAATTTCAATTCTTTTCCAACTTTATCTTTTGAAGCATAATGGATGTTTTCTTCTTATACCCGCCCCTTGCTACTAAAGGCCGTGCTTCACTATCCTACACAATCGTACGATTCATTCACAGGAAAATCTTGAAAAAATCTGACCGACTTTAAAAAATCGTTTCAAAATGGTGTTGTAGGTGCCACACTATCATACAAATCTGATGCCAAAACATCTGGTTGACAATAAATACTCCTCTGATCGCATGAAAACTATCATTTTATGAAAATTTTCATAAAATTTTACAAATCGCACGACTTGCCAAAAAATCTGTCACACAGTTGCATTTTAAGTCACACTACTATACATTTTTAGCACACATGTCATATTTTGCAAATCGCGCGACTGTGTAGGATAGTGCGATTTGAGTTTCAAATCAACAACAAAATTCAATTCTTACATGGATCCCAAAAACAAGTGGCAGTACAGAAACAAAAGCAATTTTAATTATAGTTTTTATACACAAATACTTATCTTATCCTATGTATCTTTACACAGAAGGTTAGTTGGATCTATTCATCCAAAAAAATTCAATAATTTCAGCCTAAAGGCATTGTTGGAATGAGAAAAAATGCGTAGTTCAATAGGTAAGCCATTCCAACAGCGAGCTACTCTTAACAAAAAGGACCTTTCAAAAACTGAAAGGGAAAACCTGGAAATAATAAGCTGCGTATTCCTAGACGAGCGAGCAAATCTAAAAGATCTCAACAAAGGTAAACGTAAACCATCTTTCTCTACCTTATAAAACAAAAGCATACATCTCAACCTCACATAATTATAAAAAGAGCATCCTAGGAAATTAATAACATGTTGAGAAATGTGCTCACGTCTTTTGACTTAATAGACGAAACGTACAATAGAATTAACTATCCGATTCAATTTAGCTAAATTATAGGCAAAAGTACCTAAAATTACCTCCAGTCCATAATTAATCTGAGACAATAAAAGAGAAAAAGCTAATCTATGTCTTAAATACAAAGGTAAAAATACATAGGAACTAAAAAGTCTGCGCAAAGTAAATATAATTCTCCCATATAAATGGTCAATATGAGGCGTAAAACTAAGCTTGGAATCCTTAATAAGTTCCAGATAGCAGAGCTGATCCACAAAATCTATCTTAACACTATCGAAAAAAATATCAAGTCCAGGATGAGACCCATATGAATTAAAAAGAATAGCTTTAGTTTTCGAACTATTAATGCATAAAGAGTTATAGGAAGCCCACTCAGAAACTGATTGAAGGATTGAATTAATACAGTTCTAAGGATTCCCAATCGAGTCATAATCACAATCCAACAATAAAGCAACGTCATCCGCATCCAAATACGTTCTACACATATTCGAATTATTCACTTGAGGTAAATCATTAATAAAAAGAATGAACAAAAGCGGACCTAAGACATAGCCCTGAGGAACACCAGTCGGTAAACGTAACAGCGATGAGTAAAAATTATTTAAATCAACAAACTGTAGTCTATCCCATAAATATGAAAGAATAAGTTTGCAGGTTGATCTAGAAAATTTAAATTGACATGAAAGTTTCTGTACTAGCTTAGAGTGATTAACAGAGTTAAATGCCTTAGACAGGTCAAGTGATACTAGAACAGGTAATCTACGCTTATTAATAATACCCCTAATATCATCAGTCATACTGAGAAGCAGATGGGTAGTATTATGGCCTATACGAAGCGCATATTGAACATCAAACAATTCCAATACCTGGTCCTTACGCAAATGCTCAAACATTTTAGAAAGAACAGGTAGAATTGAAATGGGTCTAAGATCATTCGGACAAGTAATAGAAACAACCCTAGCAGTCTTCCAACAACTAGGAACTTGAGATTTCATTAAAATTGTGTTAAATAAATGTACTAAAAAACCAGAAATCTTATTTCAACCATATCTGTGCCCACCGATTTCGACCTCACTATACCAAGCAATCTATATACCTTAAACTCATCAGTACACCTGAAAGATTTAGTATCAGTAGAGTCACTGAAACCCTCAATGTTAACCATCTGACTATCACTACCACCCCTTTCATTTGCAAAAGAATCATTCACAGTATCAGCATCAAAATCAACTGAACAATCATCATCACCAAGACAGCCAGCATTCCTTAAAACCTTCCATGTAGCCGCGTTATCAAGTTTGCTAAAAAGTGCCGCAAAAAACCCCCTCAATAAAAAGAAATGGATCATGCTATCGAAGTTTTCTTTCCTAAAAAAATTCAATGAAATGATTTTTTTAGATTTTTTCTTAATTCTAATAGATTATTTTACAATGTCGATATGTAAAACCTTACCATATATAATTAATAGACAAAACGCCATTTGGCCAAATTATTTAACCGATTTTGTTCACTTCTGTGAATAAATATTTTTAATTTTGTCTTTTTAAAGGTGGTGTTGGCTGCAGTGGTTAGCGCGTTGACTACTAAGCAAAAAATGACTTGGGTTCTGAGTTCAAAACCTGGTCAAGACTACTCAATCAACACCATAAATTTATCTATTCTGCATTAGTGTGGCATTGTATTAATTGTTGTCGGACTGTTTAGGTGATGAAGGCACTGGTCAATAAAAACTGTTCCGGTATTGATTAATACTCTTCCAAGCTAATGCCTGCTAAGACGGTTTAAGAAATTTGCGTGTGCTTAACACCAGATGCGCTGCAATCTGCTCTAAAACTAAAAAAAAAATCGCAATAGCAGTGTTTTAAAAAGAATTAAGCCTATCTTCTCTTCCCTATCCCTTTCCCTAAGTTCAGGCACAATGCCATGCTGGTCCAAAAAAAAAAAAACATTAGTTCTGATTGTCTTCTTTTAAGATATCTTTTATGATAATATATTTTTGAAAATTAAAAACAATTTATTCACATACATCTAGATTCTAGAATACCGTCGATTGTGTCTACTGTTGGTTATAAAAGTTTCAGTAAGTTTTCAATAGTTTCGTGGACATGTTGCATGAAGATGTGCATTGTAGTGTTTGAACTACAGATGTTCAGGTTGATTGCACCATTTACTATTTATTTCCGACAATTCGTATCGCATGTCTTTCCAATGTGTGTTAAGGCGTATACGTAATAAAAATATATTCTATGTACTTAATAATACAAGTTTAGTATATATTTTCGTCACATTAACAATTGATAAAATTAATAATAAGAACATCAAAAAGGCTCAATATAGTAAATTCTTTTTTAAATTATTTATAACATTTTTGTTGTTGTTGTAATTTTGTGTCTTTAACAGTCGCAACACGTCGGTAGAAACAGTAGGACGGAATTAAAATATTCTTGGTATAAATCAGATATTTCTAAATCGAATATGTACAACAAAACTAACGTAGCTTCACTAAAAGTATTACATGTTTTAAAAAACTACGTCATGAAATCACGCTAAATAACATAAATAGGCCATACAATTTTATTTTGTCGCTCACTTTTAAGTATCTTATTGTTCACCAATATTAATGAAATATATAAAATTATTATATAAAAAAAAATAAGTTTTTAAAGAAAAACATACATTTTTCAAAAAAACAATTAGACTATGGATGCAATTTCGTCAAAAAAATTCTTAATTTTGTCATAAATTGCAAGAGTCGTAAGTACAATTTCATAATTAAAAAACACATTTTCCAAAAAAAAAAAAAAAAAAAAAAAAAAAAACAACTTTCATTGATGTGCACGTAATTAAAAGGTTTTTAGTAAAAAGTATCTTTCCTTATCAGTTTTTTAAACAAGCAACCTTTCCACAAAAAAAAAATCTTAAAGGTTGCAACGGTACCTCCTTTACAAAAAACCATCTTAGAAACAGCAGCTGAAATGCTTTTTCAGGTACATTTTAAGTTTGCCCCACTGTGTAGCAGTAAAAAAACAAGCGATGATTTAGATTCTAGAAACTGTTGAAAACAGCTTAGAAAATTTCATCACAACAAATTGTCTTATAGATTTTCTTGTGATAGATTTATGTGCCACGTTTTTCTTTACAAGTTTTCTGTTATTCTTGTTGGGTCTGTCTGTCATGTGCTTCCCAGAAGACGGAGAAGAAGGCGGAGAAAACATTTATTTAGAATGAAATGAATAAAAAAAAACTTGTTAACGAGCATTTGACAAAGGAAAAAAATGGAAATATTTTCTTAAACATTTATAATAACGCCCACATTCATGCAACATATAATAACTATTAGCAGTTGAGGTGCCACGAGTTTTTTTTTAATTTTTTTTGTTAGAAACTTTTCCAGTTTTCGTAACACGTAATAAGTGATTTATTAAGCCATAAGTTCATCTTTGTTTTGTTTTTCGTTTATTTTTTTTTTGCCTAAAATAAATACATTTTTGTTGAGGGTCTATTATGTTCAACTTATTTGTTTTACTGTGAAAAAAATTCCCATAAAGAAAATTAGAATGTTATTTGTATTTAAAAGAAATTTAACTTGCTGTTGGAATAATAGAATAAATTGTGAACTTAGTTTTTCCTTTTTTTCTTTTTTTTGGTATATTCAAATCCTAAGAGCGCCGTACAGTCAAATGGCTAAACTAAATGTAATTTTTAATAAATTTCAATAAACTTTTTGGTTTTGTTTTCTTTTTCTAAACACGATCAAATCATCATGAAGCATATATTTTTTCCTTTTCAATTAATGAAAAACAACAAAAGCCACATTCAAGTAAAATGAGAATTTATTTGAGAAATAAGTAATTCCGAAACTAGTTTTTGTTTTTAGGTTTACAATTATAATACGAAAGGGGCGTTTGTGAGATTTTGTTTGTAAAAATGTATGTATTACAATTTCACACAAATAAAAATATTTAGGAGACAGATTAACATGTCGTTTGTGTGGGTGAATTCGAAACAACTCATCGTAGATACTGAATACATTTGTAATCGGCAGTTAATAATATGGCTTGGGAGAATTTACACTGAGCGAAAATTTCTAGGAAAATACTTCATGATTCTAACGACTTGTTCATTAATTTTGTTAAAGAATAACAAACAATTATGATCTCAGTGTAGCGTTTCAAAATTATGTTTGGAAAATTTTCTTGTTTTCTTGTTCATCATTTTCTTTTGATGACGATAATATGTTGCGAGGACATGTTGCTCAACAATTACCTCGAAAATTTATTATACTATAATTAGAAAAAAAAACTTTTTCAGTTTGGGTCATACAGTAGCGGTAATATTTTAAAATTTGGAGGCAAATGATCTCGGTGGACAATTAATTTATTATTTACTTCAACAAACTCATCTTCTTTGACAACAAATCATCTTTTATTTTCAGTCTTATTTTTAAACCAAAATAGACACAACTTTTCTCTTACCCCAAATTGTTGTACACAAAATTGTTTAAAACCACAAAATCGAATTCTTCTTTTGCTCCTTAAGTAATTTTAGAAGAACACATACGTACAAACTTATGCAAAGTTCATTTTGCAAAAGATTTTTAAGTGGTCGGAAAGTTTTCATGAGTTCAAGAAAAACTCTCAAATTCCCAAGCAAACTTTTCAAGTTGCTGGAAATATTGGATTTTTTTAGTTTCTCATCAAATCTTTTGTACAAAACTTTTGCTTATTTCTTATATTGAAAGATAAATAATTAAACATCACACCCAAAGTTTTCATGTCGTAATATTTTTGTTTTTGCTTCACTTTATTACTTTAATTTGAATAAATGCCAAGAAAGAAAAAGTAAAACTAGTGCTAAACTAAATATTTAAACTGGACAATAAAAGAATTCGTGTTTATCTCATTATTAATGAAATACAGAGAGAAGGAGGGAAATAAAATTAATTAAGAATTGTTATACTTAAATGTGTTAAAGCAAAATGTTATTGCGAACATGAAATATATAAAAAAAATATCGTTTGATTAAAACTAATTTCTTTGATTATAAAACTTTTCTAATAAATTTCAATATAAAACCTAAAGAAATTATGTAAGAAAAACTTTTCTTATGATGCTCAAACATATGCTACGCTACACTCTTGCAAACACATGTCTATTGATGATGTAATAACGTTGCTTTAGCTTATGAACTGTCTCCAGACTACAAGCAAATAATAAATTAACTATTAAACCTAAAACTATTTAACCTACGACAAGTATTTCATATTTAATGTTTAACTCTATTAAGTCATTGAAAAATCGTCTTCTTAGTGCACAAAAGTTGAATAAATTTCTCAAATTAAGGTTAAATATGATTTATGCGAACAAAAGAATAATCGTTAGATATGGGATATTTTAATAAACTCGTATGTATATACAACAGGAAGTTAAAGGCAGAACTGAGTGTAAGGATAACGCAGGATTTTCAGAATAATTAGATATATAAAGATTTTCATACGTATTAGCGTTGTTAAGTGTCACAAATAAAATAGTCAAAGAATAGTAATAATTTAAATTTGTAGTCTTACAAGATCAACACATACATTTTCTTCATGTATTTCGGTGCGTCGAGTCTGCGTGCATCTTCAAAATTGCAATTAAATTGCGAAATACCGCTACAAAATAAAGTCTACTAAACGGACTTTAAATTCCGATTTATTGTTTCGAAGAATGTATCTTCGCTTTAATATAGAAACGCCTTAACTCAATTTTTTGGAAATTGTGTTTTTTGGCCTATCGAATTCATAATGATAAATACGCGATTTGAAAAAGAAGTAATGAGTTAATACCTTTACATATATGCATATTAAGGTAATGGTTAAATGTACAGACCCCGGTGTAATGAATTAATTTATTTTTACTTTTTATAAAAAATTAAATTTAGTGGTCGACCCTGATCAAAAACTGACAACGAAAAGTTTTTAGATTTCAATAATCGCAGTTTGGTCGTACATGTCGTATAAGTAACATTTATTTAAAAAATTATTACTCATGCGGCCCAAAATGGCAGAAATTTGGAAACATTAAGAATTGTCATAGAATTCTTCTTAAAAATACTCGTATTAATTTTAAAAATAAATCCTTTTATAATTCTAAGAGACCTTAATGCGTACATGTACAAGTACAAAAAACAAATACTTAAATACATTCTCTTTTTTTCGTGTATTTGTTTTATTATACCCTCTCTTTACTATACCTTCTTCTGTTCTCTATTATAAGAAACAAACACAATAAATACTGTTTATGTACGAAATAAATACAGCAAGTATTAAAGCATTTAAGAACTAAGCATAATAAGAACCAAGCACATTAAGTAAAGACAAGCACTACTTAAACTATTTACTAAAATACTTAAGTATTTTTGTAAGTTTTATTTGGTTTGTATGAAATTTCGCTTTTATTTAATTTGGTGTTAAGATCAAATTATCAACATATCAATAGTTGTATATACTTAGATAGGTATGTACATATGTATATTCCATAAAATTAACTGGTAAATTAATGCTAAAAATAAAAACCAAGAAAATGCTTAAAATACCCACATGGTAAAATAAGAACCTTGCAAAATACTTACAGAATATTAGCAAAAAAAAAATTTTTACTTTACTCTACTTATAGTGAATAAAGGTACGGTCACATCTGTCAAACATTTGCCCAAAAAAGCGTAACCACTAAATACTAATGACAAAACTTTTGATTTAGATACCTGTTTATTACTTTAAACAGTTTCCTATATAATATATAGAAAATGTGATAGAATCTTATCTTATTAGATGCTGTTTAACTTAATAAATAATTGCATAAATCAAAAAGTTTTTCATTGGTATTTAGTGGTTACGCTTTTTTGGGCAAATGTTTGACAGATGTGACCGTACCTTAAGAATGAGCGTATAAAGAGAATAAATGTTTTGTTTGCTTTTTTTTTGCTTTGTATTTACTTGCTTTGATCCCATTTTGTACTTGGAATTTTACTCTGAGAATTTTTAAAAAAGCAAATGTTTTTGAATTTAAATGTACTTAGTGCAAAAGCCTAGTATGTACACATGTATATAGATTTGTATTTAATTATAGTCAACAGAAGACACAATCGCCCGCATTAATAGAGAAACTATCCAAACATGATAACAATTTTCTTAGAAACACGTTTTTAAATAAATTTTTCTGTATAACGTTTTTATTTAATTGTATTTTTAATTTTATTTATAAAAATATTTCTTTTTTTCTTCCACTTCTTATAATTTTTCGCTTGCAAGAATAAAATTTTTATTGCAATTGCTGTTAACATTATTACTGTTATTGGAACATATGCATTTGTTTTTGTTTGCTTTTTCCTGTGAGCACAGAAAACACCACAAATAACGTCCTTGCCTTCGGTTAAGACCTGACTGAAATGACAAAACTCAAAAAAAAAAAAAAAAAAAAAATATGAAGCAATATAATCATGTTCAATAAAAACACAATTGCATATAATTTGTGAAAAATGAATAACAGAAAATAATGCTTTAGCAGAAATTGATTTATAATAAATATTACACAATTAAGCAAACACCGCAATACTTTAAAAGATCAGAAATTAATTTTTAAAATTCATAATTGTTTGTTTTTACTCTAGAGATTTTTCCAAGTAATAGAAGAAGTAATGCTGGAGATTTACATATGTAAGTATTTGTTTGTCATGCTTTAAATTTAATTTTAACGAAAGTTTCAATAGTTGTTGTAGACGAGCCATTCTGAATTTCATATTATCAGAACAGCTTCAAAAAGTAAGAAGCTAACATTTTCTTATTATTAAATTCTCCGTCAATTGGAATTTAGTTTGTCTCTTGAATGAAGTCTACATGGGAAGAAACCCACTCTTAGTGTTTGCTTAACCAATTTATGCGATCACGTTTATGTCCGCCAATCACATTAGCGCTGCTCATTTCTGATTTATAGCCCTTTTTAGTCTTTTTCTAATATTTTCGTTAAATTATTTCATACGTGTGTTGTCTAGAAGATAAATCTTATTACAATTTACTTATTTATTTTTCTTTCATTTACAATTTTGTATTAGCGGTATTCAGTGTTTGGTGCAAATGGTCTTGCACTTGAGCAAATGCAAAGTATTGTGGCTTTTATGTTAAATCTAGCCACAACTCTGTTTGTTTTGTTTCTGGATTTTATTAAAAAGCTACGTTATTTCGCATTTGGTCTTTCGCAAGACCATTTGCACCAAACAGTGAATACCTCCATTGTTATTTTTATACCATAATTTCTATTTATATTTCTCTTTTACTAAGGAAATGTTGCTGCTATTTTTTTTTCAATAGATATTTCTATGTATGTTTTTATTCCCCTTTTTGATGATGTTGACCTTGAAATAATTTTGCATGAATGAACGTAGGCAGGCACTTGATATAAAAGGATTAGAAAAGAAAGGGAAAACATTGAATGAACAAAAATAAAATAATATTTTCCTAATCCTTTTTTTTTTGCTTTAGGTTGTATTGTAATTAAGGAATCAACTGTAGAGAACTTTATAAAACTACGAGTGTTGTCATTGACGCACCCGTTGGAAGAATTTATTTTTATATTTTGATTCTATAGGTTACGTACATAATTTTGCATACTACAGAGATTTTGGATAAACTCTAGAATGAAAAAAAATGAAATTTCGTATGACCAAAATTTTTGATTGATATAAAATTTTGAATTACAACAGCTGAGTAAACAATTTTGTTATGGCGTAGTATTAAACTAAATGCTGATGTTTTTTTAGTAAAAAGATCTACCTATCAAATCAAATTTGTAAACCACTTTGTCAAATGATTCCTGTTGTAATACACATACGAGTGTACACATGTACTTACTCGTATGTAAGTATGTGACAAATTCACATTTAAATAAATAACAATTCCAATCTATTTATCTTAACGGATTTTAAGGATAATTTTCAAATCGTTCTCAATTGAAAAAAGGTCTATAAATTTTCAATATCTAGAGTTTAGGGTTAAATTGTATTTTTTGTTGGAGATGACAGAGGCCAATCAAAACACAGTTTGTCAAGAAATTTTTTGTGAAAACTAAAAACAGGAATTACGATTAAAAAAATAGTATATGCAGTGAAGTCACGGAAACGTGATCTAATTTTTACCAAGATGGTTTACATTGTCGGCTTTGCTCACGTTTTACAAAAAATCTATGATAAACAAGTTTTAACATAAATGAACGTGACTTTTTTTACCAGTTGAGAAGAAAATATTTTGAAAACTTTCGCAAAATTTTCTCTACAAACTGTGAAATTTTGCAAAACATTTATGTAACAAGTTGCTTATTTTGAATGTTTCAATTTAATTTTTTTTGTTGACTTAAGGAAAATATCTTAAGACAATTGATGGAAACTAACGACAGATTGTTTCACAAGGGAATTAATTTTACAAAAAATATATGTATGCACTTTAGTAAGATAAGTATGTATGTATGTATGTATATGTGTATGTGTGTCTGTATTTATACATACACATACCCGGGAAACACAAAGTCAAACCTTTGAAATAATATAATATTTCATTATTTAAAGAATTGAAATCAAGCCGAAATAATATTAAATTTCACACATACATTCATACAGTCCAAATAATAATTACTTTTATTCGTAATAATATAAAAAGTGGTATCGAACACAAGTCTCAAACCTTTTTCAGAGCAAAATAGAGGTGTGTGAAAAAGCTGGTACTTTTTGCCACATTCTCTTTTCGATAAATTTGGTATAAAGATAAATAAACGTGAACATTTTCGTATACAGTTTGCTTTTAGAAACCTAATTATTATTGCGGGTTAGATCTTAATTAAGAAGAAAACGATAAAATACGAAATTTTGAACGTTTGAGAATAAGAATTAAATGAATTTCTCCATTTATGTTAAGAATTCCTTGACTGTCTTTTTTAGGACCAGCAGTCAGGGTATGACCCAAACTTATGCAATACATAGGGAAATGGATACGGTAGAGAAGATAGGCTTTATTCTTTTTACATTCAATATTTTTACAATTCTTTTTGCAGCGCACCTGGTGTAAGTAGACCCATGCAATTTCTTAAACAGTTTTATGCGTCCCATACACGTTTCAATTCAATTGTCAATTGAGTCTTTTAATTGAATTGATTCTTGGCCACACACTTCATAAACTGAATTGAAAGATTTTCATTCAACTGTCAATTTGCTCTAGCATTTTTATCCAGCCTTATGTAAAAAATTTCTCGATTTGTATGTATTTGTTGCCCTAATAATACCACCTGTATTATTTCATCATGCTATACACATAAATTTTGACAGCTTATCAAGAGACTCGAGCACACGCAGTACAATCGAATTGAAAGACTTGCTAGCCAACTTGAAAAATCAAAATCTTTTGATTTTTCTTCAACCAACTCGACCACTGCCAAACTAATCAATTGACATGGCCATACACGCTTTGATTTGAACAACAACCGACTCAGTTGACAATTGGATTGAAACGTGTATGGAGTGCTTTAGCAGGATTTTTATTAATTATTTTACTTCGCCGACGTTTTAAATAATTCTCAATTAAAAATCGATATTTTATATTTTTAATCAAAATATTCTTCGTATCATTTGGACGAGCTTCGCTTTGCCATCTCTGCAAACCGTTGGAACTGACAAACCTCTATGTGAAAGATTATGTGGAACTTGTAATTTTTATGACAATTTTTAAGTGTTTGGCATGAGAATAGCTTTAGGTTACATTTGAAGAAAATAAAAAATATATATTTCTTTACATTCATTCTGTATTTGCGAAAAATATATAAAAATAGATTTACCGAACATCCGAACTGCTGGGTACTTGATGAAATGTTGCATAACAATTTATTTATGTTTATGAAAGAAGAAAAAAGCTCATATATTATATACTTACGCATGTTAACTTAACTTGGTATTAACGATCAATACTTATGTATGTATGTATGTACTCTTTTGCATGTATGAGTACGAGTATATCTTGAGGGAAATTGATTATAGTAATGCCTCATGGCACACATGTTTTTAATTATTTTTTTTTACTTCTTCGAACGCACAATTAAAAAAAAACATTTGCTATATTTTGAAAAAAACTGACAAGCCGCTGAATATTTTCACGAATTTTCTTTTAATAAAGTTCCAATACAATGCGTGTTAGTATTTGCCATATCGATTCCTCAAATAAAAAAGTTAGAGATTCATTTAAAAATTATTCTGAAAGCGATCGTTTTTAAATCTATTGTTCCTCCGCAGATAACCTGCTTATTTTCCGTTAAAACTAAAAGGAACTTTAACTATCGAATTTAAAAGGGAATAGCAACTTCTCATCAGCTTGGCTTCCTTGTAGCGCATCTTGTGTTTTTGTTTTTTTTTTTCATTCTATTGGATATTAAATAAATGAAATGAAATAGTTTTTATTGTTTAGATACATTAAATTTAATTCCAAATGTAAAAAAGATTATTTCTTTATATTTGTCCCGTTTAAAAAGATTGATGTGTCAGAAGCTTAACGAATTGATGCTGATGCTGATGCTGTTTCTGTTTATTATTTTTTTTAAATATTTCCAAATCACAGTTTGAGAGGTCCTCTCCCCCGGTGGCATACAACTGTATACGAGTAGTTAATGTATTATTCAGTAATTTAAAATAAAGAGAAAATCTGCAAACGGATCGTTAAATGTAATTGAAGAGATTTGTTATAATTTATACAACGAACCCAAAAGGGAAATTAAGGAGCAAGAATCAACTAAAAATGACAGACAAATTCGTTTTGTGTGTCTGTCTGTTTTGTTTTTCTATTTGTGTCTTTTTTTTTTGTTAGAACAATTTTAAATAAAAGACGGTGGTTAGGTTATCTGAGAATGAGACAGGTAAAAAAAGGTCATAGACAAACAAATTGAAATACTTAAAACAAAGGCAGCTACATATATTTGGTTCTTCTACTCGTACACTCTGCTCTTGGGTATGTAAAAGAAATTGATAACATTTTGTTAAAAAAAATGTTAAGGAACATTTAATAGCAAGTACAGAGCGACTAAAGTCTAGCCTACACCACATAACATTATCATCATCGATAGCAATTACAAATGACATGACAAACTTATGTAAACCATTTTCAGCTATAGGAGCAGCGTTGCAAAAAAAATTTAGAAGGAAAATTAAATATTTAAAATGTTTTGTTGCTGTAGCAAACAAAACTAAAGGGATTACAAATTTTTTAAGTTTTCCCTAAAATGTAAAATTCAAATATGTACGCTGATACCATGAATTGAATTAAATGTTGGAGTTGTGGCAATTGTGTGGTTTTCATTCAATTATTTAATTAATCAAATTCTTTAAAACGTCTTTTTGGTTTTTGAATTGCGGCAGAGGACACCAAAGGAATAAATTGGCTGACTTCCTAAATGCATGTTGCTTTGTAGTAATACATTGTAGCGTATTCGTAAATGCAACCATGCAAATTTTAACAATGTATTCTGTTCCTATTTGCAACACTGTTGTAGTTAATAAGCAAGAAAAAGCAAGAAAGGTATCCAAATACAAAATAAATACAACACGCAGCACAAGAAAGCAAGTCGTTTATGTTTTCTTTTAAAAATGTTTAAATCAGTATGGAAGCTGTATTTTTCTTGTTCGCACAAATTAAAAAAATTTTCAATAAAATATACTCTTCCGCCATTTTTTGATTTATTATTAATGATACATTGCAAATATACTTATGTTCTTAAAAAATTTCAGGGTTGCAAAGTCTTAGTGTGCAACGTTTAAAAAAAGTAACTACACAATGTATCAACTTGGTATTAATACTGTATTGATACATTGTCAATATATGTACATTCAGCCATGCTTTTTTATATCCATCCACATTTTCCAAAAGTTTGTTAAACTCTGTTAGAAAATACTTAAATAAATATTTGTTAATTAAAAATCTCAATTGATTGACTTAAATCTTTTGTAATTATCATTTAAATTATAATAATATAGAAGAAATTAAATATAACATTTATTAAAATGAAGTTTAAGTTAATATACTAGTATATGTTTCAAGATTTTCCAACCATTTACCCATAAGATTAAATAAGATTTAAGAAATTTATATTTGCGCCATACTAAACAAGTAGAACGTATCACCATGCTGCTTTTAGAAGCCGCAACACAACTTCCAATAGCATTCAAGCAGAGTCTCTTTTCTAGCATTTGCAAATGGCATAAGTTTTCAATTTCAGGCCAACTTTTAGACTGGAATATGGGAAAATTGCTCTTAATTCGTATATGAACTCGGTTTATTCAATTAAAATTTAGTATTCGAAATGTAAAATTATTTATAAAAATTTTCTTTTTAAAAACATCATAAATGTCATGGTATAATAAATAAAGTAGTCTTGTCCCCAAAACAAATACAACGTCACAAAAACAACAGGCATTTTATTAGTGTAAAATGTTTTCTCTGTGTCAAAATCAGAGAAACAAGCCGATCGCTTCGAAGCCGTATATCGTCGCCGCTTTTGTGAATTCGACCGCTGCAAAACACATCGTTTTTTACTGCTTTTTTACAGGTATTTCAGCTCTTAAAAATGCATGGTTAGGTTTAAGTTGCTTAATGTGATATTAGACTTTCCTTTACAGCATTTTTTTTTTATTTAATGTAAAATTTCCAAATAAAATTTTATACTTCACTGGCGGTTTGAAATAAATTTTTTTGCTTAGACGTCGCTACAAATTTTTAATCAGCATGTTGCTCTGCTACAAAAAATTTGACATTTGTAAAACAAAAATATTCTTCTACAGCAGGCAGGAAGACTTTACCTTATTTATTATACCATGATAAATGCAAAGTATATTTATACAAGTATATGCAGAAGCACATCTGGCCGGTGTTTTTTTTTATACATATTTTCATTTCCTATTGTCAAAAGTTTTTCATTTTCTTTCTAAACAATTTTCTTTAAGTTCTGCTGAGCAGATATGTAAAGGAATGATTAAAATTTGGTTTAAATTCAAAATGATTTACAAAAGTTTAATTGATTAATTTTACACAATTTGTGAATTGAATTAAAACATGAATGCATTTCTCATAAATTAAAAATTTTCACATGCATTCAGAGCACTAAAAAGATTAATTGAATTAAAGCTTGGGTGAATTCATTCACTGTTTTCACTAGGATTAGGATCACTATTAAAAAACTCTTGAATGTTTTAACAAAAATTTCAAAAGCGTTTCTGATTCGTAGATTCTTTAAAAATGAATCATTCCTTTACCGCTCTGCTACTGAGCTATTTTTGAAAATTGTAAATTTATTTTACACAAACAAAAAGCCTCTTGTTTTTTTTATTTTTTATGTTGTTGCCTAGATGCATATGCTTGTATAAATGGCTCCATGAAAACTGTCCCCAAACTAAAAAATGAAAACGGTACGTACCTAATTTTATTGTGACCTAGCACCCCAATGCAATGCAGAAAATCTTTACTAAACGTCGCCGTGTCGGGAAATACCATGGTGGAGAAAATACCTACACGGAAAAAGTTTAGTAATAAAATTTTAATATATTAAAATATTGGATTATTTTCAAAAAATTGAGTTGCTTACTAAAGATCCTTTGCATAGCCGGCCTACGGCCGGGCAGCCACTTTTTTCTCCATGTTGGCTCACAGCCGCAGTAGCTTACTAAGTTGTTTTTGCATTCTAGGCCCCTCGACGGGGCTCAAGATAACTCTACTCCATAGAATTTCGAGCAACGTCTCCGTTTAATAATAATACTAATTTTGAAAACGCATTATTTGATGTTAAGAG
Organism: Lypha dubia; assembly: GCA_947311025.1. Classification (NCBI taxonomy): domain Eukaryota; kingdom Metazoa; phylum Arthropoda; class Insecta; order Diptera; family Tachinidae; genus Lypha; species Lypha dubia. The sequence goes on along the minus strand of OX371260.1, from coordinate 3,538,045 downwards.
TTTTTTGTGGTATTTATATCATTTACACAATTTTGAAAAATGGCCCCAAAAATAATTATTGTTGTTTTCAATGTAAAAAGTTTGGGTTCATTTTTCATTTTTCAGTTTGGGGCCATTTTTTATTGGCGCCATTTTTCCTATTTGAGGAAAACATTGCAGAAATTGAAAACAACAATAATTATTCTTGGGACCATTTTTCCTATTTTGGGGCCATTTTTCATTTTTGGTTTGGGGCCACTTTTCATTTTTCAGTTTGGGGCAATTTTTCTTTTTTTAGTTTGGGGTCATTTTTCATTGGGGCCATTTTTCATGGAACCTGTATAAATATACTTTGGATAAATGTTTAAAGAAAACATTAAAAGTCTTTCTTCTCTTCTTGAATCATATAAGATATCGATTTCTATGCACCAGTAATTTGTGTGTGTGTACAAATTGTATTATTGGTCAATTGAGTTCCCGCACTTAAATGTGAATAAAATCAAAAGTATTGAATCGATTTTAATGAAATATGCCACGTTTTGTTTGGAACATAATAAACTAGTATCTGATTGGTGATACGTGTGCTTTTGCTATTGATTTGTTATTTTTTCATTATTTTTTTAAAGTAGAATAAAAGAACAATTTTGACAAAACATCAAAATAATATTGATATTAAACTTTGTATTTTTTATTTAACCGAATAAAGTATTGTTTGTTCCAGTTATTGCAAAATAATGTCGTACAACTGGGTATTTTTAAAATAAACCGAGTACAGATTCGAACTCAACAAAACCAATCAATTGCTCAAGTCTATTTCACTTGTGTATCCACAGGAATTTGAATAAATAAATTGAATTTTCAATAACATTAGGATACTGTAATTTCAAATTAAACAAATTTGACTGAACTGAAAAATATGTGGAATAAATGCTTTTAAAATGTTTTTTCCCCTCATGCATTTTTTGTTGCCTCTTAAATGCAGCTCTAAAAATTACTTTTCTCTTACTTCTTTCAACATTCGTGATATTTTTTTTTTTTTTAATTTAATTTTGCCTTCCAATTTTTCTTTGTTAAAATATTTTTGTTGACTATTTTCTCTCTGCATAATTTGGTGTTAATATAGAATAGAATAGACATGTTTGCATTTATAGAATTCAATGGATTTGTTTGCTTAAAATGTTAAATCGAATTTTCCACTCATCCATCCATACTGCATTTGAAACTTGATTTAATTTGTGTCTTTCTTTTTCCTCTTCATTTCATTCGTGCAAAAATAATTTGAATTTCCCAAATACCGAGTTCGGTATGAAGCTGGCGAAAATGCCAACAGCCAATTAACAGTTAATAACTAAAGAAGTTTCAATTGAAAGGAAAATTGGAATTCTAATTCAACAGTTTAAAGTATTTAATTTAATTTCATTTCGGTTTGGTATTTTTCTCTGCCTCTTAAATTGATTGCAAGTCAATCAAATTCTGAATATGAAATATTCAAGTGTTTGAGTTAGTGGAGACGAGTATAGAAAGCGAACGAATGAATTAAGACAGACTAATTTATTTTCAATTAAAATTGAAATACTTGAACTGAAATCATATTATCGTAATTGAAATAAAGGAATTAACTGGACTTTTTCACTATTAATGAAATATTCGATATATGTGCATATGTATGTATGCATGTGAATTTTATTGGTATTGGTTTATTAGTTCCCTGTAGTTTTTTCGTGACAATTTACCCCAAAAGTGGCAGTACTATACAATGTGGACTGGTTATAAAACTATCCACATTGATCCTATACTCTGAAGACTGGATATAAAACTATCCACATTGATCCTATACTCGAAAGGCTGCTTATAAAACTATCCACATTGATCCTATACTCGAAAGGCTGGTTATAAAACTATCCACATTGATCCTATACTCGGAAGACTGGTTCTAAAACAGTGGAAAATTTTACTGTCACTTTGTGCAGGCACTTAGCTGTCTTTTTGTATCGCAGATGGTGGATAGTAAAAAATGTATGTCATAAGCACACATAGCTTAAGTAGTACAATGTACAAGTACCAGTGAGTGTAGCTGAGTGGGTTGAGATGTTGATTAGCAGTCGGAAGGTTGCTAGTTCAATTCTCAATACAGTCAAAATACATTTACAAAAATAGTGCAATGTTACGCATCCTTACTAAGTTACAAGTGGGCTGTAGGAGCATTATTGTACTGCAGTGGGAATAACCAGGATGAAGATGACTAGGATGAAGATATATAAAATAATAAGAATAATAATAAAAAAATAGCTGAAAGCAAAATTTAATTATTATATTAATTAATTATTATTATCTTTTTAATTAATAAATGAATTTGTTATGTTTTTTTTTGACGAAATAATTTTTTTTTAAGTTAAATAAATTAAAAAATGACTTTTATTTCATAAAAAATAGGGAATGATTTGGGGTTTTTAAGGGAGTGGTTTGGCAGGTATAAGGAGACAGTTAAGGGTAAGCCAAGAAGAACCGGCTTATGAACTGTCTTTTTGTGGCCTCTTGGTGACAATTAACCCCATCGTAGGACATCCCCTTGTTAAAGTGGCCAGTCATATTTCTAGCATTCGGACTGGTTGTGTCATAAAGGGGCTAGTATTATAACCAGCTCGGAGACAGCCACTTGAACTACAGGGTTTCATTAGAAGAATGTACAGCAATATTTTTGCCATTTTATGTGGGAACCCCTGTTTTTAAAATTTGTACATATATTTTTGATTGTTGTATTTCAATGAAACAATTTCATTAAAACAATGAAATAATTAAATATAATGAAATATTTTCTTTAGTTTTTCGAAATGTTTACATGGGACTAATGAAATATTTCATATATTTGATGTACTTTTCAGTAAAATAATTTCAATGAAATTTGTTTTATTGATTTAACATCTTCTGCTATTCGCTCATTGTGTTTTTTTTTTTTTTTTGCTGCAAATTGTCGTTGTTTTGTATTTTTTAATGTAACACAAATTATATTTTTATACTTTAAGGCGCCTCTTTACATGTATTTATTTTGATGCTTTCCAACCTGTGCTCTCAAAGTATTTTTTGTTTTTGTTATTTTTAATATCTAATGTTGTGTTCATAGATTACACAATTTTTTGCCGTTTATTGTTCTGGAAGTTGCACTTGTCGTAAAAAAAAAATAAAACCAAATCCAGTCATTCAGTTATTATTCAATTGATTTAATTTTCTTCCATATTTCACATTGTAGGCCAAATAATATAAAAGTAGAAAAAGATTTATGTATGAAATTTTTCAATAATTGAAAAAAAAAAAAAACAAAAACTAACTAACAATTTGAAACTGAAATGTTTTTGCCAACTACGATTACATATGTGTGCAAATACAAGCAGGATACATGTTGCGGCACTTTTCAGACAATAAGCTAAAAATACAATACTAATTTTAACTTTTTCTGCAGTTTTTACTTAAACTAATTTATGAAAAATTTTGCAAAGATAAATCTTGACTAAAGATTAAAAGATCACAGTGCTTAAATTACGTATTTAAATTGATTTCCCACAATAGTTACCATTGACTTTTCTAATAAAAAATTCCGGATAAGAATAATTGAAAGTTTCTCTGGTAAAGAAGATGTTTTGCAGTCCGATCGCAAGTAATTCATTTGTGGTGGGCTCTTCTTCTGATTATGTATATCATTCTTACCAACATTGTGTAGCGGCACAATAAACGAATGCAACACTAAAAAAAAGTAGAAAATAAAATAATTGTTCATTGAATTGATTAAAATTGGCATCAGAGATTTAGCATATGGTAGGACATTTTTTTTTTCAATTAGAAAAAAAACAAAATAAAGCAAAGAATTTCTCCACTACGAAAAACTAAAAAATCGCCAAAAACTAAAAATATGTAAAACAAAAAAACAAAAAAAAAACAAAATGGTCAAGACTAGACTTGTGCCACATATGTAATTTATTTGAGTGTTCGGTCGTTTTAGTTCATATTTCTCTAATGAACTAGGTTGGTCTTCTAGTTCAATCGCTCTTTGTTTTCGATTAAACTATAAATCGTGTCTCACCACCATAAGAAAACAAATATTGCAATCAAATGGGAATATCTAATTTCGTTTATAGACAAGGTGATAGCGGGAACAAAAATTAAACAAAAAAATTAGTGAATCTGTCAAACACATATTTTTAAATCACGAACGTTTATGTACATATTAGTGATGTTACGAATACTCGTATTCGTATTCGACTATTCGACTATTCGCCTGTTTTAAGATATTCGTATTCGTATTCGTATTCGCCAAATTGAAGCGAATATTTTTCGAATAATTTTCCCATACATTTTCCAAAAAAAATCAGACAAAAGTTTAAAAAAAGTACATAAAATGTAAAAAAATATATTAATTTTTATTAAAAAAAACCTATTGTATTTCACGCAAAGTAATAACCTTCTTAAAAAACAAACAAAAATATATATAAATTATAATTTAAGTTGTCTCAAATGTATTAATAAAATTAAAAATGCTTTCGCAGCAGTGAATTGAACAAAGTACATCATCTATCGGCAATAAATTGGAATATACTCGTATAACTTAAATGCATGATATTTAAAGAAACTCGGTGAGATGTTTTGATTCTGTTTATATGTAAATTTATAAGGGTGGGAAGCTACAGGAATCAAACTAAAACTTTTTATATATGAAATTCCACTGACACAGGTGGATGCGCCTTCTGCAAAAATATGTTCGCTAAACAGCACTGAATTATTAATTAAAAACCCAAACAGAGTAAGAAAAACGAAATCTGAAAGTATGTAAGTAAAATAATTAAAAAATGTTCTGTAGAGGTTTTCAAATTCGGCATCTTAATGCAATAATAATGTTAAATCACTAAATTTTTTTTTTCATTTATAGTTACTAACGCAAAGGCAGGGATTTTTTTCAATTAAATTTGAAATATAAACCTCAAAAGAAATATTCGTATTCGTATTCGGAGAATACTGTTTTAAATATTCGTATTCGTATTCATATTCGCGAATACTAAAAATTGATATTCGTAACATCACTAGTACATATATGAACAAAAAGTACTTTTCACAAATTGATTTATGTCAAATATGTGAATAAAAATATCACCTGGCTTAGTTCATGAATTTTCTTAAACATATAACTTTATAGTATTGGCACCACTGCCAAAAAAAAAAAAAAACAACTGGGAAAAATACAAACACATGCTAATTCAATTTCTTTTCTTTTCATAAAAATAAATAAATACATTTCGCAAAGGGAAATGTATATGTCATTTTGTTTCATAGTTTAATTGAACTATTAGCCGGGAAAACTTTAAGTAGTTTCTTTAGTTAAATTTATTGAATCGTTTAATTGAACTAGGTCGTTCGTGAACTACCCAAGTCTAGTCAAGACTAAACATTTTTTTTGCTAATTGAAAGAATATTGGAAAATTCTATATGCAAAAATTCGATAAACTTGAACAAGTCACCAAACCAAAAAAGAAAAGTGGTCGCGAAACTAATTGAAAATGCCAACGTCAAAAATAAAAGTGTGTTAAAAAATAATTCAATGTTCCTTTCCCTCATTTATTCGTGTTTCGTATCTATTCGATTTGTTTGCAATCAAAAAATATTTTAAAAAGAAATTTTTAATACTTAAAATATCTTAATTGTTTGTCTTTTTTCATTCTTTTATGTAAAATTTGTCATTAAAATGGTGTAAATTTCCTATTAATCATACTCACATGTTGCGCAATATTTATATAACCACAATCATATTTTGCAATTTCAATTAGAATTTTTTTTTATACAGATCAGGTGTGTGCTTCAATTTAATATCAACACTGTTGTGAATTTATATCGTATTGAAAGGATTTAAAAGTTCGATTGAGGTTCAAACACATCAGTGTTGCCAAGAAATTGCTAAGAATTGATACAAAAATTCAAAGAAAGTAATCATGTGTGATAAACTGATTGTGCGACTCAAATTAGCTGGACCAAGAGAAGCTGAGAACTAAGAAATGGTTTTGGTTACTAAATAAAACATACTACATAAGCAACACTGTTATACAATTGCTATGGATAATATAACAGTAAACAATCGGACATGCACAAACAAGTCTTAAACAAGTAAATAAATTGCAGATTATTTTGGGAATCAAAAATAATAAATATAAAAAAAACGCAATAAGATCTATGTAAATGAAAATTTATTGAAAAAAAAAAATTAAATATATTTATTTACATCTCCTGCGCTGTTGAAAAGGAACATTAGCATTTTATTGAAAGCTTGTGCCGGAAAATACTATTATACCCTTATTTTTTTATAACAGATGCAGCATGTGGGAAATTAATCAGGTGGATTTTGTAGTCGGTGTTATCAATTGCGAATGTGTTTGTGTGAATATTTATTTAATATTAATATCATGAAAACGATTGTAAATTGTTAAAAAATAAACAGAATGATGGCTTATTTTTAATGAATGCGTTAATTTATGGTAACTCGTTAAACAAAAATAAATGTGTTGGGACTTTAATTAAATTGCGTATGTTGGAGTAGGTTGACATAAGTCTATTTTAAACATTTGTTGTTTTGAACTAATTTAAGCAGAGCAGTGTGTTAAAACCTTTAGAACTGTTGGCTCAAGTCAACTATTTTTAAGTTTGAAAAAGATTTTTTTTTGCAGTGTATTGCACGACTATAACATATTTTTAACAAAAGTAAGCAAAGTTTAATATGTGTGCGGGAATAAACTGTTTTCTAGGCTGTTTGTTGGGGGATTTTTGCATAATTTTTAGTAAAAAAAAAACATTTATGATACTTTAAGATAAAGGAGAATAATTAAGGATTTGATTTTAAAATTATTATTTTAATTTTCATTGCAAGAATTTCATTTCTTAAGAAGTTCCATAACTCCAGTAAACTCTAAATTAGGTTCAGCTTCTCTAAACAATTTTCGACTACTGGCAGAAACGTTAAAAACAAAGTAAAATTGTCATCCATAACTCCAAATCTTCAATAATCATAAAAATCACAGCCTTATTTTTATTTTCAAATAAACTTCATGATACTTATAAGTGTAATTCGTGGCATGTTTCTTCTATGTACACAATGGATAATTTCCTACAAGTTTTCCATGTACAGACCATCTCCAACGTAGCCTGAAATTTTGGTGGAAAACGGTCGACCAGTTTCCGCAGTTAGTGGTGACATCAAAGTGTACCCTTCTTTTTATATATATAGATAACTGACTAAATTCTTATTATCCTTCAAATGCAACTCACGCAGTTTTGTTTTGCCAAAAACAGATGGCTTTGGGTATAAAAAAATCAAACATAAAGTAAAAATGTCATTAGAATTTTAAGATTTATATGACTTGTGTAAATTTTACACACGTCACACGTATTTACCCTCTGACCTGTTTTTTTATTAAATGTATGAAATAAAGAATGTTTTACATTAGATAAATGAGTCACTAGAGATTGTATGAATTTGAATATACCCACTCACTTTTGTTCAATTCACCGCTGTTAAAATTTACGACTACAACATTTTATCAAATAAAACTTTGAAAATTTGCTGCCTAAATCTTTAATTTTTCGGAAAAAATTGAGAAAAACTTTAAGTTCTCAATTAATAATTATTTGAACTTTTGTAAATATTTTTACATGTATTTGGATTCCCACAAGTTTTATTCACAATTTTTATTTGGAAATTTGAATATGAAAATGTTTATGATTTTAAAGCGTAACGGAAAGTTGTTGGTATATAAGATCAGGTTGTTTATCGAAATGCATGTTTTTTTTTTTGCAAAAAAGAATATAAAATTTGAATTTCTGGAAATATTTGAAATATTGTACTCTTTATAATAAGCTTTTCCTTTTCAAAATAAGACATTTTTAGTTTTAAAAATGTACTTTTTCCAATAATACTTTGAAATATTCGTATAGTACCCGTTGAACCAAATTTTCTTATAAAAATTCTCTCTATTACGTACTTTTCCACAAAGTATCTTTTGAATAAAAGTTTGAGTTACATACATATGTACATATCTTTGTCCTTGTCTTTTTCTAAATGAAGATTTTAAAAACAAAATATTTTTCCAAAAAAGTAGTGTTACGAAATAATTTTTCAAAAATACTTTTCCAAAAATTAATTTTCCAATAAATTTATATGTCAATAAATAGCCAGGTCAACATCATACCTTTTCCCAAAAGTATTTCCTTAAAAATGCATATTTTTAAAAAAGAATGAACGTTCTTCAAAACGTATAATTTTTTGGAGTTTTTAAGTTTTTCTAAAGATTTATTTTTAAAAATATTTTTTTTACCGCTTTCAAAAGCATCTTTTCGAAAAAATACAATTTATCAAAGAGTATATATTCGAGAAGAGTACATTTTGAAAATATGTACCATCTTTAACAAAAACTAAGTTCTCCAGAAAGTACCCTTTCCATACAGTTGCAGAAAAAAAATATGTTGCTAAAATACACTTGAAAAAAGAAATACTTTCAACAGTACTTTTTTAAAAAAGCACCATTTCAAAACATTATCTGTCCTATTAAGTATATTTCCCCATAAATGTGCCATACTAAATCATTTCGATTTTAAAAAGTGCATTCATAAGCAGTGGTAAGTTTCGTTAACAGATCCCCTAAAAATGAACCACAAAAATGTACCACTCCTAAACATAATTTTAATCAATAAAATTAATTTCCAAAATTTTTGAGATTTGGCTCGATAATTTTGTATATCCCGGTTCGGGAAAATCTTTTCGCCCCTTCCATTAAAAAGTCGATTCAATGCAAAAATGTCAGTAGCATTCATAATTTTATTATTTGTTAATTTAAAAGGAAATTGTGTTGCATGGTGCAGTCAAACGTTTTCTAAGACACCCGCTTACGGAAAAACTACGAATTAGATATTTTTAATATTTTGTTCTTGTTTCCGTCAATGTTCGAGTATCTGAGAATATAAAATTGGGATAAAAATATAAAAATTTCATATAATGGGCACTTAAAGATTTATTATGTAATTAGTTTTTCAAGTTTTTCTTTTATACAAAAATTTTATAAAAATTTCTACATTTTACTTTAATAGTTTCCGTAATGTACAATGAGAATGACATAAATATGGATATTACAATTTGAGCAGACTTTTATCTATCAGATTTATATTTCGAGTTTACACATGTTGTAGAATTTGCAAGGATGTCACTCGTCCAAAAAAAAAGAAGAAGAAGAGGATAATAAAATAAAAAAGGAAAACAGGAAATTATAAAAAAAATTTTATACCAAACGATTCTCACATACGAGTGCAAATTCTGAATGAAATTTCCATTTTGTGAATCCTTGATGGCGTGCGTGTGTGTGTGTGTGCATTATTTTCCATTTCCCAAAAACTTATTTGGTTTTATTTAGTGTATCAAGCATGTTTTTTTTTAATTGTATGACAAATGCACACCACCGCCATCGTCAGATTCATTTAAATTCTGCAAAATTGTTTAACAAGTTTGTTGGTCTATTTGCATGCAAATGAATGTTGGAGCACACAAAGATATAACGATTTTCATTAAACTTTTATTAAAACAATTTATAAATAAATGAATAAATAACAAAACGAACTGAAAAAAAAACAAACTAAATATTTAATCAAATACAAAGACCACGAGTGTCCCCAAACATTCATTTTTTAAATAAAAAATTGACCGCAAACTAACAAACAGCAGCAAGCGCAAAAAAACCAGAAAAACTCCTTTCAAAAGGATTTTTGTATTGCCAATTAAACTTTAATTAAAATAAGGATAGAGCAAATAATGATTTATAGTTAAGTCTCGATAGCCGTGGCACGCTATTTCAAAAATCATTTTATTTGTTTCTTTTAAATTGGGTGAAAACGGTGCTTCTCTGTATTAGCATAAACTGAAAAAAAATTTTGAATAATTTTAATGAATGATATTCATAATTTCATGAAAAAATACATTGATTTAATGTACGCATACCTGTTTTCAATGAAAATACTTAATATCTTAATACTTAATTCGATGAAATAATGAACTTTTTCTTTAAATATTTGATTCAGTGTACAAAAAGTGTCTTGAAAAATTATTTATGAATTTCTTTACTACCCAAATACATTGACATGGTTATGGGGTGTATTTACATACTATATAACGTAATGTTAGGACTTTCTCCTTTATAAATGATTTTCAAAAAAAAAATTTCCACAATAAATTTTTAACTGAACCATGTATTTTGAAAAGATCCCATAATAACATTTTATATGTAAATCGTGTTTTAATATAAAAATTTTGTATACTCATACACATCATGCAGAAACTCGCAAATCGAGGCTTGTCTGTAATGTAAAATAGAGTTTTTTACATTTTTTTTTAGACTCTGCAGGATTTTTTCGTCACTTTATTAAATTACTCGCCTGTCAGCAATTAATCAAGGAATGATCTTAACGTGGCAATTATATCATGTTTGTAACAGTTGTTGTCGTAACGCTGTTAAGGATTAAAAAATTCAACAACTTTCTAATAAAATCAACGTCCTTGAGAACAGAAAAATGTTGAGGAAGAAATATAATTAAATTTAAATAGGAATTTACCAAACAGAGATTCTAGAAAAGATGCGCAAATCAACTCCGTGTCTTCTTATATTAGTATATTTTTTGAATGCACCTGCTTACGAAAACGTTGCGTTCGCTGATTTTAGTTCATAGTTACATTTTTTAACTGCTGGTAATTTATTTTACAATGTTTGAACATAATATGGTTATTTAGAACGATGATATTTTTTATTAGCCATTGAAATGAATATAAACATACGATTGCTGCATTAGACAAATATATTTTGTATTTAGACGGGATTTATTTGCACAATAGAACAATTAAACTTCAGTAATTTTATGATGGTCTTAAATTATAAAATACACGGATTGAAGATTTTTCCTTGCTAATACTTTTGCAGCTAAAATACTATTGCCCAATTCACAAGACTTACTTGTATCGCTTATTGTTGTATATGAAAACACAATTTCAAACAAAATTTCTCAAAACAAAAACAATTTTAAAACAAAATATTTTTCTTGACAGAATTTTTGTTTGAAATTGTGTTTTCATATACAACAATAAGCGATTCAAGTAGGCTTGTTTGTTGGGCATATATGTACACTTTGGGAATCACTGCTAGTTAGTCCTAATAATTTCAATATGTATTTAATTCGAATAATAATTTTGATTGACTTAATTTTCACAGTCAGTCTTCACCTGTATCCAATTAAATGGAATAAGATAAATAATTTTGATAAAATAAAATACGAGTAACATGAAACTAAGAGTCTTATAAGTTGTGTTGATGCTGCTGTTTGAAAAGAACATTGTTTTTTATTCTTTTGTATACAATGTTCATAAATATTTATCTTTAAACTAGAAATACAATCATCGAATATGATTATTTAGGTTACAAGTTTATCTAAGACTCATGTATTGACAAAAGTTCACAACTAGGTTTATATATTCTGGGATTAATAAAATTGTTCATAGTACAAGTTTTCATGAGTATCTAAGTATGTGTGTTATGTATGTGTGGTATGAAACATCTACTTTAATGCCAAAGCTCTAAAGGATGCTATGGATCACGTTTCTTTAGATTAAAAAATAATAAATAAAGTCTTTTGCTACACCTGATGTTATTAAGATACTATATTCGTCATGTTTATTTATATTTAAGTTTTCCCACAACACTAGTATGTAGCTATGTACATACATATGTACATTAGGGGTATAACCAATTTTTTGGCGTAGTAACATGAGGTCAACTACGTCCTAGTAACAACGAAAATTATAATCTTTTGTAATTTTTCTCAAAAAAGTTCACGCACCAATTGGTTTTCTAAACTAAATGCAATATTGAATATTCGTAATTTTATACGGTATCTTTTATAAATAACTAAAACATATTATTAATTTTTCTTACCCAAAAAGAAAATTAAAAATTTTCAAAACTTCATCGCGGTTGGTGTGTGAACTTTTTTGACCTTAGCGAAAAAATAAATATACGTTCCCTTAGAGTTTTTTATGCTCTATCGGACTATTTTGTGCTATGCATAATTTGATATTTTAAAAAATTCTTAAAAAGTTATCTCCCTAATGTACATATATACATACATACATATGTATTTATTGAATATATGTATGTTTGGCAGTGAAATACTAACCATTATTATGGCATTGTAAAATTGGAAACAAATAAAAAAGTATACTTTAGCTTATGTCGCCAATGGGAATATATAACAAAATATCTCGGAAGCAATAAATGCGAAGCGCATTTAAAATATAAATTATAAACATCATGTGTGACAGTTTTCCCCCTCTCTTCCGAATACGAACACAAGAGTACAAGACCGTGTGAGTAAATTGTCAGTTAAGGTAGAAATTATTTGTGACTTGCTTTATTTTTATTTTTAAATTTCAACCAAACCAAAAAAGTTACAAGTGAACATGTATCTACCCATTCAACGAAAACATTAATTTACATTTGACGAGTGTAATATACAGCGAGTACATTATACGAGCTTAACACTACCTAAATTTATTATTTTTTTTATTTTTATTTGTATTTTTCATCTAATGTTGACAATGTCTTAGTTAAAATTTATCTTTCATATCGGATACAAAATCAGCCAGGTATCATTCCAAAAAATTCAAATTCTATTTTTAATAAGGAAGAAAGGAAACATCAGGGCGAACGCGATGTTCATTTTTTTTTTCTTAAATGACTTGTATGACACACAAACCTTGGATACTTAAAATCACTTGTTTTGTCTGCATTTCAATTTCCTTAAGTAATCAGGTTGTGGTGAGCAAATAACGAGTTAAAAATGTAATTTCTAAATCTCTGAAATATGAATTTAATTAACATTAATTGCTAACAAAAGCCATTTTAAGCACATGATACTATTAACTGCAACAACGGCAACAACAAAAATATAAATAATTATAGTGTTACAGAAAGAAAAGTTTCCACCTTTGATTGCCATTATCATACAAAAGAAAAAGCATCTAAAGTACCTAAAACACTAAAAAAAAAAAAAAAAACTAAATGCATAAACTTTTGCCCACATTTTAATTATAGGGATACGAGGGTAGTCGAATTGTAAAAAAATATTAAGTGTGATACGAATTGTGTTCAACGTTTCTCAAAATATTCTTTAGTAAACTACTTGACGTGTCCATTTCACTTAAAACTCCTACAAAACATTGCCGCTGGGCGGATCGCTTTGGCTGACAGAAATTCTTTATCTCTCTGAGAACAAGAAAAAGTCAGTTGTATGAATCGATTTTAAAAACTAAGATTGACAATTTTTCCCAAACAACTGTCGTCGTCAAAAATTTTAAGTTTCTTAAGTCAAGAAACCGTAATTGTTGGTATCCGGTGTGAATATTAACCCTCGCACGTGTGTTTTAAGAACTAAAAGGAACATAAACAAAACTTAAGTTGCATAAATATCTACAGGGTGACTCATAATCAAGTTTTTCTTTTAATTGTTGGATAAATTTTTTTTGTATTTCCTTTCTCTTTCAAGAATTAACTTTGAACTGATTTCAAGGCCGGTACTCTTTGTTTAATTGTTTTTATCACTTATGAAGGTGGACACTAATTGGAAAAGAAGAAATTTTAGGGTTTGACCTTGAAGTCTCACACACCTTCTTTTAAGAATATGTACTTCACAGTGGCCCAGTGTGGTCGATTAGAAAATCAATTTAAAATGTATCATGTAATTAACCACAGAGTAGAACACAAGCATTAACAAAATCCATTTGTTAACAGCTGTTTTAACTAAAATTTCCTAGATGAAAGATAGCATGTTACAAGGCGAATCACATGACTGGTTTCCAATCACTCGCAACTACGTCTACTTCTGCAACTTTACAAGACCAAGCCACTTTTAGTTTATTACATAGCAGTGCCAATAAGGAGTAAATTGATATAGATAACTAAAATAATGAAGATTCATACTTCAGGTGCTGGTCGTGACAAATATTGCCTTAAATAAATTTGTATTCACAGAGAGAGAGAGAGAGAGAGAGAGAAAAGAAAGACGATATTTTGTTAACATTTTGTTTAGGAGACCAGTACGTTGAAAACAATGTCTGCAAAATATACAATTTATGCATTACACACATTCGATTTAAATTTCGCAGTTTAAATAAAAAAAAAACGCCAACCACAAAAGAAAAATATACATAAATTCTAATTGACGACAGCTGAAAAGGTAATCTGTGTTCTTGTCAAAATAACCGAATGTCTAGCTATTTCGCTAACAACCAGTCATTACCACTAAGTACCAGACTAACTACTAGCAATGCACTCCACTGACGATTTTAACGTAGTCAATTGACACGATCAGACCGATGAGATCACTGGTCAGCAAAATCCAAAATGTACCACTCTACTACTATACGCTACTCAAAATGTACCAGTTAGATCACTAATGATATTTCCTTAATGAAAATACTACAGAAATTTAAATTTTTTAGATTTTTGTTTATTTATCAAATTTCTTTTTCAATATTTATACAATTTTCAATTAATTGCTCTTTTTCTTTTTTTATGCAATGTTTTAGTTGACTTCTGCTCATTTTACCTTAAAAAAAACTCTTTTTTACTAAAAATTTAACATTCACTGACCACGAACTTGTAATTTGTACGCCAACACAAAATTATTTTTTATTTTTTTGTTGATTTTCTTTGGAATAAGGAAGGGCACAGTTTTTTTCCAATTGTAACTGACGCCAACACGAAATCATAACATTTACATTGAAGGCATTAACATGCATGTACTGAGTGCGTGTACATTTACATGAGTGAGAGAGTCAAAAAGGCGAACTCTTGCATTACTTGTGGCCACTGTAGTAGTAAGTCGAATTTTCGTTAGCGAAATACCTAACGATTTCCAGTCAAATTCTACTTTAAAACTGCAGGGTTTGTATTAAACATTTCTACTTTGGCGTATACGTTATAAAAACTCGCAAATTTCTATGTAAAGTATACGTACAGATGAATGAACTGATAGCTGTTAATTTTGAAAATTTTAAAAGTTTTAATACGGTACGGGACGTTACTTTCATAATCTACTACTATTTTTACAAGTCGTTGGAGAAGTAACTTTTAAACAGTTTCCAATACTTTCCCGCAGAATCTTAATAGTAAAAATAAGATTCTATCTAATAATTTTGTTTTTAAAAAATTTTTGTTAATTGCTAGATAATCTATACGCTAGATTTCGTTGGGTGCTAATGATTATTCATTTGTTGATTTTTAGCCAAAGGTTGAGTAATTGTACAAAGATTATGGGAAAAGAAAAACAGATTCATATAGAACAAAATTGTCTGTTATGTTTGAAAAAAATTTTTATGATGTTGAAAAGGTGGCATCAGCACCCAACGAAATGCAGAATATAGATTAGCTAAGAGAATATCTGGAACAAATTGGTATAATTTATAAAGTTATTTTATTGTTATTTTTGTTAAATTTTTCAGCCAGCCTGTCAATCAATTCAACCTTGCCCCCTCCCATGTTAGAAAGAACAAATTGTCTCATTAACCTACATAAGATCCCATTGCTGTCTTTAACTTAACATCAGGGTTAACGAACAGTAAAACAGTTTAATAGTTGTAAGACAGCGGCATCGGCATAAAAATGGCAGAGGGGAAAAAGTTAACATTTGAAGTACGTGTCTTACATACTTTCTTCTTCTTTGTTATATGAGTTTTCATGTAATTTTTCCGTCATTCTCAGTCCGTCTTCTTTGCTACATTAACTATTACGTGTTGAAAACTTTATTTCCAGCATGAGTTCATTCGATTTGTTTGTGTTTTATTGTGTACGTGTAGATGTTTTTCTTTCATTATTATTGTTGTCCTTTTGCCTTTTGTTTTGAATTAAGGAATTTTCGGTGCTGTTTGGCTTTTCTAACTTTTCATAATTGTTTATTATTGTTGCAGGAAAACAAGTCTTAAACAT
This sequence comes from Lypha dubia, assembly GCA_947311025.1. Lineage (NCBI taxonomy): Eukaryota > Metazoa > Arthropoda > Insecta > Diptera > Tachinidae > Lypha > Lypha dubia. The sequence continues at coordinate 3,522,020 of OX371260.1, read as the reverse complement.
ATATACATACATACAGATGTATTTATTGTACCTACGCATGTGTATGAATATGTTTTTTTTTTTGAATAACAGTTTATGTCTAAAATTATGTTTTTTACGACTGCCAATTTTTTATATGCTGCTGTGGTTTTGCTATAACTATTTTGGTTTTATTTTACCAAGATTTTCTCCTATTCTGAATTTGAACTCTTATTGAAAAATACTCACGCCAGTAGGAGTAAAAAAAACCTAAGCCGGGAATGCAGAAAGCACCAAAGAAAATATAATCATTTGACATTGGCAGATAGCAGGTTCTTTAAGATAATTTTTGGGCTCAATATTATTGATTTTAGAGATAATTTTATTTTGGGCAATATTTCGTAAATTATACAGGCTTAGAGTTGTCTGATTTATCTACAATTTTGACTTTATCATCTTTAGACTGCGAGTCAGAATAAAATTCCAAGTTAAATTTGTAATACCAATTTGCCAAGTTAACACTGGTCGCATTGAAGACCTTCCAAGTTCTTCTATCTTTCAAATGTTATTTCTAAAAGAAATGCTGCTAATTAATCGTGAAATCACGCGTGAATTAGAAAATAAATAGAATTCAAGACACGTGTACACTAGACCGTATCACAAAAAAAAAGTTCGCCGTACGCACCCTAATATGAAGTATTTTTGCATGATGATTGGAAAAAAATTTTTTTTTTTTTTTTTTGCCGAACGTAGGGGTCTCCATTTTACAATTTTCATTATAACTCCGGCATTTACTGTCGGATCTTAAAGTTTGATACGTCGATGTTTTTATCTCGAGGAGATCAATGTTTTGTGTAAAGAAGAATTTACGCCAAGTAACCCGTTCTAGTATTAACTCACTATATCTCAGTTCCTACCACCCTAATGTGCCACCCTAATGCCAAAAAATTAAAGCTCGCAAAAAAGCATTAAACTTTTGCAAAGAAAGTTTTTCTCTAATTCCAGCAGAACTATTTATGTTTAATTGTTTTAGTTTTTTTTGTTGCCGAACGTAGGGTCTTTTTTGAAGCGTTGAAATAGTTCAAAACAAAAACATTACATTTTTCTTCTAAGAACATTGTTTTGTATAAAGGTTAATTTCTTCAATCAAATTTACACGTTTTTTGTTATTGTTTCAAAATAAAATAATAACAGTAAACAAAAACAAACTTATCTTCAACTCGAATAATCTTGCTCGCATCATAGAATTTAAGGTTTTTAACGTTTTCGTAAAGTTTTTCTTATTATATTTTTTCTTATAATATTTTTCTTATTATATTTCTTATTATATTTTTTTCTTATTATATCTCGATTATAATTAATTGTGTTATATTTATTTTAATTACAGAACAATAACAAAATGTCTTTTACTATAAGTGAACTAAATAATACTAAATTACCGACGAAGTGCGATGTTATCAATTTCTTCTTGTTTCTTCGCCATAATACTGATCGAAATCGAAAGTTGGAAGCTTTTAAACAAGAAGTGTTGAGAAGTATTAGCATTTTGTGGAAGCGCGCAGGCATTGAAATTTTATCGGTAACAACTATTTGTAAACATTTGGATAGGCTTTTGAGTGATTACTACAAAATAGTTAAATACCAATTGCAATATAATGTAAGTGACTGGAATAAATTGTTCGTGATTTCACGTTGTAAGTGCGGCATTGAAAGGAATATTATATGCAATTGCAGCACCTCTGATAAAATGTCAGATGCTGCGAAATATTTCTTCATCGATCAGTGTGGTTTACGATTGATGTCTTTAAATGATGTTGCTTATGCGAAGTCGGTAATAAGTGTCGGTAATAATTGTTAATAAATAAAATATAAAGAAATAAAATATGTATTCATATGTTTTTTATAGGTTTTACTCTTTAAGTACGAGAAAAAGATCCTTGAGATCAATGACTTTTGATGCAGAAAATTGGTATCGTTGTAAAAAAAAATTGATATATCATACTTTAAGATCCGACTGTAAATACATAAGAAATAACTAAAAACTCAAAAACCACCCTACGTTCGGCAACAAAAAAAACTAAAACAATTAAACATAAATAGTTCTGCTGGAATTAGAGAAAAACTTTCTTTGCAAAAGTTTAATGCTTTTTTGCGAGCTTTAATTTTTTGGCATTAGGGTGGCACATTAGGGTGGTAGGAACTGAGATATAGTGAGTTAATACTAGAACGGGTTACTTGGCGTAAATTCTTCTTTACACAAAACATTGATCTCCTCGAGATAAAAACATCGACGTATCAAACTTTAAGATCCGACAGTAAATGCCGGAGTTATAATGAAAATTGTAAAATGGAGACCCCTACGTTCGGCAAAAAAAAAAAAAAAAAAATTTTTTTCCAATCATCTTGCAAAAATACTTCATATTAGGGTGCGTACGGCGAACTTTTTTTTTCGCCCCATATAGCGTGATACGGTCTAGTGTACACACATACATATGTATCTAAAGTTGTGAATATATGTAAGTGTGTGTTTGTTTGTGTGTGTGGCTCTGTGAGAATTTATAGACTCTAAGTCTTTGGCATTAGAATATATTGTTTGTTTTCTCAAAATAGATAATTACCAAATAATATGTACATGATTCAACAACTTGAGGTATAAAATTTGTATATTCCTGTCACAAACAACGAGATAAAATTAAATAACAAAACATACTTTTGATTTTCGATTTTTTTTCTTTTGCTCTTTTTCTTTGCAATAAATCTTGAAAATCATTAGAAACAAGAAAACTAATTTTCCCCTTCTGCCAGGCAAAATGGAGCATATCCGGTTTACAATATTTATTCGGCCGAAATTGATCAGATTCAATTCCTTATTTTCAATTTTATTTAATAAATTATTTAATACAATGTCATATTAATGTTGCAACGTCAAAAATTATTAACAGTTTTCTAAATTGTTGAATAATTTTTATGATAAAACTATTTTTATGGCGTGAATAAAATTATAATCACACTTAGCATTGATTCTTTTACGCAATTTAAAATATAAATTATAATTTTTTCACATTTCCCGTATAATTTGTTTTTGCTGATGTACGTATGTATGTATGTATATATGTTTGTATTTTATGTATTTACTCAAACAGTTGTTTGTTTTTTCCTGTTAATTTCATTAAATCCTGTGCCATTTGATTTCACGAGCCACATTTTTTTTGTCGTTGACGTTGTTGTTGTAATGTAATTAATGAGATACTTTTGTACATTGTAGATGCCTTCATCAATGAATGTCCTTTTAATGGTGAATTGTCCAGTTAGTGGCTTAAAATGCGATGAATAAATATTTTTTACTATTACTATTGCTGTTGTTGTTGTACTGTTTTACTAATTTGTATCTGCTATCATTTTTGTTATTTTTGTTGTTGTTGTTGCTGTTTTCGTTGAGCTTAACTAATTGACAATTGAATTAAATGACATGCGTATTAATTTTCGCTTAATTGTTACGTTTGTTTGATCGAGATTTATGACATTTTAATACAAATTTTTTTCTGCGGTTGTTGTCAGATAAAATATAATTGAAAACTGCTGATTGGTGGCTGTATAGATAATCAGAATTCATAACGGTATTTAGTGACACTGGCAGAGGCGTTTGCAGAGTTTTAAAAAAGGAAAACTATTTTTGAAATAAAAAATTTTGTAAATTCCATGTTGCTCGTGTATATTTTAAGGAGCAATCTCAGAGTCATAAGTTGGGGAGTGTTTTTCCATATCATTTTGTAATTGTTTATCTTGTTATACGAGTATAAATAAGGCAGTGGCAGACGGAAGAAAAGATTAGCAAAATTTTGATACACGAAATTCTTAAAAAAGTGCTAACAGTGACAAGTACAAAGTCAACATAAACATCACGATCTTGATGCGACATTCACGAGATGACTAACTGTCAGCAATGACAGGGTCTCATTTTATCGTCCTCAAATTCTGTTGACTGTGCATGTAAATATCTGCGATATTCTGCTGGCTTATAGATTTTTTTTCTAGCTTTATCACATCAAAGAATATAATTTTTTCAAGATATTTTTTCTTATATTTGTAAATTAAAAACTTAAATATTTTTTAATTACACTCTCATGTTTGGCTTACTAATAATAATGTAGCATATTATCGAAGTCACCGAAGTCATAGTATAGATGACACTTAAAGTATGACAAAATTCTACTATTTCACTTTTTATTTGGATGACATTTCTTGTAACACTGACGTCGCAACTTTGAAGACAGGCTGTCATTATTCAATGTACAAATTTTCCCTCAAGTGTATCTTTATGGCATTTGATGCAAAATCTATTGTTTTAGAAGTGAATTGAAACTAGTTTAAATTAAGAGTTGATTCTACTTTTAATTGAGAAAAATATTTACAGAGTTAATAATTGAATGGGAAAAATTTGAGTACAAACTTTTTTGTCCAGTCGAAAATTTCCATCTCTTTAACACCTTCTTTGTTAATATTTGTAAAAAGGTCATTGATATAAATATCAAAATTCTCTTTCAATTACATACATATATAAATTTTGTCCTTTAACCATTTTTATTTTGAGATTTTTCTCCAGCCTTGTATGGTTTATTTGTCATTCTATTGTTCATTTGATGGTCTTTTACCCTTTAAGAGACTTAACCAACATGAAATGTTAGAACAAAGTATTTAAACAATTTTAGAAACAATTCTTGGAAAAGCTTTAATAAAAATTAAGCTGTATATTCTTGGTGCTAGAAAATTTAAGTAGGACATCGTTTTTTAAAGCCATCTTTCAAAGGACAACAATTTAATAAAATTTAACTAAACTTTTTGCAATCTTTTAGTTTGATTTCTTATGAAATTTTTTATATAAACTTTAAATCAAAAAAAATCACTTTATTTCAAAACAACCGAAAACTTAAGTCTACTTCTGTTTGATTACTGTAACCGATGAACTATTTATAGAATGCCTTGTTTAGCATACAATAGTCCATAATCCACTTTTTTAAGTTGATAAGGGAATTGCTTACTAACGCTATTTTTTATACTGATGGTCAATTGTTGAAATATGAAGCCAATAATAAATAAGTACGTAACCCAAACAAAGCAAAATAAAAGGACTAAAATCTCTTTTTTTAACACACTCAGTGTGAATAATATTTGAAAAGTCATAAAATAGTTACGACATAAACAGATACAAAAGACTTTTTCATTTCATTGGGTCGGCCGGTGGTGGTCTGCGTAACAGATTTCTATTGCAAATTTTAAATGGACTTTTTATTTATGAATTTTTCTTTTACTTTTTGTTGATTTTTATTAACTTATTTTGTATATCAAAATGTATGTATGTCGGCCAGCCATTGCGTCATACTAAATATTTTAGGAATTTTTATATAATATTTTCTTTTTTATTTGAGCAGATAGTTAAAATATTTTTTATTGTTAAAATTTATGATTTTAATCATTAAATTAAAAAACGTAATTAAATTTTTAAACCATTTGAATATAAGAAAGAGAGTAAAATATTAAATTTATAAAAATAAACATTATAGCAGTATTTACTTATTTTAATTACAAAAAGTTAAAGGAGCTTAAGTTCTGCAAGGACTAATAAATCAGTAAAAGTTAGTCCGTTTAAAGCAGCAATTCTATAAATCAGTATATAAATATATAAAAGTTGTTTCACTGCATAAAACTGTTTTGATTGAATTTGCACGAGAGGTGTCCTGTAAATCTCAAGGCAGTTGCCGTGTAAGTTTCATATAAACCAAACTCAATTCAAACTCAATTATAAAAGCAGTAGCGTGTACCGCAAAATTTTAAAAAAAAAAACATATATTTAAAAACATGTACCTTATTATTAGTTAAATGGTCGATGCGCCAAAGCGATAAAGCGATCTGATGATGCATTGCAAAGAGTTTTAAAGAATTAGTTTGATTCACAAAAATACTCCTCATAATGGTTTGGATAAAACTACCAAAATTACATTCTAATTAAAATCTAAGCTTCACACGATTTCCTATGACACGTCTCACTATAACGATGTGTTTTACGGTGTTTTATTTATGGATCAACTCTTAACCTGAATAAAAAAGTGTCTTAAAAAATAAATATTTTCATTAAATAAATTCATTAATACCAGTATTTTTATCTGCATATAGTTTTACATTGAGATATGAAAATTTTATGTAAAAACAAAGCAATATATCATGTAAAATCTTTAGGAAACTGGGTCCATGACTGATAAGTGTATTATTTTCTATGTAGAATTATTTTTTATTCCCTATAAAACAGATATGCAAGTGTGGAAGTGTAAATTGAATTGAGTGAATAAAGTTTAATAAACTTTTTTTTTTGTTTTTGTTGGCTAAAATAAAAACAGTTTAACGTAAAATCCTTAGCTCAACCTGTTCAACAAAATACATATGTATGTGTATTTAATTTAGTTATGGATGGGCTGATGTGAAGAGTCTCTGAGTAAAATGTTCTCGTTAGGCAAAACACAATCACACACTTGATTCTTTTAAACAAATATTTAAATAAAGTCGACTAGGGAGGCCCCTCTTCCAGGAAAGTAATACAAAAATAACAAAATTAAAAAAAAATATATCAAAAAAGTTCTGCTAGTTGTAGACTCATACTCAGTTTATTTACAGTTTCATTTTTATTCACTTATTTTTATGGGATGCCCTAACGTTAATATGTGCATACATAAGTGTGCATGAAGGATATATAAAATAAGTATCTTTTTCAACAGATATCCATATAAACGACATCCTCTTTATACAAGTGCTGCACGAATTACAGAATGTTTCATTAAAGAAAAAAAGTGTAAAAACAAAATTGTATTAATAACTTTTCGTGGAGCTGCCAATGCAAGAAAGGAGAGTGGTGTTGGTGGAGGAGTAGGAGGGGATAAGAAAGCTTCTTACATGCACATCAATATATCTCAGTTATTGCTAAGACCAAGAGATCTTGCTTCTTCTTATTCATCTTAAAGTGTTCACCTCTTGCCGCGAATGAAGGTGCTGTTGCTGCATGTTGCAGGTGTAACAGGTAAAAGGTTTATTTACCCTTTAATTCTTTGATTGGAAAATTATTCGATATTCATTAATTAAACAAAGACAAGAATCTATTTTTCCCGGGAAATACTTCTATTCTAAAAAAAAATAAGGAAGAGGGAAGTACGTATCAGCAGTTTTGCGTTTATATTCTATTCTGTAAAAAAGAGTACACGAGCATAAACCGGTTTTTGGTTAAATAAAATAGCGGAAAGTAAAATCCAGTGTACCCATTCATTTAAGAATAAAATTTAGGCTGAGGAAGCGAAGCGATTACTCAGCCAGCCGAAGATATACAACCCGTTAAGTCAACAATGATTGCATGTATTAATAAATTATAATTTTTTTCTGTAATTGATTTCAATACTATTACAGGGCAATAAATATACTTCCCTTTACATATTCGCTTCGGACCCTTAAACCTGTCATTCAACATATTGCAGAAAGTTCCTTAGAAAAAATATAACATTGCGGTTCGTATTTGAGCTCCTAATTAAAGTTTTGTTTGGAGAAAAAGTAGCAAGAATTTTTTCCTCGCCCTCATAATTAGAAAACCAACAGTTTTCCCTGTGAAAAACTTCCGATTTTGGAAATTCGTTTAGAATAAGGGACAATAGATTATTTTCTCGGTTAGATTTAGTTTAGAAAAAGGGAATAGGCAAAAAATTCACGACAAATTGTTGTTCATAATTGGTATGAATATTTTTAGCATTTCCAGATAATCTGGGGGGCTACTTTGTAATTCGATTCGAAAAGAAATATGTTCGAATTTGTATTTTTTTACATAGAAATTCGAATGCAGTTCCTTTCGATTCGAAATGCAGAGTAACCCCCTGATTTTTTTATTAAAAAAATCAATAAAAATTTTTAAACATAAACAGAAATAATTTTAAATTCGATTACAGAATTTGATCTATTACAAAACTGCCGGGTGTTTGCTTTGTGATACCTTTTTCTTATTGATTTTAAACCTGATGAGCAAAGTAACCAGTTTATGATAAAACTTATTTTCTTCGTGCTGAAATATTTTTAATATGTGTTTCATATCCTTTTTAATTTAAATATGCCATTTACATAAATCGTTTAAACATTTTTTTCTATCACATAAAGTAGGGTGGTATTGGCTGAAGTGGTAAGCGCGTTGAATACTAAGCGAGCAATGATTTGGGGCCTGGGTTCAAACCCTGGCCAGAGCAAGTCAATGAACATCAAGGCATAGCACTGGTTACTAAAACGTGTTCCGACAGCGATTGATGCTGTTCCAAGCTAATGCACACAACATCGCCCTCCTTCGTCGGTTAGCAGAAACATCGGCGAAGTAAAACAATTAATAAAATGCCTGCTAATACAACTTAAAAAAGTTAATGCGTCTATTTAACACTGGAGGCGCCTCAACACACCTATAAAAATTAACATAACGCGCAAAGAAGAGTTGTAAAAGAGTTAAGCCTTCTAAATTTTCAACATCTATCTTCTCTATCCTATCCTATCCTTCTCCCTGAGTTCCGGCACATTTCACTGCATACGTAGGGGTCATCCCCCTAAAATGAGGCAAGAATTTTAGATTAAAAAGTTTTCAATTAATATTCATTCGTTATTACTTTGGCGAGGAATCTTAAATGAACAAAACTATTTTTCCCCATTATTTTTGAAATATATTTAAACTACTTTGAAGATTATGTTTCTATAGTTAAGAGCCCTCAAACTCATTGAAACAAATTTCTTACAGAAAAAAATCACACTTTGTTGGACTTTATGACCCGATGGTCCTCATATTTTCAAAATTACGTATCGAGAAGGAAACATACTTTAGAATTTCATTATCTTTTGTAAACGACGTTTAATGTATACCTGCATAATTATTTCAATAATATACTTTGATTTTTCCTTTTTTACCAATATTTTTTCCTACTATGTAGACCAATGTTTAGTTTTCATTAACAATGTTGTTTTTTTTATTCTTTATTTATTTTTTCTTATTTAAAATAAGTCAAATAATTACTACAAAATTATTCATATTTTTAACTTGGATACAATCTGTTAGTCAGGACAATTATTTAATTTCTTTCAACTCAAAATTTTGCATAGTCAGACAGAGTGAGAGAGATAAATTCTTACGATAAACTCCTAAATATTGTATCTAGCAATTAGCAAAAAAAAAAAGGATGCTAATCAAATTGATCCTTTTTCCAAATATGTATACTCTTTTTGAAATGCTTAGTGGCATTTAAACTTTTTTTTTTAATATAATTTACTTTCACACGTTAAGCAATAGTTTTAAAATACATACATATAAAAGTTTATCTTAATTACAGATTTTCAAACAAATAAACAGACACATAATCTTCTTCTTATAAATATGAATATTAAAATATCTTCTTAAGCCCGTAATAAAAAAAACAAATAATAGTCATTGAAAAATTCCTTGCTGAATGTTAAATTGTAGTTAAACTTCTTTAAAAAAACGAGATTTAATAACCTTTTTTCTTCAAGTCTTAAACGAGTATTTTATTGTTGTATTGCAAATGACCTCTATACCAAAGTACTCGTGCCAAAACCAACAATAGCAACAATATGGGAAATAAAAGTTTCGCCTCTTTGTCATACACGTACATACGTATAAAACATTTCCTTTAGGGCTTAAAGAGAATAAATGAAAATCCTGTTGCCAGTCAATGCTGTTACGGTCATTGAATATTTGCAAGTACTTTTCCATACTTGTGCCAATGAAAGACTTTTTAGCTGGCTGGCTGGCATTTATTTAATTTCATTGTGCATGACTTAAAAGAAGGATGCAATAAAAAATGTAAAATTTTTGTTGTGACTAAAATCATCTCAATGCTGGAAAACTCTGTTTGGTACGAATCTGTTGAAAACAATTTGGTTACAATCACATAAAAATCTATAATATGGTATACTCGTATAAGAATATATGCATTTATATATAGTACATATAATGAGCTTGTGTGTGTATATGAGTACATTTGTATAATGGCTGACTACATACATATAAAGTTTTATTAAAAATAATAAATAGTGCTTAAAGTACTTCCAGGTTGCAAGTGCTTTCACCACATTTTATTTGAAACAAACTGCAGGATGGAAAATTATTTGCCTATAAAGAGCTTTTGTATCACCAATTATTTCTTTTCTCAAAGCTGCATATGTATTTTGATATAAACCAAAGAGATATGGTTGGTTACATACGTCACTTTTTATTCATGTACATATGTATGTACATAGTATATGTGTAGATGTATTTGCCAATTATTTGGCCAGTTAAAAGATTCATAAAAAATTTATGATACTCAAAGCAATTTTTAAATTATTAATGACATATTAATCGAACTTTAGGTCTAGTTTATTTTAAGGGGCTGTGCACATATTACGTAACGCTGTTTTCAGAGATTTTGTACCCCCCCCCCCCCCTCCTCTTCGTAACGCTTTTTACTAATTTTTCAGTGCAAAATTTTAAATCCGTAACAAACCTTTAACCCCCCGTCCCCCCTGGAGCGTTACGTAATATGAGCACAGCACCTAATAAAAATTATTTATTTATCCGATATTTCGATATCTTAAAAGATTGTTTCTTGCAAAATATCTTTTTAAAAAATTATTTCTTAAATACATACGAGTATATAATAAAGAAAATGAATTTCATAATTAAGTGCCTGTTCGCCGATATCGAGGAAGTTCTTTCTTTCGAGCAATTACATTTGAAGCAAAAACAAATTCAAAAATTTTGTTTTTGTTTCAAATGTAATTGTTCGAAAGAAAGAACTTCCTCGATATCGGCGAACAGGCAGTAAAATTTTAAATTAATAGACATGCACATATAAACATATGTAAATATGTAGATAGCTTTTTAAAAAAAAAAATAAACATTTGATAAACTAAAACAACAATAAATTACTCTAGCAACATATTCTATATTTTGGGAGTCTACACGATATGCTGAATGTTCCAAATTTTGTAAATTCAACCATCAAATGATATTTCAATCAGAGAAATTTATATTACTTTCATTGTCTTTCTACCAGCTGAATTAAAACTTCACGTGCAATCTGTGGTACCATAAGTGTTTAATTCCATAAATTGACATATTTAAGTAAAAATATAGCCAAGCAGGCCGAAAAATTTTAGTTAAAAAGACCCGCCTTAGACACGGAAAGTTTCATTGCAAAGTCTTATTTATTTCAGCTGGGAGAAAAACTGAACTAGAAAGTTTTATTCTCTCTGTCTTTTTCAAAGTTAAATTAAGAACTTGCAAAGTAAACTTTGCGTGTGTAAATGGGGTTGAAGTAAAATATGGTGTCTACACAATAAGCTAAAGTCTTGAAAAACGTGTTTTTGGTATCGTTAACAAATGCGCATCATTTGTCGTTAAACGTACGAATGCTCAAGACGTTTGAAAGCATACAAAAAAAAAAAAATTTTAACAGTTTGAAAAATTATAAAATTTTGTATTTATTTGTAACTGTTAACAAATTTTGCATTATGCATATGCAAAGTCTTGAAATCGAGACGGCTTTTTCGATTCTATTAAACTCTTTAACTGCCTCCATGATTCCTATACGAAGAATCTCCTCTTGGAGACACTGAAAGCTTTAAATTATGTAAATATTCTTTTATTATATGATTGTTAAAGTATTTGCAATACAATTTTATTTCCCTCCCTCTAGTAAGCGAGAGTGGTTAACCCAATAAATAAACGCTTTCGCAAGTTCCTTACTTCGATAAACTTAAATTTATTTTACTGTGTGGTCAAATATGAAGCTAATAAAATTGTATTAAAAACCTTCCTGAATAAAAAAGTATCAAACATCTAACACAATAATATTATTTTGATTATGAAAGGCAACCGAAATATAATAATTCTCTATTTCCTTTTAACATCAAATGGTCAATATTAGGCCAACAAAAATTTTAATTATAGCCGTAAAATTTCAAATTTACTTCGCTATAGATGGGTGCGGTTGCAAATACAAGAGATAAAAGAAACTTATTAAACATACTGAATGCTTTCATTTGAAAAAAGGGATCCTATTAAATTGGCTGGTCTCACATTTTTATTGGCTGTTAATGGAAAAATTCAATGTATGAAAATTTTCGAAAGAAATTTAGTTGTGGAAACAAAGTCTTCCTCAATGATTTGTTTGTTAATTTATTTTACACAGTAAAAATTAAGTTACAATCAAGGCATATTTATAAAAGGTAGACTCTCCTCCATTTGCTTTGAAAAATAAATATTTCCGATGAAATAAATGTACTGATCAATGTGCGAACAAGGTGGCAAAGGCAAAAATAATTAGCTGATCTTTCGAGACTATCTTTTATGAATTTGCCTAAATTGCAATGAAAAGAATTCAAAACTACCCTCCAGTTTTAAAAGTAGAAATTGACTCGAAATCGTCAGGTATTTCGCTAACGAAAAATGGAATAACTACTTCACTAGCTACAAGTAATGCAAGAGTTCGCCTTTTGACGCTCTTACATGCATAAATGTTAATGCCTTCAACCTCAACTTTTTTTACGAGTTGAAAAAAACTGCCCTATTCCAAAGAAAATTAACAAAAAAATGAGAAATATTTTATGAAAGTGTTATGATTTTGTGTTGGCGCACAATTGGAAGTTCGTGGTCAGTGAATGTTAAATTCTTATTAAAAGAAGTGTTTCTTTTAAGAAAGGTAAAATGAGCAGCAGAAGTCAACTAAATCGTTGCATAAAAAAGAAAAAGAACAATTAATTGAAAATTTTATAAATATTGAAAAAAAATTTGATAAATAAACAAAAATCCAAAAAAAATTTAAATTTCTGTAGTATTTTTATTAAGGAAATATCATTATTGATATAACTGGTACATTATGACTAGCGAAATAGTTGGGTTTTGCTGACCAGTGATCTCATCGGTCTGATCGTGTCAATTGACTACCTTCAATGGCATCCCAATGTTAAACTCGTCACTCGAGTGCATTTCTAGTAGTTAGTCTGGTAGTTAGTGGTAACGACTGGTAGTTAGCGAAATAGCTAGTCATTCGCTAGCTACGCCGACTGCAGGGTATATTTCAGTCATATGATGAAAATCGATCAATTCTAAAAAGGGGGCCTTTTTAAACAAAGTGTGGTAATTTTTTTCTCAAAATAAGGGGCATGCTAATTAGCAAAAATCATATTTATCTAGAACTGTATATGCAGATACCACATCTTGTTGCAGCATGGTTACAATAGCCATAATATGTTTTCTGTGAAAATCTTTGATTAAACAATCAAATTTAGTTGTTGGAAAACTTCTTTTAATTTTTTTACTTGTAATTATTGTAAATATCTTTCTTTTTAAATGCAAACATTTATACATACATATAGATGTGTATCAATGCAAAGAATTTTTGCTACACAACAAGCATGATTTTATATTGTAATAAAAATGGTCATTGTCAAAGGTTGCTTGACCGTAGTCGTCTCTATTCCACATTTTTCATTTGGCCGCTTGATTATTTGTTTCCACTCTTCTTTTTTTTCTGATTGTGACCATTGAAAGCAACCATAATAATAATAATAAAAACAATAGATAATCATGCCATAAATTGTAATGAACATTTAAAATCAAAATCAGAATCGTTGCAAAAATGAAAATGATACATAATCACACAAACGACAACTTTGTCTGACGATCCGTCCTTCCAAGAGTTTGTAATAATTTCAAAGTATCTCTGTATGTATGCAATGTGTGCACTGTTTATATACGATAAACAAATTTAAGGATTCTTATCCTTTTTCTCTTTAAAATTACTGAATGAAAATACCACGTATTTTGCTTAACAAAATACTCGTATTATGTTGCTTTTTTTTACTGCAGATTGAATGTCCTTATCGCATCTTATGACTCTGTGTGTTTGTGTATGGTCGCAAAATATACAAATTGAGCAGCATTTCCTTAAACTGAAAAATACTTATGTGTTACAAACGAAAAGAAAAACATCCTCCGACTTGCATTTGCAGTCACTTAAATTGTTTTTAACGCCATTTTATAAAATTCAATGTTTGGTATGAGATTTGAGCTTTAGCATGGTATTAAATGGCATAATGTGTTCTGAAAATTGTGAATAAAAATATTATAATAACTGGTGAATTCCGCCCACGATTCTCTTCATGCAAACAATTACATGGTTCTAACGACTGATTATAATAAGAATATATTTGATCGTCGCCTTTAGAAATTTACATCTGGAATTTTTTAGGGGAAGTAAGTCGTCATAATAATGTTTGTAATCCTCATATTTAATGGAAATGTTCAACAATTTTATTAGAATTAAAGTTTTTGTAGAATATTTTAACCCTATAACTTTTTGCTATTAGGACGTTTTTATCCCTTTCTTAATAAGAGGGTAATAGGAACTCTCCTGCAATCAACAAAAAAATATTTGTCATTATATTCTAATGTAAAAATTGTACCTATGCATAAAGGATTATTAAAGTCACTGTTGTTTAAATTTAAAGCTGATACAAACTTAAAAGCGAAAAAAATGTATAAAGTAACTAAAATGTAGATGTCTGACGAACAAATCAAACCGTTTGTCATGAAAATCGTACATGTATCCAAATCCATATATAACTTATGAAAGTATGTTCTCAACCCCTTGTATTTACCCCGTAGGAAGCTTACTACAGGGAAGAAAAATTCATAAAAAAACAAACGAAAATATTTGTAGGCTTTCAAAATTAAGAAATACATATGTAGAAACAATTTGCATGTGTGTGTGTGTCGGTTCATATCTGAATGTGGAATGAGAGGAAATAGAAATAAATTCTTTTCAAGTTATCGAAATACTTTTACCATGATGCTGTATCCTTTTATCATAAGGAAAATAATGATACAACAACAAAGCAATCAGTTTTCTTTTATTTTAAATAGATTTATTTTTTATATATTTCGTATTAATGCACTGCTTTTATTTGTGCGAGTATTTTTATTGTCATCGTACGTATGAAGGATGGAAGGAAGGAAGCTACATATCTTCTCGTATATTAAAAAAGCAAAAAAAAAAGAACTTAAACTAAGAAAAAAATTAGCTTGTGATAAAAACAAATCTTAACAAAAATAATCACAACAAGGTTTACATACATGTGTATGTATATGAGTGCACATAACTATGCACCTTTGTAAAACATACATATAAATAAGGGTGTGTGTTTGTGTGGGTTGGAGTACATATTTGTTTTTGTAATCAATCCAAAATCTATTTTATCCATTAAAAATAAAGGGAGCATTTTAGTGGAGCGAAAGAAATGCTGTGCTGTGCTGTGCTGTTGCTTGTACAACAATTTGTTTCGAACACAAAATGATGTGCCTGGCAGTCAATCACCCAACACGTTTTATTGGCAATCAATAAAATTTTACGCTGTATTAATCAAAGCATTGTGACACAAACATTAACTTTAGTACTGGGATAAACTATGTAGGTGCTACAACGATTCTGATGATACGTATCAGTATTTGTAAAAATGAATGAGTATGGCTTGTAGGTGTGTCTAACCAGTAAACAATTTTTGTTAAAAAAAAGTTTTAATATTTTTAATAATCCGCGAGGACTATTCATCACATCAGTTCGGTAACTATTTGATTAATAACAGACTATTTTCACAAAATGGGAGGAACATGTCCTTGTGATTTCAGTTGCTGAAACTGCAAATTGTCAATATATAACAATTCGTCCATTCGTTTTTTTTTTCGTATATTCTTTAACAGTGAAATGTTGTGGATTTCGTAATGTTCCTGCTTTATGAAAAATTATCCCATACTGAGTATACCCCTAAAAATTTCTATAGGAATTAGAAAAATTCTTATATGTCATTTCTCATTTATATTTTGTCGTTTCGGAAAATTGTTTCGCTTTATAGAAAATAAATAAGTAAATATTTCAATTTAATAAAACGTGCTCAAAAATAATAAAATTTTTACCAAATATTTTCGCAATCAATAGAAAGAATACCTTAAAAAAGAGCCTTTTAAGAAAAAGTACGTTTTAGAGAATTTTATTTTTTAAGAGAAACGAGAAATTACGTTTTAAGAAAACATACTTTCTAAGGAGTGGTGCCTTTTCAAATAATCTAAATTTTAATAAAAATTATATATGTAGAAAGAAAAAAATTCAATTAAGAAAAAGTACAAATTAAGAAGAAGTAACTTTAAAGAAAATAGAACATCTTAACAAAAATTGTCCTTTTATGAAACGTACTTTACACTCAAAGAACAAATACTTCTTATGAAAGAAATTCCTTTAAAGAATAAGTGAATTTTAAGAAATAGTACTTTTAAGAATAATTTAAATTATAGAAAATGTACTTTTAGGGAAAATAATTTTTTATTAAACGAAAATACCCGTAAATAAAAGAACATTTTAAGAAAATTTGTGAACTTTGAATACAATATAAAAAATTGTGCCGGCTGTATGTAGAGTTTTCCTGAAATAAAAAACGGGATTGTTTTTGCATTATTAAATGCTTCCTGTCTTTGCCCTTCCTCGTAGTTTGGCATCAATCTACGCCTGGGCTACTATTGATGTAAATTTCTCGTACATAAATTTTAACAATTTGAAAACATTGCTTTGAAGGGAATTGTGTCATAATGAATTTTCAAACCATACACAGAGCCAAAACTGCCTAATAGAATCAATAATATTTTCTCTATGAAACGCTTTTAGACTAAGGGGTATCCCAGCAGAAAGAAGCGAAGATTTTTTCTTATTAATTTTTTCAATTAGGAAACCACATAAAATCAAGAAGAAAACTTGTTATTTACAATTTTTTTACCCAATTGCCGTTATTTCTGGCACCACAAAAACAATCCATAGAGAAAAACTTCTTGATTCTATTAGGTTTTCATATGAATTGTAAATAAAAGGGATTTCTTATTGATTTCATTAGGTCGTCTTATTGTTTTTTTCAAAAAGGTTTTCTTCTTGATTTTATTAGGCCATCTAACTGGTTTTTTTTTTCAATAAGGATTTCTTCTTGATTTTATTTACATAAATCGTTTAAACATTTTTTTCTATCACATAAAGTAGGGTGGTATTGGCTGAAGTGGTAAGCGCGTTGAATACTAAGCGAGCAATGATTTGGGGCCTGGGTTCAAACCCTGGCCAGAGCAAGTCAATGAACATCAAGGCATAGCACTGGTTACTAAAACGTGTTCCGACAGCGATTGATGCTGTTCCAAGCTAATGCACACAACATCGCCCTCCTTCGTCGGTTAGCAGAAACATCGGCGAAGTAAAACAATTAATAAAATGCCTGCTAATACAACTTAAAAAAGTTAATGCGTCTATTTAACACTGGAGGCGCCTCAACACACCTATAAAAATTAACATAACGCGCAAAGAAGAGTTGTAAAAGAGTTAAGCCTTCTAAATTTTCAACATCTATCTTCTCTATCCTATCCTATCCTTCTCCCTGAGTTCCGGCACATTTCACTGCATACGTAGGGGTCATCCCCCTAAAATGAGGCAAGAATTTTAGATTAAAAAGTTTTCAATTAATATTCATTCGTTATTACTTTGGCGAGGAATCTTAAATGAACAAAACTATTTTTCCCCATTATTTTTGAAATATATTTAAACTACTTTGAAGATTATGTTTCTATAGTTAAGAGCCCTCAAACTCATTGAAACAAATTTCTTACAGAAAAAAATCACACTTTGTTGGACTTTATGACCCGATGGTCCTCATATTTTCAAAATTACGTATCGAGAAGGAAACATACTTTAGAATTTCATTATCTTTTGTAAACGACGTTTAATGTATACCTGCATAATTATTTCAATAATATACTTTGATTTTTCCTTTTTTACCAATATTTTTTCCTACTATGTAGACCAATGTTTAGTTTTCATTAACAATGTTGTTTTTTTTATTCTTTATTTATTTTTTCTTATTTAAAATAAGTCAAATAATTACTACAAAATTATTCATATTTTTAACTTGGATACAATCTGTTAGTCAGGACAATTATTTAATTTCTTTCAACTCAAAATTTTGCATAGTCAGACAGAGTGAGAGAGATAAATTCTTACGATAAACTCCTAAATATTGTATCTAGCAATTAGCAAAAAAAAAAAGGATGCTAATCAAATTGATCCTTTTTCCAAATATGTATACTCTTTTTGAAATGCTTAGTGGCATTTAAACTTTTTTTTTTAATATAATTTACTTTCACACGTTAAGCAATAGTTTTAAAATACATACATATAAAAGTTTATCTTAATTACAGATTTTCAAACAAATAAACAGACACATAATCTTCTTCTTATAAATATGAATATTAAAATATCTTCTTAAGCCCGTAATAAAAAAAACAAATAATAGTCATTGAAAAATTCCTTGCTGAATGTTAAATTGTAGTTAAACTTCTTTAAAAAAACGAGATTTAATAACCTTTTTTCTTCAAGTCTTAAACGAGTATTTTATTGTTGTATTGCAAATGACCTCTATACCAAAGTACTCGTGCCAAAACCAACAATAGCAACAATATGGGAAATAAAAGTTTCGCCTCTTTGTCATACACGTACATACGTATAAAACATTTCCTTTAGGGCTTAAAGAGAATAAATGAAAATCCTGTTGCCAGTCAATGCTGTTACGGTCATTGAATATTTGCAAGTACTTTTCCATACTTGTGCCAATGAAAGACTTTTTAGCTGGCTGGCTGGCATTTATTTAATTTCATTGTGCATGACTTAAAAGAAGGATGCAATAAAAAATGTAAAATTTTTGTTGTGACTAAAATCATCTCAATGCTGGAAAACTCTGTTTGGTACGAATCTGTTGAAAACAATTTGGTTACAATCACATAAAAATCTATAATATGGTATACTCGTATAAGAATATATGCATTTATATATAGTACATATAATGAGCTTGTGTGTGTATATGAGTACATTTGTATAATGGCTGACTACATACATATAAAGTTTTATTAAAAATAATAAATAGTGCTTAAAGTACTTCCAGGTTGCAAGTGCTTTCACCACATTTTATTTGAAACAAACTGCAGGATGGAAAATTATTTGCCTATAAAGAGCTTTTGTATCACCAATTATTTCTTTTCTCAAAGCTGCATATGTATTTTGATATAAACCAAAGAGATATGGTTGGTTACATACGTCACTTTTTATTCATGTACATATGTATGTACATAGTATATGTGTAGATGTATTTGCCAATTATTTGGCCAGTTAAAAGATTCATAAAAAATTTATGATACTCAAAGCAATTTTTAAATTATTAATGACATATTAATCGAACTTTAGGTCTAGTTTATTTTAAGGGGCTGTGCACATATTACGTAACGCTGTTTTCAGAGATTTTGTACCCCCCCCCCCCCTCCTCTTCGTAACGCTTTTTACTAATTTTTCAGTGCAAAATTTTAAATCCGTAACAAACCTTTAACCCCCCGTCCCCCCTGGAGCGTTACGTAATATGAGCACAGCACCTAATAAAAATTATTTATTTATCCGATATTTCGATATCTTAAAAGATTGTTTCTTGCAAAATATCTTTTTAAAAAATTATTTCTTAAATACATACGAGTATATAATAAAGAAAATGAATTTCATAATTAAGTGCCTGTTCGCCGATATCGAGGAAGTTCTTTCTTTCGAGCAATTACATTTGAAGCAAAAACAAATTCAAAAATTTTGTTTTTGTTTCAAATGTAATTGTTCGAAAGAAAGAACTTCCTCGATATCGGCGAACAGGCAGTAAAATTTTAAATTAATAGACATGCACATATAAACATATGTAAATATGTAGATAGCTTTTTAAAAAAAAAAATAAACATTTGATAAACTAAAACAACAATAAATTACTCTAGCAACATATTCTATATTTTGGGAGTCTACACGATATGCTGAATGTTCCAAATTTTGTAAATTCAACCATCAAATGATATTTCAATCAGAGAAATTTATATTACTTTCATTGTCTTTCTACCAGCTGAATTAAAACTTCACGTGCAATCTGTGGTACCATAAGTGTTTAATTCCATAAATTGACATATTTAAGTAAAAATATAGCCAAGCAGGCCGAAAAATTTTAGTTAAAAAGACCCGCCTTAGACACGGAAAGTTTCATTGCAAAGTCTTATTTATTTCAGCTGGGAGAAAAACTGAACTAGAAAGTTTTATTCTCTCTGTCTTTTTCAAAGTTAAATTAAGAACTTGCAAAGTAAACTTTGCGTGTGTAAATGGGGTTGAAGTAAAATATGGTGTCTACACAATAAGCTAAAGTCTTGAAAAACGTGTTTTTGGTATCGTTAACAAATGCGCATCATTTGTCGTTAAACGTACGAATGCTCAAGACGTTTGAAAGCATACAAAAAAAAAAAAATTTTAACAGTTTGAAAAATTATAAAATTTTGTATTTATTTGTAACTGTTAACAAATTTTGCATTATGCATATGCAAAGTCTTGAAATCGAGACGGCTTTTTCGATTCTATTAAACTCTTTAACTGCCTCCATGATTCCTATACGAAGAATCTCCTCTTGGAGACACTGAAAGCTTTAAATTATGTAAATATTCTTTTATTATATGATTGTTAAAGTATTTGCAATACAATTTTATTTCCCTCCCTCTAGTAAGCGAGAGTGGTTAACCCAATAAATAAACGCTTTCGCAAGTTCCTTACTTCGATAAACTTAAATTTATTTTACTGTGTGGTCAAATATGAAGCTAATAAAATTGTATTAAAAACCTTCCTGAATAAAAAAGTATCAAACATCTAACACAATAATATTATTTTGATTATGAAAGGCAACCGAAATATAATAATTCTCTATTTCCTTTTAACATCAAATGGTCAATATTAGGCCAACAAAAATTTTAATTATAGCCGTAAAATTTCAAATTTACTTCGCTATAGATGGGTGCGGTTGCAAATACAAGAGATAAAAGAAACTTATTAAACATACTGAATGCTTTCATTTGAAAAAAGGGATCCTATTAAATTGGCTGGTCTCACATTTTTATTGGCTGTTAATGGAAAAATTCAATGTATGAAAATTTTCGAAAGAAATTTAGTTGTGGAAACAAAGTCTTCCTCAATGATTTGTTTGTTAATTTATTTTACACAGTAAAAATTAAGTTACAATCAAGGCATATTTATAAAAGGTAGACTCTCCTCCATTTGCTTTGAAAAATAAATATTTCCGATGAAATAAATGTACTGATCAATGTGCGAACAAGGTGGCAAAGGCAAAAATAATTAGCTGATCTTTCGAGACTATCTTTTATGAATTTGCCTAAATTGCAATGAAAAGAATTCAAAACTACCCTCCAGTTTTAAAAGTAGAAATTGACTCGAAATCGTCAGGTATTTCGCTAACGAAAAATGGAATAACTACTTCACTAGCTACAAGTAATGCAAGAGTTCGCCTTTTGACGCTCTTACATGCATAAATGTTAATGCCTTCAACCTCAACTTTTTTTACGAGTTGAAAAAAACTGCCCTATTCCAAAGAAAATTAACAAAAAAATAAGAAATATTTTATGAAAGTGTTATGATTTTGTGTTGGCGCACAATTGGAAGTTCGTGGTCAGTGAATGTTAAATTCTTATTAAAAGAAGTGTTTCTTTTAAGAAAGGTAAAATGAGCAGCAGAAGTCAACTAAATCGTTGCATAAAAAAGAAAAAGAACAATTAATTGAAAATTTTATAAATATTGAAAAAAAATTTGATAAATAAACAAAAATCCAAAAAAAATTTAAATTTCTGTAGTATTTTTATTAAGGAAATATCATTATTGATATAACTGGTACATTATGACTAGCGAAATAGTTGGGTTTTGCTGACCAGTGATCTCATCGGTCTGATCGTGTCAATTGACTACCTTCAATGGCATCCCAATGTTAAACTCGTCACTCGAGTGCATTTCTAGTAGTTAGTCTGGTAGTTAGTGGTAACGACTGGTAGTTAGCGAAATAGCTAGTCATTCGCTAGCTACGCCGACTGCAGGGTATATTTCAGTCATATGATGAAAATCGATCAATTCTAAAAAGGGGGCCTTTTTAAACAAAGTGTGGTAATTTTTTTCTCAAAATAAGGGGCATGCTAATTAGCAAAAATCATATTTATCTAGAACTGTATATGCAGATACCACATCTTGTTGCAAGCATGGTTACAATAGCCATAATATGTTTTCTGTGAAAATCTTTGATTAAACAATCAAATTTAGTTGTTGGAAAACTTCTTTTAATTTTTTTACTTGTAATTATTGTAAATATCTTTCTTTTAAATGCAAACATTTATACATACATATAGATGTGTATCAATGCAAAGAATTTTTGCTACACAACAAGCATGATTTTATATTGTAATAAAAATGGTCATTGTCAAAGGTTGCTTGACCGTAGTCGTCTCTATTCCACATTTTTCATTTGGCCGCTTGATTATTTGTTTCCACTCTTCTTTTTTTTCTGATTGTGACCATTGAAAGCAACCATAATAATAATAATAAAAACAATAGATAATCATGCCATAAATTGTAATGAACATTTAAAATCAAAATCAGAATCGTTGCAAAAATGAAAATGATACATAATCACACAAACGACAACTTTGTCTGACGATCCGTCCTTCCAAGAGTTTGTAATAATTTCAAAGTATCTCTGTATGTATGCAATGTGTGCACTGTTTATATACGATAAACAAATTTAAGGATTCTTATCCTTTTTCTCTTTAAAATTACTGAATGAAAATACCACGTATTTTGCTTAACAAAATACTCGTATTATGTTGCTTTTTTTTACTGCAGATTGAATGTCCTTATCGCATCTTATGACTCTGTGTGTTTGTGTATGGTCGCAAAATATACAAATTGAGCAGCATTTCCTTAAACTGAAAAATACTTATGTGTTACAAACGAAAAGAAAAACATCCTCCGACTTGCATTTGCAGTCACTTAAATTGTTTTTAACGCCATTTTATAAAATTCAATGTTTGGTATGAGATTTGAGCTTTAGCATGGTATTAAATGGCATAATGTGTTCTGAAAATTGTGAATAAAAATATTATAATAACTGGTGAATTCCGCCCACGATTCTCTTCATGCAAACAATTACATGGTTCTAACGACTGATTATAATAAGAATATATTTGATCGTCGCCTTTAGAAATTTACATCTGGAATTTTTTAGGGGAAGTAAGTCGTCATAATAATGTTTGTAATCCTCATATTTAATGGAAATGTTCAACAATTTTATTAGAATTAAAGTTTTTGTAGAATATTTTAACCCTATAACTTTTTGCTATTAGGACGTTTTTATCCCTTTCTTAATAAGAGGGTAATAGGAACTCTCCTGCAATCAACAAAAAAATATTTGTCATTATATTCTAATGTAAAAATTGTACCTATGCATAAAGGATTATTAAAGTCACTGTTGTTTAAATTTAAAGCTGATACAAACTTAAAAGCGAAAAAAATGTATAAAGTAACTAAAATGTAGATGTCTGACGAACAAATCAAACCGTTTGTCATGAAAATCGTACATGTATCCAAATCCATATATAACTTATGAAAGTATGTTCTCAACCCCTTGTATTTACCCCGTAGGAAGCTTACTACAGGGAAGAAAAATTCATAAAAAAACAAACGAAAATATTTGTAGGCTTTCAAAATTAAGAAATACATATGTAGAAACAATTTGCATGTGTGTGTGTGTCGGTTCATATCTGAATGTGGAATGAGAGGAAATAGAAATAAATTCTTTTCAAGTTATCGAAATACTTTTACCATGATGCTGTATCCTTTTATCATAAGGAAAATAATGATACAACAACAAAGCAATCAGTTTTCTTTTATTTTAAATAGATTTATTTTTTATATATTTCGTATTAATGCACTGCTTTTATTTGTGCGAGTATTTTTATTGTCATCGTACGTATGAAGGATGGAAGGAAGGAAGCTACATATCTTCTCGTATATTAAAAAAGCAAAAAAAAAAGAACTTAAACTAAGAAAAAAATTAGCTTGTGATAAAAACAAATCTTAACAAAAATAATCACAACAAGGTTTACATACATGTGTATGTATATGAGTGCACATAACTATGCACCTTTGTAAAACATACATATAAATAAGGGTGTGTGTTTGTGTGGGTTGGAGTACATATTTGTTTTTGTAATCAATCCAAAATCTATTTTATCCATTAAAAATAAAGGGAGCATTTTAGTGGAGCGAAAGAAATGCTGTGCTGTGCTGTGCTGTTGCTTGTACAACAATTTGTTTCGAACACAAAATGATGTGCCTGGCAGTCAATCACCCAACACGTTTTATTGGCAATCAATAAAATTTTACGCTGTATTAATCAAAGCATTGTGACACAAACATTAACTTTAGTACTGGGATAAACTATGTAGGTGCTACAACGATTCTGATGATACGTATCAGTATTTGTAAAAATGAATGAGTATGGCTTGTAGGTGTGTCTAACCAGTAAACAATTTTTGTTAAAAAAAAGTTTTAATATTTTTAATAATCCGCGAGGACTATTCATCACATCAGTTCGGTAACTATTTGATTAATAACAGACTATTTTCACAAAATGGGAGGAACATGTCCTTGTGATTTCAGTTGCTGAAACTGCAAATTGTCAATATATAACAATTCGTCCATTCGTTTTTTTTTTCGTATATTCTTTAACAGTGAAATGTTGTGGATTTCGTAATGTTCCTGCTTTATGAAAAATTATCCCATACTGAGTATACCCCTAAAAATTTCTATAGGAATTAGAAAAATTCTTATATGTCATTTCTCATTTATATTTTGTCGTTTCGGAAAATTGTTTCGCTTTATAGAAAATAAATAAGTAAATATTTCAATTTAATAAAACGTGCTCAAAAATAATAAAATTTTTACCAAATATTTTCGCAATCAATAGAAAGAATACCTTAAAAAAGAGCCTTTTAAGAAAAAGTACGTTTTAGAGAATTTTATTTTTTAAGAGAAACGAGAAATTACGTTTTAAGAAAACATACTTTCTAAGGAGTGGTGCCTTTTCAAATAATCTAAATTTTAATAAAAATTATATATGTAGAAAGAAAAAAATTCAATTAAGAAAAAGTACAAATTAAGAAGAAGTAACTTTAAAGAAAATAGAACATCTTAACAAAAATTGTCCTTTTATGAAACGTACTTTACACTCAAAGAACAAATACTTCTTATGAAAGAAATTCCTTTAAAGAATAAGTGAATTTTAAGAAATAGTACTTTTAAGAATAATTTAAATTATAGAAAATGTACTTTTAGGGAAAATAATTTTTTATTAAACGAAAATACCCGTAAATAAAAGAACATTTTAAGAAAATTTGTGAACTTTGAATACAATATAAAAAATTGTGCCGGCTGTATGTAGAGTTTTCCTGAAATAAAAAACGGGATTGTTTTTGCATTATTAAATGCTTCCTGTCTTTGCCCTTCCTCGTAGTTTGGCATCAATCTACGCCTGGGCTACTATTGATGTAAATTTCTCGTACATAAATTTTAACAATTTGAAAACATTGCTTTGAAGGGAATTGTGTCATAATGAATTTTCAAACCATACACAGAGCCAAAACTGCCTAATAGAATCAATAATATTTTCTCTATGAAACGCTTTTAGACTAAGGGGTATCCCAGCAGAAAGAAGCGAAGATTTTTTCTTATTAATTTTTTCAATTAGGAAACCACATAAAATCAAGAAGAAAACTTGTTATTTACAATTTTTTTACCCAATTGCCGTTATTTCTGGCACCACAAAAACAATCCATAGAGAAAAACTTCTTGATTCTATTAGGTTTTCATATGAATTGTAAATAAAAGGGATTTCTTATTGATTTCATTAGGTCGTCTTATTGTTTTTTTCAAAAAGGTTTTCTTCTTGATTTTATTAGGCCATCTAACTGGTTTTTTTTTTCAATAAGGATTTCTTCTTGATTTTATTGGGTTCCTGTATGATCATGTGTAAATCATCTTCTTAATTTTTTTAATAAGAATATCTTCTTGATTTCATTAGCTTGCTTGTTATTTCATACATATAAATCAACAAAGGAACAATTTTTTCATAATTTTTTTGTGCTACAATAAATCATCTTCTTAAACTGGCTGCTAACATGTATACTATAGTGGGGTGGTTAGAGTGCCAATCTACAAAACCGAAGTTCCTTGGTTCAACTCCCTGAATACGTAAGTTTTATAAAAATGTTTTCATCACCCCTTCATCCAGATAATACAAATACATGTTGCAAATAAGCATTCGGGACGTACCATGCCATGACGTTCTGATGACATCAAATTTGTATTTCCTAACATCATAACAGAGAAAACAGTGCCTAATAAATACCTAATAAAATAGAACAAAATTAATAAGATCTCTCTATGGTTTTTTTCAAGAAGGAAGTCTTATTATTTTAATAAGGAAAACCTTTTTGAAAAAATCAATAAGAATACCTAATAAAATCAAGAAGAAAACCTTATTGAAAAAACAATAAGAATACCTAATAAGAACCATAAAATTCCTTACTGATTTTTTCAATAAGGTTTTCCTTATTAAAATAATAAGACTTCCTTCTTTTTAAAAAAAAAACAATGGAGATATCTTATTAATTTTGTTCTATTTTATTAGGTATTTATTAGGCACTGTTTTCTCTGTGTATTAACTCTAAGCCAATAGAAGACGGCAGGTGTAACTTTTGTTAAGCAATCCCTTAATCGGAATAGAGACGAGTTCTCTTTCATTTTCCTTTTTGTCATTTCAAACATCCAAATATTACCTGCATATACATTTGCAAAACAAAATATATACATATATGTACATACATATGTATAAGAAAATTTAAAAAAAAAAAATTAAAAATTTTGAATAGTGCGGGTGGGCAACGATCGTGCCAACGTAAAATTAAAACCATTTATATTAAAAACATTGTTTTATTAATTCCCAGTTAAATTTTTCGAGAGACAAAAACCTAGGATTAAATCCCTTTTTTTGGTATTTGATATTTTATATAATAAAAATTTAATATATGTACATATTTTAGCAGCCATCCCCCGTGGTGGTATCCTTTCTCATGAACGAATGATTAAATGATTTATTTTGTTAGCTAGTTGGTTGTTTGCTTCAATGGCTGGAATTTTTCTATTAATATTTTTCTTGCTTCCCCACCAAAATCCATTCGCACATATTCTCACTTAACATGCAGGCAGGCTACAAAATATTAATTTAACTGTTCTAAATAAAGCTTTTTCCCTTTACTGCTTATAACAATGTATAAAGTAAACATTGCTAGAGAATGCGATGGATGAGGGGGGCAAGATGATTCGAATTTCAATTTCCCTATACGGAAATCGTTAAATAAAAGTCAAAATGTGAAAGTTTTAGCGAAATCCGACAATGCTTATCAAGGGCGAGATTCAAGTTACAAAAATTAAGTCAATTCGGACTTTCGAAATCAAACTTGAAATATTGTTAAATCTACGTAATATCAATACTGTTTTATATGGTATATGCATCTCTGCAATGCAAGCATCTACTTTGATTGTCAAATATCTAGAGAAGCGTCATATACAGATCGTCATATAATTTAAAAACACCCTAATTAAAACATATGTATGTTTCTGCAAAATTTCACGCTCCTACAATTGAAAATATGTACTTATAGGTATTGATTCTTTAATAAAAACTAAGTTTAAAGTCTAAAAAATTTTGGTTAATTTTTTATCGGTATTCAAGTGTTTTTCATCTCCTATAAAATATGTTCAATGTTAGTTAGGGCTTTTATGAATTCATATGACGATATGTACAAATTTGTCGTTATATTATGTACCGTTATCAGAACATTATAAAAATTCTGCGCAAGAATGCCATACAGTAGTTGAAACACAGAAATACGAGTGACATACAAAAAAAAAACGTTGTTATTAAATTTATTTTTAACAACATTGGGGTAGAGTATGTGTAACATTTTTCAAAAAAGCGATTCAAAATTTATTCGAAAAGTGTCGAAACAGACTTTTTATTTGCTTATTGCAAGTGGTGATAGTGTAGAGAAAATTAACAAAAATTATTTTCTAACTGAAATCGTTACCATGCTCATTCTATTGTCAAATAAAGAAATTTTCCTTCATAGACTACCTATTTAGTTCACATATATTTGGACGTACGAGAAGTTGGTATAATTTATATGTACTTAGGAAATATTAATAAGAACGGAAACCGTTCAATAGTTTATATGGAAGCCGATCAATAATTTCTATATCGCCATGAATATCAAATATACCAAGTATCTCGCCAATTGCAATGCAGTAATCTTCATCTGAACTTAAATTGAAAGCACTGGTTCTACCTAATAATAAACACACTAAGTAGAAGACGCATAGAAAACAACATGTGCAAACATACATACAAAAATGCACTGTTCAAATGTGTGTAATTAATTGTCAAGGTCGTCACGAAAATACGAAATTTCCGCAAAATACACACAGTTCTCTTTGGCTTTCTTTCAGGGATACCGTCACTCAATAAAATTCAATTACATATTGCCAACAATTATATTTAAATGTTGCACCAAGCGCACTAATATGGAATATTAACCCCCGAATTCATAAAAACTTAAAATTTTTATTGAAATTTTTTACTAAAACACATTTGAAAACAGTTTTATTTTATATGAATATTACCATAATTATTTAAGAAGCCATATATAAATTAAATGTATCAAAATAACCGAAACGCCTAAAAATAGTTTTTATTATTAAGTTTTTAATTTTGCACATACATATGAAAAGTAATAATGTAATGTTTAATTTTGTGTAATTTGAAAATATTAAACTATTTAAGTTTAAAAATTGTAAAATGCGAAATTTTAAGTGAAAAGATTAATAAATTTATACGTTACCTAGAATCTACTTAGGACTCCCAAGGCGAATTCATACCAGGTAGCCTTATCCCTACAAATACAACATTTGCCACAAAATTCTACCTCGATATATGAAAACAAACGCAACAATGTTCTTACAGAAATAATTTACAGACCAGGGGTAAGTTTTTTCCAGAGTTAAAAGAAAAAAGTAAAAAATATATTTATATTTAGATGGAAACCATACCAGAGCGTGTGTCGGAAACTTTTGATACACTATCCGAATCAATTTTTGACATATCAGACTTGCACAGCTGATTTCGCCTTTGGCTAATAATCAATTCGCATTGAAGATTCCAAGCTCAATAAATTTGATTAGAGTTGTGCTCGATATGTCAAAATATGTACATGCAAGCGTAGGGGCTGAATTATTTTGTGGGTATGTTGTACTGTTTGGCGGATTAACACTACCACGAAGTGAATTCGCCTTGCGTATAGTTACATTTGCACAAGGGTCACCCTTCCCAGCTGTTCTTTGTTT
This sequence comes from Lypha dubia, assembly GCA_947311025.1. Lineage (NCBI taxonomy): Eukaryota > Metazoa > Arthropoda > Insecta > Diptera > Tachinidae > Lypha > Lypha dubia. The sequence goes on along the minus strand of OX371260.1, from coordinate 3,492,567 downwards.
ATTTCATTTCAACTGGAATTCATTAAAAATAAATATTTAGTGCCGTTGTTATATATTTGGTTGTGCTTAATTTTTTGTTTTATTGGAAAAGTAATGGAGCCTTCTTATTTAAATCTAATCTAATTTTGACGTAAATTACGTTAAAACAAAAACATTGAAATTTTATTTGTGTTGTGAGAACTTGAATTAATTAATTCCACTGTACTGAGTGCCAAGAGAGCTTCTGTTGAAAAACATTCAGTGCAATACTCATCGTCCATCGTGACAGTTTAGTTTTTTGGATTGCGCAAAAGCAAGATAAGTCTGTCGGTTTGTGCCACTGCTTTGTTTTTCTTCCAATTTTTATACATAAGTATATTTTGCATTTTTTCAACAAGCGGGCTGTGGGGTAAGTGGCTGGAAAACATATGATTTAATATTCAAGTTCGCCAGTGTATCAGTCATTTGAGGGTGCCTTGTGTTTTTCTTCAATCGATTTGTTGCAAAATTTCGTTAATTTTACAATTTGTTTACTTGTTTGCTTGCCTTTTTTGTTATTTTAGAATTTGTGACTAGTGGCAGTGAAATTATTATTGTTTTTACATTCGAAAGAACACCATACTACAAAAGGCGACAAGAGGAGAGTTTGCTAAAAGCAGGTAAAATTAAAAAAGTGCAAAGAAATTACATCGAAATAGAAGAAGCGTCAGTATGTCTAAACAACAACAAGAAAGTAAACCACCCAAAAATGATGAAAAACAACAAACAAAAGGTAACATTCCAACGGGATTGAAATTCGTTTTCGGCGGGTTAGCCGGTATGGGCGCCACTATGATTGTCCAACCATTTGATTTGATTAAGACACGAATGCAAATATCTGGAGCTGGCAGTGGAAAAAAAGAATTTCGCAATTCCTTTCATTGCATACAGACTGTAGTGAGCAAAGAAGGGCCACTTGGTCTTTACCAAGGTATCGGGGCAGCACTGTTACGTCAGGCTACATACACAACAGGTCGTATGGGTGTAAACTCTTATCTCAATGATGCTTATAAATTGCACTTCAACAAGAACCCAAATATAGGGGCCAGTATGTTGATTGGTGCGATTGCCGGTGCGTGTGGCGCCTTCATTGGTACTCCCGCTGAGGTGGCCCTTGTTCGTATGGCCTCCGATGGTCGTCTTCCTTTGGCCGAAAGACGTAACTACAAAAATGTGTTTAATGCTTTAAGTCGCATTACCACCGAAGAAGGCTTGGCAACTTTATGGCGTGGCAGCTTACCAACTGTAGGTCGTGCGATGGTTGTGAATATGACACAACTTGCATCATACACACAACTCAAGACATACTTCCGCATCGGTCCTCTGCAGATGGAGGAGGGTATTAAATTACATTTCTGTGCCAGTATGTTGTCCGGATTGTTGACAACAATCACCTCAATGCCACTGGATATCGCAAAAACACGTATACAAAATCAAAAATATGTTGATGGAAAACCTGAATACCGTGGCACATTTGATGTTTTGGGTAGAGTAGCTGGACAGGAGGGAGTTTTTGCACTTTGGAAGGGCTTTACACCCTACTATTGTCGTTTGGGTCCTCACACAGTTCTGACATTTATTTTCTTGGAACAGTTAAACAAATCATACCAGACATTTGTGGCAGGCAAGAATACTGGCCTGTGATAATTAAAAAAAAAATTAAATCAGAAAACGCCATTATAACGAACTAAATGTGTAACTAACCAATACAATAATTATTTATAGTCGATGTGTTAATTGTTAAATTGGAAGTCCAATAAAAAAAAAAATAAAAAAAAATTTGTTAAGTTTTGAAATATTCTTTGTCTTTGTTCATTGTTTTGTGTTTTTAATTCATTCTATTATTGCTATTTGCCCCAACCTACCTCTACTTGATTTTTATTGAATCCGATATTTATAGAACACATTTAATGTTAATAATATTCGTATCAAACCGTCAGTAGCTGATGGGTGTATTTATTTCGAAAAGGTACCCGGTGTTTTACATAAAATTGTAGAGCATATGTTGCTAGAACAATTCAAAACCAAATAAGGGGCTGTGCACATGTTACGTATCGCTGTTTTCAGAGATTTTATATCCCCCCACACCTTTGAGCGTTACGTAATATGTGCACAGCCCCTAATTAATTTCGGAAAAATAATTAAAAATTTCATATTAGTGCTAATTTGTTGGTAATCATATTGCTATACATTTTGTTGATTTTTTGTTATTATCTGATTATTATTATTAGCTAAAAGTAAAATTTAATTGAGCTAAAAGTAAAAGTAATCTTAAGAAAATACTTCATAAAAGTAAATATAAGTTTATTTGATTTGCTATTTTTTAATAACAGTTTACCGGCTTAAAAATTTTTGTGCCGTTTCGGCAGTACCGAATTATGTTTCGATGTTGTTGGGATTTTTTGGGTGGTTATTTAATTTGGTCTTCTAAAATTTGAATTTGCTTAAAATTTTTTAATTGTTCGATTCAAAAATAACTCTTTTCGAATTTAAGTGTTTTTTTAATTAGAATAGAAAAATTTTGTTTTCGATTTGACCTTCAAAGTCAATTCGCGGGAAAATTTAAATTTTTCAGATAAAATGATTTAATCACTTATTTTCAACTAATAACAAATAGTTGATTGTCTTTTGACATCATTTCCAACTGGGTTATCTCCTAAAGTCTACTTAAAATAATATTAGTAGCTTGAACCCATAAAAACGTTAAACATTAACCATACACTGTTTATTAATTTACCAAATGTTTCCACCATTTTTAGAATATTTATATGAACAAATTTTAGCTTGTCTTCTTTTATCACGGTAAAACTTAAAAAGACGAAAAAAATATCTGAAAAACAAAAAAATCATCAAGTCGAAAAAAAACTTAAAACGAATCAGAAATAAATAAATCTGAAACACAAAAATTAAATTCGGACTTCCGATATAGAATGAAGTTTCAATAGAAAAATTTCGATACCGAATTGTCTACGCAAAGAAAAAGACGCCAAAAAGGGGAAAAAACTCACCTCGCCTAAAACTTCTGGCATTTCTTTTATTTATTTTCAAGACGATAATCAATCAAAAAGTATTTGAAGAATAGTTAGTCATTTTAGCTTAAGCTTTTAAATGAAATGAATGAATTTATGTTTCGACACTAAATGGAAAGAATTTAGTATCAATTATTCGCCGACATCCCTCTTTCGCATCCCTTAAATCTACGTATGAAAGCATTAAATTTTGTTCCTATTGTGTATTCAATCGATTTATGAAAGCAAAAGGAAATGTTGTTCCTATTGTGTATTTAATCGATTTATGAATGCAAAAGGAAATAGTGTAGCATCTTCACCCGTTTCCACTGTTTCAGTTAATCCGTAATATTTTATTTGTTGCTATCACGTTCTATTTGGCTCTAGCATTAGTGTTAATATTTACAATAAATAATTGAACTGATGCTTGAAGTTTATTTTCAATTCTAGCACTGAAGTGTGGAAAATGGATTTGTAGATTATGTTGTGACGAGTATGTTCTTCATGAGCTCTTTTCTATCGTAATAATATTTTTTTTCTCGTGTATTTTTACATTTATTTGTATTTCATTATTTGCACTATCAATTTTGATTTATTTAGATCAATCCAATTTGTTAGACGTTACAACAATTATCCACATGTTTGTCAGTCAGTTAACGAAGTCAGACAAGCCAAACAAACACTCAGGCCAATTCGCCACTGTAATACTGAACAAACAATCATTTATGTACTTGTTCATACATACTTTTTATTAATACATACATATATTGATTTGTTAAAGTTCATTTACGTTTATTGGACTTTGATTGGAGTTTTGTATGTAAAAGTTTTTTCACTTTTTGTTATTTTAATATACAAAATGGATCATAAATATTGTCACAATTTACTGACATTGCAAATTAAAAACAATTTATAAATAAATTACTTTTTTTCTGTTTCACTTTTAGTTAGAAAATCTGGTCGTCAGATTTTTTTATAAAATTTGTGTTGTTCATTTTAAACAAACTTTTATTGCTTTTAAGTTTATTTAACAAAAATAAATAAATCCAAAAAATATTTGTAATTTTATCGTTTCACTTACAGAGTTAAAGTTCTTTATTACGTTTATTTTTATGCTTGAAAGCTAATTTAGAAGACTTGTAAATATAATTAAAATTTAACTTTAATAAATTCCTCAGTAATGAAATGCATTGACCTACATTTTGACTATATTGCGGGTCAGGTGTAAAAAGCTAATTTTTCTGTTGTCTACATATGTACATACGTAATATTTTTAAGCTACAAAATATGTACTTCGTACTCACTAATCAATGATTTTTCAAACACTATTATAGAAAGTTCTAAATTGATAACAATTTCATAAGTATTCTCTTACATACATACATATGTATGTATGTATGTACATTAGGGGAGGTCAATTTTTTTGCCTACTAAGCGTATAGCAAAATCGTAATCTACGGGAAATTCTAAGAACTTTTCCCAAAGAAACCATGGTTCTAAAATCAAAATCGAGCTTCCGGTCTTTTAAGAGAAAATTTGGTAGTCAGGACTATTGTTATTTTAACATAAACCTCCAAAACCATTATTTTGTTAAATAATTTTCTATAAATGAGGACAGATATAGAAAGCTGAGAAAATTTCCTTTAAAATAAGCCCTCTTCCAGCGTTACAGGTCAACTATTCACCAATTGCAATATTTCCAAAAAAATCCAAAAATAATGCTATTTTTTTGGAAATATTCATTGCAATTCATTGCAATTGGTGAATAGTTGACCTGTAACGCTGGAAGAGGGCTTATTTTAAAGGAAATTTTCTCAGCTTTCTATATCTGTCCTCATTTATAGAAAATTATTTACCCAAATAATGGTTTTGGAGGTTTATGTTAAAATAACAATAGTCCTGACTACCAAATTTTCTCTTAAAAGACCGGAAGCTCGATTTTGATTTTAGAACCATGGTTTCTTTGGGAAAAGTTCTTAGAATTTTCCGTAGATTACGACCTTGCTATACGCTTTGTCATGTTTTTCGGTCCCGAACAAATAGAACCACCCTAATGTACATGCTTACTATCTGTCATATTTACTTAAGACCGCAGCATTTTTGAAAAAATTTAAATACAATTTTTATTTTAATATGTTTATATACAGACTGTCAAGATACGAGTAGTCTTGGCAGTATGAACAAATTTTCAAGTTTATCAAAAGCTTACAATTAAGCAAAAAGATGAAAAGTCAGAAAATATAGTTTTTGAAAATCCAAAAAAAAATTTTAATTGGTAATGGTTAACTTCGTAAAAAATAATTTTTTATTTAAAAGAAACGCCAAGAAGCTCCTAATAAATTTTAACAGACATAGAAAATTTTTAATGCGCGGAAGTTTGAATTGACATCATCATGTTTCGAGATCAAGTACGGTCTCATTTTCAGAGTTGTTTGGCAATCAAGAAAGCTGCAATCAAGTACTTGAATATTGCTTCATCATTATGTAGTCATTTGAAACATGTATCACGAGATTTTTTCATATTAATGGTTTGGAAATTGACTAAATCCAATCAATATAATTTCCAAAAATTATGCCAAAGTTGATTTAGTTTAGAAGGAACTTTCAATTAACAAGATGAAAACTATTATATCAGCTTAAGCTCATATTTACATTAATTGATATAACTTGTATATTCTCGTATTAAGTATATTTCATTAAGTAAAGCTTTTGAAATAAAATTAGCAAAAAGCGGTGATGCATATTTTTTCGCTATTGTAAACAATTTCTTTACAAACTGTGTATTGCTTTATAAAAATAATACAAGCGTGTGTAATATATTTATAATATTGTTGCGTGTATATTTGCATATTTGCATTTTTTATAACAGAGCCTTCAGTCAGTATATAATAGAACGTTATCACAAACTCGCCTATCTACTTTGCTGGTGGCCACTTTGCATCACCTTTCCATTTATAAGAATTTATACATACTCGTACAGGGTGTTGCAAAAATTTAAGTTGTTCTAAACACTTTATTGTATGAAATTATATGGTTCAAATATTATAGTAACGTGTTGCAAGAAGTTGCAACATATTTATTTAATTGCAAATTACACAGCTTCCTTCGAAGTTCACCCATAGTACCGCCTTGAGCAAATTTATATGTTAGCTTTTCAGTAGCATACGTACCTTTCCATGTACAATTTTTTCATAAAACAATTTAAAAAAATGAGAAATAAATTAACTGTCTGTTTTTATAAAATCAAACGAAAACTTTTTTTAACTTTTTGTTGTTTTTAACATCAATTTTCTAACGAAATTTCAATTAATTTAATAAAAGCAGTCAGTAAATGTGTTTTGCTGCACTTAATAGTTTATAAAGTCATGATTCTTGTTCTAATCTAAATAATAAAATTAATCACTTTTTTCATTAAAATGACTGCAATCTATCAAATTTCTTGTCTTAAGACTTAAGCTTTTAACACATAGACCACATAAACACATAGACCAGAGGAGCAGACAGCAATATTTCAAAAATAAAGTTTATATGAGAATGATTATTTTGTCGACAGCAAATGAGTTTGAAAGCTTTTCAAGCATGGTGGTAAAGATCTACTGATGATTTGGCTTAGCAGCCACTGAAATGCAGCATGTAGATTAGTTAACCCATAGCAAGCAAATTAATTTTGAATAACAAAAACTTTAAATAAATAAAAAAAATATATGTTTTTATATTTTTAATTGATTATAACGTCTTGAGCCGGTAATTTAATTTTTATTCTTGTAAAATATTTACGTATGTATGTGACACCTCTGAAATATGTAACAACCGGCAGCAATTGAATCCAACTGCATTTGAAGTCGTGCTGTTGTGAAATCTGTAGTTGTCTCTGCGTTTAAAGCTTTATTTCCAATTAAGTTCTAAATTTCTAATGTTTGTGTTTTCAGATTAAATATTAAAATATCATTATGTTTTTATATTATTATTATTACGAATAAACGTAACTATTATTCGAACTTATATTGATGTACATATGAAAAATAATATTACTTTTTAAGAATATAATTTATGTATTTCTTGCCGTTTTACTTTCATTATTATTTCACACGCACTATCTGTTGTTTTTATAATTATCATTGAAGTGAATTTGTAAAAAAAATATTTAATGAACATTTGATAAGCAAGTGGCGAAGTGTAATCAATAACAGAATTAATTCGCAAATGTTTTCGATTTCCAAGTTTTTCGGTGATCGTTTTGTTGGTTGAAATCAAACATAAATATTAGTCAGACCAGTTCAGACCACTTAAAACCAGGCGATTGAAGACGATCAAAGACAACAAAATACACATTTTTTGTTTGAAAATTTTTAGTTAAAAACAATTTTAATTTACAAAAACAACATTATAATAATTCATTTGGAACATTTTAATTTCACATAAAAATAGAAAACACACCTGTTACTCTAATTAAAATATAATGTTTGAAAAAATTTGCTTATTTGGATGAACTTTTTAATTTAATCGGACGGACGGACATCTTTTGAATATCATTAACATATAATTTTGAGCATCCTCACACTTGTTCATAAAGTTGCTGAAAGTTAAACAAAAATAAACTTTCCACGTGGCTGAATAGAACAAACATTGTTTTCCGTAGAAGCCACTAAACCTCGTCAGTATTCATGTGTAAATGATTTCACTACGTGTTAGGTAGCTCTGTTGAACGTGATTAGATATCCCCTTTATACACATTACGAATGCAAATAGAATACGAGACTTCTGACTACTAATTTGACTTTTTATTTCGGCATCACTGTAATGTTTAATATGTGGTGAAAAATGTATAAATGGGATATGAAATCACGTTCAACACTGCTACTTAACACGTAGTGAAAGACCTTACACATGAATACAAAAGAGGTTTAGTGGCTTCTACCGAAAACAACGTTTGTTCTATTCAGCCGTGTACTCGTAGTTGAAATCTAATGGGATGTTTAGATATAAAACTTTTCCTTTGTTGCTTGAAATATGTTAACAATGTCTTTCTGATATTTCTCTGATAATTAAATTTACGAACTTTAGCCTGTATAAATATAAAATAATTATAAGCAGCTCGTAGTAGTATCAAAAATTACAATTAACAAACATAATATTTTTCTTTAATTCGTGCTTTAATAAAAGTTGTAAATTACTTGTTTAATTTTATTACATTTTAATATTCTTCACAGTAACTGGCACAGCATAAAATAAAACATTCCTTAAGTGGAAAAAAAGTTGAGTTTAATTGTTGTGTTTCTATGAATAGCAAATCAACGGCATACAACATATAAGAGGGAGCTATTTATTGTATATTCCTCATCGTAAACCACCAAACCATAATTATATTTTCTCACACCCAGATAAAGCTGCTCTATTTGATAATTCTACGGACGGTAGTGTTGCCGTAATAAAATCTTAAATGGTTGGGAAAATTTAATTTTAATTTATTCACAATTGCAGATGTTATTTTTATCTTTAATTTTAAAGCGCTCCAGATTTCTGAAAATTTATTTTGACTTTTTCTTTAATTTTTATGTTGCTTCAAAATTTAGCCACTTTAGTTGATGCAATTCTGACAACGCTGTTCTTCCTATCAAAATTCATTGATGCGAATGAAGAAAATTTACTTCGAACTTTATTCTTTTCTCATTTTTTGGGATTTTTAACTGTTCAATTGCACAGAAAAACCAAAAATTAAATGAAAAGGAAATGAAATATAATCCGACATTGATACAAATTTAATGCAAATTATTATTTCATTAAGGATCCATAAAAATAAATTATTGGCCGTGTTTCTTAATCATTTGTACGTTTTATTGCTTTTTATTTTATTTTTATTCTTCTATTAGATTTTTGTTTATTTTTTGTTTTTCTTTCTAAAAATTACTTTTTCAAATATACTGTGCTGCGTTCAGTTTTCGAAATGAATTTGCTACATTTTAGACAAAATTACCCCAAAGCCTTTTGAAAAAAGAACAGCTAAGCAGTAACGAATTAAATGTGTCTAATCGTATAAATATTTATTTAATACCAGCTACCAGCTACCAGCTACACTGGTCAATTGTAAGCTAAAAAAGCCAACAAAGGTCTCTATCTCTTTCTGTAGTTGGATTTGTGTGTTTTCATTTGTCTGATTCATATTAAATTGTGTTAAACAAATATTTTACCATTATTAATGTTCCTTTAGGCGAATACGAATAGAGGACATTAAACTGTTAATTTATTTTTTTGGCTTTTTCTTTCGGCCAGACAAAAGCAATATAGGTATCGTTACTTGAAATTAAAAGGAGCTTAAACAATTATTGAATCAAAAGTTTTTAACATAATTGATATTTTTGTTTTACTTCACAAAGTCTTAATTTTTAGTTTAAGAATGCAATGGATTTTTGAATTTCAGTTAACGATATGAACGATATCTAATCCAATGAAATTTAAAGCAAACAAGTGCAAAACTAACACCATTAGAAAAGCTGAAATAGTATTGGATACAAATGAAATAAAATAATAATTTCTCAAACTCCTTTTTTACAGCAAAAAAATTTTACACTAATCGACAGTTTTAAACTTTATGCAAAATCTATCTTCCAAATAGAGTTTGTAACGTTTTAAGTTTAATTTATTTGCTTGATTTGATTCATTTAAATCTTGTTGCACAAAGTATTTTTGTTCGACAACTCGAATGCACAGTGTGGTCCTTTCATATAAAGAGTGGCCAAAAATATAATAATTTATTTTAGAGCGATGAAATTTGACGAACTTGTTAAGAATTTGAAAAGATTTTAAAATTCAAAACTTGTTAATTATCTGCGTAAGGATTCGCCTGCTTCGTACATATCCTTGAAACTATTGTACCAAAAAGAGGATGTATGGAGTATTGAGCTCAATAATGGCAATAATCGCAATAAATGGGTATGTCTGAACAGGGTATTAGGTCTCTTATTTTCATATTGATGTACACAGAAAAACTTTCTGCAATCAATCTTAAGCGGTGTCAAAAATACTGTGAGTACGAATTTTCTTGAATCAAGTATAAAATGATTATTTCATGTACGGATTACAATCACGAAAAGGATTAGTTCAAAAATGCGTCCGGCTTAATTTAAGTAATTAATTATCTGCTTTAGAGTGGATGCATGAATTCATGTCCAAAATCATCATCTTGAATCCAATTGAAAGCCGTACAACATTTCTTTTGCCTAAAACCAGTCCTGTCTCCTACTTGGATTATTTAAGCTCAATTTTTATCCTGGAAAGCAATTGAATTAATCTTTTAAATATTTATCTAAATTAAATTATTTTAATTCTTCAATTAATTTTTAAAGTTGTTCATGTCTTAATTGTTGGTATTGAATTCAGATCATATGTTTCTAGCAAGTCGCCTCAGACAACTCAGCCACAATCAAGAATATTCAAATCGACAAATAAAAGTTAAGAAACAAGATTTTAATATTTTTTTTTGGTTTCATTTCTGGTATTAAACAGAGGCACATTTAAAAGTGTTTAATCCATTTTAAGATTGATTCAAGCCCATTTTAGGGATTTTCTTTACGAACCTAATGCAGCAAATACTCGACAAATTTATTAATTGAAATTTAATTGGAATACAGTTTCGCATTGAAATTAAAATTTATGAAACAACAACATTATCTCTACTAATTAAAAAGTTTCCAACCAATCATTTCAGAAAGCTTTTATAAAAATAAAAAAAACCCGTTTATTTCTTTTGACTAAAGAGCCCTTTTAATGCACTTAAAAAATTGAATTGCTATTGGCAAACAATTATTTCTATTTAACCCTTCTGCTGCCTTCTCAAAAACTTAAAATAGAGTGGGGGAAAAATGGAATGATTGAGTATGCAACTGAAATCAGCAAACTTTAAGAATAATACGAGTATTTAATACACTCAAAGTAAAAGTTTCAAGATTGTTGCCAGGACCTTTAAATAAGGCAGATGACAACCAGCAAACACACAGAGATTAAATAATGAATTTCAGTTTAGCTGATACCTTTTTCCAGTATGTAAAATACTTACTCGCATAAATATATCTGGCATATTGATAAAATTGTGTTTTGGGATTTACAGATACATACTTACAAACTTAAATTGAATTTATGAAAGAAGTATCATCAAGTGCAAAAAAGTTGCTTAACTTTGTCTTACTTAAATTGAAAATAACTACAAAGTTTCGGTTAAAATTTTCTTCCTCCCTCTTCTTGTTCTTCTTGTATGAAATATTATATGTAATATGTACTCGTATGTATGTACTCCGTAGGAGTAGTGTATGTGTATGATTGAAGTATGTATCTCCAAACTTACTTATTATTACTGCAAATTATATTGGTTACATTTCTGTGTGGATACATTGATGATGTGGGACCATGGTGGAATAATCAGGTGTGCACAAGAAGGAATATGGTTTTTTGTAGGGTTGTGTTTTGACCGTTAAAAAAATGGAAAAGTATGCTTTGCTTGTCAAAAGTTGTTTACATTTTTGGCCGCCATCATGAATATTTTTGTTTACGTTATGCTTTTTGTTTTTGCATAACCAATAAATACATACAAAACAACTTTTGTTTTGTTTTGTATACAACTTTGTTTTGACAATTTTGAATTAATTTTACACAAACAAAATGCATGTCGTTTTTTATTGTTGTATTCTTACGCGCACCTTATTATTCCACCATGTGTGGGACGCGTTTGTGGGTGTGTGTAGGTGTACGTGGGTATTCAATAAGTTGTTTCGCAACGAAGACAACAACGTCATCATGCAAGGATGTGTGATTAATTGAATATACTCCTAGTTTTTGTCTCTTTATAGAAACGTTTCAAGAGAATTTCCTTTAATAATTTGTAATCTCCACGCCAGGTTAATTACATTTTTGGCTCTATAAATACCAAAGCTGCATAAGATACTTTCAAATGCCAGGATAATTATGGAAAGGATCAATGCCATAATTTATACAAAATGTTCTTTGGAAAATCGTATTTGAATGCAATTAATTTGAAACAAATTTAAATATTAGTTATCTGAAAGTGTAGTACGAGTTTTATATGGATTGCCAAATATTTTAATAGTACACAATCATGCAGTCATTATCAAAATATCTCTAATGACCAGATACAAAAGGATGAATTTAGATAAAATGTTCCAAATTGGCTAGACTTAATGACAATTGAATTTAAGATTTATGATTAAAATGTTTATTGCTCTCTTTGTTTTAGATTCCATGAATTAAAGGAAATAATGTGAAGTGGTTAGGCTAGTAATAACAATTTGCTGGGGCTAAGAAAGTCATAAGCAGGGAAACCAGAAATATGTGTATTAAATTTTGTTTTATGCAAATTAAGTATGTATAAACAATTTAAAAATATGCTACCAAATTAACTCTTAAAATGGTATACAATTTATTTCGTGTGATTGATTTCCAACACCATGAAGTATAGTTTTGGCTCTTTATCCGTTTTCTTAGCTGTCCAAATATAAAGTATTGGATGCGAAAATTCGTAAATAATTTGTGAATTATTTTTTTTTTTTTGGCTAAGGAATCATTTAACTTTTGTTCATAGTTTTTGCAATAAATGAGGAAAATCACATAAACAGTTTTAATATTCGCAAAATTATCAATCTTTTATTAAATGTTGAAATAAGCGCATAAATTGGAGCAAAAGTGATATTGCTAAAAATAAGTCCAAAATAAGCGAAATTATGTTGTAAAGAATAACATATGCAAAATTCTTCACTGAACCGAATGGAATTAAGAATTTTTTAAATTTTACCCATGACTTCAGACACGGTACATCTTATTATAGATGTACGGTGTTATGTCTGTATAAAAAGTTTATAGAAAAAACCAAAAAGTACCAGCTTTTGCTTATTTTATCCCTCAGAAAATGTTCTTAGCGTTAATGGACGAAAAAATTTGTCAAAATATAAAAAGTACTAAAAGTACCAATTTGTCCCTTTCTTACACCGTAAAATAATATCTTTCTACCAAATTTCATCTTCATCCAAATTAATTAAGCGGTTTTCAAGAGTGGAAGAAACACAAACTTCTTCATTTCTAATATCACTATGATGTGTTTTGGGTTAGTTAATCTATATGCTGCATTTCGTTGGGTGCTAATGACTACTTAAGCCATGCTTTAAAAGTGGATTGGTATTAGCAATCAACGCAAAAAGAAATCAAAACATATAAGAAATACAATCAAATATGCAAGAAAAAAGCACGGTATAAATATGCGCTGTAGTCTTATATATGCATAATTATGCCGTAAAGAGCAAAATATTGAAAAATATACACCAAAAAATTGATAGAAAAATTCTTTATATGTTTTGAAACGCATATATATTTTTTAGTTGAGTCTACATTCATCGCGCGGGCAAAACATGCATTTGCTTATTTGCGATTTCCCTGATCATGACTATAATTGAAAATCGAAAGGTCAAAAAACAAATTAAGCGTTTTATGTTTCCCACTTGAAAGTGCACGAGATGAAAGTTATTAGTTTCGGATATTAAGGCACCGAAATATGTGTTTGTTGAAAGGTCAAATGAACTGAAAACTTTTCTTTCTGAGTCATTCTTAAATTATTTTAATTAAATGGTTGGTTTTACTTTTTGAGATTTAAGCTCTCATGAACTTCTTTATTTGAAATTTTAAGAAGTTTTTATTATACCCAAAAAGTAAAATACGATTTAAATTGCGAAAACTGTTTTTACATATTTTTTTTAAATTAAATTATGGAATTAATTTTCATAAAAATCATTCGTCGGTCTTGTGGAAACAGCACCTGATATATTCTTACAAATAATTTTATGAATAATATTAAATCGACAAAAATGCAAAAAATGCTATTATCTAGTCGTTCTCTAACAACAATTGCCCCGATTAACAGACTCTGAGAACTGTCTTAGAATTATAGAACACTGAAACTAGTGGCGGTTAAAAATGCAGAATAAATTTCTAAAAAAATGTGAATTTTTTTTAACAGGAAAACAAAAGTCCAATTGGATACGATATGAAGAAATGGTTAAGTTGTGGTGGATGTTTGTGTTGGTTTTGTAAAAATATGCCTTTTGTTAAGACATGTTTTGTTTTGCTTGATTCATGAAGGGGTCATGTTAAATTTTAGTGTCTATTTTATCTGTTTTCATCTTATTCTTTTTATTTACTGTTTGTATTTGATCTCGATATTTATGTATGTATGTATGTATGAATGTATATGTGTAAAATAAAAAAGGTTACATAATAATGTCATTTTGGTTGGATAATAAAGAAAATTATGTGCGTGCAAGTGAACGAGTGAGTGGGTGAGTGGCACAAAGGATTTGCTAAAAATAGCATGAATTTCCATAACAGCTCTTTTAATTTCTCTGGTCCTTTTTATTTTTAATACACATTATTTTTTTTTATTTTTTGTTTATTTTCAATTCACTGCCTGTGTTTGTCGATTAGATTGGCTTCACTGAAGACGCAGCAATTGTGTCAACTTATACCGAATGTCACTCGGGATTGCTGAAGTAAAAGCTGTATAAATTGTATTAACAGATGTCGTCCACGACAAAGTGAATGGTTACAGTAACAATGTAACAATGATTCATATAAAAATATATAATAAAAAACATTTACTACACAAGTATTGTCTGTGCGTACTATTTATTGCAGCTGCTATTGATCCAATTTATGTTTTTTAATACACTTGAACGATGTTAGAACGAAGACAGCACCCACCCACACTTGTTTAAATTTCATAAATACATTGATTCTTTTTTTGTTTTGAATTATTATGAGGTCTTAAATTATGGGTACTTTCAAATTTAAATAAACATGAACAATTTATGTTTAATGAAATTTTAAATGTTTGTTTGTATTTAAATCACTTTAAATAAAATTAAGTTCCTTGTATGATTTTATTTTCAATTCAATAACTCTGAATAAAGCAGTGTAGCGTTTCTATATATGTATGTGTGAAAAAGGAAAACAAAAAAAAAACGTAAATTATGCGTCATCCTTGAAGTGACCTTGCCGTTAAGCTCTTTGTTTGTACCAAAACGCATTTTTATTTTTTGTACTCATTTCACTTGTAATCGCTGCTAAGTTTGGCATTTGAAGGGAACCGCAAAATTTAAAACAAAACGAAAGTGTAACAAACACATCATCACCATCATCGTCGTCGTCGTCATCGTCATCGTCATCGTCAGTAGTCACTATCGTCGCCATCATTAGAAAATATAAAATACCAGCGTAACATTTAATAACAAGCCAACCACTAATTTAATACTTTGCCAACCATCTGCTCCCCCACCCTCCCTTCCAAGAAGTTACGCACACGCTTGCACATGTGTGAAGTTAAATGGATACAACTTTTCTCTCTCTCATATTCATTGAATTTATTTTTGTGCTGTAGATTTATTAAAAATCTAAAAGGGGAAAATGTTTTCCAACTTTTAAGTTTTATTTAAATTTAAAAAAAATGTTTTTTTTATTCTTTTAAGTAAAAACTTCATTGATTGCTATAACAAGTTTGCAATTGCAAGAACTCTTTTACATGGAATTTTATTTTTTGAAAATGAAGATTCAAATGTGTAACTTTTTGTGCAAAAGTTAGTTTGTCATTATTTGCAAGTGAACTTGTAAGTCCTTATGTGAGTATTTTTTTATACTCAATTGTATGAAAATGAAATTGAAATACAGTTTTTATTTAAAATATTTAATGATATAAATACTGTTGTTGAAATTGAATCCTGTTTCACACAGGGAAAATCCAACAGCAATTTAAAATCAAAATGGTAAAATTGTATTAAATCTAATAATATGTGACCCAATTAGGATTCACAATAAATTCGATACCTGAATCATATTGCTAAAATTTTTGAAGTGAAAACTTCTATTGGCGCGGTACGGATGTTTTGGGTGGGCTAAAATCACAGAAGTCTTTTTGACACTTGTAGTATAGTTAACAACCTACAGATAGCACCTAAATTTTTTTTGCTCAAAATGAAGAGAGCGCCCTCTCTTGTGGGTGATGTTGCCATATATGAGAAAAACACTAATTTTTTGGTGCACCAAAGAGGGCGCACTCTTTAATTTGAGCGTAACTGGTTAAGAAGAGTACACACAGATGGCACTCTCTTCATTATGAGCAAAAAAATTTAGGTTGTTAACTTCTCGGGCGCAGTTGCATTTGCGTTTACAATAAGTGGCATGGCAAAACTAGCAGGTGTGCGCAATTCGACAACAAGTACAACAATCCAAAAACAACATGTTTTTTTTTTATAAAGCACTCGCTTCATATCAAAACACACAAACAAATTTAAAGCATTTTAATACGTATGAGTACCGAACTGTAACCATTTTTTATGTACTCTCTTCAAACTATATCAGTTTGAATGACAATTTGCTATAAAGCGAGCTCAGTCAGCTGTGCTAGTAAGCTCACCTGTTGCATACGCCTTGATAAGTGGTTAAATTTGTTGCATGTAATTATATAATTGTTTATATCTACGCATAATTTTTTTGGCAATAGCACGTGTATTGTTGTAATCACAAAACGTTTTCACTTCTGTCGGCACTCCCGGAGTGCTACCCGTAGTTTTTTTTTTATTATTTTATTTCCAGCCATTCCAATCAAAATTGGTTTCAATTCCGAATGTTGAGTCTTAGAAAACGAAGAACGAATATTTTGTTTGTAATCAAACCACTTAACTTCAGAACAGCTCAATCGAGCAAAACCTAATTTCCAACGTTCTGAAGACAGCTAGATGCCGTGATAGAATGAACAGATTCAGTTCGACACTTTTTGAGAATTTTCGGAAAGAATGTTTTGAAAAATTTAAAATTTTTAATAAATTTTTAACTACTCGACCGATCATTCTAAAATCTAATAATTTCTTATACTCAAAAACGAAGTTGGCTGCCCAACAATTGATTTAGAAAAAAAACGTCTTTTAATTACTTCAAAATTTAAACTCAAAATTTTATAGTCAAGCGATTAATGTTCTTAAAATCAGTGTTCTGCCTGTTTGATTTTCTACACAAGTTTTCCTAATCGTCAATTACAAACATTCGATTATTTGCTGCTTTAGTTTTATCGTTTATTTTTTAATACAACACACAATTCCCTTGTGTTTTTTTATTTTAGTATTTACTTGCTTTACTTTAAGAGTTTTAGACGTTTTTCTATTATAAACTCTGCAAATGGTCCTTATTTCGCCATGAATTATTTATAAGAATGAAACAAAAGTATTTATAGTTAAATTATCTCAAGTTGTTGGTGTTCCATCTTATAATTTTTATTTATTTATTTTTTTTTTACTTTTTGTATGGTCAGCATACATTTGGTCAGACGATTAGGGTTTGGCTAACTGAAATCTACCACCACATCGACCTTGATTGCAACAAACGCAAAAAATTCAAATTAGAAATTTTCATGAAATATATTCAGTCATTGTTTGTAACAAATAGATGTCAAGGTTAAATGGGCATCTTGTGATTGAGATTAGAAAAATATTTTATTTAATATTAAGTATACGCTGATACGTATACGTACGTGCTGCTTGCAAAAGTTTATATTATTTTTTATTTTTGGCAAACTTTGGAAAAATCCATCACGAACAAATTACTCTGGCCAAAATAATAGTCAGCAGCATTAAATTTTTTTATTTTCCATCTAATCTCTTTTGCAAATAACTTTATAAATAATTATGCGAACAATTATGTGAAGCGAATAAACTTATTTTACTTTTATCCAACATCGTTTTGTTGAATTCGTTCGCAAATGTTTTTTTTAGTGCTTAAAGTTTTTTAAATTATAATTTCCCGTTTTTTTTTTTTCTTTTTATTTTATGTTTTGTATTATTTGATTTATTTTTTTTTGTTTCTCTGCGAAATTATATTGGAAAGTGGAAAAACTAGTACGATAAATCATCAACTGCAAAAATGATACTTAAAAAATTTTTTTAATTACTTCATCGTTTAAAAGTTGGAAGCTTTAAGCAATCTATTAGTGAGTTGTTGTTTTTTAAAGTTTTATTGAAAGCCATGACCGAATCCTAATGAAACCAAAATGTTTCGCATTTGTGGGCTTTTTAGCAGTCGTTGTACTTGCTTGGATGTGCACTTGTGTGTGTGAATGGGAAGGACAACAAAATATTTTATTTAAATTGTTTCTATATTAATACACACACACACAAATAAATAGATTTTATAGAAACTATTTTAAAAGTTAAAAGTAAAATGCAATTTTAAACAATAATGCGCCACGCAGTTTCCACCCGCCTGCCAGGTGCGTAGACCAAATGAATTTGAAGACAATTTTGTAGACTTACGCGTTGGTATAACCGTATTAAGAGGGTCGAAGTATTTCACAATCGAAATGTCTTTCTGGATATTTTCCATAATTATAATATGATAAGTTGTAATGATATTATTGTTAAATGAATAATAATATTATGTTTAGAACATATTTATATTATTAACAGTATGATTTGTTATTAACAATATAACTTAATCTTAGTATGTTTAGATTTAGTTTTTATTTGGGTAACAATTTCTCATTTCACATTATTTGCAGTTGCTTTCTCCCCCCTCCAAAACCTTAGTAAAATCGTTTAGCTACGTTAGTGATCGCTACGACACGACAAACTTTAATTTTTCGGTATTAGCAAAGTTTCTTTTTTTATTCAGTTTCATTTATTTGTTCGCTTTTTCGTTTAGTATTGTAGTATTCTGTTTAAAAGCTTGTGGCGCCATTTTCATCTGCAGCACTTGATGAAAAGTACCAAATGCGCTGGTCAGTATTTATTTTCAGAGCAATTTGCATTTATTATAAATAAACAGAAAAGAAGATACTCAAAATTTAAGTTGTTTTGGTTGTACCGCAATTGTTAGTGATTTTTTATTTAGTATTTTTAATATATAAAATTTTTTCTTCAAATTAAATTGTTGAGAGTCGATGAAAGGGACGGTTTGTAGCGAAATGCACGTTTTTATTTTAGTATCAGTCCAGATAAAAGAAACACTTTGCTGCTTTTTTTGTATTAATCCCCCTTTTTACGTTGTTTATTGTATAATTTTTTTAAATTTTTTTTTTCTCCACAAGATTTACTCTTTTGAAATATCCAGAAAATAAATGTTAATAGCAGTTGCTGAAAGAAATCTTCTCGAATATAAATTCAAAATGCCATTAGCTTATTATACAATTTTTTTTATATAATACCATGAGTATTCTGTAAAATGGAATATATGAAATGAAAATTCTAAAAACAGCAACAATTTTGTTAGTTTCGGGCCCATGGTTCAATTAAGATTCCATGAAATTTACACCAAATCAGTCTCAATAAATGTGAATAAAATGACCCCCCCCCCCCGCACATATGCAACTTTTAAAGCGCCCTCTACTACAATCAGTAGGTAGAACCTTAATAGAAGAATTTTTGGCAACACCAATACAAACAACAGAGTAAGATTTTTTTTCAATACAAACAAATTTTGTTATTTATGTGGTGTGACATCACTCACTCACTTACGCATTTTTGGCAACTTTAAATTTTTTGTTTTGTAACAGGAACAGGACAGAATATTTAAAGTTTAATTTTTGATAAAATTCTTTTAGGCGGATGAAACAACATATAACGTGTAAAAATAAACGAATTACAAATGTTGGATGAGTTGTGTTTAAATTGTAAGCCTAAAAATATGTGATAATTTTTAAAGCAATAAAATGAGGATAGTTAAATACAACTCGCTGGATTTTATGAGCAGCAGAAGTTTAAAGTCAGCTAAAAAATTAATTAAGGAAGAAAACAATGTATAAATGAGGGTGACAGACGTCACAGAAAAAAAATCTGGTTAGTGTGAGATGTGAACAAAATGTAAATAATGTTATTTAAAGGTCTTTGAGAATGAAACAAATAAATAAAGAAATTTGTTTTGATAACTAACTGTCAAATCAACCGTCACAAAATATAATTGATTGCATATCAATCACACCACAGACTACAAATTGAGTGTGAAATCATTTAAGGAAACTTGATTTGTGTGGTTTTAAGTGCTGAATCACTTAAATTAGGAATTGTATTTATTTTAAACAACATGTTCTGTGTTGATTTTTTAAATAAAATTTTGATTTTTTCATTATTTATTTATTATAAATTGACAGTTTTTCAAATATGCCATTGTTTAGCTTAATTAAATTTTAATAATACAAAATAGTGAAATGGCAAAATTTATTAAAAGCTGCTTCACAAATTCTGGTAGGTTTTCAACGATAAATGGATCTTGTTTGTGATATTAATTGGCGGACATTTTCGTATAAAACTCCTTTTTTAAAAATATTTTTCTAACAAGCCAACCACAACATTTTCGATTGATATTAAGATCCCAAGAATATGGAAATTAATTTCAAAGCTCTACATCTTGTTCACGAGTTCACTGTTTTACAGCTCTGACAGTGGAAATAGTGGCATTGCGGAATTGGTGGATCCACAGTATGTTTTTAAATTGTAAAAATGCACCTTCCAATCTAATCTAAACTATTTGTTGGGTGCTTAAGTTTTGGAAATAAAAATTTCATTTCCAACTGCTTCATCGATATTAAATTTTTATCATCACAAAATACAAAGTTACCTGCTTCTTATATTCTTTACAAATTAGAGTCACATACGGAGCTTGAAAATTTCGACGACACTGAAAATTTACTCGACTTTAAGATGCGACGATCTGTGGAAACACTTTCGTTAATTTCGCTTTCCTTATGAATTTTCGCAGCAGGACAATAAATGAACGAATTTACAGCAAATCTACAAGTTGTTTGCCCTTCTCAATATTGTTTCAAACACTATAATTTTTTTCTTTAATTTTTCTGCCATTTGGACTTCGGACCAAGTCGGCTAGATTTTGAAGTAAAAGTTTCATTTTTTCTAGGAAATGTTAAAAACTTTTAGATGTCAAATGTCTTTCTTTAATTTAAATGAATTTACGTGTACTTCAAGAATCTGTTTTTAAAATTTGTCATACACCTTGATTTCCAGCAAAAATGCTGACCGATTAGAGGTTTCTGAGCGGATTTCGAAAGAATAAACTAAGGCCTTTCGAATAATTCATTTATTATTTAACAAGTCCTAAGCCATCTGTGTATAATTTTCTAGTAGAACCAAAGTTGATAAAATTAAATTCATTTTATTTCTCAGCCTTCATTTTGTGCTAATTATTTTTTTTAAATATGAAATATGCATTTAATTGAATAGTTCTTATGGCATTTTAATATTTGTAATAATTTAATATTCAAATAATAAGCAAATGACTTTCTTACCTTTTATTTGTTTCTTTTCAAGTATGTAATCCATTTAATTAAAAATCAGAAATTTAATTGTTGTGTTTCTGTTAGATTTTTTATTTTGTTTTTTTTTTTTTTTGTATTATTTTCTTTACAAATATAAATTTTAGTTTATTTTTCATTTATTGATTTTGTAAACTTAAACAATTTGTTACACAGACAAGTTGATTTTAAATGTTTTGTTTCAATTAAATTTAAACATGAATAAAATGTAGATGACTTTTTATATTTTGCGAGGGAGTTTTAATAATATTTCTTAACAAAATAATGAGCATACAAAAATTTTCAAGTAAAAAGTTTTCTTTTAAATTAGGTTTTTTTTTGGTGTTTTAACACAGTGATAATTGAGTCGTGTTTCTTCTAATATACAAAGAAAATTAAAAAGTTTTTAGGTTTTTAGTTTTTTGAACAAGAGTAAGTCAAGCAAAAATGTGGGACTAAACAAATGTATTTAATTTTTTTCTCTTTGTTTTCATGTTTTCACTTGAGTTAGTCTTTAATGACAGAAACGAAAGCGATTTTCTAATGAGCCTCTAGAAAAGCGTTTTCGTTAAGTTGTTTCTTTTGTTTTAGTTAGCAGCTTTAAAGAACTTTAAGAAAATTATAAGTTTTATTTAAAATTATTGTGATTTTTGTTACGATATTAATGATGGAGTTTTACAGAAAGTAGCATTTACTAAAATGTTGATAGATGAATTTTTTATTTATTTATTTTTCTTTTGATTTTGTTGTAATTATTACATTTATACATACATACACTGACTTAGAATAATTTAATTAATTGGTTTGTTTGTCTATTAGCCGAAAAATAAATAACAAAATTGAAAAGGAATATAAATGATTTGTTATCGTTTCTAATATTTAACTAAAAATAGAAATTATTTATAATTTATGTTCGTTTGTGTTATTTATAATACAAGACATTTTCATTTACACACACATTATTTGGATGTGTTAAGTTTTTTTAATTTATAAGTAATTTATACTAAATATGAGTTAATTTAATTCACTCCCAGTCACTCACTCTTTCGCATACATTCATGCAATTCCATTCAAATGGATATTTTTTATATGTTTACAATGACTACGACTTGTATTTAAGTTATAAATTATTAATACTTGATTTCTTTTGTGCTTGTATTTGTGTAGTACATAATAATGTCCCATTTCCTTTTAAATTATGATTACATACATACATATGAACGTACAAAGATCTGTATAGGCAACCAATCTGGAAAGTCCTTTTAAAGAGTAGAACAAATTAAATTTATCTTACTAGGCATTGAACTCGAGCCATTTTTATGGTACGTTGCACGTTGCACATTTGCTTTTGTGAACAGACACACTGTTAAAAAAATAACTTTGCGTTGGCAAAAATTGCGAAAAAAAAAGCTAGAAGAACTATTAATTCAAGTATTGGGTTTCCCGATCTTAATAAAAGTGAAAGTAACCAATTCAGCAGCCAAAATATTCATTAAGGTGTGACATTTCGATATCTATCGTTTCACAGCTGCCATGAGTTGTCTAAATTGGTTCTAGAATCTGGATGGTGATCCAGAAAAATCTTCTTTAAGTCATCGTCAGATAAGCCGAGTGATAAAAAATAAAACGACTTTGTTTGGTGGAAAGAAACTTGGAATCAGAAGCACATAAATGTTGTTAAAACGGTAGATTAAATACAAAACTTATTAATTTATGAAAAGCCTTTCCAGACCAGACTTGTGTGTGTGTGTGTATGTGCTCCATACAAGACATCTTTTTGCATGACTTTTGCTTATATTTAAGATCTAAAACTTGAACTCATACTTGTACAAAAACAGACATTCAAGCACACACACACACACATACTAATCCAAAGTATTCAAGATTTATATGAAACGATGAATAGATGATTTCAGAATTGAAAAAAATTATGTCAAACACAATTTTTATTTTTTTTTTGTAGGACCAGCACTTAGGGTCCAGCACCCTACTTAAGCAATGAATATGTCAGAAGAAGTGATAAAGGGATAGGGCAGAGAAGCTAGATGGTGAATATGTAGAAGAAAGCTTAATTCTTATACAACTCTGCAATTGCTCGTTTTTATAGTCTGCAATACTGCTTACCAACGACAGAGGGCGCTGTTGTGTATATTAGCTAGAAACAGTAACAATTGCTGTAGGAACTGGTTTTTTAGTGACCATTCATGACTTAAACAATCCAACAACAATTAATACAATGCACATTAGAAAAAAATTATAATATTGATTGAGTTGCCCGGACCAGGGATCAAATCCAGGTCTTACTTTGCTTAGTAGTCAACGCGCTAATCACTTCAGTGAACACCACCAACATTAGAAAATAAAAAAAAAACTCTACACATGCACTTCTTTCCAATTTATTGTTATTTAATCCTAATGATAGTTATTTAATACAAATGAATACAAAATGCAAGTTGACATATGTAGCAGTATGTAAGCGTGGGTGTGGGTGTGTGTGTATGGTGAATTTTAAATACATTATACACATTTATAGAATATTTACTTTTTAACTACAAGTAGGCGTATATAAAAAGAGTATTGAAACATATTACAATCTGTTGAAATTTGAACTTTGTTTTTATAAAAGTATTTGTATGGGTTTCTGGCAATGTGTGAGTGTGTGTGTATGTGTATTTAGAGGAATGTTATTAAGTGATTATAATATTAATTCACAGAAAAGTGTGATTATAGTTTTCAATGTTTGTTTGTTTTATTTTTATTTACATGAGTTGTGAGATAAAAAGCAGGTACCAGATTTATACAGAATTTTCAAATTTAAATGTTCTTCAAGAAATAAAAAATATATTAACACACACAATCAATTTTTATAATTTAAATATATACATAAATGCAAATTTTATAGCATATTCTATTTTTTTTTTTTTTTTGTTGCAGTCTTGCTGTGATAATTACATTTCGCTTCAATACGTATGGAACAGCATTTCCTTATTGGAGTCGATTTAACCTTTTTAACGGAACGTAGATGGTTTAATGGGAAATATGAGTCTGCGTATATGTGTGTGCTTTCATAAAATTGACATGTGAATGTAAACCACAAATTATAACTACTGTAATTCAGATATGCTTTTTCTAACAATTGCCCAGATGCATAAGGCGGTATATAATAAAAGATAACTTTATGTGATTAAGACAACTATATTATGTTCCATACAAAAATATAAAAGATATAATAAAATTACATGACAACATTTCATTACCGCTTATCCGAAAACATCAGCAGACTTTTACTACATTTTAAAAAATTTCAAAACCTTCCAGCTTATACACAAAACTTTCAAAAACCATTGAACCTAATTTCCTTATTCTTTTGTAATTCTGAAATGATTTTTAAAAGTTTTTGCATAACCTGCAATATTTTGTAATGTTGCAAGATGTGGATGAATGAAGTCTACTGATGGTTTAATGAATAAATTATTTGTTAAAAACAAATTTTCAAAAACATTTGTACAAATTTAGTTTGGCTTTTAGCTGAAAAAAATGCACACGGTTTGTCGTCACTATTCTGAATTTTCGCACACATACGATCGCACAACGTTCAAAACGGAATTTATTGTTTATCACAGTAAGATCGTAAAACAAAACTGATGAAAACTATTTTTCAAACAAAAAAATGTTAATTTTAATTATTTATAGATAATGGAGTGACAACAATATTAACAAATTATTATTGTATTCTGTTAACAAATATCAGTTAATAATTGATTTTAAATATAAATTGCATTAAGTTCTTTGGAAGACTAACATTTTTTATTTTTAAGTTTTTGAGGGGGAACTATATAAAAATGTTTATCAGAGATAAACCAAACCTTAGGGAACAATATTACCACGTGTCATCATTACAGCAGGCGAGGATGACGATAGTGATGAGTTAGACGATTGACTTGAATAGTGATGGTGAAGATCGGCATCAATGCAGCTGTTGTCATCCAAAGGAAGTTTATAAATTTCATCAACATCTTCAACGGTTGTAATTTGACTGATTACACTTGCTCGTATTCCCAATTTTGGATGAGTATGGTGGGAATGCACTGAATCAACCATGGCAGTTTCATCTGTAACAATTGCTGATGGCTTTGGTATTGGTGTGGAAGGCCTTTGACTTGAAAAAAGTGCTGCTGCAGCATTTACATCGCTTGATGGTGAGGTTACGGAGATTGTTGGACTGCTACCGGATTTGAGGGAATTTTTATGAAATTTCGCCGTCGATAGAAAAGACACCTTGTTAGGTGGTGGTGGTATTGTAATAGGCGTCAAGGCAAATGTACAATGTTTACTGGCTCCTGGTTGTTGGGGTGTTGTTGATCTACTTAAATTGTTGCAATTGCTGGCGGATGCTGTCGATAGACTGGTCAACGAGGTTGGTGAAACAGATGTAGTGGTTGCCGTCGATAAGCGAGACGCACTGGCGGCTGTGGCAGGAGGTGTAACCATCACTATGGCCCTGGTAGTATTGGACATAACATTTGTGGCAGCACTGAAATGAACACTTGAGGATCTTCTTCTTTGGCGGTGGTGATGCCGATGAAAACTTTGACATCTGGTGCAGGAACCTTGACGCTGAAATTGTTGCTGCAGTTGTTCTGGATGATGCGGTTGCTGTTGTTGGTTGTGTGGGTGATTCTGATGTGCGATACTATTTCTACCGCAATTGCTGCTCCCACTGCAAGAGCTGCAACTGCTAAGCTGTCGTCGCATAATCGATCGATTGCCATCAAATTGATTTACCGAGGAATAACCAAATGATGTTGAGGCAGCAACCATGGCAGCAGCCACATGGCACTTAAGTTGCGGTAAAAGCAACAAACAAAATGCCGCAATTGTTGTTGAAATATCGCACACATTCAGTCAGGAAGTGAAAAAAAGAAGGGAAAATGTAAAATTAAATTATTAAAAATATAAAGACGACTGTCTGCTGCAGAAAATGTGAATAAAAAGCACAAAAAAAAAATCAACTTGGCCAACGATTTTACATAATAAACCAATTATATTTAATTTGTAATGTTTGGTACATAAATTAACCATTAAGGAGGCGGTTTGTTGTAAAAATGTAATAAAGTTTTTATTTGCAAGCGTACAACAATGGCGATTTTTCTTTTGTCGTACTCTCAAGAGTGCCTTCCTGTACGTTTGCTTGTGTCGTTTGTTATAAGTACCATTCACGTTTTGTTTAATTGCAAAAACCGATATATTAATTCAACTTAAATTGTGGACTTAATATTAAAATAATTCGTGAAGCAGGGAAGGAAATCATAGAACAATTGTGCTTGTGTGAGTACATTTTAGACTTTATTTGGCAAAATTTAAAAACTGTCAGCGATATGACAGCCATACAACGGGCTGAAGAAATGCACGAAAAAAAATGTTTATGAAACTCTAATTAAATATCATAAGGACTGCAAAGATGGAAAAATTTAAAATGTTTTTATTTTTTAATGTCGTAATTTAACATATGTATATGGTACAAACGTAGATATGTATATAAATGTTAGTTTCTCTTCCTCTTTAGTAGAATAAGACAAATTTTGAGACCTTCGTGGCCTAAAAAGTACATTTTATTGCTGTAATTAGTTTAAAGTCAATAAACCCGATTCCCATCCCTGAGTTCAATCTCTTGTACTGTTGACTTATCGCAAGTTAAAATAAAATCAAAATAATAATACATATTTTTTTTAAAAATAATTGAAATAATAAGAAGATCTGAACATGATTTTTACTTGGCAAAAGTTAACTGCATTTCTTATATATTTGCACACTGGGTCGAGGTTTTGATTTCTAAAAATTGTTCCTGTTTGAATGTTTTTGTTTTCAAAAGATAGTAATTTTTATATTTTATTGTATTTTGCTTCATTTAAATACAATTTTATTATAAATTTTATATTTTGCTAAATTTTTTCATGTCTGACTTTGCTACTCTGAGCTCATTGTGCACTTCAACAAAATGTTCAATAAAATAATTTTCTGAATTTTCGCACCCAGAAAATGGCTTTTGCATACAAATTTGTGAGACTAAATTTATGCTTTGCGATCGGTACGACCCTAATGTGCACTGTAAAGTAAACATACTTTCTGAAAGCTCTTAAACAAAATCTACTATCGATCAATTGCAATTATAGTAGAGAATATATTACAAATATGAATGTAAGTTTGTTATTTAAAAATGTAATTTCTAGTACCAACATTACAAATAGTAGGGCCACAACTTTCTTCGTAATACACAGTTTTGCTGCTTTAAGTATTTTAGCAGACAAAGCAAAAGGGCTGAACGTTAAATCTTTGTTTTTTATACGTTAAATTGTTAAATATCAATGAAAACTTTATTGCAGCAGGACCACCCTAATGGAATTAATACAGGTACTTATAGTTACGGTATATTTGTGCAATCTCTTTAGTACAATACAAACAAACAACATTCAATATATTGTAACAATTTTCACAATAAGTGGGTGTTGCAAGTGATGAAGTGAAAAGGCCAACATATTTAAATATATGTACATACTTATAAATGTAAATACATAGACACGAGCATATGTGTGTATGTGTACAAGAATATGTGTATTTTATGAAAAAGAAAAAAAAACGTTCTGCATTTGAACAAACACAGTGGCATTAAACAGAGTGAGCAAAAAATGGAAACACACTGATTGACTAACCGATTAAACGACTGATAAAAAGAACTATGGTTTCATGTTGTGCCAGCAAGTGTCCATAACTGTGAAATTTATTAATAGAGCCAGCGGAAAAATTAATCAAGTTTTTTTTCAACTAAAGTCCATTCTTAGGATAAAAAAAAGCACAAAAAACAAATTAAAGGATTTAAAATACTTTAGTTTGGGTTGGAAAAATGATTTACCGTGTTTTAAGACTTGTTCAATATTAGTTAGACGTATGCACTCGGTCGGCTGGGAGTGTGGATGTCGGTGTAGGTGGTGATGATAGTGGTGATGTTATTGGTGACTGTGAGGGTGTGTGTAACAGGTTTCAATAACTTGTGCTTAAATCTATGTGACCAAAAGCAACAGTTTCACTCGGTGAATGGGCTAAGGGCTGAGAGATACAAAAAGGAAACATTAAAATTAAATGAAAATATGTTTGTATGATTTTGTTTAATTTTATTATTATTTTCACTTATTAAATGCATTTGAAAAAGCTTTACTACCTACTAAAAGCAGCGTACAACATAATAAATAATTAAGCATAATTTATTTAAAAATATTCATAATTATAATTAAAAATTCTATAAAACAAAAATATGTATATGTAAATATTAATGTTATGTAGCATTTACGGCATTGTATTACAAAATAGAAATAAATAAAATTACTTTTAGATACGCCGCAATAGCAGTCCTGGGGGCAAATTACGGCATTCGATATCGATCGAAATTTACATTTAAATTGTATTGAAATTTCGATCGATATCGAGTGCCGTAATTTGGGCCCTGATAAAATAAATTAATTTTAAATTCATAAAAAGTAAAAACAGAAATTTCAATAGTTCGCAAGTGACCAAACTAAAACATTTTAAAAGCATTTAATATACAAATTTGTTATTTGAAATATTCGGACATGTCACACGTTCCAATCGGTATGGTTTCAATACCGTAATTTTATTCCGACCACTTTTTGGTTTGCAGTCTTGATATTTTGTTTATTTTGTATTTCGATTTTGCAGTAATAAATTTATTTGTACCCATAGGCGTTTATTCAAATTGTTTTTACTATAAAGGTGCATATTAAGCTCTTGTTATTACAATGCAAGCTTAATTTATAGGCGCTCCTAAAAGTGTTTTTTTTATTGTTTACGACAAATCAGTTAGTAGAAAATTCATTTTTATTTTGGATTTTAAAAGTGAAGTGATTACAAATAAAATTATTGTTTTTTTTTTTCTAATAACTCAACTTTTGGAGTTGAAACCAATTTATTCATTAATTTTAGTTTAAGCCACTTCTAAAGAAATTTCGAAAAATTCCATAATTGGGACATTTTAAAGCATACTACCCTCTACATAAACTTTGAAATTTAAAAAAACATGCCTTAATATTTTGAAACGCTGTGGCACCTTCAACGAATTCTTTTTGCAAATTTTTTATAATTTCCATTTAATTAATGCACTTTTTTCCTGAAAAAAACGGCAAAAATCTTATGTCCAAAATTTCAAAATAAGCGGTTTATTTTTTTTAAGAACTGCGTTTTTTACAAATTTTACCGGCAAAATTTTTAAACTATTTTTTGCCACGAAAAATCTTTTTTTTTTTTAATCAGATATCTTCTAAGCATTTTCTTTTCCAAATTCCCCCACTGTGCACCGGAACGGAATGAATTTTCCTTGTAGCATAATTTAAAACCGAACAAACTCGCATACGTTACAGAAAATTTCGTATCATCGAATATCGCGTATACGCACCAGGGAAGGAATCGTAGTTTTTACTGTGCTGCATTCGAAATGGAAAAATTGTGAATCTTGTGGCATTGATCATTTAAATAATGAAATAAGAATTCTTTTTTTTTCGAGTACAAAACACACTATGCCCGAGCATGCCATAGTTTTGTTTGTGATACTATTTTTTTTTTTTTTATAGAAAATTCTTTTCACCAGGATAATAAATATTATTATTATATTTGTACTCAGTAAGTACTTTTGTTTAGCTTGAGTTATCGGTATTTTGATTTTAGGACCAGTAGTCTTCTAGAGATGATGTACTGCTGGCGGTATTCAGTGTTCGGTGTTTGTATTAGTAAAACGGTGCTTCGGAAAGAGAAAATGCTAAATGTACCGCCACATTTAAAT
This sequence comes from Lypha dubia, assembly GCA_947311025.1. Lineage (NCBI taxonomy): Eukaryota > Metazoa > Arthropoda > Insecta > Diptera > Tachinidae > Lypha > Lypha dubia. The sequence continues at coordinate 3,462,353 of OX371260.1, read as the reverse complement.
AAGGCAAAGTTTTGAAATGTTTAATTAACTTAAACTGTTGATAAAAATAGATGAGATCTTTGAACTTTTAAAATTTTTTATTTTTGAAATGTACATTTACATACAGTTGAAATAAATAAATTTAACTAAAACGTGCCGAAAAGCTATTGGTATTCATTTGCAGCAAAGTTGAAGAACCGATAATACTTTAATCAATATAAAACACAAACGCGTTTTTCTTATACAAACACTTTTTTTTTTATATATATTAAACAACCTCAAGCTTAAAAATAAATATTAAATTAAACAAAAACAATTCGACAGACATTGAAATGGCTTAGAGAGATAAAAGTTGTTTCTATTCGTGTTCAATTTGTGAAGTGTTAAAAAACAGTTTACACATTGAACTAAATTTTATTGAACTTTAATTTATGAAATTATTTATTTTAACATATCAGCGGCAATTAGTTTAACTAACGAATAATATAATATTTTATTAAAAAAAAACTGTTTTCTTTACTACATATCTCTGTTTAATATTCACTTCACAACAGCATTTTATAAAATAAAAAAAACGTATGCAAACGGGTACTGCAGAGTAATTTATATTTCAAAGAAAACCAAACGTGCGAAAATATTTCCAAATATGTAACTTGTGGTCATCAAGACATTAATTCAAATTTAATCTAATTTCTTGGAAAAGAAATATTTTAACTTGCATAGCAACCAACATTTGAATGACACCGTACGGTTGGTTGCAAGGAGACCACCTAAGTTTCACTTTATGAAAAAAAGGAGCGTGGACTAGTGTGGAATAATAATGATTCATTACAACAGCACAAGAAAATAAATTACACAAAATGAAACTGATATATTTTTTCTTTTTTTATTACGTTTTAGTTTCTTCATTCTTCTCGCTGTTCATCTAAAAACGATTTTATAAAATCACATTTTTGTAGACTATTAAGTAAATGACGTTGCAATAAAATTTTTGTAAGGAAGAAAAAAAATAAATTGGCAAAATTCAATCACAGCGTATAATTTATTTAATGAAACAGTTTGTGTATGTATATCATGTACATATATATGTCTGTTTGGCAGTAGGCTTAAAGCTTTCATGGTACATTCATACATAAATATTAAATTATGTTGTCATTCGTTCAGGAGAGTAAGGAAAGATACACTACACCACCTCAGGCAAACCAATCCAACATCGCATCACTGTTCAGGTGTTGCTTTAAAAATAATCAAGTCTGACAAAAATAAATCGGATTTTAATGAAGAAAAGTTTAAATTCTCACTTAATTCTGTGGTTAATCTTCAGTCTATATAGAAAATAGTATATCGCAGAACAAATTGATTAATTAACTCTTAAAAAAATTAATTTCTTCGAAAACTTAATTTTTGAAAATACTAAAAATCTATCGGTCTGAGTGTCGTAAATTTAGTTCCGATCTGTCAAGCTACACTTAAGTTAAGAAGCGTTTCAAACACACACGCACATGCATATAAATATCAATGTATCTCATGAAAACTCGATTTTCGAAAGTTGGGATGATCAGTAATTTCCAACTTTTTTTTAAAGTGGGGGAAAAAATAATAAAAAGACCACAAAACATTTCTTTAAATTACTGCGAGTAGGAAAATTTTTTATCGAAGCCCTCTTCCAAAAGCCACCGATGGAAAATTGTCGATGTGAAAAATATTTAGTTTTACCGTACAGTGTATACAAATAAAATAATTTTATTTCAATTATAAATTAATATGTTGTAAGATTGTGCCCTTGTGTGTGTCTGCGCCCAATTTCGTTTGCATTTCATCTGCTGGAATGGATTTCCTAAACATTTTTTTTAAATGTGAGCTTTTGGGTATTAAAAACAGCAAACAGGCGTTTGTTTTCTTCATAGAAGTGAAAAAGTAAATATTGTTTTGTTATTCGTACATGTTTGCATGTATGAGTGACTGAACTCTGCACTTTTGTAATCAAGTGACCATTTTGTGGAAATAAGAGTAATTTTTATAAATTGATATCCTCACACACACTCACACGCTCCCAAGCTCATACAACGTACATAATTGGTCAGATGCCAAATACGTACTTTCAACAACTTCAACATGTACTGACTGCATTCATTCTCTTTAACCCATGAAATCGAACAATTCAACATTTCACCATAAATCTTTACCAACTCTTACAAAAGTTGACAAAAAAAAAAAACAGTTGACAACAAAAAAAGCCAAATAAAAATCGAATTTCAGCACAAGTTCTTCAATTTACATCAATGAAATTCATTTGGTCAAGAACGTCAATTGTGAAATGTGTAAATTAATGTTCAATTCAGCACATGATGTGATGATATTCATACGTGTGTGTTTGAGAGTGTATGTATGGAAGTATTTGTGTGAGAATGCAAAAATCCTTGTATTGCTTTCTTTGTTACGAAATAAAATACTTTGGAAATAACTTCGTATCGATAAATTAAACAAATGCATATTACGTGTATTATTTAAGGTTGTATTTGCAAATGTGATGAAAATATAAATATTTTCAATTTTAGCAGTGCAGAACCTAGAGATTTTGGGAAATAAATCAGTCATTTATAAAACCGTTATAGAATTTTAAAATATTCAATTTAAGTTTCAATGGAATTTGTGTGCATTCTTTAAAAAAACAATACCTAAATTTATTGCATCTTTACAGTTTTATTAAATTCACTTGCAACATCAAAATGCTAATGGGTACTCGCTTTTTAACATACCAAAATGCAAAAGTTGAGGTGTAAAGTCCAGATCTGATGGACCTGGATATTAATATTTTCGGCATTTACACATCTCAAATTTTTGTATTTCAAAATTACTAGAATCGGAAAATTTAATTTCAACAAAATCTCAAATTTGATTAATTCCCAACAACAAATGATTTATTGGAATATTTTTTTAATTCTAACAACAAAATGCTAAAACTACAAAAGTGAAGAAAAATATCATTTCATATATTTAATTTTTATCGTAAAAATATCAAACATCGAATATTGTGCAAATCAATCGATCGGAATACTAAAGCAGTTTCATGCAACAAATTTTGTGAAAAAATACCTAATAAATCTTGTTATTATTATAAGTTCAGATACAGTTGCAATGCTTCAAATATGATACAAAAATTTTATATAAAACCAATTTTTTATTTAAATATAATGTCGACTTTTGAGAATATCCATTTTCAAAGTAAAGACATGATCCAAAATTTGTCTGCCAACAATCCATGAATTTATGACATTTTGCTTTAATTTGAATTATAAACCTGTTTTAGATTTCTTTGAAAAGGCAGGATCGTGATTATAATGAAAGGAAGAATTTATAATCACGTCTCACGTATGCTTGTATGTCTCTCTATTTATAATCATCTAGTATATATATCATTCAAAATATATAAATCAATGTGTGTTTTAGTATTTACTCTGCAATAAATTAAAAATTTACATATGGAAAGTAATTTATTCGTAATAATAATAATAAATTAAAAATATTGGCCTGTTTAAAGCGGGAAAACTAAATTTAATTATTTTATAATTCCGAAGGTGTATGAAAAAATCAATCTTTAATATTTTAGGCACTTTTTTCTAATTTCACTTTATGAGACAGACAATCTTTTGAACTATAAATGACAAACGTAATTCTAGACAAAATGACTGCTATTATTGCATACGAGTATTTTTACATGACGTAGTTTTCCGGCCGTTAATCCACAATGCGATCACATTTTCTTTTTGTAATTGAACTGATTGCGATAATAGTTAATGATTCAACACAACAAACAGTCGTAAATTTGACTTTAAATCTACTTTTTAAGATTAAATGAATGTTAAAAGTTAAGTGACGAGTTCTGAACAAATCTTAAAACAGAAGAAAGAAATATATATATATAAATCTTTGTATGTACGAATGTATATGTAAATATATAAATAGTAAAAAATGTTGTATACATTTTATTGTGTTGTAACAATAATAATAACAACAAAAAATGGGTCATTTATTTTAATATTAAACAAAGAAAAATAAAATGCTCATAAAAATATAAAACATACATTAACATAAAGTACCTTAAACACACACACACATATACATGTACACACTCACGCATGAGCCCATTAAAAGTTCAAAGATCCGAAAAAAAATACACATATATTTTTTTTCTTTCAAATTAGAAGTCATTATTTAGGCTAAAGTTCGCATAGAAGACAACAATAGTCTTTTCGGAAATTGATACGCCATGGGTGAGTCATGCTTATCGCTTCTTCTCATTTACCATCTTTACAAGTAATCGCTGTTTTTACATGCAGAGAAACGACATGATTGCAAAATGTTCATATCAACTAAGTATATCTGACACAACTAAATAATTATTCTTTGAAGCAAATATGGTTCCATCAAACATTCTTCCATTATTTTAATATTGGATGCAACAATAAAAATATCATTCTGGGTTTCGTCCCATAAAAATTTAATGTATCAAAAAAAGTATTTTCGCTGCTACAAATGAGAATTTTTAAAGGTTTATTGTGACCATACATTGTTCGTGTTCTGAAAAGATACAAAATAGCTGCCAATCTTATGTAACTTCAGTCGTTCATAGAATTTAATAAGACGAGGAGATGTGAAGTGAAAAAATTAATGTTAAAATAATAATTATATGATGAAAGTTATTTAATTTTACAACAAAATAAAAGTGCACCTGAAACAGAACTGCAAAAATTGGTAATTGGATTTTACATAAATATGCCGATAAATAAGTTAATTATTTTGAACTTTATTAAATTTAATTTGTCCAGAAAAGCTTATTCGATAAATATTTTCATTTAAAAATATTTATCAGAAATATAATTTAATTTAATTTAATTTAATAAATATTTGTGTGTGCATTTTTCTTTTATCTAAGCAAATTATTTACATAAACCAGGAAAATACCATTTTCATAGTTACTATAATGCGCTCAAATTTCTCAGCCTTGCAGAGCATACTAGGTTAATACAATGGTGTTTTCAGAGGGAGATTTATGAAGAACATATTATGTTCCTTAGTTGACAAATGCAATGTATAGTAGCTGCAATCATTTATCTGAACATGAACTGATAGTTTGCGATTATGATTCCATCAACCATGTTTTTTCTTTACGTGTATAAATACCATTTTTTTACGGAATTTTAATACGAGAATTATATTCTCACTAATTCGTTGTTTATCATTTTCAATGATCAGTTTTGTATTAATTTTTTCCATAAATTGAGAACTGGCGATGTTTGCTGGTGTGGTGACTTCCGAAAACCTTGTCGTGAAGTTCTGCCGTGTACAATGGATAATAATTAAATTGATGTTGAATTTTCCTTAATTCTTAAAATATTGTTTGTGTAAAATGTTTCTGATTATGAATATACGAACATTATAATATAAAACACTTGAAAAAAACGCAATTTTGAAATTTAAAAAATACTAGGATGGACATTTCCTGTTACAGGTGAAATATAAAGTGGACGACAACATCAACTCCAAATACAAAGTTTTGAAGGGATCGGTGTAATGATATAAAATCAGAAAAAAAAAACAATTACAGGATTGCAAAATAATAAAGAATAAAAAGTGCCTGGAAAAATTAACCCGATGTACGATTTGTGTATAAATCATGCCGTGATGGCGATTGAAATTTAATTGAAAATCAATTTTTTTTTTAAATTTAATAAAAAAAAACTACACCAAACATAAAAAATTGAAAACTTCGAATATCTTTGAGTCTGAAAAACCAATCAAACAAATAGCACACAACAACAACAGCAAAAGAAAAGAATGAAAAAGGAATTAGTGCAATTTGACTGTGAACTTTACATACCTTTTTCACCAAAGAAGAAAATGAAAAAAAAAAAAATACGACACGAATGTCACTGGAATAAGGATTCTACTCTGGATTTAGAAACCAAATTCACACACACACACACACACACCCACACTTATACTTGGATACATTGAAGAAAGTTTTTTTAAATGCATGTGTGCCATTTCCCTCTATTTTATATTCTCTTTTATTTCATTTTTAATATAATTTTGTTTTTTTGTTGCATTGGTTGCATTGTTTGTTTAAGGAAGTCATTGTCTTTATTTGTTTAGCCACTCGAACAAACAACACAAATGACAAAGATGACGACGATGATGAGCAATATGAAAAGTTCTTAAGGAAATCCTTGTCTTTTTTTGCCAATAACACACACAAGCAGAGAGTTCCATCTCCATTAAAAGTCGTAAATGTTTAAAAATATACAAAACGTGTAGGATGAAAGATGACAAACAAGAACATAAAATAAAAATTCTCCGAATATAAAAAGACAGTAGAACAAGAACAAAATATTTAATAATCTTCTTATTTTCGTATTCTTTTTTGATGTTTCCATATTTTTTCATGATGCGTCGTCTCTTTTTTAACGAAAAATTAAATATTTTTAGTATCTCGTTTATGGTCTTTTGTTTCCGTTTTCCTTTAGTTGTATGGGGAATTTATAAATGTTGGAATATTTCAGGGAAAATTTCATTTTAATGAAAAAAAAATCCACAATCAGGCTGGTGGGCTGGTACGCAGTCACTTCACTTCAGCAGCAGTTGTGCAGCTGAAGTTCATTGATATTTACTTTCTCTATTTTATATTCCTTCTCGGCTTTAAAATGGCACAAAGGAATCCAAATCACAGAAAGGACCGCAGTGAACAAATAAAATGGGTTAATGCTTTATTAAACATGTACAACTACTTTTGTCGTGCATTTTGGTTCTTGCTGCCATTCAATTTTGTCTTAATTGCCAACTTTTTTTTGTGCGCCGTTTTCATATGTTTCTTGTAAGAATGGATGGCGGGCGTATGTTCGTGTTTTGTATATTGCTGTCCAGGAGACTCTGTTTCTTGGTGTAAAAACATTCATAAAACAATCACTAAATGTACGTTTGTTCGCATGAATTGTGTCGCACTTGTTGGAGGCCATGCAGAGAACATGTTGAGTAACAGCGTCTTGTTGCAAATCTCTGTTAAGCACCAGCACCATTTTAAGGATGAAAAGATTTTCGAAACGATTATTACAATAAAATCAAGTAAAGTGGCATAAAAATGGGGACAAACAGACACACAATTACAATTGAAGGGTTTGTTAGTGTGGAAAAAATTAAAAGAAATATGTCGCACAATTAATCTGAAAGGATTGAAAGGTGAAAAAAGTGCAGCACAACAATTATTTGAATTGATACCAAAATCAACAAAGTTCGATTAAAGTCTTCTTTTAAATCTACGGAAAAGCTCAAATACGGTAAAATTTTATACAACCGCTCTAAGTGGTTATATAATGTATAACTTATGCGAATATTGTTTGTCTAATTCGCTACGAACTCGGTCAGAAAGAAGCGAAAATCGCATCCAAATAAGAACTAATGAAATGCTGAAAACTTTTTCAAAATGCATTAATGACTTCGAAAGAAATTGTAAAGAATTTTCTAGAAGGGGAAAAAATTGAAAATAAGACTTCAGAAAATATGCAAAAACGTTGGACCAGAAAATTGCCGACTGTTTTGCTGGATTGTCTGGTAACAGTTTTTTTTCTCTTCCAAAAGAAAATTTTGCAAGAGTAGTTGTTTGTTTTCTCGTGGAAATTCACGCGTGTTTATTTGTATTTCGTGTGTTAATCAGAGGAAGAGAACATGTAATAAGAAAAGTCATGGCTCATTGGCTTCCAATGACTACTAACGTGTTTGAGCTGCACAATTTTATTTGAAAGAGACCAGTCACATTTACATGACGTCTTCAACGGAAACGCCAGACATAATTAACACTTCGTCAACATATTTGTTAAAAAAATATTATTTATTTTTTAGGGGTTAAAATAATTAATAATCCAGTAATTCGTTGGTTTTAATGCCAATTATGATGTTTACAACAAACATTTTGAAAAATAATGATTAAAGATGGCTAAATGGATTTGCACGTGCATCAACGAAATGCATTCCCATCGATTAGCTAACCCACACTTAAATATTTTTTTTTTTGTATAAATATGTATCTAAAAATATATTAAAGAAATTTAAGTGACGTATTCTCTCTTCACTGCTACTTCAAACTAGGGATGCAACCGATACCGATACTGATATAGCGGCGATACTTCTGGTTTTCCAATATATCGATATCGGCGACATTTTACTGTCGATACGCCGATACTTCTTATAGTTTTCTTTCGAGTTTTTTGAACGAAATATTAAATTTTCAACTCTTTTTTTGCATGACAACTATGAGAAATATCATATTAAAAGCAGAACATAAAATCAAAACAGAATACATAATGAAGTTATTTCTTCTATTTTGCTTTGCACCATAGTAATGAAATGTTCTCTCAATGCTAAATCTTGTATGTGTTTGTATGTTTTAAGATTTTTTTCAAGGCGCATTAATACAAGTGGTGGTAATTCTACAACAATTACAACTTAAAATAACAACTGACATCTCAGCCCCCATGTCAACATGTACAAATTTTGACATACGAACCTCTAATTTGCGCAAAAAATGAATAAAAACTGTGCTTATAACATCACCACTTTTAATACGTCTTGATTTTCTTTTATTCATTTATGCATGCGATGATTTAGTTCAGCGATGTAGAAGTTGGTACAACCTATTATTTATCTACAATTCTTGACCCCCGATACAAAGCTCGAATATTTCAAAGACAATCGACTTCAATCCTATCGAAAAAACGTCTTAACTGCTTAACATGACTCTACATTCCGAAAGTGTTGAAGACACAGTCCTCTCTACACCCCAAAAAAGTTCTGATAAGTCTACGAGAAGTACTCGCCTTTGGAGCGTATGTGAAAAAATTATAAGAGAATCCGAGGAGGACGAGCCTCTATCCATCCTAAGCTGTGGTTCTGCTAACGCAGAAGTCGAGAGATACCTTAGATCTCCTAATATTCCTAGAGACGCAGACCCTTTTGTTTACTGGCTCAATGACATATCCTACCCAAACTTAAAGAAATACTTAAGTTTTCAAATGAGTTCTGTCGCATCTGAGAGACTATTTTCCACTGCAGGTCTGCTGCAAAAGGATTTGAGAAATCGTCTATCTCCGCAAAATTTGAGGAACACTTTGTTTTTTAAACAAAAATCTCATTAATATCAATTTTAAATATTAATCTTTTGCAATGTTGTTTTTATAATTTTAATTTAATTTTAACATGATCTCAATTTCAATTCGTTGTCTTTTAAATCTTATTAATATCAATTTTAAATCTTGAGCCAATCTAAACTGAATGCCAACGTTTATTTTGTAAAATCATAAATATTGCACACGTTTTGTTGTTTGAAAATTTGAAGCTGAGAAACTGAAATGTATTGAAAATTTTGATGATTTGAATGGCTCATTAATAAACACTGTTATTTTGTATAATAGAAGAATTACTCTACTTGAGTTTTGTTAATTTTTACTTGAGCTCAATTTCAATATGCGTATCGGTATCGGAATCGGTATCGGCGATATTTATTTTTGAGTATCGGTATCGGTATCGGATCGGCGAAATGGCGTATCTTTACATCCCTACTTCAAACGATTTGAGCACGTTTTTGAACAATACTTCCTGTTTTGATCTGCCATCATACATGGGACTTTTTCATTGGCATTGAATTTTCATTGGCATTATTTTAAACATTTACAATGAAAAAAAATCAGTACCAATAAATGCCATTGCTTTTTTTTTAAATATAATTTTTCTACTATTTATAATGAAAAAACAATGAAAGCTTTGAAATACTAATTACAATTGATAAAAAAATAATTAATACTATCTGTATAAAAAAAAAATAATGGTCACATCGGCTTTTGAAAAAATAAAATTATAAATTAAAATACAAACCAAGCTATGTACATTTCTTAATACATACACATACATACATATATATGTCAATAAATATGTGAAATAATATTGACGTTTAATACTGATAATGCTTTTGAAAAACTTTAGCATTGATTATTTGTAATGCTTTTACTTTTTAACTAACTAATAATGAAATTATTTCATTTGAAAGCATTAGCATTGTTCAAAAAATTGATAATGCTAAAAATTTAATTGGCATTGTTTATAAGTCAATGCCAATGAAATCGTCAATTAATTTGTCAATTTATTTAATTAATCCCATGTATGTCTGCCATCTAACAAATATGTTGAAAGACAATTAAAACAAAACACTGTACTTTAATCAAATTTGATTTCCTTTTTGCTTTCGTTCGAATTTATTTTCTGCCTCATATCGGATTGAGTCTTATCTGTGATGAACTGAATCCTTATCTATAAACGCACAAGTATTTTAATATTTATTTTATTTAACATTTTTATTAGTGACTGTGAATGTCACAATTCCGCTTAGGTTCCCTTGGGAGGGTAATGGTCCTTCTGTGGATTCCAGAAGTTTATGTTGGTATACGGATGGATCCAAAACTTTAGATGGAGTAGGCGCTGGAGTCTGTGGACCCAACTTGAAAATCTAAGTGCCCATAGGTAAATGGCAGCCCTTAAGTCCATAGTTTAATGGGAATTCCGTTCTAACCTTGTTTTAGAGTACTTTGACTCAATTCAGAAGCTACCGATACGGAACAAGGTTTCCATTTACTGGATACCTGGCCATAGCGGTCATCCGGGTAACGAGGTAGCTGATGAATTGGCCAAGAGGGCCTCTGCCGCTCCTCTTATAGGCCCAGAGCCCTTTTGTGGCGTAAATTGGTCGACTGTAACAACTCTAATCAGAGAACGCCATGTCGACCGCTAAGAAAGTTTGGGTGGGTTCTCCCGGTTTAAGGCAGGCCAAATCATTGATACAGCCATTTTCATACAACGGCAACCAGAATTTCAACTGGAACGACTTACGGCTAGTTACTGGTTTCCTCTTCGGTCACTTTGGACTGAACTACCATCTCTGGAAAAAGTAATCTAGTTCACTCACTCTTGTGCCGATTATGCCTGGAAGAGGATGAGACAACGGCACACATTCTCTGTGAATGTATAGTCTTATGTAATCATAGAAGGCGTGTTTTTTTTTCTGAATTTGTGTGTTCGGATGATATTAGGCGGCCTTCTTGAAGCTCTGTGCTGACTTTCATAAGGAGAGTCATTCAGAGCTTGGTCTAATTTAGAGATCCATGGCACAAAAGATCAAATAGGTGTAGCAGTGCCGGTCCTTAAACCAGATCTATCCACTTTTCTATTCTAGTGACTGTAAACCAACTAAAATTGATCTCAAGTATCTCAATTGTTCTTGAATACAGCTAAATTTTGATATTACTTAATGCCACTGCCAATTGTATTTCTACAGTTCAATGGTTTCTAACAATTCAAGTGAAAAAATACCTGATACTAGAATTTAATTAAATATCAATCTATACATTTTCTCTAAATTACCATTTTAACATTTAGGTGGGTAACTTGAATTTTTTTCATATCTCCATTATCATTCCGAAACTTTTTGGAAATTTGTTTTGTCAAGAGGAAAACAGCTAAAGAAATAACAATCTAAAATTGAAATAAATAATCAAGGAAAAGGAAATTCTTGCAAACAATAAATTAATTTAATTTCCGTATTTTTTGAATCATACCTAAAAAAAAACACATTCTTAAATTAAGTTTAGACAACGATATTCTGGAAAAATAAAAATAAATGACAGAGAATGGCTCTGCAAGATAAAATGAAAAAACAAATACTTTAAATAACAAAATAATTTATCTAGCAAAATAAATTATAAATTGAACAAAAACAAATTTAAGCCAGCCGTTTTTCTTAGAACAACAAAACGATAACCAAAAAAAAGCGAAAGAAGAAAACTTAAAATAGATGAAACACAACACAGAGAACTTTTTTTAAACAAAGTTTTTATTTACATTCAAAATAACTTAAAATTAGTGTAAATTTTAAAACATTTGGAATATTGTTAATGTTTAAAGCTAATAAAAAGGGAATTATATACAAAAGGGTCTTATATTATCTTCCGGTCGCCTGAACGCCCACAGAAAACATTCATAATTGTTATCAAGCGATAGAGACGCAGAAGAGACACTTGGATAAAAAGTTAATTGGAAAAATAAAAAGAAATAAATGAAAAAGAAACTCACCTGGGATTTTGAACGCATCGTTGGTTGATATTTTCGCCGAATTTTACGTGGACAACAAACACACAAAATACGCAGAAACGCTCTGCAATTATAAGAAGGAAATAAGCCATGAAACAGCTGGAATTTTATTTTCTTTAAATATTTCGCTGAATATTTTAACACGAAATTGTACGAATAATAAAAGTTTACAAGTGTTAAAGTAAATTTTCAAATGTTGAATAAAAATCTAATAGAAATACCAGTGTAATAAAAGAATACTGAATGTTCGTAATTGTAAGAAAATGACCGTGAAATGTTAAAATTATTAAAGACAGATAAAAAACAATTGCGTTACATTGAGATCAAAGAAGAAAGCAATAAATAAAAATTAAGAAATAAAGAGATAATGCTAAAGCATACAACAGGCAGCCACAGTTGCTTGAGAGTAAAACAAGAAAAGGATCCTCAATAGGCAAAGATAACTAACAGTCTTATTGCTGTAACAGTGCAAAGTAAATCCAGGATTTTCATATTTTCATGTACGCAGTTACATTACCCCCAACAATAACTTAAATAATGGTTTAAAAGGAAATTAAGACTTGTTTGCGAAAACTGAAGAAACCCCAAAGATTAGAAACAAGAATATTTAATACATGATGGCGTTTCCGAAGCTTTTTCTAACTCGAACTTAAACTTGAGAAAAACCACAACGAGGAAAAATCCACAAATTGAATTGAATTGAAAGCTCACCAAAAATGACAAAAAAACAATAAAAAAAAGATATCGCCAAGAAGAAAAAACAATGAAGTGGAAGTGAAAGAAAAACCGCAAAATTAATCGCACAAATAAAATAAAACTTAAAAACGAATCAAATGTAATAGAATTAAGCCTTCTACTCTATCCTGTATTGCAGAAGTAGGAGTCATCCCATAAGTGCTGATCCTCCAAAAATAAATCGCAAAAAGTACCCAAAATTAAAGAAATATCGATAAAGTTACAAGTCTACCAAAAAGGAGATCAAAATCGCCAAAATATAGTAAAACTTTAAACCGAAGTAAACCGTAAGAAAACATAAAACCAAAAAACGCTAAAATATAAGAAAATCGCCAAAACAAAATAAATGTCGCCAAAATTGAAAAATATCAACCAAAATAAAAAATCCACCAAAACGAAAGGGGTGCCGGGTGTGGCTGATACGTAACAGTGCTAACCTGTTAGTCCGGTTCGGCTCCGACGAAATACCCAGTGTATTTTCTGCCGATAAGTTAATCATTTCGCGGGCAGTTTTTGTTACCCCCTCAAAAAAAAAAAAACCTAAAAGGAACAAAGATCGCCACAAACAAAATTTTTATATAGCAGAAAAAAAATCGCTAAAACGCAAAAGAAAACAATGCTTTACTGAATTTATTTATTACAAAAAATCGTTCATTGATTATTTAAACACCACAATCACCTAAACTTGAATAAGATCTTTATGTTAAACGTACAAATTTTGCATTAATATTGTATAAATTAGTACAAATAAACTTTGCTTTGCATTTTTTTTTCTTCAACCATTTAGAAATACTTTTTTTTAACCCACCTCAACTCCAGCTAAACCGAAATCTATAATACCACAAAATAAATAAAAGCCACAGAAATGTTGGGATCATAATTTTTATGGAGTTCACTTTTATAAAGTGACCATAAAGCAGTTGTTGCCAAAGTATTCTTTAACAGGTAAAATGCTGGTAACGACAAGAAATTTAATGGTACTAAATTCAGCGTAACTGATCAACTATAATTAGGTGTTGTCATATTGAATGATTCCAAAATATTTTCTGCAGCAGACGATTGCTGTGGGGTTTTTAACCCTAGAACTCTACATAAATTTTATTCATTTGCTAAATAATTTGCGTTGTTAGAGAGTTGGCAAGAAAATCAATATGGGGGTCGTTGATTAAACAAGTTTGGCATTCCCTGTTGTAAAGTATGCCATCGTCAGACGCATAAAATGCTTATTATGCAAATGTTAGTCAGAAAATAGAAAAACCTCCAGACAAACACAGCAAGACAGCAAAGAAATATTTTAATAGAAATTAAACAAACAACCACAATGTTTTTTTTTTTCAAAGCTGAGATTTTGAAATGTGTATAATTGTTTTCGCTAAAGTATGAAGGAAAATGGTCAAAACCACAAGAACATTCATGCACATACTCGTACACTCTTACAAAATTACATCTGTCGCAATAAATTTAAGAACCTTTAGGTAAAGTGAGAACAAAAATTGGCATAGTTTTATTAAAACTTCTGTGTACTCGGTACATTCCGACTCGTACATACATCGTAAGACAAATTTAAATAAAACATTTTTTATGAAAATAGCTTATGAATTATGATTTTTAAAACTAAATATATTTTTTTCGTAGTCTTATTTAAAATAAAAATTGAAAATAATCTTTTACAAACTTATTTTTCGTATTTTTTATTGCTTTCGTTGGTATAATAAATAAAAGTAAAACTAGTCCCATCTTGTACACGGAAGTTCAACTACACCAACTTTCCTAAGACTACAACCCGCAAGATATGTGCGGATACGAGAAGTATTCTATAAAACAATAGTGGTTATCTTAAACTTGTGTGATAGGAATTATTATTTTTATATAAAATTGGGAACAACTGTCATAACTGAGAAAATTTTTTAACATGCCCCGATTATGATTTTCTTTATTGATCAGTCATTAAATCATATTTTACTTTTAATACCTTCCTTTTTCTGAAAGGATTGTGTGACACCACAAAAGATTTATTTTCCTTTTGGTTGTGATTATCTAAATTTTACCTTAAGAAATTTGCTTTAAAGGAAAGAAAAGAAAAAAAAAGTTAAAGTTAAAAAAAGAAAATTCTTAAATTCATAAAAAAACTTGATAAAAAATCGATTTCTAGTGAATCAGAAAATAATTTAAACAAAACAAGCACCAAAAATGAAAGGCTGGCAAAATGTGTCATCAATAAGTTTTCATATTTACCTTCGAAAGTCTCTACTCCAGCAGGCATAAATGACTGGATTCATGCCAGAGTTAATCCAGCCCAACCATGTTACAACCGCCGATACAATTTCTTCGTTTTCGATACAATCTGTACAAAAACCGGACAAAAGATTAACAACGAAAAATGGCAGCCAACAAACAATAAAGACTCCCATGACAATGCCCAACGTTTTGGCAGCTTTCTTTTCTTTGGCAAATTTGGCCAATTTGCGAGACCAGGAAAAGTTTTTACCACCCATATGACGATGACGTGCTAAGCCGTTGTTCTGTAATGCCGATAGCGGTTCATCGTCTGGCTCCTCCGGTGTGGAGGTTGTAGTTCCCGAATTATTGTGATTATGATGCGATGTGTGATGATGATGCGCGTGCGGATGATGTTGTGATCCGGTAGCTGGTGCCCCACCCAGTGAACCGTGCAGCGCCTGATGGTGAGAGCTGGTCGATGGTTCTCGTGTTGTACCGCCACGATGGATGCGTAATGTCAACTGCAGTTCACCGGAAGCCATGAGTACCTGTTTCGTACCGATCTTCAGTGAACGAGTTTGTATTACGGCCGCCCTATAGATGCGACAGTACGTAAATACCATCACAAGTAGCGGCAAATAAAATGATATTGTGGAGGAGAACACCAGATATCCCAAATGCTCCGTAAAGGTGCACTTGTAGGCAGGCATCTCGCCATCGCGGGCTGCACGCCACCACATAATCGCAGGAAAACTTATCCCACTCGAACACACCCATACCGCACAAATGAGTGCAGCAGCTCTTTTCACAGTCATGCGCATGGGATATGAGAAAGGATCCGTTATAGCCCAATATCGATCCAGCGATATCACGCAAAGGTTCAGTATGGAAGCAGTACTAAATAAGACATCCAACGAGCGCCAAATATCACACCAGTCTGTACCAAAAAACCAAGTATTCTCCAGCACCTCGTAAAGGGCAGAAAAAGGCATTACAACCAGACCGACCAGACAATCGGCCACTGCCAGACTTGTTATGAAGTAATTTGTGGCCGTGTGAAGATAACGCTCTCTTATGACGGCCAAGATGACCAGCGAATTACCGAACACAGTGGCAAAAGAGAAAAGAAACAGGAAGGAGAGCAGACTAACGCGATCATTGGGCAATGCACTGATAAACTCGCTAAAGTCTGGCTCTTGAGGTATGCTTGTAATGTTAAACGTTTCCGCGGATGAGGTGATAGTTTCGAAAGATGTCGGAAATATGGCTTCCGGCGCGTTTTCACGTTCCAAAAAACCATTGAAGTAGTAAAAGAGATCATCTGAGATATTGAAACTCGAGTAGAACTGCGATGCAGGCATTTGGGTGGCCGGTTCCACCAACAACGATGATGCTGCTGTATAGGTGTGATTGTCTGTTTGTGAAAAGGCGGGTGAGTTTCTTTGCTGTTGCTGTTGTTCTTGTTGCTCTGAGGTGGGCATCTGCTGTAGGCCCATTTTGAGTGCTCTCGGTACGTTCGCGGCCAGTGGTTGTAGCAAGGCTCCATATTTCCAATATGGTAGAGTTCTATTTGTATTAATAAAGCTGGATGATGTAACGTTTCCAATCTGGCCGATTGC
Organism: Lypha dubia; assembly: GCA_947311025.1. NCBI lineage: Eukaryota > Metazoa > Arthropoda > Insecta > Diptera > Tachinidae > Lypha > Lypha dubia. The sequence goes on along the minus strand of OX371260.1, from coordinate 3,445,611 downwards.
ATTATTCATTATCATTTAGCATTTATCTTTGACTGAAACTTGTCGTTGTTGTTTCGACCTTTTGCTTTATTTTGAAATCGGTCATCAGCATTAGCAGCACCAATAATAGCTGGTGAGGCTTATGATGGTTTTTAACCCGAAATTTACGAAGCAATGAACTTTTATCGAAATCATAATTATTTTGTTGTTGTTGGTTATTGTTCGTTCTTGCGGTTTCTGTTTCTGTTTTTGTTTCTTTTTTTTTGGTATGTTGTTTTTATCAAATAAATGAGTTAGAGTAACTTTCTCTTCAGCATTTTATGTCATTTTATAAGTGGTTTTGATGAACACTAAATCTGTAAAGATACAAATTACAGAACACATAAAAATATTTTATTAAAAGTGGCAGGAAAAAAATTTAACAAATTCAATGTCTGCATGATGTTGTCATGAAATGAATGATGGATAAAATGTTGCGGGTTTCTACACAGACATCATAAACTTTTCAAGGCTAATCGATGTGCAATTTTAATTTGATGTCAATGGAATACACGAAAGACATCTTGTCAACATTTATTAAATTTTAAATGATTTTAAGACACTTTTTCTAAGAAAATTTACCCATTGAGAATCTAAATAACCGCCCAGGTTCAATATTCGTTAAAAGTGAAATGAAAAATAAAATTATTTTTAGAACACGTAAATTCCTATTGATGAAAACTACATTCAATTTGAGTGGAATTTTCAGTTTAATTTCGTTGTACGAATGTGAAACCTCGGCGAACAAAAAGACAAATATATTTTATTCAGTGATGGATCACTAACTAAATAGTTTTAAATCTATTTCAGAACCCAAAGAAATGTGTTTTCTTATAAAAACTTGGTCTCAATAAACTTTTCCCGCAAGTATTTCCATTGGAATTCACGGATTCTCACTTTTGAAGACGAATTAGCAACCATCATCGTACACATGGGTTAAACGATCATAAGCATAACGAATATACTTCAATAATGAAATATAATCACATAATATTAATATTAATGCTTTTAGGAACGGCATAATATATTTTCTACATGTCCCGTTTAAAATCTAATTGAAGCGGTGCGATAAAAACCTCAGAACTTAAACGATATTAACGCATGTAAAATAACAAATTAAATTCATCGTTCAAAATAAACATTTATTTATTACGTATTTAATGGATATTTGCACACAAATATGCACATATACATACAAATACATGTACATATTCTTGTTCGACTAACAATTCTGAATAAACAAACAGAATGTGGCGAAATAACCAACCAGCAAACCCATACTCCCTAAACATTTATTCATGCGGAGCAAAAAACAAAAAAGCAAGAATGGTTCAAGCCAGCAAAATTTTATATTAAATTAAAAAGTAGAATTTATTCAAAACAAACACATACTTGCGTACGTAGTGTAAACAGACACACACACACACATAAAGATCTGCCTTGAACTGTATGAATTTGATTTAAACAATTTGAAACTATTTTGTATAGAAAATTTCTCTAGAGCAGATTTATGCACATCACAGATGTGGACATAAAAATAAATATTAATTTACCTGAATTTAGATTAAAAATTATTATTTTAACAGTATTCTAAATTTACAATTACAGTGAGAAGCAAAAGTGTTTAGTTCCGCCTCTGACATATTTGAAAATAATGCAGAAGTAAAAAATCGACAAAAAAATCTACGAGTATTTCTGACATTAGAACATAAAAAAGCATTATAGTTACGAGTATATATGTTGTTTTTCTTGTTGCACAGAGTAACTTTTAAAATTAGACAAACTAAATTATTTGTTTGTGCACTTTTTTTAACACACAAACACACACTCGCACATGGTGGTTAACATTTGTGTCAAACTGTATTTAAGCAATTTGGATTAAGAATCTAAGTATTTCAAAATAAATATAATCAAAGTTTGAAAAGTTGATTCATGGCTTAAAAATATTTACAAACTCATTCGTTTATGCAACACACACAAAAAAAAAAACAGATAACAAGAATTCCTGCATCGGGAATATAAAATCAACTAATATTTATTTTAGACTTGAGTTCAAATGAACTTTATTTCATTCCTTAAAATTAGATGCAAGAAGGTGACATGTTGCAATTTCAAATATGATGGCAATAGGAAAAACGATAAAAAAAAGTTGAAAATATTTGAAACTGTGCAACAGCTTTTTCACGAACCAAAAATTTTCTTTTTTAATCACCATCATTAACCCAAAGTTTCTTTGTTCATGCAGTATTTTTCGCCTTACAAACCCGTAGACATTTTTTTTTTTCCATGAATTTTCATTTTGCGAGATCTTCGAATTTTACAAACAACAAATCTGATATTAATTTGTGTCTCTTTATTGCAAAAATTTAACTGTTTTATTTAATTTCACACCGCAAATATGGTATGCAGTTGCGAAATGTGTTGCTTTTAATAAAATTTAACCAGCAAATACTTATGAATTTTAAAGAAAGAAAAATCGATCATAAAATTTCTAAAATTTCAATTTAGTGCATTCTCTATATATAAAACGGTCGTTCAAATTGTTTGTATATAAACTTCTTTTATTAGGTGTACATCCTTATGCAGAAAGGAATAATAGCATCTTGAACTAGTCTAATGAATATTTGCATGTACATATTTATATTTCGTTTATTACTACAGTAAAACTCAGTTATAATGAACTCCATGGGACCAACACTACCGTAGTGACATGTCAAGGGTGTTCTTTTATAGATGTACCAAAGTAAAACTCAACTTTCAATGGAAAACGTTTTTTTTTTTTTTTTTTTTGTTTTTTGCTGCCACACTACAATTGTTCATTAAGTGGAATGGATAAAAACTAAAAAGTTTTTAAATGATTGTCATCTGTTTCATAAATACTATTACAAGATTAACTTTCTTTTAATAAGATTTTCTTTCGTTCTCTATTGAGAATGTTTTGCAAACAAATATTTGCAAACTGGATTATTCCACATCAGTGGTTTTTAAAGAACACGTACGTCTGTATGTACGTACGAATGCGATAAGAGAGGAATGGAAATTAAAGAATTAACATTTTCTTCTTTGTCTTTAAGAACAAAATGATTTTTTTTTTTCAAAGATTTAATTAAGTCACATCAAAATTTAGTTACCGAATGGACGTAAATTGTTTTTATTTAAATAATAAAATTTTTTAGGGAAATTCAATGCCAGACTGCAATTAAAATGAGATTTTTAGCCAATATGAATGTTAAATTTAAAAAAAAAAAATAGAAAACGCATACAATTATGTTTGCATGACCCCAGCAATTTTTATTACAAATATTTATAAACACATTTTAAGTGGATCTACTTTTTGGTGTGTTTTCTTTTGGCTATCTTTAAATTCTTTACTTTTTCGTATTTTTACAAAAAATACGTGTAGTATGGCGAAAATAAAAGTGATAAAAATGGCCTTGTCTGTGTGTGATTTTCATCTTGGGACGTCTGACTGCTTTATATGAAAATTTAAAATATTTAATACAATTATCTGATGCTTCCAATAAACTTACAACAAGAGAAACTTTGTGAAGACAGCAGCCAGCATTAGATTAGCAATTGATTACTCTCTTATAAATATGGATTTGTTAAAAAAAATAAAGCAAGTCAGACAATCACAGTTAAACAATAAAAATATCAAATTTTGCAACATCATATTTCTCTGGCTATTTAATATCAAAACAGTTTTTTTTCGATTCTTTTTTAATATTCTATCAAAGAAATATTTTATCCATTTCGTATGAGATTTTTGGATTTGTGTCAGAAGCAGAAGCCAAGATAAAATTGCCATTTCATCATAGATTAAACAACGATTAGAATTGATAGTAATATTGTTCACAGAAACAATGCAATCAAATTCAATTACCAAATTGTTTAATTCAATTACTTGGGCAAATAATTCTCAAATATAATAATACGAATTGTTTAGTTGCTTCCAAAAAAAAAAAAAAAAAAAAAAAAAGATTTTCAATGATCAAGCAAAACATTTCCATTCTGTTTGTCTAATCAAATCAATATAATAGAGAGAGGACCCATTGTGCAAATGATTTTCAAAATAAAACTTATTCATCTTTCATTCATATTTTAATTTTCTTAAAGTCTTCATAGTCGATTTCCAGATAATTAAAATTTTATTTTATCAACATTTTACTGACAGTAAAGCAAATATTGAATGATGATTCTGATTCGTCAATACTTTGTTGCCAAGCTCTTCAAACGATAAAAAAAACTACTTTCTTTTGGCTTATTAATTACACTGTGCATTTAAAATTAATTTTTTTATTCGTCACGAACATTCTGGTTATTAAATTTGCGAAAGTTGCAATACTGATAAGGTTTCCCACTTCTTGAACGACGTTTTTTCTGTGCAAACCATTTCGAGGCTTTCCGCAGTAGAAACGGGTTCAAAGTTTTAGATTTGCTAACAACTTAAAGGGTAAAGCCAAATGTTGTTTTTTCACTTAAAAATTTCGAATACAAAACATATTTGGATGAAACTTTGACACATTATTAATAGTGATATGAAAATTAATTTAAAATATTATATATTTTTGAGTTATGACCTTATTGCAGCAAGGGCCGATGTAATGAGGACATGTCTCTATTTCAAGAATTTTTATTTATGTAAGAAATATGTCTTCATACATTTCTACGGTTTATAAACAAAATAATTAAAGAAATTTTTGAATTTTTTTGTATCAGTATTAACAATTTATCACAAAATCAAATTTACAACAAATTAAGAAAAAAAACACTGCAATGGTGTTTCTTGATATGTTTTTTTTTTTTTTTTTTTGTTCTCTTTAGTTGAAGTTGAAAAAAAGGCAAGAAAGCAGGAGAGAAAATCAACAAACATTCATTTGTCAATTTGGTCAATTTTTCACTCAAAAGCCAATCAGCCAGCTTGGTGTTGATTATATATGATTGTTCCTTTTCACTTTTCAATTTGATCATTTTTCATTTGTTTATGGATGGACTTAAAAAATGGCTTTGTACTTTTTCAGAGTCGATAATATTTATCATGTAACGTTTTTTTTCTTTTCTATAGTATTTTTGTATTTAAATTTTATCAAATTAAAAGAAAATTCAAGAGTCGTTTAACGAGCGCTAATTCATACAGATTGAAGGAATGGAACTTATTTTTATGTCAATACGCCGATACACGTTTATTTAGTTTTGCTTCCCTCTACCAGAAGTAGTTGTTTTAATTTTTTTTTGTAAATTTTAATGGTAGAAAACTTCCTTAAATTTCTTTAAGAAAACAATTTTTTTTTAACAGTGAACTGTTTACACCGTATTAAGTTATTACGAAATTTAGAAATATTATTTAATTTTCAGCGATTAGTGAGATTACGTCAAATAATAGTAGTAAAAGTATTAAAGTATTTAAGTAGGGACTTTCAGATTTAAATTATTTGTTCCCTTTCACAGGACGTAAAATAATTTCATATTTCTAATTCCGCCAAAATTCCTTGAAGAGTATGACGAATAATAATAAAATAATAGAAAAATAAAAGTGGAAATACATTTCATCAAGTGACGCAAATGGTCACTCATTCATTTCCAAATACAATTAAATCTTTTCCTGACGATTTTTGTTACGGAATTAATCCCGTATTACAAATGTGAGTTTTTGTCTTCCACTTTTCTATTTATGAGGGCGGTGTGATAACATTAAGCCACTTTATCACATTTTTATTGTTCTCTTGGCCACTAAACTAATAATTGGTTTTTGCGTGTTGCCTTTCGTCAAACTTGTTTTTATTAGAAAGTATTTCTTATGCTACAACGACGAAATGAATAATTTTGCTAGAAATTAATCAAAAGTATGTGGCATAAAATCAATCATAAAGTAGGAAAACAAAATCATATACATACACACATACATACATTATTGTATGATTAGGAAATCTTCTTTTCTTTCTTTATTATTATGTTCCTAGTATGTTGCAAATTTTATGTCAAGGACAACGAGAACAAATTTTTATGCTTCTAACTCTTTCCTGTACAGTTCTTTTTGGAATCCTTCCTCATTAACAGGGATGCAGGTGACTCAAACGTTCGTTATCATAAAATTTTACTAAAAGTCTATAGACTCCAAAGCTTCACACTCAGATTGCACGTCAAAAATCATCCATAAGGCTCTCTTGCAACAAAAGCTCAATGTGTGATGCCCCCATATACATACATATGTATGTGTGGTTTACATACATATCTCTGCAATAATGACATCAAACATTGTTTCCTCAATTTCAGGAAGTTTTAATCCAACTTTGAATTCAAATATACAATGAAGAAAAACAAACCCCAAAAAGTAATTACAAATAACAGCAAGAGTCAAAATATGACAGTCGAAATTACCCACTTAGGTGCAGATCAACAAAAACGTGCCTTTTCGAATAGAAATCATCAACAAAAAGAATTTATACAATTAACAAACATATAAAAAATGAAACCAGGAAATGAAGGGAAACACAAACACATGTAACAATATTGTAGTTAACGAACAAAAGAAATTGTTGTCCTAAAATTATATCCAACAAAGCAAAACTATTGAAAATTCTTTAAATAATCGAGGGAAAAATATGTAAGCAAACAAACATCCACACATACACAAAGCATGTATTTTTATAGGACAACTTCCGTCACGGAAACAAGGACAGTTCCTTTTACATCCGCCAGCAAGTCGATTTGAGTAGCTGCCAACTTTGGCAATAATAATACAACAACAGCAGCAACAGAAACAATAATACTAAAAACCTTTTTTGGTTGTCATATCAAATATTTCCGACCATAAAGTAAAACAACAAAACCCAAAAACTATTAACATTTATTTATCAGTGACATACACACATATCGATCCCTAATCGCAAAAAAACTTAACCCGCAAAAAACAAATTTTACGGGAGAAGTTTTTTTTAGTTTCTTTCCGATTCCTTAAGAAGTTAATGAATATTTAACTGCTTCCTACGAATGATCTTACTCAAGTCACATATAAGTTTCACGTCATATGTTTTTGTCGTTCTACATTTAAAAATGTTGCGAGTATTTCTGAAAACTATGTTAGTTAGGTTTTTTCCGCTGTTAGGGGTCGATATGTAAATGTTGATTGTGTAAAAGATGTATTTCTGTGTGCTGGGCACAATCAAGATTATGGTTACGATTAACAAAAACAACCAAACTTTGTTCAGACCAATAAAAATCAAGATAAAATGTATGTCCATAATACGAAAGTAAAGAAATACATAACTGAATTAATTAAAAAAAGATTAAATAACAAAACGAATAGTAATTTTATAAAATAACAAATGTGTAATTCTATACAATTGTTTTTTGTTCTTTTTTTATTGTCATCTTTAATTGTAATTTATTATTTGCTGTTGAGTTGGGTTTTTTTGTGTTTCCAGAGAAAGTAGTACTAAATTTCTCGTATGATAATTTATTAAAAGATTGTTAAAAACAACTACTATAAGATTTCACCAATGTTCCTCACAAGTGTTGATGAGCACCGATGATGACGATTGTAAGCTAAATTCATTCACGTACTTCTCAAAATGAAAACATTTTTTAGTTTATAAATTCTTCGAATTAATGTTTTTTTTATATTTTTACTTGTCTGTCTTTTATTCAATCTAACAGTTCTCGTCGCTCATTTAAAGTCTTTGTGAAATGATTATTTATTTACAACTTTATTCTAGTTTCATTGCTTTCGTAATTCTTATGAAAGTTTAATGAAATAAACGATACACATTATAAATGCCATGACATTTCTAGTTTTTTAATTTTTCAGCTGTTATTGGGTGGGAGTCGTATTAAAATTTCAATGGCAGTAAAGTTTAATAAAGTTTAGTTTATGTTGAAAAAGGGGGTACAAAAACCAAAAACCAAAAAAAAAAGATATATAAAAAAAAGATTCCAGTGACTGTTTCTGTAAGAGGGGAGTATAAGAAAATACACGTGTTTCAGCGTTTGCGAAGTTTGCGCCTAACATTCATTTTAAGGGGTGTTAAAGGGGAGTGCACATCCTTACATTGAATCCGGATAGAAAATCTTTTGATCCTTCCGAGCATTTTTCGCAAGCATTGTTGTAGGACATTTCAGTTTGCTAATTTACTCTTAAAAGAAAATTGTTTGCACATTTTTGAAGAAGCAGAAAAACAGATCAATAGTTAACAGGATACTGAATAAGAATTTAAGCAGAGGGTTAGAGGGACGGAAGATTTTAGAAAGTTGCTATTTGAAAAAAAAAAATATGTTTTTTGCACTGCACTTGCCACTGTGATAAAAAACGTAAAATTTCAAAATCAACTAAAGTCCAAAAACCATTTAAACCAAAAATTTCATATTAAACAAGACTTTTACTGTTAAAATTTTTAAAAATTAGTGTGAATTAAATGGAGGTGGCTCAGCTAAACATTTTGGACACACTCGGCTGTAAGAGACTTTGCAACAAATCAAACTGATACGCAAAACAAAAGTGGATGTATAAAATAAAAACGACTTTGAATCACGACTAATAATAACTCTTCATTTGGATTTTGCCACAGTCACGTACAAAAAATGTATAGATATGTGTATAAATAAATAAAGAAGAAGTATTATAATTCACTCTTAACTTCATAAGAAATGTGCTCCTAAATAAAAAAAATATTACGAGTATTAAACGAAAAAAAAATGGCAGGCTTTAACTAATTCAAACAAAATGAAAGCATTAGCGTTGCTTATACTCGTACAACACTCAGTCTCTTTTATTTGTTCCACAATCACTATCCACTGCCATCTTATCACTTATTTGCCAAATAAATGCGAGTTTATTACAAAGTAACAAAGTGACAAAAATGAAATAATTCAAAAACACGTCACATACAACTTCTGATGCGTTGATACACTTGTAAATGAGCTGAAGAGCTTAAATATAAATAATAAGAAGATGGATCGCGTGTTAAATGGATTAGTTTTTGTTGGGGCGTTATTTTTGACACATTTTTCATACGCAACGAAGAGTATTAAATTTTAGCAACCGGAACGGCAGCCCAGCCAAGAAGTAGAAAATCGATAAAGATATTTTTGCAAGAATTTTAAATAAATAAAGTTAACATTTGGTTTTAAATTAAATAAAAATGTATAGAGAAGAAAGATTTTAGGCAAAAAAATATTTTATTACTGAGTCTTAAGTTCGTTCAATTTCCAGACATTTTTTTTATAAGTAGCGAACAGAACGCCATGTGTTTTTTGTTTTTTTCGTTATCAATACCGATCACGTCATCAGAGGCTGTTATTATGCCTTTCTACGTTGTGCAGCCATGACTGAATATTTGCACAAATAAATTAATTTAAGAATTAAACATTATTTATTAAATTTTAATAAAAATTCCATGAAACTGTTTTACAACAATGAACAATTAAAATAGTTTTCAATAAATTTTCCTTGCGTTTTTTTTAGTATAATTAAATTATATGCATTAATAAAAATAATAAAAATAAAACAGTAAAAAAATTATGTTAAATTATTTGAAAGATAAATTTAATAATTCTCTTGTGTCGGTTAAATTCAATATAAAATTTTAATTTAATTATTTCAGTTTGAAATTTTAATGCATCCCATCAACAATTATGAGGGTGGTCATTCAAAGCAATCAGCTGCTTTTGACAGCCAAACAGTGTTGCAAAAACCGCTTACCACGTAACTTAAATTATTAGGAAACGCGTTAAATGCATAGAAAGCATGAAACGTCTAAAATGAATTGACGCAAAAACATGAGTTATGAACTTTTAGCTTTATAGTCACGTTATATAATGTGCGACTTTAAGAAATTTCTTTTGGACTTTTGGATAATATTTTTACGAATGGGAAAATTATGATTTTCCCCTTCGTTGCTTGTACTACAAAGTAATCAGTTACTCAGAGCTCATCAGCTCGTTATTTGGTAAAAAAAACTTTTGCTAAGATTGTTAATTAACCCTTTTTCTGTGTATATACATATATTTTTTTTTTGCCAAATGTGTTATTTATTATTATAAAATAAACGTATTTTATTTATCAAAATTGTTTTTTATATCCTACTTCAAGTATGATTATAGTTTTTGATTAAAATATTCTCAGAAGTGTGCGTGACATTTGACGAGAACATTTTGATTTTCCATTAAAGTTTTTAAATTTTATATTGTTCTTAATACTCGTATTTACATACATTCGCGTCTGCATTAAACGACTTTTGAGTCTAAACTCAAGTGTTTTCTGCATAAAATAAATGAATAGTTTTGTGTTGCAAAAATACGTTATACTTTAATCGATAGTTTAAAGTGCCACGCATTGTAATAACAGCACGATTTCATCTGGAATAATAATAAAACTTGAGAAATATACGCAATCAGGATAAATTTGCAAAGAAAAATATAAATAAAATTATGATGCAATTTCCTGATAACATATTTTTCTTTAATATTTTTATAAGATTTCGTATGGTTTTTTTCAATTTTAAGTCTACTTTAGTGAAAATATTCTCCTTAGCCGATTCTATGGAAACTTGTAATAAATGAATGTTACGAAACATGGGAAATGCCACAAGCATATAAAGTAAATAGCTTTTGCAACTCCATGAAAAATGGTCCCAAACCAAAAATGAAAAAGGGCCCAAAAGTTTTGTATTGAAAACTACAACACAATCTTTGGGGCCATTTTTCAATTTTTAGTTATTTCAAAAATTTAAAATGGCCCCAAACTTTAGATTGCACCAAACTCAAAATGAAAACATGCAATTGCCGAAACAATTCCACATTGTGATAGAAAAATGGACAGTGCTACGAGCAGAGTTTACAACTACTTTTCCAGCAGACATGTATTAAGGTCCTTCGCTTGCTTTGCAATCCTTAACATTGAAATAAACCTCAACATCATAAAAATCTTTTTAAGTCATATAAATCGCATAGCTAAATAAATTTAAAGATTTATTATATTCCTTTAACAGCCTTTCAATGAAAGCTTGTTTTAAAATTGTTTTTTTTTTTTTGCAATAATATTTTGTTAAGTGTTCTAATTATATCAACAGAGAATATGCTGAAAACCTTTTTGTTGTTTCACAGTAAAATAATTAATTTTATACAAATCATTTTAGTTCATAATTTGTGAATAAATTTCACGCCTAATTGTCTTAATTCTAAACGTAAATGATGACTTGCTTAACTAATTGAATTGACATTTTGTGAAACATTAAAGTGAACCCTTTCTAATGTTCATTATCAAATGCCTTTAGGGGCGTAAAAGATTATGACAGATTAACATGAGTGATTGTGAATTTCTGTATGAATAGAGAAAAACAGAGAAAGAGAGAAAATTTACATGATAAAAGTAAATATTTCTCATCTTCATTAAAACAACAACTTTCAAACGTTTTAGCTAAACTTTGAATGGAATGTTAGCAAAAAACCGAAGAATATGGAAAATGTTGCACTTTAGCTAATAAATAAAAGAAACAATAAAACAAGTTATTCATTTGTTCTATGTTAAGAATGTTTATAAGCTTTCAATTGGCAGTAACACCAAATCATCAGTAGAATTCAACCACACTTTGAAAAGGTAAATATCACGTTCTGCTACTCTCATTAATATGAATTATAATATTCCTCTTCTCTTAACAACTATTGACTTGAATATAAATCCAATCCGAAATTGTATTTGTCAACTTGAACCCTTAAAATATTTAAAGAGAAATTAAGTTTAATTACTATTAAGGATATTTGTTAATGAATAATACTTTCTTATTTTAGAATTATTGTCTTATAGACACAATCGTGTGCAAATGGACTGTAATTCTCCTAAAACAAACCAATCTTCTACTTGAAAAATCTAATGTAGCAAAAAAACTTACATTTTCCGTCTTCATACAAAGTGAGCCGGTCTAATGCACATACTTACATTTGCAGCAGCTTTATTTCACTTTTGCTCAGATTAAAACTTGTTGACATAATTGAAATAGTAAATTAATGTCACGGCAAGAATGACAAAAGCCCCTGATGAAAACTGTTTCCCTGCAAACATATTTTGTATATTCTGAAAAAAATATTATCCTTACAGCAAAAAAAAAAAAAAAAAAAAAAGAAAACAACAACTTTTACAGCGACATTATCGCCATCATCGTCCTTGTCATTGTTTATACTCGTATGTATGTCTTTATATACATATTAAGAAAATTTCTCAACAATATTTGTAAATGCCACCACCTCCGACCACTTGAATCTTCCCAAGCATGAAATAAAGTTGGAACTAAGAACAAAAAGATTGTTAATTTTTGTTTTTGTTTTTATTTTGTCCCCACAGGTAAAAGATAACAAGTGTGATGTTTCGAATATTCGTATTCTTATTCGCATCGGTGAATATTCGTCCATTTCAAGACACTCAATTCATATTTACTAAATTCAAGCGAATATTGTCACAGATAAACGTATTCGTATGTGTGAATATTAAAAATGTATATAAGTAACATCTCTAGTGTTACATTATGACTGCTGCCATGTACAAATATCCTTCCACATTATAAATTTTCTTAGCTATCGTCAGAGGCATAGAAGACTTACTATAATATCCTTGTAACTTATTGTAAATGAAGCTAACAAATTGTTTTAAATTGCCATTAATCCTTAAATGTCATTTTAAAATGTTACTTATTTTATGATGACTACAAAAAGTAATGAGTTACTAAAAACACCAATTCGATCCTAGATCCCAGCCACTAAATACTGTTCCGACATCAATGGATACTGTTCGAAGCTGATGTACACCATAGCGCGCCTTCTTCAGCAGTAAGCAGAACCGTCGAAGAAGTAAAACAATTAAAAAAATTACTGTACAAACAGATTAAGAAATATAATACGTCTACTTAATAGCAGAGGTGCTGCAACAATGTTCTGAACTTAAAAAAAACAATCAGAAGAAGAGTTTTATAAGAATTCAAATTTTCTCTACGATTTCTCTTTGCCTAGTGAGTGCTGGTCCTAAATAAAAAACAAGATAACAAACTTTTTATATTTTTACAATTTTATTGATTCACCGCTTTTTAAACTGATGAAGGATTTCATTTGGACGTTTTATTTTTGTACTAAATTTTCATAGAAACTAATTGCTTTCAATACGAAGCAGGAAATCTACAAATATACGAAAATTATAAATCATGGAGATCCATTTATTTCATGAAATTACTTAAAAACAAATCACGTACAGATGTGAAATCTAGATATTTTGTGCATTAACCGTTAATATAAAAACGATTGCAACTTGGGGGCATATGCAATACATAACAAGACTAAGTTTTACTGATTTACTTTCAATTTTATTACATTTTATATTGAAACATTTGTATGTATGAGTAATTAATCAAACAAAATAATTTAAAAATTTCATGGCAGCGGAATGATTTGCTGTATGATTAATTTAGCTCACATACAGAACGAGCTAAAAAATTTCAGCATAATCATTAATTTAACAATATTTCATTTTAATTATGTTCTTCTACTGTCAATTTTTAAAATTTGGCAAATTCTTTTGATATTGATTTTAAACAATTTTATGGATAAACATTTTAATTGGAAGATTTAAGCATTCATTGTGATTATGATACACATGCATTATATACCAGTACATCGGAATACACAAGTGTGCTTGATTTTACGAGAAGACATTAATATTCCATTATCAACATGAAAAGATAAATTGATATTGATGAAATAATTTTTCAATTTCACTAGTAAAATATAATTTTTGAACAAAATGAACAAAAAAATTTCTAAAGTCAACAAAAATGAAATTTTTCCAAGAAAAAAAAAAAAAAATTTCCAAAAATGGATAACGTTTATAATCATGAGTGTATTGGAAGCATGACACAGTCGTACGGCATTTGTAATGTTATAAAGGAAAGAAATCCGAAAGCTCAAAGGAAACGATAATAAGTTTGTTAATATTTATACAGGCTAAAGTTGTATAACAAGAGATAGATAATAGGTAGACATTGTTAACATATTTCGAGCAACAGAGGAAAAATTTAATATTTATTCATCCCCACATATGAAAAGTCGTCATTTGCTTTGTGTTTGAACAAAGCATCACATTTCATAATGCCGCAGTACAATAGTTATACAATGTATACCATTTCAAAACGCCGCCGCATAGTATTTTTAACGCAGTAAGAGAGCAAACAAGGCATCGGTTTTATAGTTGTTGCATTGTTTCCGAACTTTGCATATGGATGTGATTTAAATACAGTAGCAATACTGTATACAAACATTGTATACGAACGTTTTGGAAGTCAGCCGCTTTCACTATTTGTTAGGTGGCTTCGTTGAACGTCATTACATATTCTATTTATACACAATTACAAATACAAATAGAATTCGCGACTTATTTCTACTAATGGATGCTAGCTGGGGAGTTTTTTGTTTCGTTTTTTATTTATTATCATATATTAAACATTACAGTGCTGCCAGCGAATAATAGTAGACAATAAGTTTAAGTTATTTTGAATGTGTTATTTCCCAAATAAAAAAAAGATTTGCATTAATACACGACATCAAGCAAGCCCATTCCATGATTTTTTTTTCAAATTTTTTCTGTTAGTCTCCATTACAACCATTAAAATTTAGCTATATTGTTCTAGTCTTCATAAATGTATTAAAAGTGTAGATTATTATCACAATCTTACGTATTTCGTTCTTAATACTACATACTTTTCTTCTAATTATCTTATCGATGACAGGTTTGTAGCAAGAATTATATCATAAAAATATGCTTACATATATTTTAAAACGAAAAAAATATAATAATTACCATAAAACCGATTTGGATAATAATTAATTTTGTGTATAATATGGTTTTATTGGACCACAATATAGTTACGGCAAAAATGTTCATCATATGATCATATTTTATGGTAAATTTTTTTATAATTTACTTTAATTATGATTGAAATATATTTATATCTAAACATAATATATACACAATTGCCATGTTATGTTTATGTACGCTTAATCATTAAAAACTGACGTTCAACGACGGCTAAGCATGAAATGCTGATTTTACATAAACATAAATGTATGTAAATGTGTATTAGTTTGCATTATTTTCAATATTGAGTTTATGATAAAATAACTTCGTTAAATTTGGCTTTCCTTTGGGAAAATTATAAAAAATAAAATAAACTAATTTCGATCTAAATATGTAGAATGTATGTACATTTATAGTACGTAAATATTGACTTATCGGTGAAGAGTACATGTTTGTTTGTATATGTACTATGTACTTGTCAGCATATAAAGAAATATAAAAACAAAGCTACAGTCGGTGGCAATTTAATGTTAGCACTCATGTACAAAAATTAGGGACTTTATAAAATTCAATTTTAAATTTAATAGAAAAACTAATAAATATATGAGAGGGCCATGCAAAAAATAATCAAGTTTTTGGAAGCAGTACATTCTTTTTCTGCCTTAAGAACGTGCTTCATATTAAGCACATACGTAAGCAGGTTTGTAAGCTAATATCACCTGATATTCCCTTACAACCGTGCTTACGGCGAAGCAGAAATTTTTGCTGGGGGAGTGGTGTTCCCACGCCGATTGATACTGTTCCGTAACATCGGTGAAGTAAAAAAAAAAATAATAAAATGCCTCCTCAAAAAGCTTAAGAAATTCAATGCTTCTACGTAACACCATAGGCGCTGCAACACAGCTTTAAAAATTAACAAAATGCTCAATAGCTAAGGTCTGCTAAGGTCTGGCACATAAGTAGGGGTCATTTACAACAAAAACCACAACAACAAAGTGGATGAAAATTTCATAAACGGATTATTTTCCAAATCGTTATTTATGTAGACATTTTACCGAAACGTAAATTTTTTCAAGCATTAGGTGTTCTTTCCTCATTCAAAATTATTATTTAGTGTTTCTCCAAAATAATCATTTTTCAATTACTATTCGTTGAAAGTTGTATAAAACATTCAGCATTAAATGAAGTAACGGTGGTGCTCATCAGTAAATAAAACTTTACAATACAAAAAAAACATAAAAAATCGATTAAACTGATCTCTCTCTCTTTCTCTATCTAAATGTTTAAACAATATTTGTACTCAGTTGTACATAAACTAATTTGCATGTATGTACATATGTAAATTCATGCTCATACGTACATACATATGTAGTCGTCGTATACAAATGTAATTGTTATTGTATGAAAAACATTTTCACCAAAACAATAAAAGAAAAACATGAGCAAAACAGTAAAAGGAAAAATTATAAACAACCATATAACTGTATTAAATTCTATAACACAATTGCGGGTTTGTTTACGTTACGGTATGTTCACATACAACTACAACATGTGTGATACTTAATACTGCGTACTAAATATATATAAACGTTGTATGTATGTATGTGTGCGATATTGTGTTTTACATATTTTATAGTGAGACATTCCCGCTTGTCCGCCGATACATGCCATAAGTCATTATACCATTATGCACAAGCTCGGCAATACCTACGCAGTGCGTTTGAGTGACGAATTTAACATGGGGATGTCATTGGAAGTATACAATCGCCACCCTCTCGCTTACATTCCGTTGACGAAAACAGTGACGAATATTCATCATAGTTTTCATTCACAAAAATACTAAACTGAAGCCGGAGTTATATAATGAACGGTTTCGTTAACGTTGGATAATCAACGTAAACAATAGAATATGGAAAAAGAATTTTGCTCGCTTGCTTATATACGATCAACGAATTCATATAACATATTGGTACACCAAGTAGGTACTGGCAATTGTAAGTGACGAATTTATTACAGAAAAACGTCAATAGCAGTTTTGCCGAACAAGCGAGTTATTATTATATTTGGTTTTTGTTTTCTATTTATTTTTTATTTTTTTTGCATGCATTACAATTGCTGCTTATGTATATTTGGAAGTTATTTGTTAATGTTCTTGTAAATGTTTTACAAAAATCTTAATAATAACAACAATAAAAGCGAAAAGAGAATGGAAAAAGTAAACTCAAAAAGCATAACGAATCCTACATTAGCATTAAAGCAGAAAGCCACTTTTATTTATGATTATTTTTTTTCCAAATGGTCTGTTAAATGTAAGAGGAATAATGTTTATATTGTAGATTGTTTTAAGGGAATTATGTGCCAGTGTATGTATGTGTGTGTAAAGGGTTCAATAGTGAGGGTGTGTTGCTAGTTTTTCTATTGAGCAAAATTTTAGAATAATCTAGGCGCACGGTAGTGCGCCAGGCCAAGTTCAGCCGCACAGTGTGTATATTTACACGAAACCTTTCGAGCTGTTTTTACCCCCCTCATAACTTTGCTCCTCTTAATCATAATATAATGAAACTTTAAACATAAGGTCTCCCTACAGAGGTGACCTCACAGGTTAAATTGAGGTGTGAAAAGTCCATATTTTAGTACATATTCACTCACTGACTCACTGACTCATCAATATTATTTGGCACTTCCAGTAAAGTTAAAGAGCTGAAACTTGGTATACAGGTAGGTCTTGGTGAGAAAATAACCAGAAAAATCTAAAAACGGGCACTTTCCACCCGGGGGGACTAGGGTTCCCCTTCTTTGTATGGGGCACTTCCAGTATAGCTAGAAAGGTGAAATTTGGTACACAGGCAGGTAGTGATGAGAAATTACCGAAAATGATTTTGTAACGCGTACTTTTCTCCTGGGGGAACAATCATGCCCCTTCTTTGTATAGGGCACTTCTAGTATAGCTAAAAAGCTGAAATTTTCTACACAGGTAGGCCCAGATAAGCAATACATATAAATATTTATACAAAAACAACTTAGAAAAAAGAAGTGAGATCCGCACAAAAACACAAATGTGAAAATAAGGCCAAGTTCCTATTCAAAATATTTCGGCCGT
This sequence comes from Lypha dubia, assembly GCA_947311025.1. Lineage (NCBI taxonomy): Eukaryota > Metazoa > Arthropoda > Insecta > Diptera > Tachinidae > Lypha > Lypha dubia. The sequence continues at coordinate 3,427,663 of OX371260.1, read as the reverse complement.
AAAAAGTACTGAGATCAAAATTAAGACCAAGTTCTTGATAGGTACAATTCCATCTCATTTCTAGGCAACCTGTAAGCTTGACAAAATTTTTTTGCCTTTATAATATGGGAAAGAATTCTCGGAAAAATATTGCCAAGCTTACAGGTTGCCTAGAACTGAGATGGAATTGTACCTATCAAGAACTTGGTCTTAATTTTGATCTCAGTACTTTTTACGGCCGAAATATTTTGAATAGGAACTTGGCCTTTTTTTAACATTTGTGTTTTTGTGCGGTTAAAACTTTACTAAAAAATATTTTACGATCACTAATGCTAGTGCAAATTTTGCGGAGGAGGCAACGAATGAACTGTACAAATCAATGGATCAGAATACCTTTTGTCTCGAACCGTACGATGCAGAAGCCAAAAGCATGTGGTTCGAGCAGGAATTATCTAAAAGCCACAGAGTTAACGTGATAATAGACACTCTGCTTTCACGATTCGCTCTCAAAGGAAAACTCTTTATGTTGTGAGAATAGTGCAATACAGAAGCATATTTAGAAACACACAACATATTTGTATGCAAAATTACATAGAACAAATGCTCGAATAAACCTCTGCCAGAATACCTACGTAATATAATTGTACAACAAATAATCGGTTTATTTAGTTTGTAGATGTAAGTATGGATATGTGCTTGTACGTTTTCATACATACATATTTGTTTGTTAATACCCAGCAGTCGGCGTAGCTAGCGAATGACTAGCTATTTCGCTTACTACCAGTCGTTACCAATAACTACCAGACTAACTACTAGAAATGCACTCGACTGACAAGTTTAACATGGGGATGACATTGACGGTAGTCAATTGACACGATCAGACCGATGAGATCACTGGTCAGCAAAACCCAACTATTTCGCCTAACGATTTCGACTCAATTTTTACTTTTAATACTGGAGGGTATTATTGTCTGTTTATGTGTCGATTTGTGTACGTATATATTTCCATGTTATTTATATTGACATAATCAATATCACAGCTTTGTCCTTTGTACTGTAATAAAAAAAATCATATGCTAGTGGATGTTCTTGTTTTTTTGACTACAAAGAATTTCCATAAAGTGTTTTTTCGGTCACCAAAAGTGATTTTCAATTATTCAGTTTATAATAAACAAAAATTTTTTTATGAGAAATAATTTTGTAGAGTATGTATTTTTAATCGCTACCTCGTCTATATCTATTTTGGGTAATTTTTCCGCGTTCATTCGAAATCATCTTTCATAAGATTCTATTTTGTGTCTGAATATTTTAAAGTTTGAAATCATAAATCAATAAATACCCAATGTGTGTTACTTCAAATCGTTATGCACTAATAGTTACTTAAATTATAATTAACATATTAAATGTGGTTCAGATAGTTTAATGAATATAGAGTTTTAGGCTCAAAAGCTTTACACAAAATTATCCATACAGTGTATTTGATTTAGTGATGAAAATTAAGTCGCGAAGACATTAAAAACATTTATGGGCTGATTATACGTACCCATCTGCAAATTTACTCTTTATAAGTTTTCTGGCGAAAGAAACATGACATGCCTTAAGGTTTGTTATCATTTATATTTCAATCAAAAAATCAGCAATAATACAATAGGCGTATAAGTGATATCATGCGTTTAGACAAAAAATAATCATACGCCCAGTATTCGTTACACATTTGGGGATTTATGAAAGAATTTTGAAAAACAATCAGCAATTTCCAAACGATGAAATGTGACAGCTCCTGCCGACTTGGGTCCATTTTGTTATTTTCATGCCTATACAATGTGCAGCTATTTTGATTGATCACTAAGGATTTTGCGTTTTACTTAATACGAATTCTTTTTGGTATCGGACCAGAAATGGACTGGGACAAGTAACAGGTAATCATCCATAAGGCTACTTGAGCTGCTTGGAACTCAACTAGAATAATTTGTTAACAAAAAATAATAAAAATTAGTTAATTTTTAAATTGAAACTAAAATATAAATTATTTTTTTTTAAATGTGTAAAATTTGATTCTATTCCAAATAAGATTTCAGGAACTTCAGATTTATATTCAACTTAATTTCCCAAAAATGTGCCATATTGTATTAATTTCATTAATTTTCTATAGGATTTAGGTCAACGATTTATTACAGCATTATGAAAAGGCAAAAAGTGGGCAGAAATGGTTATTAAAATGCCGAAAAATTTCCAATTATTTTAAGTTTATCATGTTTATCTTAATGACCAATGGAAAGTGAATAATGAGTTTAACCTAATTTTTTTGGTTTGGTATTTTGTAAAATTGTTTAGTTTTTTATTAGTTTTCTTTATGAGTAACATCAGACAATGTAGTAGCAGCTTGTTAAATAAATAAAATTAATACTTAATTGTTAGGTCCCACAGCAACTGAAAATAATTGAATACTCAAGTCAAACGCAGTTAATAACATAACGTGTATGTGTATACGTGCGAGTTCTAGGACACTCACCAAACTTCAATTATTGAATGCCTTTTCTACTTCAGTTGGTACATATGTATGTATGTACATATTTATAAATAGTATTTAGTTTTCATCCTACGGCTTTCAGTCAATGCACAAGATGGGCCATTAATGTAAAAGACCCAACCTGTTCGAGGAGCGTAGGGTTGTTCGGACAGAGCCGCTACTATTATCCCACTCCACTCTATAGTTTTCATAATTTGCTTAATTTCTTTTAAATAATTTGAGCCATAAATAAAAGTAAATCGTGCCGTCCCAAGCAAACATTTCTATCTCCAACATTGCATGCAGGTGGGGCACAAATTTGATTTTATTAATATTCATAATAAAAAATCAATACTGAAACGTAAATATAAACTACAACAACAATAAAGACTATAACAATCTTCCTTTGCAGATGAGACGAATTTCTGATACCCGCCCCTGCCAACATTGAACATTTTTCATGCTACATTTCACTCATTAAAAGTTTATTTTTATGTTTTTGTTTTGACATAAAAGGCAGTTGCAGAAACTTTTCTAGTATTTTTAAATTTTTGTTATTATTTTTTTTTTTTTTTTATTTTGCAATTTTTCACTTTGGCGACTTTTTTCGCTTTGGTATTCGTACTGGTGATTTTTTGTTTTAGAGAATTTATTGTGCTTAATCAGTTTAAGCGTTTTTTTATGATTTTTAATGCTTGATAATAATTATGATAACTACTTTCTTTAAAAGAATACTTTCAAAAGTTGGGTCCTTGATAATTAATTTTTTATCTACTTTTAAGATGTCGCAGAAATAAATTATATTTTGGATCGGGTGATTAAACATTCCTTCAACAAGACATAAAGAAAACATTTTTTCATTTGATTTTAAATGTTTTAGCGATAATGTCCTTTAAAAAGAAAAACTTGCCTAAATTTTTTCCCCTAACCAATATTTAGAATACCTACGTTTTTCCGAGGAAAAGTTTCCCATTTTTGAAGTACGTTTAGAAGGGAGAAATTTTCCCCTTTAGATTTTATTTAGAATAGGTAAACAGGGTATAGGGAATTTCTATTCATAGCTGGGATGTATGTGCTTTTAGAAAATGCAAAACAAAATTTAAAAAAATTACAGTTTCAAACATAAATTTTAAGCAAAAAAATATCATTATTATTGACAAGTAAAATCAATTTGGTGTACCGCTTTTTGTAGAACAGGGACTAATATTAAAGCTGTTAAGCAAAATTTGTATCTTTCTTAAAAAGATCTTGAAAGTTTCGTTTCTGAAAGCAATAAATCAATTTTAAAAAAAAAAAATATTGTGACAAAAATAAATAAGTAGCTATAAATTAAATTTAGAATAAATTAAGCCAATGAAGATTTGCTGATTAATCCAAATACTTGCGATTAAAATTATGTCTGCTTTTTTATTTATCACGTGATCCATTATAATATTGGCTCCACGGTACTCTCCCGCCACCCGATTTAAGGGTTGAAATTTATATGGTTGGTAGCCCTTATTTACTTTAGTCCACTCCTAAAATTTTAACTTCCGGAAACTTATAGTTTAGGAGTTATTCTATATACCGCCGTGTCGGGATATACCATGGTGGATAAATTCATTAAGCCCGGCCGAAGGCCGGCTATGCAAATTGGTCTTATACGTTGAAAAAAAATGTAAAGGGAAATCGCACATATATATAAAAACTTCAGAGGCCAATAACTCGAAAACTATGCGTTGCCGCCAACTTTTTTATTTAATTTTTTCTTTTTTTTTTTAATTTTCTATCACATAGGCTAATTTTTATTTTGTTTGGGGCAACTTCAAGAATCGGTTGGCGGGAGAGTACCGTCCAACCATAATATTCACCGAATTTTCGTCAATTGATTTTAAATGAACATTTTTTTTGGGCAAAATTTCACGAAAACATAAACACTTTTTCATTAATTTCATTTAGACCACAATTACCATTAACAATTTTGTTAAACGTATTATTGTCAATGATACCTTTATTTGCTGCTTGTGTTGCTTTCGTTGTTATTCCTGTTGGCCCCAATAGACTTGTTGTGATTAACACAAATATTTTTAGTGTCGCTGTGTTAGTTTTAATTAAGGACTTTATTTTTATGGCCATTTCTAAACATGCCATCAGACCGACCAGCCAAAAAAACAAAAACAAAAGTGGGGAAAATGTCATGTCTGGTGGGTGGCTGCACAACAAACATTTCAAACTAAAATATTTTGCTGGTGATAAAATGTCCCTGATGGCTTAAAATATTTGCGTATACTTTTCAGGCAAATAAAACAGCTGTTTAGACTTGCAGGCATTTAATTTGTTTGGTTTGGTTTGGTTTATTTTGGATTCGTGCCAACTAACATGTTGGAACTAACGAAGAGGAAACTCCATTCAATTGAAGGATTAACGAAACGCATTCGCGTACTGAATTAAAAATCCCAATTCGAAAACCTAATTAAAAATTTAAAGCAAATATTTAAAATGGAAACTTATTCACTTCATAAGTTGTGACACTGAATGTTTATTTTAGAGGCATCGGCAATTTTACAAAAAATACAAAATTTTAAATGAAAAATTAGCAGAAGAAAAAATGAATACTAATCGAGGTTTTGTTTTATAAATTTATACATTCTGTGTAACATGTCCGAATGTAAATTAGTTACTTGCTGCAAATACAAACTATACTTTTGGGACTTTCACATGTCAAATTTATTCAAATTTATTTAAAATATATACAAACATTTTTCAAAATATATTTCCTTAAAAACTTATAAATGTTAAAGCATGTGCGTGTGGTTGTGTATGGAAACCAAAATGAAATAAAAACTAGATCACAATAGATGGATGACCACTGCAGTTAATGGTGGTGGCACTTGTAAGACCGAATTTAGCAAAACAATCGTATTGTTCGTCTGTCTGTCTGCTGGCAGTCTAACAAAAACTGCGAATTGTGGTTTTATTCATTTGAAATACGATTTCTAATAATGTTGAGCGTATTTATGATAATAATATGATTAGTTTAGTACCATATAATTTAGTTATAACATGTTGCATCAACCATTATATTTTCTTTTTTATAGAACCTGCGCTCAGGTAAAAAATATGCAGCAAAAAGGATATAAAGCTATAAAAAGGGATAAATAAATAGTAACAAAAACTTTTTTTTGACAATCAGCTTACAATCAGAGTTTTGTTTTCTGAGTGCTTAATGAAACAAGTATTGCAACCTCAACCAAAAGCCTGTCCAATATTAATTGGAAAAGCTTTTAATTGCTTAACGGTTACTTGCGGTGTAATCAGTCAAATTTAAAAGTGGGGCATATTAATATCCAAAGTATGAAACCAGCACCATATTCAGTAAAATTTAATGAATTTGGTAATATTTTAGAAACTTCGGCATTTGACGTATTTGGAGTAACGGAAACATGGCTTAAGCCTTATGTTCCCGATGGGGCTGTCTCAATACCAAGATATATTTTCATTAGAAATGATCGCCCGTTAGGGAGAGGTGGAGGAGTAGGCATCTATATATCTCGCAATATTCGTTTCAAAGTACTCGATATTGAATCTCAATATGGTGAATGTGAAGTATTATTCATGGAATTATATGTTGCTGGCACTACGGTTTTATTTGGTGTCGTGTATCTACCCCATGGTAACTTAGATATCTTTGAGTCTACAGTGGGGCATATCTGTAATGAATACCAAGAAATAGTAGTTGTCGGCGACTTCAACAATAATTTATTTGACGCAAACAAATCTAGAAATTTCAGACTTTTATGTAACCGTCTAAATGTATCAATATCGCATAATTCTTCACCCACGCACTTTGATGTGCAACATGAATCTACTTCACTCTTAGACTATTTCCTATTAAGTGACTCATCGTTTTTAAATAATTCTGGACAACTTCAATGTCTTTTTCTTTCACACCATTCTTTAATATTTTCCACATTTATGTTTGATCACCTGCACTCCCTGGTAAATTCTGATGATTATGTTGAGTATAAGGACTACTCCTTAATTAACATGGAAGATCTACTTTCTTGCGTTTCCGAACATGATTTTTCTTCTTTTTATGGCATACATAATGTTAATGACCAACTCTATTCCTTAGACTTGCTAATATCTAGAATGTTTTCCCTTGTTCCAACTTCCAGATTTAAAATCAAGCGTAGACAGTTTGAGTGGTTTAAGTCTAGGCGGATAATCTATGCCAAGTCCTTAAGAAGTATTGCTTATAAAGCATATATGGGTGACAAAAGTGCTTACAACTGGAGTATCTACTGTAAATACAGAAACAAAGCAAAAAATGTTATCCGTAACGTTATGAAAGGCCATTACTCTAGCGCATTTGATGGCCTGAATTCAAAACAAATGTGGAATCGCTTAAGAAATTCACTAGCGAGCAAAAACAATACTGGGAGTGATGAATTGGATATCAATAAACTAAATGACTATTTTTGTAGCCATACTAATACTAGATCGCTGAACACGGACTCTTTTGATCTTGTTGCGTTTGAGGATTTTTCTGGAGGGTTTTCATTTTCTTCCATAGGTTTATATGATTTGTCAATAGCCTTTGGTAAAATCAAATCAAATGCCTGTGGAGTTGATGGAATACCTTTGCGTTTTTACAAACTTATTTTCCCTTTGCTTTGTGACTGTTTTCTCCATCTTTTTAACTGTATTTTAACAACATCGACGTTCCCAGATAGATGGAAATCTGCTAAACTTATTCCAATTCCTAAAATGGGCAACTCCTTTGACATGAACAATCTAAGGCCGATAAGTATTTTACCGGTACTCTCGAAGGTGTGTGAACATATAATGTTGTCCCAAATATACAACCACATTTCTAGGTATCATTTACTAAATGATAAACAAACTGGATTCCGTGGTAGTTGCAGCACGTCCCTAGCACTTTTAGGAATTACTGAGCTAATCAGAGATAAGGTGAATGATGACTCGAAATGCGTTTTGGTTTCTATTGACCTTTCTAAGGCTTTCGATCGTGTAGATCATAAAGTATTGGTAAGCAAGCTTAGTCAGGAGTTTATGTTCTCGCGATCGGCATGTTCACTTTTATTTTCATATTTAACTAATCGTCAACAATTTGTTTCATTGAATGGGCTTGAGTCTCAAGTACGAAATGTCCACACGGGAGTAGCTCAAGGGTCTGTTCTTGGGCCATTACTTTTTCTGATGTATCTTAATAACCTATTCAGTGTTACTGATTCACATTCTTGTGTAGCATATGCGTTTGCTGATGACATACAGCTTTTGTTTTACCAGCACCTTTCATTGAGAGATATGCAGACTGAAATCAACAATAAATTAAGTGAAATTGAAGTGTGGATGAGGGCACACAATTTTTCAATTAATTCTTCAAAGACAAGAGTTATGAGTTTCGGTCCATCTCCCACAGAACCGATAAAAGTCATGGTATGCGGTACAGAAATAAGCTGTGTTGAAAGACTTAAGGTATTAGGTGTTGTTTTGGACAGTAGACTTAATTATTCGGATCATATTAACATGGTTTGCTCTAGAGTAAACTTTACCCTCCGTCAATTGTACTCCCTTAACGTTTACATGCCATTTCATGTTAGATGTAGGGTTGCACATGCTATGTTGATGTCGCAGATTTTATATTGTTTTGAAGTTTTTTCATGCACGAATACTACTAACATTCGTAGAATCCAGCTCCTAGTAAATAGAATAATACGATTTGTATTTCGGCTTCATGTTTCAATGTATGTCTGTCGATTTTTAAAGTGCTCCTTCTATAATTTTCTACTTCTAAAACTACTGTTAAGATTTTATACTATTGTTAAAAGCTCAGCACCATCTTTTTTGTTTAGTCGTATAAATTTTATACACTCCTCTAGAAATACACAAGTGTTTATTCCTAGAATTAATAATGCATTCTTTAAGAGATCTTTTTTGGTTAAAATCGCTCGAACTTTTAACAATTTGCCTAATAATTTGAGACCATTTTCTACTTCACCAATGGTTTACCAGAAAAACTTGATTGAACACTTTAACCAATTGGTTTACGGATATATATAGATGCATATGTATCTATATATGCATATGTACCTTCATTTTCTTTTTTTTTTCCTTTTACTATCGCAAGGTCGGAACCTTTTCTTGTTTTACTACTTCTTAATTTTTAATTTAATCAGTTTTGTTAGATATTGATGCCGCATTTAATTTAATTTAATATATTATAATATTTCATTTTTATATTTTTATACTATTATTAATAATTTTTATATATTTTTGAGTTACTGATATACGTTGTACGTATTAGTTATAATCCATTGTAATATTTTCCTGGCCATATGAAGGCTTTTGTTATTACAGAATTTTATGAATAAATAAATAAATAAATAAATAAATTTGCTCAAATTGGATTTTCTACTGATACTCGTACAAATTTACCAAATTTTTTAAATTAAATAAATTTAGCAATGTTACAAAATTTTATGAGGAAGAAAAGAAATCTTTCAGGTACTTTTTTTTTTGGGCAATAACTTTTATTTTTTATTATTGTTTCATATTTTAGAAAGCAAAAAAAAAATATGCTGCGTAAAAACAGCATGAGAAACTATAATTTATTTCTGAATTTTAAATATGGTGTATTGTGTCTTTGCAACTTTCGGGTTCGTTTTCTTTTTACATTTGATAATAATTTATTCCAAAATATTGTACGAGTGGCAAATAAACTTTTGATTTTTATTTAATAACGCCTTGATGTGTTTGCTTGGTAGTTTTCTGCGAAATATTAAATAATATTTTCGTTGATATAATTTTTTAAAAAGAGATTTTCTTTAGAAGTACTTTGTTGTATTTAAAATTGTTTCCCTCGCAATCTCTATATATCTTTCATAATTTATTTCATATCAGTTGGAGATTAAAATATTGTTGGTTCTAGTGAAATACAAATTAAATAAAGAGGCGAAAAGGATATTGCTCTCCTTCAATAGATTGCGTTTTAAATTATCTGAAACTCATCAAGTGGTGAACTGGAATAATTTCATTTCTCATAATATGAAGCATAACGTTTCATTTGCAGTTAAAAGTAGATGACATTTGTAATTGACGAAAATCCATACATATTTTAAAGCTCTCTATCAGCATAATTTGTTGTAGCCATGAGAAATTTGTTGCAACCAATGCTTATTCTACAATTCCAAAAACAAAATTCAGATACTTTAAGAAAACTTATTTTTTCTGGTCAGGATTTGTGGAAAATAGTGAAAAATAAAAAACTTTGGTGAACAAATCCATTTAAGTACATGCGAGGAAAGTTTTTTTTTATTTTTGTTTAGTTCATAATAAAATTTGACATTTATTTGAGCAAATACTCAAGAATTTATTTATTTTTTGTGAGTTAGCAACATCTAATTGCATTTTGTTGGTTGCTATACCGACGCATTTAATTTTATATAGGTTTGTAGATATGTAAACACATTCATAATGAATGAAGAAAATTTTTGTGATGTTTGTAAAGTTTTTGAAAAGCTATTTTGCTTGTGTTTTGTAATTCGAAAATTGTATTTGGGAGTTTATGTATGAGTAAATGAGTTTTGTAACTTTCCAGACATAAATGGTAAAGATCTACTGATGAGTTGGTATAGCAACCAACGAAATGCAATTAGATATTGCTAACCCACAAAAAATAAATGAAATTTTTAGTTCATAATATTTCAAAATAATAAGATTTCTTATGATTCTCGAAAATTTGAAAAAAGATTCAAAATTGAATTACGCCAAAAACGATACTCATAAGCCTGATGGCCACCAGAAAAAAATAACAGCATCGGTTGGAATACGTTCATCAGAAGAAAGCCATTGTTTCGATTACTTTCTGTTGTATTGTGATGGATCCATGTTTCATCCATAGTTAAGGCGATTCTTCAGATTCTTTCAGATTTCTCATGGGAAGTGATCACAAAGTTGCACTAACGGTCCAATGTGATCAAATAGCAGATAGGTTTTTCATGTCAAAATCTTGACGAACTTTGGCATTCTTTTACATATTCGATCCATTGCTTTCAAAAGCAAACTAATAGACGCAACTGCCTACAAATTCAACATTGTAGTTGTTGCTGTTATTGTTATTGGTTATTTGAACAACCCTTGCTTGCATTAAATAAAAACATTGAAATCAAAGTGAATTTTTTATTCTCTCATCAAAACTAAGTAAATTTCAAATAAATATACAAAATAATTATTAAAATAAAACTTTAAAGTATTTACGAGTAATTGATTTTAATTATTTTTAACTTTTTTTATTCTATTTTTAGCATTTAAGAATATTAAAAATGAATGTTTATCGAGTAATAAAAGTTAAGCAAAGAGTAATAAATGATTTTATTTAAAACACTTCACAGTTATTAGATACTGTTAATAATTTACAAAAAACGCAAAAAAAATTATGAGTGATAATTGAAATGGAGAAATAAAAATTAAAATTTTGTGATTAATGCCACAGTTTTTTTTTTTTTTTTGGTTTTTGCCACAGGCTCCATTATGAAAGAAATGGAGTTTTTTGGCATTTTTTTCATTTTTCAAAATGAGAGCAAATAATATTTTTTGGCTTTTCAAATCTACTGTATTTCTAAACGTTGTTCCTACACAAAAGCATAGTCCACACAAAATATTAAGACCATTTGGCTTTTTTCAGCAGAAAATTCAAGAAATTCGATTTTTGCCATTTTTTGCATTTTTTAATAGACTTTGTTCGGAAAGAGAGCAAAAAATATGTTTTTGGTTTTTCAAATCTACTGTATTTCTAATCGCTGTTGCTAAGATAGTAGTTTTTGTTTTTGTTTTTCGCAACAGCGCCCAAAATGAGAGAAATAAAGTTTGCAATAAAATTCATAATCATTTTGCGGAAGCTCTACAAAAATTCATATAATTTTGTATGCAAATAAATTATACGCACTGCTTTCGCTTTACCTCATTTGAGGATATCAAAAATAGTTGTGAATTTTAAAAATATTTCTCAAATATCTGTATATTTAAATAAAATTTAAACTTATTTAAACTTATTTAACAAAACAAAAGTCAATTTTTTTTAACAGTTCGACTCGACATACAACTCTTCATATCTTTTTCTATTGATTGATTTTTTTTTTTAACTGTAAATAGAAAACTCTTTAATTTTCTTCAACAGATAAATTCCCAAATTGTTCTTGTTGAGTTTTTGTGCAACTAAATTCTTGTCTAAATGGAAATATATTTTTTATACGCTTTGCGTCCGACCATGTGAATGTACGAGAATTTAAGAATGTTGTACACAAGCTGCAGCTCTGTAGTGCGGCGATTATTCACTACACACGAAACAAAAGAGGAAAATTACTTTCAACTACAGAAAATGCAAACAAAAAAGGAAATACCTGCAATAACATTTTTCTTTATAAAGAAAATGAAATAATATTAAAAATAAAAATAGAAGAGAACTAAAACATTGGAAAAATGTTCTCATTAATTAGATTTCTAAGCAATCTTTTTTAAAAGCAGTACGAGTTCATAAAGATTTTGTACTTCCGTTTTAAATAAAAATAAAGAGGAAAATATACTGCGGAGTTTATAAAAAAGAAGGTTCAAATTTATTAGGAAAAGAAATGACGGAAACTGCTATAAAAATAGTAAAAATATTACATTTTATAGGATAAATTCTTAGAGATGGTTAATACAAATAGGAAAAATTTTCGCAAGATTTTGAAACGTTAAGTCCGCAAATTCGTTAAACTTAATTTAAAAAATTATAAACTTTTCTTTTTTTGTGCGCCATCTCCAAATAAAGACAAAAAAAATTTGGTGTTTGTCATGAACTTTTTCGATGAGGAGATCAATTAACAAAACAGGATATTACCGTTTTTTTAAATTTCGAAAAAAAAAAAATTCTAGCAAAAAAAAATATGATTTTATTAACTTTGAATTGCAGTTGTTCCATATTCTGTTCCAACAACAGCAGCATTCAACAACATCTGTCACATAAATATCGTTGGTTGTTATTGTTGTCTCAAGCAGTTTGAAGTTTTTTCTAATATGTATCCTTAATGCCAACAAGAATGCTGCAGGATGCAGAAGAAAAATCTTACACAAGCGAAATAACACAATAAGAAGAAAGAAAAACTTTTTAAATAAAAACTCAAAGTTGTAAGAAAAATCAATAAAGAAAGAAATTATAACTGCTTCACCTTTTTTTTAACACAACAGAATATTTTTTTTTTTATTTAAAAAATTACTGAACTTGAAATAAAAATGAAATTTTTCTATAATTTTTTGCTAAATATGATTATATGTTTAATAAAAAAAATTATATCTTCGGAAAACTTAAAAAGTTAAAATGTCTTTTTGATTTCACAAAAAACCAAACACAATTTTGAAACAAGTGTGAAGAAAAACTTTTTGCTTGTTAGTTATAATTTCATTTAGTTTTATATTTTACTACTTGAAATGCCATATTTCCGGATCCACTGCGCCGCTTTTATGCAACCACACATAAACCATCTACAGACCATCTCCAATGTACCCTTGGTGGAAATCGGTCGACCCGTTTCCGCTGTTAGTGGTCACATCAAAGTGTACACTTTATATATAGATTTATCAAATTACTAATTACTAATTCGTTATTAAATGTGTTTTTAGCTTTAACTTACAAACTTATTAAACTTAACGTTTCCGGATTAATTATTGTCTCATTCAAAAAACTACTAATCAAAACACGAAGTAGTAATCTTCCTCTCATCCCTGACACTCAGCAGAAGAATCCTTGTTTACAGCTCAATAAATTTACTTTGAGAAATAAAATAAAAAAAAGTTTAAACATTTTTATTACTATTTTTCTCTTTATTTTGTTTTCTCAAATATCACAACCATTAGGAGAGCCATGAACAACAAATAAATAACAAATACGAGTAGATGATGCACGAAATATGATATCATGTTCAAAATAATACTAAAGTGTCAAAAAGAAAAGTTTTCGAAGATTAAAATAAAAACAACTTGTTTTAATTGAACTGGGAGATGAAGTGTAGCATGTGACCAACAGTGTGCAGTATGCATTGCGATTCAATAGTACCGCAACATGCAAACGTTGATAAACTGCAAGCAAGATATTTTGTCTGACGGTAATTTGACACTTGTACGGTTAATCAAGTGCAGCAGCACAATACACTTAAATGAATCACATTTATTAACTGCATTTGTTTGATTGTAAATAAAGCAACACAAAGTATCTGTTGCTTTTAGGCATGCACTCGTTGGACTTTAAAACTGTTGAATACATGCCATACATAAATACTGGGAAGCTAAATATGCTTACCCAACAGTAATATATACATATTTCTATTCTTTTACTCTTATGATAAGGTACCCCTAAGAATTATTCTCATAATTAGTATATAAGCCAATGTAATTTAGTTTATAACACAATTAATAAATCATCAGTCTTAGGAGCCCCAACTATACAAGCTCTAAGACAAAAATAAAATAAATAAAAATTATTTTATTACAGAAGTCTTTATGCCCTACATTCTGTCTGCCTGGGGTTGATAGACTTGTGTTATTTTTGTATGCTGACTAAACTGATTTTTTAATGCCAAACCTAAAGCCAGCAAAAGTGCTAAAAGATTTTTACATTTTCAATTCATCATTCAATTTGCACTTTAGATCACTGAAACTATATACAAATATTAACATATCGTTATATGAAATGTAAAGCCATATAAGTGACACAAATTTAAAAATCGGGATTTTAATTATTCATCGTGCAAATAATGTTCTAGAGAAAGTGTAAATGCAAAATACAGTGTAAATTCGATAATACGGACACCACTAATCCGGAATATTTGGTAATCCGGACAGAATTTTGCAGCTCATTGCGTATTCTATAATCTGGATTGATTGCAACTCTATTGTCCGGATTGAATAACACCCGTTTTTATTTATTTTTTTTATTCAAATCACAGCATGCTTTGCAAAATACAGTTAGAATAAAGTGATATGCCATCAGTGAAGAGAGCACACAAGACTTTATCTATTTTAGATAAAGTAAAAACTGTTGAAGAACTTAGTAAAGGTACGAGTGGAAGGGTGTTGGGTGACAAATATGGGGTTGGTACTTCCACTATTTCAGATATAAAAAAAGTGATAGCTTCAAAAGGTGACTTAATTTTTTTACATGACTTTTAATTAAATACACATTAACAAAAGTATTTTACATTCTGGTTTGCGAAGACATCTAATCGAAAACTATTGCAAAAGCGTAAAACTTTAAAAGATGGTGAATATAAAGAGTTTGAACAGTCATTATATTCGTGGTTTGAGAAACAACGTGGAAAACACCTACCTAATTATTTTTGCTATGAAATATTATAATTTTTAATAAATACATACATGCGTAGTAATCCGGATAATTCGCTACTCCGTATTGGGGTCTACAATCAATTATCCGGATTATGGAATTTTTACTGTATTGTAGTTTTTCTTATTCAATCTGATGGCAACTCTTTCTTTGTGTTTTGTTGCTCAAAATGCATTTGCAGTTTCGCAAGACCATTTGCTCCATACATTGAATAACGCCAATGTATTTTTCTTGCACTTAAATTTGTTGCTTTTACATTGTGCAACGCACACGTTGCATCTTGCTGTTGTTTATTGATATTTTTTTTTTTTTTTGTACTTTTGTTTTGCATATGTTGTATTTTTGGTTTTTTTCGTTACATATATTTTTTTCTATAATTTTGATACTAAAAACCTTTCAATGTTTCTTCTTCGACGTGATATTTAATACTTTTGTAGAAACGAAGTTATTTTTATTGTTGATGGTATCGTTATTGGCAAGTATTAAATGCTGCAGCTGTTGTTGCAAAGAAAGTTACTCAGGGCTTGAAATACAAACAAAAATTTGTTTAGTTTTCTCAATATATTTGCAATTTAATGTGACTGCTTTGTTGCTTTTAACATGTCAATATTGAACTAAGAAAATAAATATTTTTATTGTATAAATAAATGTTGCATAAAGTCGCAATGCTACAACAAAAAAATTTAAATAAAAAGTATTTTAACAAACACATATGTGCGGAAACAGCAAAGGATTCGTTTTAAGGATATAGAAATTATAAAACATTACTTTCATAAATTTAATTTTATATTTTATAACAAATATTTCTTTAGTTGTAGTTCATGTTCAACGTTTTACAATTTTAAGGTCGAGTTGTGAAAAACCAAGCAATAACGAAAGGAGACAACCGTTTAGAATTATGCTTTATATTTCTAATGAAAATGATGAATAATAGTTTTATTTTCTTTTTAATTGTTAATTTGTTCCTGAAGAAGTTGCAAGTTTTATCGGTATTTAGTTTTCTATTACATTTAGTAGTCGTGAAGCAAATTACACCGAAACAATTTACACCGAAATAAATAACAAAATACTTTTAATACCATTTTGAATTAGCAGGTCACGATATTCTATGAAATTTAATACAACAAAGAAAAACATCCCTAAGGTATGCTTTAAAAAGAAACAAAATTATAACAATAGAAATGTACTCCCAGCCCTCTCAATAAACAACATCAAAGCAAACTCATATACAAGTTTCGTCTTCTTATCTCACAACTTCATATTTACTCTAAGGCTAAATTATCACAGGACTGTGATATTTCCTTTAAGTGCAAAAACAAAAATCCTTTTATCACAAAAACACAAAAAGAAGCTTATATTGATTTTCTATATACACTCAATATAATCAAATTATTAAACAATAAAAAGCCAAAAATTATAATTCAAAGTCACTTCCGATAAAATTTCAGCCATGAGACACACCTGCGGCCACCGGCAATTTTTATTGCGTATTGATTTGTGACATAAAAAAGTTCTTTAAATTTATAAAAAGACTTGAATTTTTCTTCCGTTTGTATCTTAATAACATGAAAAAGTCGCACCCTTTACCAAAATATTTTTTTTTGTATTCGATGTTATTTTTGTTTATAAAATCACTAATAAAAACAAACCACAAATGTATTATGTTTTTATAACAAAAAAAAACAAATAAGAAACCAATAAACACCTTTCTCTCTTTCTCTATCTCTCTCTTTCTCTCCTAAGCAGTATAAATAATAGGAAATTGTTTCAGGTTAAGTTTTACTTCACACAAAAAAATAAAGGATAATACATTCATATCCTTTTTCTATGCCAACTAGTAATGAAAGAATAAAAGGAATATATTCACGTAATTCAAAGATATAAAACTTTTATAGATATTTTTTTTACTTTTGATTTATGACTGAAATAAAAAATAACCTATAAAAAAATAGATTGTTAATCAAAATCATTGATAAATTTGATGAGCGATTGAATGAATAAAGGACGAAATTAAACGCAATCAAAGGTAATATAAAAAAACAAATTTTAACAAAAGTTTTGGTTGCATTTTGTTTTAAATAATATTTTCAATATATTCGAATCGAAAAAACCACTGAAGTGAAACTTTATTTTAAAAAAAAAGTTAACTTACAATTACAAAAAAATAAAGGATTTGTATTGTTTTTTCAAGTGGAAACCGCTTTATTTAATAAGAAAACTCTTACGAATATCTTATCTATCCTTTTTCTTTTTGAGTATCAATGAACATTTCTAAAATTTTAAAGACTCAGCGATATTGGAAGTATAATTTATTGTCCATCCGCCCTGCCTACAGCATATCCTCGAACGATTAGCTATGGTCGCTGCTGCAGACCAGCGAAGTGGAATAAGAAAAGTTTAGTTAACAATTAGAATATTTCTTCTGCCTGTAAACACAAATATTTATTAGATTGAAAAAAAATCCTGTTTCCTTGTAAAGAAAAGGAATGCCATTATAAAGTTTATAAAGTTAAAATGATTTATAAGCCAAAGTGGCCGAGAAACAAACATTTTTAAACTGGTCATATACAAATTTAGTTTTTCTTTTTCGTTTATTACAAAAATAACTCTGACTATTTTGTGTTGTAAATTTTTTTAATTTTTTCGATTATTTAAAGGATGGAGGAAAGAAACATCGGTAAAAGAAAACAAATTTTTAAGGTTTATTTAAGTTGGATATTTTGACTTATTGTTCTTGTTGTTGGTGTCTAAAACTTTTCGTATTTATTATCTTTATTATTGTTTTTCTTATACTTCTTTGAATAGCTTTTTTATAAGTCTTTTATAACTTAATCGAAAAGATGTTGAAATTCAAAACAGTAAATAAAACATCATGTCCAACGTGTAAAGAAAATCTAGAAAATAAACTTTATATAACGGGTGTTTTTTTTTTCTTAGTTAAGAAGATAGATTAGATTTTTTGGCAATGTTTTATAAAATTTTTAAATTAATATCAATTTGGTTTGCCAATAACACATGAGAGAACTCAAAAATTCGAAAATTGTTTTTAAAAACCATTTAAGCTTTCCTGTCAGCACCACATGGCGCCCAGCTCGCACGCGACTAGAAAAATTATTTTTGTAAGAATTTCACTGACATAACAGCATAATCTACTACTACTTTCAATAGAAAAGAATACAAGATTTCCGATTCAGGCGCACTATAACAAAGTGCAAAAGAGTAAAAATTTAAAATCCCCTTAAAATGAATTCCAGATGTAAATTTTAGAGTACTTTCTTTCGCTCACAATTTGTTCTCTTCTCTGTTACCCTGTACCAGAACCAACCATAAAAAAAGAAGTAATTTTGTACGTTTGTATCGAATTCATAAATTAAATTTTAGCAACTGATTCTATCTTAAGACCAATTAAACTTATCGCACCTTTTAGAAAAACTTTTCACAATAATTATACACATTTGTATTCTTGAAATAGAAAATGTGTGTGAATTCAAATAGAAAACTTTTGATTTAATTAAAATTTATTTCGCTTTAAATTAACTATTTTCTTTAATAGTAATTTAACAAATAGAACCTTGAAATATATGTGCTTTATTTAAAAAACGTCGTAACTTACAAAAAATAATTTCATTTTTAAATGCAAAAAAAGTAGAAGATCCAACAGAAAGAAAATAAAAAATAAAAACTTATCAATATGTTACGTTGCAATTGTGTGCCAAAAAGGAGCGTAACACCAATAAGAGATGGAAAGTCACATGGTAGCAACTCTTTTATTTTTATTTATTTTGTTGGAAATTTATTGTTGGCTAAACCAGACTGAGAACTAAAAGACATACACGCACGCACACCCCTTTGGATTAAAATAATGGCAAAACCTTAAAATGCCTTCAAGTTCAAGGATAATTATATAGCACATATACTTTAACACACACACAAAAACACACACAAATGCACGTGCACACATTTACTCTTCCGGTTGTTCAGTTTTTTTTTTTTTTTTTTTTTTTTAATTTAGTTGAATACTTTTTTATGTAACACAATAACAGTGAGTTTGTTCATTTGTATTCGTGTCTTTTTGCAGTTTAACTAACAGTAATGAAATTATTTTACACATATACAAGTGCATGCATATGCAAGTGTGTAGATATATACAGCCGTATTCATAAAAATTTATTTCAGATTTATTGGCGGTTTATCAGCCAAAATTGTTAAAGTTGTATTCATAAACGAAAAAATTTTATTAAACCTTTAGTAAACCATCAGTAAAGTCAAAAAATTAATTGTTGGATTTGCCCTTCTTTAAACCAAAAATAAAGTGAAATTTTGCATTATATTCAAGTAAATATAAAATATGGTGACATACATACATATATGTATGTTTATAAGTGTGTAGATATGTAGCATGTATTAATAATATTTACCATGTTTTCCATTTCATTTTCTGAAAGTTCTTCTTTGTTATTAGTTGCATCCATTTTGTTTACACAAATTATAAATACATATGTACGTTTACTTGAAGCACAAATCAAAGAAATAAAATAAAATTCTGACGAATTATAGCAGTGATGTAAATTAAATGTAAACATCCTCATTATTCGGTTACCTTTGCTACCGTATATCACAAAAATTGATAAATGGTAACAGTTTCTTTATTGATTTTCATTTAAAATTGTTCGCGACTCATTTTTTATGTTTCTTATTTTGCAAACATATATTTTTTATTAAATTTTTTAAATAATTTATAGAAAAACTGATATCTACTTGATTATCGGGTTTAGCAAACAGTGGTTTAAAGCATCACTAACAACTAAATGACAACGAAATAAAAAGAGAGTTGCCATACATATACATAAAGTCGCTAAAATCGTTCAACAGCTATAAAACTGATATTGTTCCTTTATGAATACAAATTTTTATTAGTCATTAATAAGACGAAAAGTCTACAATAGCTATTGTACTCTGTAAACCTACAATAATATTTTTTTATGAATACGGCCGATAGAGTTTAGCAATCGTTAGAAGCGTAACTAATATTTTGGGGAATTTTTTAGTAATCTTCCCCAAAAGGGGCAATTTTTGCAATCTTTGGCTGCATTTGAAAGTTAGTGAAGAAACTCATCAATTGTATTGTGATGAAAATCGTAACACATACTTGACACTTGGCCATACGTTATTATTGTATTATAGATGAAATTTACAGGCTGAAAGAAGGGAAAACAAGTTGCGTGGAATAAGTAAAATATGAAGTATTAGATGTCTTTTGTTAATTTCCTTTAAAACGATTATTTAAAACGTTTGTGACGACAAAAGTCCCTAGAGTCGTTTTTGCCACACTGGTTGCTTAATCTCTGGAAATGAATTTATTTATTTTATTATTTTATTATTTTTATGAATTATATACCTTTTATTAATGAATACAAATACTATTTTATGAACTAATTAGAAGTAATACTCGATATGGTAGTATTAAGATAATTATATTTAATCATTTGAACTTAACGGAAAAATTAACTACCACCACTGGTAGTCATGATATAAATAGTAACTTACGTTTATACACAGCGCTGAACAACACAATCATCGAACAACTGATCACGTACACAACTCGTGCACAACGTATGGGTGCGGTTGTGTGTGTATCTTGTGTGTGCCAGCAATTTGCTATAAAAGGCGACACATTCGTTGATTGAGTTGAGTTGGTTGGCAGCTGCTAATGTGGTAAGAGCTCTTATTAAACTTGTTTACTAAGAGGGATTAATACATTTTTTGTATAGACTAAGGATTCTATTGTGGTGGGTCTAAGCACGGCCACAATTGGATTTTTAGTAGAAGGAGGTTGACTAGCGGTGTGGGTCTAAGCACGGCATCGGTAGGCAACATCCTTCGATACAACCGGTTGTAATTAACTCTAAGAGAAATACCGTGCTCTATTGTGGTGGGTCTAAGTACGGCTACTATAGAGATTTCGTCATATTTCTCTTTCATCGAACGTGCTCTATTGTGGTGGGTCTAAGCACGGCTACAATAGGGATATCGTTATCCAACCAAGAGACGTCACCAGAGATGAAGAGAACTTTTATAAACAACTCTCAGAGAATATAACTACATACCGCAGAGAATCTATATATATGTACACATATACATAAACAGAAGAGTAAATAAAGTGATAAGATTTATAACGTATTCTAAAGAATTCCGAAGTCTTTTTATTACTCTTACTCAAAAACCAAATAAAACACAATCTAGTAACGACCCTGGACAACGCTGAGCCTACCCCAGCTTCAAAGCGAGAAAACGTGTCGTTACAGTGGCGCCCGAGCAGGGACCTTGCATTGTCCAATCAACATTGACTTTGCATCGTCAAGAAGAAAAAAAATAATAAATAAAAAAAAAAAAAAAAAACAAAGAACTTTATAAAAACTAAACAATTGAAAACAACAAACAAGAAAAAAAAAAATATTATTAAAAAAATAAGTCAACGAAAACTTTTTGCCGAGACTGTACCTACAGAAGTCATAAAAAAACAATCATTGTGTTGAAGAAAAAATTTTCCGCTACAACTGTATGCTGCCCACAACAAATTGATATTTGTCAGCGACGCAGTTTGTCACGCAACAACGGAAAAAAAACAACAACAACAAAATATTTTAAAGAAGTAATAAACCAGCCTGACTGCTTTTGCTTGAAGTCAAACGGTAAAACTTTTGATTCACGAACAAAAGTAAAACACTGTATTTATAATTGTCAGCGACGCAGTTTAACAAACAACAACAACGACAAAGACAACCAAATATTTTAAAGAAGAAATTTAAAATAAACCAGCCTGACTGCTTTTGCTTGAAGTCAAACGGTAAAACTTTTGAGTACGTACACAAGTAAAACATTGTATGGAAAAAAAAATCGACAACGTAGTTTTGATTCAACTGTACACCGCTACAAGAATTTACAACGGTACACACAAATATTTTTATTTGCCTACGTGTACAAACCAACTGCTATATATACATAGATATATATAGATAAAGACACAGCTATACATCAGCAAAGCAGATTATTCTACAAGAAAAAAAAAAAACAATACATATCGGTATATAGATATATATATATATATATACATATACCTAAATAAACTACATTTTTGATAATCATCGAAAAATCAACTTACAACAACGAATAAAATAAATTATATATATATATAATTATATTTATATATATACATACATATATATAAAATCAAACTCATTTTTTTGGACAAAATACCAGCAAGGAAAATTTTTATTATAATCACCATGTTAAAGACGTCGTGGATTTACTCCCTAAAGAAGGATGAACTGGTACAATACCTGACCCAGTTTGAGCTCGAGATAACAGGCACAGTCGAAGAGTTGAGAAAACGCTTCGCCAAGTTTGTTTCATCAGACCACGAGGATGCTCAACGTACAACTTTACTGGCACTTCAAAATAAACACGATTGTGGCACTACTTCATCAACTAAGCTACAATTACCCGAGGGTGCGACGGATAATACACCAGATTCACCAGCTAAATGCGAACGACCTGGGTCATCCCGCCAAAACACACCCCACGATTTTCCCCAGAAGACAACAGTAGAACATCGGATTATGGTAATTGATACCATCAGAAGATGGGGTCTGAAATACGATGGAGGTAAGAATCCCTTAGAATTCGTCGAGCGAGTGGAGGAACTAGCGGGTACGTATCAAATAAATTTACGTGATGTTTTACAAGTAATCAATGAGTTTCTTCGAGATAAATCATTGTTGTGGTATAGGAACAATAATAAAAACTGGACAGAGTGGGAAGCGTTTAAACACGATCTGTGTGATTTCTTTTTACCGCCACGCTACTTTGAAAAACTAGAAGACGAAGTCCGAAAGCGAGTCCAGCGGCCACGTGAGCCGTTCAAAGAGTATGTCTTGGCATTGCAAAATTTAATGCGCCCCACAAACCTCACGGTTGAACAACGTGTGGAACGCATTTTCCGCAATGCCCAACCCGACTACCAACGGTACATTCGCAGAATCGATTTTTCAACACTCGAAGAGTTAATACGACTGGCCACAGATTTTGAAAGCATCCCTACGAACTCTGCTCCACCCCGCAACGAACATAATCGTATGGTTCTCCACCACTCGACAACATATCCACATATTGAACCCGAAGCTCCGTCTCGAAGCAATGGGACGTCAATACGATGGGAAGATGACAAAGTAAAAGCCACCATTTGTCTTGACCAGAACTTAGTCACCGCCATAATTGATACGGGTGCAACCCGAAGCTTCATCAGACCAGCATATATCAGACTGGTAAAGAAGCCAATATATGTAGAGGTTGACATCGACGTCATTTTGGCCGACGGCTCTAAAAGGATAGTATCACGCGCAGTGAAGTGTCCTATAACCCTGGGAAATCGGACTGCCTTTCACGAATTTCTCATCTTACCTGGGGCGACTGAACACATTTTGTTGGGGCTAGATTTTCTGAAAAATTTCGATACCAGCATATCCTGTGCCGGTCTAACCGCTACCTCCAAACTTTGTGCTACGGTAAACTGGTGTCAGGGTAATTCAGATGACCAGTTAAGCCCTACTGACGTGGTTACTCCACCAGCGGAAATCACAACCCCGATCAACACGCAGACTATACTGCAGCAACAGATCGATGATTTTCTCGCACACGAGTTACCAAAATTTCAACAACTTAAAGGCTTATCTACGGCAGCATCACACTCAATCGTCATGAAGGACACACGGCCGATCAAACTAAGGTATGCACAACGCAACCCTGCCATGCAGGCCATCATTGACACTGAGGTCAACAAGCTGATCGAACGTGGATGCATAGAGCCGTCACACAGCCCATACAGCTTTCCCATAACATTAGTAAAGAAGAAAAATGGCACCTGGCGCACCTGTATGGATTTTCGGCAACTGAACGCCCGATCTATACCCGATGCTTATCCACTGCCCAGAATAGACACCATCTTGAATCGATTACGCAATGCTAAATTCATCAGCAGCTTAGATCTCAAGGATGGTTACTGGCAAATCCCCATGGAAGAAAAAAGTAAGCAGTACACAGCCTTCGGCGTAAGTGGGCGGGGTCTGTACCAATGGCGCGTAATGCCTTTTGGGTTACATTCAGCACCTGCCACTTTCCAGCGGGCATTGGACACTATCATTGGGCCAGACATGGAACCACACGCCTTCGCCTATTTAGACGACATAATCGTGACCGGTACCACATTCGACGAGCACTGTAGAAATCTTAAAGAAGTTTTCAGAAGACTACGCTCCGCCAATTTGAAAATCAACGTGGAAAAATGTGAATTTTTCAAAACTGAAACTAAATACCTGGGACACCTCGTTACAAAGGACGGCATAAAAACTGATCCAGAGAAAATTCAGGCCGTGGCACAGATGACCCCCCCTACCAACGTAAAAGACGTCAGACGCTTCTTAGGAATTACGTCTTGGTATCGTCGTTTTGTGCCCGACTTCTCCACTATATCCCGTCCACTCACTGATTTACTAAAAAAGGGCAAACACTGGAAGTGGGGAAGTGAACAACAAAAGGCATTCGAAACTCTCCGCAATAAATTGACAGAAGCACCAGTACTGGCGTGTCCAGATTTTTCCAAACCGTTTGTGCTACAAACCGATGCTAGTGACTTCGGATTAGGAGCAGTCCTCACTCAGGAACTAGAGGGGACTGAACATGTAATTGCCTACGCTAGCCGCCATCTAAACGCCGCCGAGAAAAACTACTCAGCCACGGAAAAAGAGTGTCTGGCCATCGTATGGGGCATTCGGAAAATGCGTCCATACCTGGAGGGGTACCACTTTAAAGTTATCACCGACCATCTAGCCCTCAAGTGGCTGAATACAATTGACAACCCTATGGGCCGGCTTGCCAGATGGGCGTTAGAATTACAACAGTTTAATTTTGAAATTATTTACAGAAAAGGCCAACTCAACAAGGTTGCGGATGCACTTTCCCGACAACCACAGGCTGAAGTTAACAGCGCTAATACGAAAGACAACAACACTTGCCGATGGCTCCAAAGCTTACTCGAGGGGGTGCGTCAACGCCCTGAAGAATTTCCTGACTACAGCATTATCAATCACCAACTCTACAGACATTTTGCCAGAGAATTGAATAATGAAGATAGTTACCCCTGGAAATTATGCGTGGCCACACCCCAGCGTCAACAAGTACTCCAAGAAAACCACGATCGGCCTACTGGAGGCCATCTCGGCATAAGGAAAACACTACACAAGATAGCACAACGGTATTACTGGCCAGGTATGGCCCGTGACGTCAGCCGTTATGTGCGGAATTGTGTCAGCTGTCAACAGTATAAAGTGTCACAACAACAACCGGCAGATTTCACCGGCAATCAACACTCTCAATAAACGTGCCGAGTCAACAACATCAATATGGCCAGCCCAAATCAAAAATTCGAAGAGTCAAGGAAAAGGTTCCGCAGAAATTTAGAAAATGAGAAGGCTAAGGTGAAGCGCACTGTGTTCCTGGCCGACGATGAACCGCTACCCAGTACCAGTCGCGGGAGAAGAAGAGACCCCACCGCTCCGCCACGGTACCAACAACAACGGGCCCAAAGAGCGCAACGTCAGCGGGCACCTACCACTCCGCATACGGCCGGTCCCAGGCGTCAGACCGCGGCCAATTTTAATATTCGGACACAACCACGGCCACCGCCACCGCCCCGTATGCCCAGTCCGCCCGCCGCCTACATTGTCATTGACAGTGATGCAGAGGAGCTACCACCATTTCCTCCGAAAGGACACGTCGAGGTCGAGCGAGAGTTCGTCACGCTGGAGGAACTGGCAAGAAATGATCCCGTGATGGACGAAATCCGCCGAACGTTCTTCGGGTTTGAGGAAACGGCCATCAACAAACGGCCCTCCACACCCCCATCACCATTGCCACCCCGTTCTCCGTCTTCGCTCGACTGGGAGAATGACAACTACCGCCCCCCAACACCACCAAAACGTCAGGGTTTCGGTAGCTTCGAAGTACAGGACCGGGAATATCAACATCTCGGTATGAAGTGCTACGAAAGGACATGGCGTGCTAGATTGCTGGTGCCCGATGCCAACAGCACTGAAGCCATCAGCCAGAAGGCCGAGGGTCGCTCAGCGTTATCATCCGTACACCCCACCGATGAGGTAGCCCACTCTCCTGCCCCGGGAGGACAATCACCACCCCGTACTCCCGGCCGAGGTTGGCTTAGCGAGGTCGACAACTTCACGCCACCAAGGCGCACATCCATCGCCCCACCAGTGGCAACAACCCCAATCACATCACCGTGTGTGCCCGACGTACGCCCGCCAACTACAACTCCTCCATCCCCGTCAGCATTTTCGTCATCGTCATCATCGTCATCTGCAACGACGTCATCATCATCGTCATCGTCAGCTACAGCAATTTCTTCAGCCTCATCAACTACAGCAACGTCATCATCCTCATCATCTGCAACAACTTCATCAGCCTCCTCGTCGACATCGATAACATCCTCAGCCAAGTCGTCAGGATGTTCAGTGCGATTGAAGGACAGTGTAGGGTTGCCGGAAGCAACATCGCGACCGACGACACCACCCCTACCGACAGAACCCATCACTATCACACGCCACCAACTCCCAGAAGGCCTGCAGAGGGAGCTGAAAGAAAGGATGTCTCGACCACTACGACCTACACGAGAAAAGTTATGTCGATGCATCCATAACCAATGCTTCCGGATAACTTTATTCCGCGATGGGCGTTGTCAGATCTGGTGGACCTTGGACGCTGAGAGGGGAGAGGCAGTGTGACGACAAAAGTCCCTAGAGTCGTTTTTGCCACACTGGTTGCTTAATCTCTGGAAATGAATTTATTTATTTTATTATTTTATTATTTTTATGAATTATATACCTTTTATTAATGAATACAAATACTATTTTATGAACTAATTAGAAGTAATACTCGATATGGTAGTATTAAGATAATTATATTTAATCATTTGAACTTAACGGAAAAATTAACTACCACCACTGGTAGTCATGATATAAATAGTAACTTACGTTTATACACAGCGCTGAACAACACAATCATCGAACAACTGATCACGTACACAACTCGTGCACAACGTATGGGTGCGGTTGTGTGTGTATCTTGTGTGTGCCAGCAATTTGCTATAAAAGGCGACACATTCGTTGATTGAGTTGAGTTGGTTGGCAGCTGCTAATGTGGTAAGAGCTCTTATTAAACTTGTTTACTAAGAGGGATTAATACATTTTTTGTATAGACTAAGGATTCTATTGTGGTGGGTCTAAGCACGGCCACAATTGGATTTTTAGTAGAAGGAGGTTGACTAGCGGTGTGGGTCTAAGCACGGCATCGGTAGGCAACATCCTTCGATACAACCGGTTGTAATTAACTCTAAGAGAAATACCGTGCTCTATTGTGGTGGGTCTAAGTACGGCTACTATAGAGATTTCGTCATATTTCTCTTTCATCGAACGTGCTCTATTGTGGTGGGTCTAAGCACGGCTACAATAGGGATATCGTTATCCAACCAAGAGACGTCACCAGAGATGAAGAGAACTTTTATAAACAACTCTCAGAGAATATAACTACATACCGCAGAGAATCTATATATATGTACACATATACATAAACAGAAGAGTAAATAAAGTGATAAGATTTATAACGTATTCTAAAGAATTCCGAAGTCTTTTTATTACTCTTACTCAAAAACCAAATAAAACACAATCTAGTAACGACCCTGGACAACGCTGAGCCTACCCCAGCTTCAAAGCGAGAAAACGTGTCGTTACAGTGGCGCCCGAGCAGGGACCTTGCATTGTCCAATCAACATTGACTTTGCATCGTCAAGAAGAAAAAAAATAATAAATAAAAAAAAAACAAAGAACTTTATAAAAACTAAACAATTGAAAACAACAAACAAGAAAAAAAAAATATTATTAAAAAAATAAGTCAACGAAAACTTTTTGCCGAGACTGTACCTACAGAAGTCATAAAAAAACAATCATTGTGTTGAAGAAAAAATTTTCCGCTACAACTGTATGCTGCCCACAACAAATTGATATTTGTCAGCGACGCAGTTTGTCACGACGCAGTTTGTCGTTACACGTTTAATTCTGAAATATATTTCCTTATTTGACAAACAAATTATTTTTTGAAAAGTTGCATCGACTGATATGACGATAAAACAGCCGCAAGTGTCTGTCAATGTTTTCCTGAGGTAAAAATAGTTAAGCCTAAACTTAAAGCGGTAATCTTACAAAAGGACGCTTAATTTTGTGCCTGATTGCCGACACAGGCAGCTTAACTTGAAAATATTAATCCCCATAATACATTGATTTTTTTTATTAAATTCCTTTTGTTTGAAATTTATTTCTATTGAATAAATTTGTTTTTTTTTTCTAAATACAACTAATAAAGTTTGTACAAAAAATTACATTAAAAATTCGTTTTTTTTGTTTTGGTTGCAATAGAAAACAATACAAAAAATTTTTTTTAAAACTCATATTAAAAAACTTGTAATTATTTTTGTGTTTAAAATATTTCTTTTTGCTTTGGAGTTTTTTTTTTTTTTTTGTCAAACATTTAGACATACTTTCACACTCATACTCGTATATTTGAATACAAATAATCAAAACTAATTATGAAAACTAATGCAAGATGTGTAAATTGGTTAGGCAACAATTGCAACAAAATTTATAAATTCAAATATCCCATAAAAATTTTGACGTATTTTGTCGAACGAACGACTTTCAAAACAAAAGTTTTATAATAATGATTTTATTATTTATGTTGTTAATTTGTTAGATTTCTCTACCAACGCAAAAGTATTAGGTATGATAATCATTTGTTTTACAAAAGAATCTACAAAAATATGACGACGTCGATAAAGTTTTCAAGAAACATAAAACATTAAGTAGAAATAATAGACGAATTTTATATATTAACTGACGAGTCAAAGTTTTAACAACTTGAAGACAAAAGAAGTCAGTCACTTACAGCCACACTACAGCACGTCCCACATCACATTTAATGAATGAAAAATAAAAACACTTTTTTTGAAGAAAAACATTAAATGTTTTGTTCACACACATATACGCCCACATAGATAAACACAAGTAGATAATTGGGATAATGACGATTGCAAATATTCTTGTACTCATTAGAAACAAACTCACTCACTGTCCGACCTCTTTGGATTTTTATTATATGACTTTTTAAAACATGATTCTTATTTTTTTTTTCGTTTATTAACTGCGACCCTTTTCATCGTAAATTACTACGAAAAGAAGAAAATTTTAAGGTCTTTAAACTGATATGATATGGGGGCAGTTATGTGGGACAAACACAATCACTCTTTTTTTTAAAAACTGTCCAAAATTTAGTAACTTTAAACGACCAAATTATTATTCAAGCGCTTAAAAAACTAACATTTGAAAAATAAACTAAAGTTACCAGCAATATTTTTTATCACAAATAAAAATAAAATAAATAATTTTTCATCAAAGAAATTTTTAATTTTTCAGGCTTAAGTTCGTTTTCTCTAAATATAATTTTGTTATAAATTAAATTATTATTTAAATTAGAAAGAAAAATCTAGTGGCTCTTAAAACTTGAACAGACAAAGAAAAATTAGACTGCGCGGAGGGTTGAACTGACATCGATGTTTCGAGACTAACAACAGTCTCATCATCAGAGTTATCTACCGCTTAGACCTCACTGCCACTACGGCAGCTGCAATCACATTAGTTAAAAATCCTCTATCATTAATTGAATCTGCTGAATTACATCTTAGTTTTTACACCACAGCTTTTATCATTTTTTAATGGGTTGGAACTATCTTGTTCAAGTTGAGCTTTACTGCCTGTTTTTAGAAAATGAAAACAAAATAGTGAGTGAGAATTTATATTGAAAACAAAAACAAATTTTCGTATTTTATTGTTGTTTTCAATATAAATTCTCACTCACTATTTTGTTTTCATTTTCTAAAAACAGGCAGTTATTCTAGTGTTTCTTATTTAATTCCTTATCTTTGATTAAATATCACGCAGTTCGAATAAAAAATTCAGAACTTAATTAAATAATTTTTCTATTTTATATATCTTAGATTTTCACTTTTAAAATTTGTAAAAGGGAGGTTTACTTTTCATGCCTCATAAATACTTTTATTGTCAACCAAGGGTTGGCTAATTGTATAAAGGTTACAAGAAAAGTAAACAGATTCATATCGAATGAAAAAAGCATTTTTTATTATGTTTTTAAAGTTTTTTAAAAACTATTTTGCTGGTGCTTTAGTAATTCGCAGATATTATTTGCGAGTTCATGTATGAGTAGATGAGTTTTAAAACTTTTCAAACATTAATGGTAAAGATCTACTGATGAGTTGGTATTTAGCTATCAACGAAATGCTTAAACCATCTAAAAACAATGAATATATGTAGATACATATACATATGCGAATTTTAAAAATAAGAAGCTGTTAAATACTCGTAATGGACTCCAATCAAAAATACAATAATTTTTGTTTTGCTGAAACCACTATTAGAAATATGGTGAACTAAATTTGTGGAAATTCTTTAGTCGAGATAATTCCGTAGAGTATAAATATTGGCTTTGAAGGAATATAAGTAGGCAGTGTAGCCAGGTTTGGGGATTTCTCCCAAATTGGGGATTTTAGCTGGGTTTTGCGGACAGATTATCGTGGGGAGGGATTTGGGGATTTTTCATTTTCAGTATACCTATTTGCTTTGTTTTACCAATGTTTATGTATCTTGGCGTTTTTCTTCTCCATATTTCGATTATTTCAAGGCGATGGTATTGAGGATGTTAGTTTTTATAACAATTTGTTCAAAACTTTTAAAAACCAGAATTTATTGAATTCGATATTGCCAAAATGGAAGTACTAATTGACGATAAGGAAAGTAATTTGGTTGTTGCTAAAATTGATGTTGGCATAGAATGTTCAAAGGAATTAGAAGCAAAAGGAGTTCAAACAAATTTTTTTTTAGATTATTTAACTGTACTAGCAAAATCAATGCTTAAAACATTCATTGATAGTATGGAAAATTTTGAGTTATTTATAAATTTACAACTCGAAAGCATAGAAAAAAAATAAATTTGATTCCGTGTATGGAATTTTAAAATATTCTATGGATTCAAAAGTTCCATTGAGCACATACGAATGCATTAACTTATATAAATGTATGTAATAAAATTAATAAAAAAATTGTTTTTTATGATGCTTAATATACATATCTTTATTGGGGACAAAAATGGCGATTTCCAGTTTTAAAATGGGGATTTTGGGGACAAAACTCTTTAATTTGGGGACATTAGACAATATTTACCTGGCTACACTGTATGTAGGAAATATTTGAGCCGTTTATTTTGAAAGTGCCATAAGTCACTTTTTCAAAAAAGTCGAGTTAATGCAACACTAAATAAAATTGAACGATATCTCTTCATTTGTAAAAAATTTGCAATCAACAAAAAAAGTGACTTATGCCACTTTCAAAATAAACGGCTCATTTATAAGAAATATCCGCATATATGGTAAGAGAAATTAACATAAAGATATTAAGAATGAGAAGGGAAAATCGTTTGAGGTTGAATATGGATGAATGTACGAATTATGTTATGACTGCCACTCAACCCGAAAATTTGGTATGATTAAAGGTAACACTGGTTAGATTAGATGTCGATTTATTTTTTTACAAGAATATTTTAAAATTTCTTGCAAACTTGAAAAATAAAAAACACATTATAAAATTTCTTTCAACACTAATTATCAACGCAAAAGTTTGAGAAAGTTTTTACTCATGTTTACTTTCTTAATGAAGTGGATAAGTAAAGCAAACTATAGGGTGAATACATTACCAACTGCTTTAATACTGACAATTTTGACATCACACCATTTATATCCTCTTGATATATGAAACCTTATGTGCTTCTCTTTATTCCACTTGACTGCTGAGACAATGCTAAAACTTTAAGACAACTCGTCCAGTAGTGTAAATATCTCAGCAAACGCACATTAACTTTTATAAACATTATAATCATATTAGAGTGGTTCAAGGCTTTATGAGATTTTGAAAATGGTATTGTTATATTCTATCTTAACAAGGGCGTTACTAAATGTACGTTACATATCAGAAATTGGAATGATCGAATTGGATTTTCAGGATGACATTTATATAAAATTCAAGTTTTACTTCTTTCAGAATATATAAAATTTGTAAATGTAAATTCCCTACGGGAAATGTTGTACCAATTGTCTAAAACATATCTGTCCTATGATACGTTAAAATGGGAATGGTACAAAGTGTTCATATCACAAAGTGGACATATAACAAAACTAAAAAAAAAGTGCTAACAATATTCCATCTCTCAGTGTCTCATCGAAAGATTTACACACATACTTATGTATACATACATCAGGAATGTCAGCTTCATACACAATTGTGGAAACAAAACTCACATGAACGCTTACGCTTACGCTTACATTTTTTACATGTAAACTTATTGTTGTGAAGCATTTAGGGTCGTTCGGTGATACTTATGTCATCGAAGGAGTAGATTTTGTACCAGGCTTTAAGGAACTATTTTCTTACATGTTCATTAAGGACCAGTTTTACACAGGTTACTGTAGGATAATCCTTTTACCGGTTTTTATGAAACCATAACTGAGTGCTTAGGAAACCACCACAGGACAAGTTTAGGTCTAGGACCTACCACCGGGTATCTTAATTATGTCAATTGACCCCCTTTAAGGACAACGCCATGTTAAAGTTACCGGGCCCTCTCATATAAAGTTCCGGAACTCGAACCGGTTGCTAGTCCCTGGGAACCAGTCATGTGATGTGTCCTGTGACAGGTTCTTTTCCCTCTAGGGTTGTATTTTCACAAGACAACCTTGATTACACCCATCGAAAGGATTGTGTAGATGTAACATTAACTTCACTCTAAGGATTCGGTATGGATGCTAAGTAACGTTTACTGCTTTTGAAATTTGCTTCTATTTTTCGATTTCATTAGTTTTTATGGTTTTTTTTCTGTTACATTATTAGGCAAATGCTACTTGCGGTATGTACTTTACTATTTACATGAAAATATACTGACCGATTTATCTGATTTATAATGTTTCAGTTTTTTTTCGATCTTTTTGGCAAAGGGACCATATTTTTTTGGTTTTGATCTTGTCTAATAATAAACACATATTTTCTCTCACATACAATTTTTCTATTATGCGTGATGGTATAAATTGGTCTGGTCTAATAAAATATGTTGACTTAATCACTATCAGATTTAAGTTTCTTTTATCCTTTAACTTGACTCCAACAAATCCGCATCCTAAGTGAGAAGTGGATTTTTTTTTATTTTCTAAAAAAGCCCATAAAAATTGATGACAGGCTGACGACTTTATTTTTATTTTCAGTGTATGAGGACTGTATGTGTTACAAGTTTTTAAACAAAAAAAAGGTAAAAAAAGTTTTTTTTTTTTTTTTGCCAATAATTTCAGTTGAGCAAAAACATCAGAAAATTTTTTTAAGAATTTTTCTTTTGCAAAAAATACGCGTTAGTCTTTTGCTATTTCTAAAGCAAAATTAAGGGATAAAAGTTTAACGATATTTTCCCGGTCACAAATAAAAGTTTTAGAAACTCTTTTGTTTCATCGTATGACAATGACGATTTAAAAATTCTTATTAATCTTCATCGTATTTAAACATTTTATTTCTTATTATAAATAATGTTCTCGTCTTGATTAAAATTCAAAAACAGAAACTTGAATCTTTGCAAAAGTGAAGAAGGAAAAAATTTTTCATCCGAATTGGAAAAAAAATAAAAAACAAAATTTTCTAACGGTGATAAAGTCAGCAACAGTCAATTAAGTTTTCCTTTGTTTCATTAAGAACTTTTTTTCCATCACTATAAGAAAAAGGATATGATTACGATATAAATAATAATGAAACTTTTCTAAATTTAAAACATTTTGACGACAAAAGCAAGAAAAATTAAAAATTTTTACAACTTTAAAATTAAAATTAAACAGAATGTTCGCTGATACGAAAGAAGTACAGAAAACTCTTTTAAAATGGGAGATGTAAAAACGTTTAATTTATGTGTATTAAATTAAATGAAAAATTGGTAATGAAAATAAGGATCATTATCTGATAAAATTTATTTTAGTGAAACATTTTATTGCTCCTGTTAATTTTGCTGTCTGTCGCATGCATTAAAAACAAAAATAAAAGTCAACCACATTGTTAGCGACCACAACGGAAATGTTGCTACTTTCAAAGATCATTAAAATAAAACACACAAAAAAAATTTCATTGAAGTACAAATTTCTTTGAGGAGGATGATGATAATGATGATGTGCGAATATTAAATAAGAGGGAAAATTTTACTGTAGCTGGCTGGATTACTTAATGTTGCATATTTAAGGATAACATTTGCTATGAAAATTAATTTGTAAGTGTATAGGAGTGTGTCTTTGTGTTTGTAAATATGCCCCATAAGAAATTGAAAGATTTTCAAATGTAGGCATCTCGCCTTAGTATCTACTTGATGTTAAACGGAAGAAGTGAACACAAACAAAACTTCACTAGATCCGCATCGCTACGTTATTAGGTGTTATATTCGTCAGTGCCTCGCCAGATTGATGTATTGACCTTTAGGGTTAGGTTCCCATGGGACACTTGTTGGACGTTGGGCGTTATTTCATACAGCCACTAGGAATTGAGACAAATGTAACGATGAAAGCTTGTCTGGCCGCAATACAACTAAAATGCAAGGATCATCATTTTATTAGCAGTATTTGCAGCCATGCACAAACGATTTTAAACAGAATTTTCGAGCCAAATCTATCCATTTAAATTGAATTAAAATGATTTTAAGTAATTCTCGTATTGTAATATTTAAACTTTTATAAAGTTAAATTTCAAAATTATGTTCCCAGTTCTTACTTTAATGCTATAAAATATTTTTTACAACAGAATACTATTTACAGGGTCAGTGTAACTGTACTCTGGTATTGTTGTATGTCTCCTACTTGCTTGACTTGCAAGAACAATAACTATTATTCATGTCCTTGTTGTGCTCAAGTAACAGTTTTGGTTTTGAGTATCAAAATTTATGACTGAATAAGAAACAAAAACAGATGAATATATTTTAAAAACCACTTGAGTTAAATTTAAAAAAAAAAATAGAAAAAAGAAAAATGTCCTCATTTAAAAAGGACAACTTTAAGTCATTTCTATTCTTAACTTATAAACACATCATCAGTAATCAAAATTGTAGAAAATCCTTCAAGAACTATTAGACAAAAAAAGGGCAAACAATTTCATTTAAACGAATTGAATGAAGCATTTGTAAGATTTACAAACAGCAATTAGACATTTTAAAAAATTACATCTCATCATCAATACAAAAATGTCAAATAAAATACAGTTCAGCTGCACCGCTTTATCTCGTCGCAAGTCCTAAAATAAAATTAATGTTTCATATTAAATGTAAGATTTTTGCGATCAAGTATTTAGTTTTGTATTTTAGTAGTATTCGGCTCATTTTGCCTTTTTTTAATTCCTTTTTTATAGTTGTTCTTATTTTTTATGACAAAATATCTGATGAATAAAACTAAATGTGCCATTTGGTAATTTTGTCGTCTCTGTCTGCTAAAACGACGATTTATTAGTCATTTAAATAAATGTAGAATAAATTGCCTAAAAAAGGACACTTTTCCATCTCGTCTGCTACCCAGAATGAATTAATTTCAACTGGAGCGTCTGAAGAGAACGAAGAAGAAATTTTATCATTTAATTATTTTAAGTATTTTTTTAAAACTATACGGGTTTAGTGTAAGAATAATAATTCCTAATTAAGCTCGTTATTTTAATTGTAAGAAATTAGTTTCACAAGAAACATAAAGCAAACCGTGATAGTCACTGTTTTCATTTCACGCTACACCATCTTTTTACTGTTCAATTGTTTGATAATTTGAATTTTAAAGTAGAGAAAATCGGAAGATTAGATTCATATTTTGATATTTATTTAATGATCTTAGTTTACAAAGTTTGTTAAAGGGAAACCATAAACAGATTGCTTTTCTCTTAAATTACTTTAATTGAAACTCTCGGTTTAAGGATATTAAAGTAATTTTCATAAGAGCTTGTTTAAAACTAAACAACAAAACACATCTGGCTTTTCCGCAATTCGTAGAATTTTCTAATTTTAACTTTAGTAACACACCTATTCATCAATAAAGCCATACGGACAGCATTAAAAAAGTCGCCTTAAAAGCATCACTGGACCAATAAGCTTTGAAAATTTTACTATCAGAAATCGGAATGAAATGAGTACCAACCCATATTACATTGGATGCGTAAAGTTAAATAAGGTGATTTTTCCACAAGACAGTCGAATGATTTGAGTGTGAAATTTTTATTTAAAAGTCACTCAAATTTTTAATTGATTTCCATAAAAACTTTTTGTCTAAGCGTGAATTGAGTGAAATACTTTCTTTAGATTGAAGTCTTCATGATGTAATGGGTATAAATGGGATATGTAATCGCTTTCAATAGAGCTACCTAAGAAGTAGTGAAAGTATTGTACACATGAATACTGACGAAGTTTAGTGGCTTCGTTTTTTCTATTCAGCCGTGTGTTATCAAATCTAAGCGATGTTGAATAAACATTTTCTTTGTTCCTTGATATATTAAAATTGTATAATTCTCTCTGTTCATTATGTTACAAACTCTAGACTATAAAAATCAACACAGACAAACATATAAGATATTACAAACTATTTACCCCCTAATGACCAGAAAATTACTTCGTTGTAACATTTTGAAATTCTAGTAAGAAAATCTCAAGTTATAGAATTGTTAAACAATTTTTATAAAAAAACATGACCTCAAGTTCGATTAATATTTCATTAGTAAAAAAGAATTTCAAATTAAATAACTGAAATCGTTTTCGGTTTAACGTTTCTAAATTTCTGTTTTAACAATCGACTTTAGATCAAAGAAACTTACCTGACGCCTATTTTTTGTCCGCCTTTTAAATTTGCCTTGGGAACCATCACACATTAGATTTGGTCCATTCAAATTATTCCAAAATTTCCTCGAAGTGATTAATAAAGGATTCTTATTATAGATTTTTAATATTTTTATGATTTATTTTTTGTCTCTCACTTTGCAATTGCACAAAACCACTTAAACATTAATATGAATTTAATAAATTGCAATACACAAATAAAACGATAGAATATGGAAAACGAACTTGAGTTTTTAAAAATTTAATTTCTCCATCAAAATTTAAAATAAAAACTTTTTTGGGTATTTAATAAATAATTTTACCATATTTACAACTTTAATTTTAATTTATGTTAAATATGTTGTTTTTATTACTTGATCAATTTTATTTTCAAATTCCAAGAGAATTTTAAATATGTTTAATTAGTTTTATTTAAAATTTTTATTAATTGAAATTTAATTGATGTATTTTTTTTTTATTAAAATATTGAAGACTGCAAGCTTGCAGGTATTTTCTTGATTTTTGTTTTTTCTTTAAGCGATTTATGTTTCCCCTTTTAGTGATTTGGTTACTTTTTTTTTTGTTTTTATTTAATCTTTTTATCTTGTATGTTCTCAATTGTTTATTCTTTGTAACAACTCGACTCGTATGCGGCTAAAACAACACTGAACTTTGGACTGATAAACCACGACATGGTTTGTGTCAGACATCACAGCACAGTCAGTAATCGCAGGACTCAAGCACACATAAACTTTCACAATTACAGGATGCTTAACACACAGAAAACCCTACAAATCAGAGAAATTGCCAACCATCACACACTCAATTCCGTTTGTTCGGTTTAAAGACATTGAAAAACGAAACGAACCGAACCGAACCGAATACACGATAATAATGATGACAACATTTTAAGCCGTATTTAATATTCTAATGCCAAACAACAACAGCACCTACTTAATAACAATTTTGTTTTACAACAACACTTCTAGGGACAAAATGCAAATTTAACCGCAATAAAAAACAACACACACCTCATACAAAAGAAAAGGAAATTCAATTCAGAAAAGCAACGAAAAGAACAAAAACAAATTGGCGCCAAAATGTCAAGCCTCAACTGAGCATGTGCTGCTGGTCGGAATGAGTAACACAAGTGTATCAAGTATTTGAGAGATTTCCAAAAAATACTGGTACTAAAAATAACAGTAGCAAGGACACAATTCTCTTTTTGGCGCGTGTGAAATTCATAAAGCAAGGACTTTTCTTACACGTTTATTTTGGGTAAAATTAGATTGTTTTGATTGATAAACTCTTAACCTAATGACACACTCTTTCTAATGTCTCGGAACGGCAACAAAAACACATACGAACATCAGAGTTGACACACCACACCACATAATACACCTTTCATTCAGTCGCTTTTTATGGCAGGTTTTAATTTATATTATCTGTTCGTTAAGGATAATCATTTCTGAATTATTTTTTTTTTTTTTGCGAAAAATTAAAAATCACACTAATTTTATGTGAACGGTATTTTACGAAAACTTCAAGTGTGAAAAAACAAATAATTCTTACAAGAGGTCGAGTAAAAAAATTGATTTAAAAAATAGATGGTTAAAGTATGTTAAAAATGGAATAAATGATGAGAAAATTCTTTTAAGATTAATCGCCACAAACAAAAATCAATCTGGCTAAAAAATATAATTTCTCTCTCATTTCATTTATATTTATTTTTCTTCTTATTTTCTGCCAAGCAGCGTATGATCCAATCAAAAGTATTTTTGATCAAGGCATTTAAACTTATTTACGAGATAAATGTTACTCAAGGCCAAATGAACTCAAACACTAAAGAGATTTAAGTGCGGTTTCCATATGACAAACAATTGGTTTGAGTACGAAATTTGTATAAAAATCCCTCAAATCATTCGTCCGCGTTGTAGAAATAATACCTTAATAATTTCTAAAAAATAAAGCCATTTTAAACTTTAATGAGCTCAAGTTCGAAAAAGAGAAAATAAACATTTTATTTTTTCTAAACAACAACTTTAATAATAATCGAAAAGAAACAACAACAGAAGCAGTAGAAAACTTATTAAGACGGAAATAATAGAAAAAAGAAACTAAATTGCTTATAATGACAATACATACATATGTATGCACTATATACGTATGTATGTGTATACACACGCAATTGTGTATGCATGTATGTCCAGATACGAGTACATACATATTTATAGCGCTTAGAAAATACAAGCGACGGAAAGAAGATAATAATTGAAAAGAAATGCCAAAACTACCATTTTGTTTTTTCGCCCATTAAAATAATCCGAAATTTACCCTCGCAGTTGTGCGAACACGCAAAATCTTTGTGCAGATATGGGCACTTATTCCCAACGAGGTCAAACGAGCAATTTTGAATAAAATTTTACACTAAAAATATATGAAATGTTATTTGATCACACCATCGACGAAGTTACATTTTGCAAGGACCGAGATGGAACTTTTTGTAATCTTCCTTTTTTGCCCTTCTTAAAAACATTTTTTCGAATCACATCCTTTTGAACATAACTTTGTATTTCATGAAGAAATTTTTCAGAATGTATTTTATTTTTCGAGATAACTTTCTTAAAAACAACTTTTACCAAAGTTTTTTATTAAAAAAAAGGGGTTTTTTCCGAAGTTATGCACTTTTTCGAAACGTATTTTTAAAAGAATTCTTAAAAAATCTGTCTTTAAAGATATTTTCTAAATTAAATTATATGACCCATTTTAAAGAGTATAATTTTTAAAGCACTTTTTTGTAGGTACTTTTCTTTAAAAAATCTTTCGTTAGGCACTTTTTTAGAGGCTACATAGGAACATGTTCTGTTTTTAAAAGGATTTTTTTTCAAATGAAACTTTTTTAAAAACTTTTAGTAAAAGTTCTCTTTTAAACATAATTTTTAAGGTAAAATATAACAACCCTAGAGAGTCACAGGACACACCACGTGACCGTTCGAGTTCTGGAACTTTATATGAGAGTGACCGGAAACTTTAACATTGTGTTGTCATTAGAGGGGGTCAATTGACATAATTAAGATACCCGGTGGTAGGTCCTAGACCTAAACTTAAGGTACTTGTTCAGTGGTGGTTTCCTAAGCACTAGTCTCAGTTATGGTTTCATAAAAACCGGTAATAGGATTATCCTACAGTAACCTGTCTACAACTAGTCCTTAATGAACACGTCAGAAAATAGTTCCTTAAAGCCTGGTATAAAATCTATTCCTTCGATGACATACATAAGTATCACCGAACGAGTGTAAATGCTTCACAACAATAATTTTACATACAAAAAATGTATTTAAAAAATAAAAATTTTATTAATTCATTTAAATTATATTAAAGCGGGTATTAAACATATCGATACATACATATCGATGCTTTGTTGCAAAGTAGTTATACATGTGTATCTCATAAAAATTAAATTTGCCAAATTCCGTTAAAGTTTTAAATGTGTAACCCGTAGCAGGTATGGGTACAATCAAAAATGTATGTATACATAAGGATGTATGTTAATCTTTCGATGAGACACTGGGTGAAGGATTTTTTTTAGCACTTTTGTTCTAGTTTTGTGATATGTCCACTTTGTGATATGAACACTTTGTACCATTCCCATTTTCACCTATCATAGGACAGGTATGTTTTAGACAATTGGTGCAACATTTCCCGTAGGGAATATTTAAGAGAAATTTTTTGAAGAAAACGTGTTCTTAAAAATTATGCATATTGTTTACAGTATATTCTTTTTTAATACGTTTTCTAATGTTTGTTTTTATTTTTCTAAAAGGTACTTTTGCTTAAAGTTATTTTCCATTTTCTTAAAAGTACTTTTCCAAAATATTAGATTATTTTAGAGGTTCCTTTTCTCCAAGGTAGCTTTCAAATTGTTTTCAAATGTTTTATAAATACACTTTTTCCTTATGGTACGTTTTGTTACTTAAAGCGTCTCGAGAAAGTTTCTTCATAAACATTCGTTATGTTTTTCTCTCAGTGCTGTTGCAAAAAAGAAGAGAAAAGTATCATTAGCTGCAAAAGCATTGTGTTGTTATTATTTATTCCTATATTTTTCTTTTTTTTTTTTTTTGTTTTGGCCGAATGCGTTTGGACAGGCGTTAAAAAATAATACAATTGAGATTACGACTCAAGCATACCCCATCAGTATTAAATAATAATATTAAAGCAAAAGATTGATTACATTTTTGTTCTTCATCCAAATTAATTCAATTATTAACGAATGCAAAAATGCGCAGTTATTTTCAGTATTAGCGGGCAAAATGATGAAAATTAAGATATAAAAATTATTAATATTTAATATTTTGATGATAAATTTACCGAAATAAACTTTTTTAAATGAAAAGTTTAAGTGGGCAACTGTTTTCACAAAAATATAAAAATAAAAAATGATAAGAGAAAAATGAAATAAAAATTAATGAAACGAGCAGAAAGAAAGAACGAAAAGATATTAATAAATATTTAAAGAAATGTTGAACATAAATAAGATGATGGTGGAAATTGTGAATGTATCTCAAACTGACTGACTGACTGACATGCATTTGTAATATTCAACGTTGTTTTTTACGATGAAAATTAAAATAACTGAATTTTTTATATTTTTATTTTTATTTCACTATAATTCTGAAAACTTTTAATGACTTTTTATTTGATTTTAACATATAAAAATAATATTTCTTAAATCTATATATATAAAATACAAAAAATTTTTGTACCCATGTTCGCTATAGACTCGGAAACTATCCAACCGATTTGACCCAAACTGGTGTCATTCAAGAGAGAATTTATAGAGGATGGTTTTAGGCTTTTAATATTCCAAGTGGGCGTAGCCCCTCCCACATAAATTGAATAACATCATATATCTTGACTATTGTGATAGCAAGAGTTTTGAAACATTGCAATAGTTCATATGTTACTAATGTGAGTAATCAGGACAAAAATGGGCGTTATCGGACTAGTGGGCGTGGCAGCTCCCATATAACCCAAAAATTGAAATCGCCATATTTTGGGCATTTTTTGACCTACGCCGATGATATTTGGTACATATAGTGTTGACATAATTAGGAATACGTACTAGGAGAAAAGTGAGTGGGACCACGCCCCTTTATAGGAAAATAAAAAAAAGTCTTAACTATTGGACCGATGGTCATTAAATTTTCACAATAGCATATATAAATACTTTTAATTTTATTTTATAACGAGGGGGGTAGCGAAGTACACCGGGATCAGCTAGTACTTTATAAGAGTTTCTACTTAAATTTAAATTACAAAATTACTTATATCAGAGCAGTTGGCATACCCCGGGCATGTTCTCTTTTGTCCAAGACTACGTGACCAATGAAATACAGATTTGAGTGATTCGAAACTTCATTTCGCGTTACTTTTTCGAAATTATTTTAATCCCTTTAAAATTTGTCTCCCTGTTTAAGAAAGTAATGTAAACGCTTCATTAACTTCTTCATGTTCAATTATTACTTTTTAGTTTCTTTTGATGAGAAAATAAAATATATAAACTAATATGACAAACGTTTTTCATGTCGACTTGTTTAGTTTTCAACTTTTAGTTTCCATGCAACATTAAGCAACTTAACAGAAAAGCTAATAGCTGCTAACGAAGATTTTAATGTCTGACCAGTAAAATACGAGTAAGAATGAAAAACCAAAAACACTATCAGAAGTTTATAACAATATTATCCTTCTCTGTTTAATTCTTGAAGAACAACATTAAGAAAATAAATGAAAGTATCAATGAAGAAATTGCTAACCCCACATCAGTTGTGATATAATAACTGATAATTGCAACTTGTTTTTATACGACTTCCGATGGTATTTAACTTTTATTTCTATACAACATACCCCCCCCCCCCCCCCCCCCCACCTATCCACAAGATAGCTCTCTCTTCATCACTTTTTCTTCTTTTTTGTTTGAAGGTGTTGTTTTTATAAGATGTTTTGTAGTTGTTTTGCTGCCTTTCTCCCTTCAACACCAGTGTAGCTTAAATACGAGTTCGGTTTAACAAGGGCGGTATTCAGTGTTTGGTGCAAATGACCTTGCAAAAGAGCAAAAACAAAATATTGCAGCTCTTTTTTTTTTGCATTTATTCTTTCGCAAGACCATTTGCACCAAAGACGGAATACCGCCATTGTTTTTTTTTTCTTCTTAATAAGTCTTAAAAGTTTTTTCTTGTTTTGCGTTGCACGTTCTTAGAGATTTTTATCGTGCAACTTTTTGCGATACTTTATGCATTCTGAGTGATTAAGAACATGCAACAGAGTCAGGTGCAACAGGCAATTGTAAGAAAAATGTCGGAAAAGAACAATTCTATTGGAAAACAAAACCGACATGACAAAGCACATTGTGTGCCACTTTCTCTTGTTACAAACAAGTGAGTTATTTCATAAAGAAACGAAATTTTTGGATCGCTCTTAATTAAGTTAATACGGCTCCACAGATGAAGCCGGTTGCCTCACACCTTTTTAACCAGTCTTTTCTTGTGACGACTTCTCTTCCACTTAGGTTATCATTATTTCAACAACATATAATTAATCAAAGTATATCTATAATTCAAGGACAATTTACTCTAAAAGATCCGAGATAACTAAAAGAGTTAAAGCTGTGACATAAAGCTACTGAACGTTTTATTTAGTAAATAAACAAAAAAAATAAAATGGCTTGTGTTTCGTCAAGAAACTGGAACAGGTCGTAAATATACGTAACATAGAATAGAACAAATAATAGTTTAGATTTTAATGGAAAGGCCCATATGATGTTATATTTTTTATATAATGATTCACTTAAAGTTAAAATTTACACGGAAATACCGCAAACTGTTTACGAT
Source organism: Lypha dubia (assembly GCA_947311025.1). Lineage (NCBI taxonomy): Eukaryota > Metazoa > Arthropoda > Insecta > Diptera > Tachinidae > Lypha > Lypha dubia. Next base: position 3,383,811 of record OX371260.1, on the reverse strand, counting down.
TCTAACAAAAGTGTGTAAAATTGTTATAAATTCATGTCAAATTATTGTTATTAAAAATTACCTTCGTATTAAAACACGATATGAATGAAATTTTTAAATAGAAATTTGTAAGAACAATGCACAAGATTTATGCGGCATCCACACAATACCAGCACGTCGATCCAGAATAGCAGCTCCAAAGTGTTCCTGTTTTTAGCAAAGTCTCGCTTTTTATATTTTTTTAATAACTATTAAATCAAGTTTGATTGAGGTAATTTTTATAAAAATAGTAACATGTTAAGCATTTTGTTTAAATTTGTATTTCGCTACACTGTTGGTTCGCTTCTTTATGAGAAATTATTAAAACCAACTGTACATCGCCAAAAATCTTTAAGCTTTTGTTTCAAAACTTAAAGTTAAAAATGATTAATTACGGGCTACTGTGACCGCCGAAAGTATTATGTTGTTCTGTTCTGCTTAACGACTGTTGACAGCTATCATATTTTCCAATGGAAAATCTTTTTTATAAGTTAATCTAAAATGTGTAAAATTATAGTGATCAAAGACTTTCTTCCTTGATTTAAAGAGTAAGGACGAAAATTAAAGCTTACCTTTGTAAAATAAATTGGCCAATTCGTTGGGATAATCAATATAATATTTCGGGCGAGTTTTTAGAAAAAAATTTTTTAAAAAAAGCGTTTTTAAAAGGCAAAAAAATTGCTTAACGTAATTTGTGGGCAGCCCTCAAAGGACCACAAGTGATTCAATTATTACAAATTGGTTACTAATTTTAAGCCCTGAACTAATGTTTCTTTTCATCATAACCAGCATAAAAACATAATTCAGTTATACTCGAAATGTATACTTTAGATAAAATATAAAATTTGACTGTTTTCAACTCTCATTGTAAATGTTTCCTTTTATCCTTTCAAATATTTTTTTTGCATATTTTCTTTATTGTTAGTGAGTAGCTGTGTGTATATGTTTTTGTGGCACTTTGTACCCTTTCGTTTTTGAATGGATTCCACACAACGACATGCATTGTGCTTTTTGTGGCAAATAATGTTTCTTTTATTTTTTTTTTTTGCTTTCTTGGTAAATGTGGTTTTATTTTACTCACTTTTTAACATTTAGTTAGAGAACATAAAACAAGAATTTTTATCGTTAGTGGCATGTGGTCTATTTCAGTTGCTCATACTAACAGATATTGTTGCTGTCACACTGACTGACAGAGGCACAAACCGTATGTATCTGTGCATGTAAGAGTTATTGGTTGGTTGTTGGCATGGCTTTGTGAACATGTGAGCTTGAGTGTTATTTGTCTGTAGTGGTTATTGTCACTTCCATGCAGGGGTCATTAAAGAAAAAATTCACTGCGAAAGTTCAAAAAAGTCGCTGACCTTTGACAACAATTTAGCAGCAAGAAGAAAATCTAAAAATTAACTATGAAATTTAATATTAGAATGCGGTTGAAATTATTTTTATCAAATGTGTGTTGGAATGAATGTTTTAATTTTGTGACTTATACTCAAATTAAGTGTGACTAAGAATTTGCATATTATAAATTCTGATCAAAACTTTATAGTCATAAAAAATGTATACATACATACTTTAAGAGCTTAAAACCAGTAATTTTACACTTACAATATTTCGAGTATCGAATTTTAAATTAAAAATAATAATTAACTTGCACTGAATTATTTGCCATAGAAAAGCAATCAAATATTTTTTTTTTTGGAAACACACACTTACATTTTACCTCTTCTTAAAAGAAGAGTCTATATGATTTTTATAGCTGCAGTACAAAAATTAACAAGCAATTATTTTCTCATAGTTTACAAGGGTTTTTGCTAAACACTACTAATGCTTAAAATTTATAGCAGTTGAATGAACTTAAAGCCATAGAAATAAGTTTTCTTTCACGTTAAATCGTAACAGATAAATCCATTGAAGGATGATGATGTTTGAGCACAGAAGAAAAGAGATAAACTAAAATTGAATATGTGAGTAGTTTCAACAGGTAAGATACGAGTAATATTAATGGGAGACTCTTTTTTATATCCTTTCCTTCACATAAGCAACAGACAAAAAGATACACAAGGTCACATACACAACACTCAAACACACTCATACAGACACCTGTACGTGTTTTCTGTGGTGTACATGTAATAAACTAAAATGGCATTAAAGCAGTAAATTTGCCTTTGAGGTCTCTTTAGAACGAACGACAGTCCTTTTTGCAATCTAAATCAAACCGTAAAATATACAGACTCGGTTAGATGCAAATAACCCAACAACCAAAAGTTCAATTCTGTATTTAAAATACAATTTAATTGAGGACTGTGGTATGGCATAGAACATTTTATTGAATGAATAACCTTTCTTGAATGACAGTATGAAAATGTATGACTTTATTTATTTGACACAATATTTCAGGTGAACCTATTTTGAAAAATTGATTTTTTTAATCCGAAATAAAAACTGGAAACTATGAGAAAAAGTTTCTGTTGTAAGAGCTCTGAAACTATTTTCTAATCATTTTCCAACGTTTGACATTCGAGAAAAAAATATGATTTCATATCATTATCAGTTTGAGTATAAAGGTAAATGTTTGCTGGGACTTAACATAAAACTTGATGAGTATGGGTGACTTCAACAGGGCTTAGCACAATTTATACGTTTACACAATAAGCAGGCAGAGAGCAGGTATTCAGTATTATACGAGTACGTAAACTTAAGAAAGCCAATATGATATGCAAATTCATGCAAAAACACGATTCGGTTAAAGATACCCAACAAACAAACACAATTTCAAATTTCAAACGTTTGTTATCCGACCAATATTGTGAATAAGAAAGTTTGGTTGTTTGCTTTGCTATTCCAGCAGCGATTGATACTGTTCCAAGCCAATGCATGTAATGTATCATTTTATCGAACATTGTTTAATGTCTCCTTTCATTTTATCATATTTACTAACTATTTATAATATAATTGAATTTTTTTTTATTGTAATGGCATTTTAAAAAGAAAAATAATTTGTTGTTAAATCATATAAAATTATTTCCGTGTTAAATTCACAATTTTAAAATGGTTAGAGATGTTTTAAATTAACTTAAATAAATGTTTATAATAGAAATCGATAATTAAGAGATCATATTCCAGAAAACAAAATATTATTAAATTTCTACCAAAATAACGCACATTATTTTTATCTAAATCAAAGTTATTTATTAGAATGTTTATTTAAGCTATAGGTCTCTTGATTTAATATATATATATATATATATATTGTTGTTTATATTTATATTTATTTTCGATATTTCGCTAACAATTTGTTAGCATCTTCAGGAAAATTTTATAAATTTAAAAAAAAAAAAAAAAAAAAAAAAAAAAAAAATCAAATAAAATAGAATCTATACTAATATAGGCTCCAAAACGGCTGGGCCGATTTTGATGAAATTTTCAGGGAATCTTCTGAATATTCAGGCGGGTGACATAGGCTATATGAAGTTTTGATTGGACAAAGAGGCGTAGCACCACCCATATAACCCAAAAATTTAAATCGCCATATTTTGGGCATTTTTTGACCTACGTTGATGATATTTGGTACATATGGTATTGGCATAATTTAGAATACGAACCAGGAGAAAAGTGGGTGGGACCACGCTGCTTTTTAGAAAAATCGTAATATAGTCTTAACTACTGGACCGATCGTCATTAAATTTTGACAATAGGAATTTTATTTTATAACGAGGGGGTAGCGAAGCGCACCGGGTATATCTAGTATTCACTAAAAAGCATTAGACAAATCATGCCAATTTCATTTAAAAAGATTTTTTTCACATAAATAATACACGCATAGAAAAAACATGGTTGATGGAATCGTAATCGCAAACATCATTTCATGTTCAGAAAAAATAATTGAGTCTACTATACTTTGCAGCTTTCATCCAAGGAACATAATATGGTCCTCGTAAATCTCCCTCTGACAATTTGAAATTTGAGCGTATTATAGTAACTAAGAAAAGGTTTTTTCCTTGTCTACGTAAACCATTTGAAATTTTGCTTAGACAAAAAAATGCACACACAAATACATATTAAATTAAATAAATTAAATCAAATTATATTTTTGATGAATATTTTTGTTTGAAAATATTTATCTAATAAACTTTTCAAGACAAATTAAATTTAATAAAATTCAAAATAATTAACTTATTTATCGTCATCTTATATGTATATAAAATTCTCGTGTCACAATGTTCGAAATAATACTCCTCCGAAACGGCCTGACCGATTCTTATGAAGTTTTTATGCATATTCAGTAAGTCTGAGAATCGACTATTATCTATTTTTCAAACCCCTAAGTGATAAGGGGTGTCCACCCTAAAAGTTTTAGATTTTCCTATATATGTATGTATGTATGTATTTCCATACAAATATCAACAAAATTCCTTCCATTTTCATTAATATGATTTTTTATTGTCCAAACCATTGATCGTAAAGTCTATGTATGATGACTATACAGCGTTGCCGCTTTGCAAATTTTTGAAATTTTCAGTGTTGCCACTTTTCCCGGAAAATTTTCCGGGATTTCTGGGATTTTGATGGGATTTTTGTCCAAGTTTTTTGAATTTCTGAATGCGGTTTGTGCCGTGGCTAAGGTTTGTGTCTCTGCTACGACTTTGTGTCTCGACTAAATACAAGTGTGTCTCGGTTAAGTGTTACCAAACTATCAAGAGGGTTGGGAGGGGGCAATTCCCGTATTTACTAAAGTATTTACCAACAGATGGCCGCTATGTCCGCCTCATAGTTATTTTTTTTGTTGAATGACAGTTGGTGCTACGTCCGCCTCATGCAGAAGAATCATCGTTGTTGTTATTTCATACAGAACAAAATTATTGTTTGGTATTTTTGTCATCGGCGGTCATCGTCACGCACAATATATTCGCTATTTTTTATATAACACCCAAAATATGCACTAGAAATATTTTTTATGGCAAAACAACGTTTGCCGGGTCATCTAGTATTTATGTAAGATCCAATTTTGCAGTCGGTAGTATTTTTTTCGTCATGCTGCAAAGAAATATACTTTCGTATATTTAATTCACTCGATATTTTAGTATGTACTCATATATGTACCTTAAACCACTGATGTTAAAGATTTCAGGTGCACTTTTATTTTGTTGTAAAATTAAATAACTTTAATCATGTAATTATAATTTTAACATTAATTTTTCCACTTTCGTCTTATTAAATTCTATGAACGACTGAAGTTACATACCATTGACAGCTATTTTGTTTCTTTTCAGAACACAAACAATGTATGGTCACAATAAACTTTTATAATTCTCATTTGCTAAAGATACTCTTGTAGCAGCGAAAATACTTTTTTGATACATTCAATTTTTATACGAGAATGATTTTTTTATTGTTGCATCCAATATTTTAATAATGGAAAAATGTTTGGTGCAACCATATTTGCTTCAAAGAATAATTATTTAGTTGTGGCAGATATACTTAAATGACATGAACATTTTGCATTTTGCAATTAAGATATTAATTGACACCGATTTAGTTTCAGTGAAATATTTTCGTAATTTTTGATGAATGGTTTTTTCTTGTGCTCTGAAACAAATGTTTTTCAATTAGCAAATCAACTCGCCATATCTCACAAATTATTTTTGTAGCTTCCTCGGGAAAATGCCAAAAATTTTGATTAAAATAGATAAATGTGTTATTAATGTTTGACCTATCAAGTGCTCCGTAACGTGTTTCAGTTTGCAAAAATGTAACAGCAAATCAATAAATTCAAACAACCTTCAATGAACTTAATGAGGGTCGCATCGACATCCACACCTTTAAACTGTTGTTAAGTTATTTTTAAAGTAGATCCAAGTATGGATTTCCGTTTCAATCATTTAGAAATATTTAATTTTCCAGCTCATAAAATTATTAAATTCAAGTCCTCAAAAATTTTCTGAATTAAATAAATAAATCATTTCAATTAAAATTTATTTTATACATATTTTAATTTCCTTTGTATGATTAAGCCTTAAACACATCCTTGTATGTATCTACTCATGTATGTATTAGTGCATGTCTTCATGTTGCTTCAGTAATTTTATGTCTATGCACATCCCAATAAATTGCTTATTGTTCATTTAATTTTATGTTTTTCTATTAATAGTAAATTTCTTCATATTTCTAAATGAATATTTTTGGTTTCTAAAAACGTTCAACCATAAAACGATTGATGAAAATGGATTAACCGCAAAATCTTATTTTCATTGACAAGCAGAAACAAGGACAATACACATATACACACACACACACACACAAAAACACATCTGTTTTCATACTCAAATCTTTTGTATTTGTTATTATTAAGAAGCAATTATTATTTATTTTTGATTTTAGTATTCGTAAAACAAAAGAAGAAAAAAAATTGGAAAAATGGAAAAATATTATTATTATTATTATTATAAAATTTTACTAAATCAGTAGCTAGATTGATTGATTGATTTAAAGTTTGCGGGAAACAAAGGACACTGCAACCGAAGAAGATCTATTGTGTCCATTGCCAGGTGCTAAACGCACTTTCCTGAGGAATCTCAAGATTGCCAGTGGTTCTAGTGTTGGCAGTTCCCATCTTCTGTGGCATAAAGCTTCACAGTCCTTCAGAACACCCTCTGAAGTTTTATCCTTGTAATCACAGAATCTGCTCAGGCTATTTCTCTCAATACCAAGTCTGTTGAGATGCTTTCTCAGTCTGCAATAGCCTGTGGGGAAACCTGTGATCATTCTTAGATTATTTTTACTCAATGACATGAGAGGTATTAAACGATTTTGAATACGTACGAATCATTAGCTTTGCATGGCTCAATCCAGAAAGGCCAATTGAATATATATCAGAAATAAATTATTTAAAAACGAATTATCCGATAAATATAAAACTTCGCACTAAAAAAGACGACCAGTTTTTGCATTCACTTTAGACAGGTGAACTTAGGTATTATTGTGTGATATGTATTTTATTTTATACTCTCTCTCTCTCTCTCTCTCTTTATAATATTTACTGTAAATTATATTGTGTTTAACATTTTATAATCACTTGCAGCAATATTGCGATTGTGTATAAGAAAATCACTTATGAACCGATATCGTAGAACAAACATCCAGCATTCAACATATTACATATTCTATTTAACAAAAATATTTTGCATAAAACTGTATTTAAATATTAGAGATTTCGTTAAGTTGATTTAAGTGGTTTTTTTTCTAAATCAAAATTATAAAATTATTGTTTTGCTCAACATTAATACTCTCATAAAATGATTTGATCATTATCATATACTTCAATCATGTTCTGTAGTAGACTATGGTTTCCAAAATGATATATTTTGTAATTTATCTCAAGACGCAGCAAATGTTAGAGACGTGCTACCATCAAAATGAAAAGCATCAAAATTATTTATGAGAATCCACTTGAAAATTTACAGTTATTATACTTCGCTGCTAGAGATGCTTTCAGCATATTTCTAGAAGCGAAAGTGCTAAAAACAATTATGTATTTTTAACGTCGATATATGAAATGCATATGAAAGTGTACATAAATCCTTAATATTTAAATTAAATTATCAGTAATCCCTACAATCCATATTTGCTGTCATATAAAAAACCTAAATTTTATGGTTTTATTATTAAGAAACAATAAAATCTTAGAATTCTAATTTCATTTTATTATATTTATTTTCCCAAGTGCATTTACGAATATTTTAAATAAATCCCAAGAATAACGATTAGTTTAGAACTTGATAATAAAATAAAATATTTATTATTATAACAGATATCAATTAAATATTAAATTTTAATTATTGTTTGAACTAAATTGTTAGCAGCCAGCTCAAATAGTTATTAATTGTATTTTACTCAGAAATAACTCTGACAAACAAAAATTAACAAATCATAAAATTCAACCAAAAATTATTGTTATTATTAAATGTTAAACCAAAAATGAACAACAATTTCTACAATACGTTAACAACGTAGTATACAATCGTTTAGACGATTGCATAATTCATATGCAAATATAAAAATAATTATGCACATTCACAAAAACCTCTTGGAAAAGAAAGCTCGAGAGCATTAAGAACACTAAAACAGAAAATATTTCGCAAGAACAGGAACTATTTTCTCTTTTAATTTCGAATAAAAATTTACAAATGTATGATAAATTTTTGTAACAACTTTTGAATGTAATTCAACAAAATACTACGAATGAGATTCAAGTGCAAATTCAAAAGAAACAATTTGTAGATTCAACAAGAACAGAGTTAGTTCCTCATCAAAATATATATAAATATTATTTGCACAAGCACACAAATAAGAAACCATTCAAACACACACACACACATACACAAACATCTTTAAACTTTATGTTCTACATTCTTAAGAAAAAAATATGTATTTTTTATTCCATTTTATAGAATAGAGTCGGAAATTGTAGAGAAACTGCATTTTAATGTACAAATGCTGGCAAAGATGATTATGAGTGCGGGTGTGTATGAGTAATATTTTTTTAAAGACTGTGAAAATCACTCATACGTGTGTTAACGTAGTAGTAGTAGTTTTCTCATACTGAGTTTTGTGCTTAAGTGTGCAAGAGGAGAATATGTATGTAAAAGCAACCATTTGCCAGGAAATAAAAGAGTAAAAAGTTATTCTCACAAATAAAGGCACATTATGTAAATGTGTGTTGATAGAAAAACTCTTAGAACACCATATGCATATAAAATTAAATTCAAAAACTATTTTTTTCATATTATTTCTATTTTCCATAAGAAGCATTATTACCAAGAAGAGCAACTAGCAGCACTATAGTTGCTCTGTGATGAATCTTATTCTACCCTATACCACGATTTAATATAAAAATCGTACATATTCGGCAAACTTTGTTTTAAATTTTTAAAACCTTTAGTGTATAATAATAAATTATGTCGCTCTGTCGATTGTTTTATAGTGTATCAGTGTCAACCATTTAACATATTTAATGATTGATCTAGTCTTTGTTTGTTGGCTGAGATACTAATTCGATGTCAAGAATAATTAAACAATGAAGTTATTTTTTGCAGTAAATATTTTGGCATACTTTTAATATTATTCTGGTATTATTTCAGCTTTTGGTAACGATGCAGCGTAGTAAATTTATTTTACGTTAATTTTACGTTAAAATTTTTCTTTTCCAGTACTCCATAGTGTAGGGGTAGACTATTAAACGGCAGGTCGCATGTTCGATCCATTCAAGACCATGGATGTTTCTGCATAAAATGCCAGCCTTAAGCAGTATGTGTGTTTTTTGTTTTTTTTTTATCAAGCTGATGAATAATCAACACAACCTTGTAAATGAATGAACACATGTTACAAACAGAATGTCAAACTTAATTCCTATAGCTTTTTCAAATGCTGTGAAGGGTAAGAAAAAACAAATAGTTTATATATCACATGTGGCAAATCAAACAAGAAACAAATGCACAATTTTAACCGTTGCACAACTCACTGTCTATTTATGAAGTTCTGTTTGTAGCAAATATATTGTTTTTATTCTTAGTTAGTGATACAAAAACTATTTCAACATACTTACATGCGCGCACACATACATTTATGTGCTATGTTTTCATGAACAACAGCTTATGTCTTAAAATGAAAATATAAATCCAATTGAAATTTTGGACACGACCTGAAAGTTTTTCGAGCCCACACAAAATGTTGTCTTTGACGGAAAAACATTTCAAGGTCAATAACTTACAATCGATTAAAATTGACTTGCGCGATTATATATGAAAAGCCAGATGTACTCGTGCAAGATGTCATATAGTCTTTGTATCTTTATTTGTTTTTTTTTTATATTTTTTACTCTGTATTTTTCTTTTAATAAACTGCTCATGATTACATACAAATTTGATCGTTACTTTAGAATTGATTATAATTTTTTACCATTATATTTTTACTTTGGAAATTATCTTGACATTCAATTTTGTGAAACTTTCATAAGATTTGTATAAATCATAAAAATGATCATGTTTCAATATAAAATCAAAGATGATTAAAAATTGTTAGAGTTTCAACGAATATAGATTAACAAAATAAAAGTTATTAAATGCAAGCTGCTTTAGATATAACGAAATTCGCAAAATAGTCAATAAATTCAAAATATAAATAAGTGTTTGCGAATTTAAGGAAATTTATTAGGGTCATATAATTTCACGTTACGAAGCCAAATCATCGTGCAGTGAATCATCCATAAATACAACGAAATTCAAACTACGTTTTTAGTAAAGTACTTCGTTATTCGTTTAACAGATTTATTACAACAAAATCATTTTGATTAATTTCGGTCGATTTACCAAATAAAATATAATTGACTGAATGAAAGAAGTTTCAAACAGTTTCTTGAATTCTATTTCTGTTGAAAAGTTGGTTAAGTTGTTAAAATGTTTAACCAATTGCTAGTCACATTCATAGATGGTAAACACGAACAATGAGACGGTGTAGCGACCTTGAAATCTGTACTAAACCATTTATATATAGAATATTGAGCCGATATATTATTGTTGTAAAATTTTATGCCAGTCTTTACTGAATTTACTGCATTATTTCCAAATATTTTTATTATGGCCCACGGTGCGATTTAACACTATGCGTTTGTTATTAAATTCGACTTTTTTATTGTAAATTATTATTTTATTTTCATTAAATTTTAGTTTGATTCAAATAGTTTTCATTCACACAAATCCATACTTGTACAATTGTATCACATTACAACACTATTTACCATTCATATTCGTTAATCTTTCAAAAACTTTAATACGCATTAAATGTCGCTTTAAAATGAAATCAATAATTTAAGTTAATAGTGCGTTGTAAATCATTTCTTTATGAAATAGAATGTATGAAATATCTCTCTAACAATCAATTGAAAAACTATACAAAACGGAAAAAGAAATAATTACAAGTTTGTATGCATGTTGCATGTGCCATCTTGCACTACTACAGATACACACACGTTCGTTAAATCATTTTTTATTATCACTTTTGAATCACTACTCGTCTATTTAGAATATATTTTCTTATTTACAAATTAAAACTTAGATTGAGATGGATGAACATGTTTAACCTCAAGCATAGAAATGAATGCAAAAGTGTAAATCTTTATCTACCCTGCAGTGCTTCGATTTGATTTAAGCAGATTTGTTATACAAAGGAAGCTTGTAATCGATTTTGTAATGATATTAATTTTTTCAATTACTGTTTATGTATAAGTTTTACTCACAAATTCTATTACATTTTTGCTAATACATGCATACATATATTACTTTCTATATATGTATGTATCATTATGTATTTAACTGTATATATGTTTGTATATAATGTAGGAGTTCTTTTATAATTTGTAGCTGTACTTCTTACAGGTCCAAGGACAAGTACAGAAACATAATAGGCACACATTCAGACAAAAATATACACATGCATTATATGCATGTAATTGTGTACTTAAATGTATCAAATGCGTATAAGAATTTCTTCAATCCTTTTTTACAAATGGATATTTCAACGTACAAACATTTATCTCTTGTAAATTAGTTTATTTACAATTTGAATTCTCAGATTTTACTCTTTCATAACATTTGAATTTTCACATTCCGGCAATCAACTAAAAGCAAAATTAAATTTATTCCGGCACACACACATGTACCAAGAAAAAATGTACGAGTAATTAAGATTTTTCATTGACGCAAATGTTTAATTAGAGAATATTGTTGAAGATAAATGAATGAAACAAAAAAAATAATTTCTATTTATCAGATATATATAATTTATTAACTTTGAAATTTTACTTTTTTAATTGCCTAATTTATTTAAGGCCATAATGGAAGTGTTGCACAAAATTTATTTAAATTTTAAGGATACAAAGCACATATGAATGAATAATTGGGTTGCTAAGGTTGTTAGCAAAAAAAGAAATAGCTCCGGAAAAACTAAATGAATTTTTACATGAAATATTTTCTCTGAATTTAAAATTTTTTCACAAAAAATCTTTTGCGATTTTTTATTTCTATTAAACAAATGACTTCTACTCAACAAATTCTTTAAGAACTTAGAATTAAGCCAAAGCGGTATCAAAATTACAGATTTTCCAGAATGGAATTTTTAATCGCAAGATTCGTAGTCTTAGAGTTAATAAGACTGGATGAGCATGATTGTAGGCATACAGTTAGCAGTTTATACAGACATTTAGCGAGTTTAAAAATTTTGTTATGTTCTCAGTTGCTACATTCGAAATAGAAGATCAACTGCCAATAATATTTCAAAAAGGATGACAACTTGTAAGCAATTGTTCCGTTTCTATGAAAGTTTTATTAATAAAAAGTTTTAAATAAATACTTAAATCTTTTATTTTAACTTTATGTCGCTATTTTGGTAGCAAAACAAATTGGCTGTTGTAAATGTGAATCCTTCTAAATATACACACGAATTATGTAAATTTTATTGTTTCACTCCACTTCGTTCTCCATCACTGGCGCCTTTTTGCAACCACGTAATTCATCATTTTATCATTTGTAATCTCCCACGAAAAAGGAAATTAAAATTAAGTATTTTCTTTAAATATTCCTTAAAAAATTACGATTAAAATTCCCGAAAAGTTTTAAGACGGGCCAGTATAGCAACGCTTCTTTTTAGGTTTCCGGCGCTAAAAAACAGGGCCCCCAAAGTTATGAGCAAAAAATCGTCCTGATTTCTAGGTCAACGTCAAAAGCACAAAATAGCCGCCTGAGAGGCAAAATCTTTCCATACAGAATATAAATCACCAAAATAGGAAAAAATCATCAAAACGAAGAAAATCATAAAACAAACTAAATTACTAAAACGAAACCAACCTCCAAAAATGAATAAAATCGCCATAAAGAAAAAATCGGCAAATTCAATAAAATGCCAAAACTTTATAACCGCCAAAACGAATAAAAACATATTTTAATAAAAAAAAAAAACAGCAGAACGACAAATAACTAAATCGCCAAAGCTCGAATATAGCTAAAGCTAAGAACTAAAAACAAACAAAAAAAAAAAAAAAACAAAATAAGCGCCAATAAGGCTATAAATCGCTATATGAAAAAAAAATTGCAAAATAAAAAACTCATCAAATGTCAAAAGAAAAGAGAAATCACTTAAGCCATGAAAGGATATGAATGAAGAAATATTTTATAATAAATTCGTAATTTATGAACGTACTCGGTTACAAAGTACCAGAACAGCACTTTTATGGGTTTCTTTCTTCTTCAATTTATTTCAGTTATTAACAGTTAATCCCAAAGTTTTGATAATTTTCCAATGTTATTTTTGCTACAATTCACTTCATATGATATGAAATATTCGCGTATTGAAGAATGCAAAGACGCCCCTCTTGGGGCCTCATTTTGCCACGAATGTCCGTTTTTCGTTTGAAAATTGGGCTCATTTGATAAATTGCAGACACTTTGTTTATGATTATTTTTATTTTTTCTTCCTTCTTTACCACAATCCAATTGTTCTCCATTGAAAATTTTCTTTTTATTTTATTCTCAATATAATTTGAATTTTGTTGTTTTATTTGTACACAAAATAAGCCAGACTATCTGCCACTGTTACCAGTAACAACAAATTTTTCAGTAAAAGAAATGGATGAGCGCTGACATAAAAATACCAAGTTAAAAGAAAGAAAACAGTTGGTTAATGAGCACCAACCATAAAATTTCATTTGAAAATCCTTTAATTTTAAAAATTCTCGCAATAAAAAAAATTGGAATTTACTAAATTCACCCTCATTTTTGGTAATCGAATTCTCATTTCATCTCGACATTTGCATGTGTTTGCATGATCAAGCAACTAAACTTCTTAACCAATTGTTAAAATGATTGAAGCCGTTCGAAAGATTTTGCCTGAAGTTAAGCATGCTGCAAATATGAAACGATTCGACTTCGAAAATATGGTTTTTCGTATATTTTTGAAATTACTTTTGATCGTATCCAAATCAAAATCGAATCAGATTTTCAACCTTCAATCAGTATTACAAAACTCAAATTGATAAGGATTTGTATTTGTGAAACCATTAAATTGGTAGTTAGTACAAACATATTTTTATCTTGAAACTTTTAAAAAGTCACTTTGCTTAAAACCTAATTATAGTCATCTGGCAACGTTGTCAGCTAAATATTTATTTTGTATTTTGTGTTTTTTTTATCTTCACAATAACTTGTAGTTATTCTTTGTCTTGAATAAATTGCACAATAATAAGGGAGTATAGCGGAATGGCATAGAAAAAACATTTTTAACTTTTTCAGATCATTAAAATAAAACTTTATTAACCATAAAGAAGACATTTCAAGGGCCATTTAATTGTTTGTAAAGTGAATTATAAATAGGAACCTCACGCAATGTGACGTAGCAGCAGATTAACGGATCGGCTATACGAAGTGCTATAAATTACTTCATTTAAATACGTTGTACTCGAATAATGAGTAATTCAATTAATTCTGTAATCAGGATGACTATGGTGCTTAAACCAACCAAATCATCAGTGAATGATGGTTAAAAGGATTTGCTTATGTGTCTACTAAGTAGCAACGAAAAGCTCGCTATACCCAAAACAAAGAACGATTTTTCAAAACTTCTGAAAATATATAAAATAAATTCAAACCATTTTTTAAAAAGTTATCAAAATGTCAGAACGTATCAATACGCATTTCGAGGTCACTTTATAATCTCATGTTAAAATTCCCACCGGTCCGGAAATGCAGCCATTTTTAGTTTTGGTTGCATGGAATTCAGAAAAAAACTGTTATTTCTCAACAACTCCAGGTTTTACGAAGACCGAAAATGAAACCGGCAATCTAACAACTAAAAATTACTTGGGGAATTTTCGTCCTGATTATGTCTTTTTTTAACAAAAATCGAATGTTAAGAGACCAACTAGTCATACTTCTGGCCTGTGTTAATTCAACACTAAAATTAAATAATATTATATTGACACTTTATTTGTCCATGTCTTTCTTTTTCATACCATAATATTTCTTTTTTTTTTTTTGCTTTATGTCAAATTTTATTAGTTTGCAAGCAGTACTTCTTCTGCTTATCTTTTTGGCTTCTTGTGCCTTTTTCCGAACAGAAATTTTGGCATTAAATGATAAGAAAACATGATCGAGATAAATTGAATTTGTTTCTTATTTTGACGCATAATATTCTCAAGAGTTTGAAAAATGTTCTTTATTGTTTCCTTCGAATGGCTTTAAGTTTCTTAAAAATTGTTGTTTCTATTAAATAAGATTTAAAGATTCTTACATTTCGTGTTAGGAAAAATAATTTAAAAATACACAGTATCATAATAATAATTTAATTACTTTACATTACCTTTTAAATGATTACGAAAATACTTGAAATTCTTTCTTCAGACAATGATTGTACCGAAAAAATCTGAAACTTCAGTTTGGCTAACCTCGGGTCAGTGCAGGGGGAAGCAAATCGAAAGCAGTTAGAGACAAGCCAACTAAAAAATAGAATAATAACAAATATCTAGACGTTATTGAGGAGATGTAACGTCGATTAAAATAATAAAGCAGAAATACAAATTCGAACAATTTTTAGTCTTTTGAAAAATTTACAAAAATTATGTCGGGAAAGAGGCTGACTTCCAAAACGTTCTTATACAAAGTTTGTATACTATATTGATACTGTATTTAAATCACATACATACATACATTGAAAAGTTCCGAAACAATGAATCAACTATAAAACCGATGCCTTGTTTGCTTTATTACTGTGTTAAAAATACTTGGCGGCGGCGTTTTGAAATGGTATACATTGTATAATCATTGTACTGCGGCGTTATGATATGTGCTGCTTTGTTCAAACACAAAGCAATTGACGTTTTGGAAGTCAGCCAGAGTTTTACATTTTATTTCAGCATCTGTAGGTTTGTTTTTCACAGGCGTATTTTCATTAGGAATACCAGTAGTCTATTACACCATGATTAAAGAGCATTATAACCGATTTCTATCAACACAACACCAAAAGACGCGTAATAAAATTATATTTATAAAATTGTTTATGTAATTCATTAACGATTTCTTAATTATTCACAAATTGCATAAATTTATACAAAACTTAATACAGCAAAATTTTTACCTTTTTGAAGGTTATGGTACCAAGAACAAAATAAGCTACATATTGTGAAAATCGATAAACATTTGTTGATTTTATTACCAATTAATTGGATTAAGTGGATATAGCCAGCAAAAGTTAGCGCTCCACAGTAATTTTGAGAGCATTAAACTGATTAGAAATTACAGAAATTCAATTTGTGTTGCACAGAAGTTTTTACAAATTTTACTGATTACCGATCCAATTGGAATCCCAAAAGATGGATGGTTAAGAAGCGCTGTCTACAACCACATAGCAAAGAAATAAACCACTAAAAAATTACATGAAAACATTGTTCCACGCCGGATGGGGAAATTTTAAATAATTTTTGTATAAACACTGAAATATTTTCTTGTTATCAATAATTTGCTGTGAAAGATAAAATTTGTATTTTCAAACATCAAGGAAAATTTTAAAAAATGTCTCTCAAAAAAACGTCATTTGTGCCAGACAACAACTATTGCTCATTCAAAACAAATGAAATAAAAATCATCCTTCCAGCTGTAAATACGTTTCTGTTGTCATGATTTATTCTTTTCTTTTTAACTTCCATACTTCTCCCAACCAAATGAAATTTTATTTAATTTAATCCTCCCAACAAATCTTATAGCTGCGAGTATTTGAAATAATGCCAACTTGTTTGTTTGTGTAACACAGATTTTATTTGAACATTTGCTAATTTTACATAAAATTAATTTAAACACGTTAGTTTGATAAAGATGAATAATAAAATCATTTGACAACACAAAAATTACAAGTAAAAAACAAAAATTAAAATGGATTTCGTTTCTTTTCCCCCAAATCAGAATTTAAATCGATTAAAAAAATAAAAACAAAAATAAAATTATCGTATAGTCGTATACTGTCGGATAGGGCATTTTCAAAACTTCCGACTTTTCACCAAAACGTTTAAGGAAATTTAGGAGAACTCGTTTGTTTGTTTGTCGGAAAATTCTTTAGTTCGGCATAAACGTCAATTTGTTAGCCCTGCAAAAGTCATTCACAGCGCGTACAGCGTATTTTAAATTAAATGTAAAATTTAATGACTTGAAAATTATTAACAACGGGCAACAGCCCGAAGTGAAGAGTTTGCAACAAGAAATGAAGAGAAATTTATTTAATATTTAAATTTTCTAAAAATCAAATTTATTATTCCGCCTTAAGTACAAATTTGGAATTTAAGCCCAAAGAGATTCTAAATTAAAATTGTATGTCGTTCTATCAAAATTCTTGATTAAAAGTTTCAATTGCAAATCAAATCACATTCGCTGCAAAAACAATTAAAGTACAAAATTTTAATATCTTTAATTCATATTGCCTGCACAAAATCATGGTGGTGGTGGCGTGGCGGCTTGTTCCCGTCCATTCATCTTCTAATTTTTAAAGATGAGAATAAAATATAAGAGTACATTGTGGGTTTTCATTGCCGCAAAATTATTTCAAATTTAAGAATTTTACGACTAAACAATAAAAAAAAACATTATAAAATTTTTCACTTGCTGTAAGCAAGCCAATAAGTTAATTTACATAAGCAATACCCTCTATTCCCCCCTTCAAAGAATACACAGCCACATATATACGTAGTAATGATGGCATGTGTGCGTTTTGTATTTTATTTAAAGCCCAATATTTAAGTTTTGTAGGGATTTTGTTGTTATGTGTTGTGTCTGCCACAAGTGTTATCAGCGTCATGTCATGTGAAAATGTTTTTAATGAAATTTTTTATTACAACAAATTGAAAGATTTTGTGAAAAAATGTTGTTGAAAATATCATTGAAATCGATAACATTGTTGGTGCTTAAGTGCCACTTGCAACAAGTTGATGCTTATTTGTTAAATGAAAAAATAAATAAATATTATTAAAAGAGAAAAAGAAACCACAAACAGGCAGTCATACGTACTATTGCGGCAGGTGAAGCAATAATAAAAAATAAGAAATGGAAAAGGATATTAATTTGTATGAACAACAGTTTGCCATGATGATTCCATAAGTTTCACTTTGATTAAAATCACATTGCGGTAAACAAAATGTCATTAAATAAAAAATTATTAAATTCACTAAATTGCACACGAAAAGTTTCATAAGGATACTGTATAGATAATACTTTATCTATAAATATCATTTATTTTCAACGTCTTACAGATTAAAATCAGGAACATAACAGGTGACAAACATCTTATTCATGGACTGCCAACCATGTAGAAACAACTTGCTAAAGTCTTTGAGCTCTAAAATCTCGCTCTTTATCACCTGCTGTTGTTTTGCTACAACACAAAGAGGCTAAGCACAGCATATTCAAATTCCAATCAGCCAGTAGCACTTTTCTACCATCAGCTTTTCAACCAGTAGTTCTCCCAGCGATTTCCGTAGTAACTGAAGCTATCATTTTTACTTACTTACCGGCTTCCGTGGTAAAAGTGTATGAGTACTCTGGTCGAGCGTCGTACGATAACCGCTAGGGAATAACTTTCAATCGACTTTAATCTTGGGTGGAGATCTTTGGTGACTGTTCACCTTCTACCAGACTAGCATAGGTTACCCTACTTCCTTTTGATTCGACAGTGATACATACATACATGGTGCCGCCGTGGCTGATAGGTAGCAATGCTAGTCCGGCGGTTGTCCGTTCGATTCCGGCCAGAGATCCTGGGTTCTTTTCTGCAGACAAGCTAATCGCTTTGCGTGTTTGTGTTTGTTTTAAAAAAAAGAAAAAAAAAATACCAATTTGGTCAAAGATAATGGGCCTGTTCGTAAATGCATCACTGCGCTGCATAATATGATTATTTTGCACTGACACTGCTAATCAGCTGTTGCTTATGCTTCTTTTTACGCATTTTAATGTATGTACGAGTATTTATGAACCAAAAAATTTAACAAAAATGGAAAAGTTAATGATAAATTAATTTTTGAGCTGGAAGATAAAACTAATGATGTAAAATTATCTTATCTACAAGAAAGAAAAGGGTTAAGAAATAATAAACAAAACAAATAATAAAATAAAAAATTTAACACATACTCATCCGTTGCATCAGCCATTTTTATGATTAGTGTTTTGTGTTTATTTGTGCATAATATACTTCAGCGATGCATTTTTGAATGCATACATTTTGCAGTGTTGCCACTGTTTGCATATATGAACGTACTGCCCGTAATATGCAGCGCAGTTTTGCATTTACGAACAGGCCCAATGTTTGCAAAAAGCAAATTACACTTTCTTCAGAAAGCACAACACCAAGGTGTGGTTAATCGCTCCATTAATAAATTTTAAGTGTTTTTATTTTTTTCTCATTTGGAAAAATCAACGTTATTAAATATAATTCCAAATAAGTAATTCCGCAACAAACTATAAAAAAATAGAAATTGAGTTATAAAGATGCAAGTGCCAGCTCACAAAATACATGTTTGCAACACTGGTCATTATGGTTTATATGGAGTTCATATCATGAGTTTACTATTATACAAGGTGGGCCAAAAGAAGTCATCCGATGTTGTTTGCTTTAATTTTTTTTAATGAAAAACTTTGATTCTGTTTTTTGATTATGTTTATTTGAACCTTTAGAATTTTATTGGTCAGTCGAGAAGATGATATCGGCCATCCTCAATCTCGAGGACGAAGAGGACGATTTTTCGACCAAAATCATAATGAGCGATGAGGGTCATTTCCACCTCAGCGGGTACGTGAACAAGCAAAACTATCGCTTCTGGGGCACCGAAAATCCACGAGTGATGCACGAGGAGCCATTACACCCGCTCAATGTGACTGCATGGTGCGCTGTTCACGCTGGAGGAGTAATCGGTCCATTTTTTTCGAGGATGCCGCTGTTCAAACGACAACAGTGGACGGTGCGCGCCAGGGCCACGTTAACCGAGTTTTTTCTGCCGCAATTGAAAGAATTAAGGACATGTGGTTCCAACAGGACAGAGCAACGGCACACACTGCGCGAGCCACAACCGATATTCTGAGAGCCAAACAACATCGGATGACTTCTTTTGGCCCACCTTGTATTTGGACTTCTCATTTATATGAATTTAATTTTAATATTAAATTTTTAACTCTTCTATAAGGGTTAGCATAGAGATGCCATGACGATCTATAAATTTACTCAATAGTAAAATATTGCCAACAAGACTAAAATTAGAAGATAAAATATTTCATTAAATATCATATATTTCATAAAACAATTTTTCCTTTCCAATAGGATGGACGAAATCACTTTTTTTCTAATATTTATTTTATATCCCACAAAAAGAAATATAAAATAGATTTTATATGAAAATAATTGTACAGAATTTCTTTTTTTTTTCAAAATTAGTTAGCGGATTCAGCGAACCGATAACTTCAATTGAAAGGATATTTTAATGCAAATTCTTAGCAAAAAAACAAATACAAAATAATTGAAATGCTCAGAAGTAAATAAACGAAACTTTTAAAATGATTCAAACTTAAAGGAAAGTCCTCCTTATTGCAATTCAAATAAATATTCCGTTTGCATTTAATTAAATTGTATGAAACATTTTTCTTTTTTATTTAATAAGTGAAAAATTTTTATAGCGCTGCCTCTCACAATTACGGTTTGGTATTTCCCTTCCTGCCATTAAGGACAAATGTGTTTTTGTAGCATTTTAAGCACAAAGAAGTGGGAAAAATGCAAATTGCTACTGCCACAGGACAAACAATAACACAGCAATTCAATTCAATTTCTATCTTATTTTAAGAGTCTGTAAATGCGAAAGCGAAAAAATAAAAATTATTTCCTACTGAAAAGAAAAGAATGTTTAAGAAATGCTTATGCAGGAAGATATTTAATAAAATGTGATAAGAATCAAATTCTGTTGATGGTTGTTATTTTCTTTCCTTCCAACATTTATAGCTTAAAAAGTTTTAAGAATTTTATAAAAAAATGTATTATTTAATGCCACTTAAATGGTTTTTGTTTAGCTCATCACCACTTTCTTAAATTTATGGAAAGAGGATTTTTCAACAGATTTTCAAATAAACAATATTTTTTTTTAAACGAAGATTATATCCTGCCATTAATGTGTTTTAAAATATTTACTAGCAATTCAATATAATAGAATTCAATAGAAGTTCTTCAGAGAGTTTATTTAAAAAAAAAAAGACATGTGGCACTCGGGGACTGCTGCGGTAAAGCTATTGCATAGCATTTTTTTATCAACTTATGCAATTATATTATTACGTTTTGTTTAATAACTCCGTTGTCATTCTGGCAATAATGTATGTTAATGAAATCAATATCAATAGCATACTTTAGGGGTTAACATACATTGAGCGATTTAAATACTTAAAAAAACAAAAGACTTAAGAAACAAACTTATTAGTGTCAGGTTTTTTCGTTTCAAAAACAAAAGACTTAAGAAACAACCGTTACAAAAGACCAAAATTTTTAATCTATGCTACAAAAAGCAAATGATATCATACGTGTATGCTTTCTATTTAATGTAAAGACAACAATCATGGCCATTTCTGAGCCAAAGGACTTTAAGGATTAGACCTTTATGTATGTATGTATGCTTGTAAATGCGTTTATAAGATGTTATTAATATTAACAACATTTTTAATTTGCATTAAGTGTCATCTTTTGCATATTGATTAAAAAGTTTTTCAAATGTCAACAAGCCATAAGCATTTTTCTGCGACTGTACTTTAAGTTGTTTAAGAAAGAGATTAAAGATCAAAAACACTTATTTATAGAATTATTTTCATCTTATGTGTGATTGTTACTTCCTGCTCCTGTGTCCTTCTTTGTCAGTTAGTTTTTCTTTTATTTGTACGTCTTTATTAGAAATCAATATTTGTTTTGTACACGAAACATTGTTGAGTAATACGGGGAATTTATTTAAATTGATCCAACATAAGTGACATCTATTTACATAATTGCAAGCACTCATGTCATTTGTAATAAAAAATATACAAGTAAAACAAAAAAATTTGGTTCCAAACATAAAACAAAATACCACTTAAATGTTCTAATATTTATGTCAATATGTAAAACAGTTCTTGCAAAACTTATTGAATATTTTATTCAAAGATTTCATGAAAAACGACCAGAAAGAAAAATTTCGTCCATTTACTTTTGTTTTCGGATATTTTTTTCTTCATTTTAATCTAAAGCTATAATACAGGCTCAGATTTTTACGTCATATTCACGGGCAACTAAAGATGATGAATATCTAAGAAAAAAATGTAAGTAATTAAAATTAATTTATGGCGATTTCTTTTCTAAAAATAAAATGTTCCATAATTGTTACATGTGATTTAGCAACATTTTTATATGTTCCCGCTACTTTTAGGAAGTGTTTACAAAAGAACATAAATGTTAGCATTAATCAATAAAGTAAAGAAACAATAACAAAACCAGCTGTTATTATAATGCTGCACTTATGCCCCTTTAATTAAAATGAGTGCTGAACATGTAACATTTTTTTCTTTTTAAGGGTAACATCATGAGAAAAGAACGCGTTATACTTTTAAAATAGCACATACTTTGCAGAAAAGAACAGAAAGATATACAGAAGGCAGAATAAATGCAGCATATGACTCAGAAAAGAAAACGCCATTACATTTTAAAGTACACAGCAGAAGAGAACAACAAGACAAACTAATTTTGGCTGTAATCTTCCGCATGACAGGTCGATGGATGTCAGAAAAAAACATAATAATTCTTTTTCAAAATTATAATAATTCTCGTATTCTTTAAATTTATATTGAAACTACATGTGGGCTGGCTACACATGTAGTTTCTTGATCGATTATAAATGTTTTCCAACATTTTTAATTGTAGAACAATTTTAAATACGAACACAATCTTAAACGAATCCTACATCAATATTTACTGAATATTTATTTGAACTGTGATAAACTTAGAAAGTTTAAGAACATCGTAAACGCAACGGCAAAGTTTAATAACTTTTTTAAGTGTTAACGAACTAAATATTAAGTGTTTGCACGATTTTTTTTTATGTCATTATTGACTAAATAAAATAATCAAATACAAAAGACACATGCAAGGTCCTGCAACACACACAGACACACATCACACACAAATTGACAAATGCAAACAAAAGGGCTTCTTTTAAAACAGTTTATATAAAAGCGAGCCTTCAGGGCAAACCTCAAGACACCGGCAAAAGTTTACACAACACTTCGAACTTAAATAAATATTTCTTGTTTTATTAAGAAACTAAAAGAACAAAAAAGAAAGAAAAAAAAACGGTTCTTAATTAACTTGCTGTTTTACATTAAACAACAGCTAAAAAAAAACAGCAGCAAGGAATGATTGATGCCCCTCAATGGTGCAAGCCAACATAAAGTAAATTAACAAATATTAACTTGGATTAAAGCAAACAAAACACCAACAACAAAATCAAAATCAAACAAAAGGAACAGATTTACACAATTACCAACAGCAGCAACAACAACTACCAGCACAAAGGACATTAATGTAAAATATTTCGATATAAAAGAGTGTCAGATTTAAATTTTTTTATATATTCAAAATTGTGTGTTAGACAACAGGAGACAATTATGGTTTACAATACAAAAGAATTTTTATATTTAAAACCAAAAACTAGTTTTCTACAAACATTTCGCAACACAAATGTGAAACCAGGAGACACAACATCACCTCCATCAAATCAACCAGCAGCACCGAAAAGCAATTCTTTGTGGTCTCTACTGAAGCCATATTTTGAGGAATACTGTAGCACCTCATCAATCCACTGTTTCCATTATTTCACCAACAACAAATTAAAATTCTATGAAAAGTATTTTTATTAGAATTTAAATAGTTAAACAACCCGTAACATGTTTTTTATTTTTTATTTCAATTAACTATTCTTTCGTTTTTCCAGAGCCATTTGGTTTTTCATTGTTGTGACCACAACTGTTTGTTGCACCATGGTTTATTTCGATTTGGCCGAACTGTACTACACGCAACGCGTGCAAACAACAGTGGCCGATTCCGCTTATCCGGTATTTACTGTACCATTTCCATCGGTAGGTGTCTGCCTTCGAAATCGAATCGATTGGCATCGTCTAAATAATGAAGCCGCTAAACAATTTCTGCCGCCAAATGTGGACAATCAGACCTTAAATACATTTTACAAATTTTTCGAAAGTTTGGCCGATATTAAGTTTTACACTTTAAACAGATTCGCTACATTATTCGAGCCCAGTGCTAATGTCAATCTATCGCTCATTGATGACGTAAATATTTTGGATGTTATGGAATATTTATCATTTCCTTGCTCGCAGGTATTCAATCCGATTTGTATGTGGCGTTATAAGCCCTACAATTGCTGTGAACTATTTACATTGGAGCGCACCGAAATGGGTTTCTGTTATATATTCAATTCAGCCGTAAGCCCCCAAACTCAAGAAAAGGCAGTAAGTTATGGAAAAAGTTGCCATGCAATCGTGACCAAGAAAATTTAATATCGCTGAAAATTATTTCAACTTTGAAATGGAAATATTTATTACTGAGCAAAAATATTCTGGCTGATAAAATTTCGTAATGGGATAAGGATTTTTGTGTCTTTTAATCCTAAAGGAGAAACCCATTCCAATCCGCCAAATAACAGATAATCAGAATATATTTTACAGAGGAAATAATGTCGGTGGTCACCTTTTAAAAAAACAAAAATTCTGTACATTTGTGGACTTTTGACAAAAAAAATACATAAAAATAATTTTCAAAATTTTCAGATAACAAAAAAAAATTACTACATATCGTCGTCGAAAATGCAAAAGAACGTAACGTCACATTTTTTAATTTTACAGGAGAAGCAAAAAACGTTATAAAATAAAAAATATTTCAGATAAAGAAACGTTAATACGATTTTGATTTTTTTGATGATACGTACTTTTGGATTTTCAACGACGATATGGTGATCTCGATAATAATATTTTTTTAATTTAATTCTTCAGATTTTTAAATATTGAAGTTGTTGATAAATCGCAAACTGAAAATATGAATATAAGATTAATTTTTAAGATATAAATATTTTTTTTGCAGGTAAAAATAAACTATCTTAACTCGACTTATGTTTGTTTTTGTCAAAAGTCCACTAATATACACCCGTTGTCTATTTACTCCATAATGTTTTTAATTTTATTTAAGAAACACGATCCCTTCTATCCGTTTCATAATTCCTATTCCGGTGAGGGATCTGGCTTAGAAGTAGACGTTCTATTAAATGAAAATAAAATGAAACCTGGAGCTAATTTTGTTAATGGACTGTATGTAAGTTGATAATTTAATTTGTGGGTTTGCAATTGGCATACTCGTATATGGACTTAATTATTACACTTTATTATTTTCGATTTTTCTAATTTATTTACACGAATACACGCAATTATCATGTATGTATATTTGTTAAATGAATATTATTTAAGCTGAAGTTCGATTTTTGTTCAATTAATGAAAATTCAAATTACTAAGGGTTTTTTTTTTAGGAACATTAGAATTTCTAATCAGACAGAACGTGTCAGTCAGTAGATCGATTTCAAGGCCGCTACACCACTCATCTGCGTTCGTTTTTAACACTTATGATCATTATTAATATTCCAACAAACTCTCATAGTCTGTTATTTTCAAATTAGTTTACTTTGTAATTTAACGTATTGTTGTTCACTCTACAGCAGGGTGGTTCACATAAAATTTTTGTGGTTAGTGGCGAAGTTCAATTATTATTTTATATTATTACCACGAATGCATTCAATTATCATTTGAACTATAGGCTTGAGTTCAGTTTATTAAATTAATGATAATAATTCAAATTTGTATGAAAAGGAAATTTCAGAAATTCTTGTATTTTATTTCTCTTGAAAAATTGGTTAAATAGTTTATATTCTTTCCCAGTTAGCATCCACCTTCAGTGCGTGTAGTAGCGAACCACGGCGGATCTTTGCTAGTTTCCATTAGTTTTTGGAACATAAAAGCCGGTTTCTAATTGGAAATACCAAAAAAAAATTCCCACTCTACGTGCTACGTTTTACATCGCTTTCTTTTAAGTTAAGAACATTTATAAAAGGAAAAACTTTGTAAATTTTTTGAAATTTGTCTTGTTTTTCGACTACTGTCAATTAATTGGGTTTCTAAAGAAATATTTTGTGCAATTTTCACATTTTTATTATTAAAGATTATGATCAAAACATCCGAAGAATGGCATGACGATGTAAAATTCATAAATTATAACACGTTCACCAAACTGGCTTTAACGGCTCAACTAACTGAAATTGACAAACGTGTCAGACATATATCGCCAGTTAAAAGAGGATGTTTATTCGAGGCAAGTATTTTAGCACAACACAACCTTTCGATTTGAAAAAAGTGATTTATTTCGAAATTTTTACAATCAAGAACAACTTGAACACGAAATAATAATTTTTTTGTTGGTCCAACAGGATGAATATGATTATTATTTGTATAAAAAAATACCCAATTTACCGTATTGGCGTGGTAATTGTCGGACCCGATGCCACCAGGAATATGTGCTGAAATATTGTAAATGTAATTTGAATCTACTCTTTCCTGACAACAAATCGGGTAAGTATTTCAAGTCTTTCTTAATTTTTGTGTGATAAGGAAAAATTGCCATTTGGCCTAATTAATTTCGGTTTTATGGAATATTTTAAAATAATTCTGACTGGTAGCTCTTACCAGAATTATTCGTTAAAATATTTTTAATATATATTTTTTTTTTTTTTTTAACTATGATTTCGTTAGAAAATTTCCAAACTTTTCATAGAAACATGTTTATGCAACTGTTCCTTTGAGACAATTTTCTACTTAATTTTGTTTCAATTTCTTTGGCTTGAACCTTTTACAAAACCCTACAAAAATTTTATGTTCCTGAAGAGAATTGAATTTCGATGTTCATGAAATTTCTTGCCACTCTGTTTTTTTTTTTATTTCTATTTTACATTTATTTTCTTCATGTTGGTTTCTTGTTTATGTGTCAATGAACGAATGAATGTTTCTCTAGATAACTTCACCAGTTGTAAGCCATCCGATTTTAAATGCATCTACGAACATGCAAGTGAGTAAAAGTGGTAAAAAGTTAAGAACTTGTAACAACTTGAAAATTGACATTTTAACTTGTTTTCCTTCACATTGGCGCTGACTTTTAATATATAAATGGTGTTAATATTGTTTCTTGTGCTTATGGTCTTAATGATGATGATCATGATGATTATAATGATGATGATAATGTCAATGACTACGGTCAATGATGATGGTGGGCGTGATGTTAATAAACTTTTAAGGTTTCTTCAGCAGAGAGACTCATTTATTCGAGAGAAAATACATTCATGATGTAGATAATGACAGCATGACATGCAACTGTTTGTTTAGCTGCAATCAAATATGGTATCAAGCATTCTATAGCAGTTTTCCTTTGGAAGGGTAAAAGTTTCTTTAAATTCATTAAAGTTATTTAACTAATAATTTTTTATGATTTCTTTAAGATTTAATGCCACACATGCAATTAAAATGATACATTTGGACATACACTATCAAACAGCGTTTATTACAAAATTCCGTACATCTATGCGTTATACAATTGTTGAATCGTTAGGTAAACTATAGATACCAGGGATGATAAATAAATTCAATAAAATTTGATGTTTTTCAGTACAAAAATACTGCTGCACTTTCTACAATACGAAATTTAGTAGAACATTTCAATTTAGTGTTTTCATTACCAACCTTTAGCACCAGTTTTGGTTATTTTTAGTTTCTGATGCCACACTTCATCTAAAACATTTTTTTTTTGTATACGAGGCTATACAGAAACATTAGCTTTAAATATTGTTAATAAAAATTGACTTCAGGGCCAACCCCAAAAATATATTTGGGAATTGCTAAAGCACAAGCAAAATAGTTTTTAAAAACTTAAAAAACAACCCAACAAATAATATTTATTTGATTCTTCTTGGGAGTTCATATATGAGTAGATGAGTTTTAAAACTTTTCAATGCTGATAATAAAGATCTTCCGATGAGTTGGTATTTAGTTACCAATGAAATGCATATAGATTAGCTAAACCACAACAAATAATAATTTTTAAAAAACATAAATTCTTAAGTATTTGCTCGAATAAATGTCAAATTTTTAATAATTTTTAAGATATAAATATTTTTTTGCAGGTAAAATTAAAGTATCTTAACTCGACTTATGTTTGTTTTTGTCAAAAGTCCACTGATATACACCCGTTGTCTTGTTTTTCATTTTATTTAAGAAACACGATCCTTTCTATCCGTTTCACAGTTCCTATTCCGGTGAGGTTGTATTTGTACTTTCTTTACTTTTATTAATTAAAAGAAATCTTTACAGCATTTCAGTATATTTAGAGCGTGACTCTGGCACTTTGGTAATAACACATTTTTTTAAATAAAGTTTTCCTAGCATCTTTTTTTAAATAATATTGGCAGAATTGACTATTAGAACCGGAAACGTTCAATTTTATAACTAATCTAGTAAAATTTTGAAAATGTCATTTATCATCCCGGATATAACAATCGCATTTTTTAGTTTCAGTTCGTACTAAAATTTAATATTTTTTAAATATAAATTTCCAGCAAACTTTGGTGGCATCATTGGCTTGTTTTTGGGTGCTTCTCTCTTGAGTGCTGTAGAGCTAATTTACTATTTTACTTTAGGTTTGTACATTCGTTTGCATGAACAACTTGAGGAAAAGTATCGCCGTAAATCATCAAATACTCGAGCTAAGGCAAAAATGGTAAAAATTGCATCTATAGAACCACATGAAATTTATAAATATTAAGGAAATGCTTTTCCAAAAAAATTTTCAGCTATTGCAGTTTAAATTAAAATTGTTTACGAATTAATTCAATTGGTTTAATAAAATACATAGAACACAAATTTTTCTTTTTGACTTTTATTAATTTAATTTTTTAATTTAAAAGAAAAACAACTGCTCGAAGCAAGTATTCAACAATTTTTATTTGCAAGCATTTTCGTAAAGATTTACTGATAAGTTGGTATTTGTGACGACGTAAGCTCGCAAACAATGGGAGATATTGATGCAAATGAATACCTCGCTCTTTTGCACCACAACGAAGTCAAAAATTTTTAAAATGATGGCTATCAATTTGTCACCAATAAAAAAAATCTTAACAATTCAGTCCTTAATGACGTGATTAAAAAGCTTACATTTCAATAATTAATTTAGTTGTTACGGGTTATCTATGTATATGCTGCATTTTAATAGTTGCTAAATACCATCTGATCAGTAGATATTTACCATCGTGCTTGAATAGTTTTCAAATCATTTGCTTATATACTCGTACAAACTTTTTCATTAATTTTTTATTATTTATACAAATTAAAGAAACGGACAAAAGTTTTCAATACAAAATATGTTCAAATTTACTCTTAAAATTAGTCAGATCAGTCAGCATTCAAAAAACTAACAGCACACAATTATTTTATTTTGTGTATGACATGCTTATAATGACAAGATGTCATCAATATGAAGACAAGGTGTCATCAATATGAAATCAAGGTGTCGCGATCTCGTTTATAGTACCAGCTTCGTCTGTGAATGATGTTTTTAGGCATACATGTACATTTTGTTGTCATTATGATGAATATCATATTTTCAACTTATTGAAAATTCCTTTCAAACTAAAATTATAAATAAAATCATATTTTTTGTAAATATATTACAATCAGTGCTTCGACTCAACAGCTTTTATTACGATATTCGTATTGTTAAAATTACTATAACGAAAATTTATCGTATTCAGTAACACTTTAAATTTTTTTTTTTTTTTTTGAACCTCCAAAATTCTACTTGGGTCTCGCAATAGGAAAAAACGAGGTAAAATGTTGCCTCTAAACATATTGATAAGCGAAAACACCTTCACTAATTACGATTTTATATTGGAAACTTTTCGAAAAAAATATGTGAACC
Organism: Lypha dubia; assembly: GCA_947311025.1. Lineage (NCBI taxonomy): Eukaryota > Metazoa > Arthropoda > Insecta > Diptera > Tachinidae > Lypha > Lypha dubia. The sequence goes on along the minus strand of OX371260.1, from coordinate 3,353,642 downwards.
CTCATTGAATTGAATATGCATTGTACATACATCCATACATACATACATGCATACACACATACATGCATGCATGCATGCATACATCCATACATACATACATACATGCATATATACATACATAAATACATACATTCATCCATACATACATACATACATACATCCATATATGCATACATACATACATACATACATACATACATACATACATACATACATACATACGTACATACATACATACATACATACATACATACATACATACATACATACATACATACGAGTGCATATACAAAATTTATAAACAGTTTGCCGCAATGAAAAATTTTAAAATGTCCTTCAAAATAATTCTGAAATTTTAAATAAACAAAAAAAATCATACTACTTTCTAAGTACACGGTTTAATTCGTTCGCATTAGTGGATGAAAGATAAATATACAAAATAAAAACAAAGAAAACGTTGGCAGTTACGTATGGAATACGAAAACAATCACGACAAGGAATGTAAATTTAACAAAAAGAAAAAGAAAAAGAAAGAAAAATAATATGTAAAATAATGGGAACTGAGTTTAAAAATCTTTTATTACAAACATGTTTGAATACAGATGTAGTTTTGAAAAGGTTGTTTTTCCAAGTTATAATTGTTGTTAGATTAAATTTTGTTTTATACCTGCTGTTGCTGCTTATGAAATATTTTCAAAGAAAATGGGTACCTGCATATGCATACACATGTACAAAATTTATGTACATACATACGTGTATCCTAGTGATGTTACGAATACTCATATTCGTATTCGATTATTCGACGATCGCCAAATTCAAGCAAATATTTCTAGCATAATTTGCATCAATAATACATCAAGTTTAAAAAAGTACATGAACTGTACAAAAGTACTCGTATATTAATTTGTAATTATTTTTATTTAAAGGAAACACTTTATCTTTGACGCAAGATAATAACCTTCTTTAAAAACAGACAAATATATATATTTTGCAACCAGCATTTAAAACTTAAAGTCTTATATGTGTATAGTCATATCATGTTAAAGCATAGCTGCCAGATTTGTCGATTTATCATAATTTTGACAATTTGGGAACAAAAAATTACATGGTGACGATGGGACGATTTATACCCTAATTTTGACGATTTTAAATAATTCAAGTTTGCAACATTTACTTGTACTATTAAAGCAACATTGAACTGTTGAAAATTGTAATGAGCTACTTTTTAAAAACTATTTTGTTTAAAACTAAAAACTTTATTTATATTTGTATACTATTTTCTTTGACCTTTTCTTTATATTTATTAGAATGTTTACTTTAAGCAATTGGTCTTATATATATAATATATATATATATATATATATATATTGCTGTTTATATTTATATTTATTTTCGATATTTCGCTAAAAATTTGTTAGCATCCTCAGGAAAATTTTATAAATTATTTTTATAAATTTTTATAAATTATTTTTATAAGAGACCCATTGCTTAAAGTAAACATTCTAATAAATAAAACTTTTATTTAATCGATTATAAAAACAAAAACAATTTTTTAAATTTTAAAGACATTTATTTAGGAATATATTCCAGAGACGTACAGAAGAAGCACAAATAAATGAAAAGGAAAAATGTTATTATTAATAATAGTGTTAATTTTTATATAGTGCTTTGTGATCAGATATTATCAAGATTTGATTTTGAAAATAAATACAAAGCTCTTGGTCAAATAAATACATTTAATATTATTAATGAAGAAAAGAGTTGGTTTTCTGAAATTATAAAAGAATTTTCCTATTTTGTTGAAGAAACTGAGTTCAGACAATTAAAATTATTGTCCTGATAAAAACATATAACTATTGGATTTTTGGAGAAAAATATCAGAGATGCAAACGAGGCATTCTAGTCTTTTGTTCCCGTTTTTGACTAAATTTTTGACAAAAATCCTAGTTTTACCACATTCTTCAGCAAATGTGGAAAGAATATTTATTCAGGTAAACATAAATAATAATAAAGTAAGAAATTCATTGAAAAAGTCTTCTTTGGAAGCAGTATTATATACACAAGATTATTTAAAGCTAAACAAATGTAGCTGCTATGATCTAACAGTTGTACCTGAATTAATCAATATGTTTCATTGCAAGACATATTTATAAAATATATTATACATATACATGTGTATGTAAATGTATATATAAGTCTATTTTCTTTAACAGTTATATTTTTATTGTATAAATTTTATTGTAGTTTTTATATTTTTTTAGAAAAAGTGTTTCCAAAAATGAAATTTAAAATGCATAAATTGGAAAAAAAAAATAACTAGAGGATTTTATTTTTTTATTTTCTTCCATACAATGTATACATATATATATATGTATGTATTTCAAAGTATTGAAAAATATGCAATCTATTTACGTGTGATTTTATTGTGAATACTAATTGAAATATCTGATCTCTGTATTCATAAGAATGCTGTTTTATTAATAAGATTTTGTTGATTTAAGAGTTTTGTTATGTTTTGCCTCTAATAAAATACGTTTTGTTGGTAAAATAGCTGTTTTTTCAGTTGACGTTTTTATAACGATTTCAATAAGCTATATTGACGATAATGACGATTTTTACCCAAAAATATGACGATATTACCTCTAAAAAATCTGGCAGATATGTGTTAAGGTAGTAATTAATTCTCAGTAGAGGAATGTTGAAATTCAAAAATGGAGGAACTAAAATTTAATAAGTGAAAGTCCACCGATACAGGTGGCTGAGCCTTCTGCGAAAATATTTTCTTCCAAACTACACTGAGTTACTAATTAAAAGCGCTAACTGAGGGAGAAAAACGAAATCTGAAAGTATGTAAGTAAAATAATTTAAAAATGTTCAGTAGTGGTCTTTAAATTCGGCATCATCAATGTCAATAATAATCTTAAACACCTAAAGTAGTTATTATGTGGCTCTATACCTTAAAAGTAATATTCGTATTCGTATTCACGAATACTTAAAATTGATATTCGTAACATCACTAGTATACACACATTTAATGTATGTGTGTTTGAATCTAGAAAGTCAAAATGATAATAAACAGAAATAAGAAAACCAATTGAATTAATTAATTTAGTGGCTTTTACCGAAAAACAACGTTTGTTTCTATTCAGCTGGTGCTGTTGAAAAATCTACAAAAGGGATGTATAAATATTAAATTTTTGCTTTGTTGCTCGAAATACTCGTATGTTAACAATATTTCTCATATTTCTAATATTTATCTGATTATAAACAATTACGAACTTTAGCCTGTAAAAATATTAACAAATATGAATTAAGTTTAGTCTAAAGGCCGGATACACTGCAAGTAGTTTAAATAGAAGCAAAACAGCTGTAAAAATATTTATGTATTATAAGACAATTTTGGAAAAACGTAAGAAATTCAAAAGTACAGCAACTTTTAACAATTCCTGTTAATAATGTGTAACAGCATAAAGCGGTTTTTAAAAAGTCTCACAATTTTAAAATAATATAAAAAAATTAATTTGATTGTATTTTTATACTGATGAATCAATCATCTGCTTCTCTGAAAAGATAATTTTAGTTTAATGATTGTATATGATTTCGGTCATATGACTGTCTCGGCTGTCATGTTGCGTCAATATGGAAACATTTTTTTTATCTAGACCCACATACACATTTCCACATTGGATATAGCGGAAATGATGTTACACTTTAAATTTCTGAAACATTAATATATTTTGCCCTTAAGGAACTCTTGCTGACTGTTAGTAAGAAACCATTATTTCAATTCTCAATACAATAGTGTTCGTAAAAGTGCAGATAAAAAAAGTCACAATCACAGACACAAAGAACTACTTTTTCATGAGTAATTGAACAGGTACAAATTGCTAATCACAGGAAACAGTATTAAGGCTACGGTAGACGTCGTTCTGCATGTTTATACATTAAGCAGCGGGTGCAAGTTAAACTTGTTTCTATTTGTATTTGGTTGTTTGCTATTGGGATTTCTTATCACTTTTTGATTTTTAAATTATCGTTTGGCGTGAAAACCAATCCTAATATTAAACATAAGTGCCTGCCAGTTGCATTTGGAATATTAAGCTGTCTGAACGAAAATATGAGTAGTGTTTACAAGGTTACAAATCGGCGCTTAGCTCGCGGTATGTCAGCAAAGAAATGCAATATCTTTTCAGCGATCAACATAAATTCTCGACTTGGAGACAACTTTGGATTTGGTTAGCCGAAGCTGAGTAGATATTGGGAATGCGCAGAATGACCAAATGAAAGACAATGTCAAGCTGATAGCTTTTAAAGCAGCAGCTGCCGAAGAACGTTTAACACGTCATGATGTCATGGCTCATGTCCATGTGTTCGCTAAACAGTGCCCCTCGGCTGGTCCTGTTATTCATTTGGTCGCCACATCTTGTTATGTTGATATTGCGTGATGCTTTAGATCTTCTTCTTCGCCGGATTGCTTCTGTTACATATTGCCTTATAGAGAGAGTTTGCTTTGAAATACAAGACACTACCAACTTTGGTATTTACACATTTACAACCGACGCAATTGACCACAGTAGGCAAATGTGCATGTCTGCGGATTCAGGACTTAATTATGGATGAAAGAGCTATGCGCCGCTGTCGAGAAGACTTGCGCTGTCATAGTGTTAAAGGTACCACTGGTACGCAAGCATCATTTTTAAAGCTTTTTAATGGATTTGCTTGTAACTAAATTGGCTGGCTTTCTGTAACGGGTCAAACTTACTCACGTAAAGTGGATGTCGAAGTTTTAGGTGCAATGGCTAGTTTGGGAACAACCATTCATAAAATGTGCTCAGATTTGAGAATCTTAGCATCGCGCAAAGAACTTGAAGAACCTTTTGAAACAACTCAGATTGGTTCCTCGGCTATGCCTACTAAAGAAACCCTTTGCGTTCCGAGCGTTGGTGTGCCTTAGCTCGTCATCTTATTACATTGTTTTCGAATGCCGCCAATACACATGCTACACAGTGGCTAGAACGTACACTTGATGATTCAGCTAATCGTAGATTGACTTTGGCCGAGTCTTTCCTCTCAGCCGATGCTGCGCTTCTTACATTACTGAATATTGCTCGGGGTATTGTTGTTTACCCAAAAGTAATTGAACACATTTCGCAGGAATTGCCTTTTATGTCAACCGAAAACATTATAATGGCCACATTTTAGAACGTTATAAAGACAATTTAAGAAATATTCATACATAATATTTAAAATCGTTTAACGTGTAAAATGTCAAATAAATTTAATTTAAATTTTGGGATCTATATTTCACTACAATATACAAGCTTCATAAACATAAAATTTCCCTTTCCTCCCTCTCTCACTCAATATCACTTTAGACAATTTCTTCTACTGTAGTGTATTCACTATATAAATATTTTGCTATAATTATTACCACTACTGTACTATAATTACATTTACACTCAATTAGAATTATGTATTAATATTATTTACAACAACTACATATACTTTTCACTCAATTGTTAGTATTGGAACATTTATTGGAAATTTATAATAAATTTTTGTAGTTTTAAGTTACCGTTAAGTTAGTATATAAGAAGCGAATTTTTAAAAATAAATCAATTATTACTTATCCTTAGAATCGGCTTGTCTTCTTCTTTATAAAGCATTCAACTGCTTTTTAAAAAACTTAAATAAAAACAGGCATTCATCTGCCTTGAATAATTTAGGCCAGTGGCGTTATTAAGCTCCGGCACATTTATAGGCAGAATAAAATAAACTACTCCCCACATTCACAACAGTACACCTTTTCTAATTGTAATTCAGAAAATAGTTTTATTAACTATTTCTTTTTATATATGTATATGAAAATTAATATTGTCAGGCTCAAGTTCAGTTTTTATTGAATTAATAAATATTCAAATTACTAAGAGTTTTTATTTAAAAAAAAAACATTAGTATATCGAATCAGACTAGCAGAACGTATCAGTATACCGATTTCAAGGCCGCTACACCTCTCATCAGCTTTCGTTCGTCCATTTTTACACCTTATGTAAATTGGATACTGATTGGGAAAGAATATCAATTACTTAACCAATTTTCAACAGAAATAGAATACGAGAACTTTTATATTTAGTTTTTTTTTATTAAATTCTTACATGCTAAAACCATTTTTGCCCTATTTCTGATTGGTCATTACGAATAGTACGTGCAGAATTACTTTTAAAATCAGTCAGGACAGTCAGCATTCAAAAAACTAACAGCATATAATTATTTTATTTTGTGTCAGACATAAACAACTAAAAAAACTTAAATGATTAAAAAGGACGAGCTCTCTAACAATTGAGGAGACTCAATTTATACTTAAAATGTGTACTTAATGTATAAAATATAGTGTTTATTATTGTAACTTTATTTACAAATATATTTCAGAGAGAAATTAACTTAACGGAAATAGATCAAATATTTGAAAACATTTTCAAACTCTTCTATACAATTTTTTCTTTTCGTATCGCTTTTTTTTCTTTTTTCTTTTCTTTTTGTCAATTTAATCACATCACCAGCCACGTTGAAAAGTTTAGGAAATTGAACCGAAATGAGTATAATTTCTATACTAATTATTTTTTTTTATTTTTTCATGTTTTCAACAAAAACTAAACTGCAATTATTTTGAAATTAAGACACTGCTGCAGAACAACCACAAGAGCATGAACATGCAGTTGTATTCAATTCATTCAAGCTGCCACAAAAACTTTTCATATATTGAATATTTAGTTACTTATGAAATTTATAATCGAAATGGTTTGGCATACGGATTTGAAGGCAAATGACTCATATAAAAATAGTTCCTTAGTAAAACTGCCATCACCGCCCCCACCAATAAAGCCAGAAAAACAAGACGAAAGTGTACAGAAAGAAGGCAAACAATTTAAAGATCTGTTGAAGGCATATTGGCAAAAGTATTGCGAAAAGTCAACCATACATGGAGTACGTTATATATATGATCCCACTTTGCGCGGTATCGAAAGGTAAGTTTTTGCCAGTTGGTACGTGTGTGTGTGTGTGTGTGTGTGTGTGTGTGTGTGAAATTAATGACCCAATTAAATTTCGTTTCAATATCCTTTCAACTAAACTACGAAGACTTATATGGATTGCTTTGGTTATAACATGTGTGACACTGACATGTCTTGCCTACATAATTCTAACTGAACGTTATTCTGCCAAAAAGTTGCAAACGGTTGTGCAAAATTCACAATATCCGGTATTTAAAATACCATTTCCGGCAATTGCCATTTGTACACACAATCGCATTAATTGGGAAAAATTTGAAGAGGCAAAAGTTAAATTCTTACAACCTGCTGCTGATAATGCAACGGTAAAGGTATTTACCGATTTTGTTAAACGTATGGATTCACTCAGTTTTGGCCAATTCGATGATTTTAAGGAAATGGAAGACATTGATTTGGAGCTAATAGACAACGTTGATGTTACCAAGTTGGCTGCATTTATGGCCATAAGCTGTCAGGACCTATTTGTCAGCGGTTCTTGTTACTGGAGGAGCATGCCATTCGATTGCTGTTCCCATTTTATTTTAGAGCACACGGAATATGGTTACTGTTTGGTTTTCAACTCCGAATTGCCACCGCTCTCATGGAATGTACAGGTATTAAACAGTTTAAGTAGAGAACAAAAAATTTAAATTGAGAACAATTTTCAGCAGAAAGACCTCTGCGGAAATGTAGAGAAAGATTGCAAATAATAAATTCTTGAAAAGTCAAAAACTCACTTTGAAGGCAGATAACAACTAAAATTTCTTTATATATTTTTATAGAAAGAATTGGGGAAACAATTTTATCCTTTTCATAATGCAAGATCTGGTCAAAAAACCGGACTAAATGTTCGCATTCAAATTAATTCCAAGTTTAAAAGTCCCACATCGAAACCGGAAAATACTGTATCGGTAAAAATAATCGTATTGAAGATATTAAGAAAACTTAATTTATTTTTTTTCGGTACAATTAATTTAACAGGTGTTAATTAAACGGAACGATCAACTAACAAACCCTGGCTATACGATAACACCGAAAACGGCAACTTATTTCATTGTGAGACCCCAAATCACCGACAGTGATACAGATTTACATGCTTTGGAACCGATCAAACGTAATTGTTATTTTGAAAATGAAAGTTATTTGTTGCCACATAAATCAAATATGACCGAAAAATGTCGATTGAACAACTGCCTAAACAGATGCCACGAGGATCATGTAATCAAATACTGCAATTGCACGTTGCCGTTATTCTTCCTTTTTCCGGATACAGATGGTTCGTTACAGTATTTCAGGTATCGATTTGGTGAAAGAACAATTTCTCTTTTGCAGCTGAACAGTGTACACCGTCAAAGTTTCGTTGTCTTGCCAAGAATAATGGTAAGATAGTTAAGGATTTTTAATTGAATTTAAAAGAATACTCGTACTTTAATGAAATCTGCTATAAAATCTGCGCAAAAAAAATACCTTAGATATTTTCAGATACGATAAACGAAAAGAAGAGGATGCTTACTTTAGTTCCGCTAAGCCGGGAATGACATGTTCTTGTTTAATACCCTGTAATTCTATAGAATATTTTACATCCCTAACAACTTTGCCGCTGTGCGATGAAATGTATGTATTCAAACTTTCTAAATTTTATTAAAATGGCCGTTAAACAAACAGTTCTATAAAAATGATAAACCTAAAAGTTATAAAGAAGTAACAAATCTTTCTTTTGTTGTTTTCTAGATTTAATTTGCCGTTAAGAAAAAAGAAAAGAAACCTGTTAAATTTTATTTTTCTTAACAAAAAACTTGTTCAACTCAACTTTAATTGTTTTTCTTTATTCTAGAACAAACAATGCCAGTCTTGACATATACGAAGTTGATGTTCATTATCAGTCTGAAGTTCTAATACAGTATCGTACAAGTTTGGAATTTACAAGTATCGATTTGATAGGTAAAATTATTTTAAATAATTTGAATAACAAAAAACATTTACAGTGTAGTCAGGCTAAGGTGAATGCTGCACAGATCATAAAGATCTAATATGAATATGACTTTGTGTGCTTTGAAAATATTGTAGCTTCTCCTCTCTTCTTCTTTGAAATTATTTTTTAAGAAAATTCATTAAAAAATATTTAATCCATAAGAAATGTGAAGATAAATACTAAAAACACAAGCAAAAATTGAATGTTTTGTAAGATACAATTTAAAAAATATTTCAATTTTGAAAATTTATATTATTGATATCAAAATTATGGCACGATGCCATTGTGTTTAATCCTGTCAAAATTATTCTTTAGCTTTTCCATTATTTTATGATTTTCAACTTTTTTCAGTATATAAAGAATTTAGATTAAAAATAAATTCAACAAACTTAATCTTCTTAATCATTGATTGCAAAAGTTTTCAAATTCAGATTAACTTTCGGATTAGAACAACAGAGAGTTGTTGAGGTGAAAATCCGGAATTCGTCAAAATGTGCTGATTTATTGTAAATCTCAATTAAGCTCTGTAATTATAGAGGGTATAAATATTGAGAAATAAGAAGTTCTTGGCATGAAAATTCAATGGTCATATTTTTCATGTCTCAAAGCAGCATTCACAAGTGCCTCGGTTTTTTAAGATTTATATCACCTATATCCGACCTAAAATTTAATACGACTCTCATGTATGGGCCGGTGCTTCAAACTGTATTTTGAAGTTACTCTGGCAGCTGACAATATTTGTAAACCACTTATTTTAAATTCCGGGTGTCAGATTTTGATTTGTGTTCATTTTTTAAGCGTTTTTCAAAATTCCTGAAGATTAAACCAAACCTAAATCGTGAAAGTGGTGAGCTCGTTGACAAGTAAGCAAAATATGACTTGGGACCTGGTTTCAAACCCTGGTCAGAGCAAGCCAATCAACATCATTAATTTTCTTTAATATAAACAATTAATAAAATGCCTGCGTCTAATTAACACCAGAGACGATGCACAGCAGTGCTGCACAAATTAACAAAATGTGCTTTCCTTTGACTGACACTCCTTAATATGTGGTCTAAGATTATCTCATCTACATTTTTCAGCATTTGCAATTTTGATTTCTGAACATCTAGATTTACTTGATGCGGGAATTTCATTTCTTTTGCTGAATTCATTTAATATTTCTTTTTAATTTCTTTCTTTAGCAAATTTCGGTGGTATTTTCGGTTTATGTTTGGGCGCATCACTTGTGAGTGCAGTTGAACTTTTGTATTATGCCACATTTGGTTTTGGTTTGTATTTATACGACAACAGCTATTTTAAGGTTTTTAAAGCAAATCTAAAAGATTTAAAACAAAAATGGACAATTGGCTTGAAAAATTCCTTTAGGGACGACGACTTTGATATTGGGAATGCAGTTGTGCCAACTTCCCGTCTAAAACATCATCATCCACTGCACAAAGAAAATCGTTGGTAAAATTTCCTTTATTATGGAAGAAAATAAAAATATTTAATACGCTGCAATCATATTTTATTTAAGAAAAAAATTTTAATAAAATCTTGATGTTTTCAAATTTAAAATTAAAATGTAAGAAAATAAATACACATGTAAAAGCATAAATATGTTAAGCGCAGAAGTAATTTTTAATTTACATATCGACGATGGCTTAATATTAACAAAAAAAAAAGCTCATAGGAGTTTTAGTCATTTTACAAAAGATTTTAGATGATTTTTAATTTGAAATTGGAGCCATAAAATGTCAAAAACGGTGTTTTAAAACCGGGCATTATTAAATCGTGCGTTGCATCAAGGGTTGAAAACAATAATCTAAAGGATTTTAGCAGTTCTTAACAAATGTTCGTGGCATAAAATAATTTCGTACATTTTCCAATCAAAAATTAAGAACAACCCAACTTACAGGTGGCATTTGAACACTCTCACACTAGTCCGGCTAAAAATTTATGATTTTATTAGAGTTGAACAATCAGTTGAAAGATGGGAATAAAAACAATTTTTTTCCAAAATGTAGTTATACACATTTTTGCTTAATTAAAACATTATTTTGTGTATTAAAGACAGAACTGTAACACTTATATTAAAAAAAATAAGTCAGACGATAGAATAATAGAATAAGACCGTCTTTAGTTATGAAGTATTTTTCATATTTTTCTGTTGCATAGTTTTAGATATATTACCTTCTTCCAACTGATGGTGGTTTAATTAAAGAGAAACATTAATAACTAGACCGTATGAATTTCTATTTAGCTATCAAATGGTGGACTCTTCTAACGATACAAAGCTAAATGTATGAAATATTTGTCACCCATAACTTTAACTTAAACACCACTTAAGCTCAAGCTAGCCAAAATTTTCGTTTCAAGTTGCAACATTATCACCAACAAGTATCGTTTATGTACTTGTTCGTTTATGTATTTGTTCGTTTTGAAAGTAGCATTTACCATCAAGGGTAGGTATCAATAATGTTTCTAGCTTTTCATCCTTTGTGTCAGATTTTTAATGGACGTATGAATTTGTTGCGGTTTGAAAAACAACAACATTCTATTGAAGACACGGGAAAATATGAATCAATTTCTATTCATACTTCATTACATTGACAAACATATTTGCCAAAGGGTATTTGAAAAATATCAATTTCATCATCCGATTGCTAAGGATTTTTATTCATTATTTTTTAATATTTACAATGGAAAAATATCTTCGCCCACTATCTGGGTTTGGCTATTAAGCCATTGAAAAACCCCTTTGAAAACGGTATATGCGTAATAATTTTATTGAAAGAATGCAATAGTTTCACTAAATTAATTCAAATATTTAATTATTTTAGGAAAAAATTTGTTTCATCATTTTAATTAAATTGTTTAATTATTTTACTGAAATTACATTATTAGGTTTTTTACATTGCAGTTCATAAGCTAATGCTTTCAGTATAGTTCGATTAAAATGTTCTTGCGTTCATACATAAATCGGAGCACATGAAGGATCATAGTGGAGGGCGAAATTATCTCGATACCGTACACTAAAAAAATATACTTTTTTAGCAAAGAATAAATTTTTGAAACCAACAGAACTCTAGCCGTTAGATAGGAAAAACCGAAAATCTTGTTTCTTTAAACCACTTTTAATTCAAAATGGAATTGGAGCGTCAGTAAAGTAGGCTCTACATGTTAAAAAATAAACTTAACGGGAGCTTTGCTAGTGACAGCAATTCATAGAAACGCCTATGGGTGGGTTCAAACAACTTTATCACTGCAAAATCGAGATACAAAATAAACAAAATCTAAAGACTTAAATCAAATATAATTTACAGAATATGTGTGTTCCCGGGTAGATATACGTACATACATATAAATAATATATTCCTGCCATCAATTAAGCGTACATTAGAGTGATTACAAGAACGATCATGCATAATCCTGATTAGAATTTAGCAACTCTTTATCTTACTTTTTATTAAATAAAATATAAAAGTGAAATTTATCAGCCGTTTCAAATATTCCGATCGAAATGATTTCAGTTCCCCATTTCCTTTCCAACTGAATTTTTTAATGTGTCAATTTTTTATGACTTTATTTATTCGATTTTTATCTGATAGACTTTTAAAATCTAAAGGCGACGGTTTCAACAAATTTGTTGCCAGCAAAGATCACATGTCGATGTTTTATTAAAATGTAGCTTCTAAAAGTGTCCATATTTTTGCCCAAATTCAAAAACAAAGAAGGTTATCAATTCCAAGGAAATTGTTTTTGTTTAAACCTCCACAATTCCGCAATAAGAAAAAACGAGGTAAAATGTTGCCTCAAAAATATTTATTAGCGAAAACACTTTCAATAATTACAATTTTATATTAGAAACTTTTCGAAAAAAATATGTGCTCCCCAATTGAATTGAGTATACATACATATGTCAAATCTATAAACAGTTTGCCGTAATCAAAAATTTCGAAATGTCCTTCAAAATAGTTCTGAAATTTTAAATAAACAAAAAAAAATAATACTACTTTCTTGGTACACGGTTTAATACGCTGGCATTAGTGGATAAAAGATAAATATACAAAATAAAAACAAAGAAAACGTTGGCAGTTACCTTTGGAATACGAAAACAATCACGACAAGGGATGTAAATTTAACAAAAAGAAAAAGAAAGAAAAAGAAAGAAAAATAATGGGAACTGAGTTTAAAAATCTTTTATGACAAACATGTTTGAATACAGATGTAGTTTTGAAAAGGTTGTTTTTCCAAGTTACATATAATTGTTGTTATATTAAATTTTGTTTTATACCTGCTGTTGCTGCTTATGAAAAATTTTCAAAGAAAATGGGTACCTGCATATGCATACACATGTACAAAATTTATGTACATACATACATACATGTGTTCTAGTGATGTTACGAACACTCGTATTCGTATTCGATTATTCGACTATTCGCCCAGTTCAAGAAATTCGTATTCCAAAAAAAAAAAAAAATATCATATAAAGTTAAAAAAGTACAAAAATATATTAATTTTTAATAATTTTTATTTAAAGAAAACCATTTATGTTTGACGCAAGATAATAAATAACCTTCTTTAAAAATAGAAAAAAAATATATATATTTTGCAACTAGCATTTAAAACTTAAAAAGTCTTATATGTCTATTCATGTTTAGTTAGTAATCAATTCTCAGTAGAGGAATGTTGAACTTCAAAAATGGAAGAACTTAAATTTAATATCTGAAAGTCCACCGACACCTTCTGCGTGGATATTTTTTCCCAAACAAAACTGAGTTAAGCTACGTTCACATTTATCAAATATTTTGCGGAAAAAACTTGACCAAGAAAGAAACTAATAATTTATTTCTTTTAATTTCAATATTTGTTTAATAAAGGTTCACATTTTTTAAAAACTGTATTTTATTTTGTAATATAAAAAACAAGTCTCATGACACTTTCCCTGAGCAAAACTATTGGTTGCGTTTTTTCGGACAAATATTTGATAAATGTGAATGTAGCTTTAATAATTAAAGTGCAAACTGAGGGAGAAAAACGAAATCTGAAAGTATGTAAGTAAACATGCTCAGTAGAGCTCTTAAATTTCGGCATCTCAATGGAATAATAATCTTAAATACCTAAAGTAGTGTAACAGTAATATTCGTATTCGGCGAATACTTAAAATTGATATTCGTAACGTCACTAATGTGTACACATACATATAATCCCCTAAATGCAACATTTTAGTAATAAAAAAGAACAAAGAGTTCTTAAGTAACCCAAGAAAATAAATATATTTAATCCCCGCTGACTGATTTCTTTGTGAAGAAAATTTGGGAATTTTAGTTTTCAAAATTTGATTTGAGACAGAACTACATATGTTGCTTTAAATTATAGATTTGTCTACAAAAATTAATGTGTATTTGTTTATTTGTTTGCAAACTATTGAAACCATTGATGACGATTTCTTTCTGTACAGTTGTACTTTTTCAATACGATTCAAAACTACTGCAGGCAGGATTCCAAAGGGTCAGTGAGTAATAAAGAAACATTTTTTTCTACACGACTTTAATGTTTTGTTTTTCTTACTTGTGTTTTGTTCATTTTTTAAGAGATTTAAAATATTTTCCCCGAAAATATTTTGTGGAAATCGGGAGGTGGGTCAATATGACGCCCAAAATATATTTAATTGCATTACTTCTCCAAAAGTGGTTTCACTTTTTTAAATGATCGCGTTTTCTTCCAGTTTAGTCAAAAGAATTTTGTTTTGAAAATCGGAGGGAGAAAGTTATCGCCCCGAAATATTAATCATCGTACAAAACATCATTTATAAAAAAAAATTTATTCGCATGTTAGAAAGGGGAGTTTGATTCTATATATTTTTGGAGATTTAGCGGGGCACTATACCTAGATTGATTTCAAATTTCTTCTTATGTTTGATGGGGTTTTCTTGCGGTTTTGTCTCATTTTTTTTGTCGTTTGGAGAGGCAAGTTGTCCATTTGGTCCGGTAGAAATGTAAGTAGATTCCTCATATATATATTTGTATTAATAATAAAAAATCTTCTAGTTCTGGACCGATTTTTATCTTTTACTTTAACCTTTCGTGATAGTAAAATATAAACTTGGAAGGAATTACAATTATTAGTTTTGAACTTTCGCATTGTTTCGTCGGATTTGCAACTTTTTAGCTAGAATAATTTATAGTCCACATCCCATTAGCAATTAATTTAACTCCTTGAAAATTATTTGTAATTTTAAAAACAATTGGAATCGCATATATTTGTTGCAAGAACCTCTTCTAAATTGTTGTACAATTAATAATAAAATAATCCTTCTCATGAAACCGTATGAGTTTAAATTATACAAACGATCGTAAGCAAAATCTATGGTTGGTATTTATTTTGAATTCAATTGTACGAATGAAAGACTTCTATCGACATCATTATGAAGCCAATTAAAATTAATATTTACTTACCAGCAGATGGGTTGTCGAATTTTCTAGATACAGTTGAACTTCTATAAATTGAATTTCTCTCTAACTTGAAGAAAAATAATGGTACAAAGCTTTGCAACGTTTCTTTAATTGCATTTTTTGTGCTGAAATTCATTTCTCGTTAAGAATAAATTCCCAGATCTGCCGCTAATAGTCAACGCATATTTTTGTTTTCTAATTTTCTTTAAAAACGCTAGTTTAGTTTGGGAAATACATGGCTAAATTAACAACACTGTCATTATTTATGTATGTGGCAATCAACGCGAATTCGCCTTGTTGCGATAATATGATTTACATATGTATTTGTATATGTAGTTCGGTACATTCCCGAAATAAGAATTGAGTTATTGACTTTTGCAAAAATAAAAAATCAACACACTAATAAGAAAGTTACTATGGCGTCAAAATGTGTTCATAAAAAGTACTCAGTACTTTAATATGTAACAAATTATATACATACATATGTTTATATACGTTCAACTCTTTCGTTAAATGTTAATAAGAAATATAAAATATATGTATGTACATAAATGTGCAAAGTTTTGAAAACTTATTCCACAACTTGAAGTCTCCCTAAATTGAAGTTTCTTTTCTGGATAATGCTGATCCAAATTATGGAAGTTCAACTGTATTTCGCAATGGGCCCTTTTCAGTAAAAACTTTATTTGAATTTTAAAATTCAAAATTTATTTCTCACTCTGTAACACAACAAAAAATGTAAAACTTTTTCTTAAAAAAAAGAAACATTAGTAACTTTAGTAAAATATTTATATTTTAAGACCGACAAAGCACGCCGGGTAACTGCCATAATTTCTATGTATACACACATTTATTGTATATATAAATATACATATGTATGTATGTTTGAATCTAGAAACTTAAAATGATATGAAAAAATAAACAAGAAAAAATTGAATTCAGTTTAAAGGCCGGATACACTGCAAGTAGTTTCAATAGAAGCAAAACAGATGTAAAAATATTTATGTAAAAATATTTATATTAAGCAAATCAAAAGCACAGCAACTTTTAACAACTCCTGTTAATAATGTGTAACAGCATAAAGCGGGTTTTAAAAAGTCTCACAATTTAAAAATAATATAAAAAATTATTTTTATTGGATTTTTATACCGATGCCTCTCTGAAAAGATAATTTAAGTCCATTAGTGATTGTATATGATTTCGATCATATGACTGTCTCGGCTGGCGCGTAAATTAGCGTTATCTAGGCGTTAAATATCCTGGAAATCAAAGGAATGAACGTTTGAAAACGAACTTTCTTCGCACGTTTTGCTTATTCAGCACTTTGCACCATGCTGGTGAATTTCCAAAGTGTTTGAAGGTTGCCAATGTAACGCCAATCCCTAAAAAGGGAGAGGCCAACAACCCTGAAATATACCGCCCAATTGCAATTTGTTCTGCGCTTTCCAAAGTAATGGAAAGAATGTTAAATTTCCATTTTGTGAGGCATTTGGAGCTCAACAGTTTACTTAGCGACCGGCAGTATGGCTTTCGTCGAAGTTATTCGACCGCGCACAGGATAGGGCGAAGAAGCTTATCGGTGACTGCAGGGTAGCCAACTCTATTGACTCACTGGAGCATCGACGAAATTTTGGGTGTGTTTCGTTGTTCTATCGCTACTACAACGGAATGTGCTCTAATGAAATCAGGGAACTTGTTCCCGAAACCAGTCCCTTTTCACGTGCAACACGCTCTTCATCAAGAGCACATCCCTTTGTGGTCAATACGCCAGTGAACCGCACTACGCATTGCAGAGAGAATTCGTTCTTTGGACGTACTGTTCGTATGTGGAATAAACTCCCCGCAGAGGTCTTTCCTGCCACTTTCAGTGTGCCAGGGTTCAAATCGAATGTCCACAAACACTACTCCCTTTATCCTCCTTCCCAAAACCTATTTTCCTACTTCCGGCTCAATGCTTTGCATACGTAGGGGTCATCCCCTGAGTGCTGGTCCTAATTTAAAAAAAAAAAACAAATTTTTTTATCTAGATCCACAAACACATTTTCACATAAGATATAGAGAAAATATTGTTACACTTAAAATTTCCAAAACACGAACACATTTTGATCTTCATGAAATCTTGCTGACTGTAAGAGAGAAAACATTATTTAAATTCTTATTACAATAGTGTTTTTTAAAGTTAAGATAAAAAAAGGTCACAACCACAGACACAATGAACTGCATCTTCATGAGCAGTAGAACAGGTACAATTTTTTAATCGCAGGAAATAGTATAAAAGGCTGCTCAAACAAAAGATCAAGCACTAGTTCCAACTGAACCACCTTAAACTTCTATTTCTGATATAAAAATCATTAAAACAAAATGAAAATCTTCGCTCTCGTTTGTTTGTTCTTTGCTTTTGTAAGTATTTTATATTAAATTTGAAAAAATAATATAATTAAACAAAAAATAAAACAATTTCCTTGAAAGCAAATAATTTTTTTGGTTCATTAATTTGTTTCAAAATATTGTTGTTATCCAGTTTTTTATTTTATTTAAATTTAATCCTGAAGAAGCTACACAAAGGAGTAGGGAAATATCGATAAATACATTTTTATAACGTTTTTGATAAAAAAAAAATTTACCTCAAGCTCATTAATCAAATATAAATATTTATAATTAAATCATTTAAAATTTCTGTCCTTAGGCTTTCGCAGAGTATGAGGTTAAGACCCGTGAGAATTACATGCAATATAGCGATGAATGTGTTGAGGAACAGCATATCCCTGAGAGGTACGTGGAAGAGTACAAGAAAATGGAGTACCCCGATGATGCCACCACTCACTGCTACATGAAATGCGTCTATAACAAAATGGGTGTGTTCGATGATGAAACTGGTTACCAAGCCGAGAATGTATACGCACAAGTAGTTGGCAGCAATTCCACCACCGAATACGATGAAGCCATACGCGCCAAAATCGAGTCCTGCATGGACAAAAATGAACAAGGCTCAAATGCCTGTGAATGGGCTTATCGTGGTGGTATGTGCATTTCCAAAAATGATATGCAGATGGTACCACAAGCCGCTGCCGAAGAACCACAAGCCGAACCACAAGCCGAACCACAAATGGAGTAGGTAACAAATTTAACTGCTAACTCAAATTAAAGTTTATTTTGCAAACAAATTTAATTATTAAAAAAAAAAACAATTTTAATATTTTTGATGACATGTTTTATAGTAAAAATTAAAAAAAAATAATGAATTAGAACATCTTAACTTGTAATTCATATCCTTAATACTTTGTACTCCTGTAGTTATAAAAAGTAAATAAATTCTTCCGACCAAAATTATTTCTCAAAAACCGTTTAATAAATTTATTGTCCATTCTTAGAAAATCAGGTGAGAAAAAATATTTTATCTATTTATTAACATTTATTTGTTAAGTGTTAAATAATAGTGGTGTGGTAAAAGTTTTGAAAAAAGTTGATTCATGTAACATTAATTTGATTTCAGTGCAATGGATTTTGGTGAGTGTGAATCAGCGAAGGCCAAATCGGCACAAATGTACCATATATCATACGGCTTCTTATATATATATATATATATATATATGTACATTGTTGCCAAATGTGCAGATTTATCTTTATTTGGCAGTTTTTCGAAGCATTGAGCAGTTTTGAATTTGGTTTCTTTGCATATAAAGCATTTTTTATATATAAAATAAATTCAGTAAACGATATTTTTTTTGGTTTTTGATCTATATGCAGTTTTTCACTGGAAAATCTGTTTTTTTTTTCTAAATTTTCAGTTTATTTAAGAAAAGTTATGGCAACATTGTATGTATACAACCGACCACAACGGAATGAAGATAAAAGTACTCACCAAAATGTAAAAAATAAACAACAATTTCATTCAGTTGAATGATATCTTTTGCAGAAGCAGGTTTATGTGTCGCATTGCCTTTTGATATTTCTCTTTAAATTTTTTATTAGATACACAGCGAATATTTCCAACAACGCACAGTTACTTTATTTTATTTTATTCAAGCTTATAATTTATTAGCAGATGTTTGATAAAAATACTTGCCTGATGTAATTTATTAACATAAAAATTTGTTCCTTTATATCAACATTTATACAAAACAAACAGAAACAAATTCAATGTTTGTATTTTGTTATTATATATTCATGTATTTTGTTCACTGTATTTTATGTAGATGAATGAGTTGAGAGCAAACATGGTTTAAGCTACACGCACACACACACAAATATTATAAGAAGAAATTGTCTAGAGCAGTGATCATCACAAAGAGAAATGTGTATGGATTTGTTAGTGAATTTAGAGCACACTGGAAGAAATTTTGTGCTAAATATTTCGTCAATAATATTTATGTATAAAAAATAAAACGTAAATAAAAATATGAATTTAAGTATGAATAATCATTTTTGTATATCTATACGAGTGTATGTATGCATATTGCGTATTGAGGGTGGTGTTGGCTGAAGTGGTTAGCGCGTTGGCTACTAAGCAAACAATGACTTGGGGCCTGGGTTCAAACCCTGGCCAGAGCAAGTCAATCAACATCATTAATTTCTGTTATGTACATTAGTGAGACATTGTATTAATTGTCGTCGGACTATTTAAGTGATGAAGGCATAGCACTGGTCACTAAAAAACTGTTCCGACAGCGATTGATGCTGTTTTAATCTAATGTACACAACATTGCCCTCCTTCGTCGGTTAGCAGAAACATCGGCGAAGTAAAACAATTAATAAAATGCCTGCTAATACAGCTTAACAAAGTTAATGCCTTTACTTAACACCGGAGGCGCCTCAACACTGCCTTGAAAATTAACATAACGCGCAAAGCAGAGTTGTGAAAGAGTTAAGTCTTCTAACAACATCTACCTTCTCTACCCTATCCCTCTCCCTGAGTTCCGGCACAGTGCACTGCATACGTAAAAAAAAAAAATGAATGTATTTTAAAAATAGCGACGACGACCTGCTTGTTGAAAAGTTAGCATACAACTTAATTTTTCTTTCTGAAAATTTATTTACACCTACATAATTATTCCAAGTGTATTAAAAATGCTGAAAAAAAATAAACACAAACTACTCAGTTGAGCTCTTTTTTATTTTATTTTCAATATCAACTGTGTTTTTTATTTCTTTTTTAACAAAAACAGCAACGGCAACAACATGCGTGTTGATATGCTTTCAACTAAATGCAATTGTACTTTGTTACACTCTTTTTAGCGTAGGTCGTTAACATTCGTGTTGTGTAAAGGAAAATGACGAACGCTAGTCGGCCCCCGGAAAGAAAAATGTTGACCCAACACAGTGTTTATTAAAATACTTACATCCCTTTTAAACTGTTGACAATGCACGTGAAATGGTTTCATATTGCATGCAACTATCAAATAAATTTACTTCAAGCATTTGCGCTCGGAGGACTTCAGCAAGTAAAATTATTTTATAAAAAAACATGTAGGACGACGTCTACAGTAGGGAAAATATTTTATTTGAAACATCCATTCACTTTTGTAGTCCGATATCAAAAGCAAATATAAAAACAAATAACCGTTTAATGAACTTTCAAAACAAACCTCTTCAAAATAACTTTAGAAAAACACTTTTAAAATGAAAAAATTTAACAAAAAGATTTCTTGAAAACGACCTTATAAGACAAGTATACACCGATCAAGAAAGGGTATTGCATTAAAACGGGATTTTAAAAAATACCTTTTAAAAATTGTATCATTAAGAAATTTACCACTCAATGAAGTTTTTACTAAAACATTATTAATCAAAATATCTTTAAAATAAAATTTAATAATAATTTAATAACATTTAAAAAATTCCACAAAAACCCTCTTTTATAAAAATTCTTTTACAAAACTAGTTTTTTCTCATCTCATTTTTTCAATGAATTCTCACCCACCGTAGTTCATTTTTCAAGAATGAACAATAAATTTATTAAAAGTTTTTTGAGAAATAATTTTGGTCGGAAGAATTTATTTATTTTCTATAATAACAGGAGTACAAAAAGTATTAAGAAAGTGAATTACAAGTTAAGATGTTCTAATTCATTATTTTTTTTTTTCATTTTTACTATAAAACATGTCACCAAAAATATTTAAATTATTTTTTAAATATGTAGTTAAATTTGTTTGCAGGATAAACTTTAATTTGAATTAGCAGTTAAATTTGTTGCTTCAGTTTTTTCTTCGGCAGCGGTTTCTTGTAACAACTGCAACTCGTTTTTGGAAAGGCACATAGCACCACGATAAGCCCATTCACAGGCAGTTGAGCCTTGTTCATTTTTGTCGAGGCAGTACTCGAGTTTGCCGTGTAAGAGAACATCTGGATCGTCGGTGGAATTGGTGCCAACTAATTGCATGAGTACATTCTCGGCTTGGTAACCAGTTTCATCATCGAACAACTCGTATTTATTTAGGACGCATTTCATGTAGCAGTGAGTGGTGGCATCATCGGGATACTCCATTTTCTTGTACTCTTCCAGTAAGCTCTCAGCGATTTGAAGTTCCTCAACACATTCATCGCGATATTGCGTGTAATTTTCATGGGTCTTAATCACATACTCTGCGTAAGCCTAAGGAGAGAAATTTTTATTGATTTTATTATTTTTATTATTTTTTTTTTTAAATTTAATTTAAAATACTTACGAAAGCAAAGAACAAACAAACGAGAGCGACGATTTTCATTTTGTTTTAATGATTTTAATGTCAGAAATATCAGTGTTACGGTGGTTCAGTTGAAACTGGTGATTGGTGGCTTGTTAGAGCTGCCTTTTATACTGTTTCCTGCGATTAAAAATACAGTTCTTTGTGTCTGTGATTGTGATCTTTTTTGTCTGTACTTTTAGGAACACTATTGTATTACGAATTGAAATAATGGTTTCTTTCTAACAGTCAGCAAGATTTCATTAAGCGCAAAATATATTAAATTTGCTATAGAGAAGGAATGTAGTTCAAGGCTGCCATATTTGGACACATTGTTAATAAGAGATAATAATAGTTTAGGAGTTGACTGGCATCCACAACCAACAGCACCAGGTCGAATAATTAATTACTTTTCCAAGCAATTAAAGAAAATCATTATAAACACAGCTAAAAATTTGATAAAAAGAATTCTAACAATTAGTGACAGAGCTTTTCACAAGGATAATAAAATAAATATTAGGAACAGATTGGGTGGCAATAGTATTCCAAACGGATTTATTAGTAACTTACATATAATAATGTTGTAATTACAAAAGCGGCAAAAATATATAAATTTATAACTTTTCTGCCAGGAATAGCAGAATGGTTAGGGAAGTGTAAAGATTTATACAGAAAAATATATAATGGCTTATAAAACTTATAATTCATTGAATAGATTATTTAGTGCAACGAAAACTAAAATTGATGAATGGGATACGTCGAATGTAGTACATAGAATACCATGAAATGGGAATAATGAACAAAGTAATAATAAAATATGGCACCACGAAATAAGCCCCAATGAAATAAGCCCCAAATCGAAAAATGAAATAAGCTCCAAAAATTTTTATGAAATAAACCCCAAAACAAATGAAATAAGCCACAAACAAAATTTACGAAATAAGCCCCAAATAAAATGAAATAAGCCCCAAAAAATTTTATGAAATAAGCCCCAAATTTTTAAAAAATTAAATAAACCCCAAAAAAAATTAAATCAGCCCCAAATTTGTTAACTTTATGATGTAAGCTTAAGAAGAAATCATAAAATGCAAGAATTTTATCCTCTAAATTATATCGAACACCGGCTTCGCGTGCAAAGTATTCTCTGCATAACCGGCCTACGGCCGGGCGCAAGGAATTTATTCTCTATGGTATATCGAACACCGGCTTCGCGTTCAAAGTATTTTCTGCATAACCGGCCTACGGCCGGGCGCAAGGAATTTATCCTCTATGGTATATCGAACACCGGCTTCGCGTTCAAAGTATTCTCTGCATAACCGGCCTACGGCAGGGCGCAAGGATTTTAGATCTATTTTACGGATATGAAATAAGCCCCAAAAAATTTTGAAAATTTTTTGGGGCTTATTTCATTTTTCGATTTGGGGCTTATTTCATTGGGGCTTATTTCGTGCCACCATAAAATATATGTACATATGTATGTACCCACAACCAAAAACAAATTGAAGACTAGGATAGCAGGACATAAGTCTTATCAAAAGTATAAAAATATTAATTCGCAGAAAACGGCATTATCTTTTTATTTTTCAGAAATTAATCACTATCCAGACTTTGAAAATATATCAGTTTTAAACACAGAACATAATTACGAATGTCGTTATACATATGTACGTACATACATATGTACATATCTATGTAGGTATGTACATATGATCCTCAATACACCAATAACAAACAGAATCAATTTTAAGACAAAGATAAAGTAGCTCAGAATTATAGGCATTTAGTATGTAAGAGATGGAATTTGATAAGTAGTTATAAGTAATTGGCTAAAAAGAAAAATAATTATTTAGCTTTAATATATGATGATGATAAGAGATAGAAATAAAATTGTTAAATTAAAATTAAAAATTGTTTTTGAAGTTTTTTGAAAAGGGGAAAAAATTATGTGCATATGCCTGCCTCTATGCTTTTTGTCAAATAATTTTTCAAAATTTTTTGGTGTTTTAAAAATTATAGCAATATTTTTCCCCTGAAGTAGCCTTCCAACGGTGTGGCGAAATATCAAATAATAAAACTTGAGTTATTGCTAATATTTTGAACAGCCGATAGAATTGGTTGACACCATGGAATCTTAAGTGGTAGCAGCTAATCAGGATTATTTACGGTAATTTTATCCTGGAACACAATTAAATTAATATTTTTACTACTTAACTTCATTAAATTGTCTTATAAATATTTATGTAGGCTAAAGTTCGTAATGTAATAATCAAAAATAATAATTAGACATTGTCAATATTTCAAGCAAAAAAGCAACATTTAATATCCAAAATCACTTAGATTTCAACTACACGGCTGAATAGAGCAAATTTTTTTTTTATCTAGACCAACATATACATTTCCACATAAGATATAGAAAAAATGTTGTTACACTTTAAATTTCTGAAACATGAATATTCTTTGCGCTTAATGAAATCTTGCTGACTGTAAGATGGAAAATATTATTTAAATTCTCAATACAATAGTGTTCCTAAAACTGAAGGTCACAGACACAAAGACCTGTTATTTCATGAGTAATAGATCAGGTACAAATTGTTAAGGAAACAGTATTGAAGGCTGCTCACCAATCACCAGTTCTGACATTAAAATCATTAAAACAATATGAAAATCTTCGCTCTCGTTTGTTTGTTCTTTGCTTTCGTAAGTATTTTAAATTAAATTTAAAAAAAAATTAATAAAAATAATAAAATCATTTAAAAATTTCTCTCCTTAGGCTTACGCAGAGTATGTGATTAAGAACCATGAAAATTACATGCAATAAGCGATGAATGTGTTGAGGAACTTCAAATCGCTGAGAGCTTACTGGAAGAGTACAAGAAAATGGAGTATCCCGTTGATGCCACCACTCACTGCTACATGAAATGCGTCCTAAATAAATTCGAGTTGTTCGATGAAGAAACTGGTTTCCAAACCGAGAATTTACTCATGCAATAGCTAATTAGTTGGCAACAATTCCACTAACGATCACGAGGATCTCTTACTCGACAAACTCGAGTACTGCATTGACAAAAATGAACAAGGCTCAACTGCCTGCAAATGGGCTTATCGTGGTGCTATGTGCCTCTCCAAAAACGAGTTGCAGTTGGTACAAGAAACCGCTGCCGAAGAAAAAACTGAAGCAACAAATTTAACTGCTAATTCAAATTAAAGTTTATCTTGCTAACAAATTTAATTATTTAAAAAATAATTTAAATATTTTTGGTGACATGTTTTATAATAAAAATTTAAAAAAAATAATGAATTAGAACATCTTAACTTATAATTCACTTTCTTAATACTTTTTGTACTCCTGTTATTATAAAAAAATAAATAAATTCTTCCGACCAAAATTATTTCTCAAAAAACTTTTAATAAATTTATTGTTCATTCTTGAAAAATGAACTACGGTGGGTGAGAATTCATTGAAAAAATGAGATGAGAAATTAAATTTTGTTTTCAAAATATTTAGACTAATAATCTTTAATAAAGAAGCTACCCATTTCTGGTACCGAAATATTGGATCAAATAAAATTTGTTAACTAGTAATTTTTTATAAAAAAACAAAATAAATGGATCTTTTGCTTAAGGAAATCAGACGGATATTTAATAATCTTTTAATAAAAACTTCATTGAGTGGTAAATTTCTTAATGATACAATTTTTAAAAGGTATTTTTTAAAATCCCGTTTTACTGAAATACCCTTTTTTCATCGGTGTGAACTTGTTTTATAAGGTCGTTTTCTAGAAATCCTTTTGTAAATTTTCTCATTTTAAAAGTGTTTTTCTAAAGTTGTTTGGAAGAGGTTTGTTTTGAAAGTTCATTAAACGGTTATTTGCTTTTGATATCGGACTACAAAAGTGAGTGGATGTTTCAAATAAAATATTTTCCCTATATGTTTTTTTATAAAAGAATTTTATTTGCTGAAGCCCTCCGAGCGTAAATGCTTGAAGTAAATTTATTTGATAATTGCATGCAATATGAAAGCATTTCACGTGCATTGCCAACAGTAACAAGGACGTCATGGTACAATAATAACAGGTTCATGCATTAGCAAATTTGCTCGCCAGCTAGTTTCAGTGGGTGTATGAGTTTAAACACTGGATTGTTATATTTTGACATCTCGTATGAACTGTTGACGATCTAGACTTTAAAAACATTCATGTTTGTGTTTTGAGTTTTTGAGAAGTCACCAGAATATAGTCGCAGTCAGCAGAATAAAAACGCACAGAAACGCAGTGTTGCATTAATGCGTATCTTTGTAATTATTGTACTATGAAAAGGATGAAAGTGTTTTAACACAATTTGTTGGGTCAACATCAGGGTTGTCAGATGTGGCTTTCTCGCCAAACGTGGCGATTTTTGTTTGGCGTCATAGTTTACATTTGGCGACATTGCAATTTTTTGGCGATTTATAAAATAGTTGACTATTTTTAATGAGCAATAAATTTTTCTTATAAATCGTTTAAATCAATACAAAAAAATAGTAGTATTTTTACGTATGAAATTTCAGGTATTCGTATGTACGCCAACAAATTGATACATGGTGCAGATGGTGTATTAGGAACATTTTGTTATAGCGTCTTTTTTTATGTAAATATTATAATCCGGCAGGACGTTTATGAAACTCAATGCACAAAGTTACCTTTTGTTAATTGGAAAGATTATTTTAATAATGATATTCCATCTAATTTCTATCAGTTTTGGGCAAAACTTTATAACTGCAAGGATGCGGCAGGTACCTACCATTTTAAAGAATTTGCTTTGGATGTACTTTATATGGTGGTAATTCCAACTAGTAACTCCTGTATTGAAGGAGTATTTTTAATTTTTGTTGCTTTAAGTATTTTATAGTAAACATTGTACCTTTTTTGTGTTCACATATCAAAAACTAAAAAAAAATGGCTTTGGCGATTTTTAACATTGAATTTGACGAAAAAGGTCAAAATGAGTCTGACAACCCTGGTCAACATTTCCCTTTCCTCTATCTCGCTTTCTCACTATATCTCTCTAGACACTAGACAATCACTTCCAGTAATTTATTTGTGTGTGTGTCGCTTAAACCATGTTTGCTCTTCAACTCATTCACACTCAACAAAATCGATTGCGCTGAAATCAAATGCATGTTACATGAATCTACATTTTTCAGGAGTGACAAGGAACTCCGGCCCATTTCATGTTTTCAATACAGACGCTATTAAGTTGGCTGGTGGTTAAAAGGCTTAACTATCAATATAGTAATAAAATAATGTGAGGGTACGAACCTTATTTGTAATTTGCAGGGAAATATTAAATTTGACTTAATCTTTCGTTTTAAATTTTCTTGTCAAAACTTTAACACTTAAAAAATTGATGTAATTAATAATAAATTTATTAAACGGTTCTTAAGAAATTATTTATTTACTTTCTATAATTACTGGAGTACAAAGTATTAAGGAAGTGAATTACAAACAAAGACGATCTAATTGATTTTTTTTTTTTGTTATAAAATATGGCATAAAAAACATTAATATTGAATTTTTCAATTAATTAAATTCGTTTGGAAAAATCACTTGGAATAAGCAGTTAATTTTTTTCTTGTGATCAGTTCTTCTTCTTCTTCTTCGGCACCGGTTTGCTGTGTCAACTGCAAATTGTGTTTGTAAAGGCACATAGCACCACGATAAGCCCATTCACAGGTATTTGAGCCTTGTTCATTTTTGTCGATGCAGGACTCGATATTGTCGTGTAAGACATCATCGTGATCGGCGGTGGAATCGCTGCCAACTACTTGCATGTGTAAATGCTCGGTTTGGAAACCAGTTTCATCATTGAACAACTCGAATTTGTTTAAGATGCATTTCATGTAGCAGTGAGTGATGACATCATCGGGATATTCCATTTTCTTGTACTGTTCCACTAAGAGGTTAGGAATAAGAAGTTCATCAACACATTCATCGCGATATTGCATGGCATTTTCATCGGTCTTAATCACATACTCTGCGGAAACCTAAGGATAGAAATTTTTAATGATTTGATTATTTTTATTATTTTTTTTAAATTTAATTTAAAATACTTACGAAAGCAAAGAACACACAAACGAGAGCGAAGATTTTCATTTTGCTTTAATGATTTTAATGTCAGAAATATCAGTGTTACGGTGGTTCAGTTGAGACTGGTGATTGGCGGTTTGTTTGCGCGGCCTTTTATACTGTTTCCTACGATTAAAAATTTCTGCCTGATCTATTTCTCATGAAATAACAGTTCTTTGTCTCTGTGATTGTGACCTTTTTGTCTTCACTTTTAGGAACACTATTGTATTGAGAATTTAAATAATATTTTCCTACTTACAGTCAGCAAGATTTCCTTAAGCGCAAAACATATTCATGTGTCAGAAATTGAAAGTGTAACACCATTTCCTCTATATCTAATGTGGAAATGTGTATGTGGGTCTGAATAAAAAAAATTTTAAGTTTTCTGCTCGCAAAACGTTGCGAAGAAAAAGAAAAACAGAATTTTTAAAAAAATACATCTAATTTTAAACAGGTAGCTCTTAAAAATACTCTTCAAAATGGTCAGTTTTAAAAAGTACCTGCTACGAAGCATATCTTAAAGATAAACCTCTTAAAAAAGGTGAGTACCTTTTACGGAATTAACAAATGCATTTTAAAAAGTCACTTTTGACAAAGATAGCTTTTAATAATAATAACAACAATAATAGCAGGTACTTAAGCAAATCAAATTTAAGTGGTTTTGAAAAAAAGACCGTTCCAAAACTTACTTAAAAGCATTTTATTAAAAAACGTCATCCCCATAGACGATTTATTAAATATACGACCAATCATTAAAGCATGTCCACACTAACTTGAAAATATTACAACAAATATATTACAAAAATATAGTAATTTCGTATCAAGTTTGTTGTCAACTTTAAATTGATGCAAATTACATACAATGAAAGCATACAAAATCAGTTGTTAAGTTGTTAATTAAATTCTAATGTTCATTCTACACAATTTTATATTACACGGCCACAGAAAACTATTCCGTTTGCCACTATAAAATGTCTTTATTTCATCAACATTGTTGTCAGCAGAACTCGAAGCGCTTAACTCGATGGCTAAAAAAATTTAAGAAAATCAAAGAAAATGATTTATGAAAACGAATTAAAACAACACAAACGGACAAATTTTCGTCATCCCAAGGGATTGATAACCTTTCAACACCTTGAGCGGAAGAATCGTAAAATTTCTATATACGTTCGAATAATGCAACAGATCAGATATTTTACCAAGAGTATTCACGGTGTTTCCTACATTTGGGAAAAGGATGTTCATTTCAAAGTCCGTTTGTTTTGGAGTTTTGTACTAATTGCCGCTATTGTCGCCTGTTGTGTCATGTATATGACACTTTCGTACCACCACAATAAGAAACAAATCAAAACGGTCGTACTCACTTCTCAAATGCCCATTTATAACGTTAATTTCCCTGCTGTCGCCTTGTGTCCTTGGCTTCGTGTCAATTGGTTGCGCTATAAAGCTGCCGAAGAGAAATTTCTGCCAGCCAAAGCCGATATGAATACAAAACTTGTATTTAATAATCTACTGCGCGTTTTGGACGATATGGAGTTGTCGAAAATGGATAGTTTGGAACTGATACAGAATTATACTGTACCACAAGATATAAACAAAATATCCCTCAAGGATTTGGCAAATTTTATGGCATTTCGATGTGACGACTTGTTTGTGGAATGTGTCTATGATGAGACGAAATATGATTGTTGTAAGATTTTTGTGGCCGAACAGACTGAAAAGGGAATCTGTATGGTCTTCAATTCAATGGTATCGGAAGAGTCAAGGAAGAAGCAGATAAATGATAAATTTTATCCATGGAAAAATCGAAAGGCAGGAGAGAAACACGGATTACAATTTACACTTCGTTATAATAAAATATTCAATGGAAATGAAAGTAATAGAGCCTTCGGCATCGATGTGAGTATTCGATTGTATTCCTTTTCGATTTAATTTTTTCAACATTTAACAAAATTGTAGGTCATGATTAAAGAGTGCGAAGAATGGAGTGGATCGTTCACAAACGATTTTCTGCCAAACACAAAAAGTTATCTGTCAATTACACCAATTTTAAGCGAAACTTCGGAAAATACAAGACACTTGGATCCACAAAGGCGCAGCTGTTTGTTTGCGGTAAGAAACTCCTCCTTTTTTGTTGTAACTTAAAACACTTTAATGCTACTTTTAATTCCTGAAGGATGAAAAGTCGAAACGTTATCATCGCATTGAGATTCTACCATATAATAAATTAAATTGCATTATTAAGTGTCAACAAGCGAAATTGGTAAAAATTTGTAAATGTTCATTATCCTGGTTCTTTCCAAAAATCGGTAATTACTTCTGTTTTTAATCAAGAAAATATTATTGACCGCAAAATAAAACAACTTCTTTATATTTAGATGTTAGGGAATGTGCAGTTGCTGATTTCAAATGCATTTATGACAATAAAGGTGCGTATTATATAATTTTTGTTTTTTGTTTTGTGTTTTTTTTTTTTTTTTTTTTTGAGAACTTAATGTTTGATTTATAGATATATTCACTTACATAAAAAGCCCTTTGCAAGATAAATATATAAAAGATTCGCGTAGAGGTGTAGTCTGTGATTGCGTCAACAGCTGTTACACTTTAAACTTCTTAACCGATTTAAATGCCAATAAAATACCCAAGTATGTATTTTTTGTTGTTGTTTTTCATTTTTCTTATGTAAACCAAAATTTATTATTACAATAAATCTTTTATTAAAATTTCAGATCCAATTTCACGTTTCCGATTATCCAAGGTGACATTTATATTGGCCAGGGTGTGATAACGAAATATGAAACCCGTATGCATTCAACAACTTTCGATTTAATAGCGAAATTTGGAGGAATATTGGGTTTATGTTTGGGCGCATCTGTTTTAAGTTTGGCTGAAGTTGTCTATGCCAGTTTGAAAATACTTGTGCTTTTGTTGTTCACAAAATGTTTTCAAAAGCGAAAAATCAAACCTCAACAAAAGAATAAAATAATAAATTAAAAATTAGATATACGGCATAAAAAAAAATTATACAAGCATGTATGTACGAGTATTTGTTTGAGCCATTTGATCCAATTCAGAGCGAAATTTAAGAGCTCCATGCATAATCCTGAAATCTTTTCTTTATTCCACACAATTTTTTTTTGCTTTTCTTTACCTAAAATTTTAATTGTTTTAAAATACCCCAGGTAAAAATTTATTGTATGGTTCCAGTTACATACATATGTATGTATGTATACATAGGTATACATGCTCGTTGCATACATATGTACATGTATTCAGCTAAAAGGTATTAAAATAATTAAACCTTTATCTTATAGAGAATTAATGTAAATTTCATATTTGTTCACCAAAATTGCAATGGAATAATAATAACCAAAATATGGTCACTTGAAAATTAGACAGCATTTTGTCTTTCTATCAAATTTCAATTGAAGCCTGTTTGAACTCTGTTACACAAAGCGGAATTTTTTTTTTTTTTAATTCAAAGAAGGAACTCCTCCGATACGAAAGAGGGTGGAAAATTTTGTAAAATTTTTCCTCTTTTTCATAAAAGAGGAATTTTAAGTCTTATAAAATGTGTACACACATATATGTGTGTGTGTGCAAATGCAAATAAATAGTTCAATTAAATCTATACCGTTCTTAAGTTATGCTGAAACCGTCTTATTTAAGGGATCAGCCACACCTTATTAAAAAAAATCTGCACATAATAGACAAAATCTGAAAAGTGATTTAAATTTAATTTTATTGAAGGGACACTTTCGTTGCAGAGCAGCGGAATTAATAATTGTAGATCAAATTCGTAATTTTCATAGTAAAAGTGAAAAGTTGTAAAATGTTGTAGTTTTTTGAAACTTTCTTTTTTTAATATTTATATTAAAAATATTTATGTACATACTGTAGTTGACAGTAGCAGCCAACCTTCTGTTCATATAGATAATCATGATGAGCGATTTGACACTGCAGACGAAGATAGTGGTCCCGAAAACCAAAGTGAGGAACAGGAAATAATTATTGGACCTGGACGGCCAAGAATAATTCGAAATGGTATGCGAGGCAGGCCGAGAAAACAATTTAATGTCATTCAACCCGAGAATAATGTATGTACAGCGATAAATGAATCCGTTCCGCAAACAGTTGAGGAAGCTTTTTCAAGCAAAAGCAAACATTTTTGGCAGAAAGCTATGGAAGAAGAATTTCTTGCTTTAGAGAAGAATGAAACTTGGACTTTGACTGATTTACCCAAGGGTCACAAGGCTATACCATGTAAATGGGTTTTCAGTTTAAAGAAAAGTAAAAACGGCGAAATTGAACGATATAAGGCACGTCTAGTTGCCAAAGGATGCAATCAAAGATTCGGTATCGACTTCAAGGAAACTTTCTCTCCAGTTATACGATACTCATCAATAAGATTGCTTTTAGCATTGGCGGTGAAAAACAAAATGCATTTACACCAAATGGACGTATGCACAGAATATTTAAATAGTAACCTAAATGATGAGATTTACTTGAAACAACCAACATATTTTTTAGATAAAAACTCACCGACACAAGTTTTACGTTTGCAGAAAGCGATTTATGGCTTGAAGCAAAGCGGTAGAGAATGGAACTGCAAACTTGATGGCGTTCTAAGAAAATTAAAGTTTGTACCATGCAACAATGAATCCTGTTTGTATAAGGCTACAATTAGAGGTAATCTAGTGTTGATAGCAGTGTATGTGGACGATTTAATTGTTGCATGCAGTAACATATCAGTTATTCAAGAAGTATAGAAGCAAATTGCCGATAATTTTGAAGTGAAAGATAATGGCGTACTAACGAATTTTCTGGGGATGGAAATAGAGCGTGAGGGCAACACTGGTCCAATTAAATTAAGCCAGACTGAATATATTCGGGATGTTTTGGAGCAATATGGTATGGACAAATGTAAACCGGTATCTGTGCCATTAGAACCGGGTTATCAAGTAAACTGTGATGGCGATTGTGAAAGGATTGATCAACGAGAATATCAGTCAATTATAGGTACGCTGATGTACCTAGCAATATCTACTTGACCAGATATATTGCACTCTGTGTCAAAAATGGCTCAGCGAAATTCAGATCCCCACATAGAGCACATGGTAAAGCTCAAACATATATTGCGATATTTGAATGGTACGAAGGATTTGAAATTAATTTATAAATTAAACGACAACAGTCTCGAAGGATATGTCGATGCTGATTGGGGCGGAGATGCATCGCACAGAAAATCTTATACAGGATTTGTATTTTACTATAATGGTTGCCCTATTACCTGGGAATCAAGAAAACAATCCTCAGTGGCGCTCAGCAGTACGGAGGCTGAATATATAGCTGCTTCTGACGCTGCAAAGGAAGCTGTGTATTTGAAAAGACTTTTAATGGAGGTAGATCTATATAGAGGAGATGCTGTTAAGTTAAATATTGATAACCAAGGTGCTCAAAAACTAGCGGAAAATCATATTTATCACAAGAGGACCAAACATATAGATATACGGTTCCATCACATTAGGGAATTGGTAAAAAATAAAGAGGTTAAATTAATTTATTGTCCAACGGCTGACATGGTAGCCGATATTTTAACAAAGAATTTACCAAAGGTTAAACATCGTAATTTTATTGATTTATTAAAATTGGATTAAACTTGTATATTAGTTAAAACAATATTCTCATTGAGGCGGAGTATTGGAAATCATAGTAGGCCTATACAATGAGTTCATTATTTTATTATTAATATTTCTAAGTTTCTTTTGTCACTCTCATTTTAACTTTCATACTTTGTAGTCATAAATATTTTTTAAGTAAAATGATGAACCTTAAATTTTAATGTTTATAAATGTACTCTACAAAGCTTAAATCTTCCATATCTTTAAATTCTCGAAATGGCCATTTGTGTGGAAGACATTTAGTCCCCAGCATATATAGAAATTTGAACCTTTTGCAATACTACCTTAACAGCAAGTGAATTATAATTTAATTAAACAGTAGAAAAGCATACAATCGATATTTATTTTTAAAAATAAAAGTACGCTATGCAACTGACAAATTTGTATTAAATATAGTTTCAGTTTTTTATTAAAAGCTATTGTATGCATTTACAGAATGTACACATTTTATTTATATGATAACTTGTAATGAAATTGTTCACCCCTCAAAATGACAATCGAAACTAAACTTTCGAAGAACCAATTCATTGTGTGCTGCTTTGTTCTCTCTGCAAGAATCAGTCGCTACAACAACCTTTCATATATTTTCTTACATTTTTGTCTTACAGTTGCATGTTAATTAACAGAGATTATTTTATGAGAGTTAACAAGCGACACTTGATACCTGGCGGCAAGTAGCCACACTAGTTGTATGTTAAGTTAAAATACAGAAGTGTAAGCAAATGATAACATTTTATTTGAGTGACTACTTGTATTACTCAATCCATAACAAAATAAATAATTTTTTAAAAACACATGAAAAGTGATATTATCAGGCTCAAGTTCAGTTTCATTGAATTAATAAAAATTCAAAATTACTAAGAGTTTTTTCATTTTGAAAAATATTATTATTTATATCCAATCAGTTTTTAGCAGAACGTATCAGTACTGATTTCAAGGCCGCTACACCTCTCATCAGCGTTCAATGGTTAAATAGTTTATATTCTTCTCAATTAGTATCAATTTTACGAAAATTGTAAAGATGGACAATTGAACGCTGATGAGAGGTGTAGCGGCCTTGAAATCAGTACTGATACGTTCTGCTAAAAACTGATTGGATATAAATAATAATATTTTTCAACATAAAAAAAAACTCTTAGTAATTTTGAATTTTCATTACTTCAATAAAACTAAACTTGAGCCTGATAATATTACTTTTCATATATACATCAATATAAGTTCGAATAATAATTACGTTTATTCGTAATAATAATAATATAAAAATATTTCTTAAAAATTATTTTAACCAAAAGTTGACTTGAAAATATCTACATATGTGACAGCGCATAGAGAAAGGGACCTAAGGGTAAAAAATCAATTTTCACTTTTTTTTTTTTGATGTGGACAACATCTGAGCATCGAATGAGTCCGAACCCATGCCCCAAAAGTGTTCCCTCCCAGAGATATGAGCGTTTTATGAAAGTGATGGTACACCAAAGATTTATTATTATTTTATTATTAGTTCCTGTTGTTCCTAAGAGGAACATAGGGCCGTAGTACACCAAAGATACACGTATTTAAATCTTTAAAATGGCTCTCCTGAACAAAACCGGTTTTTACCCTTAGGTCAGTTTCTATTTTGCGCGTCACATATAGACTTATGGGGATTTATAAAAAATTCACGAGCCGACAAAGATATTTTTAAGTATCACTTAAATCTAAAATAGCATTTTTGGTTTTTCTTTTCAAAAAATTGTTTTTAAAAATAATTTTCTAAAACTATTTTTATAAAAAATTTGGAAGAAAAATTCATTAGAATGGAATTTTAGTGAAGAACACAACATTTTTAGAGACCCATACACCAAGAGCGAAACAAAACAACTGAAATTTAAAATATATAAAAAACTAAAGTGTATTCTATCCGGTTATATAATTTGGCGTAGTAATTTTCACATTTTTACACTTGATACAGTATTTCAATGAAAACAGTAAGGAATATACAAATAAAATAATAAAAGGGTATTCTATCTGGTAATGTTATATTGATGTGAAGCTTTATTTTATGATTCGTAAGAAATTAACACTTAGGAATTCCCTTTAAATAAATCAACGTTAAGAAAATCGTCAAAACTAAATGATTGGCAAACTTGCAAAAAGTAAAAAGAAATGCAAAAGAAAAACTCGCCAAAAAGAATATAATCACCAAAACTTAAATAAACCAGAAAAGATAGAACTAGCTAAGAAAAAACGCCAAAAATAGAAGAAACAAATTGCAAGAGAAAAAGAGCACGCTCTCGTTCGAAATAGAACTTGGAAGTCTGATTTTTTTCCAGAACTATTGTTTTACTAAATTCTAACTTTTCCCTTAGTGTTTGCTGGGTTATTTTAAAGTAGAAACATATATTTTAAAACAACGCATATTAATAACAGGTAGACTCGCCTCAATTCGCTTTGAAAAACATCTAATGTGCAGAACAGTGGTCTTTGTCTTCGCACCTTGATCAAAACTACAAGGGGCAAAACAATTCGAAAATAATCACCTGAGTTGTCGAGACTACCTGTTATGAATTTGCATTGATTTCAAATATTTTAAGTATACATACAATTTATTATGTTAATTTATTTACAATAATACCTCAATAAATGCAGTTAAAATATATAATAATAGATATCTTCTTATCTACAACTAGTCAACAAGAATAAATATAAATATTATCTATCAAGGAATGATATATTTAAAAACACAAGATATTTTAACAGATGGAAGTACTTTTGTTACAACTGGTGGATAGACGTTTATCTTCTTAAAGGTTAATTGATATAAATACACATATACAAGTAGGTTCAATGATATACAGCTAGATTCAGTCTTTAGATTTCTACTGTGAGCGGGCGCTGTTGCTGTGCCCCGTGATATATTTTGAGGATTTCTTCGTTGTAGCCTCGTTAGCCACACTTAAAGTAATAGCGAATTGCGCCAAATAATAGGTAGACATAATCCAGATCTAAAAGAAAATCAATTAAAGGCAAATAATATTCCTCAAACATTTTTAATTAATACAATACAAAGAGTAACTAAAACCGATTTCAATTAATTTTATAATTGAATCAACTACTCACAAAATCTCTGAGAAACTTTAACCGATTGAAAAGTAGAGTTTTAGTAATTATTTTAGGTGTTCTTTTCTTTGTAGGTTCATCATTAAATCCACATTTTTAGTTAATGAAATCGTGTTTTAGTTTTTTTTTTTTTTCGTAAGAAATAAGTGAAAAATATTATACTCGTAGACTTACTCTGGCATTGGGCACTCGAACAAGGAACATATCGACACCAATAAATCCATCTGAAATAACAAACGAAACACTGCCAAGCGCACAAAAATAATTGAAAAAACCTTTATTCTTCACAGCACGAGATAAAGAGCAGGAACTCATTGTCAGCAAGAGCGTAACATAAATGGGCACACCAATTGACAAAACCTCATCTAATTGATTAAAAATCATGACCACAACTGAAGAGACGATGTTATTAAAACTCGGCACAAGAATCGGAAAACGCAAATACTCACATATAGCGCCTGCCAAATACAAGGGCATAGCAATAGACCAGTTCATGGTCTTATAACCAAATGCGACTGTATAAGATATTTGGGCAAAAGCAAATAAACCCATACCATATGGAAAAAGATCTATGTTCAAAAGAACATCCCCTCCACATGAAAATACAAGACCCACGACAATCAATCGCATGTATTTGTAGCTAAAAATTAAATTCAAATAATTTTGACATCTCTATTATACACGTGGCTTAATGTTAAACTTACTCTGACGTTAAATTAAAACCATTTAACAGAATGTATAAAATTAAACAGAATATAGGGGCACATTTCAATAAAGTTGTCCACAATTCACCATAAGGATTTCTTACGTAAACAAAATATATAATCACCGAAATAAAGAATGGCATCAAATTAGGGACTTCGGTTTTAAACTGTAAGAGAAGAAGTCTTCCATTTAAAGAAGTTTGAAAAAGATTTCAAAGAGATTTTAGCGACATGCTTTATGAGTACTGGTGAAATTTTCTACATATTTTTTTTAGATGAGTGTGCGTGGATTTAGTTCGAGTGTTTAGCTTTTACCAGCTTTTATTCAATGTAACTGATGCATAAAAGAGATGATTAGATAACAGATACATTGAACATTACAAAGTTGTTAATTAGACAACTACACAGCTATTTTTAAAATGGTTCTACTCAAATGATTCTTATGACAGTCGCCAGATGAGAGAAGATTCGGTAAATAATTAAAAATAGACCAAAATGGACCAAAATTAAAATACCCCAACTATAGAAATTTAAAAAAAAAATAGAAAATTAATCGGTAAAAAGACTAAGATGTCGTTTCCAAAATACTTAGAAATTATTTGAGAATCAGTCAAAAAATTAAGTGAGTGGGTTTTATAGAAATTTTCTACTCAAACCAATTGTTTGTAATATGGAAACCGCATTTTATTGCAACTAAAAATGAACTCACAAAAATTCACAGAAAACAGTACGGAATATTTTTCAAATTGATAAAAAAACTTTAACCTTGAATCACTAAAAAATTATTGAAATAAATGAAAATTTAGCAACAATATCTGGAAATTCAAACCATCATTCCTTAAGAAACATGTTTTTGGATTTCCAATTTCAAAAGGTTGAAAAGTCTGCAATGTTCGTTATAACTGAATATAACTGTAGCTTATTTTTTTTTTGCATAATGCTATGCACAAGCAATCGCTTAACCACCGGTAAGATTAATCCAATCATATTATGACTTCGATAACAAGTCGCATGAGGAAAACTTCAACTGACTCTTTACATCATCGCCCACAAAATTTATTGAAAAACGAAAAAGCAAATGAAAGCCTTCTTTTTAAAGCTTTTCATCAAGCACTTAAAATATATTTCCGTACTAAAAATAGAAATTTAAGATAGTCAAGGTCAAGGATACTTTGTGAAAGCGACAAGTGAAAAAAGCATACAGATTTCTATTGTAAGAAAAAGGACTAAATGAATGTAAATCAAATGGATGTATGAAATGAATGAAAGAATCTAAAATTATAACAAAAGCTCAAAGTGATAACAACAACAACATATTCTATTTAATGATAAACAGGAAATACATAAAGTGAATGCAGAAATGAAATAAATCAAAATGTAAATTGAACACAAGCACATACACACACACATTAATAAATTTGTTGCAAACATGCAAGGGCAAAAGTTGAATTTTCTCCAGCAAAATGGTGGGTGGTTGGATGGTGAGGGGTAGGCGGCAGTGGGCGTTGATAAGTGATTAATAGGGGTAAAATGAAGACTTACAAGCTGTTTAATATTTATCATGTTGTTAGCGGGCTTCATTTTCTGAGCAGCTTCCCTGGTCTCGTGCGTAGCAGCAAATAAAAAAGAAACACTAAAATAGAAAAATATATCTTTCAGTTTGTTTATTTATTTGCGAAGAAAACTTTTTGTTTAATATATTTAATCCCACACCTTTAAAGCAGATAACCAACCGAACGACTTGCCTAATTGACTACAAACAACAGACTGACGACGGTAATTAGCTGGTGTATTAGACAAAAACTAAATAAAATTATACAAATACAATAACAAAGAGCATTTCTAGAGATACAGAGCAGATTTAAAAATTCAATCAGCAACAAATAAAACGACGACTCAACTATATTGTATTTTTGTTTAGTTTCGAACTAAAACCACTTTCATCTCCCTGTGCCCAGTGGCACACTCACTCGACCATCTACAAATGCTTTTAATTTTCAAATCGTTATCAAATGAGTAGAAGTTTGTTTAAGATTTTCACATGTGCTCGTAGTGCAACGTTGCCATAATCTTTTTGGAGCAGAAAATCATAATTTCGCTAAGCAGCAATCACATTTTGAATAGGACAGACAGTCAACA
This sequence comes from Lypha dubia, assembly GCA_947311025.1. Classification (NCBI taxonomy): domain Eukaryota; kingdom Metazoa; phylum Arthropoda; class Insecta; order Diptera; family Tachinidae; genus Lypha; species Lypha dubia. The sequence continues at coordinate 3,313,795 of OX371260.1, read as the reverse complement.
TAATTCGAAAATAAAAACTATTAAAAAGTGGCACAAAAAAATACACAAAAATCGAAACAAATAAAATAGCTAATATTTGAGAAATAAAAAAAAGAATTTTTTGCATTTATCAAGGCGATAATGGTCCAGTGAAATATTGTCCGTTGACATTATGACACTTTTATTTTGTCCACAAATACATATTTCTATAAGTTATGCGCTTAGCCGGCCTCCACGGAGTTGATTGATTTTCTTTTTTATGGTATTTCCTCAAACGGCACTGCTTGATAAAACTGTTGATGAAATTCTTGATTGTGGATTTCGAAAATTCCAACTTCAACGCCAAATACGAGTAAAATGTAGATTATGGCAACGCTGATGTTGTGTTTACAATCAATAATTTACATACTCTCGTTTAAGCTCTCGAAAAGCTGTTTTGTTTTGCGAACCACATAAAAACCAAGAGAGAATAGATTATAACAAAATTACTGATAAAAAGTTTAAAAGATAACGAAAAAAAATCAAATAAACAATACAACAGGTGTTTTTCTCATTATTAAAGTTCACTTTCAGAATGACAATAAGCCCAATAGAAATAAAAACGAAAGCTTTTAAAAAAACTTTTACTAAACTTGGCAATAGTAGCGTTTGCGCTTAACCGTTTTCTTATATTTTTACAGTTAAAAAGCTTCAACAAAAGCTAACTGTTTATTCTAGTATGGCATAATTGGTAGAAAACCCATTGACACAAATGTCCCTTTAGTTCCTGTCCTTCTGGCAAGTAAATCAGTTGACATTTCACGAATTGAAGAAATAAATAAATGAAAATGCCTTAAAAAAGAAATAAACAAAGATAACATCAAGGTGTGGAAATAAAATATATAATAAATTTGCAAGTAGACATTTAATAAAGAAAGCAATTTAACGTAAGTGGAATTTGTTAGTAAAAGTTTATATATAAAAAACAAACAAAAAACAAGGATTTCAATGTTTGGGAAAAAATGTATCTTATTTATTGTGTGTGTATCCTTAAATTTTATAATATTTTCATATACAGAATCACACAAACACACACATACAACGACGACCCTACTGCACTACATTCCCATTAATGTTTGTGTGTGTCGGTATGTGTTTTGCATTTTCTAATGATTTAAGTAGGAAAAATTATTATAGAAATAATTTTATTTTAATCAGAGACCCTTGATTTGCAATTGAATTGTAAAAACATGTTCGCAATCATTCCATTAATTTCTTAACTTTGAACTTGAAATTGAAAAAGAAAAATCTGTTTGAAAATGACCTTTTTGCAGCAGTATTTTTTTTTTTATCACACACAAGCATATTTTAGTTGCAACAACTATTCTTTTAATACGTAAGATTGTACTCGTATGTATGCATGCATCTATTATATTTTCAATTGTTTTCTTTGATGTTTTTCTTCCGTTGCACTTTCATACATTTTTGTGATTTTTTTTATAGAGATTCTACTGCCTGCTGCTGTCTGACAACTGCCATTGGAAGAGGAAGGCTCTTAAAGATATTTTTTGTATCTTTTAAAAACTATTACAATGGCATGTCCTTACTTTCGTCGCACGGATTCATTGTCACGTCAGCCCTCAGTCGTTGCGGAAACTGCAGCAAATTGGACATTAGAAGATGATGAGCAGCCAGATGATGCTTTGACTTTAACACATTTGCAGATGGCCATACAGCTACTGACTGCACCATCGGTATGAATTTGAAATTTTTGCATAAATATTTAACAATTTTATTTAAATTAATTAAATGTTTCTGTTATATAAAGAATGAGGATTTAAACACTGCTGTAACATCACTTATTTCGAAATATAATAAAAACTGGCCAAATATTTCAAAACTGTAAGTATTTTTTAAGGCACCGTTTGCAATGTCCTTTAGCTTTCCAATAAGAAATGTATTATTAAATTAGTACTCGCAGAGTATTGAGTTGTTGGTACCGAGTATTTGCTTTTTTCCGAGTACTCACTACTCAGAAGTAGTTACTCAACACTTTGAGAGTTGTATTTTTCATAATAAATAAATGAAAAGAAAATTAAATGGTCGATACCCAACTCTGTGATAAATTATCTACAGATTTGCCTACAATCTTACGTTTTGAAAGTATCGAGTATTATTGAGTAATTGAAAGTAACAGCATCTCAAGAAACTCATTAAATACTGCGAGATATTATTTGCAATATAACTTTTATGTTGAAATTATAAATGAAAACGTTTGCTCTTTAGACGCATTGATTTGGAAATTTTGAAACAAACACCCAATTATGATTATCTGGGTGATATACAAGACATTCTTCTGGAAATGGACGAATCAAGTGCTAGTGAAATATTGGTACTCTTAGGAGAAGAGCTGATAATGTCCTGTTGTACGGGAATCATAGAGAGAGCTTTTCGTTGTTTGGGCACAGAACTGCAAGAGTTTTTGGGTTCTCTCGATGGCGTGTATGATGTATTAAAGTTTCAAGAGGTCTGCATAGTAAAAGTTACACAAAATAATCAAAATATTAATCAAGGAGAGTTACGAATTTTTTTCAGGAAGAGGATTGCAGTGATACCGGCTTTGTATGTGCTGGTGATGGCGAACTTATTTTCACCTCTGATCGGCCTGTTATCGCTTGGCTACTTTTGGGTTCTTTAAAATCCTTGACTCGTATGTTGTTCAACTTGCAGGTCAATATAAAAATTGAACCTGTGGAGGGTGATTGTCGACGCTATCGTTATTTATTTTCACTGGCTAAAGATGGTCATACAAAGGAGACTCAAGTCTTTAAAGCTTCAGAAGAGTTGGCCACACAACGCAGCAACTCAACTAATGTTGCTGACTTGTCCATGAATCCGAGTTCGTTTTGCAAAGCTTTTCCCTGGCATTTTATAATGAACGAAGAATTGGAACTAGTGCAGTTGGGTATGTAGTGAAGCTTTCCTCAATACGTTTTAAGTTTAAATTCTTTTTCCAATATTTCAAGGCCGTGGATTTAGCAAACTTTATAAACCGTATTTAGCAGATTATGGCTGTCAAGCTACAACTTATTTTGATTTCAAACGCCCCATGGGTTTGACTGTGAACTTTCGGGATATTGTACGTCGAACTTATACACCGTTTTTAATCGCCTTGAAAAATCCTCCCGATGTACAGGAGTTTACAGCAAAGGTACGAGTATTTTATGTTTTCAATAATAAAACTTTAATTATAAGAACCGCCTTTGAGACGACGTTCATCCCAAACATCCTGACCGTATTTCATAAAGCGTGATTAAGAAAACTATCGGGTAAATGTTGTCTTGAAAATAAATTTATAATAAAATTAAAATTGGTTCAGCCACAAACAAGTACAAATTCATTAGAGGCTCATGCCTTCAAACGAAGCATTTATTTAATTCGAACTTATTTACTAGTCCATGAAATTAATGAACTGTGGCATTAAATTTTGTTAAAGAATAACAACAATAAATGTTTTCAATGAACTTTTGCATTGAATCAACATACTTTTTCAAAATATTTATGAATTTGGTTGTCAATTTCTTTCTTTGATAAGGCTTTAATTACCGTCACCAATTAATTATTTACTACTTCTTAGGGTCTGGAAATCAAGGGCCAAATGGTGCATTGTCCTGAATCAAATTCATTGCTATTTATGGGTTCTCCATTTTTGGATGGCCTGGATGGTTTAACCTGCAACGGTCTTTTCATTTCCGATATACCCCTACATGACGCCACACGCGAGGTCATACTAGTGGGAGAACAGGCCAGGGCTCAAGATGGTCTGCGCAGGCGTATGGATAAATTAAAGAGTTCTATTGAAGAGGCCAATGCCGCTGTAACCAAAGAACGTAAAAAAAATGTGAGTCTTTTGCATTTAATTTTTCCAGCTGAAATTGCCGAACGTTTGTGGCTGGGTGCCAGTATCGATGCAAAGACATATCCCGATGTCACCATACTGTTTAGTGATATTGTGGGCTTCACCAGCATTTGTTCTCGTGCTACGCCCTTCATGGTCATCAGTATGCTGGAAAGTTTATACAAGGACTTTGATGAATTCTGCGACATGTTCGATGTGTACAAAGTGGAGACCATAGGCGATGCTTATTGTGTGGCCAGCGGTCTGCATCGCGCATCCATCTATGATGCCCACAAAGTAGCTTGGATGGCGTTAAAAATGGTGGATGCTTGTTCCAGGCAAATAACTCATGATGGTGAGCAAATAAAAATGCGTATTGGTCTGCATACTGGCACTGTTTTGGCGGGAGTAGTGGGTCGTAAGATGCCACGTTATTGTTTGTTTGGTCATAATGTTACTATTGCCAATAAATTTGAATCCGGCAGTGAGGCATGCAAAATCAATGTCAGTCCTACGACAAGAGAGTAAGTTGTTGTGGGAGAAAATTCTTTCGCTTAATTTTTTTTCTATTGCATCTTAATTTTTACTAATTTAAGATGGCTTATTAAACATCCTGGTTTCGATTTCGATCTTCAACCACGTGATCCCTCTTGTTTACCCAAAGAGTTCTTCAATGCTGGCAATGGCACTTGTTACTTTTTGGAAAAGTATCGACATCCCTCCCTGGACGAGAGTTTACCACTGGATGACCACATAACGGCAGCCACGAAATCCATTACAACTTCTGCAACTGATTACTAAAACAATCAGTTTTTCTTTTTGCTTTAGCTTTATTTGGTATGAAAAGGATATTACAAATATTTATACGAAATTGAATTGGAAACCAAATAATTCGGTCGTACAATCTTTTAATGTATCTACATATGGATGTGTAAAATATACATACATATGTTAATTCAAAATTTATTATTATTCACAATTTATTCAATAAATTACAATATGTGTGTTAAATGTCAGTCAGTAATGCCTCGAAGTTTCATCTCTTTTTTTAAATACTTTAGCGAACACAGGACTCTGAGCTTTTAGACATTTTTGTAGCTCATATGCCGAATTGCCGAGAAAACCCTGCTGGTAATTGCTATTGGCTCGGTTGGTACAGTTACGAATTACAGCTCTGCAATCAAAAGAATCTTCTTGAGCTTCTTGGTAACTTAAGATGATTTCATTTTCCTACGATGGGTATATAAAATAAATAAATACAATAGAATGTTGCAGGGAAAAATATTTCAAGAAAAGACGTCAATACATTTCTCTTGTATTGTAATTTGTTTGTTTGTTTGTTTTTTTTTTACTTTTTTTCTTTCAATGTCAACACAACTGTTTCGAATAGAATTTCAGTAGCATTTGAGAAAACAACTGTTTAAATTTTTTAAAAAAAAAGAAAAGTATGCCGATACATGAAGTTGTTAGTAACACAAGTCTACACATTTCCGTTAAAATAGTTTTTTTTTTTAATATTATTGCAATTATTTGTATTTGTACTTGAATATCTATTTGTAATTAAGAACGTTTGGATAGTTAATAGGAAATACTTGATTAAATTGTGAATTTTTTTTTATTCGAACTGACTGATGTTTAATCGAAGAAATTTTTAATTTTCAGGCTTAAGTTCGTTTTCTCTAAATATAATTTTGTTATAAATTAAATTATTATTTAAATTAGAAAGAAAAATCTAGTGGCTCTTAAAACTTGAACAGACAAAGAAAAATTAGACTGCGCGGAGGGTTGAACTGACATCGATGTTTCGAGACTAACCACAGTCTCATCATCAGAGTTGTCTACCGCTTAGACCTCACTGCCACCACGGCAGCTGCAATCACATTAGTTAAAAATCCTCTATCATTAATTGAATCTGCTGAATTACATGAAAGTTTTTACACTACAGCTTTTATCATTTTTTTTAATGGGTTGGAACTTTACTATGCTTTTTCAATGTCTATCTTGTTCAAGTTGAGCTTTATTCTAGTGTTTCTTATTAGATTCCTAGGTGGAAGAAATACTTGATCTTGAAATTGTAAAAACTCTAAACTAAAAATTGCCGAAAAATGTCAATTACAATTCCACTATATCAATTATACTGGACGAAGATCCGAATTCCCACTATCAACGGCCTTGCTGCATAAATATTTTTGATGGAGTAGAAATTTCGGAAGGGCTTCAAAGTTTTCCTTTCGGAATAATAATAAAAAATAATCCACACAAAAGAAAAATTGCTTTTTAAAACCATAAAATATATTATAATGAAAACAAAACAAAAAGTCGGTAAAATTTAAAAAAATCGATGAAAACCCCCTTATAGATTTAAATATCGTTACCTTAATATAGAAAGGCCCCAAGTGGATTGTTTTAATTTGTTTAGATTGTTTTTTTTTTTTTGCTTATCGATATACTCGTATGTATAATAAATAGACGATTGTAAAATAAAAAGAGTTTTTTTTAAAAACCTAAGTTCTTAAGTATTTGCTTGAATAAATGTCATATTTAAAAAAAAAACAATGGCTTACATCAACTCTGCCGTAAGCATCCAAATAGTGCATGTTTTCAAAAATACATTTCAGTTTTTCTTTATAAAGGGTGAGTAGGGAAGCCTCAACAACCGCGGAGTTTTCTTGAGTCACAACACCCTGTCGTTCGATTAAATCACAAAATTCTGTCGCAGATTGTCCAATATTTTTACTGAGTGTATCCTTAAAACAAAAATCATATTATTTTTTGTTTGCTTTGTTTTTGTTGAGAAATTCTTTCTGTACTTTACCTTTTGTGATTTCCACACGATATCTGGTGTAAAAATATATTCAAATAATTCCCAACAATTGTTGCGAAATTCCATTAATTTGCGAAAAGTATCGCTACAACGACCACTTAGATTTTCACTAAAATCAAATCTCTCCAAACAAGTGTCGTCTTCGAAAGTCTTTTCGATCTTTTCCCAAATATCAAAGAACTTTTTACTCTATATGTGATTTAAATTCATAACTGTGAGTGACTCAATGTTTTTGTTAAAACAAAAAAAAAATAACTTACGCTTAAGCCTCGTGTTGTTAAATTCGTCAAGCCTGTTTTATATAGAAAACAGTGGAGAAAACACTGTGTTGCGTATGTGTCAGTGTAATTGACAATTTCGGCCTGGGGAAACTGTTGCAGACATCGCTGGCGGGCAAAACGCATTTGTGCAACATTTAAACTAAAAATCTGAATAATTTTAATAATAAAATTAAATTCGTTTCTTTTTCTTCTTGTAGTTGCAATATTATTTTGTTGATTTTAATTTAATTTACCGTTGACTCATCTGACATTTGACAGAGTTTTGATTTCACTCTAAGCGCCACTACGAGGTACAAAATTACTTGGACTTTTTTAAATGACATTGAATTTGTATTTTACATTTAAAACAATAAATATATAAGAGTAATTATGTATTTGTTTATTTTTTAATAATTCAATTGCAACATCAATTTTACTGGTGATCTACTTGAATGTGTATGTCAACATTTCTAGAATTTTATCTATCTGTTGACTGTTTGTGTTTTTGTTACGTTTCAGGTATGTTTTTCGACTGATAAGAACCGTCGTTGTTTTTTACTGCTTTACTAACCAAAATAAACTAATTTTTAAAAGTAATAATCGAAAATAGGCAGCGCGTAAACAAATATCTCTTATTCAATTAAACGGTGAGTACTAAGAGACCAAAGTTACCAAGTCGGGTGTAGTTAATTCATTTTAATTCAATTTTTACACTAAAAATTAAATTTTATTTTGACAACTACAGACCACCAAAAAATAAACTCTTAATAAATTTAAGTACATAAATTGGGAGTACTTTGAGTACGAGTAGCGATTAAAAATGTTAAACCAAAATGTAATTGAAGCTGCCGCTGTTCAATACCAGAAATGAATAAAAATAATAGAAGGAAATTTATTTTTCTTGGCTTTCATTTACATGAAGTATTTGAATCGTCTAAATTAAAATTGAATAAAAATTAGTGTTTACACGATGTGTTGGCACTGTTAACAAATTTTTTACCATAAATTAGCTGATTCTACATATCGTGCAGACTAAGCTTAAGCTTAAGGCCATTAATGTTCACATTAAATCAAAACGAACACATTTTTATACTAATCTGGAATAAAGTATTGAAGGATTTTATATAAATCCGTACTTGAATCAATCGTTTTATATTTGATTCATTAAAAAAAATTTACAATTTCGGAAACTCACGAAATTTATAGTGGCAATCAAAGACTTTTAATTGAAAATGTTTTTAATTTTCCTTAAAATTTTAGTTATTTGTTGTGGCCAAGCTAGTCTATAGCAGCATTAGCAAGCAACGAAATGCAGCATATTGAGTAGATAAAACTCAATAAATAAAATTTTTAAAAATTGAAAAACAATTTTAATCAAAACTGTTCAATTGCAACAATAAATTTCACAAAATTTCTTAAACCTAAATCCCGAAAAAATTTTCAAATTTTTTATTTTTTTAATTATAATTGTATGCGTGCCAAAATTAAATCTTTGACGCGATATTTCTCTAATACAAATGCAATATGGGGAAATTCCGAATTTTTACTAAAACAGATCCCCAGTTTAGAAATTTAGTCAATTCGTAAAATAATTGAATGTTTGGCAGCTCTAGCACCTGCTTTTTTATGCATGTTAATGCGTATGTACGAGTACATACGTGTGGCATATTTAGTTAAAAAGCTCGTTAAAAAAAGCTGTTGCATAATTCTTTATGAAAATTCTTTATCTATTATTTTAAAAAGTTTCTTGTACTAAAAAAATATCATGAATCATTTAGTAAATTTATTGAAAAAAATTAATGGAACGATATTAAAATAATAGTTTTTTTGTGTTTTAGATAAATTTCAATTTCTATCACACATATTCATGTTTTGTGTTATTTTTTTTTTTTTTTTTAATTTTCTGCACGAAATAAGAAGTTGTGTAATCATTTAAAATGCAGTTTAGATTCACTTTAACACACCACTGTTAGGAGATCCACAGTCCATCTTTCTCCAAGTCGTACTAACATCATTCTATTACCACAATCTATACATAGTTTCAAGCAAATTTGCATCTTCTAAATGTATTCTAAAAATTGAAAACAGTAAAAAGTTATATTCTAAAGCACTGATGCCAAGAATCTCTCATCATCTGATGATGAGACTGTGGTCTCGAAACATCATGATGTCAGTTCAACCCTCCGTGCAGTCTAATTTTTCTTTGTCTTTTCAATTATTACGATCTCTAGATGTTTCTTTCTAATAAAAATAATAGTTTAATTTATAAAAATTAAATTTAGAGAAAACGAACTTAACCGTAGATCGAGCTTTAAAAAAACTTCATAATTCTAGCTATGTATCATATTTGATACATACTGGGGTTCATAGAAATAATTGATTTATTACGACATTTTGATTAAAGCTTGTGATATATTTAAGTTTTATTCAGGCATTTTATGCAAATATTTTTTACATGTTCACATGTTCAAGTGTTCTTTATACAATCTATGCAGATATTTTTGGCATGCTTGTCATTGCAGTAGGGTATTTTACATACGAAACAAAATATTGAGGTCCACTTATTTTTTTTTTTTTTTTTTGTTTTTATCCAGAATAGTAGCATTATTGACACCTTGCGTGGCTCTTTTTTGGTGACTTATCAACTTTCTGTTTCTTTGATGGACCAGGCACATTGTCATCAGGATCGACAATATTGTGTGTTGACAGTTTCGAAAGCAACGTAACCATTGTCATATTCTTTTGTAAGAGTTTTTGGCCGAGGCTGTGTGATGAAAAAAAGTTGTCCATGGTGACATTATGTCCTTTTAATCCGTCAACTAAATCAAGAACTACTCGTTCTCCTTGATTCCGCTCAGGATTTCCTGAGACGCCTCTTCCCAAGTATGGCTGTATTTTCCATACATAGCACGAGCGGGAATCAACAAGAAGCCAGAATTTCAAACCGTATCTCTCCGGTTTCGAAGGGATGTACTGGCGAAATTTACAGCGACCATGAAATCCCAATAATTGGTTATCTACAGTAACAGAATCATTAGGATTGTAGAATGTCGGAAGCCGTTCAGCCCACTTTTCCCAAAGGTTTCTAATAGGCGCGAACTTGTCATCACTTTTTTGGGTACGTCGGGTGAGCACATCATCAAAGCGAATGATTTTGTGAACATATAAAAATGTTTTTTCAAACATGATGGACCGAAATATTGGTCGCCCATAGTTTTCAGCGAACAAATCATGCAAAGTTTCGTTTTTTGATCTGAAGAAAATATATATACATAAGTACATATACTTCCGCAAAGACTTATCAGCTATACTTACTTATACACACCGGCCAGTAGTAATATTGCTAAATAGTAGGCATGAAATAATTCCTCATCAATTTCGATATGACTGGCACCATGTAAATGCTTTCCGTAATTCTTAGAGTTATCAATTATGATTTTTAATAGTGACGGTGGAAAAAGTAGTAAAAAAGAATGTTGTTTACCTGGCTTGATGCAAATCTTGTTACACCTAAAAACAATAATTTTATTTCTACAACACCTCAATACACAATTATTAGGAACCTGGTCGCAAATTTATGATGTTTTCTCTACCTAGCCGACCAGTGGCATAAGGCTCGCTGCGCCAAGTAGTGCCATCTTTCGCAATATACAATCAATCAGTATCTGAGTTGCTGCCAATACTGTCATCAGTTTCAGATAAATAGCTTTCAGGCGAACTGTTTTCTCCTTCAGTTTCTGGATCGGAAGCGTCTTCGTCTTCTTCACTTTCATCCATTACTTCATTCAGTAGTTCTTCTAAGTTCAAATACCGTGGCTACGACATTATTTTGAATACGCACAATTATTTTGAGACCGATATATTCAAACCAAAGCAATCCGTTTTGTAAAAAGAAGTAAAAAACATTCACAATATAAAAACACACGTCTCGAATGATACGCACCGCAACACAGAAACACTTGAAATGCCATATGTATCAAAAATGATACATAGCTAGAATAATGAAGTTTTTGAATTTCTCATGGCCTACTTGCAAGACATTTTCAAAATATGCCGAAAAATAACGGGAATAACAAAATAAACAAATTCACAAAGAATGGTTTATGTACTTTTCTTTAGAAGAAATTTATGATAATTCAAAAAACAAAATGTATCATTTTTGATACAAAGCTCGATTAACGGTTAAGCCTGCCAAATTAAAATTTCTTTGATTTCATATTAGTTTTATGAATTGATTTTGTAAGAATTGATTTTACACCTTCAATTGATAATTATAAAAATAAATTTAATGAAATGAACTTTTCAAATTAGAAGTGTGAAAATATTCGATCTTCCTAAGGGAAAAGTCGAATCGAATAATTATTTCTTTTAAGAAATTTAAGTCGAATCTAATAAACATTAGACCCGTTTTAAATAACAGCTGCCCCAATTAACTACAAGTCTTTATTCTTTCTGAATTTCAATTTTGAAATGGAATTTAATACTAAAACAATTGCATTTTTCACAAATAAAGTTCAGTTAATAGTTTCGCCATGGCGCCTCTTAGCATCATCTGCCAAATTCTGGCCAACGGTAGTGTTCATCAAACAAGAGTGAACCGCAAAAACGGCCACATCGATTTTCTTATCAGCCCGATAGAAATTATTTATACAATTTTCAGCAATTCTTTTAGCTTTTTCTTCGCTCAGAGTCATTTTGAATTGTTGAGCAACACGATCAGCATAGTAGCCATGATCGCTACTAAAAATGCCAATGTTTTCAGATGTGCACACAAGATATTTTCGAACCGGTTCTACATTGTCTAATTCTAAGTTTCTCACTTTGGAAATTTGTTCAGCTGAAAGAGAATGCAGTTTTACACATTCAAGATGAATATCTTTCAGTTCCTTGTCTGTTTTAACCGTCCATTGATCGGCGGATACCTAAAAATTAAATATTGAATTGAAACAATTATAATACCATGAACACAAAACAAGAGTCCAACTGTGTGTGCATCACATTTGCCTATTTGTGGCATCGTAGCCTCCGAAAATTTCACAGAGATGGAGAAAATATTTGTTTATCCTCCTTAAAAGTGAAGTTACGATGCCCCCGCCAGCTTTTACCACTTTAAATATATTATTTCAATAAGTTTACTTAAACAGATCACTAAAGCTAAAATTGTCAGCGATACGTTCATCTTTCTGCCGTTGTTAATCTCTTCGTTGAATGTTGAAAATCTACTGAGATACTGTTGCTTATACACGAAATGAACAGTATTAAACTCTTTTATCTATCTTTTACTGATACTTGTTCTGATTACGTGCGGCTGTCATATCGGCGTGCCAAAGTTATCTTCACGTATATCACAAAATACCAAAAAATTAGATAAGACCACTTCCTGTAGTAAATTTTATAGATCTATCGATCTGTGCAATCCCCAGGTCTCTATCTCTTATGGTTTTTGAGATATTAAAACAGCTTTTTATTGTATATCCGCTATTAATAAAATTTTAATGTGTTATATTAACGTATGCAACATTATTATGGATATACTATAAAAAGAATATGAAGTTCTGTTGGGAAAAAAAACTTGGGTTATCTTCACGTATGTTCATGGAAATAATTAAAAAGTTATCTTAAAAGTTAAATATAAACCATTATTGTAATATACATATCCTTTTCGTTCTATATCGCAAAAATTTTTTGTATTAATCTTTAATGGTAATTTTGGGTTTATATAAATGAAAACTAGATTCTTAGGGAATGTACATATGTCCGTTTTGCTTAAATAAACTTTATTTCAATTAAATTAAATAACAATTCAAAAGTCTTAAAAATACTTGATTGATTGAAAAAACTACAACATAATATGTTTCACTCGAGCTTAATTTTTCGTTCTGAAAGTTTGAGTATACTTTTTACAAACTTAAACGAATAAATCCGAGAAGAATTTCGCATCACTTTGTGGAAGATAAGGGTATAAACTTTCAATATCTTTTATTTTGTCTTTAGAAATATTTATCTTTGCGGTTGTATTTAGTTCTTTTTGAAAAATCTTTTCCAAAGTAATAAAAACACCCTTCCTGGGTTGTTTTTTTAAGCTTGTTGACTGAATTCGTCTTCACTTGCAGATAATTTAAAGTGTAGAGATAAGAGGCTGAATTTATTATATTTTATTTCTTATATTTTGGTGAACGGAATATTTTGAAAATGTAATTGACTCGCTAAGGAGGAATACGTCTTGAAATCATTGGGTAGCATTTCAATAATTTTTAAAGTTACTTTTCTGGATTGATAGTTCTTTAATTTTCTTATCAGATCTAAGGGACTGTGAATTTCTTTTAATTTTAGGAACCTGTCTATTGCACTATGTACAGCGTCAATCTCTTGAATTTGCGAATGCCTTGGCTCAGAAAATTTTTGAGTTATTGTTTTTAAATTATTTTCTTTATACAAAAATTTTAGGAGAGCAGACGACAATATTTTATTTTTATTTTGCGGTACACAAGAGTCGCGTGGTAATGCGAATGCACGCACGTAACGTGAGTCGCAGATGTTTATTTTTTTTTGAACCGCTAACGATCATGTACATACGTGAGTAAAAAGTTGCGCGCGAGCCAACCAATAGTGTTTATTAATTGTAACAAATTTCACGTATATAAAGTAAAAAATATTTCCCAAAATGTGGCATATACAATAAAATGACAAATATTTTTTGGATGTAAAAATAGCAATAACATACAAATTTTTTTCAATGACTTCAGATATTTTTACATAAATCGATAAAAAACTTCAAACATAATATCTGACAAAAATATTGGACTACTTTTTTCACGTAAATTTTTTTGTATATCATTATGAAACTTTGGACTCAATTTCCCAAAAAAAAGAATTGGAGATACGTGAAGATAACTTTGGCACGACGATATATGAAACAATATAGGGACTCCAGTTGTTTCGTCTTGAATAAACCCATTTTTATCTAGATAAACAAAGGCTTCTGGAGGTACATAGCCATTTTGTAATGCTTGATATATATATTCATCACTGACATAGTAAGGGGCCATAATTAAGTTATTTTGATAACAGTTACAACAATCTCTTATATGGTTTCTAGTTAGGTGTATGATAAAATTATCAATTCTACTAATTTTAGCTGCAACATAAAGTTTTTGATTGCTTATATATTTTGTGAAATTGCTATTTGCAGATCTGTATAACGAACAACATGATCTTAGACATTTTCTTTCGAATTTTCGCAGCTTTTCCATATAAGATGGTGAAATATTAAACCAAATTTGGCAACCATATGTTAGAATTGGTCTTATTAAAATTTGATATAGTAAAAGCTTGATCTCTGGTTTAATATGTTTGGAGAAAAAGAGATTTTTATACATAAAGAAAGCTTTTCTGGCTTTTTCAATTTGTATGTTTATATGTTCATTAAAGTATAAAAATTTGTCTAAGTTGATTCCAAGATATTTAACAATTTGTTTATTTGGGATATTCACATTTTCACTTGATTGAATGCCAAAAGATTACCTATTAAACCGATCAAACCGATGTTGATCTAAGTTGCAATATTTTGTTGAACAAATAAACTTACATATCGATGGTCAGTCACAAGTAGAAAGTCCCTAACTCGTATTTTTTACGAAATTGAGTTCTTCAGTAAATCGAATACATTTCACTAAAATACACCACGTCACAAAAATTTATTGCAATAGTGTAAAAAATAACGATTTTACAAGCAATGTAGTTGTAATTGTAGTTTCTATTATGCTTTTATCTTCTCCTGTAAAGTTACAATTATTTGAGTTAGGGGCTTTCTACTTGTGACCATCGATATTTTGACTATGGACATTTCTAAAGGATAAAGTTCATCACGAATTATGCATTGTTAATACATTAATAAGGTAAATAGATTTCAACACACATTTATGAATAGAACAACGTTGTTTTCTACCATCGTCAGTATTCATGTATTTGTATCATCATTTCATTAATTGTTAGGTAGCTCTGTTGAACGTGATTAGTAAAGTGGTTAGTAACGTATTTTGATTTATAATTTTGAGGTATTTAGAAAGCTGACTCTGAAGTAATTTGTTTTGGAAAAATTTCTCTTAATAATTTCTATTTGAAATATTATTTTTATAAAATATATATGTATAAGAAAAAGTATCTCTTGAAAAAAGTACCTCTTAAAAAATTCTCTTTTCAGAAAGAGTACTTGTTTAAGCAAAAGTACATTTCAATAAAAACTACATTTTAATAAGAAAGAGTTCGTTTAAAGAAAAATAACTTTTTACAAAAAGGAGATTTCATGAATAAGTACCTTTTAGGAAGAAGTATCTTTTAAGAAAGAGTACAGTTTATAGAAAAGTACCTACTAAGAAATTCTCAAACAAGGGACGACCTAAAAGGGTGTAAAATATCTACGGATTTTTACAACATTGTGTACAGTTATATTGCTGATATAAAAAAAATAATTTATACAAAGTTTTCTTAGAAAAAGTGTTTTATATTCTTTTTAGCTGTCTTGCGTCATTATATGGGATAATGTTTTGATTTAGTGTTCGAGATATAAAAAATTATATACGTAGATAACAAAAGTTTATTACATACTTTTCATTTTCTATATAAAAGAACCATTACCCAGTCTAGGGACAGCCTTCAAGCTAAAACATTTAATCAAAAACGAAACAGTTATCAACAAAAATGATAAGATTTCTTGTCGTTTTAACTATAGTGGCGTCCTGCGTAAGTAGCCAAGTCAAAATATAAATACATAAAAAAAGGCTTACATACAAAACTAATGAATAATTATTTGATATGTTGCCAATAGGTTGTCGCCGAAGAATGGATCCCTAAAACTGAAGATCAACTGAAACAGATTCATATTGGATGTATAAAAAAATATCATCTTACTGATGACCAAGTCATCCGCGTGAAAAATATCGAATACCCCCATGATGATAAACAGATTCGGAATTATTATCGCTGTGTAGCTGTAAGCATGGACTGTTACACAGATAATCACTACATTGCAGATCATATTATTAAACAATTTGGTACGCAAAATACATTTGAGATTATCAAGAAGATAAGAGCGATGTTCGAGAGACATTTTTCTGAAGAGTTGAACTAGAGAGAAAATAACAACATATTGAAGCCTCTCAACGTTGAGTTATTAATAATATTGTGAGAAAGTCAAAATCTAAGTCACACGCAACAAGCGGACGAAGATATCGATCGAAATTTTCATTGAAATTGTATTGAAATTTCGATCGATATCGAGTGCCGTAAGTTGGCCCCAGGTTTTTAACCGTAACTCATGATTTTTAAAGTGTTTTAGTAAAATTTCATAAACTGATTTATCTTATGCTCGACAAAGCCTTTATTTATTTTTCACTCGCACACTATTTTATTCGATTGTAACATTAAATAAAATTTTACATTTATTTAAGCATGTACTCAAGTATTTATGTTTTAAATTTTATTTATTTGTTGCGGGTTAGGTATATCTAAATATATATGTATATTTCTTTGGTAGCCATACCAACTCATCAGTAGATGTTTTACCCTTTATGTTTAAAAAATTTATGTGGAGAAAAGTAAACATATTTAGATATGCTAACCCGCAACAAATAAATAAAATTTAAAACATTAAATAAAATTATAAAATCATAAATAAAATTGTTGCATTTTAAGATATTTAATTGAAAAGCATGTTTTACTGGCATTCAAATTATTTTCAATAAAGTAAAATCGTTAGATATTATTTCGATTAAATTCATCAGATCAAAATCTATTGTGATAAAGTGAATTCTTCTACTTTCTACTTTCGCCTGACTTATGTCTGTCTTTAAGAATTCTAGATAAAAGATAACACTAAACGCACACAATACTTCTTCACATGCGGATAAGAAAACAAAGCTTCACGGTTCATAAACGATTATTAAAATTAATATTGATTTATTACACAAATTTTGTATGGAAACCCCGGTGCTAATTCCTACTTTAACTTTAACAGAAGTTTATGAATAATACTGTATAAATAGTTGGGGTGTGCCCACTGTAGTCATATCAGGCATAATGTCTTATTATTTTACAATAGTTAAAACAAATTGTTGTGCTTCAAGCAAAAAAGTCACTATAACGATAAGACGTTTTGAAGTTTGTCATAAAATAACAGTAGAAACCTTCAGCTACGTTCACATTTATCAAATATTTGTCCAAAAACACGTAACCATTAGTTTTTCTTAAACATAGCGTTTTTATATTACAAAATAAAATAAATTATATTACAAAAAAAAAGTAGATATATTTACACAGTTTATGTAAAATACGAAACCAAATTCCAAAAAATATTGAAATTAAAAGAAATAAATTTCTTGGCTACGTTTTTTTCGACAAATATTTGATAAATGTGAACGTAGCTTTAGTCGATCAGCTGAAACCCTTTAGTCGAGCCGGCGAAAATACTCCTATCATAATTTTCGCTCGAAACTTTTTCCCTAAATTTGCAATCGTGAAAAATTCACCTAATCGTGAATGGTTATTTTCCCGCGAGTTTTTTTCACTTTTCCCTTTAATTTATTCACTTTATTTTTGATGGGGAATAGAACAGAACACGTATGCAGTTCTTCTTATAATTCGAATATTAAAAGCTTAAAAAGTTTATATTAAGGAAAATATCTGATAATAAGTCACAAAGTGATGTATTGCTCAACAGAATGAAAAACAACAAGTCTTTAATTTGTATGAATTTTTTCCTTCTGTTGGGTTTCTAAAAAAAACAATATAAACAACAATATATATATATATATATATATATATAAACAATATATATATATTAAATTAAAAGACCTATTGCTTAAAGAAAACATTATAATAAATTTAAAAAAAAAAGGTCCAATAAAATAGTATACAAATATTTTTAAGTTTTCTTTAAAATATACATATTTGGGGTGTTCAAACTGTAGTCATATCAGTCATATTGTTAATGTCTTATTAATTTACTATGGTTTGAAAAAAAGACGCGGTAAAGCTATTGCACAGCATTTTTTATCAACTTATGCAATTATATTATTACGTTTTGTTTAATAACTCCTTTGTTATTCTGGCAATACTGTATGTTAATGATATCAATATGATATCAAATGTTAATGTTAATCAATAGCATACTTTGGGGGTTAACATACATTGGGCGATTTAAATACTTAACAACCCAAAAGACTTAAGAAACAAACTTAGTGCCAGGTTTTTTCGTTTCAAAAACAAAAGACTTAAGAAACAAACGTTTAAAAATTTCTTGATTCGGTCGCCTCAAAGCCCGCGATAGAAGCTATGCAATAGCTTAAAAACTGTTCTTGTGCTTCAAGCAAAAAAGTCATAAAATAATAAGACTTTTTAAGGTATGTTTATGGTTTGTCATAAAATAAAAGTAGAAACCTTAGTCCAGCAGCTGAATTTCTGCAGTCGAGCCGGTGATAATATTTACAAGCCGCCGCTACTTATAAATAACACAAGAATAATAATATGTGATTGTGTAAGTGATCTGCCTGGCAGCTTGTAAACGTCTTTCCACTTGCCTTCGTCCAAAAAAAATAGTTCAGCTTCTATTACCGGCAACAGCCGCTTTTGTTTATATTTTTTTTCAGCGAGTTCGTATAGACAAAAAACAATTTGAGAATTTTAATTGGTAATTGACATTTTAGAAGATTTACAGATTAAGTTATTATTTTCTTTATTAACAAGTAGGACTGCATTAAGAAATATTTACATTTAAGTCAAAATACAAACGTATGCGCACTACTTGATTTTGGCATTTTGATATGGAATGGTATTTTTAAATGGTTTTTTTTTATCAGGTGGCACAATTATGACGGGGTATTCTCACTTGTCATATTTTGCTGTGCTATTATTTTATGACATATGACTTTATGACTACAATGTGAATACCCCAAATGTTTATTTAAATTTAAATAGATACTGTGCTTTATCAGCATCACTATTACCGTTTAACTTTAATCAGTTTGAATGTTATAGAATTGTGCTAGAAATGTTTATAGTTATTTTAAATTTTGAACGTGTATGTATTTGTTGATCTAAATGAGCATGTGGTACTAAATCTACCACATTTTGTAGCATAACTTTAGGAGGTCAAAATTATATTCATATTTATACGTCATATGAATGAAAACTTTCATACCAAAAAAAAAAAAACTTTAGTTTCAATATTTTTTATAGTGGTGACGTATCAACTTATCAAATAGTTTTAAAAATCGATCCATAAATGGTGGATTTATGCGATAATCAATATTTACAAAAATTAGATTTCCATAAATGGTAAAATTACCAGCCCACCCAATTATGAGAAACAACTCCCAGGGAGTTTTTACTTCTTTTTACATTCCTCCTGTTATTAATTGCAATTGAAAAACAATAAATATTCTTAGCGCCGGTTTTTCACTTTAATTTCAATTTAAGTTTTACGAATTTCCATATGGTTTTGACTGCTGGTTCTTTTTGTTTAAAACAAAGCCAATAAAAAAAATGTGTGGCTGCTGACAAGTTGCATAAATTTATAGCTTGCTTTATCGCTGTTACTCGTTTAATAATTTTAAAAGTTGCTTTCATTTTTTAAGACATTTCAGCAATTCTTCATTCTTCTTATTTATAATTTAGATAATAATTTTCTTTATTTGTTCTAATCAGCTGTTCTTTTGGGAAATTTTTGGGAATTTTTTGCATTACGTAGTGCTACCATTTTTTTACATAATTAAATACGACTGAAAACCGAAGTAGCCTTGAGTTTAAATGAAAATTAGATAAATGAGTATTTAAATAAGAAGGATAAGGATACATACTTGTGCATACATATGTATTTTGCTACTCTCCCTGACATTACTAATACATATTTACTCTTTTCCTAATAAAAATCGCCATTAATAAAAGAAGGCAAATTTGGGAAATTTTAGTTCAAACCTTTAAAACCTTTTGTTAAGCTCAAAACTAATTTTGTCTATTTGGAATCGAGCAATGGGTACTTCGGCTTGTAGATGGCCACTCTAACTACCACTACTATACCTTGTAACGTCTCAGCAGCAGTTCACATAAGAAAGTTTATTTCTTGAAAGCAGTTAGTTAATTGTTCCTTTAATTATTGGAAAGTTTTCCAATTTTAGAAGAATTATGAACTTAAGATGACAGCAATCGTTTTCTCTTTTTAAGTATAAAAAGCTTTATGAACCAGTAGCTTTTACCCGTGACTTCGTTACGCTACATGTTAATGAAAGAATAAACTGTCTGTATACCATATTTATTCGAAGACAAAGAGGTCATTAGTTTTCTAAACTATTCTGAGGAGGTTTTTTAGTTTCACGTATTTTTTTTATGATTGGAGTAAAAAAATCTCTCTTTAGATGAACTAGAAATTTTAAATCGTTTATTTCTGTACACAGAAAAAAATAAAAATTGATTTCAATTAAAAAATTTGTGATATCAATTAAAAATTTAATTAAATTTGCACCAGTAATCAAATTCATAGTATCAATTAAATTTTTATACATTTATTAACTAAAATTATTCATTACAATTAAAAATTTAATTAAATAAATTAAATATTTAATCAAATTTTTTTATATTTTTAATTAAAGGATTAATTGAAAAAAAAAATTAAATATTTTTTTTCTGTGTACAGAATAAAAAAAGTTTCAGTTCTATTGCGGAATATTGAATCAATAACTTTATCTTTTCTAATATTATACTCCATAATACAGTCCATCGTACACCAGTTAATTTCTTAATGAAACTATAATTTCATAACTTTTGCTCGTCTTTATTAATTGAATTTATTCCTTTTGTTGAGCGGCTTCTTGTCGCTTCTTAATATAATTTTTCACTTTCTCGCCAATGGCACTTTTCATCAAACAGCCGTGAACTTCAAAAGCGGCCACATCGTTCGCCTTATCAGCCTTGGGATGTTTGGCGATACAATCTTCCGCCAATTTCTTAACTTCTTCCTCTTCCATGTCCATTTTAAATTGTTTAGCAATACGATCTGCATGGTAGCCCTGATGAGTACAAAAAACTCCCATTTTCTCAGCTGTACAAACAAGATATTTACGAACTAATTCCTCATCGGGAAATTCAAAATTCTTCATTTTCGTCATTTGTTCAGGCGTAAGAGGATGTTCTTTTATGCATTCCAAACGAATGTCTTTCAATTGTTCGCTATTTTTAACAGTCCATTCTTCGGCACAAACCTATCGGTGGCAAACATTCGAATTGAAATTTATTTTTATTTTTTATCATAAAATTTTTTCGTTAAATTTACTTACACATGCCACTACAGCTAAAACTGCAATAAATACTTTCATTTTTGATAATTTGATTTTTTTACTTCTTTTAATTTTTATAACACAATTTAAGAAAACCGACAGACAACCTTTTCCAACAAATACTTCGACTTGAATGAACAAAATTTATTGATAAATATTTTATAAAAATTAAAAAAATAAAATATATGTATTAAAAAAGTCAATATATAATATAAAAAAAAGAAAACAGTACTTGATAGCTGAGTATGGCTTACATTTATGCGCATACATACAAACATGTGCATGTGTATGTGTATGTACAAGTATGCATAAAATATATTACGGATTAGATGAGTTTTAACCTCAACACAGCAGTATTTTCAACTAGAATTGATAACAAGTTTTTTAAAATTAATTGTTTTTAATAACAAAAAAAAACATTATTCTTAAAACATCGAGCGCTTATATTTAAATTATGCCAATTGACTGGTAGCAAAATATTTTTTAGAAAACCAAACAATGGTCTGTCTGATGACTGGTCTGTATTAACGTATAAAAAGATTTTTTTTAGAAAAATTTTCATTGTCATATGCATGCAAAGCTTACTTTTTAAGCATAGTTTTTATTATTTACTAAAAAAATACAGTTATTAGAAAAATGCATTATCAACTCTATTTTGTATTTCCATTCGTTCGATTACAAACAGAAATTTCGTTGTTCGATTTCTAAAGACTCAATTTTTAAAATTAAAACCACTTTCGTTAGGAATTGAAGAAGATTTTGTTGTTTTCACACTCATGCATGCTGATCTAGAAAGTGACGTGCTCATGAATATTAGTGTGACCTGCTGCCATCCCAAATCTTTAAGTATGGAATTTGATAAGAAACATTTGTTTTGATATTTCGACGACACGAAGATCAGTTTTTGTAAATTGTTCAAATTATTTATTTCATTATTTTACTGTAGAAAAATAATTATTATAAAAATAAAGCCCAGATTACATTCAAAGGAAAGTAATTGATTTTAGAAGTGCGTATTGTTCTATCATTTATAAAAACTTATAAACTAATAAAATTCTTTGGAACTTAAATTTGTGTTTTCATTATAAATTCCTGCATAAGAACTTAAGTTTAAAACATTTCTAAGATTTCATATTTCTTGGTTAGAAGGAAATTTCTATAGAACTATTTTTTAATATGGATTTCAAATCTTTTTTAATTATTTTATGATTACGAAAGGTTTAAAAAATATTTGTCTTATTGGAAGTTATTCCTTGAATTTGTTGATACGATCGTTAAAAGCAGGGTTTTCACAACTGAAGTAGCGGGTTGAAATGCCCAACAAAAAATTATGATGAAGGTCTTTTTTGGTGATATTTAAGGACATTATAATGCTCAAAACTCCACTAGACATGCAAAACTTAAAATACGTTTATATATTTATTTCCTACTTTATTAAGAATTAGTCCCGAAAATACCCACGAATTCCCAATTTTGTGAGTCCAGTATTGTATATCATAAAATCGTTTGGTAATAAATGTACAGTGTACTCTCTCCTTTTCATATACATATATTTCCCTCTTAAGCGGACAACTCTCCCATAACTGGACGCGGACACTTTTTTCCACGACGTATGAAATTTTATTTCCCCATAACCGGACAGCTTACAGCATGGTAACACTATTTTTAGGAAAAACTCGTCAAGCTAAAATTTTTAAATCCAGTTGAATATCTGGTCTTTCAAGCTTTTTCTTTTTTATTCGCAAAAATATTAATGAAAATTTTGTTTAAAGATTAATATATATATATTACAGATCATTGATTACTCTTTTTGTGTTTCTCTTATAAACGGTCACTACTCATAAGTGGACAAACTCGTCAGTCCCTTAGGTGTCCGCTTAACCCTTTCAGACCTGTACTTTATATTGCATATAAATTGCTTTAAATCATCATTATCGAAATAATTCTTTCATAGTTAGGCTAAAATTTGCCCACATTACTATTTTACAAGGTCCTTTTTTGTAAACAGGACATCGCACAATTGTGTAGTCTCGGTCATAACATGTAAAATAATTTCCAAAAAAATTAAAGTAATTTTTTGTTTATTTTAAATGTTTCATTAAACGTTTTATTTTCTAATGTATTTTTTTAACTTAAAATATTCAAGTGCTTCATGGCATATAAAAATTATTAAATAAAATCAAAATAAACAATTTATTTTAGCTTTAAATGAACCAAAATATATACAAAAGTGATAAAAATATGTGATAAAAAATAATTAGCTACAAAAAAAAGCTAACAATTCACTATAATTTAAAATCAATGAAAAAATATAAGTTTGTAAGGTTATTTTACATGAGTTTTACTTTACATATGTGGCATTGTCCTCTGGATCGACTGCCACAATTATTGCGGCATACTCTTGGTGGAAATATTTCAACTTGCTCAGAAACTACAAAATAAGATGCTAATTTGGTACCTATCTCCATTTTGAAAGTCAAGAATGACTTTATATTTGCATTAGGCATTCCGACAAGCTTGCATTCTTTTCTGTACTCCTTCCAAGAATTATATATCGCCAGACCAAGAAAATGGAAAAATACTTTGACAGTACAGTTCTTCGTTTCCATTTTAGTCCAGTAATATTCTAGCATTTAGTCCCACAAATCAACACCACCCATAAATTCTTTGTAGTTTTTAATAACTGCGGGCACTGGGACAGGGCAACGGCGCTTAAGGTTTTTGTTCCACCGTTCGATTTCATCTACAGGATCTTTTCCACAGATATTCGAGGCAGCTATAACCGCTCTTGTGTCCTTCCACTTAACAATGGCTAAATGTTCATTTACAAATTGGCCAATGTCACCGCGGTTCATGTGTAAAGGGAATTTAACACTTTTTGGTTTCTGTTTAATTGTGCCTATTGCTAGATATCCCATATGATGTAACGATTCTAATAGTGGAACTGTTGCACAAAATCTATCGAAATATATATGACTTTCCTTTAGTAAATTCTTAATTAGTCTTATTACAATATACGTTCTATGTCCAAGGCCGCAATCATTAAATGTTCCAGCACCCTGAAAGACAACTAATATACCATCAGAAGTTGCGCAGACCAGATTTTCAATCCAACATCTCGTGGCTTTGACCTGATTACTTGTCGTGAAGGGCATCTTCCTGTAACGGAAATCATTTGTTCCTCAATCGAATAATTTGTGACTTCAGTTGCCAATTCGTTGCATCGTTTTCTAACCATATCGGTGATTGATTCAATTCTCCACAGTTGATTTGTGGAATTTGGCGTGGAATAGTCTGAAAAGTGTATATCCGATCGAAGTTCCAGGAATTTATCACGGGCCATGAAGTTGAATATGGCCGGAATTTTACAGTCATTAGATTAGTACATCCGTAATATCTCACGGTATCGATGTACATAGCGCACCACTACACCACGCTTACTCATTACATACATTTTAGTATAATTAACAACGTCTTCAACAGGCGGTCTAATTGGCTAGTCATTTTTAGACTCAAATATATCAGTATGATCAATACTTTCGTCGATTTCTTCTGCATTTAGATCCAAAGGGATCCATGTTTCATCAGCATCAATATCGAATCAATATTCAGAATTCCTAAAACTGGTTTAACGTCATCATCGTTGTACAAATCAAAACATTTTCCTATAAAATTATAAGATAACACAAACGTGAGCATATAATAAAGTGTTGCATTGTGCCTGATCAACACAATTGTGATATCTGTATTATTTTGCACCTAACATAATTGTTACTATGGAAAAAATTAACTTTAAACAACTAAATTACTTCACGTGTTCTTTATACAGCTACCACAAGCTATTAGAACCAAAATTTTTTTTATAATTAAAACAAAAACACTTACCGCTTGGACTCATATCTACACGTGCTGAATGACACAATCAAAAAGAGAATATTTTTTTATTTTTGCAAGTTCTTTTTTCTTTTTTTGCATTTGTTTTAGTAAATCACACAACGCACAATCACTGCTTTCAGGTTAATAGACGAAAAGTAATATCTTCATATAATTAAAGACATATTAAGGCAGACCTCACAATCGATTAAGCTAGGTCTGAAAGGGTTAAGAGAGAGTACACTGTATATAAATAATACCGATATTAATCCTTGTCTAAAGTTTTGAATGATTTCGAGTGTTCCCGTTGGGTTAAAAGCTTTGGTGTATTCGCATCCTTAGAGCAGAATTATCTGAAAGATATTTTACATCATTCCATTTCGGTTAAAGTTTAATTTTCAACTCATTTTTTAAAAAAAAAGTATTATTGTCAGCGTTGTCAACTTTGAAATTTCAAAAGGCACCAAAATGGAGAAAAAAAACGCGCCATTCAACAAAAAACGCACCAAGTTCAGAATTTTTTTTTATTGAATTAATTTTACAAAATTTACAAAATCCAAAATTCTAATGTTGATAAAATATTGTGCCATTGCATGAAGTGAATTATTCTCCACCGATTTTGAATACTAGATAGATAATATTTCGACATCGGATTCAAATTGTACTGCTAATGGCATGATATCATATTTGTAATGGGATAAAACATTTTGTACAATGTTGGTTCTTGATGTCGTTTGTAGCTAAATGGGCTTAAAGCTGCAATGTGTTTCCGTGTTCCAGCATGCCGAACAAGGTTGGATATTTAGGCGTGATATCGCATTTGCAATAACATCTTGCTTTTATGTTATTATTTGGACAAGGCCGAATCCATTGCTTAAACTCACATTGTGATTCCCAAATCTTTTTGTATTTCGCTTATGATCTCCTTTTTTAGACTCCATTATTGATACTAACTTTAAATATTTTTTTTTAGTAAATAGAAATTTTATTAATTTTAGTGTTACAACACTTTACATAAACGCATTTTTTATGCATTTTATGAAAATCGAACAATGATCGCTAGTATCGAGAATACTTTGTTTTTGCTAAGCTCTTTAACAGACTTGACAGCAACTTTTACGACAACAAACAATTAGGTACTCTGAAAATCTAAAAGGGACAACAAATTTCTTATAATGAAATGTTACAAATTATCTATATTGTCTACAATTGAATGAAATGATATTCAAACAGTTGTATTTTTTGTACAAAATTCTTTTGTGTTTAATATGCTTTGCCACCCAAAATTAAAAAAACGCACCAAAATTAAAAAAAAAGCGCACCACGCACCAACTCAGATATTTTTCGCACAAAACATTTAGAATAGCACCAAAAAAGGTGCGAAACGCACCAAGTTGACAACGCTGATTATTGTAATTAAATTTGAAAACCTTCTGTTCATAATCAATATTATGTGTGCGACATCTAGTTGTGAAAGAATTGACAAATACATCTTTCTTCATGAATGCAAGTAGTTGACTTGGATAAAATTTCCTATTTAGCGGTGCCTAAAACCGACATAGAAACATTTTATTATAACCATTTACCAAAATAACCCAACGACAAATGTTACTGTGCTATTTACTGTGTGTTGACGTAATGCAACGACATCGGCAGCACTGGTGTTAAGTTACCTCTTCCTCATATGAAAATACATACATACAAACATGCAGGAGTATAAATTAATTTTTAAATTCTTTCAAGATGCATGAAAACTGTTAAAACTCCAAAGTGATACACACAGATGCGTAAGTATCGCATCTTCTAACATCTACGATGTATTATTTTGTGTCGTATTTTGTGGTAATATTTTGTTGGTATTATTGCTTGCTTGACGTAGAATTATTTACGGCAGCAAAATTTTCGAAACAATAATTATTTATTTGGAAAAAGTCATGGTTTTATATTTTAAAAATTGATATATGTAAATACATACACGTATAAACACACATATACATATTTAAACATCTTCTAGCATTTCTCCACACAGATTTGAATGTTTTAAAAACGCTACTTTTCACAAACAATCATTTTTCACCATCTGCCTCTCCTGATCCCATATGCATTTGACAACTTTAAATATCATTTCGCCATGTGATGCAAATTTCGGATTCTCATCAACGCATCGCTGTACATAAGGAATTTGACACTTCCTTTGATTTCCCGATTCAAAAAAATATCGTAATCGCTGAATATTAAAGCCAGCTTCTTCACTGTAAACATTTATGGACTTGGCTTTGCACAAGAAGGCATCATAAACTTTTGATTTATCGATTCCCTCATTATCGATTAAATTTAATTTAATGTCGGGTGGCAAATGACTTTCTCTATGGCATTTCTTTGCAATTGCATCCAAATCTCTGGGATACCAGCTTGGTTTCCCAGCAAGTATGACCTGAATTAAAAGGATTCACAGTTAAACTAAAATCTTTTTAATTAAACTGGTTTTAACTTACCGTAAATACGGAGAAGAGGACAAGTAACAGATCTGTTTTCATTTCTTTATAAAAGATTTAAATGTTAGATTGATAAGATCATCTATTACTCATCACAATTAACAATTTGTGAAACAATTTATAGGAAAGCAAAGCATGAAATAGGTCAAACGTATAAAAACTGAAAAACAAAACTTTTAATTTACAAGACGAATGAAAACGAATTACTGATAGGAAATTGCAAAATTCTTTAAAAATTAATTATTTAGAAAGATTTAAAATTTGCACTACTTTTGTTTTATTATCAGATACCGCAAAATTTTTTAAAAATTACAGTAATAATTTAAAAGTAGAAACGATCGTAAGCCCATCATTGATATTAAACAAATGAAAACTTCATTAAAACAAACAGTTTCATTAAATGAATATTTTACCAAATCTATAAAAGAAAGTCATTGATATAATAAAATATTTCGCTAAATTAATGAAACTTATCCATAATTTGGCGGGGTTATTTTTGCCTGCCTTAGGGTTGGCTATTTCGGGATCGATTTTCTACAAAAATAAAGACTGTTCATTTGTACAAAAACAAATCCATTTAAAATTATTTCCATCTTTGCGAATGAATCAGTTGTACGATATCAGATTAAGACCTCTATTCATACATATTTACATACAATATACTTAGTATGTATGTATGTATCGTTAAATGTTGCACAATCTGCCAAAGTAGATAGACGTCCAGATGCACAGAAATTGCGCTTTTCTACAGCAGTCTCTCTTTAAAAATTCTCAGCAGATTTCTAAACGTCAATTGCATTAAAAAATGTGATTATTTTATTTACTACATTTTATTTACAATTTTTGAGAAATTCACAATCATAATTTGCGTATGAGTACGAATACTACAACCGTTTTTGAGCATTTCCAATTCATTATCTTCGGTACATTTGATAACTTTGAATACCGTTTCTCCATCTGAGTTAATTATCGGGTTATCATCAACACATTCCTGCACAAAACGCAGGTCATTTACTTGATATTCCATCCAAATTTTCAGTATACCAATTTGGTTTTTCAGCAAAAATAACCTAAATGAAAGATTCAGGTTACGTTAAAACGTAAATTTTTAATAAAATTATTTTAAATTACCGTAAATATGGAGAACAACAGGGCAACAAATAATTCTGTATTCATTTCTTTATAAAAAATATGTAATCCTGCCGTTGCACTACTGATCGCAATTAGGAATTTATTAAACAATTTACAGCAGCAAACATACAACAGATTAAATAAATATTTAATATTTCACAAGATTATTATAGAAAACTAACAACTGATGGAACACTACTGATAAAGAATTGAAAAAATCTCGAAGCAAAATTTTTAAAGTAAATTCTATAAAACGTAATAAATTTACTGCCTGTTTTTAGAAAATGAAAACAAAATAGTGAGTGAGAATTTATATTGAAAACAACAATAAAATACGAAAATTTGTTTTTGTTTTCAATATAAATTCTCACTCACTATTTTGTTTTCATTTTCTAAAAACAGGCAGTTAAACTAAAAGCAATATATTCGTTTTGTTTTCTGATACTGGAAAATTTGTAGAAATTTTTCTTTTCCGTACATTTTTGGTGTGGCAATATTTCATTTTAAGAGTTCAAATGTACTAAAAACTAAAAATTAATTAAAAATGTTCACCATCACTTACGGCCCAGGATCAGTACAGTAAAAATTTACATATTCGTGGTAGGAAAAATGTGCGCATCTACATGTACATACAAACATATCACTCAAGAATTTTTTTGACGATTCAGGATTGAAAGTCCGGATACCGAAGTTAGTAAGAAAACGATTTTCAAGATTTTTGTTTATTTTAAAATAAGAAATTTATTAGAAATATCATGACTCTTTTTAAGTCATCACATTTTTTTTTTCTCTTCTTTTCCTTAGCCATTTAGGAGCAAAACTTTCAAGAAATTAATGAGAATTATAACGAAAACTATAATCAGACAATGTACTGAATTGAGTGTTAAGAATAGTTTGTCATAAATTTAGAAAATGGGCACCCTTTTCTATTTTTTATTACTTTTGAAGGTGGACACTTATTGGAATAGAATGTCAACAAAAAACTTTCACCAGAAATACAATTCAAGAATATATTTTTCTTTTATTGAATTTCTACAAATTGAAAAAATGTTACTAAAATATTCCATCAAACACTCAAGGCCCGTTTTTTTCTTTTTTTTTTTCAAAGTATGCAGTCTATTTTGTTGCACTATAAAAATAGTAGGGCGGTTCACGTCATTTTTCTTAAATATTTTATACTATTATTACGTAAGTATATTGGTTATAAAAATATAAAAAAACTTTCAAGTTCTTCATTTAATTAAAATAATTAATACCGATTATTTTAAGGCCATAATTTTGTAAATTACATCACCAAGTGACATTGTTTTCATTCAAATTTTTGAAATTTTTGAAGGCAAAGCAACGCCTTAATTTCTGTGCGTTTGTTCGGTGATGATATTGTATGAAAAACAAAAAAAAATTTTAAATATTTGAATTTTTGTTTTTGCTTTCCATATAAAAGTCACTTCGGTGATGCGTTTTACAAAATTATGGCCAAAATTCCAGCAATACCCTTCGCTATTTAATCCGGATCCATTTGATTAATTTTCGCCATTTCAGTCTAAAAATATATATGGTATATAATATTCTTAAGACTTAAAATATAAAGGCCCGTTTTTTTTTTTTTTTTTTTTTTTAATTAGGACCAGCACTCAGGGGATGACCCCTACGTATGCAAAGCATTGAGCCGGAACTAGGAAAATAGGTTTTGGGAAGGAGGATAAAGGGAGTAGTGTTTGTGGACATTCGATTTGAACTCTGACACACTGAAAGTGGCAGGAAAGACCTCTGCGGGGAGTTTATTCCACATACGAACAGTACGGCCAAAGTACGAATTCTCTCTGTAATGCGTGGTGCGGTTCACTGACATATCGACCACAAAGGGATGCGCTCCTGATGAAGAGCGTGTTATACGTGAAAAGTGGCGGGTTTCAGGAACAAGTTCCCTGATTTCATCAGAGCACACTCCGTTGTAGTAGCGATAGAACAGCGAAACACACCCAACATTGCGTCGATGCTCCAATGAGTCAATAGAGTTGGCTACCCTACTGTCACCGATAAGCTTCTTCGCCCTATCCTGTACGCGGTCGAGTAACTTCAAAATAGATTTTGAAGCACCGGCCCATACATGAGAGTTGTATTCCATTTTCGGTCGGATAAAGGTGGTATAAATATTAAGGAGATCAGATGGAGTGAAGTATGTCCTACACCGTCTTAGAAAGCCGAGGCACTTGAATGCTTCTTTTGAGACATGAAAAATGTGATCATTCCATCGAACATCACAGTGAATTTTCATGCCAAGAACATCAAGAGCTTCTGATTCCTCAATATCTATACCATCCATGTTTACAGATGGAGCAGCATGTTCGGTCATACGTCTATGTGTGAGCATAGCACATTGGGTCTTTCGTGCGTTAAAATTTACCCTATTAGCATGACCCCAATTTGAAATTAACAGGAGATCGCGATTTAGCGTATCATTCATATTTTGCCGCATTGCCCGGATCTCCGACGGTTGTGGCCTGTTGCTGAATGAATACGAATGAACTAAGCTGCTGTCATCTGCAAAAGAGTAGATAGGGTTGGAAGTTTGACGTAGAAGGTCATTAAGAAAAATAAGAAAAAGGGTAGGAGAAAGAACGGAGCCTTGCGGTACCCCTGAATTTAACTTGAACTCGTTTGATGAGACCCCATCTACAACAACTCGTATAGTGCGATCTCTGAGAAAGCTCGATACAAATCGAGTGAAGCCATCACCGACACCAAAAGCAATCAGTTTTGACAAAAGTGCTCCATGCTACACTCTGTCAAATGCCTTGGAAATATCTAGAGCCACCACTTTACTTTCGCCAAAGTGATGTATGCTATTACACCACTTCTCCGAAAGGAAAGCAAGTAGGTCCCCCGTAGAGCGGCCCCTACGAAAGCCGTACTGCCGGTCGCTAAGTAAACTGTTGAGCTCCAAATACTTCACAAGATGGAAATTCAACATACTTTCCATAACTTTGGAAAGCGCAGAACAAATTGCAATTGGGCGGTAATTTTCAGGGTTGTTGGCCTCCCCCTTTTTAGGGATCGGCGTTACATTGGCAACCTTCCAACACTTTGGAAATTCACCAGCATGGTACAAAGTGCTAAACAGGCGTGCCAATGGACGTGCTAACGTCGAAAAGCACTGTTTCAAGACCAGTGCTGAGATACCATCCGGCCCAGGAGACTTGTTTACGTTAAGCTTCGCTAAAACCTTTTTAACTGCACGCGCTCGAAAGAATATTTTTGGCATAGTTACAGATACTCCCTCGAGAACGGGTAGTGGTTGACTGCTTTCCGGCAAGTGAGAATTTCTTGCAAACATTTCAGCCAGAAGGTTAGCTTTATCAACCGGGTCAGTGAATACATGGTCGTCCTTTAAAAGAGGTGGAATTGAAGAACTAGCATTATCCTTGACTCTTTTAACGAATGACCAAAAGCTCTTGCTACCCCGTGGAGCATCAAGAACTTTAGTACGAAGGCGCTGCTCGTACAAAGCTTTTTCGCGCCTTAGTACTCTGGCACATGAAGATCTCGCCTTTTTGCGCAGCGAATTAGTATCGGCGTTTTTATTATTACGCCAGATACTAAATGCTTCCTCTCTGGATCTGATTGCATTTCTGCACGTCTGATTGAACCAAGACTTAACTTTCGGTTTAATCAAAATTTGCTTAGATGGAATGAAAGTT
Organism: Lypha dubia; assembly: GCA_947311025.1. NCBI lineage: Eukaryota > Metazoa > Arthropoda > Insecta > Diptera > Tachinidae > Lypha > Lypha dubia. The sequence goes on along the minus strand of OX371260.1, from coordinate 3,281,328 downwards.
TTCATTCCCAGCAAAATGATATTTTCTACCATTTTCGCCATGGCATCGACGTTATTGTCTAGAAAGCATAGCTTCCAATTAAAATGTCGGAAAAACTCGTTGAGCTCAGCCCAACGCGCCTTTTCGTACGTATATTTTAAACGCCTCGTAGCTGATTGGGAGACGTTGCGAAGATTAGAGAACGAAAAGGTGGCGGAAATGGTACAATGATCCGAGTTACCAAGAGGTGCATTAACACTCACTTCATACTTTTCAGGGTGCGAAGTGAGAAAAAGGTCGAGAGTGTTGTTATTGTGCCCTTCAACACATGAAATATGTGTTGGCTCATTCACTAGTTGCGCAAGGTCATTATGCGCGGCGAAAAGCTCAACATATTGGCCTTCTGGGGTTGTGTGGCTCGAATGGTGAAGCCAAGGTGAGTTGTGAACATTGAAATCACCAGCAACGACAATTTCACTGTTCGGACAGCTCTCAAGGATCTTCGAAATTGAATCGGAAAGGGAATCGAAGTGGGATAAGGTTTTATCCCTTGCCGCGTTTGGACTTCTGTAAAGAAACCCGAAATGTAAATAGTGTGTCCTGATTTTGAATTTAACCCAAAGACAGCTAAATTCAGGATCAGACGTGCCTAATGGTTGCTGGCACTGGTACACAACTTCATTACATATGTATATTGCAAGACCCCTGTGTAAATTAAAAAGTGATAGGAGGTGATAACCAGGTATATGAAAATCCTGTGGATCAGAGTCTTCAGACACCACCTTATTGTATAAAGTGAAAGTTTTGATCTGACACAATAACGCATTAATTGGGCACCTCCCCACAAGAATAGTAAAATAACAATCGTTATATTCATGGTGTGGAACGTGTTTCAAACTCTATTTAGTTAAACTGAGCACAATTCATGAATTTATTTTTAACATAAATTGGGAAAGAGTGAATAGATTAAATGCATGAAATCTTGTGATTAAATCGTATCACTCTCGAATGACTTGGAACAAAAAAAAAAAAAAAAAAACTAAATGCAACAATTATTTTTCTGATAAGACATTTTCATTGTGTTGATTATATTTTTTATTTGAAAAACGAATGGCAAAAAATATTCCGTCCGACACTTTTGTTTTGCTGTAAATAATTTACATCTCTTTCGTGTTTTGACCAAAAAATCAAATTAGAATTTATAGATGAAAAAAGTGAACAGCACATTTACGAGCATTTTAATTAAAATCGCACAAAAAAGTAAAAACATCTAAATTCAAGAATATGGCGGGTATATGGTTGTGATGGTATGTATTTGTGATGAATACTTATTTGTTTGATTTTGAGCCGTCCTCTATTTACAAACAGAAATAAAGGACAAATATGCTAAAAATTTCTTTACAAAATGAAAAAAGTGTAAATATTATTTGATCAAATTTAGTTAAGAAAACACGACAACTTACCGCTTCCACAGAGCCTTGTAACATCTGTAATAAAATAAAAGAAAAAAAAAATTAATATCAAGGAATTATGTCGTATAAAATAACAAACAAATTTTTTTTTGGATTGAATATTGATTTTTATATTGATACTCTATCAACTCTTGAAATGAAACTAATTGTTGTAAGTAGATCTCTCCTTACACAACATCATATTACAAACGCCTTCGTGAAGTGAGTAGAGAACATAAAATTTTTAAACTTCAGCTATTGAAGAAGCATGTCAGTGTCAGTAGTGTGAGATAATAAAATTTTTGCACAAAAAAAAAACATAAGGAAATCATTCAGTTTAAATGTTCCTCTGCTGCAGTAACATGAGACCCACAAAAGAATGTACACAACAAGCAAACGGATACGGAGTATGCTTTAAAGGATCAAAAAAAGGATATAGAGGATGGGAGTGAATACATATAATGAACTCCATAATGGCAACTATTAACAACAATATTACCAAATGATTCCATCTCTCTCGGTCGCATGTGAATAAAGCATGACCAAACAAAATAAGAGGGCCGTAGTTACGTTGCCTCTTTTGTTTCATAATTTTTATGAAATTTATACAAAAAAAGAGTGTCGAAATTATTGGCAAATTACAGTTTCCAATTACACAAAATACGTCAAGTGAGTTGAAGTGCTAATTGTGATATTTTTGTTTTTTTTGGTTTTTTTTTTTTTGGTTTTAGCACATTTTGTTGCAATTGTGTGGTAATTTTTTATCTTGTGTTTGTTGCTGTTGCTCAAAGTGTAAACATTGTTTCCGATAACTATCGTAATTTTGTTTAATTTGCCTTAAGAGTGTTACAGGGAGGAAGTTAAGAGTGTCCTCGATGGTTGCACCCAATAAACAATAAATGTTTTTTTTTTGTTTAATAAATACAATGCCGGTATTCAGTGTTTGTTGCGAAAGAGTAAATGCAAAATATCGAAGTTCTTTTGTAACATATGGTTTCTTTTTTTTTTTTTTTTTTGGTGGAAATCAGAGGGACAGATATCTTTTCGTCTTATTTAAAATTATCTTTCAAGGATATGTTAATATTATAAAAATGCGATTGATTAGGAGTCCTAAAAATTAATTATCAAAAACAAAAATTAAAATGGAATCAAGTTAAAGCAAGTAAATTTAAATGTAGTCTTTACACACTTCGGTGATGACAGAATTGTCATCTTTGATGACAAGATGGCCACTTTCCACTATAGTGACAAGTTTTACTCAAGGAATAAAAGAATATTCATTAAAAATTAAACGGATCAATGAAAATATTTTTAAATTCAGAAAAAACATTCGACATAAATACAGTTGTCATATTATTGATGTCAAATTGTATTAATGCAATGACGTTTTCGGTTTTTCAAAGCTTCAGTCATATCGAAACTCTTACAACTACTTATTATTTTTCATTTTTATGGATGGCGACCGAACCATAGTGGTGTTGCAAGGTGCCAAAAAAATATATTACGGATAATTTTCAGCTGCCAGTTTAAGTTTAGTGATTTTCTGGCAATCAAAAATTTTTAGTTGCCGCTTGGCAACGCAACTGAACTTCGATTGATATCAATTAAATATTTTTTTCTGTATTTTTATGTAGACTTCAGTAAAGCAAAGACTGGAAAGAGCAAAGGGTACAGCGTCATGTGTGAAATTGCCAACACACGGTTTTCTTATATCTACTAAAATCCAATCAAATTATGTCTTAACAGAAGATCTGAAGATTGTGTCAAGAAGATCATAAAAAGAAAATAAAATTTTCAAAAATCCTTTTCTTTTTACACTCACTTATCTTTTGTATTAAATTTAAAGTAAACAGTTTTATTCAAACGTTTCTGTATGTTGGGTATAAAAAATATCACATTTTATTTAATTTGCTGTAATAAACCCTTAATTGTAATTGTTGCCGCCTGTAAATTTTGCACGCACAAAAAATAGAAAACGAAAATAAGGATACTCAAATGAATTTTTCATTATTCTTGTTAAGATACAAAAGTGCTCAAATTTCTAAATACACACTCGCAATTCAAGGAGGCAACAGTTATAATAAAATTAAATATAGTTTCAGTTCAACAAAAAGAGAAAAATGAACTGCAACAGAAGACACAAATAATGGGGTACAATTACAAACAAACAACTTTTTTTTCTTTTGAAAATTTGTGTCATTTGGCAGGGAAGCGAAAAGCGAATGAATGTATGGAAAATTATGTAATTTTGTATTTAAATACACATGACTGACTGAATGTAGTGTGCTATTAATTCCATATGATTGAAATGGCATGTTGAAATTTTGACCTTTAGCCTGAAGGCTTTTAAAAAATAACTAAAACCTTTTTATATAATTTCATTCATTCGTTTAATAATTTTTGTCTTCATTTATTTATACTTTCAGTCAGTCATTTATTCATTCGTTCATACTGATACCAACCATGATCCCAGCTGTGAATTTTATTTGATTTTTATTAGATTATTATTCTGATTATTGCAACTAAGGGTTGCAGAGTTTTAGCGCATAAATAATGAGGAAGACTTTAGATATTAAAAAGTATTTTTTTATATATAATTTTTGTTTTTCTTTTTTTAATTAAATGAAGCCATTTTGTATTATTGCTGCCATTGATTTTTTGTTTTGCTTTTGTAATATTTGAATTTAAAAAAAAGTTTTAGGTCCAGAATATTGTTTTAAAGTTAAGAAATATATGTATGTATGTGTGTATGCACTCTAATTAGAAAATGTGAAGGAATAATTATTGTTAGCATGTTCGATAACACGCTACATCCAAACCAGAGAGATTGTTGAACATCGACGTTTTAAAAGTTTACGTGTGGGCATTATTTTGAAAGAAGTTAAGTAAATCGGTCAAGACACACAACTTAAACTTCAACTTGAACGCCTGAAATATGCTAAGTCGGGAGATAAAATGTGTTTAAGGGCTAATTTCATACAACTACAGTAGTCCCCGCTTGAGTGCTAATTTTTAATTGCACATATTTGGATGGGAGGTAAATCCATTTTAAGCCGAAAGTGATAAACACCAACTGAACCAATTTTAAATGAAAATACAAAAATGTTGTCCCTGATATAAAATAAGTATTTGCAGATAGCTGTACAGTGGACACTTAATAATTGAAATAAGAAATTTTAATATCTTTTTTTTTAATTTTTTGCGAACACATCTTATAAAACACATATTGATAGATTTTAAAGTTGTTACGATGTCAAGGCCATATTCTGACTTTTTATTAGAACGTAACTAAGAAAGAGATGGCAAAGACTCAACTTTCGAATTTTTAAGATGGATGATTATCAGAAATTACTTGAAAAACTCGCTCAATATTGCTTTAATATTCCCAATATAGCCGCTACATAAAAATTTCGCCAAAGAATATCAAAATTATTTAGTGCAACCGCAATTCGTAGGAATTTTCTACAACAAAGAAAAAGTGAATTGAAGAAAATAATATAAAAAGTATAAAAGAAAAGCACACGTATTGAATAGTTTTAATTCCAACTCGTATTTTATTGCGTTATAACTCCAATGTTGCAACATTATTTCCATTGTTTCCAAAGAAACGAAAAACCATCAGAACATTATACGCCACACAAAGACTTTCTCAGGCTTTTTTCTTCATTTATTTGCAATAGCGCGTAATTGATACTTTTGTTGTTTTCTATTTTTTTTTTTTTTTTTTTCAATTTTAATTTCGTAATATTATTGCAAGTATCTGTTACAGAGGCACTACGAACCATTACAGGTTGATGAGGATGTTGAATTGGTTTATTTTTTTTTTTTTTGTTAAAATGTTCAAGTGGCTTCTCTGCATTTATGTTTGTTTTTTTTTTTTTGTTTTGTTTGCTATCAAGACAATAAAATTAAAAATATCCTTTTTATTTGCACTGAATTGATTTGTTTCTTTTGACTGTTCCCTTTTTATGAAAAATTGTTTACTTTTCTGCGGTTCAAAGATAAATATCATCATCATCAACAACAATATCACTTGGCGGCCCGGCCCTGTTGTTCAATTTATTTATTTGTCTGTTAGTGATTGTTTTAATATGAATAATCAAACTACCACCTGCTTATTTGTCGGTTTATTTGCTCCTTTTCATCAATATTATCATCTTTGGCAGCAAAGGCTTCGCAATCACAAACTAAAACGCAGAATAAGAATGTTCAGTGGTTACGCTGTGCTATTTTCACAGCTAATAATTTTATATTCTAGTACCGTGGGAATCATTTGAATTTATTTGTTGTTTTAAGAAAACTAAGTATTTTCTTAAAAAAAAAAAAAAAGAGATCTATCTATCAACCAAGACGAGTTAGAGTTTTGGAAGTCAAAGCGTATTGAACCTTAAAAATTTAATACGACCTTAGCAAATGGTGGAGGTATTTTGTTACTTCTTTAAATTTTATATTATTAATTCAATTTAAGCACAAAGTATATCATATAAAAGGTATTTATTTACAGATATGCACAATATATATTTCATTGAATTCTGTTTGTTATTTTTGTTGATATAAGCTTTTAAAGTTTATACAAACACATGCGTAAAATATACGCAAATCTAGATAATAGGAAATACATGCGCGTTTGTAAAAGTTGTTTTAGCAAAGATAATCAACGACAAAAGTCTTCATTTGCGGTGTGGTTAAAATCTACTGAAGATTTCGTATGAGCACCATTGAAATGCAGGCATAGAGACATGCTTAGCAGCTTAACAAATGAAGTTTTTACAAATAGAATCAGAGGATGTTTTAAATAATAAATTTATTTATAAATTATTTTTGCTTGGAATTGGTGTTGTACAAATTGTTTTGCTTTTGTATCAATTTAATAATGCATTATAAATTTCGTAGCACTTTTTTTTATTTCGTAAAATATTTCTTTTTGGACAATTGTTCTAAATATTACCTTCAACATTACGTTTGAAAAGTTCTCTAAACTCTCATGTTTATACAAAAAATGAGTTCTGGTTTTTACAGTTTTTTTCTATAAACAAACGAGTGTGAAAACTTTTCAATTATGATGGTTAAACAGCTACCGATAAGTTGCTCTTGACAAGACATGAAGATCAGCTTAATCCACTATAAATAATTTAAAACATAAAATTATGACGATTTCTCCAATAAATTTAATAAAATTTTATAAAAAAATATAAAACTTTAAGAGAAGAACTAAAACAATTTCCTTTTTTCATAATTTTTATTAGAGAACTATTCAATTAATTAATTAACTTGGCAGGTGGTCCTAATGTTAAACAGAAATTAATGAAAGAAAAAGAATCTAACTACGATATGAAACCACTTGAGAATCCATAAGAAAACATCATTATTTGTCTAAACACAGAAATAATGAAAAAAATGCTGTCACTAGGAAACATGTTCCCTGGAAACGTTGCCAGAATTTCAGAAAATTTAATGTAACAATTAGTTTTTGAAAGAAATTCGTGTTTGCTACCTTTTTTTTAAATATATTATAAAATTTTAAGCAATTATTTCCGGACGATTCAAGTGCAGGTAAATTTTTTACACCCGAATACGAGTTCGCTGCTGATTGAAAAACAGAAAGAAAGAAATAAAATAAAAACAGTATAATCGTATGTAGGAAAACTAAAAATTCTCGTATTATATTTTTAAAGAGATTTGTATAAAAAACTCAAATTAACATTTCAGCCACTCCGTTTAAAAATGGGTGAATACACATGCAAATTAACAGTGGATCTTTGGCATCATTCATGTGTGGTGGAGTTAATTTATTAATTTTTATTCCTAAAAATTTACTTCATGTCTATTTCTTTCTTAGTTATGATACGAATTTCAGTCCAATGGAAATATATTACAGTGCAAAAAGAGCCATTTATCATGAGTCGGATGGGTGAAAAAAATGTTATACCATAATTTTTGTTTTACAAGAGAGCGATATCAGCTGACTTATAAGATGATCATTCGTTTTATCATTAGACTACGACAAAGTTAAATGATTTATAAGTATTTCACATTGTGTTTTCGACCAAAGGCAATTAATTAATGAACAGTAAAGTAATTAAAAAGCACTGGTATGATTAAATCTTAATTGTGGCAACGGTGCTCTGAAGTACACATATGTGTGAAGTGTTTAAGTGGAGAAGAATATAAAATATTCGCTGTAACATGGTAACAGTTTATGTAAATTAGTGAAAGTGACAATTTCAATTTAAAGAAAAAAATATCTTAAGTATGTCTAATTACGTTCGCATCCATCGAACTCAAAGAAGATGGCAATTGGAAAATTTTGGCTAAATGATCTTTCTTTTAAACATCAATTTGATATGTTCCATTCCTGACAAAAACAACCACATATTTTCAGTTCTTGATTTTTAATGTTTTTAAAATAACAACATCTAATGGAATGGGCGAATAGTTTTTTTTTTTTTTTTGTTAAAAAACACAAACCAAATGATCGCACTCCAACGCACGCAAAATTTTGGTGTATATCTGGCAAGAACAAAGTTAACAAATAAAACCCATTATAGATTCGAATTTAGCATTTGCAATTATAACCGAGAAAACAGTTTTAAGTTGCTCAAGTCCAAAGCCTTGCAAGTATGTATTTCCAAACCAAATTTAATTAAATAAATTAATAAAGTTTTCGTTGCAATTTTGATTTGTTTAAATACATTAATTAAAATTGTTCAGCTTCTTTATTTCGTAGCCATAGTCCGCTAATGACCATGAGCGTAGCTTGGCATTTTTTCGGAATTGTAAATGGTCGATTTTCACAGAATTCTCCAGAAACAAACAAACACAGTGGAGTTTTACATAACAAGACGGTGATAAGTAACATTCGACAAAAAACCCACAAAATTAATTTTATTTCTACGCTAGTGGTCTTGTATGCGTATGTAGTAAAAAGCAGGGAATTAAAATAAATATACGAACAGTTAAAACAGAAGCAATCAAAAAAAAAAAAAAGACTAAAAAAAATAAATTTAAATGGAGAGAAGAAATCTTCGAGATGTTTAAAATGTTTACAAATATTTGCTGTTCATTGGCCGCGTCTTTGTTTAATTAAAAACGAGTCGGTAGACTTTTTGTAATTTAAAATTTTATTCGAGTTAAATTTTTTCATCTCTTGTTTGCTGACAGCAACAAAAATAACATGTTAACAAAAATAAATGTTTTGAATTTTTTTTTATTTACGTTTCATTTTTAAAATTCTCGCACATTAAGTTGTTTCATGATCTCCTACTCTGGGGTTACCTTTTCTTTGCTACTCAACACCTTTTTGATTTTTTCGTTTTGTAAATATTTAAGTTTTTGTATCACTCGTTGTAATCAATTTATAAAATCAAATAGAAACTAATAAAGCTGCAAATATTAGTCATTTTCGATTCCATCTTCCTTTAGAATAAGAACATGAAAAACATTTAATTTTTTTTTTTTTTTTTTTTTCAAAATATTACAAACATTCCAATTCTGCTGTCATTATCGAAATGCATTCGTAAATGTATTGCATCCATATTTAAAAATTCTCTAAAACTAAACTCTTCTTTTTTTTGCATTAACTCCATTTTCTTTCCTTCATCTTCCTTTTATTTCAATGATTTTTATTATGGCTGGAAATCTAAAATTGTAAGTCTACTGTACTTTTAAAAATACTCAGCACTTTAGGAAGAGAAGAAAAAATCATTCAACTAAAATGAAATTTACGTTTAGACTAAAAACGAGTCCTTTTGGCAAACTTGTAAGATTGTACAAAATTAAAATAAAAAAAAAAACACATTTAACTTAAAATACAATTTCACGCCATGTTTAACACAACAGACGAGATAGACAGAGAGACAGACACGACATCTAAACATACAGATATAACGATGTTCTAACTTGTACATATTTTGTGAATATATTTCCTGCAAACAGAACTTTAAAAGAGTTCAATTCTCCGCAGCATAAATGCACACTTAATATGTGTCAGCCTGTGAATCTCAGCGTAGCACTGAAAACATTTATCCCGAGTATGTGTTTCCGACCACAGTGGGTATTTAACTTAGATTAGGGAATATATTCAACTACTGATACGGGCCTACTATGGAGCATCGGAGTTTTCTTAAAGATATTAAGTAGAATTCTTAAAGATATTAATTAGAAAACTTTTTAGATTGATGAATGTTTATTTCAACTTTTAACATCGTTAATCGTTACGATAGTTTCTTTCACTTCTAATACTATGATCACACGGACAGAAATTATAGAGGTTCGCCCTCTCATTCTTGGTTCGCAGGCCAACCTTGATTGAACCTACATGTTTCGCCATACAAAACTTTGAGAGCGAACCTACGTGTTTCATTTTGAACCTTGTTGCGAACCCGTATAATTTACTATCATCTCCAATTTTGATAACAAATTATCGCTAGTTTATCTGAACTAGTTGTCCAAAATTATTTTAAACAAAAAACAATTGATAAGTTCTAAAATTTAATAAAAACATTGAACAAATATAAAGCATATATTTATATTTGTGTAAATAATTAAATAAAATAAAAAAGCAATAAATAGTCAATAGTATTTTAAACAGTAAAAGAATGTCGAAGTACGAACCATGAATATGAATATGTCGTGAGAACACTTGGGTTCGCCATCGAGGTTCACGGAGCGCACCTAGTGTCTCAGTTCGTCGTGTGAACATAGTATAAATCTTTAATTGTTGTGATGTAATCGTCACATCGTTGAGACCGGATCAGATCTCCAGAAAGCCTCTATTCTAGATCATGCACATACATACATACGGGTACATATTAATTGTTGCTTTTAAATTATCTTTTCGTAAATTTTTCATTTTTGGACGCTTTTGTTGCAATTGTAGAGACTTTTCTTGGATTAGAGTAATTTAAAGTTTCAGTTTTAGTTGTTTAACATGCAAATTCATCATTTTCACTCATTCCCCGCCACCAATTAATTTTTCTTTAGATTTTCTTTCAATGTTCGTCGGTATTTTGCTGCCGCATGTTCCATGTGTAAGTTGATAAAAGGAATAAACAGGAATCTTGACAAAAATCTCTATTTCACAAAAACAAAACATTTACAATAACAATGAATGTGTTTGTAAGACAAGAAGAAGAAGAATAAGATGAAAAATATATGCAGCAGATAAGAACAAAGCAAAATACAACACAAAAGTAAAACTTAAGACACGCAAAAAGCCAAGAATCTTTATTGTCAATATGAAGCAAAATAACACACAAAAAAAACAATTATTGACCTCCATGTTTTTAGGATGATTGTGTGATGTTGGCGATGATGATTCCAAGCCAAGCTACAGAACAGGCATTGATTTAGTGTCGGGGTAAAAGAAGTGCAAACAGGCGGAAATAAAACAATATCCGTTGTATAAGATTTTGTGTTTGTTTGTGTCTGTACGGTCTGTTTTCTAAGTTCTTGTTGTAATAAAGTATTTACTGTTTTGTGTTTTTCGTTTTAAGACAAATAAGTAAGTATGTATGTAAATATTGGTAACAGACTTAAACGCCATTGTTGGTTCAAGATGATAACAACAAAGGTTGGTATTTTTCGAATTTACATAAATAATTTCTTGTTTTGATGCTTTACATTTTAGTTTAATTGAATTTTTTTTTTTTTTTTTTTTTGTTGCCACAATTATTCATTAACTTTTATATGAATATAACATTTTATACATCACGTCAGTATTTAATGAAAACATGAAATTAAGAATTATATCCAACTATATGCAATTCATCCTATGCATACAGTTAAGGTAGTAATTAGCAATACGCTCAGGGCACAATTTTCAAAGTAATTATCCATATAGATTAAAATGCACGGTTCTTATGCAAGTATGTGTAAAATCATAATTTCTTATCATATGTTCGAAATTTCGAACTTAATTTCTAATATATATTCTCAATACATAGCTAATTTCCTTTCACAGCAACCAACTAACCTAACCTAAGGACACGGTTTATTAAATTATTATGAAATCATTTTACCTCCAATATTTCGCTACCAAGTAGGTAGCTTCTTCAGGGATTTCTAATGCTTAATTCTCATTTTTTTTTTTTTACTTTTGAAGCATGGTTAGAAATCTACTAATGACCACACGTACTAAATTAAAACTTTAGTTTATTCGCTTACATCAGGAGCCAAGTTCTCCAAAATCTATAAGAAAAATACCGACGACACAATAGCATTCTTGTCATTTTTTCTTTTTTAGTCATTTTAAGCGCAGACTTTCAGCTCGCAAAATTTTCTGTTTCATGTTTATTGTACAGCAAAAATTTTTATCTAATTTTTTCGCATTTACTATTTACTAAGAAAAATATTAATTTTCAATTTTCAATTAATATTTTAATTGAAGCAATAGTTATTACAATTGATTTTGTTCTCATTTAAAACAATTTTATAAATAGAATTTAAGTAACTGCGTATAAATAAAATAAAATTATTACGAGAGCTTCTAGATTTTCCTTTCTAATAAAAATATTAATATAATTTATAAAAATTAAAATTAAGAAAGACCTGACAAATTAAAAAATTTCTTTGAATAAAATTATATTATGTATGTATGTAAGTAGTTTTCATTACTAGAGATTCAATAATATTCTGTTTATGCGTCATTATTTTAAGGAACTTTATTAATTTCTTCAAATATTTTAATTAAATTTTTTAATTGGAAAAATTAAAAATCTTTATAGTTAATACTGGTGAGTTGATACTACGATTTCTTTGAATAGTTAAGAATTAATTCATTATTTAATAGATCCTTCGTTTTTATTAATAATTTCTTGTTTGTTTTGTGTAAAAGTATTCAGGTGAGAAATTATTCAATTAAAGATGTCAGGAAAATGTAACAAATATGGATTCATTTTTGTACCAATTCGTTTTTATGTACATGTTGTTTTTCTATTATAAAGTACGAACTACATATTTACAATTTAAATTGCATTAAAGTTACTCCATGTATGAAAAGAGTCCTAGTATTCATTTTAATCACACTCACTCACTGCTGCTCTTTATAGGAAATAATGTTGAGTTGGTTAAAATAAATAAAATGGCTCCCGATGAAGTGCATATTTGTATGTATGCATTTGTATGTGCCTGTTACAGTTACTGTTTCATAAAAATGATACATACAATGGAAATGCAACAACAAACGCAATAGATAACCGTTATATACAAAGTAGAGCAAAATCTTAAAAAAAAGAAAATATTTTTACAAACTTCTTAACATGCGCTCTCCCTCTCTTTCTGTATTTGTATGGTGCTCTTATAGGTATTTTTGATTGATTTTTTTTTTGTTCATCTGCCAACAGCTAAAAATAAATTGTACACAATTTATATACAAAGAAATAATATTGTTAATTTTTCCTTATACTGGCGGTATGATGGTGTTGTTGCTGCTGTTGAAACTTCAGAGAGTTTAGTATTCTTTTTTTCAAGCTCCACCCATTTCCAAATTATAGGGCGGAGTCTTTTGCTTGGAAATTATTACAATTTTTATTGTATTTTATATGTTTCCTCTTTGTGTATTTGTAACATTTTATATAGAAACAGTGATACAGTGAGTGACATACACAAGCACTCATTTATATACTTACACATATACATCTGTATGCATTCACACATTCGTAGATATATTTACAAAACTGTATGTTTTCCTTTTTATGAATTGAAGTAATATGCACGTACATACGTATATTATTGTGATACCTGATAATTGCTTAAGCAAGTTTATGTTTCGTATAATTAATTTATCAAAACTTTAATTCTTTTGATAAATTATTTATGTCTTTAAATGTGTACAAACTCACACACACACACTCACTCGCATAGATACATGTTGTAGTTTTAAAATTTCTTTACTCATTTTACTTATAATTTTATATAAAATCATAATTTTGTTATTTATCAGCCGTTTTTTAAATTTTGTATTATTAAAACATTTGCTACTTGATAGGTATGTATGTTTGTGTGTATTCCTTTTACAAAGGCGAGGTCATGTATCGTTTTTCCCTCCCATTTCTCACAACATATTTCTATTTTATATAGGTATGTACCTACAAAGTATTTCAAAATGCGTTACATTGTATATTAAAAGTATATAAAAAATATCAATCCTCCTGAACAGACACATTTCGTTGTCATACACAAGAGTATTGAATGAATCGTTCCTAGTGCGACCTAGTGAAAGCAGGATAGTTGCAATTTATATTATCCCAACTTGCAACTCTCGTTTTGCATCGGAATTTAAAAAGAAATTCTCTCCAAGAGTTACATAGATATTAGAAACTTGCGCTGTAGTAAACGAAGAGAAATGTTGTAAACTCAATTTAAATTATTCATAAACTTGGCAATTGTACTACAGAGAAGATGCTTACATGCATACGTACACAACACATGCACAGTTCTTCTGACAATATACGTACACATACATACGTATATGATATACATATGTACATACATATGTTGCACGAGTGTGAAAATACATTTTGTGAAACAGTTTCACAAAAATATCATGATTTCTATATAATTGTTGTGTATTTGCGTTTCTATTTGAATATTTCATTAAAATATTTCATATTTTAGAAATGAAATGATTGATAAAAACTTTCATTATTTTCTTCAAAATGTGTAGTAACTGTTAAAGTTTGATTATTTTTTTAAGCTTAGTAGGTATAATAAAAAATTTATTTATTTATTTTATGTGAAACATGTCGATATGCATTTCAGTCTCACTTATGCTAAATCCTCAATAGACTACATCCACATTCAAAATGTTTTGTGTTCAAATTTAATCGTCTGTTTTAATCCGACTAATTAAGTAAGTACATATTCACATAAATGTTTGTATTACTTAAATATTTTAATGTTTGGATGGTTGTTCCGCTATAACTAGAAAAGCACAATCAAAATTTATGTTCCCACAATTAAAAATATTATTATTAAACTTCACTAGTATAACCAATCAGTTTAGCAGAACGTATCAGTATACCGATTTCAAGGCCGCTACACCTCTCATCCGCGTTCAATTGTCCATCTTTACAATTTTCGTAAACTGGATACTAATTGGGAAGAATATCAACTATTTAACCAAGTTTTTAACAGAAATAGAATACGAGAATTAATTTAATTCATTTTTATTCTATTTTTACATATTGAAACAATTTTGGCTGGTACGAGATTCCCCATCACTGGTTGGAAATTAGTAATAATCAACACAAAGTCATAGTCCGTTATCTTTAAAGTATTCTACTTTGTAATTTAATTTTTTTGTTGTTTCCACTCTATATTAATTCTCGTATTCTATTTCTGTTGAAAACTTGGTTAAATAGTTGATATTTTTCCTAATTAGTATCCAATTTACGAAAATTGTAAAGATGGATAATTTAACGCTGATGAGAGGTGTAGCGGCTTTGAAATCGGTATACTGATACGTTCGTGATAATATTACTTTTCGTATGTACGTCAATATAAGTTCAAATAATAATTACGTTTATTCGTAATAATATAAAAATAATATTAAAATTCTTTAATAAAAAAAACTAAGTTTGAACTGAAAATATTTTGGTTAAATTTTCATATTACAGCTTTTGCTTCGCTCGTGAAAGTTTTTCAATCTAAGTTAGGGCTTTTATCAATTCCGCTGACGATATAACGCTTAAAGAAATATAAAAAAATTTCCTAATCGACACACAGTATGTCATTTGTAAGAGTGTGCGTCGTATACGCTACTTTCGATTGCGCTAAATTTTACGTACAGTATACGCAGTGAAATTGAGAAGTTGATGATTTGAATAGAAAATTTTTAATCATATATCGATAATGCTAAATACAATCATTATTATTAACGCCATAATCAGAATCGATAATATACGAGTACATATGCATCATCAACATGTAGGTATTAAAGCCTCAGTTACAAGTTTGAGGACTGCATTAGAGAGACTGTAAAATTTTCTTAAGAATTGTTAAGCCGCTCGAGAAGAAGGGACAGTAAAAATATATTTTTCAATATGAAAATAATTTGAAAATTGTAAATTTTTTACAAAAACTTTACGCCACATGCGCCACCTCAAAAAAAGTGAACGACCTTTGATACAAGACCACACGCATTAAGCAAATTTTTATAGGGTCGAGGATTTGCAATACAGAAAAGTTAAGTTACACTCCACCCTAATGTAGCCACCAGTGCCTCGTTTCTGTAACGAATGTGAGAGTTTCTCTCATCGAAAAGTTTATTATCATTCTGTGAAAAACAGGATGAGTGAGAATAAAAATGTAAATTTTAATATTTTGATTAGGTTTGCAGGATGGCTGATATAAAAATCCTACTAATATTATATGAGTCATCCTAGAAAAGATTGGGTGAGAAGTATATTCTCACATTTTTTTCAATGTGAGAACTTTTCACAAGTTACAGAAACGAGGCACAGTTTATTCTAATTTGTTGAAAGGAAATTTTAAATTCTTACTAAAATTAAAAATTTGCAACGGGCGAACAATACTATGAGTACGATTATAAAGGAACGTACTTTTTCAAAATTCACGTTCAAGACTTTTTTAAGAATGAAAATTTTATTGCCATTTTTTAAAGGAATTTAAAAACCTTGATTTTACAATTGATTTTTTAAATTTTTTTTTTGCGATAATTTAATTAATTTTTAAACTGTGAAATTCTGATGGGCTTAAGTCAATTTTGTTGCAAAATTTTTACAATTTTTCGAAATAAGTTCAATAAACGTATGTTTGACTTTATTTTAATTTTTCTTATGTCCGCAACTTTGACCACGTGGTATGTTAATGTTAGCAATAAACTATATGTACTGAAAAAGATTAAAAGTATTATCTACTAAAAGTACTAATTTGTCCCGCTTTTACAACTTGAGAATTATCCTAGATTTGAATCTTGGTCATATGCAATTTTTCTATCGAATTTCATCCAAATCTATTAATTAAACAGTTTTCGATTAAATATGCAATCATCTAAGTATACAAATTTTCTCATATGTAGGAGCTAAGCCACCCACCGCAAAATTGTACAAGAATGTTTTATTATATATTTTTATATTAAAGAATTTTTTGAATCACGAAAACAACGATGCACAGTGGTTTGTAGCAATTCCTTAAGAAGTATATCATGTTGTACAAGTTCTTTATGTGAAACTCACGCTTAAATTTATACTGAATAGTCACTCATATATGCACACAAGCAATTTGTCACAATTTTTAACAAAAAGGTTATTCAATCTACTGCTATTGGTATTGGTGATTGTGGTAAGACACGCCATGACATACTAATAATAACACTTATAGAAAGAAGCTTAAATGGGGAGCCACACACACGCACACGTACAGTCGACAAAGCAACAACAACAACAAAAGACAGATGGCAGTAAAAACGTTTTTGGTTGGTTAGTTTTACAAATGGATGAACACATAAGCACAAACATACACACAACTTTTGTTATAGTGGAAACACAAGAAGAGCACAATGGAAACAAAAAAAAAGTAGAATACCCAGCAGTGGCTCTGAAAAGCAACAACGCATTTTATATGAACTTAAATGTTGGCAAGCAACTGTTTGTTAACCGCAGGCCATTAAGGCAAGAAGATAAAACTTAAGAAAAAACAATTAATAAGAAACAAAACCTAAAAAAATAGTGGAAAACTAACTACATTTATGTATTTTTGAATGTATGTGTATCTGTATAACAATAAATAAAAGAGCTTCGTAAAACAAAAGAGAGAACACGCAACAGCAACAACAACAAACAGTAGCAGATGAGGAAACAAAATACAAAATGAAACCAACAACCACTTCCCCCAACAAAAAATAAAACAATATGATAATGTTAAAGCAACAACTTCGTCAAGTACATAAGTAGTTTGAGCTGTTTGTGTGCGTGTATTTTTTCCAATACAAACTTACGAATACAATACTGAGAGTTAAGTCAGTAATTGAATGAATGACTGACTAGATGAAGCAGTGTTAACATTTTAAAATTTGTTAAGTTAAATTTCATAAACAGTCTTCGAAAATTATAGTAAAAGAGAAGAACTATTTGAAAAAAAAGGACCCAAATGATCAGAGTCGCAAATATTAGTGATAGATTTGGTATTGATTCCTAATAAATTACTATAAATTGTAGTTCAATAATAACCTGACCTTTATGTAATTCTATATTCCAAAACTATTACAAATGCCGTCTCTCGGCCAGCTCCTACAAGTGTAGATAAGAAGAGCAGTTTGAAGAGTTTTTGAAAATATTGTACCTACTTCTTTAAAAAAAAGAAATGGAATACATTCAGAAAGAATCATGCAGCCGTATTTTTTTCTTCCAGTAAGTTCTGCGAAATCTGGGACACGTCTCCTTC
Organism: Lypha dubia; assembly: GCA_947311025.1. Taxonomy (NCBI): domain Eukaryota; kingdom Metazoa; phylum Arthropoda; class Insecta; order Diptera; family Tachinidae; genus Lypha; species Lypha dubia. Next base: position 3,263,494 of record OX371260.1, on the reverse strand, counting down.
CGACAGACTTTAGAAATTCTATATTTTTAAATTAAGGCACATTTTTAGTTTAAAAAAAATATGGTGAAAGATCTACTGATGAGTTGGCATTAGCAACCAACGCAATGCAGCATATTTATTAGATAACCCACAACAAAAATAAAATATTTCTGCAAATCTTTCGTTAGTATTGTTTTATTTTACAAAAACAAGAAAATCCTCAACTGTTGTTGTGTTGTTTTTATTTTCAGCTTAAAATCACTATCGATATCATTGATAAAGAAAAATTTTAGATATTAAGTTCATATTTTTTTCATAAATACCATATAAATATTTTATTAAAACAATCGGATAAATGGAAAGTTTGTCACATTTAGAAAATTTTTTACTTGAAAAAGAAAATTCTGTAAATTTCTTTAATAAGAAAGAAGAGTAGTAGAAAATCTTGAAAATGGTTTTTTCTTGTTGCTCCCATTAATTTGTAGGTGGCTCTTAATTATTGTACAAAATGCAAAATTTCCGTGCTGTTGTCATCACTAAAATTAATGAAATGATGTGAATGTGAATATCAGAGAACGATTTCCTTTTTTATTTTTTGTTGCTTATTTGTTCTTGTTACTGAGTTTTCATTAGGATTTGTGTGCTTTCATAAAACATACATTTAAAAATCAAAGGTGCCATCTCCAAATCCAATTAGGAAACAAAAATTGTTTAAAATCCACAGAAATTTATCATATTCGGACAATGGATTTCAGTGAAAGTAAGAACTTATGATCGTAATAATGTTCTTGGACATGACAGTACATATGGTCGTGCTAACGAAGGTAAATTGAATGAAAAAACGTTTCCACTTGTACTACAGTTCTGTGGAACTTTAAATATTTGGCACCTGGTGACATAAATCATATTGTAAAAATATCCAAAATTGCCAAAATTTGAAAAAAAAATTCAGATATAAAAATTTAATATTTTAGTTTTATTTTTATGAAAAATTGTTTGATGCCCTTAAGAAATAAGTGATCGCAAAACTCCCAACAAAGTTCTCAAACTTTCGAAAGAGACTTAAAAGGGCGAAGTTTAAAACACAGATATGGCATCACTAGCAATGACTTTACTATGTGCATGTATGTGTGTCTGTGAATAGGAAGTTATCAAAGGTAAAATATGAGTGAATAATTTTAAATACAGTACCAAATGGGATTTAGAAACTTTTTTTAATTGCATGCGTCAGAGCCATCATCATCATAATCATAATTACACACACACACACACACTCGGATACACAGAAGCAACTACTACAGTATTTCCACGTCTTTATAGCTTCAGCGAATTTCCATTTAATCATTATCATTATGATTTCAATATCTCTCGCTTAAATGTGAATGAAATCGATTTTAATAAAACCTTTTTGTTGGCAAATAATTTTATTCCTTAGAAATTTATTACGACATTTCTTACACTACTCAGCAGATAAAAATTAAAATTGTGTTATTTTTGCTATCAGCCCACTATGCAGCAAATCTGCCGTGGAAACACACTTGTAGTTCATAACAAATCCATAAGTTTCGTGTGCCAGTCTAAAAGTCAGTTTGCACAATAGTTCGTGGTATATTCACAACTCGCAACAAAAAAACATACTTGCTCACCTTCATCCTTAAGCTGCAGTCACTCAAGTTGTTTTTGTTACTGTTTTTGTTTTTTTTTTAATTCAGATATTTTTTATACTTTCAGAGTAAATGGAATAAATATAAATACGAATGTGTGATTTGTATATAAAAAATGAAGGATTTTAACATTTTTATATACTTTTTTTTATTGTTTTTTTAACTTTTTTTCTATGTAGTATATGCATATATTGTTACTTTATTAGTTGATATAAATTGTGGTTCACTCATGTATTCAAACACATCCAAATGCAAACAAACACATGCACAGATATATTTATTCATTTGGAAGGTGGTTGGTTGATTTCGCTGCATGCAGCAAAGCCTGGCGACGAGCAAAACAAACACCAACAAACAAGAGTAAAAAGGCAACTAAGAATCAACCCCCAAATATACAACAACACTAACATAAACAACGGCAACAGCAGCAACAACAACAAAGAGAAGAAAACAATATCTTATTCAATTGTTACTCCGCGAAACTGGCGATGAATGGATGGATGGGATGGTTGGTTGGATGGTGTTGTTGAGGATGGTTGTGTGGTAGTGCTTTTTTCTTTTTTGTTGTTGATTTGTTTGTTGTATTTGGTTTTTTTTACCATCAACAATATTAAAGAAATTTGAATCAGTTGCAAACGAGTTCTCAGTGCGTTACGACGACAACCAATAATCGCGCTGTGTTTCAAATTGATTACAAAGTTGAATGCAAAATAAAGAAAACATTTAATTGTAATTAAATTGCGGATTAAAAAAAAGATACACACTTTTTAAAATTGATAGAAATAATAACAAAAACGTATAAAAAAATAGTTGTTTCTTAAATAAACATTTAAAATAAAACAAATTGATATGACCTCGATTCTAAAATAGTTTTCAATTTTTAAAAATCTTTTTAAAGAACACAAAAACAATAAAAATAAACCCCCTTTTAAAAGTGCAAAAAAGTAATGAGTTTACCCAGCGGTGTTGATATGCAAAATCTCATGTCTCAACATCCAGTTTTAGGAGCTTTGCCACCGGCTTTCTTTTTAAGAGCCGCTTCCGAACGCTACCAACGTACTCCCAAATGTGCCCGCTGTCGAAATCACGGAGTGGTTAGTATTACTAATAACTTTTTGGTTATAAAACTTTAATTTAAACAAACATTTGTCAGTGTTTGAGGCAAATAATAGTAACAAATTTTTTTGTTGTTTTTGTAATTCTAGGTCAGTGCTTTAAAAGGCCACAAGCGTTACTGCAGATGGCGCGATTGTCTTTGTGCCAAATGCACATTAATTGCGGAACGTCAGCGCGTTATGGCAGCTCAGGTTAGTGAAGATCAATTATTTTAAATTTATACAAAAAACATACGAGCAATTGCCTGCAAAAGATTTAAGTTGTTTAAAGATTCTTTATCATTAAAGCCTGTTTATTCATTGGCACCAACTCCCGTCGCTTCGTACGAAAAGAAATGAATACATATATCTCAAACAGAATACATATTTCTATTTCACATTATTAATTAATATCTTGAAATAAAATGTTTAGTCTTAAAATATGTAGTCGCCTGAGAAGTGCTTAATTTTGACAGAAGCATAAAAATAGGTACCTATACCGATTCCATAAGTTGGAAAGCCGGAAGGATTCAATGTGGTTGTTTTTGCGATTCCGAGATATCGGAGACTGTGCAAATATACTTCTTTATTTAGCCTCCGCCCATTTTGTATTTCAGTTAATTTACTTCATTGGTAGTGTTGCGTAGTGAGGCAGATCTGTATCGTTCAAACTACTGGTCTGGTTATGATACTTCTTATATCATCAATGTAATGCAATTTTTCATCACTACAATGAAATTGTTCATGCCATCGATGAAACATTTCGCTGTATTAATGTAAATCGGCCAACAGAAGAAGAATTTTTCTTGAAGTGTAGTTATTCTAATAATCCCTTCTCAATAAAAAAACATATTTTGAATTTATTTAAAATCAAATATTCAAATAATTATTTTGAGCTTTAGGCATTAGATTAAGAGCCGACAGCTTAGCGACTATTTTCTAAACTCCTATCTTTTCTTTACTCATTCTCTTATATCCATAGTACTGCCGCGATTCCTATGGCGTCACTCAGGTATTTAAATTGCGATTTTGATTAAAATTAAATTAATTTTTTAAAGACTACCTGCTACTTGGATTTTGTTCTTTTCTTTTTTTTAAAGACTTAACTGTTGTTACCTTTAAAATATAATACAAAACGCCAACGGCATTTCTAAGGACACGGCTGATGAATTTTAGAAACTTCCTTCCTCTAAAAAGTAGTTAGTAATTAAAAAATAACTGGATGATGGTATTAGGAAGAATCTAAAAACTTACTTAAATATCGAGATGGCAATAAACAACGTCGACACAAATGGTCTGAATTAATTTATAGTTTCTGAAACAAACAACCATCACTATTGTAAATTTCGAACGAGGTGTTCTATTTTTATGTGGGGCCCAAAATTAATTAGAAAAATTAAATTTCTAATTAAATTTACTCTGCTTCTTTTGTGAAGTCAATGAAAAATATTTTCATAAGACTCTTCATATCTAACCAAGGAGAGTATCACAGTTTGCAAATCTATCAATTTTTCACATTTATTAAGGTTTTTAATACTTATTTATTTTGTATTACGTAGTGTAAAATAAAAACCACATTTTCTAAAGGATATGGGAGAATATGTTTTTCGCTTCACAATTAGTTTTCCTGGCAAGTTCTTGTTATAACAGAACGGTTTGTATGTTGAAATTTTGAAAACATCCTTCTTGTCCCTTGAACTAGAGGTCTGTCTCAACACAATTTTTTACAATTTTTGTTTTGTCCTGACCACCTGAAAAGACCCGTTTTCCTGGCCTTCAGTAGTAGTTTTGCAATGTTTTCCATAAAACGCTTAATAGTATCAAAATGTTGGTCACATAGTGAATGCGAGTGTCCGCGAACTGCGAAGTTATGTCACTATCAATTCTTCTATAATCATAAAAATTCTGTGTTTCTCTAATAAAATGCCAGATTTTGATCGTACATCGAGAAGCGCATTAGCCTGAGTGGTTTAACTTGATACGTGTTACTTACCATGAGGTCAGTATTCAAATTGGAGAAGCGACTGGTAGGATATCAACAAAGGGAAGAATGTCTGCCATCCAAACCGATTGTGATTATCAGTTAAAATCTTCGGTTTTAGTATGAGCGAGTTGAAGGGTAGAGTTCGTAGCCAAACAAATCTCTGGCGGGATAGAAACCAAAGAAGTTTCGTTACAAAGTAATAATGAAAATTTTATTGAAAACGTCGTCCAAAATTTATCTGATGTCAGACAAGGACTTATAATTCGGCATCCCAAATGGTTTTTGAAAACACTGCGACCGCGGATCGCTACTACGTCATCCCGGTGGTTCTGCTTCCGAAACATATAATAAGGAAGTTAATTGTTTTCCAACGAAAAGTCGTTTTCATTAAAAAAGACATTTTATTTTGATGATTTTCAAACGTATGTATTTGCAAAATAAAATTCTACTGAATTTTGGACAAAACAATTTAAACATAATTTTGATTTTTTTCCACAGAGGAAATATACTGTGAAATTATCGAGTAAAACTTTTTGTGTAATCGCTTAATGCAAATTGAAAATTATATTATTTGTAATTGATTTTGATTAAAATTTTGCAAACAACTGTTTTCATTTTCCAACACATACAGGAGACAATTTTCAGCAAACTTTTCGTTCGCTTCGTTCAAATTAACGCATACTTTCACGTTTTAAAACTGCATGTAAATTTAATTTACATTTAATTTTTATAAAATAAATATATTCGTTTTTTAAAACATTTCTTTAAATATAAAACTAAAAATTTTAATATGATTCGTACACACGTGGTGTTAAGCAAACACGATCAAATAAATTTGTTTAATTTAAATGGGAATTGTTTAAATATTTTTATCATAAAAAATATATGTTTTTATTCAGTTCATGCTAAGTAAAACGTTCGATTTCGGGAACAGCAACTTAAAAACTAATAATAATTAAGAAATAATTCGATTTAAAATCGTCTCAGTTTTCAGAAGAAACGGTATGAGTAGTTTCAATAGATCAAAACATGGCCATTCACATCTTTATTTAATTATAATTAATTAGAAAAACAATTCTTAAGTCGACTTATCGTAAGTGTGTTTGCTTTAAATGCACAACAAATGCTTTTAAAATTCTTCGATTTCAAATGAAAATTTCTGTATATTATTTATATTAAAATTAATCGAAAATTAACATATGTATGTGTGTTTATAATAATGTTCGGTTTAACTTTCCAGGTTGCCCTACGAAGACAACAAGCTCAAGAGGAAAATGAAGCCAGAGAATTGGGACTTTTGTATACCAGCGTACCGCCACGTGTGCCATCACAAAGTGCCAATGAAAATACAACACCGGCCAATTCCGTACAATTATCACCACAACAGCAGACACCAACCAATGGCGTTTTTCATGCGGGAATACCGTCTCCACCCAGCGACGGTCTTGACTCTACCAACAATTCAACACATCATCATACCCGAATGCCATTTAGCAACGGCAATTCAGCAGATTCAGATTCAGAAATGCGTATGAGAGCAGAAAGATTATCAATGGGTTTCTCGCCCGATCGCACGGAGGTCGAAAGTCCTGGTAAGCTACACACATACACAAACTTCTTTCTTACTGCTAGAAATTATTTTTATGAAATTAACATTTTCGCTTGTTTTAATTACAACAAAAACAATAAAAGTGTGTGAATTCGTCAAACGAATTGCAGACGAATTGTTGCGTTGGCTGTCAACCGTAAAGATGTTGTAATTCTTTTTGTTACCACATGTGTTTAACAAAAAGGATCTTTCCACTTTTTTATTTGTCATAAAGAAATACACATTTGGAAATACACTAAGAAAAAAAAAGAACTTCTGCTGTTTGTGCACTTAACATTTCCGCTTTGCTAACTTGCCACCTTGGTTTGTGTTGTTTTTCTTTTTTCTCTGCTTTGAATTTTTGTTTCGTTGTTGCACCATGCGAGCATTTGCCACTAATGTGGCCCACCTTCTTTGTGTCTGATTGTTGTTTATTTAATTTCTTGTTAAATTTTATTAAAGAAAATAACAACAAAAAAATACATAAAAAGGAAAAACAAACCATTCATGTTGGAACAAGACGTTAAAAGCTAACGAGTTGCAGATTATTAAAGAAATGTTGAGGCGAGAAAATTTTATATATTATTTTCAGTTTCAGGTATTTTAGTTTAAACGTAAAAAACCATGGAAAAGTGAATTTGATGTGAAATATTCGAGAATATTAAAGTGAATGCGTTAGAAAAAATTTATTTAAAATAGTTTCACTTATTAATGGTGTGTTCTTTTCTACACACAAAATGGCACCTTATTGAAAGGTACATATATAAAATGTCTTGTCAACCCTGTAATAATGCAACTTGTTATGTATTTCACTACAATAAAACACAACTGAAAAAGTGGAACGCCCTGTTTTCAACAGCTGACAGCTAAGTTTTACAGGGCACTATCAACACTGTCGATTTTTACGGGGCAAAAAGTGCAATGCCTTCCACCCTTAGTGAGGGCAATTTTTTTAGAATCAAACACACTGCCCTTTTAGAGAGCAAAATATTTTTAAGAAACGAACACCAAAGTACATTTTCCGCATGGAGATGTAGCATTTTTTTGTAGTAAAGAAAGCACCATCAATATTTAAAAATGCTTAAACTACAAAAAATAAAGATTAATGTAAAATTTATGTTAGTTTTTCAATGTTCTTTCGAATATTTATCAATTCAATTCAATATTAGTTGAAAGTGGTTTCAGTTCCGAAAGTTGACTCTTTTACCAAAATTTTTTTTGCTATCAAATCAGTGAAGTTTTCTACTAACTTTTTTTGTAGTAACGAATAAAAAAAATTACATACTTTTAGGAGTGTAAAGCTACGTTCACATTTATCAAATATTTGTCGAAAAAAACGCAACCAAGAAAAAAACTAATAATTTATTTCCTTTAATTCCAATATTTTTTTAATTTTGGGTTCGAATTTTTTAAAAACTGTATAAAAATACTCTTTTGGAGAAGAATTAATTTTATTTTGTAATATAACAATCGTGTTAAATGACACTATCCCTAAGCAAAACTATTGGTTACGTTTTTTTGGGCAAATATTTGATAAATGTGAACGTAGCTTTAGTAAAATAAGTTTTGCATGTCAATAAAAAAGCTTAAACGAACGCCTTGGGGTATAAAAACTATATCGCGGTAAAATAAACGAAATCTAAAGACTCCACATAAAAGATATCAGAATAAAATTATCAGAAAGAATTTTCCGACATTTAGAGACTTGATCGTTATTGAGTTCATGTCTGCAGTCAAGTGGATGTTGTCCGACAGCTTTAAAACTTTAAGATCCAAATTTACCGTCATTACTTAACATTTAACAATAGTTTAACCAACGAATTTTCATACAAATTATCGTTAGCTAAATTATTATCGTTAGGTAACTAAATACTGTGAATTTGGTGCTAAAATATATAAATATGGAATTTTGTATAACGGCAGAGTGCCTTTCATTGGCCTCACAATGTTTAATTTCCGTATGTGACTGACTCAATATTTCCATGATGATCAGAGATGCCGAAATGAGATAATGTCTCATTTAAGAACTTATAAATTTTTTTTTTAATAATTGCCGAATTATTCTAACAATAAGAGGCGGTTTATGGATATATGAAAGCGCCAATACTTCACGATGTGGAGATCCATATGATCAAAACAAAAAAAAAATCCAGGTAAAAAACGCTAATCGTTACGATCGCATTAAATAAGAGAACTAATCAAAATCAATGCTAACTTTTAAAGGAGAATACACTCCTTTATAAATGCCTGCACTAAAAACTAAATTTTATGTTACTCCAGTACAAAATAATTTTATGGTGAGTTCGGTCAAATTAAGTTATGATTACACAACCCTAAACACAAGGATCGGGTTAAACAAACAAAGCTCAGTTCCTTACATAAAGAAACCAGTTGTTAAGTTCTTCAAACATTGGACATCTTTGGATATCCTCAGGTGAAGAATCAATGAGATCAAGAAAATTATAAAATCCTAAAGAATATAATGTAAAACTTTTAAGAGGACTCTGGTTTGTGACCAGGGTTTTAAATTTAGCTTCACAAAATTAGTGAAAATCAACCTTGAACAGGAAGTCGATAATAAGAACTACTCGCACGCATGTGCATTTTATAATAAATAGAAGAAATGATATATTTTTTATTTTTGTATCAAATTGGTCAATACTTTCAATTTGCTGTAAAGCTGCTGATAACAATTATTTACACTAGATTTAAAAAGAAATAGGAAAAAAATACTCATGGAATGAAAACTTTAATTAAAATTCAAATTTCGAAAAGAAAGTGCTTCACAAATAATTGAACAAAACAATCAAAATCACAAGCAGAAATTGACAGAAAAGAAATATACAAAAAAAAGTTAAATAAAATGTAACTTGGTTTAGAAGTATCGAATAACTTCTGTAACTGTCGTTGTCGTTGTCGTTATTGTTGTTGCTTTATTCGTTTATTTATCTTTTTGTTTGCTTGATTCATGCGCCCCTGTTACCAGGTTACCTGCCAAAGATGCATGTGCCTGCCAGCCTGCCTGCCTGCCTGAGTAACTGAATTGGTTGGTAGTTAAGTGTTTGGGATCTGATCTGGTGGCAGTAACCTGCATGTAAAAGTATTTGAAAAATTAAATTTGATACTTTATTTTTATTTGTTTGAGTTGTTTGATGAATAAAACAAAACAAAAAAATAACTCTAAAAGACAAACAACAGAACTGAAGAGGATGACTTACGAAGCAAAAGAAATATTAAGTAAACAGTGTATGCATGTGTATGTACTCGCACGAAACTGCTTGCTGCTAAGTGACACTGTCTTAATTTATTTAAGAAAATAATAAAAATGATATTTGTGTTTCTTTAAAAGAACGCAAACATTAATGTGATTTGCTTTGAATAAATTTGTTTCCTTGTTGTTTGCATTTTAGGTTCCAAACGTGCACGTCTGTCAAATGAAACCGATCAAGACACCGGCTCAGAGTCTGCACCCAGCAGTCCTCGTCCAAAAGGATCTAGTTATAACAACAATGGCAATCTCTCGCCTGCACGCACTGGCCCGCCAAGTTCTCATGAATCCGATTTGGATGTCGATTCAGCTCCCGATGAAGCCACTCCAGAAAATCTTAGTTTAAAAAAAGAAGATTCCACTTCACCGCCTCATACTCCCTCCTCCAATGAAAACGTGCACATGTTGAGATCGTTTAACAACAATCCTCAAGGTTTCATGCCTTACCATCATACGCACTTTTTGGCAGCAGCTGCCGCCAGTGCTCATTCACATGCCCAGCAGTCACCTCATCATCATCATCATCATCATCATCATCCTCCTGCACAGCAGCCACAAATGCCACCACAACATCCATCGGTCACACAACAACAGCGTTCACCAGTCGATGTATTGATGCGAGTCTTTCCCAATCGCCGGAGAAGTGATGTCGAGCAATTATTACAACGTTATCGCGGTGATGTCTTGCAAACAATGGAGGCCATGATTTCGGGAGAAGATATGTTAACATCCTCCACAAATTCGCCACCAAACGTGCCACCCTCACCACCATTCCCGCTGAAATCAGCGTTTTCGCCTCTAGTTCCCCCCGCTGCAGTCTTCGGTTCGCCCACTCACAGATATCCACCTTTTATGCAGGCCCATGCAAAACGTTTCTTGACAGCTCCCTACACAGGTACCGGCTACATACCGAGTGTCATCAATCCGCCAGATATTGAACAGTCTGAGTCGAATGGCGGGACGTCTGTAGATCGGAATAGCAATGCTGGCGATTCACAAGATTGAGAATTCGATTTGGCCGGTGGTGAGCACAACGGCATGTTTAGACCATTTGAGTAGCGCTGGCGCAATTTGGATTCGGACTAAATAATCCAATCATCCAAATAAAAGATAACATTTGTAATAAAATTGTACATAATCACCATTTGAGTTCGGAGACACTCACAGAACACAAATTATTTAGGGAACTTAATAGTTTAGGACAAAACCGCAGTGTAAGTATAGATTCATTAAAATGAAACAAACCGGACTAGAGGACATACCTTTAGAGAAATATTCCAAGGACTCGCACATATGTATGTTACTTACTTATAATGTTGATTACTGATTGTTGCTTAACGAAACAAAATTAAACTTCGTAGAACTTGAAAATATTTAAACACACGCACATAATTTGTAATTAAGAAATGAAGTAGAAAAACCTCTAAATATCATTTGTATAATAAACTTAGTTGACCAGTGTTGTTTGTATTCCAGTATAAAAATCTTTGATTTATTAATTGTGTAAAATATGAAATTTATTTATATGTAATAAAATATTTAAAAAAGCTTAATTTAATATTGAAAATATACAACAAAAAATATACGTACTAATTAATAAACGACTTTAGCTCATAGATACAAAATAACTTATTATTGTTAAGTTGAAAAAATTTGTTTGTAAAAAATAAAATAATAAAGAAATTAAACAAATTAATCTCAATACGTACTGTGTTAAATAAAATTAAATGTAAAAGCAAAAAAAAAATAAGGCTTCCCTTTATAGTTTTATTTCGCGACTACTAACTTGCTCATCTTATTCATAAAAGATTATTAAAGCACTGTGGAATGTTTTTTTTTTTTTTTTTTTTTCAAGAGAAGCATGGTTTTAATGTTTTCCTGGACAATCATTTATGAATAAGACTGTTAATGGGCGCGTTCAGCAGAAAAACCTGCTACTAAACAGTTCAGATGTAGCAGCTTTTGATTTGATTAATTTTTCTGAACGATCTGCTCACTTTTTTGTCAAAAATATCAAAAAATTTCACTTTTCAATTAAAATTATTGAATTTTATTTTGTAAAGAGATTTCATAATATTTATTTGTGAATTTAAATGAATTAAAAATTATGAAATTTGATTCTAAAGTCAAACTGAACTGAGTTATCGTAATTTGATGAAATGTATCTACTTCTTCTTTGCTACCTAAAACAGTGAGCGCTCACTATACAAGTTCGTTCAGCAGATTGTTGAGCAACAGTTGTGTAGCAAACTGTGTCTGCTGAACACACCCAATTTTTGTTTAGAAAATTTTTAAATTGGTCTAATTGGCACTTTAAAATGTTCGCTAGATAAATCCCATGAAATAATTTTGATTGTCCTCACAATTTTACTACAGTGAATCTTCGATATAACAAAAACCATCAATTTAACGAATTTTTCCTGAGTCCTCTGAAAATACCTCGACAAAGCTTTTCATACAAAAATACATTATAGCCATAACGAAGAAATTTGACCTGTATAACAAATTATTCATTCCTACACATCGAATTCAGAACAAAGCAAAAGTGTAAAGCCTGTATATAAGGAAGTATTCATTCAAAAGCCTCTTTACAGCGAATTCTTAATAAAGCTAATTACATTTAAAGCAAATTCGTAATGTCATGTTGTTAAATCCAATAAGTTTAATTTCCAGTAAAATATTATTTTTTTAGATAAAAAAACTTTTGGTTAGGGTTTCGTTATTTCGTTATATCAAGGTTTGACTGTTTCACTGATTCATTGTAATATGTGGCACAACATACATATTTATATGCAACATTCTCAAAGCCTATTTATTGTATTTAATTCATTAGCTTTCATAGATTAGTTAGAAAACGTTGATGCCTATAAACCAATTGAGGAAGATGAGGCGGAGTCTGATTTCGCTGATGTATGCGATCAACCGAAATAAAAATTTTTCTGATGTCCTTTAGTGTTCATCGTATGTGTTTGTTGCATCAAATTCTCAACAACTTACAATATTCAATAAAAAAAAAAAACAGTTCAGTTAAAGGCAAAAATTTTTAATAAAACAATGAAATTATTGCATAATATAATACAATATTTCATTAAAATAATGAAAAATAATTTAATAATTTTAACGAAAGACATATCATATGTGTGAGGCATTTGACTAGACGATAAATAGATGAATATTTCAGACAAAATTTGTTTACTTAAGTCCATAATGACACCCGCTATTACGTTCATCGAAAGAAGTTAGTTCGGCATTTTTTGTCGGTCGCCTGTTTACCAACAACTTGACAGCAATTAGTTTAGGGTTCGAGGTCAAAATGTTTCTTGTACTTTTTTAAATAAAAATACTAAATACATTTTATCTCCAAAATGGAAAAATTATTAAACTTCCGATTCCCCGATTCATCGTAACGATGTAGAAGAAAGGATAACTTTCTCCTTATTACGGACCACTTCAATTTTAACTCCTTCAGGAAGCACTCCGTAAAGTCATTAGAGATCTTAAACACAAAACATAAATATCGTTTATCCAATCCTCTTCTGGTAACGTAAAATACCACCTACTCGCAGTCAAACTTTCCTGGCATCTTCCAAAGTTCTGTTATCCGCTAAGCGGTGAACCGCTTCCAGCAAACGCCAAGCAGATTCTTGTTGGATTTATTCCATCTCCAGTTTCTATTCCCGAAAAGAAGTCAGTTTTATAAAAATACATTTTACAGTGTAAAGTTGTATTCCGATTCTATAAAACAATACCAGCGCATTGTATCTCTTTCGCATTTAACAGATCTCTTTTGTCAGAATTTTATTTCCAAAATACGAAATAAATAACATTTTTGTACAACACCAACAAACAAAAACAAAGGTACTCGTGTGTATAAGCAAAGTCATCAGACATCGCAGGAGCGTAGGGTATTTGTTGTAGTCATTGTTTGTAATGTACTGGGGCATGAATGAATTGATTGTTTTTGGGTTTTAGTGGTACACGAGTACAAAATGTGGTCATACCAATCGCCAAACAGTGTGAATTCAAGAATGTCTGTTAAATAAGTGTACGTGTGCGTGTGTGGGCGAGTGTAGGTTTGTTTGTTTGCGTATGAGCCTTATGGAACTGTTGTTCTGAAAAAGTCAAAACAATATTAACAAGAACAACAACAACAAGAACTACAACAAACACAAACAGTATCACAAGCTGACCTCTATCTCGGACAATTGAATTATTGGATAAGTTGTAAAGATATTTATTCATTTTGTCCAATACGTATTTGTGTATTTACTCGTATGATTAAGTATCTGGTTTAGTGGTATGTGTGCTAAATTCATAACTGTTAACACATAGAAGATCTCGTATAATGAACTCATACGGGATTAATTGATAAGATATTAAAAAGTTAAAAATGTTACTAACAATGCCCAATGTATGTTAACCCCTAAAGTATGCTATTGATTTTGATTTCATTAACATACAGTATTGCCAGAATAACAACGGAGTTATTAAACAAAACGTTATAATATAATTTCATAAGTTGATAAAATATGCTATGCAATAGCTTTACCGCGGTAGTCCCCGAGTGCCATATGTCTTTTTTTTTTTAATCCAAACATATACATAGATACATATATGCATGTATACATACTAGACGGTCACATTCAGACCCACACAAATAGTGTGTATCACTTAAACCTAAAAAACTTAGAACGTAGCTATGGCTCAAGTACAACTTTGTAACCTTCCCGAGATGTGAAGTACATATTTTTGGGTATGTACCTCTAAGGCAGTCACATCCGCACATTAACAGAAATGTAAAAATATGACCCGCCAAAAAATGTCGTCCATTAGAATTACTGTTTCAAAATCGGGAACGAGTTCCTAATAGGGGAGATATGCACTCCCCCTAAACTAAAAAATGATAACTAAAGTATACTTTTTGCGCGTTCACTGCTACCAGAATCAATCATTAGCAACCTTCGAATATTCTGTTTGCTTAACCGTATTATTATTTTATATTATACTCGTAAATATTCACCCCTATCGTGAATAACAAGTGGATTTTTTGTTCACGGGAAATTTTTACTCCCCCCGAAGTGAAAAATTCTATCATGAATCTCACGTGAAAAATTATTCCCGCTATCAGTTATCAGTGAATGTAAAAAAATAAAGAAGATTAAAAAAACAAAAAAATCAAAGAAATCTTTATTCAAAAATATACGTGGGCATATACTTATATTTTAAAGAAAACTTAAAAAAGCAAAGTGATATAATTATTGTTGAAACGATAGTTTGTTTGCAGCGTTGGTTTGTTGTATTATAACTTTTATGTGGTAAAATAATTCGGCTACTTTTTAGAAACCCAACAGAAGGAAAAATTAAATTACAAATTAAATACTTGGGGTTTAGCATTTTGTTGACCAATACATCAGTTTGTGGCTTATTATCAGATCTTTTTCTTAAAATAAACTTTGTAACCTTTAATATTCAAATTACATACATTTTCTATTATATTCCCCATCAAAAATAAAGTGAATAAATTAAAGGGGGAAGTGAAAAAATTCCGAGGGAAAAAATTTTTCACGATAAGGGGAATGTTTTCAGTGAACATTTTTTCACGTTGTTATTCTGGACTGAATAAACTTTTTTCATAGGAGTTTTTCATGGTTGCAAATACGTGTAAAGTGAAGGAATTACGAGGGAAAAATTATTCACGATAGGGGTGATTATTTAGGAAACTATTTATAGACCATTCTGAATTGTACCACTCTAGCTGACTGTAGATACTTTTAAACTTTTCTGTTTTCATATCCAAATGTGTGTGCAAATTTTGTCAGTTAGTTAATAAATTGCTCGGTTGCATGTTTTGGCAAATAGTTTTGTAATTTGTTCCTTTTATTCATAAAAGTAGATGAACAGAATCATGAGAATGATTCACAAAATAATCCATTAGCTAAACTCATTTACAATACAGCAAACAATAGCAAAACAGTACTGCATTCACTCATCCACTTATTCACTAATAAATAGTGGATAGATGTAATTGTGATGGTAAGAGCACTACATAGTAAATCGGAAACTGGGGCTTCTGTGTAAATGATACTATTATGTTTCCTATTGTGTTTTTTCCCCTTTTTATTTCTAATTTTTAGATTATTAATCCATTGTGGATTTCTAAAGCATTCTAAAAGAACTAAAAGAGAATTTAAATGCTGGTCAC
This sequence comes from Lypha dubia, assembly GCA_947311025.1. NCBI lineage: Eukaryota > Metazoa > Arthropoda > Insecta > Diptera > Tachinidae > Lypha > Lypha dubia. The sequence goes on along the minus strand of OX371260.1, from coordinate 3,247,715 downwards.
TTCTCCCGCACACACACACACACACACACACACATACATTGCAGCTGAGTCCTTTAACCTTTAGAGAAAATACAATATGTATTTTAAAATTTGTTTTAAATCCTTATTGATCATTAGAGGATTAACAGTTGTGGGTTTTGTTTATTGTTTTATTTTATAATTTGGCTTCTGCTTGTGGTTTTACTTAGAACAGACCACATCTTGAACTAGAGTTGTTGTATTTGTGTGTGCGTGTGTATTTGTACGTGTGTGGGGAGTTTACAAACTATTAAAGTGAAGAAAAAAAGGTTTTCACACTTGCCATTGTTAATCATAGAATATAATAATCATTCAGACTCGAATCATTATTAGAATTACAAATAGCAACAACAACAATTTACCAAATGATTTCATTGGTTACACACAAATGTGAATACACATACATTTATAGTGAGCGGGCAAGTATGCGACCCTGTGCTCTTGTCAGTGTGCGATTTTTATTTTATCTTTTTGTATTGTGTTTTCTATTTAATAATTATAAATTTATTGGGATTATAATTTGGCAACTCATATTCTATAAATTGAAATGGAAAATTTAATGTGTATTGTGCTAAATTTGTATGTGTGTATGGTTGTTTTGTGTGTGGAAAAGTTGTTTGGATTTGTGGTTTTATATTTAATGGAGTTTTTATTTTGTTTTATTTAATTTGATGAAAATAAAACAAACGGGTGTCATCGATATCTTTCACACAATTCCATTCAATTGTTTTAGTGTTTTTATCTTCTCGAAATGTCAACAGAATCAATTAAACGTGTGAATTGAAAGTTTGGGTGAAGTAAATATTTTTAAGAGAAAACTGACTGGCAGCAATTCAATTTAATTGTTGTTTAATTAAAAATTTTCTTTTTTTCCACTAAAGAACTAACACAATTATTCGTTTTAATCGATTTTGCAATTATTAGATTAAATGAAAGTGCTTTGTTTCTTGTTCGAGTTGTCGGAATAACTGATTTGAGTTATTAATATTTATTTTTGATAAAAACTAGAGAACGATGATGTTGCTCTTTTAAATTGTCAAAGAAAGCTCATAGATTTAGTACTAAAATAATTATTTTTTAAAATAATTGAAATATTCTTCATCTTTCCAAATGACAATACTCCACAATTTACTTAATTCCTTGAATTAAATAGAGAATTTGAAAATTAAGGAGATATAAATTTTTTAGTCGAATCATTTGATTAATTGAACTAAATAATTTCAATAAAATGTGTATTCAAGAAAACGTAATACGGGTGCATACTGGTCGGTTATAAAATATACAGTTCATTTTGTGATTCGCCATTAAAAATTTGATTATATTTTGTTAAATCGTATCTGTTCAATGATTTTTTGCTAATTTTTATAAGAAAAAAAAATTATCAAAACTTGGAGCTGCTTAAAAGCTTTGAGAGTACCGTAGCCAATTTGAAATTGTTATGCGTCAACTGGAAATTTCAGGAACAGATTTTAGTAAATAGAAATAAAGTTGATCATATTTGTAATTCAAAAAAAAAATGTTGGACTAATGTTTAACACCTTCTATTTTTAATAATTCAAACAATAGTTCGCTTTTTATTTTGAAATTTTTTAGTGTTGTAAAAAATCTGAAGTAAAAATTTTCTGATTTGCAATAAAAAGTCAAGTTTTTGAAAAGCATAAAAAAGTTTTTCAAATAAATAAGCTTTTGTACATGATTTCGAGCCCTAATTGCGAAAAAAGCGTAACTAACATTTTTTTCGAAATAGACTTTTTTAATTAGGACCAGCATTCAGGGGATGACCCCTACGTATGCAGTGCATTGTGCCGGAACTTAGGGTGAGGGATAGGGTAGAGAAGATAGATGTTCAAAATTTAGAAGGATTAACTCTTTTACAACTCTGCTTTGCGCGTTGTGTTGAGGCGCCTCCGGTGTTAAATAGACGCATTAACTTTGTTAAACTGTATTAGCATGCATTTTATTAATTTTTTACTTCGCCGATGTTTCTGCTTACCAACGGAGGAGGGCAACAACATCAATCGCTGCCGGAACAGTTTTTTAGTGACCAGTGCTATGCCTTCATCACATAAATAGTCCGACAAAAATTAATACAATGTTTCACTAATGTACATTCGAGAAATTAATGATGTTGATTGACTTGTTCTGGCCAGGGTTTGAACTCAGGGTCCAAGTCATTGTTTGATGAGTAGTCGACGCACTAACCACTTCAGCCAACACCACACATATTGTAACTTGAATAAGATCATTCGTAGGCAGAAGTTAAATTTTCATTTAAAAAATTCTCAAGGAATTGGAAATAAACTAAAAAAAAACTTCTCCTGTAAAATTTGTTTTTTTCGGGTTAGGGATCGATTTTTTCACACACATTTACAAACATTGTTTTTGTGATCGGCCGCACTGTGCAACAAAAAACTTCAAAACCCCCATTTACAGGGTCTTTTACAAAATTTTTCGGTATTTTTCAAATATTGTTTTATCTTGCGGTTGAAAAATCAATACATCTGTATGTGTGCACACACATATTTCCAAATATTGTTGGTAATTATGTAAACAAAATGTATTGTGTGTTTGTAGGCAATTTTTATACAAACTAAAATTATATTTTAAACAATATTAATTTATTCGTTAAAAAAGAAAACAAATGCAAATGCAAATGCTACTTAATAAAATCTACAATTCTTATCAATCATAACCCTCCCGTGGATACAAGATTGAATCAATATTGAAAATGAAATGACACAAGAAAAGACACAAATGCCGATAAAAAGATGAATTGAGTTTTATTTTTGTTTGCTGTTCAACAATTCGTTAGTGTGTAGGAAGAATAGTCATTAATGGAAAGGATACATCTTGGTATCTACGAAATGCATTCATTAGGCTTATTAACTTGGTAAATATTCTTTGTTTTTTTTTTTATGAATATGTAGATATTTTAATGTCACTGACTACTGTATGTTTTGTTGGCGCTCATACGTTGAATAAGAAAAAAACAAATGAAAGCTTTATAAATTCAAATATAAATGTGTACAGAAATATACGAAGGTCGTTTTAAATTTAAAGCAAATGCATAAGATCTCATTTCAGTGCCACGGTGACGCCGTGGCTGATAGGTAGCAATGCTAGCCTAATAGTCCGAAGATTGTCGGATCGATTCCGGCCAAAGATCCTGGATGTTTTCTGAAGACAAGCTAATCGTTTTGCGGGGTGTATTTGTTTTTATTTAAAAAAATAAATTGAGTTTCTTTTCGAAAGAAATGCTTTAATTTTGAGACGATCGAAGATGGGAGACAATTTTTTATTACCATGAAATTGGTAATTGAACATTATGGTGACACCAAATAATATTTTTCTTGTTTTAGACAGCAATATAGTCTTGGGAATATAATGAAAAATATTACTAATATTATGCGTGCATGTAAACATGTGTTTTCTTCGCGTGTACGAGGGAAATTATCGTGTGTACGGCGGATGACTAAATTAATGTGCTGTTTCTATAATACAAACAGTTGAAAACCACTCAGTTTTTTTAATGATTCCCATACAAAATTTCTACACAAGTTGCTTGTCTGCATTGTGGAAACAGCACCTAATTTCATGCTTCCAGGCCAGGCTTCTTTATTTCTCAGGCGCTCCGTGCAACAGCGGTTAGTGACTTCTAGCCATGACGGCGGAGTACTGGAAATACCCGGGATTTTTTCATAACTTCACTTCATTTAAATTTGAATGTTATTTTTCTTGTACATTAAAAATCATTCAAAACGAGCAAATAACTTGGATTTCCTGAGACAATTGCCACTGACGTGTTTATTTTGCGCGTGTGTGTGTGTGTGTGTGTGTACACTGTCAAAGTGATGTTGGCCATATAAAAAAACAAACGTCTCATTGTCAATAATGTTAAACATCATTATTGTCCTGAATATGATGATCATGAACATCTTTAAGAAGAACAAAATATTAATTTTCAATACACAAATCTGGTGCATTCAACAACGATAATTGTTTCGCGCCGAATTACCGAAGATTTTGAGTTTTCTTTTCATTTTTAAATTCATTTATTTATTTACTCATTTACTTGTATCGACGTTAGTTTTTCTTTGATTTATTTTTAATGTTTTTTTTTTTTTTTTTTTTTGAAAATGTTTCTTAAAATAATAAAGCAAAAAAGAAAATTGAAAAATGTGGTTGAATTTGATTTCGGAAAGCCATTGTGAAGTTGGGAAAACAATAATAGAAATTAATACCCAACCAACTACACATTGATGCCACCAAATGCCGCTACAATTACAAGAAGTGCTCTTCGTAATTTTGTGTTTGTTGGTGGGCACCCAAAATATTCACGGTGGGACAGACCACCCTTGCGTCAAAATACTTTTTTTCTTTTTGTGTTTATTTAAGAATAATAATCGAATTTGTTGTATTTTGTAAAAATTTTCTTTAAAAGTGCTACAAGCACAAAACACATCAGTTTTTCATTTGAGCAGACAATTAAAATTGTGTTGAAAATTGTTACCCCTTTTTTTGTGTGTGGGGTAGACACATTGTTTTGTTAACTGTGTGCCATGCAGTCTGATATAAAATGTACGTATGTGTGTATATGCCGCCGGGGATCTTGTCAGTGTGTTTGGAAATTTAACCCCACATTTGGTTTTAATTGTTCTGCTTTAAACGTCTTCTTAAACGTTTGTGATTTTGTTCAGTTTTGCCCTTTTTTTTCTTCAATTAATAATTAAATTGTTTTCAAATGTGGGCAATTTATTTGTGCAATTGTGAAAGAAAATTTTTGTAATTATTTGTCTTTATCTGTATTACGAATTAAGACTGCTGATATTGCGGCTGTTCTCGCTTTAACCCTTCCAACAAACGAGTGTCTAATGATGACGTTAATTGTTTTCGTTTATCATCCATCACCCAGGGAAAGATTTAAGAAACATTTAATCGTATTTATTTAAAGGATAATTATATCTTACCTGCAAAAATAACATATTGCGGCGTCATTATCAAGTATGTATGTGATGAATTTTGTACAGATATTTTAAGTTAGAGAAATGTACAAAAATTGAGAACTATTTACACTAAAGATATCGTATGACTCAAATGTCAAGATTAGAAGATTTCCTGTGTCGAATCATTAAAATAATGAAGGAGGGAGCGTTAAGTTACCTTAAAACAAGGGCCCGAATTAAATTTTCGGAACGCTGATACACGTTCATACTTATATATTTTATTAAACTCTTCTCCCAGAATAGGTTCTTTGTTTTTAATATTTTAATTTCATGTGTATTTTTTTGGTTGGGTTTGTTTGCAATTTGACACCATAAATAATGTTTTAAATTCGGCAGATTACTTGTTCCACCCGAAATATTGTTAGTATGATAACTCTGGGGTAAATTGTACCCCTCCCCCCTCCCTCCACAACCTTTTGTTTAAATGGATTTGCTTAAACTTTTGTCCTGTAATATAATTTTCAAAATCAGGAGGTAAATTTGTACATCTTATGGACCGATATAAGTTTGCTTTTAATTTTGCCATTACTTGGGTCATTCATTGTATTGAAGTTGGTATTTTTTTTGCCAGAATTATTATCAGCATTATTCTCATGCTTTTCAGTGGAGGATTCTTTGAAATCTAAATATCTGCCTTAAAGACTTTATTAATTAGATTTTTTTTTATGTAGAAAATCATTTCGGATTTTAAGTAACTCGTTTTTTAACACCACAAATTAAACAAATTAATTTGAAAACGCCTTCAGCAATCAAGGCTGAGCCATTAATAATTGTTTGTGTTCGGATTTTAAAACACGTAATTTATTAAATTCTTTTGTTGTTGTTGTTTTGTTTTTCAAAGGAAAAAAATTATTATAATTTTTTGAAATGTTTATATTGCCCGTGAAGCATAATTATGAAAATATTATTTTTACCCAAATTTTAAGGTTTGAAAAAATTCCACGTTTTGTTTTATTTGGCGGCAAAAAAATATTTAAATTTGATTTCAATAAACTTGTGTTTAAGCAAATGAAACTGTTTTAAAAGCGTAAATAAAAATTAAAAAAAAAGTATAAAAATCACTAAATGAATGGACAGCGATGGACGGATGAATGGATGGTTGGTTGGATGGATGACCATTAAGAAATTAAAATGCTACCGTTTTAGTGCTGTCATTTCTTTAAATAAACACGTTTATGTGTCTGAGTGTGTGTGTGTTTTTTTTTTTCTAAATGAAATTTCTACAAAATGAGAAACGCTAAAGTGGACACAAAATTATATTTAAAATAATTACAAACTTTAAATGACAACCATCTCAGCGCTCAAGGTAGAAAATAAAAACAAACTATGCGCTCTTTTGATCAAAAGGAATGTCAAAAGTATACACACGGATACAACAACAACAACATCAACAACAACAACGCAATCAAAGTCTAAATAATTTTTACGAAAAAATAAATAAATAAATAATGTGATGAAGAAACCTGCAAGAGAAGAGTTGAATAAAAGAAAATATATCAAATATGGAGGTCATTGCATAAAAAATAGGCACTTTAAAAATTTTAAAATTTTCCGATTTTAGTAATATTTGAGGTCGTACCAACTGGAATTGTTGTACGATTGTAGACTTCTAATTATTGTATTAACTAAGCACTGCTGGACTCTTTCGCACGCTGTCAAAATATATCAACTACATGATGGCACCTGCAGGATATGTTAAGAACCTGGACCATCTATGATGGCAATATTTGATGTCACAATTTTAATGACAAGGTGTCATCAATCAAAAGATGATTTTTTCTACGAGTGAAGTATATCATATTATATTTGTGGAAAGTTTGTAACATGTCATTAAAATTTGTAAAGTTTTGATAAAAAATAGATTTTGATCGAAATCTCAGTAGAGATAGTTTTTTCTTCAAATTAACGTATAAATATTTTTTTATGATTAGAATAATAATTAGAATAATAAAAAAAACTTACCATGGTTACACTGTGCACATTGTGTCATTGTCATTATTGAGTAAATACACGCCTTCTCCATATGTTTGACGTTGTATAAAAATCTTGCTTAATTGACACGTAAGCAGCACTTATCAATTGTTTTGATAGACAAAAAAAAAACACAATCACTTGAGTTTTTTAAAGGACATTTTAAGTCCTTATTACAAATTAGCAGTAAATAGATTAAGAACAACAACCGAAACATTATTTTTTTCGTAAATATTAACTGACAAGGTTAAATAAATTGTAAATTTCCAATTTTACTAAAAATATACACTCACGCACAGACAATTGCACCGTTAATTGTCATATCAATTTATCACTTTCCACGAAAACAAACAACAACGAAACGGTGAATAGACGGAATGGTTGACAGATCGACCGACAGAACAACCAAAATAATTAAGGGATGATTAATAAGACAAAAGCGAGTTTAAAATTAACCGAAACTAAGAAAACCATGATTGACACGCGGAATGGTGAAATATTTGACAGATTTTGGTGTGATTACGTTGGTTGCAGCAACAAATCATGATGCTTAGCATTTGTTTGGCCCAAAGAGAAAAAGGAAATGAAATGGGCGTTTTATTACACAAATCATTCAAACAGCCATAAAGTTTTTTTTTTTTTAATTTTTTGAAGTTCCCAAGGTTGTTCCTCGGATTCTGTTAATGTGATGTGATGATTCCTTAACTTGTTTTAATTTTTGTTTCAATTAGTTTTTGGATTATTGGTTGACTGGTTCGTTTGTTCGTTTTTGTACGGTTTGACAATAAAACAAATGTCACGTGGATCTCTGTGGTTGACAACGACACATGCAACTCACCCACCCATTTGAAGGAAGAACAACCTAAAAAGATTTCAACAACAAAGAGACTTTTAAATGAATTGTTTTTTATTCAAATGCATTGCATTACAATTGAATTGTAAGTTTTTTTTTTTTTTTAAATCAAAGTGTTTTGTATTAAAGAGGGTTAAAAAGAAACGGAATTGAAAAAATTGTATATTCACATGACAGGAATAAGTTTTTGTATAAAATCAAATATCACAAATCTTATTTACAATAAAGTTTGTTTATATGAAAACATTTCGTTAATTCATGCAGATCGTCGTAATGATTGTAAAACTTTAAACATAAAAACACTGAATTACTTTTCATTGTAAATATCACGCGTTTTATAAAAATCAAACTGTTGTAATCCTTTTATATTCAAATCATATCACGAATCTTTGCATTTCATCAGTACGAGCGCTTTACAAAAGTCCTTGTTAATGTTTTTTTTTCTAATTTTCTATTTGCATGTGACTTTTGTTATTACGATTGTCGTTTCATATTTATTTATTATTTTACTTATTATTGAATTTCTTTCGAGATCATGTCGAGTTATTGTTTTAAACTGAAACTCTACTTGAATTTGATTGTTAAAATTCAATTTATTTCTATTTGAAATACTTTTAAATTTGCAATTTTCATTAAATAATATTTTATATTTGAAAAATTAATATTATTTACATTAATTGAATTAGTAAAAATTGAAATTGAATAGACAGTGATTTCCATAGAAATTTTACACCCAAATCATTCGTTCGTCAAGTGGAAAGAACATATAAGAAGAGTTTTAGAAATATTAGAATATGCAATCGGACTACCAGAACGTAACAGTATACCGATTTCAAGGCCGCCACACCACTCATCAGCGTTTGTTTCAACGTTTTTAGCACTTATGATGGTGGCTACTAATTGCGAAAGAATATCAAAAAATTTTCTACAAAATTAATATTCAAGAATTTCTAATTTTCTAATTTCTTTCATTAAATTTCTACATGCTGAAATAATGTTAAGTTCGTTTGAAATTATCCAACATCTAATTGATCAATCCCAATATTCCAACAAATGGCACCCTTTTGAAAGGTACATGAATAAAATGACTTGTCAACCCTGTAATAATGCAACTTGTTATGTATTTCACTACAATAAAACACAACTTATGAAAAAGTGGAACGCCCTGTTTGTAACAGCTGAAAGCCAATTTTTACAGGGCATTATCAACACTGACGATTTTTGCGGGGCATAAATTGCAATGCCTTTCACCATTAGTGAGGGCGAATTTTTTAGAATCAAACACTCTACCCTTTTACAGAGCAAAACATTTTTACACTTTCTGAATGGAGATGTGCCATTTTTTTTGTATAAAAGAAAACACCATAATAGGCCGCTATTTTCAAAGTGGTCTAGGTTGCAATTTAACCTGTTGTTGCATCATTTTATTTTTAAACTGGTTCACGTAACTTTTATGGTTGAAAGTGTTGTTTTTTCGATTGACTGTGACCCTGTTACACAGCAGGAATTTGAATGTTCATTAATTTAATGGAAAAAAAACTGACCTTAAGCCTATATAATATTAATTTTTGGAAAACAATCTTTAAGTTGTTGATGAACATGTTCGTACCCTTTACCGCTCATCGAGTTTCTATAAAAAAATAAGTGTTTACCTTTTTTTGTAACATTTAATTTTCTTTAATTTCTTTCAAACAAATAATTTAATAAACGAAGCAAAAATAATAAGAACAGCAACAACATCAATAAAAAACAATTTTATAAATTTATTTATTGTTCTTTTCTTTGGTCTTATAAAACTCTTTGAAGAAACTTTTTATCTTGAACTCAACTTGAAATAATTATAAGAAAAATATTTGTTATGGAAAAAGAAACTCACACATACACTTCAGAATACGCACACTCAATTGCTCAAACGCACAAGTGCACGGATGCTAACGCAAATCGCACGCACAATACGAAAAACTTTTGTTGATGGTGGATTTTAAAAGTTACCCCATTTCCATATAACAAATAAGATTTTCCCGAAGCTCGGCCTCAAAGCCAGCGCAAAATGGCGAACTCGTACCAAAAACGTAACGAAAATCATATGAATACCTGAATGAGTTTCTGAATGAAACACCGTGCGGTACAGTGTGCACTCAAGTAGTACATATGATTGAGGTAATCATGCTATAAAAGCAACCAACAATATTTTAATTATATCGTTGAGTTCAAATTATATTATTATGAAAATAAATATGTTCTAGACATAATATTGTTGTTGTTGTACTTAACAATAATATGATATCATACAAACTATGTTTAATTGAATTTAAAAATGTGTATTATGATTTCAGCTAATCCTGGTGTAAAATATAGCATGATTCTAAGTAACCATCTCTTGATCTCTTCACCATATTTTTGTAAAACAAAAAATTTATATCAAGAATTAGACGTGGGAATGATGACATTAATATACTGGTAATATTATTGTATTAAACAGATAATGGCAAACAAAAGTATTGCATAAGCGAATAAATTTAACTAGATTTTAGCCGGTTTTTCCGTACAGTTTTGACAAATTACAGATTTTGTGTTTAGCCTAAGAAATCTTTTTTATAAATTAATTAATTATTTTTTTCAACTGCTTGATTGCAGAGCTGCCGTGATTAGCAGTTAGGCGTCTAAGAGGAAAAGGTGATAAGACCGTGGTTACACATGTAAAAAATTGTCATTGTGAATTAAATTTTTCAATACATGTATTTATATGCTAAAATTCAAACTTGTTATAGTATAGCAAGTTTTCACTAGATGGCACTTCATCTAGTAATCAATCTTGGCAATTCGCAAACGCACACTAAAGAGAACTAAACTTATAATGGAATTCTATAATATTCAGAAAAAAATGGCGGAAACCTTTACGAAACTACATCTTAATTTGTTCACCATCAGATAACATTTAACGCTTTTACAATAAAATATTAACAAAATTATAATAATCGACGGCAGCAGAGTCCGCAGTCGCAGAGGCATCAGCATCAACAATAAAAACATATCAATAACAAAAGCAAAGATGAACTTCTACATAATTATTTATTTGTAAAGCTCTATGGGTATATATATGGATATGTATGTGCGTGGGTTTGTGTTAATACACGTATACATAAGTAGTTTTCATTTCCCTTTTTTAATTATTGAAATGTTTTATTTAATCCTTTTGTTAGCTTTGTGAGTTTATTATATTTCATTATAATTTTCCTTTTCTTTTTTATTAAAACAATTCAAACAACAACACAAAAAACGAGATTATTATATTTGAATTGTTCTTATTGTTGCCATATTGGTGTAAATTTTTAGGATTTTCTTTTTTTTGTGATGCCTTTGCCACTTAAGCTTTAGCTCCATCTCCATCTCCTTCGACTGCTCTGTTGTACATCCTTTCTTCTTTTAATTTTTTTTTCTTCTTAATTTCATTTATGTTCTTTGTGAGTGATTTGTTCAAAAAGACAACTAAAACTAGGTTTTTGTTTGTTTCTTGATTTATTATGTTAAACAATTTGCATAAAACAAGATAAAAAAACTAAACTTATTGAAATTGTATAACAATTTAAGAGAACTTTTTTTAATGAATAGAAAATACAAGAAGACCAGCACAAACACATCGATGCTTTAAGCAAATAATTATTATAAATTTAATGAATTATAAGCTGTGCTTTTGGTATAAATGACTGAATATTGCCACAGTGGGTTTAACAGAAAACACATAGTTCTAGGACAGATCTTTATAAATAAAATTCTCTGATTTTCTACAAATGTACTGTTTGAGTCGTTTGGACGAATTGATTCTTATTAAAGATCAAATTTCATTCATTCATCTGCTTATTAAAATTAAAAATTGCTTGGTGGCTTAATTGTTGTATAAAAAAAAATATAGAAGAAACAATACAAAAATCTTGTGGGTGTATTTTAGCGTTAATTCAATCAAATGTTTAGGAAAATTTAAATTTCATTCAATCGACTAAATCGTCACAAAAATAATGGAAGGCGGATGCAAAAATCATGATTTAATTTTCTTCATCAAAAAATAAAAAAAAAACAAACCACAAAAGAAAACAATAAAATAATAGAATTTTCTATAAATGAGAACATGTCAAGCCTTAGAAAATATCAATTACTAATTCGTTCAGAGGAAACTGTTGTCAAAAAACAAATTTAATTATACTACATTTCGTTTGAAATACAATATGAGACGACCAAATGAAAAGAATAACGATATTTTATTAAGAAATTAAATAACAAACAAAAAAGCATTTAGAACGAGTACTTGTAGTTGGGTGCGTTATAAATTGCACTTTTCGAACAAACGGAAACAATACAAAGAGCAAAAGTGTGTATTTAAACCAGTAAGCGCGCGCATGCGCACCATTTCAGGATAAAAACAACAGGATTTTAAATAGTTAAACAAAATGTTATGTAGTACGAGTATGTATTATTTCTCGACTACAATTTGTATTAAAAGGAATTCAAACGAATGAAACTTAAGAGTTCTTAAATATCAAAAACATTCTTTCGTATTTTTCTCATTCTTCTCTACCTGGTAATATTGAGGGGTATACAACAAAATCAACAACAATAACAAACAATAAGAAAAAATACTTTTATATAACACAAAGAATTCAGCTGAAATTGAAATTTACTTAAAAACTTTAAATACTTAATGACCAAATTAAACTGATTTTAGGTAAAAAAAAACAAACAACAAAAATTCGTTAAAGATCACTTAACAGGATATAAAAGGATATTGTGTGTAGTAGGGTATTTTGGTCATTCAACAATAATTTAATGTCTTCTTTTGTTAAATGTTTGATATTGTTTTTGTTGCTGTTTGCTAGTTGGTTTCTTGATTGCTTTTTATTTCATATTTTTTTTTTCATAGCAAATACACAGATGTGTACTTAATTCCACGAAATTTAACAAACAAGCCTTGTGTAAATAATACTGTTGAAAACTACGTTAAAAACCCACCTCGCAAAAAATATACTTAATCAGAGAAAAAAGAATGAGTGCCATATTCGGTTATGCCGAATCTAATATACCCTACACATGAGTTTTTATATTACTATATAATATCATACACATATGATATTTTTTCATTTTGCTTATTTTCAATAACAACCTTCTTAAGACAAATACTGAAACATCAGTCCAAAATGTAAGTCTGTAACTCTTGTAGTACCTTCGGAAAATCGATTTCACGTTTGGACTTACGGACTTACGGACAGACGTAAATGACTCACTTAACTTTTTTTTTTTTTTTTTTAATAAGGACCAGCACTCAGGGGATGACCCCTACGACCTAGACGCATTAACTTTGTTGAGCTATATTGGCAGGCATTTTATTAATTGTTTTACTTCCCCGATGTTTCTGCTAACCGACGAAGGAGGGCGATGTTGTGTACATTAGCTTGGACCATCATCAATCACAGTTTTTTAGTGACCAGTGCTATGCCTTCATCACTTAAATAGTCCGACAACAATTAATACAATGTCTCACTAACGCACATTAGAGAAATTAATGATGTTGATTGAGTTGTGGAAGTTACAAACGGAATGACAAACCTGTAAATACTTTTATCATTTTTGGTGAAGGGTATAAAAAGGTTAAGCACACATCATGGCTTTTTCCCAATACAATTGCACATGTGCTTATATACTCATGTATCACATATATACGTTTCCACATATGTACAAGTTTTGTAAAAGAAATCACAAAACACAATTGCAATTGGATAGAAATACAAAAAACAAATTCTTGATAATTCGTAAGAACGTCATCGTTTATGTACGACTGTGTGCATTGCAGGACAATGAAAAATGTATTTGCATGTTTTTTTTTAATTTTTTTATCAACTGATTTCAAAATCGAATTGTGAAGTATTTAAAATCCGTTTTTAATTGCTTTTATAATACGTGGGCACCCCCATGGAGTGGTACATAAGTAGACTTAACCAACGTAAGGACTGTGCTGCACAAATAAGTGTTCTTTTAAATATTAAAAAAAAATGAATTAAGTTTCGTATGTAATAAACAAAAGTAAATGAAAAATATTTGTGTACGGGAGGAAATTTCTGTTAACTTTTCATAATAGATAAGATACTTTTTGTGGAAGATAATTTTTATATAAATATTTTTTTAAAAAGTTTAATTTCTTTCTTTCCTTCCTTGCGCATATTATATTTCTTTTTATACATGCAAGAAAGGGTACATCTGACATGACAACTTTTAAAAAAAATAATTTTTAAAAAAGGAAGTTTTTATTTTATAAATAACGTTTTTAAAAGGATTTTTTTTTAATGTCCGCATTTTCCAAGATACTTTTCGTAGCAACTTACTTTTAGTCAAAGATAATTTTAAAATTTTTTAAAAGGTACAATTGTAAAAAATACTTTTTAAAAAATACGATTTTTATAAAATTTAATTTTTAAAAATTTTAAAAACGAAGGTTTTTTAAAATATACCTTTTATAAGACACGTATTATAAAAAAGTACCAATTTTCAAAGGTACTTTTCAGACAAGATATTCTTATAAAAGTTATTTTTTAAAAATTACTTTTCAGAAAGTCTTTTTTAAAAAAATTACTTTTCATAAAATTAACTTTTTACATGTAACATATTTATTAAACGTACTTTTAAAAAAGGTACTCCATATTTATTAAAGGTACTTTTTATTAACGATACTTTTAAAAAGAGGTTTTAAAAAATGGGGTTTCAAACGATAGCTTTTATAAAAGGTATTTTTTCCAAAATAATTTATTTCAATTACACTTTATTTCAAAGAAACTTCTCATCCTTTGTTAACGCGATCCTTCCAACTTAATATCTTTGACATTAAGCCAAACAAAACGGATTTTCATCACATTTAACAACAGGTCAACTATATAAGCACCCTATAATAATATCTATGCTTAAAAGAATGGTTAATATATAAAAATACTTTGGAAAAATTTCACGTGAATGATTAAAAACGGTTACAAATTCTAATTAAAAGCACTTCCAAAAAGTGAAAAATACGAAAACGTTTAATAGTCGCAATTAATGATGTATAATTGCTGCCAGCAATAATAAATTATCATTTTATTCAAAATACAGAATAATAAGAAACCACCCTTCCACCATTTTATTAAATTGTTTGTGAGAGTGTTTAAATGAATATATCCTGCTGACAACACATTCTCATACAATAACTTTTATTTCATTGGTTGATTTTCAATTTGAACAGCAAATGTAGAATTTAAAAGGAGCTTCTCACATTCATGTATGTACTCCGTTGTTCAGTCCTCCAGTGGTTCGAACCACTTGAAATCAATATCAAAAATGTTAAAGTGTTACCTTCCATCCAGACATGTGTATGTATGAGTGTGTGCGAGTTTGTCTGCTGCTTGTATACATAAATTCGTATGCAATTGTAGTTTTTGATTTTAATACATTTACAATAATACAAGTCCTCAAGCAGCAGCACACACACACATAAACATAAATATTTAAGTGCAAATGGATGTGTTCTTTTATATGGAGTTTCAATTGATTGACAGAAACAATTGCGTTAAAGCACAACTGCTGAAAAAATGCGCACACAACCCCTTCACTAAGAAGTACATTAACAACACAATAATAACAACTATATACTATAGCAACAACAACAACCAGAAAACAATAACGAACAACAACTTCAACTACATTTTGATTAAAATTTTATTTATATATTTGCCATTGTCATTTGATGTTTCCATTCTTTATTTATTTCGTCCTTTTGTGCACGGTTTGTTTCCTTCCCCCCTCCCTTTTATGTTTTATTTCTGTTTTTTGCATTTCTTTTTTTTTGTTTTTTAAGTAGAGAATGAATGATTTTTCTGTTCTTCTGCCATTGTTTTTTTTTTCTTGTTGTGTTTTTTAATTCCATTTAAACAACAATGAAATAAAGAATTGTTAATAAAAGTGTGTAGGTACATGTATGCAACAAAAACAACAACTATCATTGCCATATCTATCGCAACTTATCGCTTCAACCATACATTCAAATTGAATACACTGTCTCAGAGACAAAAAGAATCAGGCGAAAAATAAATTGAATTAATAGTGATTTTCTATTGTTGTTATTGTTGTTTTATATCTGTTCTTTCCCCATCTGATTTCAATTTTCATGGCTGATGCGATACGGCTCCACTGTATCATCTCTCGTACAGCAGACGATAGTAATTTACTCTGAACTTTGTCGTTGTTACAAAATAATTTGTTGCCATGTACTAAATCGGTAAAATTAAATATAATTTGATTAGTATTTAATATTAGCGTTCAGTTAATAAAATTCTAAAGTTTGAGGAACATCCGCGCAATGACGGTCCGCCGTAAATCATTCTTGATTTAAAAAAATTAAATTTTAAATGCATCGATCAGAATGCTGCATTTGTTAGTAAAGTATATTCTTACATATATGCAGTTCAATAGCAAAATTCTTGCTAATTTGCATTTCTAAGACTATTTCGATCGCCACAGTATCCTTTAATGTCCTTTTCTTCTTTGACAGTAATTCTGCAAGTCTCCAAGCGTCCAACATTGTAAAGTGCATTTACTACACCATATTTTAATATAAATTTTAATTATATTTTAAATATATTATGGACTTGTAGGAAAAGTTATCTTCCGATTTATGACACATTGTCATCAGAATTGTGACATCAATATAATGACAAATGCCATCAATGAAGGAAAAACTCATGAAACTGGCATATATTTGAGGACTTTATTTACGCCAAGGTTTCATTAAAATAGAGACTGCACTCCAGCCTACGGACTGCTGACGATATCATACAGAGTTGTTGGCGCCATCACATTCTATCCCGTGGTTTAAGCAAAAGCGATGACAGATTTAGTGCTTTTAGAATGAATACATCGATCACATATCTCCACATTTTTACAGATTGTTTTGTAATTTTAAAAATTTTAATTGTCTAAGTGAAGACCACTGATATGAATACTAAATAACATCCTTCACAATATGATTTTATTGCTTAGAGCTTTAGCAAACTATAGAATTCGACATCATGGAACACACAGTTACAGACTCAAATAAAATATTTCTAAAACTTAGACCGGAATTACAAACAAATGTTTGTCTGAAAGATAGCAAATTGTTCAATTTGTAATTTTGTTCAAAAGAAAGTTTATTCCCAGAATCTCTAAAATGTCAGGAGCACAAAGGAAAAAATGAAACGCGATTTCAATTATGAAAACTGCAGATTGAATTAATTTCGAATTTCGACGAAAACTCATTTCTTAAAAATATTTCGGAAAATTTATTTTTGATCACATGATTGAATTGATTGATTTGAAATTTCGATTCGAGTGTATTAATTGAAAAGTTTTTATGTCTTAGTAATCTTTTTTCTTTTGTGAAATTGTTTTTTTTATGAAATATGCTTTTAAATTTAAATACATATATATGTGAATATTTTTAGTGAATGGACATTTTGTAAATTAACTAACAAACAGACACATTTATAGAAATTATATACATACATACGTAGTTATTGCCATTTCCAATTATTTAATGTTCTGTAACAAACTTATTTTAGTCCTTAACAATGCTAATGAAAAACAATTACGTTGCTGTTGGTCAAATTTCAATTATGAACACGTTCTAGATTTGCTAATAACTCAACACATAAATAAATACATTCGATACGGACGACAGTAACGTCCTTCTTATAGAGTTTTTTTTTTCTTCATCATTTAAATAGATATTTGAAATTATTTGAAATGGTCATTTCTTGTTATGAATGAGTGAGTGAGTCAAGTCCCACGTTTAACAAAAACATAAAAACTTTGTTCAATCCATGTTCGTACAATACAAGAAGCTCGACACTCGATGGAGTAGAAAACAAATTCATTATATGTCACACATAATAAAAACTTGGAAGAAAAAAAGAAAAAAATAGAAATAAAAATATGGGATGTTGTTAAAATACCAACGCGAGCCTTTATGGCCATTGTAATAAATGCTTGTTAAGAATGTATGAAAACGTGTTAACCAAAAGCAAAAAAAGTATATTTTTATTCTAGAACATGTGTGTATTTACTTGTACAGAAATAACTTCGTTTATTTCCTATTATTGTACGAGTATTTTACTTACCATCCTTCCCACAAAATATATGCTACAGGGTGGCACATAATAAAAACTTACTTAAAGGAATTGGATGCGTTAGAGTATTGTTAGCTCCGATCGAAATTAGATAATTACCCCTATCGTGAACAAATTTTACCTCGTATTTTTTCCCCTTTTTCCCGTAATTGCAATTGTGAACAGCTCCCATGAAAAAATTTTAGTCAGTGCAGAAATGTGACAAAATGTTCACTTATCTTTCCCTTCAATTTACTCACTTTATTTTTGATGGGGACCAGAACAAAACATGTATGTAGTTCTTCTTATAATTTGAATATTAAAGCTAACAAAGTTTATTTTAAGAAAAATATCTGATAATAAGGCAAAAACTGATGTATTGGTCAACGAAATGCATAACAACAAGTCGATTGCCTGCGGATTTGTGAAGTTGTTATTTGTTTGAATTATTTCGTTTTGTAAGAATGCAATAAACAAGCCCTGCAACTAAACTATCGTTACAACACTGAATATTTAGCTTTCCTTTTTTTAAGTTTTCTTTAAAATATATATATGGCCGAGTATAATTTTGAACAAAAATTTCTTTTATTTTTATAAACTTCTTCCTTATTTCACATTCACTACGAACTGATAGCGGGAACAAACGTTCCCATGAAATTAACGATACCAAATTTCCCTTCAGGGGAATGAAAATTTCATGGGAACAAACATTTCACATTTTGTTCAGGATAGGGGTGAATAATTAATGCACAGGGTGCTACTCATTTTGAAGCATAGGATTTAGGCGGCATATTTATCAAAATTTACACTAAAATGTCAACAACGAAAATATATTAATTGCGTAGATACTTTTTCACTCTTTCCCTTTGCTGCCAATTCTCTTTTAAAACAGTTTCGAAGAGACAACAATTAAATTAAAACTGTTACTTTGTAACCTTTATTATGTACCACACTGTACAAGACTTTTAATGTTAAAATGCCAAACTCAAATAATATATGACACATCATAACTTGTATTCATTCGTATCCTTAAGGATAATTTAAAAAAAAAATAGAAAATACTCTACGAAATACAAAATATGAACAATATGATCACAAGTTAATATTTTTCTATTTGTTCCTTTTTTTCTATAAAAATATTTCCTTTCTCGTCGTTTTAGTTTCTTAACAAGGTCGTTAAAAGCACTCAACAAATATTAGATGTGGTGTGGTGACCATAAAAAAAAATACTGAATGTCTTTTTATCCTTAAAAGAAAATTTGAATTTCTGAAATTGCTACAAGAAAAATTGATATTGATACGTACGAGTGTATTTGCAATGTGTGGTGGCATGATGATGTGAAATATGAAAATAATGGCTTTGATACCCCAAAAAAAAAGTTTTCTAAATATCTTTTGGTCTTAAAAAGAGTTGATAAAAAACCATTTGAAATACTTATGCAAATTTTTGCCTTGAAATAAAAAAAAAATATATTTAAATAAATTGAACATTTCAAATCTATTTACAATAGCAAGAAAGTGTTAATGTTTGAAAAACGGAAAGAAATCGAAATGGCAAAGTGGTACGTAATGCTTAAATTTTATTGTTTTAAAAACATTTAAACGTTTTAATACTCCTTTTATTTCTTGCTGTTATAATGCTCCAGCTATACGTTAAAGAATTTACACATGAGGTGAGTCTTTCTGTTCGACTAAAAAAGCTGGGTTTTATATGGCTCCCACTTAGGACTGAACACCTTCATTAACATCTTCGTCTGAAGTTGCAAAAGCAACAAAACGTTTTGTTTTTATATTATTGTATTTGTAGTATTAGTCAAATTAATTCCCCTTGAAAAGAGTCATAACGTGTATGTACTTTGAGATCACGTCTTAGTTTTTATGACATGACACTTGTCATCATTCCAATATGAACTTTTACATCAGTTAGTCATCTTGTCATCAATTACAATGATGACATTATGTAAAAATTAATTTTAAGCTCTCTTACTTTCATTTATTGCTGTTTTAATTTTACTTTTTCCATGATGACCCTTTGTCATCAATAAACAGGACGGGGTGCGATACTGTCAAATTTAAACAAGATTTTACTATTTTTTTTCGATATTCATCAAATTATAGGCGAGATGACATTTAATGTATGACAGAGTTCAATTACGACGTTTTTCACTGAATTGATTGATGTCAATTGTGGTTTTATTGAGACATTGATTATAACATTTATATTAAAATTGCGATAACAAAACGTTTAAACAGACAAACAAATGTAGAGTCAATAAAATCAGCCCACTGTGCATGTGGAAGGAATAATCACAAAAATACTATAAAAATTTAAATAAAAGGATTGTAACTTGCAGATGTCATCAATGAAAGGTTTAAAAAGTCATGCGAAACGATAAATTTTCTTACAATTTTTGTGTCGCATTCTAAAAGAGAGAATATTTCTCATTACATTATTGGCAATTGTTAAAGAAATAATAATAGAATGAAAGAAGGCAAGTTAAGAATTTTTTAATAACAAAAATACCACCACAATATTGAACATAAATTATATTAAGCATCCTTTTATTGTTATCCCTTTTCCCCATCCCCAAATTGCTGTTGCAAATTTCTCGAAGAGCCAACACACATCCATACACACATACATTCATAAATGAATTTATTAACATTTATGTCAAAATATTTCAAGCGAAAAATTACACATTTGATTCAATCTTTTATCTTTCCATCTATTTATTCATACATTTATCAATGATTCCATCAAAACAGAGTATTTTGTCAAAGCAAACTCTCTATGGAAGCCACAAACAAACGACCCACTTATTGACAACACTCATCCATCGTAAGCCAACGACGTACGGTTGACGTCAATGTTGTCATCAGCACATCCCATTTACAAAACTCTAAACCCCCACCCCACACAATTACCAGTTCACTTAACAAAATTATAAACACAAATAATAAACTTAACACCCAAACTCCTCTTGGCAAAAAATATTTCACTCTCTTGGCATTCAAACAATAGATTCCTAACAGGAAAATCCAAGAAGAAAAAAAGGAGCTCAAACTCTAACAAGTGACTAAACGAAATACATATAAAAATAATTTGCCATTGAAAGACTCAGCAAAAAGTCACCCCCTTTTTGGGTTTAAACTTCATACTTTCATCGCAGCCGTATCCATTTGATGCCAATAAAACAAGCTGCAACATTAGCGTATCATTGACTTTGCTTCCCCCCAAAAAAAAAATAAACACAAAGAAATCAAAAGGCACGTCACTTGAAGCGTGCAAATGTCTGCGGGTGACATTCCAAACACCAAACAAATTTTATTTGGTGTTTTTCAATAATGCCTCCCCAAACCACCATCATCGTCATCATCATCATCATCGTAAATTATATCTCCCACGCTTGAGGACAAGATGAACAAGTGAGCGAGCGAGTGGCTTAAAACGAGTTTGTCGACAACAAATGAAAAAGATACACAAGGGTCGTTGATTACAGCCCCCCTCCTCACAAAACATTAAAAAGGAAAATTAAAGGTTAATAAGAAAAAGATACTGATGTTTTTAACTGAATACGAGGAAATGTTGATGCAAAAACCAGCAACAGCAGCAGGTTTGCTTGGCAAATAACTGCCACAAAAACGGAGTGAGGAGGTTTTAATTTAACGGGTGTGATAAATACAATTTGATGACACAATTACTTGTGTTTTTTTTATTTTATTTTATTATTATGATTAGATATGAAATATTTTATTTGTAATTTAAAATTACTCATTCCGGTGGAGATTAACGTGGCTAGAAAAAAATATATAGAAACAATATTTGAACTTTAATTTTGATTATAAAGTTACTCTTAGATGAGGACAAATGTTTATTGGACGCAAGCGGAACCAACAAATTTTGGCGTCTATTTGTGCAATGGATTGTGGCGAAATTACGAAAAGTTGGTTATGGAAAAAAGGAAAGAGGAATTAGTGTTTGTAAACGTTCGATTTGAATTTCAATACACTGAATACACGGTTAGGCACCTTGTTGACTAACCACACCATGGTGCTGTGCTTTCTGGGGAAAAGAGTAGTTGGCTTTTTCCCGAAATTACCTTTGCCCAATTACCCATAAAACATACGACTCACTACTCAATCTCTAAGACAGCAGAGCAACGGGCATACAGATAAGATATAAAAGGAAGTAGGGTACAGCCGCGAGTCTGGTAGAAGGTGATCAGGTACTTAAGGTTTTCGCATAAGTCCAAAGTCAATAAAAAGTTAATCTATGGGATTTCCCTTTCGGCGGTCGGCCTGTAACCGGACACTGATACCACGGAAGCCGGTGATGCCTACTGTAGAAGTGTTGTTCGTTTCAGCTTACAATGTCCTACTGGCACGATTATGTGACCAGTTATTGGTGACTTCTTGTTCGGGAGTACACGTGGTGACTGTGGTTGCTACCAAACTTTCCGGTAGAGGTATTGCTTCAAATACTGATGCTCGACAAGTGCTAGTGGCTGTTTGGACATCAAACAACCAATGTTAAACGTCAGAAGCTGCAACATTAGTAAGCTACTGATAAAACGCGATATTTTATATCTCTAAAACTTTAGCTAGAAGATTCCGCATGTTTGGCGGTTCATGCATAAGAAGTTTCCACCTGTTGTGTTCCTTCCAAGTCACACTGACATGTCTTCGAGGAAACTCGGCGTTGGTGCTGAACACTCACTCAACTTCCAACGGTGATATGAACACCGTCAGTTTGGACCGCAAGGCAGATGGTAGCATTAATCTTGAACTCATTTGTACATAAAGAATATCCGGTTTCGGAAACAAGTTGCCTAAATTTCATTAGAACACATTCCGTTGTTGTAACAGTAGAACAGTGGAAAACACCCCAAATTGTATCGATGCTACAGCAAGTCAAAAGATTTGACTACCTTACGATAACTATCTTCACCCTACCCTGTACTTGGTGGAGTAACTTTAAAATTGACTTTGCAGCATTGGCGCATAAATGAGAGTTGAATTCCATTTGCGGCCGATTGTGTATTAAGGAGGTCAGATGGAGTGAAGTTACTCTTACACCGTCTTAAGAAAAGGCACTCGAATGCTTCTCTTTGAACTTGAAAAATATGATCATTCTATCCAAAATCAAGAGCTTTTTGATTTCTTATCACCTATACGATCCAGAATCACAACTGAAACATCATGTTTAATCATACGGCTGTGCGTAACAATTTAAAAATTTCTGCAAGATTGCAATTAAGTGCATCATTGATAATTTTTCTTGCAGTTCCAATCTGCGACAAGGTTGGTTGGCCTATTTATAAATAAATAAGAATAGATTGGATTGTAAGTTTGACGGTGATGGTACCTTTAAGAAAAACAACCCAGGTTGTATTGAAATTTCTCAAGAATTGTAAATCTAATCGATTTCCAATGAACCTTTTCCTAATAATTAACAATAAAGAATACAATGAAAATTGAAGAAAGTAAAAATGATCTCTTAGAAAAATCATTACTATTTTCTAATTCCATTGAATGAAACAAAAAAGTTAATTTGTTTCCATAACATTTACTTAGTTATTTCTTTGCACCCCCAGCTTAATTATGTTTGATTGAAACCGCAGCAATACATATTTACGAGTACGAGTGAAAGCAACAACAAATACGTATAGAAAATGAAAAAAACTCTTTTTTGACAGTTATCCTTACAAATTGCATCGACGTTGAAGTACACAGCATAGAAATTATAATTGAATGACAAATAGAATAAAAATTGGTAAAAAAGGACCTCGATCATACCCACCGCTTGTCCCAAAGAACATCTGTCTTAATAGTTGAAGTTTGATAAAAGGGGAAGCATTTTTTTTTTTTTTTTTTTTTATTGAATTAAAAATAAAAATAGTTATTTTATTAAATGAACTGTACAACTACTTGAAAAGCAAAAAGGCTATTGTTGTTAATTTAATTATGAAAAATAACTGCATGCAGTGATCATTATATTAGGAATTATTTATCTAAAAGGATATTTTATACGACGTTCGATGGGGCACATTTCGATTTTGATGCTCTAAAAACTATTAAATGTGAATACGAATTGTGTTGTTTCTTTTTTCATCAGTAGCCAATTAATTTGTGTGTATCTTAACATGTATAATTTTCTGCTTTTGTATTAAATAGCTTGACAAATGTTTACCCAAACAATTAAGGATTAATTGAAGCATCATTTTCTGATTCGAATAAAAAGAAAACCAACACAAATAAATAAATCAAAAAAAAAAAAAAAAAAAAAACACATGAGAACAAAATTCAATTGAATTGCAATGAAATGTTAAAATAAAATGATAAAAATTTATCATTGTTTAATTTTATTGTTGTCGATACGATTTACAAGCATGTACATATTTTTCAAAATAAAAATACAACAGACAACAAAACAAATTCAAATAATTGGATAGAAAACGAAATAAAAAATAATAAAAAAAAAACTGAAACCACAAATGATGAACATATGATTTCTATCTATTACTTTATTTACTACATACTCGTATATTGTTAACAGAGAATCCTTTTATTGCAAAGGATACTACAATTTAATGTTGTCTTCCATGATGATTTGAAAATTTGTAATGAAAAACAAGGGAAGCAAAAATAATATAAGAAATCAAAATATTCAAGTGCGATTATCTATAAATTTTAAAATCCATTGCATATTAAAATTGCCCCCTTAAGCAAGAAAAAAAAATAATCAACTTAAAAAACTCCACTCATGCATGGAAAGTAATGATGAACAATTTAACAATAAATTTTGAAGAGCATTTATGAAATGTAAGCAAAGGAACAAGAAAAATATCATTTCAATTGTTAAAGAAAGAAATGTTTGAACTAAAGAAAAATAAAAGAGAGTAAGAGTATTTTTCTTTAAAGAAACTAAAATAAATAAAAAGAAATTAAAAGGATAACGAGGAGTCTGTTAGAAAAACATTCTATTAAAAATAATAAAGAAAATAAAGCATAAATCTCCCCAATTCTTTTGTTGGCAAATGTTGAACATTTTTTTACAACTTTCACTTAGAGAGAGTGTCCGTCCGGTTCCCGTCCCTTCCCTGCCTTTCTTTTCTTGCTGAACATAAATGTTTTGTTTTGGACCACACTTGTGCACTTGCAAGGCATATGTTTGCCCTAAATTAAGGGTGAATTGATGAGTGAGAAATTTGTGTGTTTTACACTTGACTGACAAATAAATATTGCAAAAAAATTAATAGAAGATTTATTTACAATACTTAAATTTTCAATGTTGCAATTGTTTGTCTAGTTTTTTTTTCTCTGATTTTAATCTTTTGCAAATATTTGTTATAAATCGTGTAATTGCCAACAAAGTTAAACCAATTATTGTTACAATTGTTTATTTTTTTCCATTTATTGTATTTACAAATATTTTTTACGCAAAAATGTGTGTGGCCTCTATTGAAATAAAATCTAAAAAAAACACACACACGTTTTCTTTTAAAAAATAATTCCATTGTAATGCAAAAGGCAAAAAAGAAAATCTTAAAAATTTAATTGCAAGATTTAAATTTTAGAAACGTTAAGTTTTTACACCAAGAAGACAAAGTTGAATACCTGAAGTGCTTCTTTCGCACTTCAATTAAATACGCGAGTGCTTGTAGATTTTCACCAGCAAGCAACTAAGCCTCTCAGTTGCGAGGGCTGCAGCTCCAAACAGACACTGCAACGTTTCAGAATGCCTAAACAAAATTAACCCTTTTACATTTTCAACATCTATCTACTCTTTTTCTGAGTTCTGGCAAAATGCATTGCATAAGTAGGAGTCATCCCCTGAGTGCTGGTCCAACAAAAAAAGGCTTTTCCACAGAAAACTTCTTTATATTCTTCGCGTTCGTGAGCAAAGACGCTTTTGGATGAATTTTGAGACGAACGGAAAACACTTTTGTTTTGGCGAAAACGATGTTCATTAACTAATAACGACACATTAGGCTGTTTTCAACATCTCGAGGTCCTCATGAGCATTTCTTTACATCGGGTCGCACATGACACTGTACAACAAAATCACATTTTCCTTTTATATGTCGAATGCAAACTAGTCTCATAAAATTAGTTTTTATGAGTTATTTTAGTTATTTAATTATAAGCAAATGCCAAATTAACCCTTAAACGAGTTTTAAATTTCGAATGATTTCTGACGTTCAAGTTGAAAATTTTGACGATAAATATTTTTTAACACAGTTTTAGCCCACAAAGTGGCCGGTTAAGGAGAGTTTTTTTACTTCGTTTTTAAGTACAAAAATGCCCATACAGCGGAGCATTATAGGGTTAAAATGTTGCACACAAACTTTCTTCGAACTGTTTTGTAAGCATATAAGAGTATGTATACCGATTTTATATTGCAATATATAAAAATAGCGAAGGCTAATTTAAGTCTCTCATGAAATAAATTCCAGTTGTGAATTATCAAAATGCCGATTCACAAATTTAACTATTTTTTATTGAATTTCTGCGTCATACTTTGCTTTGTAGTCAAGGCATACCACTTCCGCCAACACCATCCCGTTTAAGTTCAAACTGCGATGCAAATTCTATATTAAATCACTAAAGCTAAAATAAATAAAAATAACTTTGCCAAGTTCGAAATATTTTTGGCAAAATGTAAGACACAACAGCCCTCGTATTTTACCTGCAGACGTGCTAATAATTATTCATGGTGTAATTTCTTCGTTGTACTTCTTATTATTATGATTTATGTCAGTTGTAGGTTTCTTTCTTTTACAACAAATAATAATTATGTTGTTGTAGAAAATTTGAATTGTGTTAAAAATATTTCCTATTCGTTTTGCAGGAAGAACATTATGGCATGTTGAACGGGTTGCGTAGTTGAGGCAAAGAATTATAACTTGAGCAAATTGTCACGTATTTTTCACGTAGAAGCCAGTAGCGTAGTAGAGGAGTTAACAAATTAATTTTTTTTGGATTTTTAACCGACTTCAAAAGAAGAAGGTGGTTCTCAATTCAGTTGAATTTTTTATGGTTGAACCTTTACAACTCTTTGATTTAGGAATCGATTTCAAAATTTTTCTTTTTGTTTGAAATGGTTTGCTTGCAGTTAGATTTTGGAAAATATATTAATTAAGGAAAACTAATACTTTTATGGGACGATTATCAAATTTATTTTTTGTTCGAACAAATTTGCTTTCAGTTTAGTTCACTAAAAATTTTATTAACATCGAGGGGAAGTTTTCGACCCCATAAAATATTGATTATTAGCTCTTCCATTTATCGGCCGATTTGCAAAGCTGTTTTTTTTTATTCGACTGGTTTACTTCCATTTTACTTGACTAAAAATTTTATGAAAATCGAGCTGAATGTCTTGAACCCCTCCTCGCAATATTCTTGGAAATCTCCGCCAATGCTTTACCACAAAAACAATGAAATGTGCATTAAATTACTTATTCAAATTAAGTACATTTTCGAATTAAAGTTCATAGCGAAAGGTAAAAAAAGTTCATCTTTTTAATTACATTTATTGAGAACAAATATATTGAAAAGAAAATTTATTATAATTTCTTCATAAGCGAAACATGATTAGAATTGAAAATTCATTAGGAATTGTATGAATTTAAAATGATAGCATATGTTTGTATGTATGTATGTATTTATATTTTTTCAAATCCACTTTTTTAAAAATTAAAAGAAGCTTCTTAAAGGATAACATTCAATTCATATGTTGCAGAAAGTATTAAAAGAAATATTATACAGATTTCGTCCTCATCCCTCTTTTTATTTTGCAACAAAAAAATTACGGCAATAAAAAAATATTCAAATTAAAAAAGAAATTTGTTTCTTATTAAAAATAAATGAAATCTACCACACAGCGCACGTGTCAACTACAATTCAACAACAACGGCTTCTACAACACAACCAGCGAAATTTTAAAACTCAAATACACAAATCCCTTTGGTTTTGGTAGCCAGGCCTACACCACCACCATCCTCATGGCTCTGCCCTCCCGCCGCCTTAATACACTACAAAATTTATATCTATTTTATATCATTTCGATTTTTTTTTTTTTGTAATTTCATTGACTCTCTGTGTTGCTTGGCAAACAACGCGTACTGGTTTAATCCTGTTTCCAAAAGATTACTGTCACCAAAACATATTTTCTATTTTAACATTTCTCTTCTCTCTTTTTATTATTTTTTCTTCAAATTTTAAATTCCTTGTATTGTCAGTGTAAATAGCAAACGGTGACAACAATAACAATAACAACAACAGCAACATCTACTCATAAATAGATGTATAATAGGCAAAAAGGATATTATTTATAATCAAATTTGACCTGGCAAATTGTCATTGTCTTCTTGGTTTATTCTGTTTATATCCGTTTGTAAAGTCTGCTTTTGAGGGGTGTTTATTACATGTATGAATGATTTTGTGTGTGTGTCAGAATGCTTAACTCTTACATTTCTTTGTTTGTTTATGTGTGCGTGCGTGTGGTATTTGCTTAAAATTATGTTTGCTATAAAACAATTTTGTTTTTAATGGTGGAAAAGTTAAATATATTTCAATATTATTGTTGTCATAAATTATTCGATTTAAAACTGTTTTTGATTTCATGAGGTTTCAAAATTGTTTGAAAAGGATAATAAATAAATAGAGTTCTTTAAAATATTTCGGAAATAAATTTACGACAAATAATTTCGTATCTGTCGGAGTTGTAGTGTTGTTCGAACATGTAACGTGGCATTCTGGAATGACTGAATGACTAAATGAAAAAGTAATACATAAAAATGATGTGTGTTTACGGATTGTAATAAAAATTATATGAATAATTAAAGCTTCTTCTAGTCAGGTGTCATTAAAAATTCATTTTGTTGCAAGTGTCACAAAAAAAGGGAATTTAGTACTCGCCAATTTGTTAATAAAATAACAATAATAATAATAGGCAATAAAGAATTTTTATCGAAAAGAGAAAAAGTACCGAAGGTAAAAAAGTACCAAAAGAACCAGCTGTTTTTCATTGTACTCCCCCCCCCCCCCCAAAAAAAAATACAGTGTTTCTTAACGCATAAGGAATTGGTCCAAAATTAAAAAGTACCAATTTGTCCCGTTCTTAGGATTGTAAAACGTTCGTTTAAAGCGAAATTATCGCAAGCAATGAGTTTTTGAAAAACACTTTTATTATTAAAAATTAGTTTTTGACTTTAAAAGCGACTTTCTCGTAAACAATGCTATAAATGTATAATAGCTCTATTCACACTACTGTGCTTTTGCAATTTGTGTAATTGTAAGTTTTTCGCAATTGCAAAAAAAAAATAATAGCAAATGATGCCAAAAAAAATTATTTCCTTTTAGTGTTTAATTTGAAGCTTAGTGTGTATTTAACTTCAAGTATGGTCGATTTATTTGAAAAACAAATGCAAGCAAACTAATGCAAAAACTTGCTTTATTTATTATTAATAAAAAATAAGAACTTTTCGAATTTTTTTTAATATTCGTTTTGGTTAAATTTGAAATATTTTTTCGAAATAAACTCAAAACTAAATTACAAGAGCTAAAAAAAAAATTATTCTGACAAAGAATCTACAACGTATTCAGAGTTGTGCTCGTTAAAATGCGTAATTAGGAAACTATTTTCAAGTGAATGAAATTAATGCCTGCATTTAAAAGTAAAACTTTGGTAATTTACTGCACCATAAAATATGCGACAGTTGGGAAGTTTACTATTTTTTTTTATTTCCTCCAGCCACTCACTCGGTCGGTTTCCTTCTCAATTCTAGTGTAGAAGAGTATAAGATGTTCGAAATGAAAATAAGGTGGCCAGATTTTAACTAATTTTCATTTAGGTCAAGTTTTAAGGAAACACCAAGTTTATCAAATATTTGTTTTTCTTTTTAACTAAAGTATGAGTAGTTTGTCATTCGTAGGATTCGTATTGTGAAAATGCTGTTGAAAATGAACGCTTGGCCTTACAACTGTTGACGAAAGCTCTCTCCCCTTTTTTTCGTTTAAACATAAGAGTTATTTTCTGTGGCATAAGAAAACTAAATAAAATGTGGCATGCAGTGTGTTACAAAATGGAGAAACCCTCGCTCCCTTGCACCCGAAATCTATACCACTTCAGTCTTTGGGAATTTTCATAAAGAAACCCTTACAAATCGTAGTAAAACCGGTTAAAAAGTTTTCTTGCTGTTCCTTCTGCTGTTGTTGCTGCTTCTTGTGCAAAAAATTAAATACTTTTTAAAAAGAATGCTAAAACAGTCGATAAGAAGAAGAAAAAGAAAGTTATGAAACATTTTTAAAAGTTTTTTGTTCTATTATTCCCTCCATTTTTTTTTTATTTTTTGTATTCTTCGTATTTCTTGGCAGTACAACAACCACTCCGCCTCCAGCTAGAGGAATTGATTCGTGTACAAAATATATGTAGTGTGTGTGTGTACGTGCATGGAAACTTTGTAGGCAAAATAGTGAATAAAAAAATCAACAGAATTTCAAATAAGAAAAAACTATAAGGGAAACTTTACACAATTTCATTTCATGCTTGGCAAACTAAACTAAAATTATGCTTAAAATAGTTAATGTTTTTTTTTTTCTAAATGGCTGCGCTTTAAATACATTTTTCTTCTTCTTCTTCTTCTCCTTCTTCTTGTTCTTTTTCTTTTTCGTATTTCGCAGAGTTTTTAATTAAACGCAATTAGGGCGCTTATTACTATTGGATTGGCATCATCATCATCAAGTTAAGCCCACTTTTGGCTCATGTCGCGCATTTAATGATTTCGCAGTTTTTTTTTCCAAGTAGGCGCTTGTTACTACATGCCACCACATTATACAGTGTGCAACAATACATATATGTACTCGTTGCTATCTATCCTCCTTCCTCATTCAGCATGTCCTTCCATGTACTTAATGAGCACAATATAGGAATGAAATTATTATAAAGATTTTTTTTGTATTTAAAAATGCTTTTAATTGCAGAAAACAAAAAATAAATAAAAAAGAAATTAAATTAAATAAAATGGTAATTATAGCAACTGCTGTTTGTTGTTGGTAGCAAGAGGCGTTAGAGTCTGGGGAAGTGTAACGACGGTTTGTACAATTGCCTCATAATGGCCTTGATGATTGTGGGCACTTGAATTGGATGGGTGAATAAAGTTTTGTCTTTATTTTCTTCATATAACACTGTATAACAAAACTAAATTTTTCAAAATGAAAACTTTCTAACAACTGATTCTGGTAGACGAGACTGTTATAGTGAAATGGGACCGGATATTTTGCGAATAAGGTACTCTTTGGCAAAAGGTATATTTTATGAAATAGGTGTGTACTTTAATAAGTTTTTGAAAATATTATCTTTTGAATAACGATTTTTTAACAAATACTTTTTTGAAAAATGTAAATTTTTTTCAGTGCACACAAACCCCCAAAACAACCAATCATTTTGCTAAAGTATGGCGGTTTAATAATTAATGTTCAATATGTATTTACATCTTGAACGAAATTACTTTTTTACCAGCCCAATAAAATGATTAATGAAACGCGTGGTCAGTAATTCTTTGAAAGCGCATTAGTAATCGCTAAATTAAAACAAAATACCAAGTGGTTTACGCCCTCCTCTAAACTTGTCTTTTGTTGGCTTTTCACAATTTACCATAAAGAGTCAACAACAACATTGTGTTCAAACTCATTCCATTGCAACGCCAAATACTTAATAATCTGGCTAAAAGAAAGAAATTGGTCAGTAAGAGCTAAATAACCTCAAGTACTGGAATAAGTCGTCCTTATGACTTTTGTTTTAACTCACAGCTCCTTTTCTGCTGGTTGTGGTTTATGATTGGGTGGTTTTCTTTTTGTTGTATGGTGGGTTAGTTAATGTTGATAACCATGAATGTGTTTTCTACAAAATGCGTGGCAATTAGCATTAATTTGTCTAATAAGTCTCTAAAGAAGAGTGTTAAGGGCTTGTGGTTGGAAAAAAAGCATTGAGTTTATTAAAAATATTTTAAGGTTTCAAGCAATAAATTTAAGATTTATTTTAATAAAACTAAATATTTTTTTTTTTTTTGTGAAATAAAAGCTCTTTTCCGTTTTTGAGAAATCGTAAAAATAAATCGTTTGAAGATGTTGCAAAACTATAAACATAAAAATAGCAGCAGTCTGTGTCTAGTTGAGTTGCATTTAAATTGGGAAACAATTTCTAAATGGCCTTAACAATCCACCACTTGAAATTCAATTTCTTTTTTAACATTTTTTTCCCAACCACCCGAAAAAAAGTTCTGACCATTTAGTTTTTCTTCAAAAAAAAAAAAAAAAAAAAAAAACCAACTCTCCACTCTAATGTTCATCATTTGAGTATCAGCAGCGGAATATTAAAGAAAGAAAAAAGTATGTATGTATGTGTTTTCTATATAAAACGTCAGAACAGAATGGAATAAAATAAAATGTACAAGTGTGTTTGGCATGTGCCATTCACCAACAAGTGGCACTTTAGAAAATAAAACACAGTATTTTAAATAAAAATTAATTGGAGAGCACCACATACTCTCACTGTACAACATGACGAGTACATGAATACAATGGAGCATTTTTAAACATGAACAAATCGAAACAAAACTCAACTAAAATACAGTATTAAATATTGTACATACATACATTTATGTATATATACTTACAAGGTTACCTACGGACATGTTGATGAACATGTTTGCTTGAATGGAGAAAAAAATCCGAGGGTTATCAGATAATTAAAAGGATGCGCGACATTGTGGAGGAAAAAATAGAACGAATGCTTAAAAGGAAATTCATACACTCTTACTTTGACTCTTTAGTCATTTCGAATGCATATTTAAAATTTTGTAATTATAGTTTTAATTCGCGATAGATGTGGCAGGAAAACTATTGCACGCCTCACCAAATGAATAATTAATTCTTGATTTCGAAAGAATAATTTTGGCCAAAAAGTCATCCTGCAAAATAGGCATGCGGAATTCGAAGTGTAGCCCTTAAATTAATCTATAATTAACTACTGCAGTTTAAGGGCGTGGCATCGCCCATTTATTTTTATATAATAATGCATTGATTCTTTGTGTAATGTTTCATAAAAATCGGCTGTATAGCACACTAAGTGGTTACAAATTAATACTTTACTATTTGTAGGCGTGGCATTGTCAATGTTTCTATATACAAGACTGAAACAAATTCACATTTCTCTCTCACCAAAACTATATAAATACAAATTCTTCATCTACTTTAAGTTTAAAATTACTTTTAATTCAACCGACTGTTATAAAGCGTAACACCCAGATTCGGCGCAGATTTTAATAAAAATTCTTTTTAAAATCTATTAATAACACTGCAACACAATATAAAATTATTTGGAACTTTTTTTTTGTAATGGTGAACTTTTACTTAATAAATTATTTTATTACAAAAAATTCTTCGAAAAGTCCAGTTTAATGGGATAATTAAAGGCTAATTGTGAATAAAGAAGGAATTTTTACCTCAGGGGGCTGTGCACATATTACGTAACGCTGTTTTCAGAGATTTTGTGGGGGGGCCCCACCGTAGTAACGCTTTTTACTAATTTTTCAGTGCAAAATTTCCAATCCGTAACAAATCTTTAACCCCCCCCTCCCCCCTGGAGCGTTACGTAATATGTGCACAGCCACCAAACACATTTTTAATGTTGAATCATTTCTGGCTTTCAAGTTGAGTTTGAATTTTTGGTGTCTTGTACGTAGCAATAAATCAAATTCACTAAAAACAAAACATAATAAAAACTTATTCCA
Organism: Lypha dubia; assembly: GCA_947311025.1. Lineage (NCBI taxonomy): Eukaryota > Metazoa > Arthropoda > Insecta > Diptera > Tachinidae > Lypha > Lypha dubia. Next base: position 3,213,919 of record OX371260.1, on the reverse strand, counting down.
AATATGTTGATTTAAGTCAACTGCCTTAAAACTTAAATAGCAGCCCACATTTAAAACACATTTTAATTTAAAAATAAAAAAAGAATTACACATCATCAACAACTTAAACAAAAAATAAAAGTAAAATTTAAAAACAAAAATGTTGAAATTATTATTTTGAATTAAAAAGTACTTGAAACGAATAAAAACACTGACCATTAAGTTAAACCGTCCATGATTGTACCACCGTGAAAATAGTACAACAACAAATTGTTAACATGAGGTCAAAATAAAACATTTAATTTAACAAGAACAAGAACAGCAACAACAACATAAAAAAAAAAATAAGGCAAGTCAGACCACAACATAAATATTAAATCCTCCACGAAATTCGTACATCAATTTTAGTTAGTAAATATCACTTTATTAACTGGGGTCGTAGAAAATAACCGAAAAATGCAAGGGAATAACAATTAAATGATTTAATTTGCAAATAAATATGCTGAAAAACAACAGCAACGAAAGAAAAACAACAAAACGAGAGAAAAGAAAAACTCAAGTGCTTTGGACTCCCTTCGAAAGAACTTGAAATTTACAACGATTCGGCCAACATTAAATTGAAATTGGACGAATTGATAAGTTACTGAAAATAATCATTAGTTTCTCTATTCGTGAGAAAAGGTTAGGTTAGGAAGGATAGTGTGAAACACATATCCACTCGGAGACCCAATTGAATCCATTGTGATTCCCTTCATGACTAATTAGTCTCCTTACTGTCCAAAGAGAAACAAAGTGCCGTTATCATTCATCATTCAGCTACTTGATTACCATGATAAAGCCCCTGATATCCTCAAGTTTGCACTTCGCGATATCACTAATGCCCTCATGGAAACGTCTGCTCATCCATCTTTGCCTATGGCGTTGTAGCCTTGGGCAATGACAGATGATATGCTCTATAGTTTCTGGCTCCTCTTCATCACCACACATCCTACAGAAATCCGGAGTGCGATTTTCCCATATGCTGGTCCTCGCTCTAACCGAGCAATGGCAAGTCAAGGCGCCTACTAGAACTCTCAAAACCTTTCTATTCATAGCCAGCAGAAGTTCAGATTTACCTGAGTCTAGATCTGTCCATATGGACCTCGAGACTCTACAATCTTCTCTATTCCTCCAGGAATGGTTAGTTGTGCTAATTACCCACTTACTGAGTTGCCTATAGTAGTGACCGATTGGAGGTTTAACCAACCTGTCACTAACTGTCGAGAGAAAAAAATAATGGTGAAATATTAAAAATTGTTTATATCTCAGACGGAAACAAAAACTATATATATTTATTTATATCTATATGTTTTTGTAAATTTGCTTCTTTGTTTGTACTTATGTTTCTTAGAGGAAGCCACACGATAAAACCGATCGTTTTGAAATTTTGGAACTGTATTAGTGATGACCGGAAAATTCTGGTATTGAACGGGGAGAAGGTACCCCCATACAAAGAAATTATTAATATTCATTAGTGATGTTACGAATACTTGTATTCGTATTCGATTATTCCACAATTCGCCTATTTCAAGACATTCGGTATTCGCCAAATTCAAGCGAATATTTCTTGAATAATTTGCACATACTTTCCAAAGAAAAAGAAAACACATAAAGTTTAAAAAACTACATAAAATGTAGAAAAATATATTCATTTTTAATAATTTTGATTTGACGCAAGATAATAATCTTCTTTAAAAACAGACACAAATATATATTTTGCAGCTAGCATTTAAAAGTTAAAGTCTTATATGAATATTCATGTCTATTCATGTTAAGTTAGTAATCGATTCTCAGTAGAGGAATGTTGAACTTCAAAAACGAAAGAACTAAAATTTCATATGTGAAAGAGGTGGCTGCAGCTTCTGCGAAAATATGATCACGCAAACAGCACTGAATTAATAATTAAAATCGCAAGCTGATGGAGAAAAACGAAATTTCAAAGTTTGTAAGTGAACTTAAAAATGTTCAGTAGAGGTCCTCAAATTCGGCATCTCAATGTCAATAATAATCTTAAATACCTAAAGTAGGGTGACAGTTTTTTTCAATTTATTGTTACTCATGCAAAGGAAGGGATTTTTCAAAATACATTTGAGATATTAAGTGGCTGTAAACCTTAAAAGTAATATTCGTATTCGTATTCCCCGAATATTGTTTCAAATATTCGCATTCGTATTCGCGAATACTTAAAACTGATATTCGTAACATCACTAATATTCACACATCTGAGAAACTAAAATAGTGAATGTCTTAAAATTCGATGTGAGCACTTTCGAGAATAAATTAAATTTTCACCGAAATTTTGAAGCGTCAGGAGGGGAAAACGGGTGTACCCAATACAAAGTATGAGTTACTCCAGGGAAATCTCAAAACGATTGGTGGGAGAAAATTTTACCGACATACAAAGAAGAATTGATCATCACAAGCCCTATTTTAACTGCACCGACTTTCATAATAATTTTTGCTGGCAGTTACCTTTTTATATCGGTTACTTTGACCTTTGTATTTCAAACATTTTATTTTTTTTTGTTGCTAGCAGATTTGTAAAGTTTGCATTCAGAACATTTTTAAAAAACACAGAATTGTAATCTTCTTTGGATGAGGAAAGAATGTATCAACATCAGAGAGAAAACTTTCTCTCTGTTCGTTGCGTAAAGAAAACAAACAGAATAATCAGAATAACTCATTATAATGCCCGTTTATCAGTGAATATTATGAAAAACTAACTGCAACAGAAATTATGAAATAAAATATTTAGAGGATGTCTCTAAAATAGTTAGTAGAACCCATATAGGGTTGCCATCCAAAAATTCGCCTTCATCGTTGGCATACTGAAACAAGGCTGAATTTCGTATCAACATTTTGTCGTTGGATTACCTCCCTTCATTTACGATCGATTTGCCATTTTTGGTTTAACATGCAGCAACGAAAATCTAATATCACAGACTTTTATATAAATTTAAGTTACTTATCAATTTACTATTGCTTGAGTATAAATACGTAAATGGTCGAGTCAACAACATGCCACTAAAACTATTAGAATTTCTAGTTCATTTCAGATTTAGTTTTTTTTTTTTTGCAAATACATAAACTTTAGTTTCAAACTAAAACGGACATTCATAAATCTAGAAAATTTACGCAGTTTTTTCTTCCACATTCTATTTTATTTATTTTTTTTCAGTTGCATTTGGCATAAAATTTTTATTTTTTAATTTGAAATTTTGCGGTTAAAAATACAAACACAATACGGCCAACAATTGACAAGTCAGAAGTTGGACGAGAACAAGTACTTTTCGTTACAGATTTATAACTCTTGAACAAAAAAAAAACTAAAATTTTACTTCGTAGCAATTGATAAATATTGTAAATGTTTTGGGGCAAGCTAGGACAGGCCAATACAACAAAAACAACAACAACAACGACGAACAACAGAAATATATGAGAGAATTCGAAATGCAATTTAAAAAAAACAAAATGCCAAGTTAAGCAATCTTTTGATTGGTTGACGATTACGTATGATTTAACTTCAAGTTGTTTGACGTTTAATGTTTATGACAACATCAAATCACAAACAGAGAGAATGTATAAAGCCATCTAGCCAGCCAGACAGCCAGCCCAGAAGTACCAAAGACCGCCACGCCAGCCCATTTCGAATGGTGTGAAGGAAATGAAATGAAGTGAAATTTTGTTTGCAATAAATTAAAAAAATAATTGAAAAGGTTTGTGTCAAGTGGCCCATATAAAACGCCACAAGCAACACCCAACAATATATTGCACACATGCCACATCATAATCATCTTCTTCTTCTTCTTCTTCGTCGTCATCATCTTCATAATATTATGTGACAAAACAACAACTACAACGACAAACATAATTCAAAACGGCAAAATAAGAAAGAGGAAACGGAAATGTAAGGAATTGTTAACGATGGCAAATGGCAAAGCAAGTGTTTTAATTGTTTTTAAATAATATTTTTATTTATTTTTTTTTTCTATCAAATTCTTAAATGAGTTTTTGTATTTTTCTATGAATCTGGATAAAATTTTATAATTCTTTTTACTTTTAGTACGATTACAATATAAACCAAATAAATTCACACATCTTGTTTATTTATTTGGCAGGAGAATCGATTATTAGCTTTGACAATTGTTCATGAATTCGCATCCAGTTGAAATCAAGCTACGGATAAAAACATGTCGTTTATAACAAAAAAAAAATTTTTAACAACAATTAATAATTTTTTTTCTCTTCCTTAAAATAGTAGTCAAAGTGTTAAAAGTAAACGAAACACACAGAATTCATTTTATATGCAAAAATGCAAAAGTGCATTAAGAAGAGAGAGATTTCAATGCATTTCAAATTATTCTAAACGTGTGTGAGCTGGAATCAATTATGTTCCATGTGTACTGTTGAGTGTGGTAAGTAGTGTAGATGTGGCAAAAGAAAAACAAAACACACAACACACTTATGCAACACAATTAATAACGTGACACTGAACATTGATTGTTAAAGTACACTTGCAACATGCATACAACACATCGATTTTATTTATTTTTTTCTCTTTGCCTCTATGCCTTCCGTCTTTACTGCCAACCAACATTCTTGAGTTCTTCCAAACCATTAAAGTCGGTTTTAAGGAACAAATGCGTCTAAGAATGCAGTGGACCAAACGTCTATAATTACATTTTATAGAATGAACTGAATTGATTGAAAGTCTTGTTTATTTGTTTAATTATCGAATGAACGTTGTAGATTTTTAACTCAGCTCAAGTTATTATTTCCATTTTTTCTCTTGTAATTGATACCGTTTACACCAGCTTTATTAAAAAAATGTTTTAAATTTATTTAGCAAAGTCCATATAAAAACAGGCCGTTCAAAGGGAAAATAGCTGGAGCACAATAGATTATAGTTTGTTCATACACTCGGCAGCAAGTACACACCAAACACCTTACGAGTATTTATATATATATTTTTTTTTTCATTATGGGAATTATTTAAGAATCGTTGGGAAACTGTCACGTGACTTGTGACAGAATTATTATATCGTCATTTCGAGTTTTACGACAGATAGCTCGATATTACCCGTGATGATCGTATTTTGATCATGCGTGCCAAAAGGGGATTCTTTAAAGATGTCAGTTTTTTAACTGCAACTGATACATACTCGTATTTCAAAAGATTTACAAAAAATTAATTTACACATTAATTTTGGACTTTATCAAACACTAGTCTTATAAAGTCTTTGATACATTTTTGTCTCATCATTTAGAGTACAAATATCAATTTTGACATTACCGAACTAAATATTTTTAGAAAAATATAGCCTCAAAATTGTTCGGATATAAATTAATTTTTCATTCATTAAATGGAAAAGAAACATACGAACATGAGTTAATTCAACGCAAGAATTTATTTTGTGTTAAATCTTCTTTGAAATTTGTTAACTGTGATATAATAATTTACGTAAAATTTCTAATTAGAATTAAATTGATTACAAGTCGGACGACCAGCCAGCAACCACTTCGCCCTTGCAACCAATTGAATAAAATCAATTAATTTGTCTTTTTTTAAGGTTTGCAATTCTGAAGGTTAAATACTATATAAAATAATTATTTGGAAACCATAATGCTAATCGCATTGTCTATTAAAAAACATGAATTTACGGATGAATGAATGAATTATTGACTTAATACAAGATGATGAGACTAAATACGATTAGAAACAAACACTAGACATTTACATCCATTCAAACACTCATACTCGAATAAATAGGCCAACAAAACATTAACTTTATTTTATTCTTATCGCAATTAATAGACACATCAACAACAAAAACAACAACAACAACTATAACAGCTAGAACAAAAATAATGATAAATATGTATAACAATAGTATCATCTCTTAATAAATTTTTAGTGTCCCCACACCCGGAAAGTTTAAAACACCCGTATGTTTCGCTGAAGAAATTATAAAACTCTTTTGTTATTTCCTTTTGGGTATGAGTATTTTGCATCACTATGACAATTTAATTTCGCAATTGTATTCATTGGATTCATTTGCTGCTGCTACTACTCCTGCTGCTGCTGCTCCTGTCAACTGCATCATCGTTCTATGAAAAACAATTGTATTCAAATTATGAGTCAAGCAGAGAGCAAAGGGGTAGCGCTCTAGTGAAAGAATGTTAAAAAAATATGAAAAACTATAGAAAGAGTTGCAGCATACAATTTGAAACCTTGCCAACTAATACAAAAACAATAAAAGCCAAGTCGGATATAAAAATTACGAGTACTAAAATACGAATACAAAAACAATTTTAGAATTCACCAAAAAGTATTGTTTTGCTGGAGGTGAGCGGGCGGGAAGAGGTCTCAGGTAATCTTTAGTCCTTTGTTAGGATTTTACAATCTGCATTCAATAGATGAACTTAAAAATGATAGCACTTCGATACATTAAGCCGGTGAACACAATTATTTTAGAAAACATAAAGTCAGTCGTAAATGCTTAAAATTTTATGAATTCTAGTTTTACGGTTTAGTGACTCATACTGGAAAATAAATACATACTCGTACACATAAACAATTTATTTTAATATTTTTAAATACATATTTATAACGTTAAAGTGCTGAGAAGCGTTTCAGTGGTGATGCAAACTCACATGACAACGGGTGCTTTTTTGCAAAGGTCCCTTTTCAAAGCATATAGTACTTTTTGAAAGAAACATATAAAATAAAAGAAAAAGCTCTTCTCTAAAAATCGTATTTTTTTCAAAGAGGTAACTTTTTTTTAATAAAGTTTCTCTTTTCAAAATACCACTTTTAATATATATTTTGGACTAGAGATGATTGATATCAGTGATGGAAAAATGAAAAATTGAAATGGTACTGTCCGTCAACAAAAAGAGTACTTTTTAACATTGTAGTAATTTTTATGAAACATATATTTTTATTCAAAAATAAAATTAAGCAGAAGCAGACTCCATATTTTGGAAAGTTTTAAATCACTATTTTATTTTAATTTTAAATTTTAGGACAAGAAGTGCTTTATTTCTTAGTGGTGTGCAAAATATATATGTTTATTGACTAGTAATGTGTAAAGTAGCATGTTATCGAAACCATGTACCTACATAGTTAAAACGCATTAGAATTGGTTGCTTGAATGGTCCAATTTCACCGAGATTAATTGTGCTGGCATAACATGATAACATAACATAATTTTTCAACCAGGTTCAATCCCGCATTAGCAGAACAAAACCAATACATGTATATTGAAAAAACAAATTTGTCCAAAATACACTAATACACAAAGCTCTGTATATGTGTACAATTTTATGCCAGATTAATTAGTCTCGTGTGTTTTCTAAAGAACAAAAGTTGTGCAAACTAAAAATTAATCTCGTGTAAATTGGACCAATAACATTAACAACTTTTGCAAAAAACACACACTAACGACAACATGAATACCGAATTTGTGCATTCCTTATGTTCTTGTTCTTGTGTTTGAATGTTGTCAATGATTATAAAAATAAGGCAGATTTCTAAACAGGGAATAAAACAAAACAAAAAACTAGTACTAAATATGACGTGGGGTACTGTGGTATTTTTGTTGTGAAAAAGTACTGAAAATAGTACAAAAGTACTGAATTTTCCATCACTGATTGATATACAGATTTTCAATGTGTAATTAATTTTTTTTTTATATCATAAAAATTTTAGTATTTTTATATTATTATTATTACGAATAAACGTAATTATTATTTGAACTTATATTGATTTACATATGAAAAGTAATATTATCAGGCTCAAGTTCAGTTTTATTGAATTAATGAAAATTCAAAATTACTAAGAGTTTTTTTGTGTTGGAAAATATTATTACTTATATCCAATCAGTTTTTAGCAGAACGTATCAGTACTGATTTCAAGGCCGCTACACCTCTCATCAGCGTTCAATTGTCCATCTTTTACAATTTTCGTAAAGTGGATACTAATTGAGAAGAATATCAACTATTTAACCAGTTTTCAACAGTTTTAAAATACAAAGTAGAATACTTTGATGATAACGGACTATGAGTTTGTGTTGATTATTAGTTCCAAACAGTAATGAGGGAATTTCGTACTAACCAGCACTGTTTCATTGTAGAATAAAAATTGAATTAAAAATTAATTCTCATATTCTATTTCTGTTGAAAACTGGTTAAATAGTTGATATTCTTCTCAATTAGTATCCACTTTACGAAAATTGTAAAAGATGGACAATTGAACGCTGATGAGAGGTGTAGCGGCCTTGAAATCAGTACTGATACGTTCTGCTAAAAACTGATTGGATATAAGTAATAATATTTTCCAACACAAAAAAACTCTTAGTAATTTTGAATTTTCATTAATTCAATAAAACTGAACTTGAGCCTGATAATATTACTTTTCATATGTAAATAAAAATTTTAGCAAAAATATATAAATTTTTTATAAAACTTTTTAAAATGTTTGTTCGTAAAACTTTACAAAAAATAAAAAGACACAACAACGCATCCGTACACTTGGCTAAGTATGAGTTAATTAAAAACTACTAACATGCACATGAGCCTTTCGGTTGATTGAGTGCAATGCATATATTGATACATTCTACAATATTTTTCACATAACAAATGAGAATTAACACAGCTGTACATGCACACTATTGCTTCTACGAAACTAAAGCATTCTACAATTACTGAATGCCACTTAAGTGCAGAAAAAATACAGAAGAAAATTTTTATAGTCAGTAGAGTTTTTCTATGTAAAAAATGTTGCTGGTTTTTTTATAAAAAGCAGCAGGTGTAAAAAACATAATATCTTAAATTCTAAACTTTCTATATCAAAGAATTTTGCAAAATTTATATTAATTTAAATTAGAAATATTTGTCTGAAGGAAATGTTCACTTTGTTGTTGTGTCCCCCCCTAATTATTCCGATGTGTGTATTTAAAAATATATAAAATTTATTTATTTATTATCTACTCCATTCAGTGCAAATGAATTGCATACATAATTTCTATTGTTAGTTCTGAATGTATTGTATTATTGTCTTGTTTCCTATGAATGGATTTGTCGTGGGTCAAATTCTTAACTCTTCTTCTCCAAGTACCACAAATAAAAATGCAAACGTATCGTAAATACTTGCAGCAGTCTTGTTACGACTCTTGCGTATGATTGTGTGAAATCAAGCATTTAAAAGTTCAGATTACACAAACAGTTTATATATTGTTGCCTGTCCTGCCAGCCACACCATCTAATGTGTTTGGAATGATGTGGGTTGTGGATTGGGTGAGAGAGTGAGTCAATACGATAGAGTTGTAATATGGGTTGAATTCAATGCATACACAGTTAATTTTTAGTTAAGTAACTGGTATGTGTGGTAGCAAATGTTTGTGCAACATTTAATGCAATACATCCTTACGGAACGTTAAAGTGGCAACTGGTGGTTGGGGTGGCTTGAGAAAACATGAAAGCCAGAACTCAGTTGGTAACTTTGTCAAGGATAAAGTAACTTAGAGCAACATCATAATTATCGTCATCATAATGACGTTTATTAACATCATCCTTGCTACAGTCAGTCGTTTGTATTATTTATTTATAATTTAAATTGTCTATTTCAAAACTAATTTGGTTAGATTCTTTCTGGTTGTTTGGTTACATGTATACGATCCATACTTATTTGGCTTAATGTAAACAATAATTCCGAAAGGATGCTATAAAAATATCACGTCATGTTACATATATCAAGGAATAGAAATTGAGAATCCAATTGGAAAGAATTATATTGTATTTAAACCAATGCGAAATTTTTAGATTTCAATTAAAATCTTTATCTCTCTAAGATCCTTCTCTTTACACTAAACTTTTAAAGAAAAGATTTTAAAAATTTCTTTACCAAAGTTTATATAAAAACAGACCCGTCAAAAGCAAAAAAGAAAAAACACACACCTTATAGTTTGGTCAAACACCCAAAAGCAGGGGGACACACTCCTAACAACCTTATTTTTCGTACGATAAGAAAAAAATATACGTGTACATACAGTCGTCGTACGTGATAGTTTTATGCAGTATTGTGATTAAAAATTTTTAAATTCACTAAATAAAGTTTTTTAATAGAAATGAAAAGAAGTACTTTTTTGCCTGCAAGTTCCTAAAAAACTTTTTAATAAAACTGAATGCCAAAATCTACATTGTTTTTTTTTTGTGCTCATTTCGTGACAAAAGTTTGGTTATACTTGATCGTGATCCAAAAGAATTTACATTATTACATTACCATTTACAGCATTTATGATTGTATAAGTGAAAATTTGTTTATATGTGTGGCACGTACACACGCATAGATTTTGGCCAGCATGATCGAGCATGAATACATATTTTTTCCACTGAGCGTGAATTTATGTGAGTAAAATTTTACTCACTGTCCCATCTCTGATATGAACAAGCTTTCATTGTTTCACCAAATCAAATATATTTATTTCTAATAAATATGTTTGTGTTACAAAAAATTTACAAAGAAATATAATACGAGTATTTAAATAAAACTATTTGGAATTGTTGGCCTACAGTGTCAGACAGTTGATATGAATCAATTTAAACATCTGTTACAGTTTTGTTTTGATTTGAATGTTTTTTTTTTTTATATTTTTATGGCAAAAAACAAGGTTTTCTAAAAAAAAACTCACAAGAAAGTTTATTTTTTTATAAATTAAAGCAACAAATTTATCGAAGTTTATTTAATAAATATTTATTTCCATGGAAATCAACTTCCGAATGAATATGTGCCATGTTTCTGTTTGTGTTGCAAAAAACTACAATTATTTATATGCAAGTCGATCAGTTTATACGAGGAATGATATTTATCCGTATAGAGATACTAAAGTCGAAAATATTTAAAATGTTTTTACAACTAAAAATCATAAATGTTGTTACACTATTTGTGAAGAGACCCTTAGCACTCGTGTCATAGATCATTTTAAAAATAACACTCGCAATAGTTTTTGCAAGCACTCTGCATTTGAAAATAGAATTACATGAACTCAATTGACTTGGAGAAGACAATAAGAAATTTCTAAAAATAGTTATCGGATCATACTTGTAGATCGGTCGACATAGTTGGCGACTTTTATATGAAATTTTGTTCAAATTTTAAAAACTTAACAGGTATATGGCCGGCAATTAGAGTGGATTTCAAAATTTAAATTTTATATCTGCATGCAATATTTTTTTTATTTAGTATAGGGCATTTTAAAGTCGGCTTGTTGTCTCCAAAAACAAACCATTATTTTAGAGGTTTAAAAATGTACACCATTCGTGTACAAATTCAATTGTTTACTAACTGTTAAATGTTGAAATAGTTTAACAAATTGAATAAAACCAAAATGCTCATTTAATAATTTAATAAAAGCTGCTCCTACTGTAAACAAATATTTTATTATTACAGATCATATTTGTCGTATATTTGAACGATGATTATTATTCCGGTAAAGTAAAGCCTTCAAAATGTTGAGCACGTATTGACGACAACAGCAATAATTACACAATTGTTCAAATAAATACTCTGTGAATTAATGTTTCGTTTATATTTTTCATAAAATCAAACACACTTCAATAACGAAAACAAATTTTTCTCAATTTTTATTGTTTAGGAGTATAAAATCTTCACAGTTCTGCCGATAAACTTTTTCATCTCTGGCAAACACTATTAATTGAATTATTTTGGTATTTCTTTAAAAGTTAATTTGAAAAAATATTCTTGCGAAAATATAGTGCGATTTTTGCACACAAGACCCATAAATTTTTTAAAAAAATATATTAAAACAATTGAAATTTTTGCTGATTTTCAGCAGAATTAGTGCCAAATTATCAAATGCTCGAATCGAACTGTTGGCAAATAAGTGAATTTTGCAAAAATTTTAAATTTGAACACGATAAGACATGACTTAGTAATCGAATGAAGCTCCACTTCTAAATATACCACAAATAATGAGCCTGGTTTTCTTTTAATTGCCATTGAAACTAATCGCTTTATAATTTTTCCAATTTTTCGTAATTTCTATTTTCATGCCCACAACTGTACGAATTATATTATTAGAATTAAATAAACGAAGGTTGCCAACTGTCAACTTAACTTAAAGTAATTATTTATAGATGATTTATATCTATAAACCACATTATTCCGACTCAGATACAAATTAAAAATACAACAAAAAGTCTCAATCTTGATATGGAATTACGAGCGTACTTGCAAACGTTCGTACATATCAGTGTTTTATAAAATTTTCGATTTAATTGCTTCAATTAATTGCGTACACAGGTTCTGTTTGTTGCCACAATAAAACACAACAATTAAGGTTTAACAACAACAACAAAAAACAACTAGTATTTCTATTTTAAAACAAAAATTGATAGAAATTAACATCGTAATAGTTTTCATTTGTTAAATAACTGCCGAACACAACGTTTAGAAGTGAACCAGCAACAGCAAAAAATATTTAATTAAAATGTTTTTACTAAATTTTGGATTGTTCCTGTTAATGGTGAGAGGAGTTAGTTTGGCTTCAAAAATTAATTCAAACTGATTTAGTGATAAATTCCTTCTGTTTCTCAGCTAACTTCGATTGAAGCAGATGTGTGGAAGAGTCCCACTGCCACAGATGTCCAAACATCATTGGAAACTTGTCAAATGACAGATCTGTTGTTTCTAGATGTACGTCGAAATGAGCAGAACTTACAGCCCTCTTCCTCTCACAGCAATAATATAAGATGTTTTACAAAAACTTTGGGATTGTGGACTGATGATGAAGGCTTCCAGGCAAACCGCTTTATGGAGTTGCTAAGCAAACACAAACAAACGGAAGAAATTCAAATTGTGATCAATTACTGCAACGATCGCCACAAACAAACTGATCTCAATAAATGGGCTAATGACGGGTTTTATTGCTTCGCTAGGGGAAGCATAAGCTGCTGGCTCAATCAATATGTGAAGAACGTTTACAAAAAGAAAATAACAAATTAAAAAACAAACAACAAAAACAAAACCAACGATTTTCAATCACAAAATTTCCAAAGTTTTAATAAATTCCATTAATTTATTTTGAGAACAATTAATGTTTGTGTACACTATTTTTGACCAATTGCAAATTGGAGCGAATGAAGCACATGCCACCACGATAGGCCCAGGTGCAGGCATCACTACCCTGAGTGTTTTTGTCGGCACATTGTTCGATTTTAGCGTGAGTTTCATCATTGTGATCGACCGTACCATGTTCGCCTACCAATTGATGATGGATTTTGTGAACATCGAAACCATTGTGTTCGTCAAAGAAACCGAAATGTTCAAACACACACTTCATGTAACAGCGGGTAGTTTCATTGTCGGGATATTCCCAGGACTTGTACTTTTCCAATAATTCAGGAGCGATCTTCATCTTGGTGCCACACTCATCACGGTATTTGACTAAATCGTCATGATGTTTTACAACATAATCGTGATCACCATGATGGACGTGGTGGCCTTCTTCATGATCGGCCAAAGCCTGCAAAGAATTCATTTATTTTTCTCAAAATTCTTATTCAAATAATTTTGAGTATTTGACTTACCGCTGCGGTTAAAGCTAAAATCACAAGAAATACTTTCATTGTTGTGTTTTTGATTGACAAATGCAACTGATGACTTTTGCAGCAAATGTCAAGGTTTTTATACACTCTCGCTTGCAACTGTTTTTGAAAAAAACTTATCTTGAGCCAGCGGGAGGAGAGGTTATCTTAGAAATTACCTCCTGAACACAAAATGCATCTGTTTTGTTTGATTGTGTGCAATTCAATTTTCTTTTTTCGTTTCTTTTTTTTTTTCTTTATTAACATCTCGAGAGCTTCAATATAAATTTTTTGATAACAGACACTGTGATTTCTCTGTGTTTGTTTGTATGTGATCAGTAATCACTATTTTTTCTTCTTTTGCAACAACAACAAAATAATATAAAATAATATGCCGATATGCATCGTCAATATTTAATCAAAATATTATTAAAGGGTATTTTTTAGAGGGGGAGAATTAAACATGAAGAACTGACGATGTGGTTTTGATATTCATGGAATACCCTTTGGTCCAATTGTGGATGAATTCAATGCGCAAAGGAGTGCAGGGAGGTGGTGAATATGAAGAAAATTTAAAATTTAATCTGTAGTTAATAAAAGAGCCGTTAGATTTATATCAAATTTTGCACAGGATATTAAGAAAGAACGTATGAAGTGTTACATTTGCAATTTATTCTCCCAAGGAAAACTGCTTCACATTGTCGCAAAGTGAAGAACATCCTGTGGATGAAAAATGTTAACGGAAAACAATATGAATAATCACTTTGGACCATAAAACAGATTAAAATTTATTCGAAGGACTGTTAACTGATGTCCTCCTCATGCAGATCATCAGGGTATCCTTTTTAAAAATCTCATGGAAAAGCAACAGATAATATATGATTAAACTTCAATTCATACGAATGAATAGTTTAAAAATAATATCATCAAAGTCCAAGAAGATTAACTATACAATCAAAATTTTCTGTATCTTTTCAATTATCACAGACTTTGGGAGTTTCTTTGTAATACAAAACCATTTAATTTAATTAATACGAAAAAACTACATTGAACAAACTTAAGTCAGAATAATAAAATTAAATTTATGTGGATTAAAGACCAAACAATTCGAATTTGTATAAATTTGTAATTGTTATCTTTTTTTCGCACTTTTCAGGTAATTTCCTTTTCGTGTTATTTGAAGGGATTAGTTTTTCTTCACGTTGCAGTTTTTATAGTAAAATATTAATTGTGAAAATTTTAAGAGTTTCATTTATCAAGTTTCAAGTATTTTGTGAAATTTTTAGGTCTATAGATCTTAATGTTGGGCACGGAGAGAGATTGAAGCAATATGGTCTCTTCTCACCTTTGAAAGAAAAAACAAAGTTTTCGTTTTCAAAACAAAACACCCGTTATACATACATATATTCACAAGGCACGCAAGAATGATTCATAATCAGGGAAAGACAATGACAAATCCTGTAAATTTGTATCTACATTTTTAGTTGCACCCACCCATAATAATACTGGATGGAAAATTTTCTGTTCAAAATCAATGTAGTTTTTTTTTCTTAATTTTTGTTGACTTTAACTTGAATGTGGTCATGTTTTTGTTGATTAACTAACTTTCTATCGAAAAGCGATAAAGAACAGTAACAAAAGAAGTAGAACCAGGGTAGGGAAACTTCATATAAATATATTATATGAAATACCATCATTCTGGGAAAATACCATTTTTTTTACGAATGTTCTTTAAGATATTCATACAGTGTTTCAACGAATTGTTCATAAATTTTGACCCAAAGTACTACTAATAAGATTTTAAATTAATGAACTCAATAATCTTATAGTATTTTCTGTACGTAATCAATATTCCAAGAAATTTTTACGAAACATAAGAGCTTTTCTCTAATTTGATTCCGAGTTTTAAATTTTATTTTACATGCCAGATATGTTGATTTTTGTTTTTTTGCAGTTCGGAATTTTTTCAATTAATTTTATTCGAATTAGTTTTCCATCAATGATTCTTCTAATTTTTTTCTAAGTACTTTCTTTAAACAAAATATTCACTTTTTTTATATAGAAAACTACAATAATAAATTTATTTAATTTATGGATACGAATGAATATCCACTTCAATTTTGCTTTAAGAAAAAAAACGGAAAAAATATTTTTCATATTTAATAAATGAATATTTGCAACAATAAAAAAGATAAATAAAAATTAGTAATACAGCAACGCTGGTTTTATTAAAAAGCCTACAAACAAAATCCACAATTTCCGTGTAGCCACGACGTCAACCATGTTACTGTTGTACCATTGTAGTGCGCCAGCAAATATGCAATGTTTTTTTATATGATATTGCAGTGCTTTGGAAAAATAATAAGTTGCAGAAAATTTAACATAATCTGCATTGAAATAATTTAACAACAAGTTTAATTAAGGGCTGTTCACATATCTTGGTACGTTTCGCTAAAAATATCATAATTTTTTAAGAAGGGAAAAGGGTTCAATTACGGAGCTACCTAACATTTGACCAGTCTCTTTGTTAAAGAATAAATATAAGATGTATACAGTACAATGTGGGTGAAGATAAATATACCGAGTTAAATATGTTTTACGTAAGAGCTTACGTCATGACATATTGAACTCAAAAGTTAAATATGTTTAGTCGGGACATTGCCAACATAGCTCGATGGAACTTTTTGGTTGAGATCTTTGCTGGTTGATATATGTAAATGTATCTGATCAAAGATAACTTTGTATGATCTCTACGGAAATTTGATCCCAGTGAAATCAATGGAAAATGAAAGCCAAGGGTCCATACTTATAGACTACATACGTCCAATTTCTCAATTGTATTTCAGAATTTTTCTATAAAATTTTAAAAATTAAAATTGTGTAAATTTTGATGAGCCCTACGGGAATTTGGACATTGGAATAAGGCCAAGGGTCCATACTCATTGACTATGTAAGTCCGATTTCTCAATTGTATTTATTTAAATTCTTATTTTTCAAATTAACACATATATATGGACATGTACTTTTAAAATTCATGACTACTTGCAGTTATAAACAACGCAGTGATTTCAATTTGTTTACTTTATATGTTGCAGATGTGTAAATAATAAATTAAATATGGAAAAAGGCAATAACATTTTTCATTTAGTCAGATTATTAAAACAAAAAGAAAGAAAATACCCTATTCGTGATAATACTTGCCCCCAATTAATGCAACAACGCTCAATGGTAAAGTATACATATTTAAAAATAATAAATAAATCATTAAGTTTAAGTCGTAATTGCTGAAAACAATTTTGTGATGAGCACGATAAAATTAAATCCAAATTTCCCTTCAAATCAATTGATTTTGACGATTTTAATTATTAGGTACTTCTTTGTTGTAAATAATTTGTATTAATTTGAAAACAAGAAAACTGCACCTACAACAGTAAATCAAGCAATCATCATGGCCAGAAACTTTTCGAAAAAAAAAAAAACATCATTTGACGAAATGAAAAGAATCATCTGATGATGTTTATATAAAAAATTGCTTTTATTCCAGCTTTGTACGGGTCATGTTATTTAAGATAAATTGGAAAACTTTCCGTTTGACGTTGAATGTTAAACTCTCTATGAAATATGAAGAAAACCATTAACTATGTATATTCACACGATGAACTAAAACACTAGGTTCGCTCCGTGAACCTCGATGGCGAACACAAGTGTTCACACGACTCATTCTAGATTGGTTCGTATTTCGACATCCTTTTACAGTTTGAAATACGGTTGACTATTTATTGTTTTTCCATTTTATATAACCATTTACATAAATATAAATATATGCTTTTTATTTGTTCAATGTTTTTATTAAATTTTAGCACTTATCAATTGTTTTTCTTTGTTAAAATAATTTTGGACAACTAGACCAGATAAACTAGCGATAATTTGTTATCAAAATTAGAGATAATAGTAAATTTTACGGGCTTGCAGCAAGGTTCAAAATGAACCACGATGGTTCGCTCGCAAAATTTTGTATGGCGAAACATGTAGGTTCAATCAAGGTTGGCCTGCGAACCATGAATGAGTGCACGAACCACAGGGTAACCAGAGATGACACGAGACGGAAGATTTTGCATACTGATTTGTATACACTCATACAATCCTTCGTTCTCGTTTTTTTCTTTGTGCTGTCTTTGTATCCAAATTAAAATTATAAATCACAAAACTAATAAAATATCCATATATTTCTATAATTTACATTAAAAATATTATTAATTATTTAATTTAAGTTGGTTTTCACTCATCGTTTGTATTTTATTACTATATACATCTGCAAAATATCAGAATTTATCAAGTATGTATGTATGTATGTGTGTATGTAAGCAAAAAATCACCACCATTTGGCAAATTTACAGAATATATGTACGTATGTATATAAATTTAATATACAGAGTATATAAGCACACACTAAATTGTTTTATCACTTTATTTTGGAATTATATGCCGTAAATACTTAATATTATCACATTTTATTAAATTTAAGCGTGCTTTTATGTAGCATTTTCCACTAAAAACTGAACTTTTTTTTGCTTTTCGGTTTGTTTACTTTCATAAAAAACACACTAATGTTTTCTCTTTTTCACGAAGCTTACTTATGACAAATAAAATATGATCGAAGTCCAATTTTTTTTGTTTTTGTCATCTCTGTTTACCCTGTGGCTGTCCATGTGAACATAGTATAACGTAAATGGACAATTTGATATCCATCTAGAGCAAATTCATAACAGGTAGACTCGCTTCAATTCGCTTTAAAAAACATCTACTTCCGATGTCAAAAAATGTACCGAACAATTTGTCAACAAACGAACTGATTCACAGGTACAATTAACGAAACAAGTCCTTGATATCCATCAATTGTACTACGCAAAGCGAATTTAATTTGCCACTTAAGTCGCCTAGTAAAGTTAATTCGCCTTATCATTAGTGAAAGTGTTTAGAAAGTTTTAAAACGTTGAAAGGGCTTCAGTTTTTTTTTTTTTTTTTTTGTTATTAAATGTTTTTATTAAACGAAATGAATTTGTTTTCATTACAATATTATCGAATTATCAATAAACATCTCCTGGATGTGCAGATTTCCAAACACAACATTATGCTTTTCTGTCGCATAGATTGCAAATAAAATTTAGAATAATTTTCTTACGAAACCGGTTTAAGGTCATGGTCGCTGGCCGATTTTTAATATCAAGCCGCACGGTAGTTCGCCAGGCCAAGTTTGGCCACACAGTGTGTATATTTACACGAAACCATTCGAGCTATTTTTACCCCCCTAATAACTTTGCTCCTCTTGATCATAATATAATGAAACTTGAAACATAAAGTCTCCCTATAGAGGTGACCTCACAGGTTAAATTTAAAAGTTCTACCGGAGGAGCTTCCGAGATATTAAGGTGTGAAAAGTCCATATCTTAGTACATATTCACTCACTCACTTATCAATATTATTGGGCACTTCCAGTATGGCTAGAAAGCTGAAACTTATTACACAGGTAGGTCTTGGTGTGAAATTAACCAGAAAAATCTGAAAACGGGCACTTTCCCCCCAGGGGGGACCTGGGTGCCCCTTCTTTGTATGGAGCACTTCCAGTATAGCTAGAAAGCTGAAATTTGGTACACAGGTAGCCCAGATAAGCAATACATATACATAAATATTTATACAAAAACAACTTAGAAAAAAGAAGTGAGATCCGCACAAAAACACAAATGTAAAAATAAGGCCAAGTTCCTATCCAAAATATTTTGGCCGTAAAAAATACTGAGATCAAAATAAGGACCAAGTTCTTGATAGGTACAATTCCATCTCATTTCTAGGCAACCTGTAAGCTTGGCAAAATATTTTTGGCTTTCTAATACGGAAAAGAATTCTTGAAAAAATATTGCCAAGCTTATAGGTTGCCTAGAAATGAGATGGAATTGTACCTATTAAGAACTTGGTCCTTATTTTGATCTCAGTACTTTTTACGGCCGAAATATTTTGGATAGGAACTTGGCCTTATTTTCACATTTGTGTTTTTGTGCGGATAATATTTACTTGTACGCTTGTACTTTTTATTTCCTTCTGTTGTCAAAATACTTACATTTTTCAGACATCTCAGGGAGGCACATTTTAAATCAAATTTTGCCGAGACCTCCATCACATAAGACAAACATTGAAAAATTTTAATTTCTCATTAATATTTCTTTCTGCGACGAAAGCACAAATTATTAAAATTATTTGAAAATCAACATTGTAAGAAGAAGAAGAAATAAAAACAATCAATTTTGTTTAAATCAATGCAAAAGAAAGAATGGGCCTGTATGAATTTTTGAATATGGCTGTCTTTAAACAAACATTTTGTTAACACAATCGATTTTGCATTAGAAAGTTCAATTGAAAAATAATTGAAGTAATTTTCGATGTTATCATTCTATTTAAGTGCACTCTTTATAAATGTGGGCGGGGCAGATACATGCATTTATTTAATCGATTGTTTTTTTTTTTTGGTAATTTAAAAAATATGATCGAATCGATCATAGTAAGAGACAAACAACATACAATTACAATTGGGCATGAGCAACAAACAGACAAACAAACAAACAACATTAATAAGGGACATGTAGGAGGGAAAAACGAATAGTTTTGTTTGATGATTGAGGATTTTTGTCTAATGTAACTACGAGTTTTTATGTATGCATGTACGTACAAACTATTTCTGAGGGTTACAACTTTAAAATGTGTGTATGCATGTGTATGAATTATCAAATGAAAGCGAAATATTTTTTTTTCAGTTTCAGTTGATTACATCCGATTCATTTACATTTTCGATTTCAAAAGTTACAATGAAACATAATGAGTTACACTTTTTTTTAAATATAATGAAATATTTACATATAATAAAGACGCAAATGCAAATTATGTGGTAAAATTTTAAAAGTTTAAGATCTTTAAATTCAATATTTTCCCAGTTATAATTGAAAGGAAATGGAAATAAAGCAAGGAAGGATATAAAAATACCAAAACATTTTTGAAAATTGCATTTTTGTATACCAATTTGTTTAAGCAATTATTGTTTATGCAAATTTTATTTAGTATTGTTTTTTTTTTTTTTTTTTTTTTTATATATAATACACGTTATTTACTTTTTACCCTCCTTTGGATACGCACCTGATACTTTTCATTGTGCAACTGACATTTCTTAACAATTGTGAAAGTAATCAGGCTTTTTTATTTCTTTGTCTTTTATATGACCTTATCATACATATTCAGGTGAGATTATAATCGAGAATACAAAATAGTACACTTAAGGCAATTAGCTACTCACAATTAAAAAAAGCAACAAAGCAACAAAACAATATGTGAACTGTGCCAAGCAAGCCCAAGTTTAATAAGAAAGGCTCAAGCTTAAACTATCACTTTAAAGAATAAATATTTTCATGCATTCAAAAGTGAAAGAAATTTTGTTGATTCAAGTCAAGAAATAGTTCCCATCGTAAATTATGATTTTAAAAATGGGTAAAAGGTTTTTAACTGCAGTGTTTTTCTTAAAAGAACTTTCAATCTCAAAAGATATTAAAAAAAAATAAACAAGAAAATATTGTGCAGCAACGTATTATTATTTGTACTCGTACAACTGACTATTCATTTACTTTCATTGTGGATAACTAACAAACAATTCCTTTAAGATCATCTCAACAAATGCAGTGAAAAGGGAAATTATTTTTATAAAAATCATATCTTCATCGACGTACAAAGCTGCAACTGTGACTGACTTGTGAGTCTTAGTCAGAAATAAGAAAAGTACATACGAGTATGTATAAATTAATTATGGTCGACTAGTTAAATAAAATACTCTACAGCAATAAAATACATACGAGTAGATACATTATATGGAGATGGTAGTCAATCGCCAGAACGGAGAAAATAAACTATACAGAGGATCTCTTCAAAGTGAGATTAAATAATGGTACAATGGAACTTCTGAATATTTTTTTCAATTTTTTTCTATTTTTTAACCGATCTACATTTTTGCGCCCTTTTTTTTTTTGTTTGTCACAAACAAGTTCAGGAGTGACAAAAACAAAATTTTATTGAAAAATATACAGTTTAAAAAAACATCATAACTTAACTATTTATGAATCGATTTTCAAAATTTATAAATTGTTTTAAAGACAAAAATCAGATCCTTTAATAAAAGTGAATTTGTGGAAATCCGTTGTAAATCGAAGAATTTATGACTCTTAATTTTTTGGAAATCTAAGAAAAGCGTATTTCTTTTCACTTTTCGAATTGACCTCGAAAAACAAAGTTATTTTCGTTTTCTATGTAAAACAACAAAACATAATTTCGGCATGAAAACCCCAGAATAATTTCTTTATTTTGCGTGGACATTTCCCGGGACAGGAATTCGTTGGAAAGCTTTGGGAAATTTGTGTGCTTTAAAGTATTGTACATGATTATTTGTAACCAAAAAATAATAATATTTTGTTAATTTGAATATATATGCACTTACTTAATATGAATTTTAGGCTAACTCTGGAACATTCCGCTAACTGCATGCCTAAAGGGCTCGTAAATCTATAGATTTTTTGGGTAATTAGGCAAAACACATGTTTTTATAATTTTCAATTTTATTTTAATTAAACACTTGGAAAATCAATTTATTGAAACGATGGCTTAAAATGTATGGCAAATAATAATACTTCTGGAAATCTATCATTTCGAATAGGTTCGTCTTCAAATACCACCTAAGTGAATTTTAAATCTTTAACCACAAAGTTTGTTTCAACCACTTAATTGTATATAGATATATGCACACATACATATGAATTTGAACAGAACAATTAATATTTTAATTGAATCAACAATTATTTTAATTTAAGTTATTTTATCATAAAACAATGTTATCAATAGAAATTGAATCAAAACACCATAATAATTTAAAAATTTTCACATGCCAATTACTTATTAAGATCATGGAAACTTAAGTATGGATGGACGCTGTACCTCAAACTGCATAATTATTAGAAATTTGTAACAAAAACTTATCTGCATGTTACAAACAACAACATAAAATATATGATACCGATTTACTTTAGTGAAGTGGGCAGGCCATAACAAACAAAAAATTAACCTAAATATTACTTTAAAACTTAAACGTTGCAACAACTGCGTTGCAAAGGAAAAATAATGTTTTGGTAAACAATAGCTGATACTCATTCATGCACATACGAGTACATACCTTTTCTATCATTCGAAAATAAGAAAAAAAAAGAAATAGGAAAATTGACAACAAAGTCACTAACAGACTAGGTGACGACGCCACGGCGAGCAAACTTCAGCAGCATGCACATACAAATATATGTATGAGTATGTATGAAAGGAGGGTCGGTCGGACAGTCAGACTTTTAATCATAACAAAGATTAAGTTTACGAATCAATGATGGCATACATAAATACGACGGCATGGAAGAAAATTCTACTTAAGATCAAAATGAAACGAATTGAATGAAATTTTTTTTCATAAAATTCACCCGTAATAATCTAAACTCGATTTATTTTGTTATTTGTCCGCATGGATCATACGAATATGTCTTTATGTATGTAAGTACGTATACATAATGTATGTATGTACATACATACATATGTATGTATGTATGTAATGGGTCTGGCAGTATGCTTGCCGGTCGGTCTTAAGCAACATTTTAATAATGAGAAGCAAAAAATAAAATAAATCCATGTTTAAATGAAATCCGTTTATACCCACGCGTGCTGTAAGAAAAAGCCCTCCGAAATAACAAAAAAAATTAAATAATGAAATCTTTTTTTCTCAACTAAAATAATAGCCCACATTTTAGAAGTTTTGAAATGACAGACATACCCCAAAAAAATAAAACAAAAAACTGTTTGCATGAAAGTACTTTGGTTTTCTTTTAGAGCTGCAAATACTGAAAATTGGGTCATTTATTTTTGTATTTAAATAAAAAAAGAAAAAAAAAAAGATCACAGACGCACAGAACAAGAGCTATAAGAATAAGAGCAATAAGAAAATATCAATTTTACGAATTTCAATATAATAAAAGTCAAACTAATCGGCTAATATTTAAAGTATGTGAGTCACTGCACTGAAAAAAAACATCATGCAACATACATATCGCACATGATCAACAAGAAAGTATTAACTCAAAATTTTAAAATTTTCAGTAGAGGCAAAAAACTTTTTTTTAATACTATTCTATCACAAAGAGAGATACATCTATATATTTTTTTTTTTTTTTTGTGAAAGAGTGGAGAAAATGGTTTAACATTTTTACAGTGGGTAGATATGACCACTGTATATCGATTTCTTGCATACAAGATATCATTCGTACATATTACGAAATACATACTAGAATACAAAAATAACAAAAAAATACCTTATGTGCATATCAAATAAAAAAATCTTCGTAGTTACTTTTTCCTAGAGGATACAAAACTTTTAAATTATAAAAAACTTAAATTTAATCCAAAATTTCTTAAATTCGAAAGATTAAAATATGGCATTTGAAAATGATGTCGGTCATATGCTCCCTTCGGCTGTTCTTAATTTTAGACTACTCTTTGGAGCATCTGGCCGTATATCACGAATGAATTTGGCCTCCAAGCTGTCAATTGTTGCCGGTTTATCAGCATAAGCCATTGACGTTATGTAGCCCTACAGGAAACAATAGAGAGGCGCTAAGTCGCACGATCTTAACGGTCAATTTCACGACTTCAAGCGTAATTTTGATTTCATCAAAACAAACACTTTTGAAATACATTCCGTCATATTTTTATTTGTACAAATGAAAATTTAATTGTTTAATTAACTTTTATTCATCTTTAGTTTTTAAATGTAAATTAATTTGTGATTAACAGTTTTATGCACTTTTGTAAATTAACAAGGAAATAAATAGCTTTTTAGGGGAACATTCCACAAAAATGCAATATATTAAAAAAGAACGCATATCAATTTTGCAAAATATAAATTTCCATAAGCATCATCGTGAATGCCCTTATTGCAGCAAAACAAAGCATAGACATAGGTGAGGGCCATATTTAGAGATATAATAACTCCTACACCTTCCTATCCATATCACTATTTACAAAACTTTAATTAAAAAAAAATTCCAATTCTTAGCAAAACTTTAAACCCTAAACCAGAGCGTTACGTGTGTACATATGAATTCATCCTCATAACCACTTTCAATAAGATTCTATAATTTATTTGAAAATTCTTATAGGAAAAACAACATGGTATTTTATTTACTAAATTCAATTCTGGTATTTAAATTTTTTACTTCATTGCACTATAGGTCAAATGACTACTTTATCTGTGCAAAATTAATAACGGCTAAATTAATGCATAATTTTAAGGGAAATTCAAATAAAAAGGAAGGTAAGGTATAACGAAAACAAAATTTATAAAAACAAACTGAATTACATGCGTCATATCAACTTTTACGCACCTATAAAAACATATTTATTGTATAAAAATAACTAATATGATCTCAAACCTGACTAATTAAAAATGAATGTTAAAATTTAATGTTTTTGTTTATTTTTATTATTTTGATCGAGTTTAATGGAAATTTACAATACAACTTGCTACAAAGTACGCAAAAACAATAAGCTCTCTATGTCCCTTGAGCTTTCAAAGCCAAAAAAAAACAGAAAAAAATTTTATTTTTTAATCGTCATTTTAATCTTCAGTTTCATTCAGCAAACATAAATTATTTAATACATCCACAGATGTTGGGGATAAAATTTCACTTTCATTGTTTTCTTCATCTTCGTTGATGTCTTCTGTTGGGCTCTCAATGCTTAACAACTCGATAGCTTCAGGTGGAAAGTGTAATAGCTTTTGTTGCCGCATGCGTCTGCTTAAATATTTTGATGAGATAAGGGGATCAGACGTATCAGTAGCTCTGTTAAATATGTCCAAAAGATTATTAGATCGGCTGTTTTTACGAGCGTGATGTAATCTGTCAGCCTTATAAATTTTGTGTCTGGACTCAGCACCTGCTTCTCCAAAGTAACCAATCGGAAGCACAGTGTTGTCAATAATCTGCTTGGAATGTATAAGCACTTTGTGGACTGTAGCTGTCATCGGCAACCAAGGATAAAGCTTTTGGATAAAATCCGCTGTTTGAAAACAGAACGCCTCAAATTTTGTGGAGTTCAGAGGAAACTGGCATGATAAACAAATTAATATAATTTTAAAACGGAAAATTAATGTCTGATCAACGCCCGTAATGTTAGCAAAGATTTCGTGATCAGTGAATGCTCTACGCGCAGTGTTTCCGTCATTTGTGCTGCCAAAGCCGCCGACTTTAGGCATATCCACACGAAGGCCCAGTTCTCTCCAAAAAGCGTCTTGAATATTTTTCTTTCTTTTCAAAACTGCCAATTTGTCGTTTTCAGATCGTGTCTGCCATTTTTGCACTTCACATTTGTAACCTAAATGTAATATAAACTCGAAAAATCGAATCCAGCAATGCAATGGGCTCAAACCAAATTTACAATTAGAAGCTTTTGCACGAAATCTTTCAGAAGTGTAATCAGTAATATTCAGAAAGTCTTTTGGTGTGGAACCGCAAATAGGGCAAGTTTGATTTGATTTGGTTCCAGTCAAAATGTTCAAAACTTTTCCATCAATAAGTGTTAAATACAACTTAAAGGACACTTCCACAATTTTCCCTTCGCTGATCGTAATGTGCATACTTTTTAATGCGTCAATTTCGTTTTTCAATTCTGATTCTTCCTTCAAGATAGATTCTTTTGTTTCCTTGACGTATTCTAACTTAACGGGCCGACAAAACCTTGTCGATTGCGGAGTAAGATTATTCCAAATAGGCTGTCCAGACGTGACCAAAAGCCTTAACGGGATAATTGTAGTTGCCAGAAGCGACGCATCAGAATGATTCGATGTGCTCGGCTCGTTAAAACCTTGCTTAAATTGAGCTTGACCAGTGCTACTATCGAAACCGTAACTCAATATCAACTTACACTTTAAATAATTGGTATTTTCCTTATCCATTACACATTCAAAGACCTCCTTCTGCATTTCAACAATTCTCTTAGTAGTATGTGATAAAAGCGAGTCCAAGGGTACTCTTGCTGTTGTCTCGCTTGCTATTATACCATCAGGACGGCACATTAATTTTGCAGCAGCAACTTCGTTGTAATGGGGATAAATGTCGCAGTTTCTTAATTTGCTTTCTCGACGTATTGCATTATATTGTTCTTTGGTGAAATTATTTTCGAGCAAAAAAGCTAATGCTTCCCCCGCAGAAAATACAACAGGTTTTTGATGGACTTCACTGCACAATTTTTTTATTTTTGAAGGCCTTGTAGGGCTTGCTAGAGATCCTTTAAGAAGCGCCGCTAAGTCTGCATTTCCTTGTTTTCGAGCTGAAGTTGCTGCCGCACGAACTAATAACTCAGTTTCATTATTTGTTCCGCTTGAAAGGTCTGCTGCTGCTTTCCTCTTTCCGTAATCAGACTTTTCGCAAAATGGAAGTTGAGGACGTCCAAGAGCAGAAAAAGTCACTTTGTCAGATTTGTTTTTATTTTCGAAGCTTATTTCAGCGTTGAGCCAAGTGACATACTCACTTCGAAACTTTTCAGCCTTTTTGTCCTTCCCAATACTTTTGCCATATTTCGCCCACATTTCTGATAAGTTTTTACAGAAAAGGCGCACTTTTTCCATAATACATTTGGTGCAGTCATCGGAAATTTCATCTTTACCAATTTTTTCGACTACAAAATCCACAAGTTTATTCTGCTTTTCTTGCCTTGAGTTTTCGTTAAGCCAAATTTCAAACAACTCCGCTTTTTTTAAAACGCAATAACCTAAAAAATATGGTATTATTCGAAAACGGCTAAAATTGGCTATTGGGTGTAAATGGAAATTGCTTCATAACATTTCAATATATTCATTTGTGGTTGCATTCAATCCGCCGAACTTCGCCGAAATTTTAAAAGCTTCCACGAAATTACATTTTGAAAACAATCGCAGCAATTTTAAGGTTATGTTGAAAAAGTGGCTTTATTTCAAGCAAGTCAAACAAAATTATCACATTTTTTAACAAAAAACATTAATACTTACTTAATTTATTGTTCTCCATTTTCACTTTCTTCTTTATAATTCGCGAAATTATTTAAACAAGCACTTGAACCTTTGAAAGCAATACGGGCTTTTTAACAAAATTTATTAAGTGATTACAATTCAATGTCTTTGACTGCGTGTTGTCAAACGGAATTTAATATTTACCAACAACAAAAAGCTTACTTAGTTGGTTTGAAGTATTCCCTACAAAATGACATTAAAAAAAGTGCAATATTTGCATTTGAGAAATTGGACTTTAGCATAGTTTTGGTAGTCGTTTAACCTAATGTGCATTGTTGAGCGCAAAAAATAAAAAAAAAACCGAAGTGACTTTTATATGGAAGGCAAAAACAAAAATTCAAATATTTAAAAATTTTGTTCATTGTTTTCATTCAAATTTTCGAAATTTTTGAAGGCAAAGCAACGCCTTAATTTCTGCGCGTTTGTTCGGTGATGATATTGTATGAAAAACAAAAAGAAATTTTTTAATATTTGAATTTTTGTTTTTGCTTTCCATATAAAAGTCACTTCGGTGATGCATTTTACAAAATTAGGGCCTAAATTTCATAATACTGATGCACAATTATAGTCTACAAATAAGACAAGAAGTGCAACTGCCTATTGCAACTTCTTTACGTTTAATTGCACATTTACAGCAGTCCTTCAATCAATTACTCTTTTTAAATTTAATCATAAGTGCAATATGTATTATAAATGACGATTACTTGCAATTAGTAGTTAATTATCAACCCCAACAAAGCCCTACTTGCAACACGCAATCATCTTCATAGTGAATAAAAAGGAAACAAATAAAAATTCATACTAAAATGCATTCAAGTCATTTTTAGCCACAAATTCCTACCAACCCACACCTTTTTTTACACACAACATTTGAAGTGAGTGAGCAGAAATATTCACAAAGTTTTACTTTTACAATCTGAATAACGAAATGTACATATGTATGTACTGCTGGATTATTGTTAGAATTATAATTTTTTCAAATACATAGGTTTTCTGTGTGCAAATGGTCAGAAGTATACTTACATTCATACACACATATGTACATACATACGAGTACATGTTTTTTTATTTAAATGTTTATATGTATGAGCAAAAATTCAAAATAGCAATAAAAATGGCAAATAAGCATTAGAATGGCAAATGCTAGCGGCAAAGCGCAGCTGACCCAGAGACCAAAAGACAAATTCATCAAAATTATGAACGACGCGACGTTAGCGGCAGCCGATCAACAACAATTTTCTACAGAGTTACTGAACATGTTTACAAATACAATAATAGGCCGAGAGAAACACAAAAACAAATTTCAAATAGATGCGAATTAAAAGATTAACAAAATAGTTTTTCGTTAAAGCGCTTTACAGCATTTTAAAGAAATTTAAATCGTTAGCTGATTGCTGCTTAAGAAGTTAAAATAGTTTTTAAAAGTTTTGAACAGTTGTTTACAGATGTACATTTGTGTGGACGGTTTTTTTTATACTAAATTAGATTTTAAAAGTCTTACTTACTTGACTAAAGTTCGTAGGATTTTAAGCCAAAAAGTGTTTATCATGGATAATTATCAGGAAAATATAACGTGAATTGTTTTCATGGCATACACAGCAGAACATAAAAACGTTATTTTCGAAATCATCAACAGTCTCTCGTAAGTATTTTGTCACTGTTCTTGTGGATCTAAAATATGTTAATTTATATCTTATTTATATAAAGCATCACTCAAAATAGAATACCAGAATTAAGCTTAACACCAACATAATGAGTAAATTCTAAACTACCATCACAAATCTTACCTAAAATTAAGCAATTTATATGCGATGCATTTGCTTCATCTCCAAATTTCAATATATTTGTTCAAGTTGTTGCCCCACGATATATTTATTACCGGATTACTACTCGATTTATAATTGTTTGAACACATTGGCTACAGTTTGGTTCTATAATTGTGTTTTTTTTTTCCTAAATTAAGAAAAAGTGTAATACAACCCATTCCTTCCCATAATGTTGATTATCGCGTAACTCGTTTGCGGTTTGGTCCCAGAAAATCGATATATTAATCGATTTTAAAAATTCTTTTATTTTTGTTTGAGCGGGTTTGCTCAGTTTTGTGCTATATTTTTTTTAATCAGGAGCAAGTTGCAGTATTCAACTCAAAAGTTAAAATGGTGTAACGAATCGGACCTTAATTTTCGACATTTAAAAAAAATTGGCCTCAGCTAGATGTCCTCTCTCTATTCGTTCGACAGATCAGATTGTCGGAAGAATGGGTACGTTCAGCAGACACAGTTTGCCACACAACTGTTGCTCAACAATCTGCTGAACGCTTTGATTACTGAGCGATGAGCGAACATGTTGAGTGAGCGCTCACTGTTTAGGTAGCAAAGAAAAAGTACGATACATTTTATCAAATTACGATATTTCAGTTCAGTTTGACTTTTGAATCAAATTTCATAATATATTTTTAAATTTTAATTCATGTAAATTCACAAATAAATATTGTGAAATCTCTTTTCAAAATAAAATTCAATCATTTTAATTGAAAAGTCAAATTTTTTTACAAAAAAGTGAGCAGATCGTTCAGAAAAATTAATAAAATTAAAAGCTGCTACATCTAAACTGTTTTAGTAGCAGGTTTTTCTGCTGAACGCGCCCAATGCTTTGTGGTAGTGCTGGCAATGTATTGAGTAGCGGGTGTCGAGTATTTGCTATTTCTTTTCGGTGCTCAATACTAAAAAGTAGCTACTCAATATTATCAGAGTTATATTTTCTTTATAAAATCCAATTAAAAGATAACGGTCGCTACGCAACTCTACGATAAAAGTATCTACAATTTCGCCTGAAAATTTACTTAATGAAAGTATCGAGACGTATTGAGTAACCAAATGAAAAGAGCTGACTAGTATTGAGTAATTAAAACTAGTAGAAATTAACTGCACTGTTGATTTTCAAAATACATTTATCGGTATCGCAAAATTTCGAAAAAAAAATGTTTTTCTTTTAGTTCGTGTAGAATTTTTTTTTTTACTTAAGAGACAATATGCCACATATTTTATTTATTTTTAAATGGATGACGCACAAAGGTCAACCGTATCCCACATTTTTTTTAGAGAAATGCAACGAAAAATACAATAAACAAACAAGTTAACAGCAACAGGAATAAAAACGCACATGAAAATATGGGTGTTTAAAGATATTTCCCCGTTTTGGCCACGACTTAAATTAACCCAATCCAGATACTGTTACTGATCTGATACTGAGTTGGTACTTTGTAGCCACATACATACCAAGAAAAAAAATAATTACTACAAACATACAATTGCGAATTTCAATATCAATTTCAAAAAGATTTCAGTTTCTTTAGATTGTGCTGCTGCTGCTATTGGTCTTGCTGTTGCTGTTGCTGTTGTTTCTATTTATGCTGTTCGTACTTATTTACTGGCTATTGTTGCTGCTGCTGTAACCGTTTGACTACAAACGTTTGTTGGCAAAAAGGTATAAAAGGTTTCGTACTCCCGTCTAACGGCTCAATCATTTACTGGCTCTATTTGTGTAAAAACGTCTCAAATAAAAAGTGGCTCCTTTCAATTAGCAGCAACAAATATTTATTATAAAAAAATTAATGAAAATTTAAATTAAAGTGAAAAAAAAAAACAAAAAATAATAATGAAAAACAATCAATTATAAAATTATAATAAAACTACTTGTTGAATCCATGTACTCTTCGAGTTTATTTATCAAGAAAACAACACCTTGAGTGACACACAAGTGACATCCTGTGAATTTT
The DNA here is from genome assembly GCA_947311025.1 of Lypha dubia. Lineage (NCBI taxonomy): Eukaryota > Metazoa > Arthropoda > Insecta > Diptera > Tachinidae > Lypha > Lypha dubia. Next base: position 3,182,354 of record OX371260.1, on the reverse strand, counting down.
ACAAAAAAAAAAAAAAAACAACATCAGCCCCAGTTCGTTTGTCTTGATTTATTCAAGAGTTCCTTAGTGCGTTAAAAGTGATCGAATGTCAATAGCTCTTGCCACAGGCCTTTAAACGGCACAGTCCGACAAAAACAACAACAAATACCAACAACGAAATCATGAATATGAAGGTGAATAATAAATAAATTTATGTATGTATGTAGGTCTATATGTATCGATAAACAACAATAACAACTCAACGACAATAACTATTTATTAATTACTTACATACAAACGAACACAAAATAAAATAAGTTTAAGACTGAAATTACAAAGAAATAAATATCAAAACATGTGCAGTGACAGACAGACAGACAGACAGACAGACAGACAGACATAAACGATCAAGTGTATGAATAAATGATGGAATGCAAAATGCATGAATGCATTAAGTGAACTTGCCTGTCGCCTGATGGTCAAGTCAACTGTTGCATTGCATTTTAAAAGAGGCAAGATTTGTGTTTAATCGTTTCGAATATCCATTCATTCAACCATCCATCATCAGTCAGATTGCAGTAGAGGACTTTAATAGAATATTAAGCAGATGATGTGCATTACATTCACTTGTTGTTGAAGTTCATACTTATGCATGAAGTTCCATACGAATGCAAAAAGTTCATGCAAATACATATTACATATGTAGGTATGTACATGTGTACAAATAAACTTATCTAACTGTATCACTTTCTAAGAATACGGAGTGAATAGAATGGTAAAGTAAAGTAAAGTATCTTGTAGTATATTTTCATTACCGAACTCCAAAATATTTATCACAAAAGATTTACTGTTAAATTTTTACAAAAACCAACACTTAAAAGAATGTTGGTTTGCAAAATTGGCCACTGATATTTTCAAACTATATTGGTTTTAAATCGAAGAATCTGCAAATTTCCCATCAAGTTGGTTAATTTAAATTTAAATAAAATAATTTTGACAAAAAAACCCATTTCAATACATAAAAAATTTAAATCGGCTCATAACTAGCGGGTTGATGTATCATGATTCAACCATAATCAGTTCAAGTATAATTTTTCTTTGTCTGTTCAAATATTACGAGCTTTTAGATTTTTATTTTCTAATGAAAATAATAATTTAATTTATAAAAATTTTATGTTTAGAGAAAACGAACTTAAGCCTGACAAATTAAAATTTCTTTAATTAAATATTTACCCACTAATTCATAAACGATTATTAAAGTTATTGTGGCGTTAATGTACGAATTTTGTATGTGCACTTTAACATTATGAGTCGTTGATGAATTACAATGTTAATATATTTAATAATATTCTATTGGTGCAATATTTCAGGGCCACAGCTGTCTCTCCAAAAAAAAAAAAATTGTTATGGGACTAAACTGCAAGAAAACCTCTTCCAACAAAAAAATAGTTTTTAAAATCGGTTAATAGCGTAGTTGGAGTTATGCGATAAATAATACTTTTGAGGGGGAGCGGGGACAACTTGCCTCTTCTATAAAAATATTTATGGGACCAATCTGCAATCATTTCACTTGATAAACTTCTTCTTTTTTGAAGTCGGTTAAAAATTCATTTTATCGATAAAGAAATTATTTAGAAATATCGAAAAACATTTTTATGTACACACACACATACATACATACATGTATACAAATATATTTTCATCAAAGTTATTGCCCTGCAGTTTTAAAAGTAGAAATTGGCTCCAAATCGTTAGGTATTTCGCTAACGAAAAAATCGACTAACTACTACAGTGGCCACAAGTAATGCAAGAGTTCGCCTTTTGACTCTCTCACTCATATAAATGTACACGCACTCATTACATGCATAAATGTTAATGCCTTCAACCACAAATTTTTTTTTTTTTACGAGTTGAAAAAAACTGTGCCCTTAAAAAACTAAAAAGATTTTATGTAAGTGTTATAATTGTGTGTTGGCGTACAAATTACAAGTTCGTGGTCAGTGAATGTTAAATTTTTAGTAAAAAAAGTTTTTTTTTTTAGAAAGGTAAAATGAGCAGCAGAAGTGAAATAAACGTTGCATAAAAAAAGAATAAGAACAATTAATTGAAAATTTAATAAATATTGAAAAAGAAATTTGATAAATAAAAATAAATCCAAAAAATTAAAATTTCTGTAGTATTTTCATTAAGGAAATATCATTAGTGATCTAACTGGTACATTTTTAGTAGCGAAATAGTTGGATTTTGCTGACCAGTGATTTCATTTGTCTGATCGTGTCAATTGACTACCGTCAATGTCATCCCCATGTTAAAATCGTCTGTCGAGAGCATTGCTAGTAGTTAGTCTGGTAGTTAGTTGTAACGACTGGTAGTTAGCGAAATAGCTAGTCATTCGCTAGCTACGCCGACTGCAGGGTGGTATCTTTTAAATTTTTAATTTGAGTTTCATGGATTTAGTTGAAATTTTCAGTAGCAATTTTATTTTTGAAAATCTCTAATTGTTCTATTAATTTCATGCTCTAAATCAATATGCACATAAATATATTTTCAGATACATACATACACACATATATTATGTATGTATGTATGTGTAGTTTAACTTTATCAATCATTTATGAATATGGGATTTAATAATTAAAATAACTGACATGATATTTTTGATGAAATGACTCATGTCACATTTCATATGTATGTATATCGAGTATCCGCCGTTCACGGGACCGGAAACGAAACCAATTTTTCCCAGTATCCGGGAATTAGAAACCGTTAGTTATTTGAAAACACTAATTGCTAGACTGCGTTTTTTTACATTTCATGCTCAGATTGTAACGATTTTTAAGAGATGGACGTTTCATCTTTTGTCTTTCAAATATGGCCTGTATTTATTTTATTCATCGCTATGTAAAGTTGGTTGGTGCTGCTAAGGAAAGAAATTGCTTTGTGTATTAATAAAAACTCAAAAACTAACTGACAACTAACAAAAACTCATCCACAGCTACAATTTTTTCGAATATGAAACACTTTCATTTTCCTCTTAGCAACTTTACACTCAACATGTGTTGAAGACACTTAAGCTGTGACCCAATTACGCATTTCAATTTCAAGTTCGTTTTAAAATTGTCAAAATTTTGTATTTAACGTTTAGCAGCTGCAAACAAAACAAATTTAATAAATAAATAGAAAAAGTGTTGGTAACAACAACATCTTGCATTTAACAATTAACAAGAAATATGATTTTTATTAAGATTTTCATTGTAAGCGAAAATGTTTTCAACCGGAGTTTAAAACTCGAATTTTGTATTTCATTCTAATATTATTTATGCTCGACGACTTGTCAAGCGCAAGTTCCGCATTTAATTATTTCAAATTGCACACATTCTCTTATGTATATACGGGAGCAAAACAAACTACATTTATAATTTATAAAAATAGTTAAAATATTGTATCGAGTTTTAATGAACTGACACACAAAAGGTTGGCTTTTTATTGATCTTTCTGTTCTTTTTTTTTTTCTTTCTTATATTTTTTTTTTTTTTTTTTGTTTGAAATAAGATCAATAATAATGTTTTATTGTTTGAAAAAAGCACAGTGAGAATTAAAAGCAAACCATTATACAGACGATGTATGCATTCGAGTATACACGAATGTACTCGTATGTATGTATCCCTCTAATTGATATTATGAATTTTGAAAGTTTACAAATAGACTGATAGATATGATATTTGAAACATGTGTGTAGTTTTGCGACTTTTTAAAAGTACTGTTTGTTCTGGACGAATTGTTTTATAATAAGAACAAAATATATTCAATCGACACTGTAAATTTATAAATTGAACATTATCAGTAACAAATAGAACCATTTCAAAGTGTAGAACGGTAGTGTAGAACGCCACCCCAGCGATTTGTGCGTAACCACACCCAAACAATTCGTACAAAAAGTATAAAGAAAATAAATACATACGTACATACATACATAGATACCTATACTCATAGAGAAGTAAGGAAGTACATATGGCGCTCATAAGTTAATAATCATATAAAATTGTTCGCCATTACATGGTTCATATTGTGTATAAGTTTGATCTTTATCTCCACGTTTTAAGTCAGACATTTTTCTAGATGATGAGAATGAATAAAAAACTTCAACTGCGATTAGCTCGAAATGGATTTTTTTGACTTATGACGTTCTAAGGAACTTTAAACGGTTATAGCTTCCAAAATACTGAAACTCACAATACCTCGTTCACTTCTGTGTCTTTGCTGTGGTAGAAGTCTTGTAAAAATCGGTTGTATAATAGATGCATGAAGGGCAGCACACAAAGACCAATTGTCTATGAATTATATATTTAGATAGATAGATATTATTTTAATTTCACCAGAATTAATTTTAGACTTAACTTGATTACAATTTTTTAAATTTTAAAAAATATCCGAAATCAATCAAATCGATTGTGTTTTGTAAACAACTGCATAGACATTCTACAGTCCATTTCCAAATATATACTCCCAGGAAAATGAGCTCACGGAGAATTATTATTTCTCGCAGAGGGTGGTGTTGGCTGAAGTGGTTAGTTAGCGCGTTGACTACTAAGCAAACAATGACGTGGGGCCTGGGTTCAAACCCTGGCCAGAGCAAGTCAATCAACATCATTAATTTCTGTAATGTACATTAGTGAGACATTGTATTAATTGTTGTCGGACTATTTAAGTGATGAAGGCATAGCACTGGTCACTAAAAAAACTGTTCCGACAGCGATTGATGATGTTCTAAGCTAATGTACACAACATTGCCCTCCTTCGTCGGTTAGCAGAAACATCGGCGAAGTAAAACAATTAATAAAATGCCTGCCAATACAGCTTAACAAAGTTAATGCGTCTACCTAACACCGGAGACGCCACAACACTGCTATAAAAATTAACATAACGCGCAAAGCAGAGTTGTAAAAGAGTCAAGCCTTCTACATTTTCAACATCTATCTTCTCTACTCTATCCCTCTCTCTGAGTTCCGGCACAATGCACTGCATACGTAGGGGTCATCCCCTGAGTGCTGGTCCTAATTAAAAAAAAAAAAATAAATAAAATAGCTGTTTCATAATTACATTAAACGTAGATTTAAAAAAATATAAAAAAAAATTATGCTTTTGAGGGTGCCATTCATTAAGTCCACTATGATTCAACAACACAGGTTATAAATTGTTTATTGCTATTGATCTCAATAATATTATATGTAGATTAAATACTGTTGCCCCTTTCACATATGTATTAGGTAAATAGACTTAGACCTCTTATTTAAGTTGTCGCTGAAGTACATTTTGACTGGCATGGTAAAAAATGCCTATATACTTCGATGCGTATTTAAATTCATCGTCCTGTACAATATTTTTATAATTTAAATTTAAAATATTCGAGGAAAAACTCACAAGAATTTTTTTCTTTCCCTCATATTTAGAAAACTAGATTTATTTTCCGGCAAAATTTTCCCATTTTCAAACTTCGTTAAGAATAAGCGAAGAGAGAAATTTCAATAGGGAACATCAAATAGGGAAAAAATCTACCGTGGCACTTTTATTCACAATTGGGCTGATAAAGAATTTAGAAAAGAAATCGCAAATTGCAACACAGTGGTTGACAAGAAATTGAACCAATTTAGGCATTTGCCTGAGGATATGTGGAAAAATTTTCCGAAACATCTGAGAGAGTTCTGTACAAGTTATAAACGAAATCTTTAAAGTTTTTATACATACATACATTGAAAGAAGTTATCAGTCTGTAAAATTTTATTTTTTTCGTATCATATCGAAGTCTTGTACAAGGGTGTCCCAGTGGCAGATAGATAGTAATGCTTCCCTATTAGTCCATAGATTGCCGGTTCAATTCACGCCAAAGACCCTGGGTGCTTTCAGCAAACAATCTATTCGCTTCGCGGGTTCTTTGTTGAAAAAAACAATAAAAAACAAAAACTTACTTCGATTGTGAGCAACAAATAATTAATTGATAAATTGAAGGATCGAAAACATGTGCATATTTACATATGTATGTACATTTTACATATGTATGTCTATTAAGATGTGAACTATGTACATATATACATACATATGTACATATATTTTTTATATAACAAGTTTATGACAGTCTTAAAAACAATTTAAGTATATGACTGTAATTAATAAGACTTTTTTTTAAATTTATATTTCCGTCAAGTCAGTTAATTGCTTCGACTTTACTCTTGATTAAATTTAATTTCCCATTAGATGAATATTGAAAGGAATTAAAAATAACAATAGGATTATCAAAGTTTGTCGACGAAAAGTAGTTTAAATTCAAAAATTAACATTTTCAATATGTAAAAATAGAATAAAAATTAATTAAATTAATTCTCATATTCTATTTCTCTTGATTGATATTCTTCTCAATTAGTATCCACTTTACGAAAATTGTAAAGATGGACAATTGAACGCTGATGAGAGGTGTAACAGCCTTGAAATCGGTATATCCAATCATTTCTGCTAAACTGATTGGATATACTAATGTTATTCAACATAAAAATTGAATTTTCATTAATTCAATAAAACTGAACTTGAGCCTGATAAAATTACTTTACATATGTACATCAATATAAGTTCAAATAATAATTACGTTTATTCGTAAGAATACAAAAAAATTAACATTTTTCTGAGATATTTACAACAACAAATACTAAAAATATACTGAAATTACATAAATCGGACTTGATCAACAAGACGGTGTTAACTCAAAATTTTAAAATTTTCAGTAGAGGTGAAAAACTGTTTGTGGTTACATTATAAGAGAAAGGGCGCGTTCAGCAGAAAAACCTGCTACTAAACAGTTCAGATGTAGCAGCTTTTGATTTGATTAATTTTTCTGAACGATCTGCTCACTTTTTTGTCAAAAATATCAAAAAATTTTACTTTTCAATTAAAATTATTGAATTTTATTTTGTAAAAAGATTTTATAATATTTATTTCTGAATTTAAATGAATTAAAATTTAAAAATCTATATACATATATATACATATATATATATATATATAAGAGTCGTGAGTGACTGACTCATTCATCATCGCCCAGCCCAAGCCGCTGAACCTAGAAACTTGAAATTCGGCATAAAAGTTCCTTTTACAGAGTGTAGATCCACTAAGATGGGATTATTTTTTAAAGGCTCAAATCAAAATAACACCTTTTTTATGAAAATATACGATGCATTTCTATTATAACTTTTGTAGTAACTCAAAATAATACCTTTTTGTTGATATAAAGTTAGTCACTACACAATCACGAAAATAGTCTCAATTATTGTTTTAGAGATGAAAGAGTTATCGGAATGCGTTGAAATTTTTACATTAGATAGATACTGATGTTGTTAGTGGATTTCTTGCAAAAAGTGAAATTTTAAAAATTTTGAGTTAATATCTTCTTGTTGCTCAAGTGCGATATGTTAGATTATATGTACCTACGTCATATTATATAGAACAGAACGAAGTAGGTAAGTTTTTCGGTAGATTGGATACAATAATTATTGTTTTTTATATAGAGTTTGGCAGACAATATGACCAAAATAAAAAAAAAATAATTAAATATGGTACCAAACCTTTTATATGTAATAAAATCTCCTTTTCTCTCGAAGTTAATTAACAAAGTTTTATCAATATTAACTTAATTAACATTTTTCCATTTTATAGCTGACAATAGTTATGCTAATTCTAATGCTGTCACATGAGTTGTGTGATGCAAAAACTGCTTTGCGACGTAAGCCCAAAGTGTATAACGCTTTAATAACCACAGATGAAGATTTGGTACAAAGTCGGGCATATCCTGTTATACAGCCAACATTACACGAATCTGGTATCGCACATTATCCTTTTAATCCATACAGTCCATATGGAGTTTATAATTCACACGTGGTAGGACTTCCTGAAACCATAGCACCAGCATTGTCATCCAAAGAACAGGTTAGCATAATCTTTCTACATAAATCATTAACTGTAATCATAATCTTTGTTTTCGTTTTCTTAGCTGTCGTATCCATTGCCAGCGCCACAAGTTCCTCCCCAAATTGTACAAAAACCATTATGGCTACAGCCTTTAGCAGGCTATCCTTTACCGCAAAATCCACCGACAGCTCCAGCAGCAGAAAAACCTCACGCCAACTTCTTACCACCCACAGGCTTGGAAGAACAACCACAGCCTACTGCTCAACTAGCAACAATTCAAACACATCCACCCGAACTAACAAAAGATCCTAATCAGCCCGCCAAAATGCCATTGGAACAATTACCAATACCATTAAATCAATATGGCCTGCCACCTGCGCTTATACCTCTTAGACAACCACAACCAATTCAGCCTCAACCTCAACTCTACCCTTCACCGAATGGTCTACAATCCTTCCATTTGCACCCATACAGATTTAATCCTATTCCTCCAGTATATTACAATTCTTTGAGACGTTATAGAGAACAATTTTTGCCACCTTATGGTTATTTGCCATCAGGTCCCCACTTTCCTTTGAGCAATACAATACCCACGGATGAAATTTACCCACAGCCTTCCGGCCAACCTATTCCTACACCCCGAACTCCAGCACCACCTACTCCTCCACCAACGACCCCAGTAACTATACCTGAAGAAATTACAGAAAGTGTCATGTCATTTTCGGAACCTTTAACATCTGAACCAGCTTTTGAAAATATAAAGAATGGTTCAAAAAGCCAAGACAGCAGCGTACCCGACGTACCACCACCGCCAATACCTTCAGGAGCTAAATCCAAACAATCCTAATTTTTTACGAAACTTTTACAGCCTAACCCACGATGTCGATCGATATCGCTCGCTTGCTTTTTCAACGACAATCAGCTGTTTTGCGCCCCACTAAAAGTTTTCAGCACGACAAGTCGATCGACAATGAAAGCGAGCGATAACGTAAACATTTTCATACAAATTTCCGACCCACTAAGAAATATTATGCGACAACAACTGTCAAAATCAGTCACGAAAGTTTTGTTGTCGACAGAGAAATTAATTTGACAAAATAATTTAAAAAATGTAATTTTATATGAATGTATGTACAATGTAATAATTTTAAAAATTTTCATGATGGGAAATTAGTAGGTATTTACATAAATATGTACATACATACATACGAGTACATATATTAATAAATATATTGTTGTACAGATAATAATTATTCATTAGCATTTAACAGGCAAAACCGAAGCCGCTGCAGGGTCTTGTTGAATTTGTGAAATTAACAAAATACCAAAAATTATTTTGATATAAATATTTTTCACAAAATTCATTTATTGAAAGCATATGTTTTGTGTTTAAATTTGTAGCAAGGCATATCCAAAAGGTGAGCTTACTAGCACACCTACCTCAATTCGCTTTATATTAAACTAACTTTATATTCATGCCAACTGATACAGTTTTAAAGCATACACAAATAATTGTTACAGCTTGGAAATCAATCGCAAGAAAATGTTAAATTTATTTGCGTTTTTTGGTGAAAAGCGAGTACTTTATGCCAACAATATACATGTTGTTTTTAGATTGTTGTACTTGTAATGGAACTGTGCATACCTGGTCGTTGTGCCACGTTCAAATGGCCATATTTATGGCTCAATTTACATGGAATATTTGATGTGGCAATATAGTCATTTGACAATGATTACGTTAAAACGTAAAGCCAGACAACCGACAAGTCGATAGTTAGTGGGTCGCTTATACGAACGATAATGAGTGAGTTGCTGTCGCTCTATCGACTTGTCGGTCGATATCGTGGGTTTGGCTGTTAATCCATAAATATCTACAAAATTTTATTTAAGTGTATGTATGTGTATGTAGTAGGCGAATTTACTTAAGATATTATTTATTACAATTTCAATGTTTTTTTTTTGTTTTTGTATAATCAAACCATACATACAGTACAAGCTCGATTTTCGCGACTAATTAAAAACCAGACCTGTCGCGAAAACTAAATTTTCGGCATAACAGAACACAACATTTTATTGAATAATTGTATGTAATTTTTAAAGTTAGAATTGTTTTTATTGATACTATATTTACATTTTAAACATTTTTAAAGAAGTTGGAGATTTTGAGTTGTTTTTTTTTTGCTACTTATTTTTTAAAATAACAGCTGAATCGCATTTTTCCCTTCTTGGCTGTACTCAACTTTCTTTAAAGTGCAATTTTTGAGAAATTGTTAAACTTTTATACAACAAATGACACGAATAAACTGACAAAATTGTAGATCAAAATCAAGACGGGGATACCCCTTTTTTGATTATAGACCTTGTAATCAAATTAAAAAAAAAATAACATAAAAAACACGAAAATAGGACCCGTTTTTCGTAAACTGTCGCGATCATAGAACCTGCAGTATTAAAAATAAAGCCGTCGCCGCAATGGGTAGTCGCGAATACCGAGCTTGCACTGTATATTGCAGTAATCACTGTAATTAGTTGTATAAAAAAAATTAAATAAAATATGCGGCATAAAATATGAAATTGTTGTTATATTTTAATTTACATATTTACACATACATATGTATTGCACTCAGGGGATGATCCCTACTTATGCTAGACTAGAGAGAGATTCGATGGTACTGATAATGCATAAGACTTAATTCTTTTACAACTGTTACAGCGCCTCTTGTGTTAAGTAGACGCATGCAATATCGTAGGCTGTGTGATGAGTAATTTTATTGTTTTACTTCGCCTTCCATTGTGTTAACCTAGAAAGGAGGGCACTGTGGTGTACATTATCCGGAAACTGTATCAATCGCCGCCGCAGAAGTCTTTCAAATCGCACACGGCTGTTATATTATTCGAAAATCTAATAATTCAACAAAAACCGGTAAACCGTTAAAAAACTATATGAAATGTTATTTTTTAAATGGCAAGCCAAAAACAGACGACGCACAGTTGATTTTTTGCAAAATGCAAATAGCCAAAGTTATGATAATTTTGAATTCACATTTCCGATGTATACAATTCCAGTTTTATATTTATTTACTTGTTTTTTTTTTTTTTCTTTTACTATGGTGTTCTTTGCTGGGGCCTTATTTTCTAGCGCCGAAAATTTCGTGTGTGTCATTTGAGTTTTTACAAAGAATTGACTTTAAGTTTTATTTAAATTTGCGTAAGGATGTAATAAGGCACCAGTTCCTTACATACTTTTAACTATAATTTTCAATCTTAATTATTTTTAAACCAGAGCTAGCCTAAAAAAAACGGTCGGCACCACTACATACTAGATGCATCCCACTCCAATTAGGTTTACCCACCGGGTGTACCGTTTGTTACACAAAAAGTTTCCGATTCAAGCAGTGTTATTATTCAAACGATCGTACATATGTACATACATACATAAATTAAAAACGCACCGAATAAATGCATTGTTTAACTTGTTCAAACGAGTTCTTCCATTCATTTGCATTTGAAAATACATATGTAAGTACATATGTACTCGAGTGAATACATACGTACGAAATTTAATGTCAAAGAACCTTTAACGTTTTCCCATGCTCCCTAGAGGGAGGGCACATGTGTAATTTTTGTTTAAAACAAGAACTAAATGCAAAATCGCAATACTTCCGATAGAGATACACACATACATATGTACATATGTACATACATACTCGTATATTTCTTTGTACATCATGACTGCTTTCGCTTTTATCTAAATGTGGGAATCAATTCAAGAGCAACAAGAAGTTTAGGCACAACAGTCAGTGACTGTCCTCATCCTCATGGGATTCAGTAAATATCTCTTAATCAGACAAACAACATTAACTCTGTATTGCAGCGAAATAATATAAAAACAGATTTCTTTAAAAATTCATCAGCAGTTTAAAGTTGTTGTTTAAAGTGAAATGAGACTAAAATTTGAATATATTCTAATAGTAATTGTAATACTGCTTGGAATCGCAATTGGTGTGTACATATATGAATATGTATGTACATATGTACATACATACATACATACATACATACATATACATAATCGGTTAATAAAAATAGACTACTTGATTATTATATGTAAGTTTTTTGTTTTAATTTATTTAGCAACCCAAGCTGGTACTTTTAAACCCTTTATACGCAGCCGTTACAGTATACGTTGGCGTAAAACTACAGAAATGCCTAAAGTTTGGGATTCAACTACTTCTTCAGCTCATAGGGAAGGAATAGAGAAAAATTCTATTAAGCCAACTGATGAGTCGGATAATGTGACAGACAAGTCCGTAGAATTAACAACTATCCAAACATTAATAAAAACATCCACACATTTAACAGACTACGATTACTATAACAATGAAGTGGAAGAAGGAGACCATAAAAATTAATGTAATAACACAAATATAAACTTTACTTACATAATTACATACATACATATGTACATACATATGTACATATTTTTATACATATGTAATACGCAATTATATATGTATGTATGTACATACATATGTAAATATAAATACTTAAGTGTTTATTAATAATATGAATTCAAATTTAATATTTCAAGTTAAGTTACAATAAATTTACTTTTATACAGACAAACAATGTATGCAATTTGTGTACTATCTATGTAAGTATGTAAGTATATCTATAAAATAAGTGTACACTTTGATGTCACCACTAACTGCGGAAACGGGTCGACCAAAATTTCAGGGTAGGTTGGAGATGATTTTTTTTTTTATTTATGTATTTTATTTCAGAAAAGTAATACAAGAAGCCTATAAAAAATATTACCAGTATAACAAATATTAATTCTATATAACAAGTGAAATTATCTTAAAAAAATGTATGTACATAAGTATTTATAATTAATTAAAATATTGAGATCAATTTTGTATTGAGTTAATACATTGCAATCAAAAGCCACGCTGAACGGGCTATAACCGAAATTAAGTAATTTCCTGATTTCGACCGAAATCAAGTTAAAGTTATATTATTGCCCAAATTAAGTAATTTTACTTAATTTCACCGAAATCAACTTGAAATTTTAATAATCAACCCTGTTTTTGTTATATAATCCCTTTTTGTTCCAACCGTGCTCATATGTACAACCGTGTTTACCGAAAAAAAAGCTTAAAAATTACCCGAAAAAGACTCCCAAATAATGAGATATACGACTAAAAAATTACACGAAAAAGACTCGCAAATCATTAAAAAATGAGTCATAAATAAGTCGAAACTGATCAGAAAAGCGGGTAATAAAACTCCTTAAGAAGAGTCGCGGGTAGGGTACCATTCTCTCCCGAGAAACAATCATTTATGATCAGGAAATGAGCACATATATGCCTATTTTAATCGCGCAGAGGAGTCATAAATGACTTGAATATGATAAATTTTTCATAAAATGCTTGCAGGGTAAGTAGTGGTATTTTTATATTTCGATTTTAATGGTCGGTTATTAAGACCACAGGCTACGTTATTAAAAGATTTAAATTTTTTACAAAGGCGAATTCATCGTGTGGTTTAACGAACATTTTCAGTAATGTTTACATTTGTCACCCTGTATTATTTACAAGCTTTATTTATTAAAATTAGACGGCAGCACTGGAGTTTGCGTAAAATCAACTGTTTTGGTCTGGCAAAAATTGTACAACTCCGCCAAAGAAAATAATTTTCTTTATGTGGAAATTATTTAATAAATAAAATGCAAAGGGGAAATTCATTTTTAAGATTGTGCAGCGTTGAAAGAATGGGTAATCAGAAATTTTGCGTTTGGATGTCTCAAAAAATAGAAAACACATCTCCTCGTGACCAAACGGTAAACGCGACGACTGAGTAAGAGATACACAATAAAAAGCTTAATACAAGATTTCAAAAGCATACATACATATGTATGTATGTATGTATATATGTATTTGTACGTATGGATTTACAGTTTGGGTACGAGATTGCGGTTGATTGAGAAGACAAGATTTGTTGGACAAACAGTTAAAGTCAGACAATTCTGCACAGCATTGGTAAAGTTACAAATTAGTGGAAAGAAAAAAATGGTAAATATTCTTATAAAAAATTTTTTAAGTATATATATATGTATGTAAGTATGTATATCTGCACATAAGTAGACACTTGTTGCATACAATTTTTTTATTGTTTAAGGCTACAAAGATATTTATGTATGTAAGTATGTATGTGTATTTTGAAAACGCAAAGCCTTAAGGTTATCAAATAGTGAAAGTATTCTATATGATCGACTTAAAAAATGTGTATTATACATTTGCAAAATATTTATAAAACCAGTTTAAAGCTTTAAGTTTGTTGAGAACAAGAAGTTTTGCATTCAATATAGCTAAATACTAGTTTTAAATTTATTTTTAGGTGAAACTTACCGAAGAAGAACGAAAAAAGGTATTACCACCTCTTTTTGAGGATGGCTGGTCCATGGTTAAAGGAAGAGATGCCATTTATAAGCAGTATTTGTTCTTAAATTTCAATCAAGCTTTTTGTTTTATGTCTAGTGTCGCCTTATTTGCTGAAAAAATATCGCATCATCCCGAATGGTTTAATGTCTACAATAAAATCCAAGTAACCATGTCTACGCACGATGTGGGCGGCTTGAGTTCGAAAGACATAGAAATGGCTAAACACATGGAAGATATTGCTCTACGTTTCCTTTAAGTTGTAGTAATGTTTAATAAAAGTTACTATTTCGTTTAATAAATATTGAAGTTCGTATTTGCAAGCATGATGGAATATTAATATTGATTTTTAATTACGACAAACGGATAGATTTGCTAAGAATTTCATAATCGGCTTTTTCTAATATATCCGGCGACGAATCGTCAACTGTGTAACCCATAGCCTTGAAAAATGCTTTTGCATTTTCATTATTTTTAAGTACTGTTAGTACAACTTTTTCCATTTTCCAGAGTTTTGCACACTGTTCTAAAGCCACCATCATATGTTTGCCTAAGCCCTGCCTTTGGGCTGAGGGATCAATTTGCATTTCGTAACTGTAAAAGAAACCAATTATTATCTTGGGAAACAAACAAAATATGCAGTAAGTGTACCAATATAACACGGTTTGGCCGTAGTCCATATCGAATCGAAACATTGAGTATGCCACTGGTATGTTGTTTCTATCCACTGCAACCAAATACCTTGCCCAACCCTTATTTAAATCACTTTGCTTAACTTTAGGCTGCCAGCCCATACTGAGTTGCTTATAAAATGTTGAAACATTTCGCTCAGCCAATTTAAATGCCCATTTTAAAGTTTTTCCATCCATATCATTTTTGGTTCTACTATAGAGAAAGTATTCCGCATCATTTGTTTTGAAACTTAGTAGATCCTGAAGAGCCTCAAATGGGTTCTTTGATCGAGCTGCGTTTTCTATGTTGCGATGTTGGTTAGCTACATTAATAACGTTTGTATTTGTCATTATATAATTGTATACACAAAATTATCACAATAAATAAATTTTAGCAATCTGAGTAGTACATATGCGAATTATACCAAATAATAATAAAGGCGCTAAAAAATCGTTTACACGACAGAGTTGCATGTACATATATCATTCAAGAAATGGTGGTAGGCCCAATTTACGTTGGCAAAGCTATCTACATAAGCTAATATAAGGTCAATTCATTAAGAATTTGTTTGTTTGGCTGAGATCTGGCGTAATAATGTTGTTGTAAATAAGAAAATATAGCAAAAACTACATAATAATAGTATAATATAGCAATAAAACTTTTATACAATTTATGTCAGTGTGGTAGCTTGATAAATTTGTTGATTGTGTAAATCCAAATTGTGTGGCACAATAGTTCACAGCTGACTTTTGATTAGATTAAAACAAAATTATTAAAAGCACTAATCGAAATGTTCAAAAAACCTAAAAATAATCAAAACATTGCTCCACCATCCGCTCCTTCTTTAGATGAAGTAATGTCTGACATTGAGACGTTTCAAGTCGATACAAGACACTGTACAAGGCATAAACCGGCAGAGCTACTTGCCAATACAACGGATGATTGGTGGGATGTCTTCGAACAAGTCATTGAAGATTTAAAATGCTTGGAGATGGTGCATAGCGAAATAGAAGGGTCTAAAATTAAACTGGAGTCCTTAAAGCTAAAAATTAATACAGAATCAATACTTCTGAAAAATGAAATAGACCAGCACCAAAAATTGGTTAGCGAGGCACTGGAATAATGACAACCCTAGTAAATCGTTCCGTTTTTAATGAAATATATTGAACATACATATGTGTTTCATTTGTTTTCAAACTGTTACAATTAAATTATTCGTCAACTTTTGCAAGAATCATCAGATTGTGTTTTTCTCTTTACTATCTTATGAAATGTTCACAAATTACGATGTAGTACTAATTCTGAGAAATACATCCTCAAGTCTTCCACAAGGAGAGAAAATTATTGGATCAGTAAAAGTTTTGCATGAAGCAAAATGTTTTACTCAACAAGTCACTATTTTGCCAACTAAATGTTTTTAACCACATATGTATGTTATATCAAGAACTATATCAAACTCAGTCAAAAATGTTTTAAAAAACCGAACATCATATTATGACCGTTAAAAAACTCTGGAAATAAATTAAAAAATTAAATTTTTAAACTAACTTTCAAAACATTTATTAAGCAAGCAAATAATGAATGCAAGCAAGAGTGTAAGTCATCACTCTGTATTATTATTTATTCAAAAAGCAATAGTTATATTTTTATGCAACTTTTTCTTATATAAGGTTTTATACGTTTATCATAAAAATCTATTTTTTCATTATTCATTTAGTCTGACTTCACTGGAACGTACAAAAATACGACTGTTGACAATGGTGAAATTTCCACGTCAGAAATTGAAATCTGCCCGCTTGAATTAAAATAAATAAAATAAGTTAAAATAGATATGTATGTACATATATAAAACAAAAATAAAATTACTTACGTTTTAGTGCCATTGTAAATATTGCTGATAAATTTAATATTCATCGATTCTGGGAAACTTCCATTTCCCAAGTTAAGAGACTGATTAATTTCGGTGGGATTAAAAACCACTAAATAACCAGGATTACCCATCTTTATCCTATAAAATATATGAAAAAAAAAAACATTTCAGCTGCTAATAAATTATTTAATGACACAAAGCCCAATACTATGCATGTGATAAATTGTACGAAACTTGCTCTTACCTTTGCCTAATTGAACCATTTAGATAAATTTTTTGTGAGTTAATGTTAGTTAGCAATAGTTAGAAGATAAATGGTTATTTTGTTAATAAATATTATGTATAGCATACAGTAGAATGTACGAAAAAGTATACAAAAAAAAATTGATTTACCTTGTGTAAGCCACCAAAGGATCAACAGGCAACATATCAAAGTCACCGTGCATATAAGATGGCGATAGACGCAACTGTTCCAATTGTTCGTAAATTTTTGTAGTAATGTTACCATATATTTTGTTACCCACTGGAAGCACTGGTGTGCCAGGCAATAACGATAAGAACAAAAAAATGGCAAACGGACTAGCCGATGTATCATTGCCCAAATCGGCTACATTCCATTGTAGCCAATTGTTTTCAACACCTTGGAAGATACCAACTAATTCGCTACGTAGGTTTTTGTCCTTTGGTGATGCTAAATTTTTAACGAAATGTCCGTACATGGGAATATCTATAGCCAACTCTCCCATGCTGGACTTGTAAATTTGTGGTCGTATTATATCATCAGCTACAGAAAGGAATGCCTCTGCTGATAGATTTTTAACAACGGCACGGTATTCATACAGAAGATCACCCAAGCCTTCTTGGAAAGTAGTTTGGCTATGAGTCCAAAATCCATATTGCGATAAATCATACTTAGTAGGATCAGCTGGAATCTCATCCTCAAAGTTTTTAGATATTATAAAGAACTTGGTATTTTTTAAACGTATACCACGAACACCCAATGTAATGGCATGCTGAAGCACCGCATTCAATTCACGTTTCACTATGCTGTCATTCATGTGTAAATCGTAAAGACCATCACCGAATTGTGAAAGGACGTAATTGCCGGGGCTTACCTCAGCCCAAGCAGAACCATTAACCAACGACAACCAATTGTTAGGCACTTCCACTTTCTCACTCCAAACAAATGCTGAACGTTTCGTTTCGTCGTCTAATGCTTGCTTCATTAGTCTAGATGTTTTCGGTACATAATTGGCGGTTATATCCAAAACAACTTGAATATTTGTATTTTTATAGTGATTAATGATATATTTGATCTTTTCTTCCACTTCTGGTTCGCGAATACTATATGTAAGTTCTGCTGGTAACTCATAAATGACACCGCCGGCTTTCATTTGACTAGCTGCAGCAACACCTTCTTTATTCACATTCATTCCGGGAAATTTAGCTAAAATACCACTTTTATACCATGGCAATGGTTCAGGGGCGGCACATTTTGGTGCATCTACTATAATTAAAATTGCGCCAACAAACATTCCTAACCAAAGCAACCAGAAGGCAATGAAGAATATCCATCGCAAGCGGACCCAGAAAGGATCATTGGCATATTTCATTAGCTCCTCTTTAGACATGCCCGTAAAAGCCTTCATGGATTTTATATAAGAACATTATAAAATTAAATGCATTGAAAAAAACATTAGTAAATATTTTGAGTATTACAATAATATTTAAAGTAAAATAAACTTAAGCATACATTTCTTTTAAACGTAGAGTTCGTTATTATTAAGTGAAGCCATCCTTTTTTATAATTTGCAAAAAGTTTAAATTAAATTATTTGACTCGAAATGAAGAGGTGCAATCAAAATACTACCAATAAGAACCAGGGCAAGTTTAATATATATAAAAATATTAAAAATATGCTATAAAAAGAGTTACTTGCGCGTACTTTAAAATTAAGTTAATTTAGTTTCAAAACACATTTGCCGAATTATAGGATTCGGCATTAATAATTCAAATGGAATTATTTTTCTTTCCGGCTTTATTTAGAACATGCCCCGTTAGTACAGCATTGAAAATATTTTTATCAGATATCGAAAATAGCAAATTTTTTTATTATACGGTTATTACCGGCCTCTTGCATATCCTGGGTCGCACAAGTGTTTAATAAAATATTGATATTAATTTTAAATGAATTTTCGGAAAATATACTGACCTTTCCATTGACAACTCCAATGTCAATTTTAGCATCACCATTTTGATGGTCGCCTTTTATAAACTTTACTTCTTCACGTTTGTTTGCCAATTTTTCGTTGTCGTCAGCACCCAACATTTGCTCATCAGCACCATCATTAACATTGTTATCTTCCTGCACCATTTTGGTATCAGCTAAAGGGTAGTTTTCTTTCAAAGTCACTGCGTTATCAGCTGGTAAATTTGAATCCCCTGCTTCTGTACAAATAATTTTTATGAATGAATGTCTGGTTAGGGTGTTGGTTCACAGACAGATAAGGAACAAATGCTTGTAGCAACTTTGCTTATCTCACTTTGTTTAAATGAATAGCACTAAAATTAGCAATTATTTATTTAGTATAGGTACTCATAAACACAATAAAGACACACATGTTCTTAAGAGATAAGAACAAATTTTTCTTTTTGTACTTGATATGCGATATTCCATACAAGTTTATTTAATATATTATTTCATCCTATTAGCTGTAGCGCATGAATTTGAAAAGATCGTACGACGTCTTAATTATTCAATTTGTTATCGTACTGTATTTAGTATTTAAAATGTTTAATACACACATGTACATACATACATACTTATGTACTACTTGATAAATTTTCGTTTTTGTTCAGCTCCATAGGGAGGTTGTACTGTATATATGTATATATTTGTGTATGTACATACATATACATACATATGTGTGTATAAACACTTTCTTCTTTACAAAAATTGGCATATCGTCACCTAAGATTCAGGAGAACTTAACTACAAATTTTATTATTTTACAGAAGCACATTTTAAAAATTTCATTACTATTTGTTTCTAATAACACATTGCGTTCTGTTACTAAAATAGGTACTTGCTAGAGATATACATACGAGTAAAATTTTAAGGTTGTATTCTTGTTAATTACACCGTATCCTATCACGGCATCAACACTTAAATTTTCGGTTTTAGGTGACGATATGAACTTTAACACAACGATAAGTCTGTATGTATGTGTGTGCATAGGGATATTTAGATACTTTTTTTTAATGAAGTACATACTTGGTAAATTATATTGAATTGTATGGCACATTTCTTATAAGAAAAAACAGCTTATAAGAGCGTATTACAGAAACACCATGACTTTTCCTAAAGATTTTAATATAAAAAGAAATCTGTGTAAGAAAATCATTTATAACAAAAGAACTGATATGACATGCATACATACTTATATTATCAAGCGCAAATAATGAAAATACTACATATGTATTTAAAAACATTTGTTATAACAAATTTTTTTAAATGCGAATAGGTATTTGGTTTCAAATTTAGTGCCTGTTCGCCTATATCGAAGAAGTACTTTCTTTCGAACAATTACATTTGAAACAAAAACAAAATTTTTGAATTCAGTTAATTTTTTTTGTATTGTTTTTTTATTTCTCGTATTTGCATACATTATTTTTTTTATAAATTAAAGAGCTTATTAAAAAATATTGATCTCAAAAATTTATTTTGATTTTTGATATTATACATATACATACTAATATTAATAATAGTTAATTAAAAAAAAAACAAATTCCTTATACATATCAGTATGAACGCTTATAAGAAATAGTTTCTTATAAAAAATAATTGCATAAAGAAAAAACACACATATGTATGTATAAGAAATATTAACAAAATTTAGAAATCAAAACGTAAATTTTGGGTTTTAGGTGACGATATGAATTTTAACCCAACTATAAGTTTGTATGCATGTGTGTGCATATGGATATTTATGTAGATATTTTTTTCTAATCGGAGTATGTATTTGGTAATTTGTATTGAAATAATGCTGACGCAACAATACTGGAAATTTACACATAGGTATAGAATCTTTTTAATAGATACATACATATGCACTAGTTCTTCTTTAACACAAAAATTCCGGAACTCTAGCATGTCGGCACGCCCTTAAACTCGATTTAAGTACAATTGTAGAATTCTTACCTTTTTCGTTGCTCGCCAATTTATTGTCCTCGTGTTTAGGTTTACCTGTATCTTCTGATATAGATTTATAGATTTCAACCTCTTTCTCCTTTAGCTTTTCGGAACAATCTATACTTGCACAATCGCTCACATTCACTTTTCGACTATTTCTTTTTAGCAGATTTTTCATATTCCCTTTCATTTTTATATTCGTTATTTTGGGGATGGTTTTCTTAGGATACCAGATGTATAGAATACTACGATTTGGCACCACTGAAGTTAAAGAAAGGCTGTTAAATGAAATTAAAATTTAAATCCAAAATGCGTGTATATATACATATGTATGTACATAAGTAATCATATACATATACATAACTATGAATGTAACCAACTATAAACAATAGAAACTTTAGCACACTTTATACATAGGTATGGTCTAACGCAGTTTCGTTTATTTATTTATTTCATATAATAATACTAAGCCATCAAGGCCAAAAAAATGTTTATACCGATAAAAAATTTAATAGCTAAAGGTTATATAATCATCTAAACAAAAACACAAAATTTCAAATAATACCTATAAGCCACAATAATAGGTACAAACACTTTTTATCAGGATAATATGTTGATACATAGGTACATACATATGTATGTATGTATGTACCCACATATATACATATTTTTAGGTAAATGTACCTTGAATTTCAGCACAATACTACAAACATATTAAAATTTAAAATCTTTTTCAATTTAAAAGGTTTTATTCAAAAGGTATCAAAAGGAGTTTCGGATGCAAATTTTAATAAATATGTGTGTATGTAGCTATGTAGGTACCTAAAGCTTTACCACAGATCTTTTTGTAAGATATTTACTTAAAAAACACCGTATGTGTATGTACGTGCAGATCAATGCACTTAACTAAACTTAACTAAAGTCGTTTGAAAACATGAATGTACCTATAAAGTGGTAGATTTGTGCTCAATCTTAAATTAAAATTGCAATTTGCAGACTCGCAAAGCAGGTTTGAAGGAATGTATAAAGAAATCACAACATGAGTGGCGATTAATATACATACATACATATTTATAAATAAATATGTATGTAGTTATACGTACACATATCGCTCCTTTATTGCAACGTAGTCTTATCTCAAAAAACAAAATTTTTAAGTTACTAACGAAAGAGTTTCTCAATACCTTCTTTATTTGTTTTTGAGATATGACTTCGTTGCAATAAAGGAGCGATATGGAGTATTTCCAGCAATAAAATCATAACTCAAAAAATTCGTTCTTTATTATTTGTAAAAATTGCATCCTAATATCTCTTGGGAGAAAAATAACATATTACCATAAAGTTAGCGAATTCAAAATTTTTTGATTTATTACTACCTATATTGCAGCAAACGCTCGATATGTACGTATGTATATAAATCAATAGTTCTAATCTTTTGTACATACATACATATGTAAGTATGTATGTATCACATCTATTTTGCACAAATACAAACTCATATTTTTGTATTCATTTTAAGGAATTTTACAATTTTCTTCTTAAATAAAAATTTTTTAATTTAAATTTAATAAATAAATACAAATAAAAATTTGACGCCTGAAATTAAAAACAAGTGGTTTGCAAAAATTGTATTATGCAATCAGATCATGTACATTCACATCAATTGATCGAAATGATTTACACTAGTTGTTCTTTGTGTTTCTGCATATACCTATGTACCTTATGTTCATTGTATCAGCAATCAGATCATGTACATTCGCATCAAATGATCGAAATGATTTATACTTGTTGATGAATTTTCTGCTTGTGCATAAAAAGCGAACGAGTATAAAATTTAATAATACATGTTTGTGTTGTTCTTAAAATTGAACGTTGCATAAAACAACAAGATAATAAAAATACTCGAAAATTAAGCACTCCTTACCGATCTCTGATGTACTACATACATACATATGTATATATTTATATATGTATATATATTTGCGAGTGTTCTTATGTGTATGCCATCACGTCGGTATATACATACATATATATATACATATTTACATACGTACATACGTATAAATTTGCATGACTACTGAAATATTTGTTTTGTATATATCTACATTCATACATATGTACATACATATATATTTATGTAGGTATGTATATAAGATATAAGAAAGACCATTAAAAAACTATTAATTAACCGACTTATGTATGTATGTATGTGCATACATATGTATAAATAAAAAAATATAATAAAATATGTACTTAAAACGTAACTATACTTACGTACATAGGTGCAATACGCATATTGCGTAATGCTCTTTTGGAAGATTTTATACCGACTTCGTACCGCTTTTTACACATTTTTCACTTCAAAATTTCCAATCCGTATTTCCAATTATTATTATGCTCCTTACTAACTGTATCTTTGCAAGCGGAAAATATATTAGTTAGTAACACGTTATACATACATACATACTTATATAGGTACCCTGTCGTCAAATGAGTAGCTAACTACAAGAAAAGCTAACTTTTAAATTGATTGACTAACTATAAAGCTAACCACAATGCAATGCAGAACGTAACCAAAATCAATTAGTAGGTTGCAAGGCGTATCCAACAAGTGAGCTTACTAGCACAGCTGACTGAGATCGCTTTATAGCAAATTTTCATACAAACTGATATAGTAAATAAATTATTCATAAGTTAACACTTAAGTGAATTGAAATTGAAGTAGTATTATTTTTAGTGGGGATTTTTGGGGATAGTATAAATTCTTTTTGGGGAATTTCGAGGATGAAGATTTTCAAATTGGGGATGCGAATCGAAAGAAATCTGGGAACCCTGAGTATTTCATAACTTCTTGCTGTCAAAATTTAAATTGTACCTTAGCTGAGTGGTATGCGCGTAGACTGTTAATCCAATGTCCAGTGGTTCAAGTCCCAGCACAGCATCGGTGAAAAAAAAATTTTAAGAATTATTGCAATATTACTATAAAACTACTGATTGTAGAATTGAGAAAATAAAATAAAAATTATATACCTATATATATTTTTTTATGTATACTAACTAACTATGTACATTTTTACTTATTTAAACTAACTTTAAAGCTAACTTAAAGTAATGCAAAGAAAAGCTGACTTCTCCCTAGGACATCGCCATGTTAAAAATGTTAGTTTTTTCCATACATTAAAGTTAGTTTTTTTTCCGACAGGGTACCAATAATAATTTTCAAATCGGCTACACTAGTTCGACCTTGTTAATTATAATTTATAATTATTCTTCTATTTTTTTGACCTTATTTAATTTTATATTTATCTATTTTTTAAGGATTTAGGTCACTATTTTTTTATAAAAAACTTTAATAATGTTTATTATATTTCCAATATTTCGCCACTTCCTTGTGTGGCTTCTTCAGGGATATACAAATTTTGGTGTAAAATTATTGTAATAACATTTAACAAATTGAAAAAACAAACAATATTTGTCAAAATATGTTCCAACACATAAGAGAATTAATTTTAAGGCAGATACAGATTCTGTTGCTCATGCTTATAGGTATTTATTATATAAAAACGGAAACCGGAATTGAATTTATATTACTTATAAGAATAATATTTTTTTATGATTGTGTACATAAGTAGTTTTTAAAGTTGTTAAATTTTTTAAAAATTTTCATTTTGACAAATATTGTTTGTTTTTTCAATTTGTTAAATGTTATTACAATAATTTTACACCAAAATTTGTATATCCCTGAAGAAGCCACACAAGGAAGTGGCGAAATATTGGAAATATAATAAACATTATTAAAGTTTTTTATAAAAAAATAGTGACCTAAATCCCTAAAAAATAGATAAATATATAATTTATAATTACATACATATGTACATATGTATTTATTAAGTTTTAAGCTTAAAGCGATAACCATTTTCTTACAGCTATCCATAGAGAAAGCGAAATAATCATTTATAATTGGTATAAATTACAATTATTAATTGCTGACCAACTTACGATTTCATACATACATACATACATACATATGTATATATGTGTGTACATACATTGTACATACACATGAATCAAAGAAATCTTGTTTACATAAGTACATACTATGTATGTAGTATTTCATATAAAAACTTGAAATGTTGCAAACAAGAAATAGTGTTATTGAAAATTTGCTGAATTTGGAAACATATGTACATTCATGCATACATACATAAAATAACTAATATTTTTATAAATACAGTCAATACCATAAATTATTTAAATAATTTTGTACGTTTGAAAACCTGACTTTGTCAAAAATGTACCGAACAATGTACCACCAAAGTATTTGACAAACCCATGATATAATAAACATAATTAATAATTAATTCGCCTTGGTCGAGACTACCGATATTGAATTTCCTTGTTTGGTACGCAGAATTGTTCTTTTAAAAAATCGTAAAGCTGATGTTAGACTAGAATCGGCAACGTTATGCTAAATCGCCGGATCTGGCAACCACGATTCAATCTCTTCCCCCTTGGAACATATAAACCTTTGTTTGTTCATTAAAATTAATAAATAACGAACTACACATAGAAAACCGAAAATCTGTGAAAAAGGCAACTACAACAAAAGTTATATAGTGTTAAGTTTTAATAAAGCATTTTTAAATTTAGTACAAATTAATTGTGGAATAAAGAATTCACCTATTGAATAATCGATAATGTTACGAAAAAGTATTTTGTGTTCTGTTAGACAAACTCAATTTTGGCAGGGAAATCGTTCAGCATCTTCCTCCCTTTTATGTTCGAAAGCTTTAGTTGATGGAAATTGGGTGTCCGCTATTAGCGGAGATACTTTCAAAGTAAGGAATCCGGCCAATGGCAAATTAATTGGTACTGTACCCAATATGAATGATAAAGACGCTCAGTTGGCAATTTCAGCTGCCCGTAAAGCTTTCTATTCAAATGAATGGACTTTGTTGACTGCAAAACAAAGATCTCATTTATTAAAGGTAGCACATTAGTATGCATGTATTTTTATAAAAAATTACAATAAGATTAATATAATAAATAAAAAGCAATACTTTTACCATCTATGTATGTATTAAAAAAAATGTTGACAAAGTTTAAATTTATTTGTGATATGAGTACATTGCACTGAAAGGGTGATATACTATATGTTTAACGTTTTGCATCTCTTGTAGAATTGGTACCATTTGATTGAAAAACATACACAGGAAATTGCAGAAATCATGACAGCCGAGTCGGGGAAACCTATTAATGAGTCCAGAGGAGAAGTTTTGTATGGGAATTCATTTTTGGAATGGTTTGCCGAAGAGGCAAGACGTGTGTATGGTGAAATTGTCCCAACTCCTGTTCCTAATCGGGAAATGATTATTATGAAACAACCCCTTGGAGTAGCCGCTTTAATAACGCCTTGGAATTTTCCTTTGGCTATGATAACACGAAAAGCTGGAGCTGCTTTGGCAGCAGGTAACAATTTCTGAATAATTAAATATGTAACTATAAAAGTAAACCGATTTAATGTTTTTGATTATAAGGATGTACTGTTGTCATAAAACCCTCTGAAGATACCCCGTTAACTGCTTTGGCTGTAGCTAAACTTTCTGAAGATGCCGGCATACCAAAGGGAGTTGTTAATGTTATAACATCAAACAACGCTGCTCCAATAGGAGACTTATTTTGCAAAAGTCCCGATGTGCAGGGAATTTCCTTTACAGGATCAACAGAAGTAGGGAGAATATTATTCCGGCAGTCAGCCGATGGCATCAAACGTGTTTCCCTAGAGTTGGGTGGAAATGCACCATTCATTGTTTTTGATTCTGCTAACTTGGAAAATGCAGTAAATGGCGCAATGGCTTCTAAATTCCGTAATTGTGGACAGACATGTGTGTCGTCAAATCGGTTCTTTATACAGGAGGGAATTTATGACAAATTTTTAGCAACTCTTAAGGAACGAGTTGAGGCCTTGAAAATCGGTCCGGGCGAAGAGAACTGTACCGAAATTGGGCCTTTAGTTAATGAAATGCAGTTTAAAAAAGTTTCAGCATTTGTTGATGATGCCCGAAATAAGAATGCAGAAATTCTTTGTGGTGGCAAACCATTGAAAGATTTAGGTGATCTTTTCTATTCTCCTACAATTATAACAAATATACCACCAACTGCAAAAATATACACAGAAGAAGTATTTGGCCCGGTCGTATCGATTATTAAATTTAAAACAGAAGAAGAAGCTTTGGCAAAAGCCAACGAGTCAAGAAGAGGCTTGGCTGGCTATTTTTATAGTGATAATATTCAGCAAATATTCCGCGTTGCAAGACGTCTTGAAGTTGGTATGGTCGGTGTAAATGAAGGTCTTATATCTGCTGCTGAAGCTCCATTTGGTGGTGTTAAAGAGTCTGGAATTGGAAGAGAAGGCTCCCATCATGGTATAGACGAATATACTGAAATCAAATACATTTGCATGGGCAATTTAAAATACAATTAAATATTACTTACACGTCAAAAAATATTCTTAGTGATAGCTTTAAATTTTTGTTTAAAAAGTCTTCCACTTACATATATTAATGTTAGTTCCTTATGCATGCATAATAAACACTTTTGTTGTAAGATTAATTTGACCCGCAAAATATAACACGACAAAAATGGATTTCAATCATGGGTTAACGTGATGAACGGTGATAAACATATTAAATCAAACAAACGTTTCTGAAGAATTTGTTTGGCCTCTTGTATTACTTATCTGAAATAAATAAATAAAATAAATAAAATGTCATTGTTTAAAGAAAAATGCTTAGAAAGCATTTCCAACATTTGTGGCGAACACCTTTTCAGTAGAGCTGCAAAACAAACGATAGTATCGATAGTTTTTTTTTTGGACTGACTATCGATAGTGATACTATCCACAATTTTTAAAATTTAATTTTTTGAAAGAAATTGAAGTACAGTGGTCATATTTACAAAAAAATAAAGTTTTTTGCTTCTACTGAAAATTTTGAGTTAATACTCTGTTGTTGATCAAGTGCGATATGTTTAGTTTTTAATTGTTTATATTATTCATGGGCTAAATAAAATTTAAGTTTTAACAATCAGTAACTTTCTTTTATTTATACATAAAAAAACCGATAGTATCGATAGTTTTTCTTAAACTATCGATGGCGACGACTACCGATAGTTTTGCAGCTCTACTTTTCAGATATTTGAAATCACTTTATACTATGTTCACACGAAGAACTGAAACACTAGGTTCGCTCCATGAACCACGATGGCGAACCTATGTGTTCACACGACTCATTCTAGATTGGTTCGTACTTCGTTATTTAATATTATTTGTTGTTTTTCCACTTTATTTAATTATTTACATAAATATATGCTTTTACTTATTCAATGTTTTTATTAAAATTTAGCACTTATCAATTGTTTTTCTTTGTTAAAATGTTTTTGGACAACTAGTTCAAATAAACTAGCGATAATTTGTTATCAAAATTAGAGATGATAGTAAATTATACGGGTTCGCAACAAGGTTCAAAATGAAACATGTAGGTTCGCTCTCAAAATTTTGTATGGCGAAACATGTAGGTTCAATCAAGGTTCGCTCGCGAACCAAGAATGAGAGCGCGAACCTCTATAATATCTGTCCGTGTGAACATAGTATTACGAAGAAGTGATTTGCAGAGCATGTCTGTATATAGGCCACACCAAGGCGAATTTATATAAGGTGGGGCTCAAATGTTGTAATGTTGTAGTATTAACTTTACCTGTTATGAATTTGCCTTGGGCCACACCATTCCAAAAAATTGCTCTTTGGGATTAGTGAATTTATATAATCGAAAATCGCTTTTTTAAGTGAAAAGCGCATACATGACCTAATTAATTTGGCCACGAGCGCATTGAAGTGATGGAAAATGTGGCACAATTGGGCCATTTCTGACACTTTTGAATATTTGATGTCCCTGTGGTACTTTCTAATCTATTTTGGCCCTTTCAGCTCAAAACTCAACTAACTGCTTCAAATCGTTCGAACGTACTGACCGCTTTCATTACATTTTCAATGTAATTTTCTCCCTGTTTCAAACCCTTCTTTTGTTTACAACATTACCTACTTTTATTTGCAAACCTGTCTTGTGCTAGTACCCAAGGTGAATTCATTACAGGTGAACTTGTAGGTACAGCTGTTAACTTTTTTTACACTATTTGCTTCTTGAGTTTCACATTGTACAATGATTTTACAAAAACAAAATGCTTATGGTTTTTGTTACATGTTGTACTTGTTTTATTAGTGCGATCACCTGTTATGAATTCGCCTTGGCTAGTACCAATATCAAGTAAACACAAAAATAACTATAGTAGACTGTCTAACGGTAAAAAATTCGTTATGAATAAAATTTGTATTGAAATATAATATTTCGTGTTGCTTTTGAGTAATGATATATATTTAAATTTATTTAAAATAAAACACATATACTGTATTAGTATTACTATTGTTTTTATTTAAATAAAAACTTGTTATCAAATATATGCCAAAAAAGTTTTGGTCGCCCTCTCGAAGCTATTTTGGCCCTTTTAAATTGTCAATTTGGCCCTAAACAAAAGAACTCAAAATCCATCACTGGCACATTGTAGACGCATTTAAAGCTGCCAGATTCTACAATTTATTATAATATAGACGTCTTTATAATGGTCAAGGCGAATATATATTTTTGAATTCATGTTTGTGAATTCGCTTGATCCGTTGTATGTGTGATACAGTTACTTTGTTGACATCATTCGAGGCGAAATGGCTTACCAGGTGTGTTATTCGCGTTGACACCATTGTGCGGTCCATATTTTAACATTGACACCTGAACTGTTAAGCTTGGAACATACATGTACGCTCCATTTTTATTTCATGAATTCGCCTTGGCGTCTACCTGTTGGGATTTTAACGACTTTTAATCGGAATTTTGACGATTTTTTTTTATACGTCTGGAAGCCCTACGTATTGCGTTTTTATTTCAAAAGGCGGCAATAACAATAAACCACGGAAAAAACCCAAAATAATTTATAAAATTTTTCCTACACAATTGAATTTTTTATCTGAAATTGTAAAAGAATGAACGACACTTGTGAGTATATTCGTTTATTTAAATTAATTTTCATTTAAAAACTTTAAAAATCAAGACCAAGGAGACTTCAATGCAACGCAAACAACTGATGGGGCTTCGGCTGAGAAGAAAGCTGAGGGTATTGTAGCAGTGCTAATAAAACAGGTCCTGAATTCCCCAGAAGGAAACTTTCAAATGTTCGATATGACATTTAGTATGGTGTATGTGAAGGCTATTGTGCGAAATATTGAAACATCATCAACAAAAATAACTTACTTGTTGGAGGACAGTACAGGACGCATTGATGCTCATTATTGGTTAGAGGAAGGCGACACATTGAAATCCCCAGATGTTATGGTAAATAAATATGCTACAGTGTACGGTAGTGTAAGATCACAAGGTGGTCAAAAGACTTTAATGGTTTTTAAAATGTTGCCGGTGAACGATCCAAATGAAGTCGTCACTCATGTATTAGAAGTTTTGAATTCTCGCTATAAAGCAGAGGAGTACGCAAGTAAACCATCTAGCTATGCTGATTTCGGTAGAAACAGCATCGTTAATTCTTCATCTGGAGGTAGCAATTTAGGCTTGGAAGGCAAACATTTGGCAGTTTTTCAAGCTATCAAAAATCATAATTCAGCAGATGGCATTAGCCGTGTAGAATTAAAAAGGAAATTCACTCATATGACTGATAATGAGCTAAAGTAAGTTGATATAACACTATTTTAAAAAGTTTGATCATCAATTGAAATCATTTTTGATCTAACCTCGGAATACTAATGATATAAATAATTTAACATATTTTTAAAATCTGTTTCAGTCCAATTCTTGACTTCATGATTGGGGAAGGACATATTTATTCGAGCATTGATGCAGATCATTTTCTCAGTACAGAATAGTTTAGTGAAATTCAAGTTGTTTAATATTAAGATAAATTTATTATATCTCTTCATACCTATATAATAATAAATAAATGTGTAAAACGGCAGATGTATACATCTGCTTTGATGAGAAAATGTAATGGCTCGATTATGGATAGCAACCGAACTTCAGTTGCGTTGCTAGCCGGCAACTGAAAATTTGTGGCTGCCAGAAAAGCACTAAATAGCAACTGAAACCTTTCAGTTGCCATCCATAATTACAATTGTCGGTAACTGACAACGCAACTGGAGTTCGGTTGCCATCCATAAGTATGACTTTTTTTAGTTCATGATCAATGTTCTACTGGACTCTATTCCAACCTATGTATGTACAAGGTAGGATATGGCATTCATTCTTACGTCGTCTACGTTTCCCCTGTCTTGGAAGACTGCTCGTGTTGTTCCTATACCGAAAGCTAAAGCTGTAAATGATGCCGATGATTTCAGACCGAAATCCACTATACCTGCTCTCTCAAAGATGGTTGAACATCTTATTAAAGATCAGATCCTATGCTCGGTAAGAAGGAGTATTTATGAGTCGTCGTGGTTATAGTACGACATCTCTGCTACTTAGTCTCACTGACTGTATCAGGGAGAATGTGAATCTTGGTAGACCCTGTGCCCTGTTATCTCTCGATTTGTCTAAAGATTTTAATTCTATTTGCCACACTACTATGATAAATAAACTGAAGGACCAATTTAACTTTTCGAGTTCTGCATGTAGGCTCATTTATTAATATCTGGTGGGTAGAACGCAGTTTGTCGAATTGAAGGGAGCTAGGTCTAACTTAATGCCTCTTCACTCTGGTGTTCCTCAGGGCTCCGTTCTGGGCCCCCTTCTCTTTATTCTATACATCAATGACCTGTACCTGCAGACTAACCTAGTGCGTGTAAGACATTCCTGTTTGCTGATGATGTTTTCTTGTTATTTAGTGGGGATTGTAGATCATGTGAGTTTATGCAGCAAAATGTGAATAATTGTCTGGAACGAGTCCTACTGTGGACGACAAATAACTTTTTTTTTTTTTTTAATTAGGACGAGCACTCAGGGGATGACCCCTACGTATGCAGTGCATTGTGCCGGAACTCAGAGAGAGGGATAGAGTAGAGAAGATAGATGTTGAAAATGTAGAAGGCTTAACTCTTTTACAACCCTGCTTTGCGCGTTATGTTTATTTTTATAGCAGTGTTGAGGCGCCTCCGGTGTTAAGCAGTAGTGGCAGGCATTTTATTAATTGTTTTACTTCGCCGATGTCTCTGCTAGCCGACGAAGGAGGGCGGTGTTGTGTACATTAGCTTGGAACATCATCAATCGCTGTCGCAACAGTTTTTTAGTGACCAGTGCTATGCCTTCATCACTTAAATAGTCCGACAATAATTAATACAATGTCTCACTAATGTACATTACAGAAATTACTGATGTTGATTGACTTGCTCTGGCCAGAGTTTGAACCCATGTTTGCTTAGTAGTCAACGCGCTAACCACTTCAGCCAACACCACCCTCTTAAAATGAATCCTTGTAAAACCAAGGCGGTCATGTTTAGACCTTACGGCAATTTGTCTCCTGCTTTTAGGTTCCTTCTTGGTAGTGTTGAAGTCGAATGTTGTGATTGATAGTGATCTCTCCTTTGGGAATCATATTGACCTTGTATCTGGTAGAGTGTTGGGTGTGCTACGTAGGCTTTACTCTACCAATATGTACTTACATTTTCATGTTAGGGTTAGGTTAGCCCATGCTCTTCTGATGCCGCAAGTTTTATATTGTCTTGAGGTGATATCTGCCACTTCAGCTGAATTGTTTAATAAGCTAAGACGCATTGTTAACATGATAGTAAGATTTGTGTATAATGTTAGGCGGCTTGACCATATATCATCCTATGTATGTTCACGACTTTTTGGGTTGTACGTTTAGTAACTTTGTTGTTAAGTATCGGTGCCTTGTATTATTCCATAGGGTGGTGCGTAGTGGTGTCCCTTCTCCCTTGTGTGACAGATTTGTCTTCTTGCGGTCCTCCAGGAACCCGCAATTATTTATTCCGAGGATTTTTATGTCAACTTTTGAAAGATCTTATGTAGTAAGGATTGCTCGGTGCTGGAATTATCTACCCTATGAACTCCGGGTTTTTTCCCACTCCAACATTTTCCGCCTCAAACTAATGGAATATTTTTCTACCACTTGATGAATGAACATTTTCTTATACCTTCTATTTCTCTTCTCTAAATCGATATAACCTTCGAGTCACTATCTTGCCCTATTGTTCCTAATTCTACCCTTCGTTTGAATTATTACTGATGGGGACCATGTTACCTTGTACTTTTGCTATTTTTTTTCTCCTTAAATTTGTTTTCTTGAAGGCTACTGCGATTGTAAATTTTATTGTTGTTATTTATACTTTAATTGTTAGCTCAGAGTGTTTGAGCAAATTAGAAGTAAGAACTCAGGAATTTTCTTATTACTATGTATGTAATACATATTTATATTTTTGGCCTGAAAAAAGGCTTTGTATTACTTTACCGAAATAAATATATAAATGAAGCTTTTAGCTTATAAATAAGTACTTATGTATTACATATGTGACCTGCTCCACGAAAAGGGACCTCTGCGCCGAAGAAGCGCTTCGTTTTGAGCTACGTATCTGCACCGATGATTTTCATTAATTATGTTCATCTTTACAGGTGATTTGTAAAAAAACTAAAGACATAGAAACTTGCGGTTTGCGGAATTTGAGAGCGTTTTTTTTTCCTATAATAATCACTCAAAAATTAAAAAAAAAATTTTCGGCGCAGAAGTCCCTTTTCGTGGAGGTCACATATATGTACATATATGCCGTACACTCGAATATTTTGAATTTTTGGACACCATTTGATTTCGAAATATTAAACAATTTGTCAATTTATGCATTCAGTTGTAGAATGTTTACCACGTTATTGAACATTCTAAATTAGTTAAATTTATTTTAATTAAAATTATATCGAAAATCAACATAAGTAAACAAGAGATATTTATTAATCCCTTAAAATATACCAATAGTATTTTAATGATGTTCCGCACGTTCCTTAGCTTGACTTTCAGCCCACGCTTTCTTGTTTTCTGGAGAGTTGGCTAAAATATATTAAAAAAATGTTTATATTTTCGTTCCTTAAAAGCAACCAACTTACCAAGCTTGCTGATCTTGTAGAAAACAGGAATGCACAGACCAACAGCAATGAAGTAGTAACGCCAAATCCACTGATTTTTAATGTAATGTTTCATTGGAAATTGAGCGATTTTAGCGGAAAAAGTATAGGGGAACTTCATTGGATTGCCAGCGGGCTTTTCAACAACTTTATCTGCCATTTTTCAGTTTGTTTACACTTTATAAAAATATTATAAGAAGTATTTGTGATAAATTTCTTTCAAAAATTATGTAATCTAAAAATAATCATTAAAATATTACCTCCAGCACCAAATATTGCAATGTATCCTGTGAAGTTGGCTGTGAGAAAAAGATTAGTTTGCCAGACTTTATATATGAAGTAAATGTCAAAATGTTTTGAAAAATATTTTAATAGATGGAGCTAGCAGACAGAAATTATTCTTCTCTGTGCTCCGAAAATTTCTAACATGTAATATATCATGTAATATATATGTATATATATTATTCGAGCATGTATGTTCTCAAGATATTATGTTTTCGTATATTAACCACTACAAAACAAACTATTATTTTTGCACATATATATTTCTTTGCCACAAATAATTGTGCTTAATTCAAAGCAAATTCGTATTCGGTTGTCTCGACAACTCAATTGATTATTTGCGCCATGTTTTGCCGATTGCATGTGTGATGCAGTGGTTTTTTTAAATACTTTGTAGTTTTGTTGACACATTGCTTGGTATATTAATTGACATCGAAAGCAAATGGTTTTTTAAGCGAATTGAGGCTCAAAATTTTATATTGGATAGGCTGTTTAAAATTGCAGCGCAGACATCAAGTCCTTATCTTTATATGTTTTTTTTTTTATATTAAAAATTATATTCCTATCTTTAAAATAATTATTCGCAATATGTGTTGAAGGTATAAGAACCACTTTAAGGTATATAAGAAAATATCATGTAGAAATCGGATGTACCCCACTCAAGCGTCAAGCGTTAACTTGGTTTGTACGCATAGCACAATAATATTATTGTGCTATGGTTTGTACGATATATTTTGATTGCAGTTGACTGAATAAATCTGGTATTACTGTTCAGCATTTGCGTAGTTGTAGTTTGGTAACTTCATAAAAAAAAAATGAAAAAAAAGCACGCCAAACACACACAAGAAGTTCGCGCGTCAATTTTCTGTAAAATAACTTATTTTGTATAAAATAAACCAATAAAAACTTATAAAATAAACCAATAAAAACTTTAAAAGTTGTGAAAAACTAATTCCTATCTCAGCAATGTTGAAATTGAGTGTAAAATATAACTAAATAGTGTATTATTTCTTGTGCTACTTCCAATATTTTGTTAAGACATTTATCACACATACGCGTTTGTATAAACAAGAAATATTTAAGCATCACGAACAAATCTATATAAATTGTTGTTGTTAAAAAAAATTTACAATTAAAATTGGAAAATGCCTATTTGCAAACGTGATGGCTTCGATAATGCTAACTCTAAAAATAAAAATGAAACGTTTCAAGATAACGAAGAAGTATTTTTCTGCGAGGTGACCAAAGAGATTTTCAAGCAGTATGAGTAAGTATTATAAAATATAGTTTGCTATTGATATATGTATAGATGTACAAACTTACACAAAACGAAATATTTCAACTGAAGGGATTACTTCCGCCATGTGATGGCTATTAACTCGACAGTGTGGCAATGTGAAGCCACCGGTAAGGATAAGCTGACTTATGCCGAAGCTTTGAAAAGCGAGAGACGCGCACGTAAAAAGATGGAAACGTTTAAAGATAGTTTGCGTCCACCAGTATTGCTGGTTATAGAACATGCCAAACAAAGTTCTTTAAATGTTTTGAACGCTTTAACATTTCGGTTTTTGCGCAAACGATATTTTCTAAGAGAAGAGGTGCAAATTGTCAAAAAGAATAGATATGTTCCGTATACTGTAACCGATATCGAATCGCCAAATAAACAACTGCCAGAAAATGGTGTATACGAAGATACAGAGAACTTGATATACAAATTGAAAAGCTTGCGTGATAAGCCACAAATGGAAATTGCAGTTCCATTCGATAAAGTTAAGCGACAACGATCTGAATTTACATTAGAAAATTTGCAAATGTTTATTAAAAATAATGTTGTACGCGTTGATGGTATTTTAAGACCAAAACCGGAATCATACCAAAAATATATAACAGATCGTAATGTTACATTTAATAAACTTTTCATAGGACAAATGCCACATTTCACTCCTGCTAAAATCAAGAAGCCAGATGACTCCAAAAAGCAATCAACACTTAGCAATTATTTCGGCAAAAAGTCGGACAACGAAAAGTTATCTAGTAAGGCTGGTAGTGTCCAGGACAAAGCCAAAGAAAAAGAAAAGGCGGAAATGGCTGCAGCTAAAGCTAAATCATTAAAAGAGGAAATGGAACGTTTAAGACTCGAAAAAGAAAAACAATTTATGGAGCAAATGCGTCAAAAAGCAGAAAAACGTGCAAAGCTTTTAGAAAAAATTGAGGAAGAATGTACAGAATTACTTACAAAAACAGATGATTTAGAAAGAACCGATCAACGTCTGATGCCGAAATGTAGTCCTGTTCGCTCAATTCTAGCTACGAAATTGGTTGGAGATGCGTTTATGTTAAGGGAATTTATGCATACATTCGTTGGTCTCTTATCAGGAATTGAAGTATTCCGTGGAAATTTGAGTTTTTTCGAAATGACACGTTCTTTTACAATAAGAGAAGTGGCGGGACCACTTTCTGATGTAATACTAGTTTTATTGGGAACTATTATGGATCTTCAACGTGAGGAGGAGGACGAATGTGCAGTTGATTATATAAGGTCAGATGAACCTATTCCATTCTGGTCCCACAATTACGTAAAGCGTCATTTTTCATTTAAAATCAATGAACTGCCATTAGATGCTCTAACTGTTAGCGAAGTCTTGCGTTTACACATCCTTTCATCTGGAGCGGTAGTGAGAACCAAGTCTGCCGAAAAATGGCGCATAATGTATAGAAACGGATACATTTCTTCCGAGGATCCTGGCATAGCATTGCGAATGCAGTACCCTCACATTCTAAGAGCTCTCAAACTATATACTGTCTATCAATTGCCGTTTGTAGATATCATGCGTATTTTGAAATGCTTAATGGCTCAGATTTTGACGTATTCTGCGACCATAAATCTCATTGAAGAGAGAATTGAACAAAGCTCTAATGCCAGGCAGGAACTCAAAATCCTTGTCGCACTGGAAAATCAAAGATTATCTAGAGTGCAAGTACAAAAACGTGCTTTGAATATTGAATTCCACCAGCAGTGTATGGAGGATGAAATTAAAAACGACTTGGAGAAACGCAAAAACTTAGAGGATAAGCTTAACAAGAAAATTGCAGAACTTTTGGCACAGTCTGAGCGCGACCAAAAAAAATTTCAACAACAGGTCTGTAAACTAAATGGAGACTTATTCAATTTTCTTGTTTATTTGGGAATGGACCGAGCCTATCGAAAGTATTATGTATTGGAGTCAATGCCAGGTATTTTTGTTGAACACACAGCTGAATGTATGGACGTCTGCTTAGAAAAACCTCCTAAAAACAAGCTAAGAAGACAGATTGAAATGAACATTGCAAACACTGCGAATATACCTAAAACACGTAAAGATCTGCGCTCATATTTATTAAAAATGTACACAGAGGAGGAAAGAAAATCTAACATGAACGCAGCCACAAACAAAAAAACAAAGAAAACTGAGACAACACAAGAAGACAAGGAGAATAAAAATCAAGAAAATAATGTGGCTAATGGTCTGACAAATGGGAATATTAATGGAGATAAGATTGAAACTAATGACAGTGAAGAACCGTCTCAGTATGAACTATTTATGTGTACTGGTGATCCACACAATTGTATTGTTCATGATGAACAAAACGCGGATCGTCACACGTGGTCGTATTTTTATACAAAAGATGATTTAGAAGCCTTAATTGAATCTCTGAATTCATTGGGAATTCGGGAGTCGGGTTTACGCGACCAACTGACATCACTAAAAGATCTAATACTGGAACATATCAAAA
The DNA here is from genome assembly GCA_947311025.1 of Lypha dubia. Classification (NCBI taxonomy): domain Eukaryota; kingdom Metazoa; phylum Arthropoda; class Insecta; order Diptera; family Tachinidae; genus Lypha; species Lypha dubia. Next base: position 3,144,014 of record OX371260.1, on the reverse strand, counting down.
GTTGTCCTGTTGACTTGTTAAACATAGATTCAAAACAAATACAAAAATATAAAAACCAAATGATGAATGATACTCAACGCAAATATAACAATTCAAATTTCGGTTTTCCCATTGATAATTCCGATTTAAATGAAGTTATGTATGGATCATTAGTTAAACGTATTTTGGAATTTGAAATTGAGATATACACCGGAGATCTTGGACGTCTTAAGGTTAAGGATATGGAAAAATGGAGAAAAGATCTGTACAACAGCTGCTACGATCCACAAGCTAAGTTGCAATGGGGTCCACCTAAACAAAGCATATTTTCGACTGACGACGAAAATAATAGAGAAGATGACAAATATAATGGTTCCGACAATGAAGATGACCGTGAAGATCGTACTTACTCTGGTAAGCCCTATAGAGACCCTGGTGAAGCTTTGGGCGACACACTTGAAATAGATTCAGATGATAGTGATGACGAAGGAATTTCGCTGCACGATTCTGATACTTTACGATCATATGTAAAACACTTAGCTTCAGCACTACTTCAGGTTGAACAAGCAGTAGAAAGGCGCTTTTTAAAACAGCCATTTGGTGCACCCGTTTTGAAGGACAAGGAATTAATGGAACGCAAACAGCAGGTTGCCATCGAAAAATTGCGACAATGGGAGGTTTCATTAATGGAAAGTACTAGCTACTCCCAGGTAATCTAAAAATAAATAGTGTTTTATTTTCTACCGAAAAGTTTAGCATTTTCATAAAAAATTTTACAATATAAAATTTTTCAAAATAGTGAAGTAATTGAACGATTAATTGAAAATTTCTTATAAAAGATGCATAAAGTGTTAAATTTTTTCTAGAAAAGAAAACGTCATATTTTTACTAAGTTTTCATTAACTCAAGACTAATTTAACTTTGTAGGTATTCTTGCACTTAAACGTATTGCATGATTGTATTATATGGGCTCGTTCAACAAACAAATCTAATTGTATGGTTTGTCGTCGTGGTAGTGATCCAGATAAAATGTTGCTTTGTGACGAATGTAACGGTGGTACTCACATGTTTTGTATGAAACCTAAAATGAAGACTATTCCCGAAGGCAATTGGTACTGCAAACGATGTGTGACTAGCCTGGGCCTCCAAAATGAAATTGATACCAGAAATAAGAAGACGCAAAAGCGTAAACGTAAGTTTATTGTCGATGAGGAAAACAGTGATGCCTCATCTGTGACGTCCGAAAAAAAGACATCAAAAGGTCATACCAAAAAGAATTTACAATCTACTGAAATTGAAGAGATTTTACAAGATGATGATGATGGTGACCAAGATGAGCTTGATGATAATGATGATGACGGATCTGACAACGTTCTTGTTGAAAACGTAGAAGAAATATATATAGAATCAAATAATGACCATGACAATGATGTAGACGGCAATGAAAAAGATCTAACAACAGAATCAAATAATCAATCTGATGTTGATGAGTGAGTTTTAATATTTAAAAATTTTTGTAGGATACAAGAAAAGTAAACAGATTCGTTTCGAATAAGAAAATTACATATTTGTTATGTTTTTAAAGTTTTTTTTAAAAACTATTTTGCTTGTGCTTTAGTAATTCGCAGATATTATTATTTGCGAGTTTACGTATGAGTAGATGAGTTTTGAAACTTTTCAAATATGAATACTAAAGATCAACTGATGAGTTGGTATTTAGCTACCAACGAAATGCATATAGATTAGCTAACTCATAACAAATAATAATTAAAAAACACAAATTCTTGAGTATTTGCTAGAGTTGTCAATTATTCGCCTTTCAACTTTGTTCGAATATTTCAAATAATTGTTTTGTTCGTTCGATCAAACGATTAAAGCTGAAAAATTATTCGATTAAAAAAATGATTTAAAAAGTTATTAATAAAAAAATAAACATTACCTACAAAAAACTTGAAAATAAAATAGTTGAAATTTTTATTAACAAAAAAAAATACATAAAACTATTAATTCAAATAAACATGCTTCATTCAGTCAAAAAATATCACATGATTTTTTTTTTTTTTTTGTTAAATCAGACAATAGTTTATCTAATTTTTCTGTTCTTTTTTTAGATTTATCCAAATATACCATATCGTCTAATATATCGCTGAAGTCTTTTTTATATTTTGAATTTTTAATACTTTTAATATAATTATTTAATTCGCATAAAAGATTGTTATTTTCATTACTAGTAACATCTTCTATATCATTACCTTCATCTGAATAATTGTGGTTACTTTCAGCATAAAATAATCTGGAGTATAATTCATTTGGATATTCTTTAGTTTCACTTTTTGAAGAATATTTTAAAAAACTTTCATTGCTCGGAAAATTTCCAGAATTTAAAAAATATTAATAACGTATTAATGCGTAGGTCGACAACAACTACAAACATCCAAAATAACAAATATAAAAAAATTTTACGTATGCATTTGAAACTGAAAAAAATTTGTTCGATTAATTGACATTAATTAATCGATTTATTCGTTATTCGAAAATCGGCATTTTAAAATTATTCGAACAAGAGTTTTGTTCTGTTTGATCGATTAATCGAATTATTCTTAATCGGTTGACAACTCTAGTATTTGCTCGAAAAAAATGTTGTATTTATGTACTCGTATAAAATTGATAAAAAAAATTTAACTGCTATATTTTGGTTTTGTGTTTCAGAGATGAAAGCATATGTAACGTTTGTTCATACGATGGCAGCGAGCTATCTTGTACACAGTGCAAGGACACATTTCATTTAGAGTGTATTAACTTGAAACGTATGCCGCGTTACAACTTTGTGTGTACCAAGTGCAAAACGAAGGAGGTCAACAAAAAAAGAAGAAGTCGAGCGAATGGTAAGCTATTCTAAAAATAATTTGTAAAAATACATAAAATAAAATACATAAAAATATATACATTCTAGATTCGTCTGACGATGAGAACGATAATGATGTTGACAATGAACCCCTTGTAAAACGAAACAGATCTGCCCGTTCCTCATCTCAGCGAAATTCTTTGGTCAATGGAGCCGTTTCGTCTGGCCAAGAATCAGTTAAACACAACAGTCGGCGTTCAGTACGCCGAACGGCTGATAATTTGCCGTTAAATAGTCCAGTTCTTTATGATCTGTTGGAAAAAATTATGAAAAGTGAACATGCCTGGCCATTCCTTAGGCCGGTTTCGCAGTCTGAAGTACCCGACTACTACGATATCATTAAAAATCCCATGGATTTTGCAAAAGTAAAATCGAAACTCAATATGGGCTCCTATCAGATTAATGAGGAAGTAATACGAGATATCGAACTCATCTTTAGCAATTGTGACGATTACAATGTGAAGGGAAATGAAATTTACCAGTAAGTCTTTGTAAATAAAATTATGAACCTTAATTCATTAAAAACTTGTTATCTTTTTCATATAGAGCTGGTTCGGCATTAGAAAAACTTGTCATCAACTGGTGTAAGGCATTCAATTTATCGTTTAAGCCTAGCGACATGAGTTTAGATGAATGAAATATTGATTGTGCTTAATACAAATAGAAAAGAACAACCAATTCTAAGTGATTGTATTATATTTTATATTTATTTTTTGTCCAATTAAAACCCGATTATTAAAATTTACTTCTTTCTTATAAAACAACAGTTTTAAGAGAAATATACATATTTATTTCATGATCAGAAATACTAAATTGATGTGTTTTTAAACGTTATTTAAATTCCATTTTAACTGTTAGATGATTCTTTCGAAAGTGTTTTTTTTTTCATTATTATTGTTATTATAAACATAAGAAAAACAACCTTTCTGTCGTTAATTGCATCTAAACTGCTGGTTAGAGTTAAGTTTAACACATTAAAAAATCAAATTCTTTTTCTATTTATATTTTACAAATAAGTAAATTAGTAAACCACTTTTTTAACAATTATAATTTCAGTAGTCTCGTTACTGTCTAAAACGTAATTCCAGAATTCGTATCAAAAACAAATTTAAACACAAAAATATTTTTGGCGCGTGCTTCTTTTTAGTAAACAAACAAATAATTGCATTACGTTTTAGACAAGAATACCATTATTTAAGATTCTCACCAATTAAGTAGAAGTTTATAACAATGCAGAACAAAAATTACACAACATTTATTGTATTTGATTTAAAATAAATTAAATAAGTCAAGAATAAAAATTTAATAATTGAAGTAAAATTTACATTTTAACTGATTTATTAAATTAAGATATAAATATGAATGTCGCTCGAATCGAAAAGGTAAAAAAGTCCACAGTAACAACGGAATCATCTTTACATAGCAAGGCTTGACACATTTGTATAATGATCCCAAAACAGTTGATTTGAGAAAATTGCAAAAGAAGACTTATTTTTCTGCATTTCGAGCTCATATATTTAAAATTCGAAGGTAATTCGAAGGTTTTAATATACCTTGGTCTTGGGGAAAATAATTTATAATAATATTTTCTTTCTTTTCTAAAGCAACATGACCGGAAAAAAATAAAATTATCAGTTATTAATTTTTAACAGTTTTATATAACGCTGTTGCATTTGCTCTCAAATCTTTTAAATTTAGGCAAGTTTTTGCAAAATTTTGGCCATTTTCATTGTTTTTTTTTTTGCATTTCTCAAAATTTTAGCGATAATTTTGCACTTTTTCGCAGTGTGCGTAATTTTTGCAAAGTTTTTGCCATTCTTACATCTTTAGGGACTTTTAATCAAACATAAATTAAAATTTTAGCTTGTGATTGCACTTTCATAAATTTCGCGATTTTTTCCGAAAGCGAACAGTTTTAGCAAATTATAATCGGTTTTAGGACTGGCATTGAATATGGGGGTTCTTCGACTTTTTTAAATTTTCGCGATAGGATTAATTTTGCTGAATTTTTTTTGTTGCAAATCGTAAAGAATATAAATAGCTATTGGGTTATATCACAACCATTCATAACATTTTAACACAATTTATTGCAGACAAAAACAAATGCTTAAATAGTTGGTAAATCGGCAGCCATACTACGCTCGATTTGAAATAGTTAAAAAAATTAAAATTTCGTTTTCCATCACACCCTTTTCTGTTGAAGTTGTCAGAGAACAAAATGAAAAATTAAATAGAATACGATTTGAAGTAAAATCGATTTTCATCACATACATACTTGTATAATATGTACACATACTGTGGCGAGCACTTGTGGATACACCTTTGTTAAAAAAAAATTAAAAATGTTAGTAAAAAACATAAAATAAAGGAAAAACAGTTCATATTTTTATTCAAAATAACTTAAGAAAACAAAATTAAATGCAATAATATTTAAGGATAAACTGAAGATTAATGCAATTTCATGAAAAAGTCATAAGTATCCACTTCTGCACGATTGAAAAAAACTTTTTCTTTATATATTCAATATTTTGTCCACAGTCCTTTTGCGTTAATCACACTTCTGACACGTCTTGGCATACTTTCCACCAAGTTTTTAATTCTATGCTTCGGAATATTTGACCACTCCGGTTGTACTCCGGACAAAAGTTCATTTAAATTTGTTGGCACATTATCCTAACGGGAAAGACGTTTCTTCAGCAAAGCCCATAAGTTTTCGATCGGGTTGAGAGCTGGCCATTGCATTGTTTGAAATTTTTGACTTGACAGCCAATCCTTAATGATTTTGGCCGTATGCTTGGAATCCCCATCTTGTTGAAAAAACCCTTCTTCCTCCGGGTAAGCACTTCGGTCTACAAAATCGGGTAAATTATCACCTAAGATTATCTTCATATCTTCCTTTTTCGTTATTCCCTCAATTTTTACCATTGGACCAAGGTGCCACCAAGTGAAACAGGTCCAAACCATTAAGCTTCCACCACCATGTTTTATGGTTTCTTTTACTTGGTGTTTTTTAAGGGTTTCATAAGAACGATGCCAGTAGTACTCCTTACCATCCGACTGAAAACGGTTGATTTTGGTTTCATCTGACCATATTACCCGTTTCCAGTCTTCCACACTGCAGTTTTTGTGCTCTTTACAGAACTTTAGTCGTGTTTTTACATTTTTCTCCGACAGTGCTGGGGGGTTACATAGCAAATGCTATGCGAAAGCAATCTTATTTACATTGTTTTCGCATCGCATTTGCTTTCGCTTTTGTTGCTTTATAGCTGAAGTGAGGCCGATTCTTTTAAGTGCCTTGCGTGCTGTCCACGCACTAACTGGCTTGTTTATGGCATCTGCAGCCTGTTTTGGTGTTTTCGCCTGCTTCGTAACAAATAAAGCACTGTTCTGTGGCAAATTCCCAATGTTCTCGCAATTTCACTTTCAGATTGATTGTTTTTTGTCATTTCAACAATTTTATTCTCTAAAACAGCGTAAATCATTCGCATTTTTATTGAAAGTTAAATAGTTTTAAAGAAATAATGACAATTAAAAAAATGTGCTAATGCAATAAACTGTTGGTGCTATTGTAGTTATTGCGTCCCAGCTAGCATTTTGTATCATATGATATTTAGGGACTTCCATGTTCCATTAAATGCTTAGGTTGCTTATATAAAATTTCACTTTCTGTTTTTGATTAGTTTTAATTTTTTGGCACTAGCGTCATGTCCAATGCCGCAATTGGTTGCTTAAAATTTATTTCCTTATTATTCAGCATACCATTAAATTTCGTATCTATTGAATTATTTTAATTTTTGAAATGTAATTTTTATTTTTAATTAATTTAAACGTTGACATTGCAGAATCATTAGGACAAATAATACATTAATTAATAATTAGAATATTGAATATATGTATGTATGTATATGTATGTATACTATATTTTTTAAATATTCACAGAAATTATACATACATATGTACGGATTGTAAGTTGGATTTAGAATGGCTACATATGTATATTTTTATTATTATTCTTATACGTAACACATGCATACTTATTTATATCCTTACCTTAATATAGAAAGACCCTAACTCACATTCTTTTTTTTTTTGCTTATATCGATAACTTACAAGGTTCACTATCGAAATATGATCGATACGCGACTTCTATGTACATATATTAAGGTAATGATATACATACATATGAATGCAATCTAATACATGTACATATGTATGTATGTATGTATGTAAGTATATCAGTCGTATGTAAATTGTTATAAATGAAAAAAAAAAATTAAACAACAAAAAACATATGTATGTGTGTAAATTGTTTGGAAATGATTACTTTTGTGAGTTTTTACTCTTCAAGTGTCACTAATGAGAGCGTTTGTTAAGTAAGTCTTGTATAATTTTCGTAAATCCTATTTATAGTATTATGCATAATTTTGAGTATGTATGGACTTAAAATTATTCTATTTTAAATTTTATATTTAAACAGCGATTATTATGATGCTGCAGCAAGATAAAAGTTGACAGGATCTAATCACTTTCGGTATCATCGAAAAATTGTTTTCTATAATTACGTCGTACTCGAGAAACTTTTTGCTGAAATTGATTTGAACACCTTTTACGTGTATTGTTAACGACAACGCCCTCATCCTCGTCACCTTTATGTTCTTCGATATTTTTAACATCACAGTTGTTGTGTTCGTAACAGGGTGAAAGGTATCCAACGGTTCCCGTTCCTGTTGCAGAGGTGGAAGCCTGCATACCGTTTTGGTCTTGTGTACCAGGCGTTATACAATTATTTAAGCTTATACCACTGTCAGGTGTAAATAAATGTGTGTTGGTATTTGTGTATTGAGCCGAAGCATATTCTTCATAGTTTTCCATATTATTTTCTCTATTTATTAAATTTGGTCTTTGTGGGGTTAGTTGCCCATTATTGTTTAAATTTTCTATACCGATGGCAAATATATCATTGTTATTTGTTTCGTTATTGTTAAATTCAAAGTCTTCCGGTTCCAGTTGTCCCACAAAGTTTGTGTTGCTAAAATCACTACGAACTTTGATGTAGTCGGTAATGGACATTTTACGTCTTTTTATGGGTGACTGAAGAAGTTGTTGATGATTTTTTAAAGATTTCGTAGAACCATCTCTTAGTGAAGGAGAAGAAGAGGTTGATGTGGAAGTGGATGTTGCGGTTTCTTCAAATAAACCATTCTGAAAAGTGTTGCTTGAATTTCTAGAGCTTGTTGTTGGAAAGTCATCTAATCTATCTACTTCAACACTGCGCCTTTTTTTATGGCTTTTGACAGGATCGCCATTGTTTTCGAAAGTAATAACATCATCCGAATCCAAATTCTTGCAGCGATTTATTTTGCTGCGTCCACTACGCCCTTTATTTTTATTATGATCGTCATTATCGTTTGTGGTATTAAAAGAGTTTTCAATTTTAGTAGGATGACTTTTTTGAGGTAGTATTGTTTCATTATTAATAACGTTTATAGCAGCAGAGTTTCTAGGACACTGGCCAAATCTTAAGGATCTAGATGGTGTTATGCGAGATTCTTTTGAAGTATTGCTATCACCTTTAGGACTTGAAGACTTGTTGATTCCATTAGTTTTTTTCTCCACTACTCCTTCATTTCTTGAATTTAAAGTATTATTTAGCTTGTTAGTATTGTCTTCAAGTTCATCATCATCAGAATCTGATACAAATATTTGCCGGCTTAAACGTAGGAAAGCATCTAGAATTAAATATAAAAATATGAATTTTAAATTACTAAACAAATCATTCGAGTTCACATCTTAATTTCAATGCGTCAATTTTATTTCACACCTCATCCCCAACCCGTAATTTTTATTCGTTCCTATCCAGTCCTTTATATATTTTGTTAGGCAAAATGGAAATGTATCAAGAGCTTCAAACCTCTTAACATACTTATGCACAAGCTTTTAAAAGTTATTTGAGAATTTAAAAATGAGTTAGTACGATTAGAAAGTTATACAAAACTCAACAATCAATTTAAAGTTGAGTTATAACATTTTATTCGAGCATGTACTCCACTAGTGCTTAGGGATAGTGTCATTTTACTTAGTTTTTATATTAAAAAATAAAACTAATTATTCTACAAAAAGGGATTTTTGTACATTTTTTAAAAAATGCGAACCCATAATTAAAAAAAAATGAAATTAGCTTAAGCAAATGAATTTGAAAACTTTTTAAAATTTTAAAATTTTCTGTTGACGAAAGAGTAGAGAAAATGGGTAGATATGACCACTGTACATCGATTGCTTGCAAAAAAATAAATATTAACAATTTTGAATTAATGCCCTCATGCTGATCAAATATGAAAAATAAAATCCAAGTTACAGCATTTATTCAAAAATTGATGCTCTTTTGTAAGTGTTCTTGACACATGACATCATTTTTTATTATGTGTTAAATTTTTCAGTCTGTTTGGTTTGCCATTCCGTGTGTAATAATTCCCACTATTGGACATATAAAGTATGAACCAGTGAGCTGCAGCAAGTGCTTAATTTTTGGGTATGTTTTATTGTGCACGAAATCAAATTTTCCACCAACAAAATATGTACATAGAGTTGGTGTTATATTCATTGTATCACGCAATCGGATCATGCACATTCGCATCAAATGATCGAAATGATTTACACTTGTTAATGAATTTTCTGCTTGTGCATAAAACGCGAACGAGTATAAAATTGAATAATACCAGTATCTACTTGTTTGAGTTGCTCTTAAAATTCAACGTTAGGGAATAAATATGCTCGATCATACTTGTTGCAGCTCACTGGTATGAACGATATATGTACATATATTCTGGATTTGCAAATGGGTGTTTCCACAGAAACTGACCCCTTACAGCTCAAAAATAAAATTATTATTTTTAATTTATTTTTCCGCTAATATTACACAAAATAAATGTATCTGTCATTTTCCGAAGGATTAACTTTAATTTTCTTTATAATAACAAAAATATGTTGCTTTGCTTTTAATACACCGTGCACGTCTTTTTCCTGTGAAGTGCACGGTCACTTTTTAAACCCTTTGGCAACACTGTTCTAACGGTAGTTTAAGAACAAAAAAAGCCAGCTTAAAGTTGAAAATTTTCTTCATGCTCAGCAAGAATTTTGAAGGCGAAAAGTTAAAATTTAATTTTTTGTGAATAGTTCAACACAACCTCACCGACTGTAACGGCCGTTACCCCAAAAGCACAAAAGTTTGTTTTTTCCGTAATTCATTCAAACGAGATGCAAAAATACAGAAAAAAAAACGAAAAGAAGATGCAAGAAAGTACGAGGCTTACTTGGTAAAAGAGAGAGAGCGCTCAAAAAAAAAAAGACTGGATCAAAAAAGGTGATGACGGACGAACACCAAACTCAGGAACGAAAAAACACACGCGAACGCGTAAGAAATTTTCGTGAAAAAAAAGAAGAAAATAAAAAATCTTTAAAAATGAACAGCCTTAAACGCTTACATTATAATGACGTTTATTGTTCATCTGAAAGCGAATAAAACTATGCAGAAAACTCGACACACTAATTTTACGCAATATAATATATCTTTTCGTTTATGTTTTTATTTGTTACCCATAATAAATGAATTCAAAAAAACGTTTAACTTTTTATAATGTAACGACCGTTACTTAAAAAAAAATTTTTTTTTTGGTAACTAATTTCCTTTGGTTTGAAAATAACCCCATTCCTTAAAAAAAACATTTCAAAGAATTTAATAAGATTTTTTACTGGACACATCCTGTGAAAAATTTTAAAATACATGATGTTTGTTTCCGAAATTTGAAAACAGCACATTTATAAAGTAACGACCGTTACCTTTTTAATGGTCAAAAAAAGTATTGAAATTACATTTTTTATGAATTCTTTCGGTTGCTACCGATGCTTGAACTTTCGTAGGTCCAAAATTTGGAAACACCCAAATATGTATATCGGGAACTTGAAAGTGCCATGTCTGTCTGAACGTTAAATCGGTTTTCCGACGCTACTAAAAGATTTAGAGACATGGTCTAGGACTGATGAGTCCAGCATTTAATTGCCGAGATAAAAAAATCTACGATTAGTAAGGTGGGCTGTGCAATACCCAAATATTTCAATTACTTCTACTTCACTTATTCTTAGAAAATTTTGCACACAATTTAAATTATTGGGAAATTACAGTGTTGAAAGGTCAACACTGCAACGCCAGTTTTGTATTCGGTTTGTTTTTTTTTTTTACAACAGAGTTTTTAGAGCACACGCTTAGTGACATTTAATTAAAGTTTCTATAAATCTCATCTATCACTTAAATGCTACAGATAACAATTTGATTACTTGAAAATTCTCTGCCACAAAAAAGAACTATCTATACTTGTGTATGTACATATATGTATATGAACATAAGTATGTACATATGTGTTTAAGAACTACAAACTAAGTAAGCACTTGTTAGATAATTAAGTTATCAAATGTTTCATTTGTTGTTTATTGAAACAACAAATTATTGTGATTTTGCCGCACGTATTTTCACACCGCTTATTGCCATATTGAACTATTAACATTTTGTCAAATGACACGAAAATATGTAATATAAGCTATAATTATAAATATACATATTTACACATGTATGTAATATGCAGCACAAAATAAAACAATAATTAAATCAACATTGTTGAGAGATACACTTCGAAAGCCACTGGATTGCAGTTGAAAAATGTAAGTTTTAGGGAAAACCGCAATTAATATTAGGAGGAATACTAAAAGTGAAAAAAATACCCCGGAAATTATCATTCATAATTTTTCTCATTTTCGTTTTAGTTTACAAAAACATAATGATTGGCTTCGTTTAAAAGTTCCCCTTCCTAAAGTTTAAGCTAGATCCGCGCCTGTACGTTCGTGTTTCAGAAACTATTTTGTCGTATTTTTTTATTATTTATTTAGGCTCGTAACACTTCTACGTGTACTAAAGCAAACAGGATTATAAAAAAAAACTAAAAATAATAAATGCAAAGTTATGTGATTTAGCAAAAAAATGCTAATCAAACGTTTTTAAGTTGTCAACATAAATAAACATTTGAACTCGTACAGTCCCTCCTTAGGGACATCTACGCTAAGAAATACATACATATGAAAATAGCACAGCTACAGAAATATACAAAAAAATCTTATAAAAAGTAAAGGAAGAATCTTAAAAAAGTTTAGTCAGTAATAAAACTTAAGATTTTTAATACAAGAATATGCTTCCTAAATTATTCTTAATTATGTTTTCAATACATTGTTGTGAAGCGAACAATTTGATTGAAAACTCGTCAAATACGGATACGGATATACCATTTGATGTTATTGAAAACTGGCTAACAAAACCTTTGTTAAATATTGAGTATTTAAATTTAAATCTGCGGTCTAGTAATTATGAAGAAGATGTTTCCAATTCATATACAGAATGGTTTTTGAAGCAGACACTTGTACCCATCACGATAAGTACTTACGACCAGCAAACGAATGCAAAGGAGGCAGACGATAACAGTCGAAATAATTATAATAATAATAACGCAATAGTAACAAGTATGAAGTATTTGATTGGCACAGGACGAAAGTTTGAAAAAAAAGCTGCTACATATTTTTTTATTATAATTGGCATTGTTGACTTTACGAAGTTACGCAATTTTTCATATTTGCGTTGGAAACGTAACCAAATATTTAAAAATTTCCTTTTAACAAATAACGGTATACTAATTTACGATCCTTTTACTTTGAATGAATCTGGAAACTATGGAAAACTAATTGAATACACTGGCAAAGAAACGATACATCGGATTTTATTTGCCAATATGCGTGGCTATCCGATGAGAGTACAACTTTTTAAATCGGTTTATTCAAGGCCGGAAATAAATCCAGTAACAAAAAAAGTCGAACGTGTTTATGGAGTTGATGGACGTGTTGCGAATTTACTGCAGAAACGGATGAATTTTACAATGGATTTGCAATATCCAGATTCAAATTACTTTGGGTAAGATCCTCTAAATTTGTAGTCCTCCTATAATATTATAATAGTATATTTTTTTTTCTAATACATAAACATATTAGTTCCGTTCAACGTGTACGTTACCGCTGTAACATGCTGGCATGAAAAATACTTATTATAACGAAAGATAGGCTGATCTTGATTGATATTTTATTTGTTTTATTTTTAGCATACACCATATTGCTTTCGCGTTAAACACGTATTAAGGAATTATCTTAAATATTGTCAGGACATCTGCGTCACGAAGACAATTATCAACATTTATGTACATATGTATATGTATTATTTATTTTCATGACAGCATTGTCGGCTGTTATTGTGTTTTCCCAATTTTATATTCAATCATAAACTGATAATAACTTATTGCAATTATTGAGCCCAATTGCCTTTTAATTTGATGCATTTTAGTATGAACAGTGTGCGACAAAACATATACGCGAACTTGTGACGCATAGATACTATTTGTGTTTTTATGTCTGAATTATTTTTATTCATACAAAGTAAATATTATGTATCGGCTAGATTTGCTAAAAAAAAAACAAAAATAATTTCTATCGCGATTTATATACACGTTGATATTTGCAAAAGTAAATCTACTTTAACGCGTTTAAACGTTCTCTTCTTTGTGTTGTGTAACTTGTCACATAGAATTATACTAAATCAATTTGTTTGAAAAGCGATCGCGTTGCATGGACTTTCAGCTTAAGAGAGTCATCCCAAAAAAGAAAATTTTTAAATTTATTAATGCGGAGATATTCGTTTTTTGTATTATTCCTTTCCTTTTTTTTAGAGAACGAGGCCCAAATGGAACATATAACGGTGTTATTGGATCAATAGTAAACAACGAATTGGACTTATGTCTGACTGGATTTTTTATCAAAGAATATATGGTGTATGAAATGGAGTTTTCTGTTGCTGTATACGACGATAAACTATGTATTTTCACACCAAAAGCTAAACAAATTCCAGAATCCATTTTGCCAATATTTGCAGTTAGCACCGATTTATGGTTCAGTTTTATTTTTATGGCATTTGTGAGCTCATTTTTATGGGCATTTTTACGAGCACTTAATTTGCGCTTTAATACCTTTCAATTATACGAAAGAGGATTAGAACAGAGTTTTAAGTGGCAGTATGTGCAAATACTTATTGATACATGGGTTGTATGGGTAAGAGTTAATATTACTCATCCGCCTCTTTTTCACTCGGAGAAATTGTTTGTCGGTTCCTTAGGCTTGATAAGTGTAATATTTGGGTCGATCTTTGAATCGAGCTTATCAACCGTTTTCATACATCCATTATACTACAAGGATATTCATACTCTTCAGGAATTAGATGAAAGAGGACTCCATATAATATACAAATATACTTCGATGGCAGATGACTTATTTTTTAATGAAACTTCTCCGTTATTTGCAAATTTAAACAAAAAGCTCCGTTTTGAAAGAGATATTGATGCGGACGTCATTGAGGAAGTGGCTGCCAATGGTGGTAAAGCAGGTGTATCAAGATATACAAACTTAATGTTACAGTCTTCACATTTAATATTATCGAAAAAGGTATGGATTGTACCAGAATGTCCTAAATACTATTCAATATCATATGTCTGGCCTAAAGATGCTCCTTGGGATTCAACCATAAACCAATTGCTGCTACGAATGTTAAATGGGGGTCTTATCAACAAATATATTGCGGAAATGCAATTCCAAGCTGATATAAAAATTATGACAGATCATCGATACGAAACACAAGAACATTTTAAAATTCTTAGAATAGAAGACTTACAACTGGCATTTTATGTGGTTTCAGCTGGCTCTTTGATGGCGTTTTTAACACTACTTGTGGAAAGAAAACTATTTTATAAGAAGCGAAAATGCATACAAGAATCCATCCGTAATCAAATAATATAAGCAAACACGTACAAAAGTTAATGTGTATGTACATAATAAGGGTACGCCCCTATATGCATGAATACATACTCAACTCCCTTACAAAGTTTGAAAACATATTTATGTTGTATGTATGTTACACTTATTAAAAATATAGAATCCTTATAATAATGGATTCCAAAATGCTGAGAAACCAGCCAGTATTCGTAAACATCAACTATTTCGATCGAATTTCCGTAAAATCAACTATACTGGTCTAAAAATTATATTGAATTATTTTTATACAAAAGTTTAAAACTGTATGGTTTAATTATGTAAGTACTCGTATGTTTATCAATAACTATGGTATTAAATAAAAATTTGCAAATTCCAAAAACTCTTAAACTTAAGTTTAAGAACAATAAGTTTTAAAAATTTCTATACGAATTTCGTATTCAAATCAATCACCACAATTAATGGTATAAACACAATTGGGATGAACGACAAACTTCGTACTTAACGATCTACTTGTCGGAACGAAATCGTTGCGTAAGTTCGTCAGATGAAACAGTTATCGAAGTAACAGTGCTACTAAAATTGATTTAATTTTTGCAGTTTTAGGCGATTTTCAATTTTCTTTTATTATTAATTCCATATATCGTCAGCTTATTATTGGTTTGGCGCATACGCCACAAACTCGGAATGGAGAAAAACGACATAAAGTTTTCTCATAATATACCCGATAGATTTTTTTTTATATTTTCACCAATGCTACCGTCATATGTTCTGATCAAAAATGTAAATTTTTATGAACTTTCATGCATTTAATCCAAAGTTAGTAGCCTGTTTCTGCAAATGCAAAATCTTGTTTTGTGCTGCTGAGCAAACATTTTTTCAAAAGTTGCTTTTTTTTTGCCGCATATCCATAGAAACAGATGTATAATTGTTAGTAGAAACGAAGAATGAACATGTATAGCAATGGAAAAGATATTAAAAATGAAATAAAACATCTAGGTGGGGAAATTTGGTATTTTATTTCTTTCAGAATTTGATCGGCAGTAATGGGAATCGATAGAGGGAAAACTTGAGCACGCACATTGGACAAATTATCGTCTGGAGTAACGCGCTTAACATGTTTACCCTTTTTTCTTGCAAGTGGATTACTCACTTTAGCGGGTGGATCACCCAAATTTAAAGTAGTATTTGGTTTTTTCATCGTCACACATATTCCAAAATGCTTGATGGATCTGCATGCGGTCATCATGGGAGAAAATATTCATACATTTCAGGAAGCAATTATTGCATGGAGATTTCAAAACTCTTCCTGGTACTGGTACTTTTTTATTTATGGAAACGTAAGGTTTACCAGATTCTCGTAGCCGCTTTCTTATTTTTTTTTTTGTCTTTTCTTTAATTTTTTTGTGTACTTTGTAGTAAATAGTGCAAAACAAAACTTAAATAAATTTTTTTTACATTTTATATGAAAAATATGCTGCATACGCCAAATAGTGACTTGTAAAGCAAGCCAATACTCAGTAGACGTTAAACTTGTGCATGTGAGCCAAATATATCCCATACCTAACTCAATTATTTTAAAAATGGTCGGTGCGCCAAACCAATATTAAGCTAACGATATGTCCTCGTATGTATGTATGTATGCTGAATGATTTCCGGCTTTTTTTTTTTTAATTTATTAAAAATAATTTTTGGTGTTACGAGTTCTTCAATCAAGAAGGCACAACTGGGACGAACGACGAATATCGATTAAAATTCGTTGCGTAAATTCGTCAATTAAAGTTTGTCAAAGTAAAAGTTCTACATGCCATTATCGCGTTCGATACAGGTTTAGCAATTTCTTTGATACATTTAGCAACTTTTCGCGATATGTTATTTTTTTTATTTTTTTTTTTAACTTTAGCGATTCCAATCTATTTCAGAGCTTTATTTTATTTTATTTAAGAAATTTACAATTTCCGCGATGTTACTAATTTTTTTTGCTAATTTTCGCCAAATCCGAAATTTTTACTGAATTTATTTACATTCCTCAAAATAATATTGATTTTTAATCAAAATTAAAGTTTATTTAAAATCGTTTTGCGAATTTTTGTCTTTTTAGCGATTTTTACGTCTGCCTTAGTTTTAGAATATATGAATCAAAACTAGATTTTAAAAAATTTAAATTTATAATTTTTAATCAATTGCAATTAATATTTAGGATTGTTTACGAATTTACTACCGGGAAAAGTTGTAAATTCGTTTTTTCATTTTTTTTGCAATAGCAATGATTTCTTGCATACTTTAGATCTTATAAAAATGTTTAGCAAAAAAAACTTATTTTATACAGTAGAACATTTACAATTACAAAATTTATTCGTCGTTAGAAATAAATCTATCGCAGAGTTGGTCACGCTCGACGAACATCCTTGGATTTCATATGAACAAAAAATGTGTTTTATTTATGATGACGAAAGTTCGCAACGATAAATTCGCCATTCGTCCCAATTTATCCCCAGGATAATTATTTTCTTTTCGTTATTATAAGAATACTAGCTGATCCCGGTGTACTTCGCTACCCCCCTCGTTATAAAATAAAATTAAAAGTATTTATATATCCTATTGTGACGATCGGTCCAGTAGTTAAGACTATATTACGATTTTTAATTTTAATAAAAAGGAGCGTGGTCCCATCCACTTTTCTCCCGGTACGTATTCCAAATTATGGCAATACCATATGTACTAAATATCATCGACGTAGGTCAAAAAATGCCCAAAATATGGCGATTTAAATTTTTGGGTTATATGGGTGGTACCACGCCCCTTTGTCCAATCCCGCCCACATTTGCAGCAGCACCTAAGAAATTTACACCAAACCGACATACCAAATTTTGTTTAAATACCGTTATCAGGAGCAGAAATAATAGATTTTTAATTTGTGGTTTGTATGAGAGGTACCACGCCCCTTTGTCCAATCCCGCCCATATTTGCAGCAGCACTTAAGAAATTTACACCAAACCGACATACCAAATTTTGTTCAAATACCGTTATCAGGAGCAGAAATAATAGATTTTTAATTTGTGGTTTGTATGAGAGGTACCACGCCCCTTTGTCCAATCCCGCCCATATTTGCAGCAGCACTTAAGAAATTTACACCAAACCGACATACCAAATTTTGTTCAAATACCGTTATCAGGAGCAGAAATAATAGATTTTTAATTTGTGGTTTGTATGAGAGGTACCACGCCCCTTTGTCCAATCCCGCCCATAGCCTATATAGCCATATAGCCTATTCCTGGCTCTAAACTACCTCCCTGCCAATTTTCAGCTAAATCGGTTCAGCCGTTCTTGAGTTATAAGTAAAGTAACTAACACGACTTTCTTTTATATATATAGATTTTAAGCTAAAAATATCCGATAAGTTAAACAGCAATTCGATATACATATTTTAAATTTAAACATGATATTTATGCTGTTTGAGTTGCCATACTTTTTGAAAGCTTTAAAATAGAAGAAAACGGAAGTTTAAGCTAAAAATGTCAGACTAGATAATGGAAAATAAATATTACCTATAAGTTTTTCTTTGCTCTCTAAGTACTAAGAACATTTTAAAGAGACCGTTTATAGAAGTAAGTTGTTATAACGTTCATAAGTTGAAGTTGATTTGAATTGTTTTTTTTTTATATGAGATTAAATTATTGGTACCAAACATTGCTGGTTGCCGACGTAATATCGAGGCTTTGCTGCAACTAACTAAAAATAATAATTTATTTTGCAGACAACAATTTTAAAGCTTTGAAGTCGTTAACAACTTAATGGTAAAAGCAAATGTTCTTTTAATTTCAAAAGTTTAGTATATATGTACATACATACATACATATAAGATAAATACAAATGTATTTGGGTGAAATTTTCACGCATTATGAAGCACAAAAATGTATTTTTTGTGTTTTAACTATGTTGCAGCAAAGGCTCGATATGTACAAAGCAACCAACAAAAGGTGTGCGCTAAACACCCTGTAATATGAATATTTATAAATTTCTCAGATTGCATACAAACATACATAATACACATCCATACTTACTCATGTACAAACATGCACATTAGACTTGCTCAAACTGTAAGATTACACAAGTTTTCCTTTATTCCAAATGACAAATCAAAATTATATGTTTGAGGGTGGTATTGGCTGAAGTAGCTAGCGCGTTGACTACTAAGCAAAAAATTACTTCGGGCCTAGGTCCCTATACATCTTAACAAAGTTAAGGCGCAAAGCAGAGTTGTAAGAGTTAAGCCTTCTAAATTTTCAACATCTAACTTATCTACCATATCCCTCTCCCTGAGGTCCAGCACGGGATATTCGCTGGTCGTAATTAAAAAAAAAATTAAGACAAATCGGATGTCGCAAGATATTTAAGATTTTTCACTATTAACTGTAAATTAGGAAAGCATTAATTTTGCAGTTTCCACTATCACTTAGTGATAGTGCAAAATTATTGCAATTATTTTTCGTGGTGAGTTGAAAATTTGCAATCTCATTAAGAGTTAGTGGTAGGTAGTGATGGCAAATAATTTGAACTCAACTTAAATTGTTCGATTTAAGAAAAATGCAGTCTTGTTTTCTTGTAATTTTTTTTTCACTACTTTGATTGCGACGTACAAACTTTTAATTGGGTATTGACTTTAGTTTATTCTTGTGCACTAATTTAAAAGTTAATAGTATTTTCTTTTATGTAGTACATACATATGTATTTATTATATGTACTCGTAACATATGTATTTATTTGAAGTTTTTATTATTAAATTTTGAATTCAATAGTTTCAAAGTATGTTTAAATGCAGCTCTTTGATGATTGCATTACCATTTTACGCCATCGTTGAATAAGTGCAAACTTTATGCATTAAATCAGAAAAATTTTTGCTTTTTGGAAACGAATAGTTTTCGAGTTATGCACCTCTGAAATGTAACACAATAAGTTTTGTATGTAACTGTTTTTTGTATATAACTTTAGATGTCCATAACTTTTTTTGTTTAATATTTTCGTCTGATTTTTTAATTTTCTATCACCGTATGCATTTTTTTAGTATTTGGGGGTGCGTCGGTAAACTAAATTTAAGAAGTCATTTGATACACAGAACTAAAATTTTAAATTTCTAGCGATCTCTAAATATGGTCCGATCGTTCCAATTTGATAAATGGAACAGGGGCGACCATGTGGAGAAAAAAATACACATGCAAATCCCAAACACTCTTGAGCCAGTCTAATGCGAATGTGCATAGAGGTATTATATTCATATTTGTTGTATGTAAATATTCGTAGCAACTTGACAGTTGTAAACAATGACTTTGTTTGACCAGCAGATTAGCTGTCAATTCTACTGATAGCAATTTTACAAACATCTTTGTTTAATTAATGATTAGTCTTCTAAGCCGAATATATAAATAATATCATGGCCAACAAAAGTTTAGAAAATTCTGTAAGAGCCAATAAATAGTAGTAATATCTCCTTCTTAGAGTAACGAAATGCACAGAAATAATAAAATAATTCTAATTATAATATTTACGTATTTAAATATTTGCGAAAGCGCATATTTTAAATACGATAATACTTCGTTACATGTCATTCAAGAACAATCAATGGACTGTATTAGAGTTAATCTTTCTAGCTTGGACGAATTCGTTTTCAGATTTCTGTTAAAAATGAGAATTCCAATGATAATTTCCAAAGAATTAAATCCATCTGAAAGACCAGCACAAACGACCGTTTGTCCCAATTTAATAGTACAACTGGATTCAATTGAAGATTTGAAATCAGTATTTGATAACTATTTTGATCGCAGAGCTATAATATTTATTATATTTAGCAAAAAAATGGATTGGCAAAATATATGCACACATTCTACGCACTATTGGATGAAACATAAAATATATAAAGTTTTTTATATAACACCTGAACATTCAAAGTTTTATCATCCGTTTATTACACGGAATGATAAATATGGTGCTATGGTAGATACCGAAAGTTATAATAGAAAAGATATATTTAAAAATCTGTATGGCTATCCAGTACTAATTTATATATTCGATTCAGTATTTTCGGAGGTGAAGACAGAACAAGGCATCATCAAAGTGACTGGAGTAGATGCTAAAGTAGCGCAGTTATTAGAAAATATATTCAATTTTACCATGCAACTACAATGGCCAATTGAAAATGTTTTTGGGTAAGAAAAATGTTTTAAACATACATAAACACATACATACATATGTATGTATTGTCGCATCTATGTACATATTTCAAACGGTTGTTTAATTTTTTTTAGAGCTCGACTAGACAATGGTTCCTTCAATGGCGCTTTGGGCCGGATAATTCGTTATGAAACTGATATGACGATGACTGGTTTTTTTGTAAAGGACTATTTAACACGCGATGTGCATTTTTCAGCTTATGTCTACATGGACAAGTTATGCTGTTATGTAATGAAATCAAAACGTATATCTGCATCAATTTTGCCGCTTTACGCTGTGAATGAAAACGTTGGGATCGTTTATATATCCGTAGGATTTTTCTCATCTATTCTGTGGATACTACTAAGAAGCGCCAATCTCTACATCGGCAAAACAAATGTAGGAAATCGAGAATCTTTAAGAAAATCATTATTGTTTCAATATTTACGCGTTGTCGCCGACACTTGGATATTGTGGCTGCGCATGGTAATTGTTCGCTTTCCACCGCATAACTCCGAAAGAATATTTGCAATATCTTTGTGTTTAGTGAGTGTTATTATAGGCGCACTCTTTGAGTCCAGTTTGGCTACAGTTTACATCCATCCCCGCTACTACAAGAATATTAATACTTTAGAGGAATTAGAAAAGGCGAATCTTAAAATTTTTATCAAGCACGCGGCAATGCGCGATGATTTATTTAGAGGTCAAAACTCTAGATTGTACAACAAATTAGATGAACGAGTTATGCTAGTGGGAGAGCCAGAAGAACGTTTAATAAGCATCATGTCGAAACGTGGCGGGTTTGCTGTAATTACTCGCGAGTTTACACTTTTCCTTCGTGATATTTATTATTTTATCACTAAGAAAATACATATAATACCGGAATGTCCAAAGACGTATCACATTGCATATTTATACCCAAAGAATTCTCCTTATGAAGAAACTTTTAACGTGGCTTTGCTACAGTTTTTAGCTGCCGGTCTAATAGATCATTGGATTGATGTCAGTAGACATGAAGCAAAACGTCATATACAGAGATTTTCTGAAATTATGGGTGAAAGAAGCTACCAATGGAAAGCTTTTCAAATAAACGACATTGAATTCGCCATGTATGTTTTAGTATTTGGAAATGTTTGTGCTGCTTTATTATTTCTTGCAGAAATAATTGTACACAAATATTTATTTGGAAAAATACATTTAGTTTGTCAGTAAGCGTTTCAATTTCCACATTTTACAATCTTTGGTGGTCACCCTTTCGAAAGTCAACTGTTTTCATTTCGAATCGAATTATAGAGTAATTCGTGCCTAACTAATTTTGTAACGTGGTAGGCGGAGTTACGCGATAGCAACAAATACATAAATACAAAAGTAACAGGCATTTTAAGGAAAAACATAAAGAATCATTGTTAAACTTTCCAGAATAAATAAAATAAAATGAGAATAAGTAAATAATTTTCAAAAGCACGGAAACAGCAAAATCAAATTTTTAATCCAAGTTTATACGAAAGTGCTATGGAAGTAAAAATAGACTAACTGCCTGTTTTTAGAAAATGAAAACAAAATAGTGAGTGAGAATTTATATTGAAAACAAAAACAAATTTTCGTATTTTATTGTTGTTTTCAATATAAATTCTCACTCACTATTTTGTTTTCATTTTCCAAAAACAGGCAGTAAATACTGTTTTTGATTAGCATTTTACGTTTTAAGATGTTTTAGTTAGGTGAATTTTGCAAAAACAGCAATACAGTAAACTCGCGGTAATGTGAACTTATTGAATTTGTCCACGTTTTCGATTGCAATAATTTGTACCACTTTACTAGCTTATTTAATATAATAGAAAAGCCCACAAAGAAAAGAAAGACCAGGTTGGTAAAATAACATAAAATTTAAAAACAATAATAATTAAATGAGAGCAAATAATATATTTCTCCTCTATTGATAATCGAAGTTCTTACACAAAAACATAGTCCACACCATGGTACATATAATAAATATTTAAGGTAGTCTTGTCCCTAAAACAAATACAACGTCACAAAAACAACAGGCATTTTGTTTGTGTAAGTGTAAAATGTTTTCTATGTGTCAAAATTAGAGAAACAAGCGGATTGCTTCGAAGCCCGACATCGTCGCCGCTTTTGTGAATTCGAGCCGCTGCCAAACACATCGGTTTTTTACTGCTTTTGCAGGTATTTCGGCTGCTAGAAATGCCTTGTTATGTTTAAGTTTCTTTATGTGATATTCGACTTTTCTTTACAGCAGTTTTTTTTATTTATCTGCTAATATATAAAATTCTCGTGTCACGATGTTATCGAACTCCTTCGAAACGGCTCGACCGATTTTAATGAAATTTTTTTATGCATATTTGGTAGGTATGAGATTAGGTTTTAAACTATATTTTAAGCCGCTAGGAGCACGAGGAGGGGAGGCAATTCCTGGTATTTACTAAACTATTAACCCAACAGATGGCGCTATGTCCGGCTCATAATTATTTTTGTTGTTGAATAACAGATGGTGCCACGTCCGCCTCATGCAGGAGAATCGTCGTCGTTCGTATTTTAGACAGAACAAAATTATTGTTTGGTATTTTTTTCATCGGCGGTCACCGTCACACACTTACAATACATTCGCTATTTTTTATATAACACCCAAAATATGCACTAGAAATATTATGTATGGCAAAACAACGTTTGCGGGTAATCTAGTATATGTATAAAATTTCTAAATAAAATTTTATACTTCATCGGCGAGTTGAAATAATTTTTTTTGCTAGACGCCGCTACAAATTTTTGATCAGGGGGGTTACACTGTATTGCGATGGGATAGCAAATGCGAAGCGAAAGCAATCTTATTTACATTTTTTTTCGCATCGACCTACAGAGTAACCCCCCAGCTTGTTACTCTTTTACATTACATACAATTTGACATTTGTAAAACAAAAATATTCTTCTACAGCAGGCAGGACAATTTTACCTGTTTTATTATACCATGGTCCACACCAATTATTAAAGCCATTTGACTTTTTTCAGCAGAAAATAAAAAAAATACGTTTAATGTCATTTTTGATTTTTGTTCAATATAAGAGCAAATATTTTTTGTATTGCTAATCGATGTTCTTACACAAAAACATAGTCCACACCAAATATTAAAGCCATTTGACTTTTTTTCAGCATAACATTAAAAAAAAATCGGTTATTGACAATATTTTGCATTAATTTTTCAATGGACTTTGTTCAAAATGTTTATTCAATTCACGTATAAAATGACTACGTTATTTGAGAGCGTAAAGTGACAGTTCTTGACTGAGAATTTACAAATTTTTACTACAGAAATTTCTTGCAGTAAAGATTAGTAAAACGAACAAAAAATAGTATGATTTAAAAACTAAACAAACAAAAAAAAAAAAAAATGTGTGCAATTTGTGACCAAATTATTTAAAAAAATTAATATTTAAGTAAAACTAAAACAAAACAAACGAGTAATTGGACATTATTAAATTGAACTTGTTTGTGAAGCAAATACCTACATATGTATGTATGTACATATATGCATATTAATCGAAAAATAAAAGATATTATTTAAAGTTCTTGGCTACTTGGAACATAACTGTTTTTACGATAGACAAAAGGAAAAATAAATGTTCAATATAGATAAAGTTGATTCTATTTTCTTAAAATATAAGTGTTTAATCGATTGGTAAAATAGATAATAATATTAATAATAATAAAAAAAAAATAGCCAAATATGTAAAAATTTTTCAACACTAAATTTACTGCATTTTACCGTAAAAGTAAGCAAACGGCCCTAATTAATATTTAATTTTAACTTGATGAATCTCTCGTGAAACTTTACCGTACCATTTACCATGTAAGTTTTTATATGTAACTGTTCCACATTAGTAATAAGCGTGCTTTTTGCGGTTTATTTTATATAGTCAAAAATAATAAAAAAAAATAAAGCAGATTTAACTCACCTCTAAAATTTGAAGTTATGCCTGTGCTTGTGCTTGGTATATTAACGTTGTTATTAATCACAGAGCAGGAAGTGCTCGTAGCATTAGAAGGACTAGAACTGTTTATCGCAAAGTTACCAGAATCGTCCTCCGATGAGCAAGTGGGATCTAAAATAAGTCTAACAAATTATATGATGAAATTTATGAATCGCTAAAAATATTAAATACCAGATTTCGTGATAGGTTTTTTCTTTTCTTCTAGTTTGTTTCGCGAAGTATCGGCCAAGAATGCAGCTGCTGCCGCTGATGTCGTAGGTTTTTCATTGTTTATACAATTATTGCTACGTTTATGACGTATTTGTCGACGTCTTCCAGAACGTTGACGATGACTTTGCTTTGAATTGTTTCGACGCCTGTGTCGATTGACGACTAAAGCTACCTTGGTCGAACGTCTATTATTAAGTGAGGCCCCTTTTATGGCAAGACGCCTTAAAGTGTTACGTTTTTTGGCAATTAAGTAAGCAATTCGATTAGATGGTTTTTCAAATTGGTTAAGATTGGCTTTACCAATTTTATTTTCTTTATTCTGTCCTTTCCGTTGGGACTTCTTTTGTATAATTGCTTGTCGTTTGGATCGCCTTCTGCGTTTTACAAGTGTGTCGTTATCATTACTACTATCGCTGTCGGAAGAGCTGCTGCTACTCGAATTGCTGCTGGTGCTACTTTCGGTACTACTGCTATTGCTACTACTAGTGCTACCACAGCTGAAGAACGAACTAATACTACGGTCATCCTGTTCTGATAAGTCAGCAGAACTATTTGTTTCCCATTCTTCAATTTCTTGCTGAATCAAAGAATCGAAGAAAGCCATCATACGAGGATCTTCATTTGTGTTTTCACTGCTATAGTCATGTGATAGATGATGCCAATTTTCTGGCAATGCCATTGTAAATAAATTATATGGTAAATACAATTCACGGGGGTTATCGGAACATGGGGCTTCCTCAGTTAAGGAACCTGTCCAATTCGGTTGTGAAAAGGGACTCCAAATCTTAAAATGGAAGAAAATAAACAACGTAAAGACATTTAATATACTCGTACATGTATATAAGTATAATTTTACCTTGATTATTTTTTCTACGCCGGATGACGCCAGCAAGCATTTTTCTCGATTATATCTGACTTGATTCACAATTGAGCGGTGTCCATATAAGACCATTTGCGTTGATTCGACCCATTGTTCCGTGCCCTCCACTTGATATACAAGAATATTAATTAGCAACAATAATTTATTGAAATAAGATCAAAACTCTATCTTACAGTCAATATCCGATAACCGCCAAACATATAGATTGAAGTCATCTGAACCAGATAAAACGATTTCATCGTCTTCCCCAGCAAATGTACAACTTTTCATTGTACATGAATTATAATAGTTGCTATGATAAAAAGTGCAAATTGGATCTGGGGAATTAACA
The DNA here is from genome assembly GCA_947311025.1 of Lypha dubia. NCBI lineage: Eukaryota > Metazoa > Arthropoda > Insecta > Diptera > Tachinidae > Lypha > Lypha dubia. The sequence continues at coordinate 3,117,591 of OX371260.1, read as the reverse complement.
TCGTATAAGATGGGTGGGAGACGTCTACGCAATCCTAATATTAATTTTCCTGTTCTATTGAATCTTACACTCATACAGCTGCGAGGGTTTCCCAAATTACCATACAGTATAACTGGTCTAAATCATAAAACATTTTTTAAAAAATTTGCAATTTAAAAAAAATGATGGAGACATTAATCGAAAACTATCAACTCTTTACTTACTGTTTAGGGTAACGAACGTCGTAAAGAGTTGCACCACGCTTGGAATTGGCTGTAACTAAAAGATTTCCCATTCTTGGATGAAACTCAACGGCATGGAAAGATGATGGCACTGAAGCAACCACAGTAGGCACTGTCGATCGGTGGTCAAATAACAATATTTCTCCATTTTCCGAGGCTGTTGAAAATACATTATCATTTTGAGGGTCAATCGAAAGTCCATATACTGGGCCATCATGTTTAAATACGTTATCAAGTTTCCCACTAAAATTAATCAACAACAAAGCAAAAATCAAAAGTTTTACAAATGTTAGTCATATACTATGTATGTAGTTTAATTTACGTCTCAAAATCGTGAGATATGGCTAATGTATCATTACCGCCAGAAATTAATTTACGATTTGTACTATCAAAGCCCAAACAAAATATATTACTGGCCTGCTCAGTGGCCAAAGATCGAGGTGTAGATACTCCAGCTAAAGATTTTTCTACATCCCATACTAAAACTCGTTTGTCATCTCCTCCTGTAAAATTTGATTTAACATAATTATCGTCTTGCTCTTATATGTAGTATTTACATATCTAAATATCTCACCTGAAGCTAAGAATTTGCCGCCATGAGAAAATTCAATTGCATTTACACAACCAAAATGACCTCTCAAATCGGTTTTATACAGATTTTTTGCGATCCTCAAGCGTTCCCGAAATAGCTTTGAAACAAACTCTTTAGGATTTCCACCAATATTTGTTTCACGTTGCAATATTTGATGCCCCACATTAGATGTTTTCAATAATGTCCCAAACATATTTATCTCCTTAAGTTTGTTTAAATGTTGAAACAAGTATAAATTACTGGTAATTTAAACTTATATTTTCAGTTTGATCCTAGATGTATTCAGTCAGATCAGTACGACCCAAAAATATTTTTTGAGGAACTGTTTTAAAGTTTTCATATTTATTGTTACCACTTACATATGTATATAAATCATATGTATCAACATCAAATATATGTAATTATTCCTAAAATAGAGGTTTAGATAATATATATGTATACTCATTATTAGTATATACGTATATATATATGTACATATACATATGTATTATGAGTATGCATGCATGGTAAATTAAAACAGGTAAAACGTTGCAGCGGCGAAAATAAGCATTAAGCAGGCCTTCTGGAAGGCCTTACTTGGCCCATTCCATACTCATGCATTTTTTACACACGAGTCCTAGTCAGCCAAGGCCTTCTAAGTTCCCTTCTTATTCAGTCACAAATTTATTTTTAAATTACCTTTAGAAATGCAAAAACGTTGTAAAACCCCTTGAAAGTGCCTAAATATCAACTCTACAAAATAGTGATTATTGTATTATGTTGAATTTCAGGGTTTTCTTTACATTTGATGACCTTGTTGTTAACTATTTATTTATTTATTAATGTACCTATAGAAACAAATAAAAAAAAAATTTTAGAATTGAGTAGGTAGGCCTTCCATAAGACCTTGAGAAGGGATGCGAGCATGAGTACTAGATCTAAAAGAAGCTCAAGAAGGCCTCCAAAATTTCACTGCTGGCAAATTAATAACAGGTAATCTCGACACCCCAGGTACTTATTTTCATATACATACATATGTATGTACTTTGCTGACACATTTTTCGGTACAATTTTTGACAAAGTAAGTGGAGATTTTTCGAAGAGAATTGAGCCCAGTCCACTTGTTATGAATTTGCCCTGTTTTATGACGTATTTGTTTTAGTGACAATACTACCTAATTTATTGTACCATGCTATGTATGTGTGTAAATTTATGATATTGTAAATAACATATAGTACATATTTATATGTACTTATATACGATATGTAGATTTTAACCCTAGAGATGCTACGCTATTTTTATTACTTTAGATTACTTTGTTAGTCGAAACGACTAACGCCTGTTTTAATGTGATAAATCTTGTTATATTTTAAAAAACGAAAACAAGAGAGTTTGCTTGGATTTTTAATATTTATTTAAACAAAATAAAACAAAAAAAAAACATTCATATTTGTTAGTCGCTTTGACTAATAAGAACTCCCAAAACACTTTCTTCTAGCAATTACAAAGTCTGGGTTCACACGTGAAAGTTTTCTTTCATGAAAGTGGTAGTTTGCCGGTGAGAGGGGAGAGAAGAATAGAACCCGACACCATTCTTCTCTCCCCTCTCACCAACAAACTACCCACTTTCATGAAAGAAAACTTTCACGTGTGAACCCAGACAAAGCAAAGAACGTCTGCGCACAATGAGATATGGGCATTTCCAGAAAAAGGTCAACCGCGACAGAAATATTAAAAACCGGAAAAAAAAAATTTCTTTATCAAATTTAATTAGAGAACTGTCTAAATTTTTATAATTTATTAACTTAAATAATAATTCTTTTATTTTTGTTATCATTGGAATATATCCTGTTATATTTATTTTTTATACTTATAAATAAAAAATTTTAAACCTAAAAAATGCCTTTGCAATCATTGTCCCGTTCGCGATGTCCCGTTCGCGATTCTAAAAAAAATATTTAAAATAAATAATAATAAGGATAATTAAAAAAAAAACAAAATGCTAAATAAAAGCTTTATATCTCTGCTTAAGTTAAAAAATAATCTCTATTTAATAAACTGACAAAATTCGCAGAGTTTTAAACAAAACCACACACCGAAAAAAATGACTTACATTTTTTGTCCCGTTCGCGATCGCAAGTTTATCCAAAATATATGGAGAACGTTCATATTTTATAATTTTCGGAACAAATCTAGTTTAGTGACGCAGCTCCAAATGAAAAAAAAATTACATAGGGCGATAGAAAATCGAAAAATAAGACGAAAATTTTATGTGGTAGCTTTCTCGGAAACTCATAGTTTTCGAGTTATTGGCCTCTGAAGTTTGTATATATATGTGCGATTTCCCTTTGCATTTCTCAACGTATAAGGACAATTTTGGTATCATTTGAAAGCTTTTGACTAGATCTATATGAATTTGAAAATTTTCTATTTAAATTTTAAAATCTTTAGGTGTCAAAGCAGTTTTTTACATTGTCTGCATCGCCGGCCTTCGGCCTGGCTTAATAATTTTCTCCACCATGGTATTTCCCGACACGGTGGTATATAGAATAGATGTTCTTTATAGCCTAATGATTTTCTCCACCTTGTACACCAACACAATGATATAGAAAATATAATATTTATGACATCAGATTGTACACTGGAGGAAGTGTTTGACAGATATTATCCACACTAATTTATTTTAATATAGGTTAGCAGGTTGCTGGAAATTAGATTCGCCCACTTGGGTCCAAAAACAATAATTTTTTTTTTAAATATCACAAAAATCTTCTGTATTTTAACAAATTCATATAGATCTAGTCAAAAGCTTTCAAATGATACCAAAATTGGCCTTATACGTTGAGAAATGCAAAGGGAAATCGCACATATATATACAAACTTCAGAGGCCAATAACTCGAAAACTATGCGTTTCCGAGAAAGTTAACACATTAAATTTTCGTCTTATTTTTCGATTTTCTATCGCCCTATGTAATTTTTTTTTTCATTTGGAGCTGCGTCACTAAACTAGATTTAAGCCTAATTTTCTTTTTGCTCTCAAAAATTGTTCTACTAAAATGCTATTAAACATTTATAAAAAGTTAAAAAAAAATTTGAATTTTCATATTTTTTTTTCAAGTTGAGTGCGTACGAATGTCCCGTTCGCGATACTGGAAATGCCCATACAATTAACGACTGACGTTGTACGAACTTACATAGAAATCCGAGAAGAGAGTAATGAGAAAACAAGAAAACTAAACAAAGCATCCTAGGGACGACTAACAAAGCATCTCTAGGGTTAAACATTTCGTTTACGATCCCGGTACATGCATATTAATGTACATTAAAATAGCGAACGCACCTTATGTGGGGTATTGTTTAATTCAGTATTTATATAAACACATATGTTAGTAATATATAAGTATGTATTACAATTCTATTTAGTATATACATATATATGTATATGAAACGTATTATATATGTATATATTTACATGCTTAGATACCTTACCCATGCATACATATATATGTATGTATGTATGTAAGTATATGCCATCAACGGTATATCTGATGTAGAAATGCATATGCGTATACATATGTATGTATTAATAAAAGACATATCTATTTGTATGTACATATGTAGGTATGTATGCATAAGGAGTTATTTTAGAAAAATTATTATTTATAAATTGCAACAACAAATATTTTAATCAGAACAATGTAGACAAAATAAGTATATTCCAAACTCTTAGTACGTGTATATACATACATAAGTATGTACATATGTATATGTACATATATGTATGTAAGAGTATAGTAACAAACCTTTAAACGCTTGAAAGGAGGATGATACGGCTCAGCTTAATTTTATAAATCTAAATTTAATTAATCAATAAAAAACAATAAAAAACTTCACAAATATCTTTTTTAATAATCAAAAGGAAAAATAAAAATGTCGTCATAAGAAGCAGCAGGTAATTTTGGAAGTGTACAAAACCCACTATTAGACACTGAATTTTATTCACTTTACATGTTGCTTTTTCGGTATAAACTATATTGATAAAATTACAAATATTTTTAAGACAATTGGAAATGATTTCAGAAATATTTTTAACACAAATGTTACCGAAGGTAGTAAGTTAAATAGTCAATATTATAAAAAAAATACTATTTGTAGAGTACAAGTAGTGTAAAGAGTTGCCAAGTACTATAATGACACACTTATTTGGGATTGACATTTCTATCCCTAGGTCTTAAAAAAAAATTTATTACACCAGACGTAGCAAATTTATTGCAGAAATATTGGTAGAACCATGATATTTTCCTCAATACCCAGAAGATGGAGAACACAGCATATAAAAAACATTACCCAATATAGTCGTTTAATTTGAATATTAATTACCACTGTAATATAAAAGCCATAGTTAAATTGCAACACGTTTACGCAACGCAATTGTTGTTCAGATTGCATATTTTGACACAGACATTCCAATCAACATGAAATCATAAGCGCAACATAAAAAAATATCAATATATTTTGATGTCGATGAAACCTCTAAATTCCCCGGGAGTTATTAATCATAAATGGATGGCATGTTTTCTGATGTCTTTCTAAGACCTAAATAGAAAATAATTGAGCACATCAAACAAGACAGACTTATGTTTGTTTAAGATTGTTGTGTAATCTACAACGCTTTCGTGTTAAGGCAATGCTACACGTACAATATACTATATTGTGATACTTGGATCGTGATCCATTTCAATGGATTGATAGTTTGCTACATGTTCAGTATTTACATATTTTTGTGCTGTATGGGTAGTGCTAAAATATTTAGATATGGGAGAAAGCCAAAAAAGCCTGCGATCTGCGATTCAGATTTCATATTTTAGCGTAATCTGCGATTGGAGCGCGATCAGAGTATCACAATATGTATTGTAGGTGTAGCAAGCATTGCCCTTAGGAAAATGTTTCGAAAAAATAATATTTTCTGCTGTTATATTGAAAAATTATTAAAAAGCGCCCCGGGGGGGGGGGGGGGGGGGGATAAAATCTATGAGAACAGTGTTACGTAATATGTGCACAGCCCCTAAGGTGCTTCAAATCATCTGTATTATTACATCTAATAATATGATGTAATATATAGTTGTACCTAGATGTTTTCTGAAATCTCGGATTTTTTATGCGACTTTAAGTTACACTAAAGATCTGGCAAGTCATTCTCATTAGAATACATGTTTATATAAAAGATGGTGCCAATATTAATGGAAGTGCAAAACTCTATATATGAATTTGGTACTTTTAACAAAGCGTCCGATCGAAAGTACTTCCGCAGACAAAGAACGAACTTTGGTAAAGCCGGCCACACATGAGTGTTTTGTTCGCGTCAATTTTTCCAAACACGATAAATAAATCACAATAACCTTAAAGGACATGTAAATGTGAAAGGCCAAGTTCCTATCCCAAAAGTGATTCTAAAGTAATCAATTTTAGTTGGGACTTTTCTGATGTCCAAAATTATTTGCAATTGAAAATATTCTTTTCAGTGTTGCCAGGCAATTCCTGTCTTGGGTGGTTATAAATTTATATTGCATGTATTGAGTTTAAAATTTCGGTATTTTGAGAAAATAAAACATTTAATTTTGGAAACTAAAGAAGAACATTAGCCATCAAAAAGAAAGGACAAAAAAGGACAATTCAATTAAAAAAAGGAGAATTTATTTTGTTCAAATTTTAAAGGACGTTGTGTCAAAACAAGGAGTGTCCTTTTAAAAAAAGGGCGGATCGGGTCCGTATATATAACCCATGTTCATAAAGCATTCGTAAGTTTAATTGTTGGTTATAACGTATGAATTTTGTAAATGAAAATTGGTTCTACCAATTGTTTATGAGTACGGAGGATTGTGTGTACTTACATACTTAAGTACATAAATACATACCTATGTATACATATATATAAGTACAAATGCATGTACTAATTACATATACATACCTATGTATGTATTTAAAATTATCCCAAAATGTAAATCCGAAAAAGACTGCTGAATTAGTATTTTTCAATTCAAAATTTTGTGCTGATTTTAGAATTAGTCCATACATACATATACAATTGCATATGTAAGTATGTATGCACATAGAGCATAATTCAATTCTAGTAGTAAAATATAGCCAGTATGAAAATTACTATGTACCTTCAGAGCTTTTAATTTCTTTAATTTATAACGTAATACCTATAAAACGACGTTATTTTTGCAAATATGCATTTTTTTATTCAGCATTCTTCATAAGCAGCTGTGAAACTTTTTGTATAATTTATTAAAACAAAAATAAATATTGAACCAAATGTAGAACCTAATTGTGTTAAACCGCCGGTCCAAACTAGCGATTTTCCTCCCTGAGATCGCATCACGGTAGTAATGCTTAATTTAATGTAGCTCACCAAACCAATAAGTAACGTCCATGCTATAATCTGTAATCGAAATTTTTTGAAGAAATTTAAAACGAATATTTGTAGTTGACTATTACCACTATGGCAGCTCCAGCCGAAGTATTATATAATGGCGGAAATGGACTCATGGCTGCTGTAATGAAAACGTACACCGTCAGAATGCCCGCCAATCCAGTTAATGTCAATATACTACGCAATGAAGTATGAGGTAAAAATATAGCTAAAAAGCATGCAAGTGGATTCGCAATTACGCTTAACGTCGCTGATAAATGATAGGCTTGTCCGCCATAAGGAAGGCAAGAGAACGATTGTATACTATTGAAAATGCCATTCGAAAAGAAACTTACTATGCCAATTAATAGTAACAGGAAGGTGAACGTGCTAAATGGGATTTCTGGTGCTAAATCACTGTTTACTTTATCCATTTCAGGTACTGAGTTGCCAGTAGCTTGGCCATTATCCGTGCCATTCGTATTTGCAACAGACTTCAGTTCTCTTTCGTATACATAATCATTTCCATGACCAACTTGTACGGCTGCATATTGTTTTCTTGACAATTTTAAGCGATCTAACAGTAAAAAGCCAATAAAACTTAATACCATCATTGTAAAGATGAAAAAGAAAAATTCACTGGTACCAAATCGAGGTGGAGGGACATATTTCTCATACACATGTTCCCCAGATTCAGTAATATTTACAAGCCGGCACTCGGCTGTACCCCCAATGCCTTGAATTAAAGCCACTACACTGGGCAATAAACCACTCAAGCCTTCGCCAATAAAATATGTAACCAAATAGATTTCTTTAAATCGTCCCATGTAAGGCATAAATAGAACTGAGCTCGTACAAGCTGTAAGAGCGGTAAATATTGTCAGTGCAAACAGGGCGACACTATGTTCCGATCCAAATAAATTTGCGGTACGACTGTAAAAAAATGCTGTTAAAATTGCAGATATTGTACCCGTTGTTAATAATCCATAGATCATGTATGCGTCGTTTTGTTTAGAAAATTTTTGTACTAATGTATAAACTACTGGTCCCAAGTTTCCAATTTGTACCATAACGCTAAGATATGAAGGTAAGCTCCAGCCTTCAGGTGCTACATCTACTAATAGGGGGAGTTGTATGAAGGTGCCATTTATGCCTATCCACGTGCCAATTCCAAAGAATATTGCTAATAAATCAACAATAACATTTCGTTCTTTAAAAACACCACTGAATTTAATTTTCATGTTGCAGTGTTTTTTGCGGCCAAGAAGTGTGCTAACTTCAGATGGTGTTGATGATCTGCAAAATTACAAAACAATTAATTACATTTTAATTTAGAAAGCCAAATTATATGTACATATGTACATATGTAGTATTATTTATTCATACCTAAATATTAAAAGTTGGAAAATAGATTTCTGCATTTAATATTTAATATCTTTCTACATAACTACATACATATGTATGTATGTAAGTGTTATGGACGATTAACTTTAAGTGGTACTCAAAAGAGAACTATAATTATAATTTATATTAAGTTATCTTTGTCTATGTAGATAAGATAAAAAACTATGAGTTAAGTAATTGCAAACATACTTTAGTAAAACTGAAACATGATGACTTTACGAGTATCGCTTGACTGTGACGGTTATAGAAAAAACATCTAACAGTGATTTACTGGTTTAGCTATAAATACGAAGGTCAGTATAAGATTCTATGCAATTTATTATATTACCGACGTATGTATAATGGGTAACCTAAACTATTAGACATACACCTTTGCATAGAACACCGGCTTCCTCAAATTCCTCTGCTATTTAATTCTAAAATAAAATTTTGTTGTGTGCTCCGGCTTGAATCAAGCCTTTTAACTGTATCCCTTAAATATCAAAAGAACACAACATTGGAAAAAGATCTTTCTCAAAGTTGGTGAGCGAATTGTGAATAATACTTTCAATTACATATTTTGAATAAAAGCATTTTAAAAACTAAAACTCTAATACGCGAAAAATTTTTTTTCTGACACTCTTATCTGCATATTCAATAGATAAATAAGCAGCTTAGATACGACGAGTACGTACATACAGGAATTTTAATTTGTTTCGTTAATGTTGAGATCATAGCCGTGATCATAAGTCACTCTATTATGCTACTTGGTACAAACTTGTTCATGCTTACATTATTTTTATAATAAAATATATTATATTAATAGTAAACAATCCTTAGTGTAAAATTTCTTATGACCAATTGAACATCACTGTCTATGTATTTCTTTAAATATCTATTTTTTTTTTAGTTTTTATTAAAAAGAGTTAACATCTACAAAATGTCGAAAATTAATTATGTACAGTATGTACATATGTATGTATGTATGTACATTCCTACATATGAATGTAGATGTGAATGATGTTTTTATTTGGCTTGATTGGAAAGATGCAAACAATCAATGGTTACGTAAAGATAAATATGTTTTGTGGGCATGTAAGAGAAAATACTTTACACTTGAATTTTCTTTTAATTTTACACAGGTAAATGGTTCGCATAACAAATACAAAAAATTAACTAAAACATAAATATAATAAAACAACCGGTTTTGGTATTGAAAATTTTCTAAAAATGAATTTTATCATCAGTTAACATATGAACACTCTTCTTCTATATTTACACATTTTACCTAGTACAAAATTTAACAATAAATTACCTGATTTGTTTGTTAGTTTTGTTTAAAATTGGATTGGATCTTGATACTGTATAAGAGAACGCAGATGTTGACGCTGTAGAGAAGACTGTCGGTGGACTGTCATGACAATTAATGTTTTGACTGCATGCATTGTTGGAAAACTCAATTTGTTTTTGGTTTCTTTCTTTAGAGTCGTTACCAATTACAATAACGTTGTTTTTGTAGAAGGCATTTGTACTCCCCATATAAGTATTCATGAGTGAAAAGAGCTTTTTTGTGTTTTAACTTCTTCAGAATACTTTTAAAATCACGTAAAGATAATCAATTGGCTAATTTATTAGGGACTGTAGCGATAAGATTATCAAATAAATAAAATATTTCCTGTATGTAGTTTACTAGCTTTTCGTTGGTAGGTTGAAGAGTAACAACAAGAAATAAGCTGACAGCAGTCTTTTCTGGGCGATTCTTATTGACAATATTTGACGCTCGTTGAACCAATTAAGTAATTTAATCAATAGGACACTCGTGTGCTTAGAACTGAAATGTAAGAATGCATCAAATAATTTATTTCATAGTATCCAAAATTATTTTTTTATTTTATTAATTCATAAAAGTAATATAAAGCCTATAGGCCAAATAACATATTACTTAGCATAAAAATAATAGCTTACTATAACAGCTTGTAAGAATAAATTTTACCAAAAAATTTCCCTATATGTACTTACATACATTTTCATATTTTTAAATAAATAATACCTATAAAATGGTTATGACATGGTTCCCCAACCATAATGTTTAGCATAAAAGAAATTTACCAAGAAAAAATTTCAAGATTTTCTTTTTTTAATGGTCCCACTAAGTAGTAGCACTAAGGACAAGGAAATAAATAGATACGAGAAATAAATGAATAAACTTCATAAATTCTTGTATCTGTACCCATAATATAAGTTAATATAGTTTAATAAGTACGTACACATGTACCCATGTAAGTATACGTAACAATTGTTAGATATATAAGCCAACTTGAATTAAATACATGCAGCATAATTTACCCAGTAGATCTTAAAAAATTTAAGAGTTTCAGTCTAAAAGAATTGTTAGACTGTGAAAAGTTACGTAATTCAATTGGTAAGTAATTCCAAGTTCGAGCTACTCTGACTAAAAAGGATTTATGTTGTGACTGTTTCCTTTCTGTGTCTTTTAGATTACATATGTATGTAAGTATGTATGTATGTATATCTCGAAACTGAAATACTGGAGTTCATGATTGTGTTACACAAAGATTTAGAAGAGCACTTCGAATACAAAATTTTGAAACGCTACGCACATCCACCGTTTTAAGGAGCATTTGTTTATTTTGATTAATATGTTTCTTTTATAACTTTATTATAATTCTTATCATTTTAATTATATGTATTTCACTATTTACTTATGAATTTATTTACACGTAGTGATAAACTAAGTAAGCAGGGTTGCCCACTTCCTCGAAGCATAAACTAAATTGGTTCAATTCAGTTTGCAAGTAAATCTTGTTGGGAATAGCAAATTATATATGTATGTACATGCATACATACAGTGAGATACAAAAGTAGGTATATGCACACGTATATGTATATTATATCTTGTTCCTAACTATTTGAAAGTCCTTTTTACGATCTTTCCTTGAAACACTTACCTTTATTTGTATTATTTGATATTTTGTACTTACTACAAATTTTAAGCTATGGCGAAAATGTCGGTAATTTAAAAGGAATAATTTCAATATATTTTGGCTTGGAAGACTTATTTTACTTTCAAAATCAATGGTTCATGTGAGTTCAAAATAACGTCATTCGTACTTTCTTTAATTCCCAGTGTTTAAGTATAAACTCTTTAAGTCGCGATTCTACTGTTTTTCGCAAGATATAATATTTTTAGTTTAAAGTAATTTTTATAGCAACCTTGCTGAAAACCTTTATGGGTTTTCAGCGAGTAAAAACCCTAACTACGCTTAAGTGTTCTTGGCTGTCTTTGAGTTATTTTAAGTCCACAACGAATACATAATTATTATTCTATTCTTAGACGCCATCAAAGCATTACGTGCTAAATTTGTATAAATAATCTACAACCTTTACGAGGTAAAATATTTTTAAGACTAAATAAAGTGGAAGATTATTTCTTAATTTTAATTTGTTTATTTGAAAACTTCTTTTTATATCTCGGAAATTTCCCTATCCATCGGATATACGCCGAAACACCCAAGAACCCCGACCAAAATTTCTGGGATATGAAAAATTGCTTAATTTTTTGGTATTTGTCTTACCTAACCGGGAAGGAGAAACTCTAGCTTATATTTTCCCACAGAAACTTATCAGTGAGTTTACTTACTTTAAATAAAATGGTATTTTAAAGACCGGCTTTGTTTTATACTAAATATCAACTTGGTATGAACAGTATATTTGTTTAAATATGTATGTCTGTAGTACGCATTAAAAGAATTATACACATTGTCAAATGTACTGACGACTTTATTTATTAACAAATAGTAATAAATATAAGAATAACGATCAAAACCCCACTGATTATATCGTATCAAGCCAATGATGCATTCTTAGTCGTTGAGAAAAATTCATACTTCATAATTCCATTGGTATTTATACGAATTTATATACGATTTTAATTTTGGCACGAAGATGCGATTTTCTTTTTACCGTGAACATATTTCTTTATACCACTTTTTGCTATCGCGACATCTTGGATTAACGCACATTGGGCAACGCATTAAAAATTTTGGATTCACATTTTGGTCGTGTGCCAGGTGATTAGCAACAATGCTGCTTAGAGCCTTAATAAACAATGGATGATCATTTGGTGCGGCAGCTCGACGGATTTCTTCGACACCCACCTAAATGTTTTTAAAATCACTTTTATTAATGTTTATTTAAAAATTGTGTGAAAAATTTACCTCTTTTGCCAGTTCGTCGCAATACTCAATGTCCAACTCATGCAAAGTTTCAATATGCTCGTTCACAAATGCTATAGGTACTAAAATAAAATTTTTCAAACCTTGTTTTACATATCCCTATATAAATAAGATACGAGTTATTATCAAAGAAAAAAATAGTATTCATTGATGGAATTTACTTTAATAGCATCATCCGTTGCTGGAGCCAGCCATGGCAAAGGACCCACCTTTGATTGCCAGGCTAAGCTATATGGATTGGTATTGCCTAATTCTTGCATTACCATATGTACGCTAGCCCCAATTTCCGAAGGGTAGGGATCTCCACGGTTAACTGCTTTTAAAGGTAGGGAATGAGCTGTGAATAATATGACTACATCATTTCGTTTAGTTTCACAAAATTTTTGCAATTCTTCACGAATGCGATCGGCAAACGTTTTTATGAGTAACGGGTGTGAACCCCAACGATCAATGACACTCCATTTTATATTTTTTGGTACAGAGCTAAAAATAATGAAAACCAAAATTGCAATTAATCTGCTTTCGATAGTTATTCCACAGATTAGAACTACCGTTCACGATAATGTTGGTAAATTGAATTGAAGCTTGAACCAGAAGTAGCACAACTATATTGCGGGTATTGTGAAAATAGAACTATTCGTTCAGGGTTGTCTCTGCAATATTATAAAAATCATATTAACATTATGCCTGTACTTGTGCAAATGTTCTAAAACGACTTACTTTTCAATTTGAATTAAAGTATTTTCAGTCAAAGGATTCACATAACGAAAACCTACATAATGTTTATGGGGTGCTGTTTGCGGTGACATGAGATCTAGTTCTTTACACATCAAATCACCCTGCATCTCTGTCCATTTAAGAATTGGAGAGCCACCTCCGATTTCTTGATACTTCTTTTGCACTTCAGGAGTACGCCTTTGGGCGATCCATGGACCCAATTTACTTTGTACCGGCAACTGTATCATGTCCCTATCGGTCATTATACGAAGCAAATAATCATGAACCTGATCCGTCGTTTGTGGTCCTCCCATATTCAGCATGAGCACAGCGGTTTTGGGATTGGTCTTTCTAATTGCAGTTGTGCTAAAGTTCGCCATTGCCTTGGAGAGGTCTTTTATATTTTACCAAATATTAATACATACATAAAACTTTGCAGTTGTTTTTTCGCACACTTACCAAAAATTTGTTTAATATTTAACATTTCAAATGCTCCAATGAGTTCTGTTCACAAATTATCTATATATTTTTAATCAATGCAAAAATTAAAAAACTTTTGACCGGAATAAATTACAAAGTTAAAAATTGTGGTTTCAATATCTTAAAAACCGAAAGTAATGGCGAATAGGGAGAGCAAAACAAAACTCGATTAAAAGGGATGCCATACTATCTAGGCGCACGGTAGTGCGCTAGGCCAAGTTCGGCCACACCGTGAGTATATTTACACGAAACGATTCGAGCTGTTTTTACCCCCCACATAACTTTGCTCCACATGATAAAAATGTAATGAAACTTGAAACATAAGGTCTCCCCACAGAGCTGACCTTACAGGTTACATTTTAAAGTTCTACCATAAAAGCTTCCCGAGATATTAAGGTGTGAAAAGTCCATATATTAGTACATATTCACTGACTCATCAATATTATTGTGCACTTCCGGTAAAGCTAGAGAGCTGAAACTTGGTACACAGGTAGGTCTTGGTGAGAAAATAACCAGAAAAATCTGAAAACGCGCACTTTCCACCCGGGGGGACTAGGGTTCCACTTCTTTGTATGGGGCACTGCCATTATAGATAGAAAGCTGAAATTTGGTACACAGGTAGGTAGTGATGAGAAATTGCCGAAAATGATTTTTTAACGGGCACTTTTCATCTGGGGGACATTCATTCCCCTTCTTTTTATGGGGCACTTCTAGTAGAGCTAGAAAGGTGAAATTTCGTACACAGGTAGGCAGTGATGAGATATTACCGAAAATGATTTTTTAACGGGCACTTTTCATATGGGGGGACATTCATGCCCCTTCTATGTATTGGGCACTTCTAGTACAGCTAGAAAGCTGAAATTTGGTACACAGGTAGGTTCTGATGAGAATATAACGAAAATGATTTCTTAACGGGCACTTTTCATCTGGGGGGACATTCATGCCCCTACTTTGTTTGGGGCACTTCTAGTATAGCTAGAAAGCTGAAATTTGGTACACAGGCAGGTTCTGCCGAGCAATTATCAAAAGTTATTTTTAACGGGCTTTTTCCATCTGGGGGACTATCATGCCCCTTCTTTGTATGGGGCACTTCCAGTATAGCTAGAAAGCTGAAATTTCGTACACAAGTAGGCCCTGATAAGCAATACACATAAATATTTATACAAAAACAACTTAGAAAAAAGCAGTGAGATCCGCACAAAAACATAAATGTGAAAATAAGGCCAAGTTCCTATCCAAAAAATTTCGGGCGTAAAAAGTACTGAGATCAAAATATGGACCAAGTTCATGATAGGTACAATTCCATCTCATTTCTAGGCAACCTGTAAGCTTGGCAAAATTTGTTTGCCTTTCTAATGTGGGAAAGAATTTTTAAAAAATATTGCCAAGCTTACAGGTTGCCTAGAAATGAGATGGAATTGTGCCTATCATGAACTAGGTCCCTATTTTGGTCTCAGTACTTTTTACGGCCGAAATATTTTGGATAGGAACTTGGCCTTATTTTCATATTTGTGTATTTGTGCGGATTTAGTTAACATAAAACACTGGCATCCTCACATATTGCAACTTTGACATATATACATCATGGTGGAATAATCAGGTGTGCGCAAGAAGGAATATGGTTTTTTGTAGGGTTGTGTTTTGACCGTTAAAAAAATGGGAAAGTATGTTTTTCTTGTAAAAAGTTGTTTACATATTTGGCCGCCATCATGAATATTTTTGTTTACGTTATGCTTTTTGTTTTTGCATATCCAATAAATACATACAAAACAACTTTTGTTTTGTTTTGTATACAGCTTTGTTTTGACAATTTTAAATTAATTTTACACATGCATTTTCGTTTATATTGTTGTATTCTTACGTGCACCTTATTATTCCACCATGATATACATATGCAGAAAATGTACATACATATATTTATTGCTATTTCACTTACCAGGTGGTGTTGATTTTGAAACAAGTAAAACATTACAACAACATTAGATATTTCGGCCCCTGTGCTTGGTTGTACAAATTTTGACATATCGACCTTCATGATGAAAGAAAAAAGTGACTCAGCTGTATTAGTAACACCACCTGATAAGTGGAAACGCCTTGGT
Organism: Lypha dubia; assembly: GCA_947311025.1. NCBI lineage: Eukaryota > Metazoa > Arthropoda > Insecta > Diptera > Tachinidae > Lypha > Lypha dubia. The sequence goes on along the minus strand of OX371260.1, from coordinate 3,101,448 downwards.
GAGTATGCATATACTTACATATGTATATACATACATAGTTATTTCAAAGTAGTTTTTTTTTGGTAAGTTATTGAATAAAAATACCATATGCAATAAAAGTGCAATCTAAAACGTGAACAAAATTGAAAACGTGATCACCCTCGGTAAAAATTAGATCACGTTTCTTCGAGTTCACTGTTTATGCATATTTACATATGTATATACATGCATACATAGGTACATATATACATAAACATACTTACATACATACATAAGTATATTTGTATATTAAAGTTTGGCTCCATGAAAAATGGCCCCAATGAAAAATGGCCCCAAACTAAAAAATGGCCTTAAACTGAAAAATGGCCCCAAACCAAAAATGAAAAATGGCCCCAAAAATAGGAAAAATGGCCCCAAAAATAATTATTGTTGTTTTCAATGTAAAAAGTTTGGGGCCATTTTTCATTTTGGGGCCATTTTTCATTGGGGCCATTTTTCCTATTTGAGGAATAATGGCCCCAATGCAAAATGGCCCCAAACTTTTTACATTGAAAACAACAATAATTATTTTGGGGCCATTTTTCCTATTTTTGGGGCCATTTTTCATTTTTATTTTTCGAATTTGGGGTGATTTTTCCTAATTTGGGGCAATTTTTCATTTTTGTTTGGGGCCATTTTTCATTTAACGAAAAATGAAAAATGGCCCCAAACAAAAATGAAAAATGGCCCCAAAATAGTATAAATTATATAAATACCACAAAAAACTCATTACATCAAATAATGCATTTTCAAAATATGTATTATTATTAAACGGCGGCGTTGCTCGAAATTCTATGGAGTAGAGCTACCTTGAGCCCCGTCGAGGGGCCTAGAATGCAAAAACCCGTTAGTAAGCTACTGCCGCTGTGAGCCAACATGAAGAAAAAAGTGGCTGCGCCCAACAATTGCCCTAATAATTTAAGTCCCCAGATTTGCTGCAGTGCATTGGGGTGCTAGGTCACAATAAAATTAGGTACGTATGTATTGCAATGCAGAAAATATTGGATTATTTTCAAAAAATTGAGTTGCTTACTAAAGATTCCTAGCACCCCAATGCAATGCAGAAAATCTTTACTAAATATCGCCGTGTCGGGAAATACCATGGTGGAGAAAATCCCTAAGCCCGGCCGGAGGCCGGCTACGCGGAAAAACTTTAGTAATAAAATTCAAATATTTTAAAATATTGGATTATTTTCAAAAAATTGAGTTGCTTACTAAAGATTCCTTGCATTAAAAACAACTACACGAAATTTGGGGCCATTTTTCCTATTTTTTGGGGCCATTTTTCATATTTTATTTTTAATTTTGGGGCCATTTTCCCTAAAGTTTGGGGCCATTTTTCATTTTCGAGTTTGGGGCCATTTTTCAATTAACGAAAATTGAAAAATTTGTTCTTGAAAAACAAACAAAAATTATATTAAAATTTAAATTCATATCATGTTAAGATGGTAATCAATTCTCAGTAGAGGAATATTAGAGATCAAAAATGGAAGAACTAAAATTTAACATGTGTAAGTCCACCGAGACATGTGGCTGCGCAATCTGCGAAAATATGTTCTCCCAAACAGCACTGAATTATTAATTAAAAGCGCAAACAGAGTAAGAAAATCGAAATCTGAAAAAATGTAGGTAAAATAATTTAAAAATATTCAATAGTGGTCTTCAAATTCGGCATCTCAATGTCATAATAATGATATACATATACCTAAAGTAGTGTGACAGGTTTTTTAATTTATTGTTACTGACGCAAAGGGAGGGATATTTTCAAATAAAATTTCAAATATTACGTGGCTCTAAACCTTATAAATAATATTCGTATTCGGCGAATACTAAAAATTGATGTTCGTAGCATCACTATTACTTACCCCCAATTGAATACTAAAATCATAAATAAGGGTTTCAATAAATATATGTAAGTATGTACATATGTACATTAGGGTGACAATGAAATATATGGGAAAATTTTTTTTCCAGAATTGTAAACAAAAATGTGAAGATTATTTTGCCACTTAGTCTAAAACTTACTTGCTGAAAATTTCAGCCAAATCGGATAACTCTATGTCGTGCACCTTTGCGGTCAAAGTTCAAATTTTGGGTAATTCTGTATATTTAACTATAATTGATCTAAAAATATCGTTTTTTTAAGTATATTCATTTCAATTGTTCAGAAACTGGATGTTTTAAATATTTTTAAAAGTATTCTAAAATATTATGAGTAAATTTAACCCTTTTTTGCAACGGGGGTCAAAACTACACATTTGCTTAAATTAGCTATAAATCCAATATTTAAAAAAAGTGTAAAATATTATTTCTAAAAACGTAAAACTGAAATTTTAAAACCAATATTTAAAAATTATATATTTATGTGAATGTTTTTCGTATAGAAGCAAAAGCAGTATATTTTAATTGGAATAAAAATATGTTTTTAATATAAAAAGTAAGGCAACTTGAAAGGTCTTTTTCGGTAAGTTTGATTATATGTAATCATTTCTTAAATTATTTAAATTCGCATGCTTCGTATATTGTTGTCGATAGTTTTGAACAGCCTAAAAAGAAACAATAATTATTTAAATGTAAATTAGTTAAATTTATATATAAATTACTTTGAATAAATATTGTCGCTGCTGTTCATCTTTTGTGATCTTCTCATGATAATCTTCAACAAGCTTAATACCTCGTTCGGCGCAGTCATTACCAACCTTTAGTTTTTGAATAATAAATTTTCCTTTTCTATAATCTTCACAATCTTTCCAGCTACTTGGGTCTTTTTGTAAAAAATCCATTGAAATTTGGAATCTCTTTAAAACACTTTTCGTATTTTTGGATACAAGTTCAATCAAAATTTATGAATTATCTTTAGCGAAGAAAGTATTAAGATTTTCTTTTTTAATTAAAAACTATTTCAAAATTTCTTCTTCTTTAAGGTTTTCTTCTTCCATAAAAGTCAAAATTTTTAGCCATTTTGTTTTTTTGTTTCAAAGTCTATTCTATCATCGAATAAACTGAATGCTACGCATTCTTCATTAAGGTAATATAGATGATTAATAAACTTTGTTATGGCTCTATCAGCAATTTGTGCATTTATTTTTTTATAATCTTCTAAATTTCTCAAAAATAATATGTCGTTTAAGGGAGCTTGCTCCGCTTTATCTGAATTGAAGCAGAAAAATGCATTGCACTTTATAACAAAACCTGCAACTTCAACTAGACCATTTATTTCCAATTCTGTGATTTCTGGGAATTGATTGCGAAACATCAATATCTTAGAGCAATATTCCCTTAGCCATCCATCTAGCTAAATGAAGAGCACCGGGTTTAAAAAATTTTATGCCACTAGGAGGACTTCCACCCAGAAATATGATAATCAATTCCAGGAACTCTTTGTAGTCATTTCGTGTAAAGTCCTCTTTAATTTTTATATTTGCAAAATCTAAAATTTTAGCGCAATCATCACCTACTATTTCTTTTATTCGAGGTATTGCTAATCCCGTCATATACTCATCCTTTTTTACGTTCGACCACTGTTTTTTGAATTTTTTAAATAAGCTGACTTCTGGGCCAGTCGAAGAACAAATTTTTGTTTCATCAAAAACAGCTGCTAAAATTATTTCAAACACATGGTGTCTGAGTCCTAGGAACAAAATGTTAATATATTGCAGGCCCCATTAAATTTGCCAGTGTTTGAGGCGGTTGTGTCAAAGACAAATGCCTCGATTCTATCTAAAACTTGATACTCTTCTAATGAATCATATACTGCAGATGCTATTTCAACGCCAGTTCCAGCTGGTATATCAGGAATATTAATTATTTGTTCAAAATCGGGAGCGGTTGCAATTATTGACAGTCGGTCCTCATTTTTTCCTGATATGCCAGATAACAGTTTTGTATCCCAGTGTATCGTTAGTGTAGTTTTAACCCGATTCGAGTACTATTTGCTTTTCTGAATGAATCCCTTTGCTGATGAATAGACGTGCGGTTAATAACATACTCTCATGAGTTTAATCCAACTGCATCCAAAACTGCAATAAGCATGTGAACAGTATCTCTAGAGCTTAATTTTAATTTATCTAAAACTGCAGCAAGTCTGGGCGTTAAAATTTCTTTAGATGGCCTTTTTGTGTTTAAAGTATTTTGTTTTTGTGCACTATTCGAAGTATCAGGACAATTCGTGGTCATTGGGCACACATTGATATGTGTGCCACATGTTGCTTTGTAGAAACATGCAAACATGCGTATTTTAGACATGTCGTGTACTAGCTTGGTACATTTGAATTTTGACATTTGTAATATTTTTACATGCGCATGTAGCAGTCCCAAACATGTGGCAGCAAACATTTTTGCCACAACATTTTTCAATAGTATGTAGCCAATGCCACTGTTGCCAATGTTAATTTTCTCCAACAAAATGTGGTAGGAATTTAATGACGAAAAATTTTTTTTATTATTATTAATCACACGATGACTAAGATTCATAATAATTTTTTTGGTTTAGGAGCGGTGCAGAGATAAAAGAAGGGTAGAAAAATGATCATATTTTCTCTTTTCCATGCATTTATTTGTATTTCTCTTTGCTTTGGGCTTTTTGTTTTATTAATTAATATCTTAATTAACAGCTTAATTAGTTGGGGTTTTTGTTATTATATCTCGTTCTTGTTCTAAACCATGCAAAAGATACTTTCAAAGCTAAGATGAAAAAATTCATGTATAAATAGTAAATTTATTCAATCTATATATATAAAATACAAAAAATGTTTGTACCCATGTTCGCAATAGACTCGGAAACTATCCAACCGATTTGACCCAAACTGGTGTCATTCAAAAGGGAATTTATAGAGGATGGTTTTAGGCTTTTAATATTTCAAGTGGGCGTAGCCCCTCCCACATAAATTGAATAACATCATATATCTTGACTATTGTGATAGCAAGAGTTTTGAAACATTGCAATAGTTCATATGTTACTAATGTGAGTAATCAGGACAAAAATGGGCGTTATCGGACAAGTGGGCGTGGCAGCTCCCATATAACCCAAAAATTGAAATCGCCATATTTTGGGCATTTTTTGACCTACGCCGATGATATTTGGTACATATAGTATTGACATAATTAGGAATACGTACTAGGAGAAAAGTGAGTGGGACCACGCCCCTTTATAGGAAAATAAAAAATCTTAATATAGTCTTAACTATTGGACCGATGGTCATTAAATTTTCACAATAGGATATATAAATACTTTTAATTTTATTTTATAACGAGGGGGGTAGCGAAGTACACCGGGATCAGCTAGTAATTAATAAAACAACTGTGATCGCCAATTGTTGCGTTGTTTTTGTGTCAGTGCAGTATTATTAATTTTTTTCACCATTTTATTGTTCATGGGAATTATTTCACGATAAAAGTGAATTTATTTTACTTTTATCAGATTTTGTTTTATTTTCTCTTTCTCTTCGACATTTTATAAATTTGTCTTCACACAAAATTTTAAACATTAAACAAGCGCCATAAACATATGACTGTTGTACATGTTAATATGAAAAATGTGTACGTATGTTACATGCCAATACATATGTAGCCAATGAAAAGTTCACAAATATGCTGCCATTGCAAATGTGTACGCTTCGGCTACATTTGTCACATATAAATTTTGGGACAAAACAACATTTCATGTACTACCAAAATTTTGAAGCATGTAGCCTCTTCTATATGTTTAGTAAAAGTAAACAAAATGCTGCAAATTCTCGTGACGTCAGAGCCACATGCGAATGTGGCTTTTGACATGCCGTGTACTGTAGGCTTAAGCTTTAGACTTCGTGGTCTTGAATGTATGTATGTATACCAAAAAATGTATTTGTAAAAAAATCCCAGAACTAACCCACTGAATATTTTTTTAAATGCCATAAAAAAATAAATAGTTTGAGTTCGAATTGGCAAGAAAGTTGTTGAAAGAGTACACAGTTAAATTTCTTGATTGTGCAATAAAATTCAAAAGGATTTTGATATCTTATAAAATGTTGCGTTACTTTCAAATATGACATACATACATATACGTTGGTGTTGCTCTTTATGACGGGCCGCTTAAAATTTGTTTGCCTAGCTGTGTCCATGGTGGAATAAATAATAAGGTGCGCGCAAGAAGGAATATGGTTTTTTGTAGGGTTGTGTTTTGACCGTTAAATAATCTGCAAAAATATGGTAAGTTAATTCGGTCTTGTCAAAAGTTGTTTACATTTTTGGCCGCCATCATGAATATTTTTGTTTACGTTATGCTTTTTGTTTTTGCATAACCACTATGTATGTTATGTATACAGCTTTTTTTTGACAACATTGGCTAATTTTTACACAAACAAAATGCATGTCGTTTTTTGTTGTTGCGTTGATAAGCGCATCTTATTAATTTCACCATGGCTGTGTCAGTGTTTGCACAAACTTTTAAAAAATAAATGATAAATATTGCGAAAGTTAAAATCAAAAAATTGCAGAAATGACGTTTTAAAGTCGTAAATTGTTAGTGAGAATATGCGCAGTGTATGAACTTAAATGTTTAAAATAAACTTTGATAATCTGTAGAATAGTCTAATATTAATCGGATAAAAAGAATCTTTGTGTCAAAAAATTGTCGACTACTCCATTAAATGTCCAAGGATATTTCAGAAAACACTTGACTTATGAAATATAAAATTTTTTCAACGTTTGACAAGTCGGTAACAACTGTTCGTTGGAAATTTCGATCAAGTGATCTCTTATTACAAAAAAAAAAAAAAATATATGCTTTTGTTGTATTTTTCTCAAATAATTTTTTGGTTATTTTTGATTATCAAGTTGTGCAATATAGACTCTAAATAATGTTGTTAAAATATTGATCGAATGTTGTTTTAATCTGTTTGTATGTATATACATTAGGGCGTTAACAAATTTTGGCCGTAGCTCCACGCGATGGCGAAAAATTTAACAATTAAGCTACGAATTGTTACACCCAATCCACACGACGACTTTTGCGACGTCGCTTTTTCGGTGTAGGGAAGAAAGAGGGGTAAATAAAACACACAAAGATTTTGGTAGCAACTCCAAAAGGGAATTCAGTAAAAACGACGTCGCAAAAGTCATCATGTGAATTGGGTGTTTGTCGAACTGAATGATGTTTAATTAAAGAAATTTTTAATGAGTCAGGCTTAAGACCATTAGACCATTACATAATGATAGAGAATATTGAATTAGTTGATTCCAGCTGCCGTGATTGACAGTGAGGTCTAAGCGGTAAACAACTCTGATGATGCGACTGTGGTTAGTCTCGAAACATCATGATGTCTAGATTATCCTTTCTAATAAAAATAATAATTTAATTTAAAAAAATAAATTAAATTTAAAAAACTATCTTAGATCGGTCTAATTAAAAATTTATTTGAAAAATTTTTACGCATAATTTTGAAATAAAACCCTTACCCAATAAACCGAATTATCTAAAATCTTTCTAAAATATATACACATGTACGTTCATTTTTAATGAAAAATTTTAAATATTTTATTAATGAAATAAATAAAAACAAAAATTCCCCAGCTGGCATCCATTAGTAGAGATAAGTCGCATATTCTATTTGTATTTGTAATTGTGTATAAATATAATATGTAATGACGTTCAACGAAGGTACCTAACAAGTGAAAGCATTTTCACATGAATACTGATGAGGTTTAGTAGCTTCTACCGAAAACAATGTTTGTTCTATTCAGCCAGTGCTGTTGAAAAATCTACAAAAGGGATGTATAAACATTAAATTTTTCCTTTGTTGCTCGAAATATGTTAACAATGTATACCTAATATTTCTCTGATTATAAACATTTACGAACTTTTGCGTGTAAATAAATACCAATTGTTATTAATTATGTATTTTCAATGGCCTATTCGACTATGTCGGCGCTATTTTGATATTTGTATAAAAATTATACCCATAATCATACTTATTAATTAATTAATTAATCATACTAATATTATAAATGTGAATGTCCGTTTGTTTGTTGCTCTTTCACGCAAAAACTACTAAGCAGATCATCATGAAACTTTGTACACATATTCTTCGAGGTATTAGAAGTAACATGGGATACTTTTTATTAAAAAAAATTTATTTCTTGCGAAAGAAAAAAAAATGTTTGTCAATGTAATGAAGTTCCAACCCTGAGTGCTGTAATACCGCTGCACTGTATTACCGACAGTCACGTCAATATCCAATCCAATTTACTATAGTATGGCTTCAATGCCAGCGAAGCCGCGGGTAAAATGTAGTATCATTCATATTTAATGGTTAATAATGTGGTTGCTATATTAAGTTTTTAATAATGTATGTAATATGTAGAAATTGAACAAATGCGTTTTATTTCTCTATATTTTTCAAGAAAAAATTAAATTAATAACTTTAAACACCCAGAAAATATAATTATCAAAGATTGAGTTATATTCCTTTTATTTATAAACATACATATGTACATATGTATGTAAACAGATTTTGCCAGTATAAAAGTTATGTACAATTTTGGACAGAGCTCAATAAAAGTACGTCTTTCACGATACTTTGGCATGTTCAGTCCAAAATTGGTATATTTCAGTTATAAATTTATTTATTTATTTTTTTTTTTGGCATATTATTTTCCAAACTATTTTTAGTTTTATACCCACAGCTCTTGTTTTTCATAAATAGGCGCACGGTAGTGCGCCAGGTCAAGTTCGGCCACACAGTGTGTATATTTACACGAAACCATTCGAGCTGTTTTTACCCCCTCATAATTTTGCTCCTCTTGATCGTAATATAATGAAACTTAAAACATTAGGTCTCCCCACAGAGGTGACTTCAAAGGTTAAATTTGGAAAGTGCTACCGTAAAAGCTTCCCGAGATATTAAGGTGTGAAAAGTCCATATTTTAGTACGTATTCACTCACTCACTCACTAGCTCATCAATATTATTGGGCACTTCCAGTATAGCTAGAGAGCTGAAACTCGGTACACAGGTAGGTCTTGGAGAGAAATTAGCCGGAAAAATCTGAAAACGGGCACTTTCCACCCGGGGGGACTAGGGTGGCCCTTCTTTGTATGGGGCACTTCCAGTAGAGCTAGAAACCTGAAATTTGGTACACTGGTAGGTCCTGATGAGAAATTAACGAAAATGATTTTTAAGCGGGTATTTTTCATCTGGGGCGTCTATGGTGCCCCTTTTTTGTATAGGACACTTCCAGTATATTGGTGAATAGTTGACCTGTAACGCTGGAAGAGGGCTTATTTTAAAGGAAATTTTCTCAGCTTTCTATATCTGTCCTCATTTATAGAAAATTATTTACCCAAATAATGGTTTTGGAGGTTTATGTTAAAATAACAATAGTCCTGAGCACCAAATTTTCTCTTAAAAAACCGGAAGCTCGATTTTGATTTTAGAACCATGGTTTCTTTGGGAAAAGTTCTTAGAATTTTCCGTAGATTACGACCTTGCTATACGCTTTGTCATGTTTTTCGGTCCGGAACAAATTGACCCAGCCTAATGTACATACATTATTAAAAAATTCGAATAAATATTTAGTTATGTGTTACGAAAAAAATATAGTTGACCAGTTACATATTCAGAATACATATTAAAATAAATATTAAAATAGCCCTAAATTTTAATGGTGCCGCCGTTGCTGATCGGTAGCAACTAGCCTAGTAGTACGGAGGTTGTCGGTTCGATTCCGGCCATAGATCCTGGGTGTTTTCTGCAGACAAGCTAATCGCTTTGCGGGCTGTTTGTTTAAAAAAGGAAATTTTTATTTTTAATAAAATTGCATGTCTATTGGAAAATTATTTTTGAATCTTGTTCGATTCACAATTTTAATTAGTTTAAAAAAAACTTTATGAAAGTTATTTTATTACCCTAATGTATTAAACGTGATACAGCAGATAATTCGTAATTGCAAGTGGCCAGTAATACATTAAAAATTACAGGATTTCTCGATTTAAAGAGTTTTAGGTTTAAAAGGCGTTCGTTCAATTAGAAAAATACGAATTAATGGGATATTTAAATATACTTAATAGAAAAGTATTAAAAAATTTGTGAAATTTTTGTGATTTAACGCGATTATTTGTGATTTACCTCGATTTTATCAAGGGCAGCTAGTGTTTAACGAATCAAAGCGATTTTAGATATATCAAGGTACGGACTATCACGATTCTGCTGTTTTCAACGAACAGACTTCAATTTATCGTCAATTTAATTTTTAATCAACCGAATTCAAACAAACAAAATCATTTACGGAATTTTGATAATATAATTGTTAAAACATATAAATAATATTTTGCTCGGGTAGTACTCAAGAATTTATGTTTTCAAATATTAGTTTATTTGGAATTTATACATATATGTACATATCGATGGCTTAATATAGAAATGTCGTATCTCAACTTTTAGCTACTTTACAGGAGAAGGAATAAACTCAATAAAATCTTTAGTTAGCTAGTTAGTTTGAACTTTATTTAATTACTTGTAAATCTGTTATTCGTCAACACAGGAAACTGAATTTTTAAAGTAAGGTGTATTTGAGTTTTGTCTACCAGAACATGTAAAAAAAACGATTTTGAAAAAAAAACGAGATACGACCTTTCTATATTAAGCCATCGATATGTATGTATATGTATGTATGTTGATGCTGCATTTTATTTTGTTTATCTTTAACATATTTTCTAAAAACATATAAAAATTAAATTTTAAAAATTTATTTGGAAATTAGTGGAAGAATTTATAAATTAAAAAAAGTTTTTACTGGAAACGGACAAGCGCTAAAGATTTTGTAAAATACCTAAGTATGTATAACTGTTGATTTGCTACTAATTAAATCGTTTTGTTGTTGTTGTTGCTAATGTAAAGAAGATCACAAAATTTTATTTTAAGAGTAAATTTCAATGAAATGGTTATTTGAGAATAAAATATGAACATTTGGATACTTTAGGCGGATAGACTTTCTTCATAGGCAGGCCACCCTAATATACATACATATATGTATTCATATGTGTACATACATTGTACATTAAGTAAATAAAACTAGTATTTCCCAATAAAAATTATGTACATATTTTGCAAATTCTAAATTCGAACAGTTGTGTTTTGTGTTTTGTTCGAGTGTGAAGCTTTTCTGGTGTGACGGGTGTATTAACGTATTTCTTATGTACAATAAATGCTACATATACATACGTTTGTACATGTAAAAACGAACAAACAAGGCCGTCCACACAAAAAATTTAAATATTAAATAGATACAAAAAAAAAAAGTTTAACTTCTTTAGTATTACGAGTATAGTGATAACGCTGGCCGATGATATTGCCGTTGCCTCAACAATTAATCGCTCACCAAAGTTTAATTCTTCTCTTAAAATGTTCCTGTTAATTTGGCTTTACGAGTGCTCTATAATCTCATTGTTGCCTATAAATCTCATTGATACACAGGCTACGTAGCTCATGGTTAAATATGAGTATGTCAGTACGGAATAAATTTATTTTCAACATTTCATAGTCCATCGACAATAAATAAATAAATATTATTTTAAAGATAAGAATAATAGTTCAACGTACATTAATCGGTGAAGAAAAATACACATCTTGCATTACATTCAATTATTAATTGATATCATTCGTTACCTCTAGCAATGGGATACGACGAAGTTCTAACACATTTGGGAGACTTTGGAAAATACCAAAAAATTATATATTTTCTTATTTGTTTAACATCAATTACATGTGCATTTCATAAACTAGCCGGTGTATTTTTGTTAGCTAAACCGGATTTCCGTTGTGTTCTGCCATTTGAAAGTTCAACAACACAAATCGATGTCATTAAATACGATTTACCTGAAAAATTATGGAAGTTGGCATATCCAAAAGATTTATTGGGTGTAAACTACAAACCATGTTCATACTACAATGTCGAGTATACATCAGAATATTTGAACAGTAGTGAACCGTCATCATCATCATCATCATCATCATCTATTGCAACTGAAACCATACAGTGTTCCCAATATGTTTACGATACTACAAAATATTTAAATAGTGCTGTTACCGAATGGAATATGGTGTGCAACCGGAGTTTCTTAGCAGCCACTAGTGATGCCATGTTTATGTTAGGAGTTTTATTGGGGAGCATTTTTTTTGGTCAAATGTCTGATAAATATGGCAGAAAACCAATATTATTCGCATCGCTATTGATTCAGGTGATTTTTGGTATTTTGGCCGGAATAGCTCCAGAATATTTTGGCTATACTGCATCACGATTTGTAGTTGGTGCCACAACTTCGGGTGTATTTTTGGTAGCATATGTTATTGCGATGGAAATGGTGGGTCCAAGTAAACGTCTCTTCGCCGGAATTTTCGTTATGATGTTCTTTTCAGTGGGCTTTATGCTGACAGCCTTATTTGCTTATTTTATTCATGATTGGCGCCAACTGCAGATTGCCTTAACACTTCCCGGTCTAATATTTATAAGCTATTATTGGATAATACCAGAATCAACTCGTTGGCTTTTGTCCAAGAATCGTAAAGAAGCGGCCATAGCAAATATACAAAAAGTAGCTCGTTTCAATAAAGTGACTATATCCCTCGATGTACTCGATCAACTTTTAAATGAAAAACAAGCGGAGACATCAGATGCCAAAGTTAAGCAACCAAGTGTATTTGATCTTTTACGTTATCCGAATTTAAGAAAGAAAACTTTACTAATATTTTTTGATTGGTTTGTAAATAGTGGCACGTACTATGGTCTTTCCTGGAACACAAATATTCTAGGCGGCAATGTGCTGCTCAATTTCATGATCTCGGGAGCTGTAGAAATTCCCGCTTATCTATTTCTTTTATTCACTCTTAATAAGTGCGGTAGACGATCTATACTTTGTGGCTGTATGCTAACTTCTGGAACTAGTTTACTACTGACAATAATCGTTCCAAGTAACATGAATTGGGCTATTATTGTGTTGGTTATGATTGGCAAGTTGGCAATAACAGCATCGTATGGCACCGTATACATCTTTTCTGCGGAACAGTTTCCAACAGTAGTGCGTAATGTTGGGCTTGGAGCTTCATCGATGGTGGCACGCATTGGAGGAATATTAGCACCATTCTTCAATATGCTTGCCGATATTTGGAAACCGCTGCCATTAATAATATTTGGTGTCATGGCATTTATGGGCGGTCTTCTTTCGCAATTCCTTCCGGAAACTCTCGATAAACCGACACTTGAGACAATACAAGATGGCGAAGAGTTTGGCAAAGCGAAAATATCTGCAGAGAGTATGCTAGAGAATGGTAAAGAATTAAGAGAAATGGATAATCCAGAAATCCTTCCTCTCAATTCTGCAACTGACAACGAACAATGAATCAGCAGCAATAATGTTAAATATTTATATAACTTAATTGTAAGTAATACATACTTCCATTAAAACATGCTTATTGACAAATAAAATGTAAACTTTTATACTAAAATGAAACAGGAAACACTCACATAGGTACATACATAAAAATTCTTAAACAAATAATTTTAATGCAAAGATTTTTTTGCAAAATAATATACTCGCACATAAAATATTTCATTTCTCTCATGATATTTAATTAATAAAAAATATTACATATTAAATATGTACTACAATATTACAACATATTTGAAATTCGATTTTAAAACTTAAAACAATCAGAAGGAAACAGTTTAAACAGTATGCAATTTTGGTGCCCTAGTGCGTTATAAAAAAGTGAAAGAAACCATTTTATATTGGAGTATTCTTTCATGTAGCCCTCTAAAAGTGCGTTTGAGCAATTTTAGCATATTTTAAGTTTAAAAAATTTCAGAATATTTAAAATTATTTCTCTATTACAAAATTGTTTCCCAAGATTAGAAAGTAATATAAATAAATTACAATATGGAAGTGCTAAAAGTGCCGAAAGTTTTACAAAACTGGCAACCCTGTTCCAAATATTCAATTTTTTTAGTTAATTTGTAAGACTGCATCCGGAGTAAAACAAATTAAACTTGACCTAGTTAATAAATAAACATCATGGTGGTATTCTTGACTATCTATAAAAATAGTGGCATTCAATAATAATTAATTATGTTTCGTCAGTTAACAATTGCAAGAAGAATATAATGTGCGGCTTCTATAATACAAACAATTGGTTTCAGTAGAAAATTTTTATGAAAACCACTCAGTTTTTTGAGTGATTCCCAATAAAAATTTCTATACAAGACATTATTTGTCTGACCTAACCCGTTTATATGAATTCAAAAATAGGTTAAGGTGCGAAAAGCACTCAGTTTTTTGAGTGGTTTCCATACAAAATTTACACTCAGATCACTCGTTCGGTATTTTTAATTCAATAAAAAAATATGTACCTATACATACATACATATATATTTTGAATAGATACATATGTATGATGATAGATGTGATAGATTCTATTACTTCAAAACAGCGTCCGCCTGGATGCATCTACATAATTGAAAGCCGTACACAATTCTCTTAACTAAAAACAATCCTGTCGCACACTTGAATCAATCGCTAATCGGGATTGTTTATGCTTATTTTTATCCTGGAACACAATTGAATTAATTAATTAATATATTAATGTACTTAATCTGCATTAAATATTTTACTTGCTCATTTCAATTCCAAATTATTGATGTTGATTGTTGGTATTGAACATAGAGTCAGTCACATGTTTGTAACAAATAAATCCAAGAAGATAATTTTTATTGTATGAATTTTTTCATTGTTCTCCTTTGAAGAGAGGCAGATTAAAATGCGTTTAATAATTAAACTTTAATTCCTTTTGGGATTGGTACGAGTACATTTCGGATTAAAAGTTTGAATCACTACTTACGGTCAAAGTAATCCTCAAATAATCCTAAAATATTTAAATTTAGTACGAGGGCAAATGAGTGTGCATGTATGTATGTAAATTCAATTTTATTAGGATTTTATTTGTTATTTTATTACTCAGGAACGCCACTATTAATATTTTTTCTAGTGAAATTAGAAATAAATAATTCGCAAGCCCATTTGCAGTTAACGATGAATTCCGCAATTGGAGCGCAAAAAAAAACTTAATTGTAACAAAGAATTTATGTTTGAATTTTCACATTTTCACATTCACTGCGTGTTCCACGATGTCGGTAGAATTTGTTCTTTCGTTAAATTACATTCCTCCTTTCTGAAGATGCCTATCCCAATCAAGCGATCTAAATCGTTAAATACTATTTTTGAAATAAATAATTTCAAAAAATTCGTGCGATGAATAAATTCCGATTAACGTACGATTTTTGTAGTGATCTATTCCACCATAATTAGTCGTTTGAAAAAAGTCAGAATTGTGTTGTAAAGTGTTATCTGTCTGAAAGCATCTTCGCTTTAGCATTTAGAAAGAGGCTAAGGGTACTCTAAATTATTTTGAATTTAACAATTTTTATATCTGTAGGTGGTAGGTAAACTACATAAAGTTACTTTTTTCAAAATAATGTTTTCATACAGTTGGAATCAGCAAATTTTTCCTCTATAATAAAAAGGGATCTAAAAGACCACCAAGTCCCTTTTATATGTCGTAATGGAGTTAATCGGGGCGTTAAAAACAATTGTGATTTTTCATAAGTTTTCGCATTCTTCTGTAAAATTTCGAAAATGGGACTTGATGTAGTTTACATCACACCTATATACATACACATATATTCTATATGTTAAAGATTAAAATACAAGAACGTGGATGCTTTAAAAGATTCTCATTCAAGATTATTTATGGTTTCGATATAAAACTCTAATCTCATTAGGAGAAATATATGTAGATAAGTATGTATGCGTGAATAGTACTAGACAAAATAAAATTTATGCATGAGTTTGCAATAACTTTTTAGATCCATGACGTTTAAGATACTAAAAAATGGCTCAAAAATATTCAAACACTTATCTTAAAGAAGAGTTGGATAACATTTTTAAAACGTTAAATAAAAAAATTTATGGTGCTAATTATGAAAAAAAAGAAAAATTTTCTTATTTCAAAGTAAACATAGAATTGTCATAAAATTAAATTCATATCTAATAAGTTGATCTATTTTCAGATTTTGTCGACTCAGAAACAGAGATGGGAAATATAAACACATTTCAAAATCTAGCACTTTATTCGAGATATTCTCAAGAATTAATGTTTGAAAAAATTTTTTTATATGTTGAAATTCTCATTTCTTTCTTGAGGGTTAATGTTTAAGCATACGAGTTTGAAAACTTTTTAAATATGTTCAAAGATATGCTGATTAGTTGGCGTATGTATATGTATGTATATACATATTAGTGATGTTACGAATACTCGTATTCGTCTTCGACTATTCGCCTGTTTTAAGATATTCGTATTCGTATTCGCCAAATTCAAGCGAATATTTTTCGAATAATTTTCCCATACATTTTCCAAAAAAAAAATCATACAAAAGTTTAAAAAAAGTACATAAAATGTAAAAAAATATATTAATTTTTATTAAAAAAACCCATTGTATTTCACGCAAAGTAATAACCTTCTTAAAAAACAAACAAAAATATATATAAATTATAATTTAAGTTGTCTCAAATGTATTAATAAAATTAAAAATGCTTTCGCAGCAGTGAATTGAACAAAGTACATCATCTATCGGCAATAAATTGGAATATACTCGTATAACTTAAATGCATGATATTTAAAGAAACTCGGTGAGATGTTTTGATTCTGTTTATATGTAAATGTATAAGGGTAGGAAGCTACAGGAATCAAACTAAAACTTTTTATATATGAAATTCCACTGACACAGGTGGATGCGCCTTCTGCAAAAATATGTTCACTAAACAGCACTGAATTATTAATTAAAAACCCAAACAGAGTATGAAAAACGAAATCTGAAAGTATGTAAGTAAAATAATTAAAAAATGTTCTGTAGAGGTTTTCAAATTCGGCATCTTAATGCAATAATAATGTTAAATCACTAAATTTTTTTTTTTTCATTTATAGTTACTAACGCAAAGGCAGGGATTTTTTCCAATTAAATTTGAAATATAAACCTCAAAAGAAATATTCGTAAACGTATTCGTATTCACGAATACTAAAAATTGATATTCGTAACATCACTAGTACATATGTATGTACATATGTATATCCATGTCACTCAATCACAAATTTAATAAATCCAATATGATTTTTCACAAACATTTCATTCAGGTTCAAATATAATTATTGACAACCGACGTGCAGCTGCACTAATGCAATTACATAATTGATTAGATACAAAAAATTTATATAGAATTTGCCGATTGAAAAGGTGTATGCAATTGTCCAGGTAATGTTCAAGCTACATATGTCAATTCTCTGAAAGTTGTAACAAAACGAATTGAGTCTCAATTCTCCAATAGACCTTAAATTTTGTTAATGAAATATTTAAATTTTTGTCATAACATTTTGGATTTTTTTAAATTAGTAATGAAAAAAATAAATTTTTTGGTTATTTTTTTTTTTTTTTTGCAGAAAAAGAACGAAACTTTTGAGGCACAAATTTAAGTTCACACATTTTCAACATTAACGAAGGCTTTAAAATACACATAAAGAAAAAAGTTGCCCGAAAGTTGTAGGCTTGTGTTATTCATGATCTAACATTAAAAAAGAGTTTATCAAAATGTAAAACTCATCAACTTTTCCATGCCTGCATAGAAATACAACTGAAGAGTTTTGCAAAACAACATAAGTATAATTTTTATAAAACACTGTGACGTAGGTGTCCTGATAGGAACTTTGTGCGGAGCAAAAAATAACACAAATAAGGCAAATCTCAATATCATCGTATATTTCTTTATAATAATTATTTTCTATTTAAATTTTTCTTTATTTATCCACAAAACTTTAAATAATGTATGGTCAGCATACGTCAAATCACTGTCTCATTACTGTCTTCATAATATTCAAGACAGTCATGGAGGCAGATGAAAAACATTATTGTCAGGTGTAAGCACTGGGTAAGTGTGAATGAAATTTTACGTGTTTCGTCAAAATAAGGCGATTTGTACAAAAAGTTATTAAACATTTTCTTAAGTCGACTTAAGTGCTTTTGTTTAAACTCCACAGAAAAAAATATTTGACTGATTAGTCTGATGGGTACGTAGGTGATACAGAGAATCTGAATTAAAAACCAGTAGTTCGTATGGTTTTTTAACCAACGGGTGTTAATCCTAAAATCATCGGATAGTCAAATACTTGAGCTGGGAATACAACTACTAAAAGTTATTATATTATTTTCAAAGTAATTGTAAAAATAATATAGACCACATCACTATGGGCTACGATGATGTTATTAAATATTTGGGCGATTTTGGACGCTATCAAAAGCAGATTTATTTTTTTCTTTGTTTACCAGGCATTTCGTGTACTTTACACAAATTAGCAGGAGTTTTTTTGCTGTCACGCCCAGATTTCCGTTGTATTCTGCCCTTTGAAAATAATACTTCTACGATCACATATCAAAGCTTTCCGAGAAATCATTGGCATTTAGCATATCCCTATGATGATGTAACTAATAAATGGCAAACATGTGAATATTATAATGTTTCTTACACACCAGATTATCTGAATGGATCGTTCTTGGTTGACCAGAAGAGCAATTATAGTTCAAAACAATGTGAACATTTCGTGTATGACAAATCGATGCATATAAATAGTGTTGTTACAGAATGGAATTTAATTTGCAGTCGTAGTTTATTAAGTGCCACCAGTGATTCACTGTTGATGTTAGGCGCTTTATTTGGAAGTATTACCTTTGGACAATTATCTGATAAATATGGTCGTAAGCCAACATTTTTTGCTGCTCTTGTTATTCAAGTAGTATTTGGTATATTGGCAGGAGTTGCACCGGACTACTTTACTTACACCATATCGAGAATGATAGTGGGATCTACTACCTCGGGTGTGGCTCTTGTGGGTTATGTTATTGGCATGGAAATGGTTGGACCATCGTATCGTCTTGTTGCTGGTATCGTCGGTCATTTCGCTGCACCGGTAGGTTTTGCGTTGATATCTACTCTTGCTTATTTCATACGTGAATGGAGATGGCTGCAAATTGCTCTAACTCTTCCCGGGCTATTATTTATGTCGTATTACTGGTTTATACCTGAATCGGTTAGATGGCTGTTGTCGAAAGGAAGCAAAGACGAGGCTATAACTGTTATTAAAAAGGCGGCTGAAGTGAACAATGTGAATATTCCACAGGATGTTTATGACAGTTTAGTAGATGAAAATATTGAAAAGAAAAAAGATTATGAAGTAAATGAGAGTTCTAATATAAAGAGTCCTTCTATATTTGATCTATTTATGTATCCCAACTTGAGGCGTAAAACTTTGGTGATATTTTTTGGTTGGTTTGTTACCAGTGGCGTTTATTATGGACTTTCCTGGAATACGAAAAATTTAGGTGGTAATGTTTTCATAAATTTGTTGATGTCGGGTGCAGTTGAAATTCCTGCCTATACATTCCTGCTTCTTACTCTAAATAGATGGGGTCGGCGCGCAATATTGTGTGGTTGCTTTTTGGCTGCCGGCATTGTGCTCCTCTTAACACTACTCGTACCAGATGATATGAATTGGTTAAAAATAACATTTGCTATGATTGGTAAAATGGCTATTACAGCTTCATATGGCACCATTCACATTTTCTCAGCAGAACAGTTTCCAACAGTGGTACGTAACGTTGGCCTTGGAGCATCATCAATGATGGGACGTATTGGGGGGATTTTGGCACCATACCTCAATACGTTGGGACTAATTTGGAAACCCTTGCCAATTATTCTTTGTGGCGTTTTTGCTCTCTCCGGAGGTTTGTTGTCTCTTATGCTTCCTGAATCGCTCAATAAACCAATGCCGGAGACCATGGAAGACGGTGAGAATCTCGGTAAAAAAGCAAATAAATATGACGTTAAGCCTGCAGCCGAAGAACTATCGTCTATGATTAAACTCCAACAGGGAAAAAAGTAACACGGTTTTTGTATTAATAAAACTTTTTGAAAAAATATTAAAACTGTTAAGTATTTAGTTTCATTTAAAAAAAATATAAATTTAAATAGTTGAGTACTTGCTCGAATAAAATTTAATTTTTTATTCGACCATCGTTATGAAAATTATTTAAAATTTCAATTTAGAGTATATCTCAAATGAATAATTCATTAACTAAGCTAACTATATTTATATATAAAAATTAAGATAAGTAACATTTGTGCGACAAACGATTTGAATAAAAGATAAAACAAGAATAATTTATTGTTATATTTTTGAATCATGATTACGCGTACATACATATTTAATAGTTTTTTTTTTTTGTTATAATAATGTTTAATAAAGTTTTATTTCAATTTGAAAGTGATGCAACGATCTGCGTCAAAAAATAATATAGATAAAGGGAAACACTGAAATGGAAATTTTTGTTGATGAAAAAAATAGAGATATTTTTCTACAACAAGAAAAATGTAATGACCGGGGATCGAGATTCCATGTAACTATAGGTAAATATAAAATAATAAAAAAAATTGTCGAAACCTGAATTAACTATAAAATAATATGCAAATATCTCTTAGAATGCTAAAGTTCGTAATGTTGTATTAAACAAATTTTATATTATTGGTATTCCGAGGAACAAGGGAAAATTAACATCTAGTAATTTTCAAAATACACGACAGAACAGAAAAACATTGTTCCGTAAGTTGCCACACTCTCAAGATCGGTGTTCAAGTGCATCTATGCCAGATTCACAACAAACAAACAAAAAAAAAAAAAAAACGAACCACTACTTTTGTTAGTGGCTATTGATGTTTATGTTACAAAATAAAATTATTTATGCTACAAAACTATTTGAAAAGCTGTATATGAGCAAGCTAATGCCTATAGTGACTAGAAGTGGATGCATTCCAGATCATCAATTTGGTTTTCGCAGACAACATAGCACTATTGAACAAATTCACAGACTTGTGAACGTAGTTAGAGACACCTTTAAAAAAAATATTGCTCTGCGCTCTTTATAGATGTTTCTCAAGCTTTCGATAAAGTATGGCACGAAGGTCTTATACACAAAATAGCGCAAAATCTACCCGCAAACATCGTCAGGCTTTTAAAAAGCTATTTAAATGAAGCCGCATCTTCGGTCCATTACTTTATTTAATATATGCCTCTGACTTACCGTTAAGCAATAACATTCATACATCAACATTTGCTGATGATACAGCTTTTTAAGCGTCCATGAAAATCCAGTAGAAGCTTCCGAAGGGAAACATGCCCGCCTATACAAATCAACACCGAGACTATACCGCAACACACTGCAGTAAAATATCTAGGCGTTCACCTTGATCGCCGTTTAACATGGAAATCGCATATAGACGCAAAGTTGATGCAAATGAAATTAAAAGCAGCCCAAATGAATTGGCTTATGGGAAGAAATTCTATACTAAGCCTAGACTGCAAACTTTTATTATACAACGCGATCCTGAAACCAATATGGTCCTATGGAATCCAGCCATCAGCATCGAATGTAGAAAAAATTCAAAGGCGACAAAATAAAATTCTACGTACAATAACAGCAGCCCTCTGGTATATCCGTAATCAGCGAATTCACAAAGACCTTGATGTTCCGTTGGTGAAGACAGTATTTTCGAAACACGCGAAAAAATATATTAAAAAACTTGAGTTGCACCCAAACCCACTTGCGCGCAATATTCTAGAGTATAGAGGCCACACCCGACTTAGGAGGAGGGACACTCTTTCTATCAGCCGTACACGAGAGATGTAAAACAACAAAAATCAACCGTTGTAACTAAAAATTTTGTTTAGCATTGGCCAAACTTATATTTAATATTTTTAGGTTTAAGATTTGAAAAACTTATTAATGTTTCAATATATAATTGAAGATTGAATAAATAATAAAATTTATCAAAAAAAAAAAAAAAAAAAAATGCTACAAAGCTATTTTAATAAAGTTTTAAATACATTTTTGGCTGTTACGCTTTTTTCCGCAAATATTTGATAAGTGAAACGTAGGTAGCTTACATGAATCAAAGAAACAAGATTGCGCATTGCGCAGGTCCGTTATTTTGTTGTATAGCGATCAGCTGTTTGTGTGACGTAGCCATAGCACTTATTTTGTAGACAAAGTACATTTGTGTATTGAAAGTGCAAAGGAATTAAAGTGAAAAAGTAAGGAAATTAATAAAAAAAAGTAAAAATGTGGTGTGCAGTGAATAAATGTAAAAATAGAAACAAGTCAAAAGCTTGTGAAATAAGCTTTTTTAATTTTCCTTGCAACCTAGTATATTAAAAAGGTGGATACGTTTTCGTGGCCGCAAGGAAAAATTTAATGCGAAGACGTCACATGTTTGCATGGAACATTTTAAGCCGGAGGATTTTGAAAATAATTTGCAATATGAAATGGGTAAGTTTCTTTTCAAATATTTAAAAAGTGAATGCATCATAAGGTTTTACAAAAAGAAAATTCCTGAAGGGCGGGGCTGTGCCCACTATCCATAAAGCATTTTCTAAAACCGAAGTACTGTGTGAAGCACGTGCCAGATCAATTTAAAAGCGAAAATAAAAAAAATTTTGAAATGCTTCTTCAAGAACAATATGAAGAACAAGTTCTCAAAGGTATGTAAATGTAACATTGGCAGCGCTAAAAAGCATTTTTTTAAATAGGTTGAATCTAATCTCGACAGTTTCACTCTACTACTTTTTGAACGGCTGAGTGCGCAATCTTGTTTCTTTGATTCATGGGTAACTTACGATAATTAATATTTAAGAAAAAGAAAATATGTAAATACTTCATTCTGCATATACGAAAAAAAAGTTTTTTTTATATGACGTTGTTGCGGCAAATGAGCTAAATGTTATACATTTCATTCATATAATTTAGCCGTAGAAAGTAGTCGTCCATACGACGCATATTTGTTATATTAGGTCCGTTTGTTTACTTTTACGTAAAATGCAGTAAATGAGTAGTAAATGAGTAAACAGCAGAATTTACTCTCCAAAAAAGTGTTTGCCCAAAAAAGTATGCGAACGGAAAAATTTTAAAAATTCGTAAGATTTAGGCCACAGCTCATGGAAAATAAATGTAGTGTTGAAAAATTTTTACATTTTTGGATATTTGAACAATTTATTCATCGGTACTCCATTAAATACTTTTCGTAACACAAATATTTTAATAAAATATAACAAAGTTAATTTATGTAATCTTTCCCATTTCTTCTTTTTTATTTTATTTGATTTTGCATATTTGTGTGTGGTTAAATTTATTCAAAGTACATGAATATTTGTTTTTGCTACTGACTATCGTAAAAAGAAGTGTAGTACTAAGTACCCAAGTGCTTTAGAATTTCACAACTCCAAAGAATTAAAATAACAACTCCACAAAACTAAAATAACTTTTATTTTCCATTAAAAGGCATGTATGTAGGTACATATTTGTTTCACAAACAAGTTCAATTTAATGTTAATTTACTTTTAGTTTTGTTTTATTTTTACTTAAATTTTTAGTTTGATAAATATTTTAGTCACAAATTGCACACTTTTTGTTTGTTTACCTTTTGAATCATATGTTTTCTTGTTTTACTAAACTTTACTGCGAAAAATTTCTGCAGTAAAAATTTGCAAGTTCTCAATTAAGAACCGTCACATTACGCTCTCAATTTGTGTTCTCATTTACTGGAATTTGCGTAAACGCACGCAATTTAGTAAAATGCAGTAAAGTTCAGTAAAAAATAGTACAAACTTTTGCGTACTAGAACACACTTATTGTTTTGATGATTATTAGTATTCGTTGGGTAACTGAGATGCCCAGCAAACACTAAGTCAAGCGTTTGTAATACATGTGATGCTGCATTATATTGCCTTAGAGAGTAATATTTTAAATTATTTAAATTTATTTTTAACAAAATAAAAGTAAATAATAAATCGTTTTAATTAAAAAATATTTAACTTTAAACCAATCATGAAAATTTGAATGCAAATTAAAATTGAAAAAATATATGTACATACATATATAAAATGACTAAAAAAATGGTAATAGTTCCGAAATTGTCCAGCATTTTGCAAAATTTTTAAGTGGAAAAGTAAATTTTGGTGGCTAAATGTTCTATTGAAAATATTAACAAGTTTGGAGACATTATAGACCGATTTCTATAATTATTTTTGTGTTTCAACGCGTTTGAATTGCAGTTTGCTCCCATATAATTTGTATAAAATTCGAGGCAAAATGTAAACCGTCCAAAATATATATTGATTATCCCATTACTCAATAATTTCTTCAAACGTTTTATTATACATGTTTACTGTTTTATGATACTTTTAGATTTTAATGGAATGTTTGGGGATTTTGGTCAATGTTGTGTAAAAAATTAAATAAAATATGTATTAAATTTAAAATGGATTAATAATTTGGGAATACTTTGGTCATAGTTGCGTCGGTTTCGCAATCTGTTCAATTGGCTTTTGTATTGAAGTCGGTTTGTAAAAAATTTGATACACATGCTTATGTGATTGTAATTTTGTAATTGATGTAGAACATAGCTTGGGAATTTCGATTAGAATTAGAAATCATTACGATTAGAGAAATAAAATAATCTAATCATTAGAATTGAATTTTGATAAAAATTTCAGATTACTAATTGATTAGATTAGAAATAATCAAAAATCACAATTAGTGACGATTAGCATTTCTAATCAAATCTAATCAAAACTAATCAAAAAAATAATTGATTAGATTTCTTGATTATTTTTGATTACATTTGATTAGATTTGATTACAAATGCTAATCGTCACTAATTGTGATTAGATTTTTTTTGAATTATATACATACATATAAGCAAAATCAGCACACATGCACCGTATGCAATTTTATGCAATATTCAAAAACTGTTACATTATGTAAATATAGCAACAAATGTGATAAATAAATATTTTCTTTTCACAAATATAGTTAAAAATAGTGGATCTAATCAAATCTAATCAAAAATAATCAAGAAATCTAATCAATTATTATTTTGATTAGTTTTGATTAGATTTGATTAGAAATGCTAATCGTCAGTAATTGTGATTATATTTTTGATTATTTCTAATCTAATCAATTAGTAATCATCTAAAATGGCTAACTAATCATAATTAATCAATTTTTCAGCACAATTAAAATTTCTAATCCAATTGCTAATCATTAGGATTACTAATCATTATTCCCAAGCTATGATGTAGAACAGCTGCTGTTAATTCGCTTTGAAATTGTCGTTTATGGGACAGGCAGTAAATATAGCAAATTTTTGTACTTAAAAACATTTAGGCATTTACATTCTGATATATGTATTTGTTTGTGACTAGCTGATCTGACAGACGTGGTTCTGCCGAAATTTCAATTTTCCAAATTTTCCAATTTTCCGGGAAACTTTTCCATTTTTTTTTCCGTAAAAACCATCCTCGGAATATTTCAAACCATAAGCAGAAAAAATTATCGATATTATTTATACATATGTATGTATATGTAGATTACGACATAAAACCGAAATCTCATTGAGAAAATGTATGTATGTAAGTATGTACATATGTACATATACATATACATACATACATAATTAAATTTACATATTGTAGACTAAGAATAAAATCTTAAATCATGACGTTTAAAATGATATTAATGATGAAATTGCTAAATATATTACAAACTTAACAGTTATCTCGAAGATGCGTCAGTTAATATTTTTAAACCGTTAAAATACATAAATTAAAAAAAAAATTTATGATGCCAATTATGGAAATTTTTCTAATTTTTATATTTTAAAGTAAACATAGAATAGTCAAAAACGAAACTGCTCCTGCGATTCAATTTATATCTAATAAGTTGATCTATTTTGAGATTTTATCGACTCAGAAACAGAGATGGAAAATGCAAAAATAAATTTAAAATTTTAACGAATATTTATTTGAGCCTTTAAAACAAATTATTACAAGAGTAAAGTCACATGTGATTTTAAAAACAAATTTGTGATATTTTGCTGTTCTGTAAATCAAATGACTTTGACATATGCCATAAGTCACACGACTTACAAGAATAGCAAAAAATCGCACATATGGGCTGACTTCCAAAACGTCAATTGCTTTGTGTTTGAACAAAGCATCACATTTCATAACGCCGCAGTACAAGAGTTATACAATGTATACCATTTCAAAACGCCGCCGCAAAGTATTTTTAACGCAGTGAGAGAGCAAACAAGGCATCGGTTTTATAGTTGTTGCATTCTTTCCGAACTTTGCATATGTATGTGATTTAAATACAGTAGCAATACTGTATACAAACATTGTATACGAACGTTTTGGAAGTCAGCCATGATGTTCTGTGATTTTCAGAACACGCCTGTATATAAAATTAAACTTTTTATAAATGGGATGAATCCAACACGATTTTTCTCAAAAATTTCATTCAGACTAAGAACTTTGTGTCAGGTGAATATGACGTTTGATTCTAGTTTCATCCGACAGTTCGACGTAAATTTATTTTTTTAATAGTTATTGATAACCGACATTCAGCTGCCCTAATATGAGTACTTACTTGACTTAGAATTTGTCAGGTTAAGGTCAGGTTTTAAAAATCAATAAAATTAAAAAACTACTCTTAAGCTTAATAAATATATATGTATTAACAAAATAAAATTAAAAATTAAAACTTTACAAATTTTCACAATCCACTTGAACATTGGCGAAGGCTTTAATATACACATATCAATATTCGTTGAAAACTGGATATAATTTAAGAAGATGCATGGAGAAACAAGTTGACCATAACTTGGTTTGTGTTATTAATTACCAATCTTCAAAAAAGAATTATTAAAAAATGTACATATGAAAATTAATATTATCAGGCTCAAGATAAAAAAAATTAAAAATGCAAACATCATAAAATTTTCCATGCCTGCCTAGAAATAATATTGTAGACTTTTGCAAAACAACTTAAGTGTATTTTTTTAAATTTTAAAGCAATACAAAGTATAGTTATTGGCGACTTCTATTCTGCAAGAACAAATTTATTGAATTTTTTGTCCGTTTCAATGAACATTTTTATAATATATTATTACGAATGTAATTATTATTTGAACTATATTAATGTATATTTGAGAAATGAATACTATTTAGACTTAAGTTTAATTACTATTGAGATAATCAGAATTCAAATTACATTGAGTATTTATGTACGGCGCTATTAGAACGTATCAGTATCCCGATTTCAATTATTAATATTCGTCAGAATAAGGCAGTTTGAACAAAAAAATTTTGAAAACAAAACACTTTATTAAGTCGACTTAATTGCTTTGGTTAAAACACCACAAAACAAAATATTTGACTGATTAATCTGATAGCTACGTAGGTGATACAGAGCATCTGAATTAAAAACCAGTAGTTCTTATGGTTTCTTAACCAACGGGTGTTAATCCTAAAATCATCGGATAGTCAAATACTTGTGCTGGGAATACAACTACTAAAAGTTATTATATTATTTTCAAAGTAATTGTAAAAATAATATAGACCACATCACTATGGGCTACGATGATGTTATTAAATATTTGGGCGATTTTGGACGCTATCAAAAGCAGATTTATTTTTTTCTTTGTTTACCAGGCATTTCGTGTACTTTACACAAATTAGCAGGAGTTTTTTTGCTGTCACGCCCAGATTTCCGTTGTATTCTGCCCTTTGAAAATAATACTTCTACGATCACATATCAAAGCTTTCCGAGAAATCATTGGCATTTAGCATATCCCTATGATGATGTAACTAATAAATGGCAAACATGTGAATATTATAATGTTTCTTACACACCAGATTATCTGAATGGATCGTTCTTGGTTGACCAGAAGAGCAATTATAGTTCAAAACAATGTGAACATTTCGTGTATGACAAATCGATGCATATAAATAGTGTTGTTACAGAATGGAATTTAATTTGCAGTCGTAGTTTATTAAGTGCCACCAGTGATTCACTGTTGATGTTAGGCGCTTTATTTGGAAGTATTACCTTTGGACAATTATCTGATAAATATGGTCGTAAGCCAACATTTTTTGCTGCTCTTGTTATTCAAGTAGTATTTGGTATATTGGCAGGAGTTGCACCGAACTACCTTACTTACACCATATCGAGAATGATTGTGGGAGCTACAACCTCGGGTGTGGCCCTGGTGGCTTATGTTATTGGCATGGAAATGGTTGGACCATCGTATCGTCTTTTTGTTGGTATCGGCTGTCATTTCGCTTCTCCGGTAGGTTTTGCGTTGATAACTACTCTTGCTTATTTCATACGTGAATGGAGATGGCTGCAAATTGCTCTAACTCTTCCCGGGCTATTATTTTTGTCTTATTACTGGTTTATACCCGAATCGGCTAGATGGCTGTTGTCGAAAGGAAGCAAAGACGAGGCTATAACTGTTATTAAAAAGGCGGCTGAAGTGAACAATGTGAATATTCCACAGGATGTTTATGACAGTTTAGTAGATGAAAAAGTGGAAAAGAAAAAATATTATGAAGTAAATGAGAGTTCTAATATAAAGAGTCCTTCCATTTTTGATCTATTTATCTATCCCAACCTGAGGCGTAAAACTTTGGTGATATTTTTTGGTTGGTTTGTTACCAGTGCCGTTTATTATGGACTTTCTTGGAATACGAAAAATTTAGGTGGTAATGTTTTCATAAATTTTTTGGTGTCGGGTGCTGTCGAAGTTCCTGCATTTACATTCCTACTTTTTTCTCTGAATAGATGGGGTCGTCGTTCAATATTGTGTGGTTGCCTGTCAACTGGTGGCGTTGCTCTCCTCTTAACACTACTCGTACCGGAGGATATGAATTGGTTAACAGTAACATTTGCTATGATTGGTAAAATGGTCATTACAGCTTCATATGGCACCATTTACATTTTCTCAGCAGAACAGTTCCCTACAGTGGTACGTAACGTTGGCCTTGGAGCATCATCAATGATGGGACGTATTGGGGGGATTTTGGCACCATACCTCAATACGTTGGGACTAATTTGGAAACCCCTGCCAATTATTATTTGTGGGGTTTTTGCTCTCTCCGGAGGTTTGTTGTCTCTTATGCTTCCTGAATCACGCAATAAACCAATGCCGGAGACCATGGAAGACGGTGAGAATTTCGGTAAAAAAGCAAATAAATATGACGTTAAGCCTGCAGCCGAAGAACTATCGTCTATGATTAAACTGCAACAGGGAAAAAAGTAACACTTTTTTGTATTAATACAGATTTTAAAAAATAATATTGAAATTGTTGAAAATTTTTTAAAAATTTTATTTCGAGAATATCTCTACAATTAATTCGTGAAATAAGCTAACTGTAATTATATTTAAGAGCTACATACAAACTTACATAGATAGAAATTAAGATAAGTAAAAATTAGGCGCCATACAGCTTTGAAATATGTAGACGAAGATAAAACAAAAATAATTTATTGCTATATTTTTAGAAATATGAATACACTTTGTTGTTTAATATTTAATTTTATTATATAAAAAAAACAATTATTTTGAGAGTGATGCATTTATCTACGACACATGTAACAACTATAAAATAATATTCAAATATGTTTTAGAAGTCTCAGGTTAGTAACGTTGTATAAAAACATATATCTATATAAAAAAATATATCTATAGAAAATAATCGGTAAACCAGAAAAACGATGTTTTTGTAAGTCGCCAGGCTCTCAACTTCGGTGATCAGGTGTATTCACACTTGTGCAAATATTTGACGAAATAAATGTAATACTACATTGCTTTTGAAATTTGATTTGTAAATTACAAAAAAAAAAATATTACTTATGCTACACAAGCTTATAAAGTTTTTAATAAATACGAGCCCTTTATTTAAAAAAGATTTTTGCAATAACAGGAAATAAGGTTTTAGTTTTTCCGTTGGTCACGATTTCTTCAGCAATTATTTGATAAGTGTGCAAATATATTAATGAGTTTTTTTATTAAAAAAAGCTAATATGTATGTACTTACTTCATTATGTATTAATGAAACATTTATTTTTTTTGGATATATGATGTTTTTGCGGCAATAATGCTTGACATTTAAAACTATTGACACACTAATGCAAATCATAAAAATCAGGCTCGTGCCAAAGGCCTCAGTCAACAATTGACATCTTTCATGCTGTTAAAATACGTCATTTATACAGTCATTTGGAAAATTTGGAACATTTTTTTTGTATATGAAAATATATACATCCCCAATTGGTTTCCTTCCTTTCGTCTAACGGTATATGGAGCAATTGTTTCAGATTTTTTATTTAAACTGCATTCTACAAAAAATTTCATTGCTTTATTTTCCATATAAATATAATATTATGTGCATCAGGACTCATATAATTATAAATTTTTATCTTTTATACTGAAAGATAATAAAGTTAATAATCGTATTTATTATTTTGTTTAACGTCATTAGACAAAAATTATAATGATGAGAGTTTTAGATGTTCTCGTATGTACTAGATCTAAAGCTGCCAGTCTTTATATCGAGGGATTATATTCAAAAAGCGCTATCTGCAAAATCAAAATTGTAGAGGAGAGTGAAGTGGCGGCGCGGCGCGAGTGGCAAATATACAAGTTGGCAAATTTGGAATTCGAAAAGTGCACATCATAAGACTACCAATTTTCAAAACTTCCGCAAAACTTTCCAGGCACCTCTTTTTACTAACTAAATGACTGTACTAAATAGTTCTTCTTTTTACAAAAAATTAAAATAATTCAACCAATTCGAGCACTAATATCCCTTTAGATGCAGATGTTTTTTAATATATCCAAGAAATTGATACGTAAATATTTGGAAACTAAGAAAAGTAGGATACTACGACTTTTCTTAACATGGATTGAAACTAATAAATATCATCTCTCTGACCAAACTGCGAAAAAGCCATTTTCCATAAAAAAATGGATTTGAAAATCGGTCCATAAATGATAGAGTTATGAAGGTTCAAACATAAAAAACACTTGATAGTATAACGTCCTTGTTTTGAAGTCTGTTAAAAAGTGTTATCTAGATAATATGTTTGCTTAAAAAGAGGGAAAAAAATTTTAATAAAAACTGCATTGAATATTTATTAAATTGGATTTAGGCGCACTTGGAATTTTTATCTATCATTCTTCGATCTTTTTGCTTATTAATCGATCATAAAATGATTATGATAACAATGATATTAACTTGAAATTTGCAAAATTGTTTTTTTTTTTCACCAAATAAATTAAGAGCTACACAACATACATGCAATTTAGTTTAGTTCATATTTTTTCGTATTCAAAATTATTAGATGCTGTTTCTACAAGACCGGCGGATGAATTGAGTGCAAAATTTTGTATGAAAATCGGTAAAAAAAAACCGAGTGGCTTTCATACAAATTCTACACTCAAATTATTCGTCCGTCTTGTAGAGACAGCACTTTATTGTTTGTTAAATATCAATTAAACTGAGCACATTTTGATTGATATTTTCATTAAAATTATTACAAATAATTAAGAGTCCTATATTCGGCTGTGCCGAATCTTATATACCCTTCACCAGATCATATACATATGAATATTTTTTTATATACGTACATATTGATAAACCTAATATATGATGATATTTATTTTTAATTTTGCTGATATTTAATACCAGTTCTTCTAAGACAAATCCTGATACATCAAGCGAAGGCTCCTCTAACGGCTTCGGAAAACCGATTTCACCTACAGGCAGATGGACATGGCTTATTAAACTGCCTTATCTAAAGGAATCCAGAGATTATATACGCATATGTACTTTATTGGTCTTACACACCGAATGACAAATTTATAAAATTTTTGGTGCAGGGTATAACAAAGACTAAATTTTATTCGTGGTGTGTTTCGGAGCTGCACATTTATAAATTGTTAGAAATAAAACATTTCAATAAAATTATTCTCGAAGAAGGCAACACATTTATGCTAAATATTTTCAATTAAACTAAATTAATTATTGTTCTCAGTTATAAGCAATTGAAATACTCTTATTCATCCCTTGTATGATTGAGAATAAAACAATAATTGTGTGGTTGAGCGATCACAAATGAGTGTTTATTTTCTAAAAATAAAAATCAGACATGGAAGACATGGATATTCACTTTGAAATAAATACCTATATGTATGTATGTATGTAGCTATATATATAATTTGAATTCTTAAGAAAATTGTAATCAGATTAAATTTTTAAAAACTGCTACTGATATAGCCACAAAATTATCATTTTGAGTTGAAGATGCATTTAAAGCATGTGATTAAGAGATTAAGGATTCCGTAGTTAGGTAGAGTTATAAATTTTGTAAATGTATGACGAAAGCCATTTTCTAGTTATACATATTTTATACTTACGTAAAACGGTATTACAAAAATTCAAGATATTTATCATAAAAATTAACAAGAAAGTTTAGTTTTTAAATCTGATATTTTGGACCTAATTGGTATCATGTAAGTGTCACTGTCCTGTATTTCACAACATTTCTTAGCCAGAGCGATTGCTTCAAATCAGTTTGAAAAATTCACAGCGTTGTATAAACAGAAAACTTATATTGAGGCGTCAGGAACTATTTTAATATCATTCAGTAAATTTTTCGTTTGAAACTTTGCAAATATTTTGGTACAAATTATAAAAATTGTGGTACAAAAACAGACAAAACGGATGTTTAATTAAATTAGTTTTGGTAAAAAAGTTTCTTAAAACCCCTTTCTTAATTGTTTAATGAAAATAAATCGCATTTTTCCAAATAAATTGTTGGAAAAAGGTTTTTAAATTTAGTAAAATCTTGTCAGTCAGTGTTTATCAGTTAAATTATTTCTATTGATCAGTTCACATACATATATGTACATTATCATGAACACGAAAACTTTTCCATGTATTTTAGTTCAATTCAGAGAATTATTTTTCCAAAGAATGTGATTTAAAATTGAAATCTCGTGTTGAAATGATAAAACAAAAATAAAAAAATAAGATACGTTTTCCATCCCTGTAAAGAAATTATATTAATTCTTGGCCGATTGCTTGCCTGCTCGATAGAAGCAATATTAAAAACTAGTAGATCGTAGACTTTTAAGAAAAGCGGTGTTAAATTTCAAGTTGTCGGATATTCTGCCTGCTGGATTGATCATACGATGTACAATACAATACAATAAAAAATCTAAAAAGCAGTGCAAACCTTTTTTATTATTCGATACTGATAACTCGACACGTAACAAATAATTATTTCCATATTCTGTAGCAATTTGCTAAAGTTTTCACTTTATTAACCTTCAACTAAAATAACGAATACTACTGGCTAATAATTCACATGGTGCGTATGAGAGAGATTTTTGTGATTCATAAATTGTGCTTATAGAGGTCGAACATTAAAAATTGTCTATGAATTAATTTTGATAGTGTTCGTATCGTCAAGAGCTGGCACCACACATCATTATCAAACTAAACCAAAATTAATTTTCGGTTACAATAAATGCTAGACAGAGACGATTTTCTTCGATGAGTTTTTTTAGCCGGTAACGTATCTAAATCTGAGAAGTGGAGGGAGGATTTAAAAGACGAACATAAATTTGAGATTTTGTTAAAGTGCGCATGATTTTAGTTACATATTTTCATTATTCTGTTGGCGGCAGACTCAGTACTGTTTGTTTGGTTCGCTTGGATTCACTTGCAACAAGTTCAAACATTCTTGTTGAATGTTTTGTTTTTTTTTTCGTGCAACTTCGACAAACAGTTATAACAATAGCAGTAAAAATAAAGAAGAAATAAATTGGTAATAAATAATAATAAAAATCAAGGTAAAATAAGAATAATTTAACGTTAAGAAAATTTCTCTTTTGTGTTTTTCCTTATTTCGAACTTGAAATAGTTTTTGTAACAATTCACCAATTAAAACGGATGAAAAGCCAGTTAGTTGCTGTGTGCTGTGCTGTGTGGTATACGTGTGTTTTGGCTAAAAGGATATCGAACACGTCACTATGGGTTACGATGATGTCATTAAATACTTAGGAGATTTTGGACGCTATCAAAAGCAGATTTATTTCCTTCTTTGTTTACCAGCTATTTCTTGTGCATTGCACAAATTAGCGGGAGTTTTTTTATTGGCACGTCCAGATTTTCGTTGTGTCCTGCCGTTTGAAAATGTTACCTATTCGAACACATATCAAAGTTTTCCGACGAATCGATGGCATTTAGCATATCCCTATGATGATATAAAAAATAAATGGCAAACCTGTGAATATTATAACGTTCCTTACACAGAGGATTATCTAAATGGATCGTTGTTGGTTGAGCAGAAGAACAATAATAATACAAAACAATGTGAACATTTCGTGTATGATAAATCGCTTTATATAAATAGTGCAGTTACCGAATGGAATTTGGTTTGCAGTCGTAGTTTGTTAAGCGCTATCAGCGATTCAATATTTATGCTTGGCGTCTTATTGGGCAGCATTGTCTTTGGCCAGTTGTCTGATAAGTATGGACGTAAGCCAACTTTTTTTGCTGCTCTGGTTATTCAAGTGGTATTTGGAGTATTGGCTGGAATTTCGCCAGAATATTTTTCTTACACAATATCAAGAATGATAGTGGGAGCAACAACTTCCGGTGTGTTTTTGGTAGCATATGTTATTGCAATGGAAATGGTAGGACCATCGTATCGTCTATTTGCTGGTGTGGCCTGTCAATTGTTCTTCTCAGCTGGTTTTATGTTGACAGCTGGATTTGCTTATTTTATTCGTGAATGGAGATGGCTACAAATTGCTCTAACTCTGCCCGGCTTATTGTTTTTGTGCTATCACTGGATTATACCCGAATCGGCGCGTTGGCTATTGTCGAAGGGACGTAAAGACGAAGCAATTACAGTAATTGAGAAAGCTGCTAAAGTGAACAACGTGATTATTCCTCAGGATGTGTATGACAATATAATAGATGAATTTGTGGAAAAGAAAAACGAAAATGAGAATAAAGATTCCAATGAAAAAGCGCCTTCTGTTTTCGACTTGATGCGTTATCCCAACTTGAGAAGTAAAACTCTAATCATATTTTTCGATTGGTTTGTAAATAGTGGCGTTTATTACGGACTCTCATGGAATACGAATAATTTAGGTGGCAATGTTTTCATAAATTTTCTAGTATCCGGTGCTGTTGAAGTTCCTGCCTACACATTCCTGCTACTCACTCTAAATAGATGGGGTCGTCGTACAATATTATGTGGTTGTATGATAGCTGCCGGTGTTGCCCTCCTCTTAACACTGGTGGTATCGGATGATATGAATTGGTTAATAATAACGTTTGCCATGTTTGGTAAATTGGCTATTACTGCTGCATATGGTACCATTTACATTTTCTCAGCAGAACAGTTTCCAACAGTAGTGCGTAACGTCGGCCTTGGGGCATCGTCTATGGTAGCCCGTATTGGCGGTATTTTGGCGCCATATCTTAATCTATTAGGACAAATTTGGAGACCGCTGCCACTTGTTATTTGTGGTGCTTTAGCATTCATTGGCGGTCTTTTGTCTCTTATGCTTCCTGAAACTCGTAACAAACCAATGCCGGAAACGATTGCAGATGGTGAGAATTTTGGTAAGAAAACAATTAACAACGACCTTAATGAAGCAGGTGAAGAGCTTTCATCTATGATTACCAGACAAAATGGTAAGAAGTAATTCATTGTCAGTACTTAATTGAATTGCAGTTGTACATGTATTTCGCTTTTATACACGTATTTGTAAGTTATATTTATATTATTGAAAATTTGACTTAAAAATTGTACTTCCGGTTTTAGCATTATTTTTAAATTGTATACCATTTCAATACTTTTACAAAATAATTATCTTTAAAACTACATAACTACATAAATATGTATGTATGTGTCTAATGTACAGTTTCACATACAATATTCTGGAAAAATTGTCATAAAAAATGGACATAACCTAGAAAAAGTTTGATTTGAAATCGCGTTTTCCGGTTTACGGTGTAGCCAAGTATATTTGACATTGCACATCTTTACAATTGTTGTAGACATAATAAAGTGTACATGATAAAAAGAGAAAAGCTTCATATCCAATATTATAAATCTACTTTTAATGTTGTTATTGTAAAAGGAAATACAAAATCGAAATTGCAGTTGCCATACTTTAGACAGTCTATTGGAGTAAAACATCAGTGTAGAAAATATCCCAAAATTAAATGGGTGCTTTTCATAACCAGCTTTTATTCAAGTCAGATTTCTGAATTTTGGAAACCGCATTTAAAACTGAAACATACCCGTATCACTGAAGTCTTTTCTTTTCTTGTTTAATTTAAATAGTTTAAGAAATCGAATAATAATAAATGACCCTCTATATTTTTATTTACATACGAAAATGCTCTATTAAATACAAAATGCACAATTTCAATTCATTTGCATAATTAGCTCATTAAAAATGTAAATTATAATTATCGATAATAATATGTGTGTATGTGTAGAATTAGAAACATTCTTTTAAATGATAATTTTTTGTTCACATTATCTTTAAGTATGTAGACAATTTATTGTAAAAAGTAGAGCAAAGAAATAAGAATTTTATTAAAAAAATTTCCATTTAGGAGATAAGTTTTCTAATTTACTGATATTTTTTTTTATATTTTCATGATGGACTCAATAAATTTATAAAAAAAATAGGTAAAATGTTGTTTAATTAATTGAACGTAATGTAAATTTTTTCAACACGATGGAATCTTTATTTTTATAGAATTTAATTTAAATCAAAAACAAAATTTTGGAAGTTTGTTTGTTTTAAATATATTTGTATGAAGAGACATTTAAATATTAATATTTGTAAACATAAACGGTTATTAAAGTTAATGTAGTTTTAATGTATTTTTTTTTAATCTGTACTTTAACTGCTTATTGCACTATGTCGAAAGAATTTTTCCATATGTTTTCATTCGTATAATTACATTTGAAGCAAAAAAAAATTCTTAAATTTTGTTTTTGTATCAAATGTATTTGTACGAATGAAAAAAAAATCAAAATTCTTTCGACATCGTGAAATCGGCATTAATTTTACTAATCGGAAAAGGCCGAAAATACATATCAATGTTTATGCAAATCCATATGTATTCATGCTCATAAAAAGTAACTATTTGTTGATTTAAATATCCTTTTCATTGAAACTTAATTCAAAATATTACAAATTATATAGTACGTTTATGTATACATATTTATTTACTGCCGAAATATATATGTATGTATATGTATATATTTTCATATGTAAACGATATCTAATAAGAATTTCCATAAAGTTTGTCGTATGTAAATAAAAAACTTTTGAAGTTTTGTTCATTAACAATATTTAGAAAAACAAAAAATTTGCAATCGTCATACTACTTCGCTTTTCATTAAGTTTTTTATCCCTCCTAAAATTTATTTAAAAATGATGATAAGCCCGTTTGCATTTTATGTGACGTTATGTAAAAATAATATAAAGTTACAACTATTCTTTTAATACAATCTGGTAACTTTGTATAAGTCTGTTTAGTAAGAAACAATGGGTGCGTTCAACAGAAAAAGCTGCTACTAAACAGATATAAATTTTCAAAAACATTCACTTTTCAATAAAAATTGTACAATATTATTGTGTAAAAAATCTTATTAGTTTTATTTAAGAATTAAAATGAATTTAAATTTAAAAATATAGTATTATATTTGATTCAAAAGTCAAACCGAACTGATATGTAGTATGTAATTTGATGATATCTTTGCTACCAAAAATAGTGAGCGCTCACTCAACATGTTCGATCATCGCTCAGTAATCAAAGCGTTCAGCAGATTATTGAGCAACAGCTGTGTAGCAAACCAGAGCTGAGAGCACCCAATGTTTTCCGGTCTGTCATTTTACTTTCAGAATGTATCAAATTTCAATTTCCTTGTTGAAAATAGAAATTAAATTTTTAGCATTCAGAAAATTATACATTCCATAGAGTGGTATGTATAAATACCGTATTGCATGAAAAATAAATGATATATTAAAATTTGTTAGAGCTCACTTAACTCTCTACACAGCATTTAAACGTCGTCGCATAAAATAGACCAACTTGCTACATGTTTCTTACCGTTTCCGGGTTACTAAACCGGGTCGTTAAGCTCTATTAATTATTTATTGTTAAAGTATGTATGCAAATCCAATAACTGTAATAATTTCAAGTTTTTGTCCCTAACGATTTTCGAAATAAAAGCCGTTATTATTAACGATTTAAATAATCCCTCCTAATGATTAAAAAAAGTTAGGCCTAAAAGTATGCTGAAAGAAAACAAAACTACATAATTATAACAAACTTGGTATCACTTGGTAAACGGTTGCATTCATAAAAATTTCAAATCTATAAAATAAACATTAAAATGATGGCACATAAACAAAATCAAAATAAAAAAATTGATATTCTAATTATTGGCGCTGGATTATCGGGCTTAACATCTGCTCTTAAGATAATCCAAAGACAACCAAGCTTGCAAGTTAGAATATTGGAAGCATCAAACAGAGTAGGTGGTCAATTGACACAAGTGAGTTTAGGAGAAATCGGAGCCAAATGGATAAGTGAAGATCAATGTCACATTTATCGTCTTCTTAATACATTGCATGTTCCAATGAATAAACGAAACATTATTGCACCACATTTAGAAACTTATCGAGAATTGAACGAAGGAATTTTCTATAAATTAGCAAATTATGAACTAAAGCGTTATATAAACGAATTGGAGCTTAAACTGGAGTTTTATAAGCCAGTATTTACTAAGTAAGATCGCTAAATAATTGAATTTTTTCAATATTTATTTGAATTTTTATCGTCAGATATAAAGGGCAGTCAATGTATCGACACATACACAAACGTTTGTTTTTTAATTCATCCCGAAAGTATATGCTGAATTTAGTATTATTAATATGTGGTGTCGAGGCCAAAGATGTAAAATTTTTTGATTTCATGTCAATCTGTTACACAGCTGGCGGCATCAAGAGATTAATTGACTTGTGTGTTCAAAAATGTAAATTAATTTGATTTTATTAATAAGACTATATAAATTTTTATTACAGAATCATTGAAGTACCCAACTATTCTTTATTAGAGTTTTCTAGCAAGGATCTGATACACAAGCTCTTACAAGGTCTTAAGGATTGTGAAATCCTTTGTGGGCGCAGAGTTACAGCTATTAATCAATACCGTGATTTTGTTGAAGTGAGAGACTCGGCAAATGTACATCATATGGCTGATGCAGTTATACTAGCCGCATCCTCGAATGACTTACAAGACATTCGCTATTGGCCTCCGTTACCTGCAGAGTTGCAAACTCCTCCTATGCCGGCAGATAGAGAAAAATTTATAATAACCAGTTTCCTAATTGACTACACTGAGGGATATTGGCGTTTAAAAGGATATTCTGGAAATTTTATTAAGCACGAGCCACTTTTAATTGCCCATGAGTATCGTCCTACAGTTTATACCGGTTTTATGATACACGATGAAGGTGTCGAACCTTTAGTGAAATCCATAGTACTGCACGAATTCGCAAAGGTATTCGGTGATGAGATGCTCTTGCCCCAACAATTTCAACAGCAGAGCAACAAATTAAATAATCTAGTTCATTTGCCATTAACAACTCCGTGGCATCGAGTTATTTGGTCATCATCAGCTGCAGCTGGTACTTGCTATCGTGGATATTTAGGTGGTGCCGTACAAAGTGGCTTTAGAGCAGCCATAAATGCCCTACTTGTATGCCGGCCCCAAAGTGTTACATGGCAAGATATTGCTGAGATGCAATGTCATGATTTCCTGCCCCGTCGAGATGCTACTTGGCCAGCAATATTTCTCAGTACTTGCAATTTGTACAATGTTTCCTCATACACCATCTTTATATGTGGTCTTGTATTAGTTTTAACTAAACTCTACAACAAAAAACACTAGTCAAAATGATCAACTTTGCAACTTTTGACAAAGGACGAAGAGATACAGGGGAAATTTAATATTAAATGGAGCAACTTTGAGTGCGGAATTATACTGTGCGACGACTGACTTTATTATTTACAATTATCACAACTGATTTTAAGTAAATAATCGGTGAATAACAGCATTTAATTTTTGTCAATTTTTTTTTTCAACTGACCTTTTTGTGTGATAAATTGCGAGCATATGTGTCCATATTTAACAGACCTGCATTCGTATTTGTTCGTACTTGCGTGTATGCAAGTCTGCTGTTTCCATGTTTATAACTTAAAACCTACACAATTTTTATTTATTAAATATTTTTTTTATTTTTATTAGATTTTTTTATTTTATTTTTATTAAATTTTATGGAGCTCGTGTAGTTAGTTTTGTTTATCTTTTATGATGATGTGATGGTAATTTCTGTATATTAATCCAATTAAAAGGATTTTTGATGGTCAAATTTTAAATAAGCTAATTTAAAAATCTAATTTAGTATATTTCTTTATTCTATTATATTCATCAAAAACGGTGTGCAAATTTATAAACGAATCAATAAAATTTATAACTACTGTCTTGTTAAACGCACCGCTGAAAGTTGAGGATTTTCGGCGTGAAATCAAAAATTAAATTTGGTATTTTGAAAGGAAGATTTTTTGAGGAGAGAGGAAAGATTATGTTTCATACACGGCAGTTAGGAGGACAAAAATGACAGTACGCAGTGTGTGGAGCGTTGTACAAAAAATTTGCATTTCACTTTTCTAAAATAAATAAGTTTTCAAAGAAAATTCTAAAATCTTTAATTAAAATATCAAAGGGAGCAATTACTCAACCGTTTGTATGTTTTGAAATCACTCAAACGTACCGAAATATAACATGTTCTCCAAGTAGTGCTGAGTCTATGATCCTTAAAATTGTGAAAATTATCAATTGATGTGCAAGGGCAGGGGAAATAACAAGTGAACTATTTGGCAACCGTGTTTTTTACAAACTCAATTAAAATTAATGGAATTAACAGCTGTTGCAATTTTGTTCATTAAGATACTTAATGGAAATATCTAAAAAGCTCGCTTTAATAAGAAAATAGTTTTGGCACCTTAGACTTTTTGGGTTTTAATTGCAATCTTAACTTGGAGTCAAAAAATTTAACTTTTTTTTAAATACAAGTTGCTTGAAGTTCTATGGCAGTCTTCAGTGTTTGCTGCAAATGGACTTGCAAATGCAAAATGTCGTTAAATTTCGTAAAAGTGCTACAATATTTTCCATTTACACTTTTGCAGCACCATTTGTACCAGACACTGAATACCTAATTTTGTTTCTACAATTCTGATTTCAATCATTCTTAATGTAATATCAAATATCTATAGTTGCTCGTTTCATATCTTTATGTGTATGATAAATATTAGCATAATCTTATCTTTAAAATTAAATTAAGGTTTTTTTTGAATGCAAGCAAATGAAATTATTTTTATGGAAACTTGTAAGTACATATAAATTTCCAAAGTTCTTCTTTTGACGTCTAGCTCTTAACTATTAGTCAGTACACATATGAAATTAATTACGTACATATTTGTTTTTATACTTCAATTATATAGCGTCCTTTCAGATAAACATACTTGTATATCGATGTTAAAAGAACAAGGTTTATTGAACCATTTTTTAATCGTTTTAATTAACCTTAAAGATAAAATTCAAGTTGCACATCTATATTATTACGTTACATACTTGTGTGTGTACTTACTTAATTGTAAACACACGTTCTGCAGCATGTTTACATACGAGTATACATACATACATACATACATACTTATATATTATTATGTGTATGTAAAATATATTTATATAAAAGTGGCTTATTTTCTCAAACAACGTCCCAACTCCAAAAATCTGATATTTTAATTGACAATTTTCTTAGAAAAACTCGTGCAAGTATTTTTCATACTTTAAAATCGTTTTCTGTCAAAATTTTTTTTTTTCGGTTGTGACGTATGTATCTTTTCCTAAATGTGGGGCTATTTTGCAATTGAACCTTTAAGAAATTAAAGATTGATTACGAAAAATTCTTCATTTCTATCTATGAATAGCACTTATCCCACAACCAATAATTAATCTTTTAACGTTTAAGTGGTTTGTTGTTTTTCTCAAAGTTGTATGTATAGAAAATACGATAGTGATATTTTTTTTTTCCACTTCACTAACACCAATCGATTCAATCAAATATCTTAATAACCAGGCCATTTTTGTGTCAAATTTAAATTAGTGCAGCCGTGCGGGAGCGAATGTGTCACGTTAACACAACTTCGAAAATCAAATGCCATATTCTTAAAAAAATATTTAGTACTGAAGCTAAAGTTTTTCTTATACAGAAATTGCTTAAACTTCTAGAAGAAATTCTCCATTTTACAAAAATATTGAGTTTTTTTTATCAATGAACAATTTTTAAGAAAACAAAATAAAATCCCGGGAACGTACTTCGAGTTCATGTAATAAAACATGAAATCTCAGAAAAAAATTTGTCATACACGGCATGTTTCTTAGCTTGGCGCAAC
Organism: Lypha dubia; assembly: GCA_947311025.1. NCBI lineage: Eukaryota > Metazoa > Arthropoda > Insecta > Diptera > Tachinidae > Lypha > Lypha dubia. The sequence continues at coordinate 3,058,834 of OX371260.1, read as the reverse complement.
CAACACTGTTACAAGAGATTTTTGTGATAATTATTATAATTATAATTATTAATATACTCGTATGTACAAACATATGTATGTATATGTGCATTTTGAACCTATAAGTATTAATTAATATTTTTAAAAATACTAATTACCAAATACATAAGTAGGTACATACTTACATACATACATATGTACTTCATCGTTAAGAATCTAAAATACTAAATATGAAAAATATAGTTTAAAGTACTACTTGACATATAAAAATACGCATTTGTGATTTAAATACGTATTTCTTCAATTAGCTTTTATTTATTGATTTAAATCTCCTTTTAGAGTACAATACCAATATATGTATGTATGTATGTATATTTATGTGTTTGTGTAAAACCGTATGTTATTTCCTGTTTATCTTCAAACGATTTTATTACGCAGTAATAAATGGGCACGAGTACTATTCAGCAGGTCAATATCTCAGAATGATAAATTCACATTCATTAAATATAAAAGTTTTGATCCAGCATAGCTTCTTTACGAATGTATACCTCTGGTTTTTTTCTTTTCAATAAGATAATTTTGAGTTGTTTTTAGTTTGGTATATGTAAGTACATACATATATTTTAGAACAAAATTTCTATAAAATTTTTTCTTAAAATACATTTTAAATCCACTTTAGTTTGTTGTCATAATCCGTTTTTTTAATGCACATTCACTAGCGAAATTCAAAAAATATTTAAGTGTTTAGAATAAAAAATTCTGGGGTGAGTGTAAAATTTTCCTGGGGTGGCCGGTCTATCTACGCCAGTGGGCAAATTACATAAAAAAAATTAAATTAATGGTATTGAACCTATCATAAACTTGGTCCTTATTTTGATCTCAGTACTTTTTACGGCCGAAATTTTTTGGATAGGAATTTGGCCTTATTTTCACATTTATGTTTTTGTGCGGATTATTGTTTCTTCAAACAAGTTATTCCATTTATCATAATGCATTTAAAATATGTTAATGAATAAACTCAAAATAAATGCCAAGTATGGCAACGGAAATTCTAAAATGTCATTATTTAATTGGATAAGTGATTTATGAGATGTATTTAAAAAAATCTGTGTTTACTTGATTTTTAGTTAAAAAAATATTGTTTTAAATATGTGAAAAATATAATTCCGGGTGTGTGTGAACTTAAAATAGTTTTAGTAGATGGTATATATTAAAGGAGTCCTCTTCACTTATTTATGTCATGCTGGTGAATTCTTGTCGTAGTGAATTTTAATTTTCGCAAGATGTTTTGAGATATTGATGATTCAAAAGCTTTTGATGTCCTTTGTAAGTGCGTCAGATGAATTTACAAAAAAAAACCGTAAATTTCTCAATAATTTACATAAACATACATATATGAAAATTCGGCTCCCAAAAATCGTCAAACAATCAGCTGATAGAATTTTTATTTTTTTTTCATCGTTGTTCATTTAATATAATTTTACTGTCTGCTTGGGACTCAGTTTTTTTTATTTTAGTTTGCGATGATATTTCATTTCGTTAGTGTCTTATTTCATTTTAAAAATTGTAAATTTGTTAAATATGTATGTATGAAACAAATCCTCAATTTTTTAGGGTATTATTTATTTTTTTTTGGGTGTTATATACCATCAAAGGCTTGAAGTCTTGAATTCACTGATACTATGCTCGTTCATATGCCTACACAGAAAAAATATCTAATTTTTTTTCAATTAACCCTTTAATTAAAAATATAAAACAATTTGATTAAATATTTAATATATTTAATTAAATTTTTAATTGTAATAAATAATTTTAGTTAATAAATGTATAAAAATTTAATTGATACTATTAATTTCTTTACTGGTGCAAATTTAATTAAATTTTTAATTGATATCACAAATTTTTTAATTGAAATCAATTTTTATTTGTTTCTGTGTACTCTTGAAAAATTATTTTTGATAATATTTATGTGTTTTACATATAATATTTCTTAATTCGTATTGTGTTTTGCTACACTCAGGAACAAATCAATCGTCAATTTGCTATAAATCGGCTATAAATCTTCGAATCTGGTAGTCTTAGTATTTGATACGAAGACACAGTGCGACATTACAAGATTACTCTCTAATAGAATCAGTCGTTAAAACGTTGTAATGTTCTTCTGTTTTGTGTGCAACAATGTAATTAAACTTAATACACCTTCCGTTATTGTTGTACGTTTAGTATTAGTTACATAGTTCTTATAATTAAAAGAAAATTTAGCATGAAAGTTTCAAGTTTATTTCTTTGATATACTCAAAACCAACTACATCGGTTTAATTTTATATAATAGAGATATTTACATATATTTTGTATTGATTGTTCAAATTGAAGATATTCATATAAAATTGCTCCCTCAATCATTCTCTATTTAAACTGTATTATTCATGATAATAGATTTATTTAATAGCACTTCCAACAATAATCCTCACTTTAACTTTACGCCACAATAAGCATACACTCTTTAATCTCAGAATAATTTTATATAAGTAGTCAGTCGCGCAGTTGAAATTTTATTTTAATTCTTTTTATTAATAAATAAGTGTACATATTTACACTAGTACATCGTTCGAATTTATAAAAAAAAAAAAAAAATAAAAATTATAACGTTTTTAGCACAGTGATTTGATGGGAACATTTTAGCGGCATGTTTATAAACGCTAATATGATGAATAAATATTATCACTTGTGCATTAATGATGACCGACAGACGATTGCTCTCATTGAATATTTATATGTACATATGTACATATGTATGTACATATGTGCGTATGTATGGCCATAATTATGAACATACATATGGTTGTACTAACTAAACTTATGATACATACTTGTACATACATATGTGTACATATGTATGTATGTATGTACATATACATATATGTATGTTTTTATAATAAATACAACACTTGAATTTTATTTTTGATGTCGCTAATTTTTTTTCCTTCTTACAATAAATATAATAAAGTGATCCGCGTGTGTTGAGTTTAGTCAGTTTAACGTATTCATCACGATCACTTGTAAATCTAGTCAAGCGTTTAGTTAATTAAGGAAGAAAATATAAAATAAAAAAAATATATGTATACCAAATATTGGAGAAAGTAAATTAAAGTAATATTCAAAATAATAAATATAATAGTTTTAGAACGAGGAACATAACACCATACTCTCATATAAGAACCAATTGCACTCAATATAGAGCTTTTTATAAAAGTGCAACTGAGAAGAACAAATACATTTGACATTTCTCGTAATATATGCACATGTTGTTGGTGTTGCACTTGAGAATACAGCCAGTGTGTGGTAACGCAAAACAGCGCGCCGCATCGCACGTCTAAAATAAAAGTGAAAGCATTAAAACAGAATTCGAATAGAGAAAAATCCAACAGAGGATATTTATCTCTATTTGTATGAAATTGAAATAAATAAAATATTCACATAATCAACTCTAGATATTGATGTGTTCATTTTTCTTACAAAGTAAAGTCATTTACGAAAATCATATGAATTATTTTATATCAGGCAAATCAAATTACAATATATAATTTTTATATAAAAAAAGTATGTACTCGTATAATTACAAATTTTAATCGAAATATGTGTTCAAAAATAATGTGTATTTAATATTCATTTGCGTGTTCTCGTTGTAATTATTTTTTTTTTTATAAAAATATACTCATTTTGTTGTCGTGTTAAAAATAAAAATCCAAAAACAAAAAACTTTTTGAAAATGTCTCAAGATCAAGGGGAAAAGTTGAAATCATGTGTAAGTGAAGATGCTTACAAGGAAATTGTTACAAATGAATTGGAACGTGTTGGAATTGGCGGCAAATTTGTATGGTAATATTCGATTTTACAAAATGTATTCTTGCTCTCTCTCAACTATTTAAGGGGGATTTGGGATAAAGAAACCGATATTCAAAAATAAATTTAAGATTGTAGAGCGTGATCGCAGGAAGTCATCTTTTTAAAACTATGCCGGAAAGGATCTTTATTTATTTGAATTTGTTTTCGAAAACAACAAACAATATTTATAATTACAAAACAGAACCAATAATTTATTAACTGCCTGTTCGCCGATATCGAAGAAGTTCTTTCTTTCGAACAATTACATTTGAAACAAAAACAAATTCAAAAATTTTGTTTTTGTTTCAAATGTAATTGCTCGAAAGAAAGAACTTCTTCGATATCGGCGAACAGGCACTAACTTTTTTTTAACTGGTTTGATTTAAATTTTCTTGACTTCTTTAAAAATATGTAATCGCATTTCTTTAGTAAAAAATAAAAATCACAAAACTATTTTGAATATACATAAATAAATAAATAAAACTTTTTCCTTTCGAAATTTGTAAGGAAAATTCTCGAAATTTTTTCAAAAGGAAATCTCAGGAAGGAATTAGTCGATTTCAGCAACTATTAGATTTTGCATTCAAGTGCTGTGGCGAAACAAAAGTTATTGCAAAAAACATATTCATATTCGAAAATTTTAAAAATCTATGTATCCAAGCTAAAATCGATTGGCTAAGCCATGCAAACGTTATTATTGGTTTAAATATTTGCACACAAAAAAAAATACAGCCATTCGAAAATCATTGTTAAGGTATACTTATGTACATATGTATGTATGCATGTATGTAGTCAGAATAGATTCCTACGACCTAAAAACATTGAGATCTGTACGGAGTTCGCTATAAACGAACTCCATTGTATCTAAAATTTATAAGATCACTGGTGATTATCTTATGGAAAAGTTTAAGAGAAAATATTTTCAAAACAATTTTTGGATTATTTTCTAAAATGTTTTGATAAAGTTTTTCCACAATAATCCGCAGTATTTAATAATTAATTATGAATTTTGTTCTTGAATTAATTATTGATAATGTACATATTCAACAGGAATACATTAAAAACTTGTTGAATTGCAGCACGTGAATGTAAAAGTTTTTTTTTTTTTTGCTTTTAAAAATTCACATGAGTGTGCCTGCACATGCATTGCAATAAATATATGTATGTATGTATATTTATGTACTCGTATGAATGTTTATATATCTGTTGCAATAAGGCAAAAGTGCTTAAGTCATATTTTATAGTTATCTAGAAAAGCAGTTTTAAATGTTTAAGTGGTTTGAAAAAAATATAATCGCCTTGTAGGTACTAAAAGTTGATCATTCGTTTTTCAATTCTTTTAATTTTTTAACACATGATTCTGTCCACTATAACATATATGTATGTATATTCAATTTGAATTTTAATATGTTATAAGATAAAAAAAGATGTGATGTATGGAATATATGGGATAATAAAAATAAAAATAAAAGCAGCAATAATTGTACCAGAACTTGGTTAAAAATAGTTCAATATAAATAAAACTGCCCATAGATACTTTTGAATATCGAGAATACGATGGTGATATTAACTCAATATCAGCTTATCTCGAATTAAGCACTTTTTCCTTTTTGCCACAGATATATACATATGTATATAAATGCACGTAGATACATAGAAAATAAAGTGAAAACGTGCTCTGCTTGTCATGAGCAGGGTTGTCAGATGTGGCGATTTCTCACCAAACGATGCGATTTTAAAACCCGTTTGGCGTCCTAATTTTCGATTTGATTTTTTTGGCGATTTATAAAAGAATTGGCGGTTTTGTTGGGTATTTTTCGTGAGCCATGAATTTGTTTTAAAAATAAAAAAAAAAAAAATAGTATTATTTTTTAATTCTGGTATTTTTATGTATGAAATTTGAGGTATGCATATGTTTGCAATCAAATTGAGGGCTCGTATATATCAGGTCATGAGCTCTATAATCGGATGCTATGTTTGTATATTATTCATTTTCAATAATAACATATATAACAAATAATATAACTAAGTAAGTATGTAATTTTTTAATGTAAACTTTTGGAATAGGTGATTGATTATGTTCGTCACAAATAGTCACGGTATTTTTATCTAAAAAATTTTGCCAAATATTATAAAAATTGTTTTTAGCTCCCAATTGGCTTAATTTATTTTGTAATTTTGTACATCACTGGAAATATAATTCATTGCAATGGAACCTTGTTCTCATTTCTTATAAGTAGAGATTTCTAATTAATCATACATGTCGCACTTGATCAGCCATTTGAAATTTTAAAATTTTCTGTACAAAATATATTAAACTTGTTCTTCCCGAATTTTTTTCTAATTGTTTGAATAATAAACAACTTTTTTTAATTATTTTAAGTTGTGACGCTTTTGTTAAAAATTTAAATAAAACAGTTTGATAATTTCTTATACATATATGAATAAAAGCTAAACTCAAAATATTATTTTTTATATGAAAATTTACGTTTTCAGGTAATGGGCCCAAAATATTTGAATTTTGAGTTTTTGGCTTCTTGTTGACCGAGTGCGATTTGTATGTATGTATGGATGTATTTAAGTACTTAACTTTTAATACAGTTTTGAACTTTATCTAACCATGCTTAAATCGCTTAATATTATAACTAAATTTAACATTTTATTCGAGCAAGTACTCAAGAATTTATGTTTTCACGATCTACTGATGAGTTGGCATAGAAGCCAAAGAAATTCAGCATATACGAGTAGAATCTACATGGGACTTTTTCATTGGCATTGAATTTTCATTGGCATTATTTTAAACATTTACAATGAAAAAAAATCAGTACCAATTAGTGCCATTGCTTTTTTTTTAATGTAATTTTTCTACTATTTATAATGAAAAAACAATGAAAGCTTTGAAATACTAATTACAATTGATAAAAAAATAATTAATACTATCTGTATAAAAAAAATATGGTCACATCAGCTTTTGAAAAAATAACATTATAAATTAACCAAGCTATGTATATTTTTTAATACATACACATACATACATATATATGTCAATAAATATGTGAAATAATATTGACGTTTAATACTGATAAAGCTTTTGAAAAACTTTAGCATTGATTATTTGTAATGCTTTTACTTTTTAACTAACTAATAATGAAATTATTTCATTGAAAAGCATTAGCATTGTTCAAAAAATTGATAATGCTAAAAATTTAATTGGCAATGCCAATGAAATCGTCAATTAATTTGTCAATTTATTTAATTACTCCCATGTATGGAGTAGATAAGCTAACACATAACAAATAAATTAATGTTTTAACATAATAACTTCTTTTTTATTAAATAATTCCTAAAACGCATAGGAACTTCCCAAAATACGTTCATACATACATACATAACATACTTTAAAATTACATATTTAAATTAAAATTAAATAATAAGTTATCTTTTTCACTTTAATTTTCACAGAATAAAAAATAATGAAAAAAATATTGTTGCGTAAAACGTCGTCAATTAAGTTTCCCATATGAATTAAATAAAATATATAAAAAATCAGATGTTTACGTTACCTGCTTAAAAAAATTCAAATTCAAATTTATAGCATTTTTATTGAATAAATACCTTGTGTGAATACTAATTAATTTTAAATATTAATTATTATTAATAAAAGTTGATTGACATTTTTGTTATTCGGAAATCTGTTTTCGATTATTCAATTCTAAAAAAGAACGTTTTCAATCTGTTCTTTTAATAATAAAAATTATATGAATTAAGATTAAAGACTAAAGGAAATTGTAAAATTAAAAAAAGTCCCTTTCCGTAGAAATTCTTCTCAGATGTGCATAAATATACGCACATAAATATTTACTATATACATACATACATATTAATTACGAATTTTTGGAAACTTACATATTTTAATATTTTTAAATCAATATGTAAATATGTACGTGGTAAGTCGTTAGTTACCTTTCCAAGGAACATATAATTGGTATAGACAAGGTTAATTGATTGATATTGACAAAATATATGTATTATAAACTGTAAATTACATATGTATGTATGTATGTTTGTGTGCTTGTATCGTGTTTGTTTGTTACAAGCAAATACAGGAAATTCAATTGATTTTGAATTGAATGCTAAATAAAATTTTTTAGTTTTTAGCAAAGATTAGCTCATGTGTAGCGTTGCCATGTCGAAAAGTTTGCAGCATTCCTTTATGCGCATAAATTAGTTTTACTACAAAAATTTAAAAAATACATATGAAAAATTATTCTTTATAGGTTGAACTTCAATTATAATATTATATTATTATTTGTGCAACTAATGTGAAAACTTGTTAATGCAAGTAAATTGTCATCATCCCGTAGAACACAGGATGACCAAACAAAAACATAAGTTTTGGTTCCTTTTTTTAATATATTCAGTTTAATTGTTGTATGTTCTAGATTACTTCCCAAAAAATGGAATGATTAATATAATTATTAAATTTTTTCCGATGTGAGCACTTTTCACAATTAACAGAACACGAGCACAGGTTCATAATCGGATATACTGATTGTCTACCTTATGAACCTGATCTAGGTTTTGAATTTAGCTAAAAAGAATATTCATATGAAAAATATTTAAAGGTAAAAATATATTAAAGCGATAATAAAAACATAAAATTGTACAATAATATGTCGTCTCGCCGAAAAAACAACTTATCACCGACTAGAAATTTTCATCACCAAATACGAAAATAAATCGCCTAAAGTGGAATATTATAACTTATTATACTTATGGCCAAATTGGCGTCATTCTTATAATGTTTACTTAACTATTGACGTGTGAACCTTTTCGAAAATAAAATTTAATTTGAAATAAGTAATTTTTAAGCCTCCGTTATAATTTAATTATCCAAAACTTAATCTTCTTCAAATGCCGTAAATGTGATCATATCTAAATCTCACTGAATAGAACGTTAACAACTATGGCGTATATAAATAATATATCTTTTAGATTTCAATACGTTTATTGGTTGCAGAGATATTTTTTTTTTTAACTTTAACAGACATATTTAATTGCAGTTCTATGTGATCCACATTACGATTGCTTGTCGCAAGTTTCATCAAAATAGTTTAAGTATCTTAATATATAATCGATATAAAAAAAAAACTTTAAATATTGTTTAACAATTTCAAACTTTTCAAGAGCTTTGCACTTAATACTACCGGTGAAAATTCTAAAGATGACGTAAAACAATAACATTTTATTTGAGTAAGTACTCAAGACTTATGTTTTCAATATTAATTTATTTGTTATGGGTCATCTAATCTGTAAGGTTTTCCAATAAGAGTGATATGATTTCTTAACAAAAAAACACACTTATTGTTAAGGAAATTCAAAAGTTTTTTATTTAATGTGAAGTACAATCGATGCAATTAAGTTCTAAATAAAACGTCATTCAAATGGCCTCCACGACTTCTTCTGCAGGAACGAATTCGATGAACCCAATTTTCGATCATTTTTACCACTAAATCAAGTCGTATGTCATGAATGGCACATTCAATATTTTATTTCGAAAGACCAATGACTTCAAATAACCTCACAAGAAATAGTCTAATGGTGTTAAATCACAACTTCTTGGAGGCCATTCAATATCACAATTTCTTGAAATAATCGAATCTCCAAACTTTTCTCGCATAGTTTCAAGTTGTTCCAAGGCAAAATCAGCAAATTCACGACGTTTACGGTGGTCCAATGGCTTCAGTTCTTGAGTGAGAACAATTTTATACGGATTTAAACGCAAATCCTTTCTCAAAATCCGCCAGGTTGTGGTTTGAGACAGTCGCAATTGCGGTCTTCAGCAACACTTGCCTGAACGCCAGAAATATTTGCATTAATTCGAACGGTTCTTAATCTTATTGGCACTTGAACATTATGTAAAGAAAATGTAAGCTCAAAATTTTCAAGAATTTGGCGAATAGCGAGCACACTTGGGCGATTATTACGACCATAAAATGGCAAAAGCGTACGAAATGTTGCAATTGGAGAACGATTATTTTGATAATAAAACTGAATAATTTGTAAACGTTGTTCTTGCGTATATCGCTCCATGATGAAATTTTAAACTGCTGAATTCAATGAAAAACAAATGACAGATCATGACATATTACAAATGGCAGAAACGTCACTTCAAAATCATATCATACCTATTGGAAAACCTTTTATGTGCTGCATTTCATTGGTTGCTAAATACCGATTCATTAGTAGATCTTTATCACCATGCCTTTAAAGTTATCAAACAATAATATTGCGTTCAAAGGCAAAATTATAGAAATTTGTAGAACTTTTTAGATTTTATAACTAAAACTACGTTCATATTTATCAAATTTTTGCCGAAAAAACGTGACCGAGAAATAATAAATAATATAATAATAAACTAATAATTAATTTTCTTTAATTCCAATATTTTTTTAATTATGGGTTCGCATTTTTTTAAAAACTTTATAAACATACTTTTTTGTAGAATAACTAGCCTATCCCGGTGTGCTTCGCTACCCCCCCTCGTTATAAAATAAAATTAAAAGTATTTATGTATATATCCTATTGTGAAAATTTAATGACGATCGGTCCAGTAGTTAAGACTGTATTACAACTTTTTATTTTCCTAAAAAGGGGCGTGGTCTCACCCACTTTTCTCCTGGTCGAAATTATGCCAATACCATATGTACTAAATATCACCGACGTAGGTCAAAAAATACCCAAAATATTGCGATTTAAATTTTTGGGTTATATGGGCGGTGCTACGCCTCTCTGTCCGATCAAATTTTCATATAGCTTATTATTCCTTCCAGAGTCACAGTAACATGTTGTAAAAATTTCAGGAAGATCGGTTCAAGGGTTTGGTGTTCCTAAAAAGGGGCTTGGTTCCACCCACTTTTCTCCTGGTACGTATTCCAAATTATGCCAATACCATATGTACCAAATATCATCGTCGTAGGTCAAAAAATGCCCAAAATATGACGAAGTTAATTGATAATCAATTATTGTGGCGGGCCATTTGCAACGCCCTACCGCCCCCCGTTCGATCCAACAAACAATTTCTAAAAACAAAAAAAAAAAATACTCTGAACCTTTTCCATATGCAAAAAGAATTTTGAAAATTGGCTCAAAAATGGTGAAGTTATTTGATAAACAATTATTGTGGCGGGCTATTTGCGACACCCTGCCCCTACGCACAATTTTCAAAAACAAAAAAATTTAATTCACCTTTTCCATATGCTGAAAGAAGTTTGAAAATTGATTCACAAATGGCGAAGTTATGCTCACTTTACATTATAAAATCTGTTAAAAACTACGTGGTAGGAGTAACATAATTTAAAAAAGTGGGCGTAAAAGTGGGTGTGGTAGAAAAAAAAGTAGCCTATAATTCATCCGAGAGTTCCAGTTAAATACCATAAAAATTTCAGGAAGATCGGTCCAAGGGTTTGGCCTGCTATTAGGAACAAACAAACAAACAAACAAACAAACAAACACACAAACAAACAAACAAACAAACAAATAAACAAACACACATTCGGTTTTATATATTAAGATTAATTTCATTTTGTGATATAAAAACCAAGTTAAATTACACTATCCGTAAGCAAAACTAGTGGTTACGTTTTTTTGGAAAAATATTTGATAAATGTGGACGTAGCTTTAATATATAATATATATTGCTACCTTTTGCAAAGCAATACGTATCCTCTGAAGTACAAATCGAAATAATGTATTATTAAACAAAAATTTCATATCATTTCATTACTTTTAAAAGCTTTCAATCGAGAATGTTTCAAGATATTTCGGAATTGCAAACAATTTTCTTTCAACTATTTGTTCGTGGGCAAACGAAATGCTTCCTACTTTTTGCCAAGCATGACGGTGAGAGCGAACGTGCTCACGATCACATCTCACTTCAATTATTGGACTTGAAATTTTAATATGAATGTATGTAGTTTGATTTACTCGATACATGCACACACACATAAATCTAAATATAAGTACATGTTTTAATTTGTTAATCGACGAATTAATGTCAAATTTGTTTTTTGCAAAGTTATTTATTATTTAACAATAATTGTTCAAGAATAATATCCGTTTTTTAAATTTATATACGAGTGCATTTAGACAACAACTATAGCGAAACATTGATATAACGAAATTGAAGAGCTTCGAAAAACAGCCTGTACATACATATGTATAATTGAAATCTTGGTATAACGAATTCTGAGTATACATATACTCGTACAAATATAGTTTTTTTGGTCCCATTATTATTTTACACGAAAATAATTATAAAAATTAAATGTTTTTATTCTGACTTCGCTTTAATACTTACAATTTCTTCGTTAAAACTGTACTCCACTTTTTTATAAAAAAAACTATGCCATAAATAGGTTTTTCAAGGGACACTGAAAAAATTATTTTTATTTAATTTTCACACTACTTGTTTTTATTTAAACATGTCTTTAACTTGTAATAATTGCTGACAAAAAACATCTGCTTTTGTAATGAAATCAATAAATTTAAATTATTAAAAAAATAAATGCGTTTCATATTCGTAAATATTTACATGAGAATGTATATTTACATATGTCCGTACTAGAGATATGAATTAAGAGATATTCGAATTCGCCAAATTTAGGGGAATGTTTCGCATTTATTCGAAAAAATTTATTTTTTATTTAAAGTGTAAAAAAGTACATAAAATGAAACAAAAATATAAAAATATATTAATTTGTACTAATTAAATTACTATAATTATTATAATTAAATAATAATAAATTCTAAGTAGAGCAATGATGAACTTCAAAAATAAAAGTCATTTCAGCATATATTTTTAATGAGTTTTTCTAAGCGGGAACTTTATAGATCCAGGGAAATTTAAAAATAAAATTTTTGGTGATTTAAAATAAGATTTTTAGTTACTCAGCAAATTTTAACAAACTTAAGTAAATTTCTTTTTCAAACAGGTCCATGTTTTTTCTCTGCGTATTGCCGAACATCTTAAATGGATTTCATGTCAACTCATATACTATGATTGGTCATTTGCCGGATGATCAATGGTGTAATATCGAAGATCTTGAAACAACCAACTGGACAGTTGATCAAATACGTAGCATTTCACAAAAAGATTTGACTACAAAAGGCTGTACAGTATGGGACTGGGACTATCGATATTTAAGTACAATGTCCTACGAAGACGCATTTAATTACACTTCTAATATATCGGAAAATAGCTTACCAGCTGAGATCTCTTGCAAAGCCAAAGGATCCTATAATTATAGTGCACCTGAAACTACTTTTGTAGCGAATTGGGATCTCGTTTGTGATCGGGCTGTGGAGCGTACTTCGGCCCAAGTTGTTATTGCGCTTGGAAAATTTTTTGGTTCCTTTTCATTTGGAATATTTTCAGATAAGTAAGTATTGTATATAAATACATATATGTACATATATGTACGTATTATTGGTTTGCTGTTATCTAATGCTTTTTCCAGAGTTTATAGGTCAAACCAATAATTAATTGTATTCATCCCTTTTAACTTTAATAATTATGATGATTGTTTTTTTATTTTGTTAAAAAGATTCGGTCGTAAATCATCATTTACGTTAGGTGCAGCCTTTTTTGTTGTATCCAGTTTCATATGTACATTTTCTCCATGGTACTACCTCTTTTTAGTTGGTCGTTTTGGTTTGGGCTCAGCATCATCTGGTCTATTCTATCCTGCTTTCGCTATGAGTTTGTTTATGAAAAGTATATAATTATATGTAATCAAAACTAACAGAAATCTCTTTCCTAATTGCAGTTGTCGAAAACATTTGTATAAAACATCGTTCTTGGATGTCGATCGCCTTCTCAGCCTCTTATCCTGTTGGTATGGTCATTTTGGCAATTGCTGCGTATTTGGTCGAACCCTGGAGATATTTACAACTTACCTTAACCATACCTGCTCTTTTATTAATTTTAAATTGCTAGTATGTCGTCTTGAATTTCTCAAATAACTTTATTTTTTAATTCTTCTAGCGTTTTACGGTAATTTTCAAATTATTTAAGCTCAATGTCAGTTAATTGTTATGCGACCATTGCAACGCCTAAGGTTAGGGCCGTGTGCTTAACGTTATATGAATGTACTCGTATGTTTGCGGGTACGCATGATTATTTACTTTATCTAGATATCCGATCTTGATTATCGGGGTATCTTTATTTTATAGGCTACTTTTTTTGGCCATTAAACTACTGTTCTAACGACATGTAATGAATAGACATTAAAAATTTGTAACCGAACTACGTATCAAATTTGGTCAATAATCATAGTCACACGCTTAAATTGGTTTGTTTTAGTGTTAACTGGAATAGAAAATTATCAGAAAATAAATAAAAAGGAAGGCAATGAATAAATAAGAAAAAAAAAACAAATAATTCTGAAAAAAAACGACTTTAGTACAAAAAGCCAATTGAACATATGTATTACTACTATCTATAGGACCCGATCAAACAAAAAAATAAATTTTGAAAATCGATTAATCAGTTGAGGATTTATGGGATAATTAAAATAAAACAATTTATCAAAACTAAAAAAAACAAGTATGGGATCAAACTTCATGCATACTTGTTCAAACAAACAAAATAAATTTTAAAGTCACTCTATAAATGGAAGGAGTTTCCAACAAAAAAACGAATTTTGAAAATCGGTTCATAAATGATAAGAGTTTTAAGGCGGTTAAAAATATGTACACAATTGTGTACGTACGAGTATATTAAATTTAAATTAAAATTTATATGAGATTTGTTATAAACATTCATCTTATTTACGTATGTCTGAAGTGGACTGAAAACATTTTTTTTTGCAAACTAAACGGTAGAACTGATCACGTACATATACTTTCTTCATGACTATGATTATGAGGCATTTCGCAATGCTGTGGCAAAATATTGAAGATAAATAAATTTTTATATAAAATCAAAACTGACCTCAATCTCAAATAAATTGAAAATTAACTCTATTTAAATTTTTAAACTTCATTAATTAATATTTAACTTCAATATTGTATACTATTTTTAGTTTAATAGATGAATCACCACGTTGGCTTATAGCAAACAAAAGTTACGATCGTGCCTATAGAATATTGTTTAAGCACAAAAGCCATTATGAGATTGTAAGCTCCGCCATTGAAACGTCCATAACTTCTGATAAGAAACTCGTAAGATTTTTAATATTTTTCTTATAATTCACTCATATTTTATAATTAGATTTGCTAATACAGTTTTAGATATTTGTTTTGCAAGTCGCAAATACGCATACGTTGATAAATTTTTTATGGAAAAATGCTATGATTCACTAACGTTAGATCGATAAAAAAAATCACTTGCACCAAAAGTCAAGTGAATGTGTGAAAGACTTTTGTCCAATTTGGATTTTTTTTTTTAAATCAGAGTTGCATTTTTTTTTTTTTTTTGGTTGTTGGTAATGCCTGCTTTATTGATTATTTAGATAAATATTTGTTCTATAAAAATAGTCTAGTAAATTAGTAAGCCGAAATATGTAAAATAACACAAATATTAAAGCAAACTGAATTTTTACACAATTTGTGTGCGAGAGTGTCGCACCAAGAACACACGTAGAGTATTAATTTCCAAATTCTTTTAGTCTGAAAAGTTTTTCTTTTACAACAAACAAAAAAATATTTCCAAAACATACATTTTTATTGTGTTAGTTTGGAAAAAAATTTTGTTCTTTACTTTTCCATATTTTGAGCCAAAATAAATGTGACATAATTCTATTGATCGTTTAGGATAGTGAATCAGGGACTTTATCGTTTTACTAAATAAGTAAGGCACTTATTTGTCTGTTCCGACAAGACTTTTTGTATGGGTGGGATAGGTGCGTGCAATTTAGCGACTTGTACTACATAGAATGACGTAAAATACATTAAATTATCATCCATAACTTTCTAACTGCTTTATAACATAGAATAGATCGTATTCCATCATTTGCCCATAGCAAATTTTTAAATCTAGCAAATTCTTTTTTACTCCAAAACTTTTTCCAAGTTTTTTTTTTGCTGCTGTTTGATATCAGAATATAGAGTATTTTGAATAAACATGAACTTTTTTTCCATCTCTAATACGAATTGTGTTGGATCAATAATTTTTTCATATTTATTTTTAGGAAGAACCTGTTACATCAATATCTTTGTGGCGGAAAATAAAAGATGGGCCTTTAAAGCAGATAATTGCTCTGTTTGCCACTTCGAAAGTACGAAAGTTAATTTTAACTTCCTATTTTATGTTTTGTGTCACATCGTTGTGTTATTATGTTACCGGTATGAATAACTCCTCAATACATATGCAGAGCTCGATTCCAACTGTTTGTGTGTATTTGTTTTTTTTTTATTTTTATTACAGCCTTGAATGCTTCAAATATGGCTGTAAGTCGTTTCCTTTATGTGGGAATAACGGGGCTGGTTGATTTACCATCTTATTTAGTACCGGTCGTTATGTTGCGCTTAACAGGTCGTAGAATAACAACAATGTCGTTATTCTTTTTAACTGGCATCGCTTTACTATTAGTACTTGTTGTACCAGAAGGTATTTTTTATTGAAAAGTTTTTCACAAAATTACAAAAATGTTTAATACGAGTAATTTGTTAAATAAATTTAGATAATACTCTCGGGATTGTAGCGTTTGCCATGTTGGGACGTTTTGGTATTAGCGCTACATATTCCGTGGTGACATTGTACACAGCTGAATTATATCCGACTGAAATACGTAGTTCAGCTTTGGGTACATGCTCAACATGGGCTCATGTCGGCTCAATTACAGCGCCTTATGCTGTGGATTTATTGGTAGGCACAATTTAATTTAATTGTTCTCTTAATTTGTGTAGAATATTATATATTTTTTTATATTCTATTTAGGGACCTCTGGGGTGGTATATACCAACAACCATATGTGGATGCTGCGTTTTAGTAGCTGGCATATTAACTTTGACTCTACCAGAAACTGGCACTGGAAAATTAGTTGATCGGGTAACTGAGGTTTCCGCAGAATCTAAAAATCAGAAAAAAGAGAAGACCTCATCAGATGAGCAAATAAAAAAATAATTTCGATAAATCTATGTTCTAATGTATTATGTATTCTATTATTATTAGTTACTGCAAGACATTTTCTTTATATTTATATTAATTGTTAAAATAATATATATTTACATATTCGTACTTGTATAGTTACATTTATGGATATGTTATACATATAAGTAAATTAGATTAAATTGACACTATTATCTATTAAATACATAAAATAATTTATGTATACATATATATGTATGTCTGTATATGTATTAAATGTAATATATTGATTAATTTATTGTTCCTTTGAATATGTACTATATCTCATATCCAATTATTTCTGAATAAAATGTTAAAAGTTTTAGTCTATTAAAATTCACTTAGGATTAATTGCAGATAGTACTTCCTTGCTACAAAGTATGGAGCTGGGGTCAAAGAAAACCTAAGCGAATTTATCGTCCTATGAATGTTTTTCTTTTATCTAAATTAGCTAAAAAAAAGTAAATACAACTATTTTTTTTTTGTCAAATAATGTTTGGATTTATTTTTTTATTGATTATCAAATTAATCCATTCAATATAGGGACCAGTGAGCGTATAAATACTCGGCATGCCTTTAACACCGCACGTTAAGCCATATGATGTTATACCATATATATAATATTTTTCATTATATTTGCATAATAGAGGACCACCAGAATCTCCCTTAAATAAAACAATTACAATAAAAATTTTTGATACGGATATAAAAATTTAAAAAACCTGGCAGGTATCTTGAGAGGTTCCTAAGGCACAAACTGTATTATCTCCTCTTTGTGGTGCCCAGACATGACCCAAACGCGAACGACAAAGTTTATTCTTTATAACATAAACCTCTGCTTCATTTAACTCCTCTTGTATTGAACCAGCATGCTTTGTAGCTCCAAAGCCGATAATTTTGCAAGCATCTAAAAATCATGGTAAAATCATAACCAGCCTTATCGTTGTTGGCGTTTTTCGACTATGTCTAGTACTAGCTTAAAGAGAACTTAATCTAGTACTAGGCATAGTCGAAAAAAGCCAACCGCCAACCACAATAAGGCTTAATTTAGATACGTACACAGATACATACTTTTATTACAAGAAATTCTCCATTAAGCGATTAATTAAAATACTTTTGTGATTTAAACTCACTTTTTCTGTAGGCTCTCATACCATAGCTAGGCAATATTGCATATAAACCATTCGTGTTAAAATTAGAGCCACTTGCGGTGAACGCATTTTGTAAGCGTAAAAGCGCAATGTCATTTTGTAAATTAATCCTTTAAATACACGTAATTAAAAAAACTGTAAGTACCTTATTATAATGAAAAATAATAATAAATAAAACTGTAATGGTGATCTTTGAACATTCTTAACTACGCCTAAGAGCAATCTAGATTAGAATCACTTGAAATTTTCTCATTCAATAATTGAGCATTTCATCATTAAAAATATTTAAAATAATTGGCATTTATTCATTTATTTAGTGCCTGTTTTTTTGTTTTTTGTTTTTGTTTCAAATGTAATTGTTCGAAAGAAAGAAATTCTTCGATATCGGCGAACAGGTAGTTAATATTATGTATATAAGTATCATTCCATATATTATTTAATATTTATATCTCAAAACTCCACCCACTATTGAAGTTGCACGTACAAGAGGTTCTATATCCTTTTTGTTTTTTTTTTTTTTTAATTAGGACCAGCACTCAGGGGATGACCCCTACGTATGCAAAGCATTGAGCCGGAACTAGGAAAATAGGTTTTGGGAAGGAGGATAAAGGAAGTAGTGTTTGTGGACATGCGATTTCAACCCTGACACATTGAAAGTGGCAGGAAAGACCTCTGCGGGGAGTTTATTCCACATGCGATATAATTCCACATATATATAAAAGAGTTGCGTGAGTGACTGACTGACTCACTCATTCATCATCGCCCAGCCCAAACCTCTGAACCTAGAAACTTTAAATTTGCCATGTAATAAAAAATTTGGAACGTAGGTTTCTTTCACGACGCAGACTCGAACCAATATATGTATTTTTGTAAATTCGCATTTTAAGGGGGTAAAAAGGGATAAATACGTCCCAAAAAGGGACATTTTTAAACATGGTCCCAGGAATATGAAATTTGGAATGTAGGTTCCTTTCAGGACGTAGACTCGAACCATAATGTAAATTTTTAGAAATTCGCACTTTAAGGGGGTAAAAAGCGGTAAAAGCGTCCCAAAAGGGAATATTTTTAAAAATGGTCCCAGGAATATGAAATTTGGAATGTGGGGTCCTTTTGTTACTTATTTTTTACTTTAAAAATTACAGGTAACGAAGTACCGGGCGAGTTTTCTAGTATTATATATAAAATAAAAAATTAAATACAATTTTCAGAAAATATGAAAAGTAGAAAAATATTGTTGTTTTATTTATACACCCATCCTGTTTTTACACGGTCTTACATAATTACACGAATTTGAAATAACACGTTTGGCGGATATAAACTCTACTCATCCTTTTATTATACGGCGTTTTTGAAACAACACGGTTTTTTTACACGCTCAGAACTGTTTAGTTAGGGAATTTTCAGTTTATGCGTAAAAAAGTGCAGGCGAATTCCTTAAGAAAAATTTAAAAAAAAATAGAATAGCTTACTCCTTGCTATGTACGTACGTACGAAATTACGAATGCGTGTACATATGTATATATATACAATAGCCCACAAAGTCTGCGTTCACATCACACATTTTTATTAATGATACAAAAAAGCAACATAAATATGCAATTGAAATCAATTTTTTTTCATATATTTGCTCTTTACATTCTTTACTACAAAAACCAAAAACAATAATCCAGATTCGTCTCTTCATTTTTGTTATAAAGGGATTTAAGTGCAACAACAACTGAATACAGCACCCAAAAAATCTGCGTTCACTTTGTTTGTTATTACAGTACCGTTACTTTTTAAGAAGTTTTTTCTTATATTTGTTCACTTTCATTCTTTTTCATTATGGTTAATCGTTTAACAAGTTCATTTGTGAATTTTATGTAAAAGTTATAACAGCTTTCAAACCATGGAAAATAGAGGTAAAGAAATTAGTGTTTCAGAACGAAAAATAATTATTAAATTGTGGAAAGATGGAAAAAGCTTCCGAAAAATTGGTCAAACTATCGGTAGAACGTATTCGTCTATCCAGCGCGTAATAAACAATTTCAAAGAAACCGGAATTTTAACATCTAAGCCGCGGTCTGGGCGTCCAAAAATATTGTCAACACGCGAGGAGCGCAAAGTAGTCAATATGGCAAAGGTAAATCCTCGGATTACATCTACTAAAATTGTTGAAAACGTAAACCAAGCTTTTAAAAAGTCTATTTGTGCGGAAACCGCTAGAAAAATATTGCGTAAGGCTGGATATCATGGTAGAGTCGCTCGACGAAAACCGTACATATCAATTGTGAACCGACGAAAGCGTATTGAATTTGCTCAAAATTACATAAATAAGCCCCCAGAATTTTGGAAACAGGTAATATTTTCAGACGAAAGCAAGTTCTGTATATTTGGTATAAAAGGCCGTCAAATGGTGTGGCGTAAGTCAGGAACTGCGCTTGAGAAACAAAATCTTGTTGGTACAGTAAAACACGGGGGTGGTGGAGTTATGGTGTGGGGATGCATGGCGGCTTCTGGTGTAGGTCAGCTGCAATTTATTGAGTCGACAATGGATAAATGGGGATATTTGAACATTTTAAAACATAATTTGAAACAAAGTGCAGAAAAACTCAACTTATCAACAACGTTTTGGTTCCAACAGGATAACGATCCAAAGCACACAGCGGAAGTTGTTAGACTTTGGCTTTTGTATAATGCGCCAAGACAGCTTAAAACACCCCCCCAATCGCCAGATCTCAATCCTATTGAGCATCTTTGGGACCTAATAGAAAAAAGAATTCGCCAGCATACAATAACAAGTAAAGAAATGTTGCGAAGTGTTATGCAGGTAGAATGGGAGAAAATTACAGTTGATGAAACTGAGAAATTAGTAAACTCCATGCCAAATCGACTAAGTGAAGTCTTAAAACATCGTGGCTATCCAACTAAATATTGAATATAACTTTTCCTAATAAATTTTTAAGCTTTTATAATTTTTGTTAAGACTGAACGCAGACTTTTTGGTTTATATATTTACTTGGTGAGGCACTTTTTTACCGTTATCTCAACAATGAAAATGAATTTTAAAAAAATTTTTTTTGCTCGTTGAATTAAAATGTGTAAATAAAATATTTATGAAAAAAATTTTGGTTTGAATTAAATATTTATGTTGTGTTTTTATATCACTTATAAAAATTGTAATGGTGAACGCAGACTTTATGGGCTATGTATATATATTTTAAAATTTTGTTTTTATAAATGAATTTATGTGAATTATTTAATTTTATGTTTACTTTAATATCTTAAAAATAATAAAACTAAATTAAATAAACATTGAATATATACTATAGAACTAAATAGGTGGGTTTTAACAAAAGCAATAAATTTTATAGCCGTGTAGAGATAGCTAAATCACTGTTATATTTTGTTCATTTTGTATGCACATATGTCTTTTTTGAGACGATGTTTTTTCTACACGGTACCCCATTGAACGTATCTACCGTGTAAAAACAGGATTGGGTGTATATGTGTATGAAAATAAAATATTACAAAAAAGTCAAACATCCTCAACAGACTATTTAAACTACATATATGTATACTTTCATATCCTCCAATATTCGCCTTTCTATAACGTACACACATATGTACATTTATTCCGCAAAGTTCGAACGACACTTGCGGCACGAATTTATTTATTTTTTTTTACTCAAAAACAAACACAATAAATTATTTCAAATATTTTTGCGACACGCATTTTTCTGCAAAGTAAGAACAACTTTTAGAAGACATTGCAACTATTAAATTTCCATACATTGTGGTCTACTCTATGTCGTACGTGCATGTGTGTATAATATAAATTAATAAGTGTTAAATAAGAGCTTACGGCTGAAAGAAAAAATATTCCACGTGATTAATTGCAAATCGATGTTCTGGAAGAATTCCTTTAATGTTTTCGTGTCCTATAACTGCAAAAACTTCCGTAGCATTTCTGTAAAGTAATAAAAATGTTGATTTAAATAAAAAGAAAATCATTAAAATGGCTTTTAATAGTTGAACACTCGAAAAATATGTGTAAACGTGTTCGCTATCTCCTCACTTGCTCCATAAACAGTGCGCGGCAGATAATATCCACATGGGGCTTAGTAAGCTTCCTCCACAAAAATGCTTATAGTCAAACTCGCTACTGTTAACTGATTTGTTAAATCTCTGCTGCAACGACACCATGAATGGATATTTAATAATACCTTAAATTTATTATTGCTATATTAGTATTTTCACTTTTATTTTTTTTATGTATGAGTTCTCACCCTCATTTGTAATAAGAGCACCACCTACAATGGGTGAGGGCAGGGAAGGTGTTATAATTTCACTAAATAAAAATAATAATATATAAAACATTTTCTTCGATACTCCTTTGCTTAATGAAAATACTGAAAATACTAATTTTTATTCCGACTAAACATGTTTAAAATAGGTGCAAAACACAAAGCCAGATAAAGATAAATACATTAATTTTAGAACAACAAAATAACACTTGTGCAAATAAAAAAAAATCGAGATCGTAAAACAGTAGAAACCGCTCAAAACAAAACACTATTTATTTTTATGTCACGTCGCTTATCTCGTATATACAAATATTTACACTTTAATGCTATTCAAAAATTGTAACTGAAACAGTGGCGGAAATACTTTTTTTAAATCAACTTGGCACCATCAAATTTTAGCAACTCAGCACTGTCTTATACTAAGTTCACACTTGTGTTTTTAAACGTGTTTAGGGCAAATGTTTTAGAATCTAAACACAACCGTTCACATTACATTTGAGATGTTTAAGATTAACTTTTCGTCAGCTGATTATTGTGTTTTTGTAATATTGCGAGTTTGAGAAACTAATATTATATTACAACTGGAAAGAAATATCAGTAAAAAACTATTATTTATATTATTATTTTCTTTCTCATGAAATTAGTAAAATTGCTAGCCTATTAAAAGGTGAAAAATATGTTATATGCATATGGAATTTTTATTTTTTTGATGTGACGTCATATAATAGCATGGCAAAATGACAGAGTTGGTGAAAAATGTTTGACGTGGCGCCATTTAATAGCAATACAAACATAACAGAGTTGTCAAAAAACGCACTGAACATACTCCAAATATATTTGTAACCCTGCCTTTTGCGTGTTTAGCGAGATGTTTAATTCTAAAACTTGTCGTTTGAGATGTTTAACAAAACAAGTCAATGTATGGTAAAACATATCAAAATCGAAGTGTTTAAGCTCTTAAACACGAATAAGACATTAAACACATAAGTGTGAACATAGTATTAATTTGCTTTTCTCTGTCCATTAACTTATTGCCATATGCTGGTACATTCATGAAGAATTAAATCAGGTGGCAGCGGTACGGCAGCAGTTTATTTTTTCCCTACTTTTTGGGTCCTTGAAAATGTCAAAGAGCTGTTTTTCTGCATGATGAAATAAACAAGGTGGTAGCAGGAGAAAAAAACGAACTTGGCAGCACGAGAAAAAGTAACGGCTAGGGGACTTAAGCTGTCAAAATTATAACCAGAAAACGGCTCATTGACATTTGAAGCGACATAAAAAGTAGAGCAAAAAATAATCAGCTTTCGTAGCGCTACCACCTTGTTTATTTCATCATGTTTTTCTGGTTATATTTTTGATATTGTAAGTTACCTTGTTTATTAATCCCCTTTTACATATTGACAACTGAAGGGCATACATTTTCGTAATTCTCTTTTGAACTTGAATGTAGCTTTTACATATTGGAAATTAATAGACAGACAGAAATTGTTCGTATCCCCTTTTCGTTCTTTTTCGCTGTTGTTGTTTATGCACATAATTTTACGTACCACATGCAGTAATACTAAAATGACAATGGTGTGAGAAAAATGATATAAAGCACAACATAAAAAATGCGAAGAGTGAAAGAGAAAAATGTCCGGTACAGAGGGTCGTGTACTATACCCTCTGCATCTTCACCCCTTCTTCAACAAACTTCACCTGTCTGCCCTTCAATTGCCAATATGTAAAAGGGGATTTGCATCGTGGGAACTATTAATCTATTTCTGATTTCAAGTGCTTTGTTAACACATTTTTCGGAAAAATTCAAACTACATATGTAACAGTGATGCCAACTCTTGCAACATCAAAAGCACTGTGAGCCCATAGAAATAGGGTAAAAAAGGCTAAAAATAAAAAAAATTTCGGGTACAAAAGCACTAACCTAATTTTGTTTTGGGTCTGGTGGATCAAAAGGCAGATCTATTGCTTTTTCATGGCTTTTTGTGTCACTTTGTCGGAGTAAATCGCTTTATCGAACTTTTATTTCACATTTACAACAAATAAAATATGCTTTTAGTTCATCTTTTGCTGTTCTAAGCCACGTTTCAAAAGCTAGATCATTTTCCCAAGCTTTTCTATATAAGTATTTGTTTTTCGATCTAAGGGAAAGCCATTGTTATATGATGAACTTTAGCACATATCAACTTTAACATCAATGAAGAACTTACTTTTAATAACTGTGCAGCTTGGTAATAACCAAGGCACTTTCTTGCTTAAATTTGCGTCAAAAAACAAATCAAAGGATATGTACTAATATTCAAAGTAAGATCACTGCTAAACAAATAAATCATAATAATTTCTGAACGAATTTAAAAAAAAAATATGCATGAGAAATTCTAGAATTCAAACTCTTAACAGTTTGTACAGTACTAGTAACAGTACTAATCAAAATATAGATGCAAATTATACGCAGTTGGTTAAAAAAGTATTAGGTGTGATTAAAGAATAGTAGGAAAATGGTTCAGTGTCAAAAATGTTGATTATTTAAAACGCACCAAAAAGCACTGTGAGAAATTGTTAAAAGCACTATAAATATTTAACAAAATTTCGGGTATTGCTTAAGTAAAAAAGCACTAAAAAATACCCGAAAAACACCAAAATGGCAATGCTGATATGTAATAAAATAATTCCAAACTATTGCTAAAAACAAGGCGAATTAAAAATGTCTTAAGGTAAAAATTTAACATGGTCACATTGGTTCCAAGGCGAATTTATATAAATTGATTCCAACAACATGTTCAAGGTGGAATAATATAAGGTGTGCGCAAGAAGGAATATGGTTTTTTGTAGGGTTGTGTTATGACCGTTAAATAATTTGCAAATAAATGGCAAATCTCTTCGGTCTTGTCAAAAGTTATTTACATTTTCGGCCGCCATCATGAATATTTTTGTTTACGTTATGCTTTTTGTTTTTGCATAACCATGTATGTTATGTAAACAGCTTTTTTTGACAGCATTGGCTAATTTTTATACAAACAAAATGCATGTCGTTTATTATACTTGTGCTGATAAGCGCACCTTATATTATACCACCATTAACATGTTATGGCGAATTCAGTATTTTAATTCGCTTGGATGAATTCTTTCTTTTAGCAGGAAGCTCACTTTTAAGAAGATTTAAGAAACCATTTATTTTACCAAGATACTAAAATATTACACCTATTGACACCACAGCTAAATATAAAAATTTGCAAAAGAAATCATGCCCAATAATAGTTTTTCGAATACTTGCACTTTATGTGGTAAAAAAGCAGAGTGCAAATGTGAACGGTGCAGTGATTTTTATTGTTCCGAAGATTGCCAAACGAAGGACTGGCGGAATCATCGATTTATTTGTATGCCAATGCCGTAAGTTAATTATTTGGGACATGTAACAGCCTTAATTGAGATAATAATGGTTTTTCTGTAGGCGACTGGTTAATGTTGGACAAGGCCCTACATCTAAAAATCTCGAGCCCAAACCTCAGATTGCAGCTAAGGATACAAAACTATCAAAAAGCGGCAATCGTCTACCAAACGGAAGTTGTGTGATATTGACGGGCTTTAGTAGTTCTAATCGATGCCACATTCGTTCGACCAATCCAACAATTCATGGTGAACACGAAAAGATTTTAAATGAAGTTAATGAGTATGGAAAAATATCTACTCCGTTGTCCGATAGGCCTAAAGTTAAATCGTATGCCTTAACCTTAAAGAATAATAAATGGTACAGGGTAGAAATTTTAGGAAACAGCATTAACAATTGTTATCGCGTATCTTTCTTAGATTCTGGTGAGATAAGTACCCGATCTCTTAAAGAGTTGCATAAATGCGCACCATCTATATCCAATCTTCCTTGTTATGTTCGGAGTGTGCAATTAAAGAATGTCACTAATTGCAACGATCACATTGTCATGAAGGCAATACTTAAATACGTAAACAAGGAATATAAAGTTGATTTTCTTAAAGCTGACAATGTTGAGCTCTTTCAGTGGGGAACTACAAATTCATTAAATTCCTTAATCCAAAATATTTGCAGCCAGAATAAATGCAATGATATAAATGACGGTCAATCAATAGCATCCTCATCTAACACGGAAATAAATAAGAATGGTATGTCCAACGCAAAAGGGGATGAAATAAAAACATCAAAACCGATAAACGAAAACACTAACAAAAATCAGACATCCTTAAAATCTAATATCAACGGAACTACTAACGATGAAAATTTTGTTTCAAAAAGTTCTTCTGCAGAAGGAAATACGATTAAAAACAATACAAACGGGCTGTCTGCTGCGGATTCTGGAAAAATTGCGGTACCACGTCAACTGCAAATGCTGACACCATGTTTAGTACCCGTAAGTATGAAACCATACATGTTTGATATTGTTAAAGCAGAAATGCTTAATATCATATACAAACTAATACTATATTAGAAATGTACAAGGAAATTGCTAAAATTAATTAATGTTTCACGTTATTGGTGAAATTCGCACCGGAGATTTCTGTATTTTTAATTTTAGCATTTATTAGCAAATATTCTATTTATTTGTTGTCGGGTTTGCAAAGCTACAAGAACGAATGTTGTATCAATAAGGCTCTTAAGATTTATTTAAATCTGTGTTACGTGTTCGCTTTTCCTTATTCTTTTTAATTTTGAATTTAGCTAACTATTTCGAAAGTGGTATAACTACGAGAGCATTACTTTTCAATGGAAGTCACTAACTGTTTTAACATTGTGATGTTCTAGGCTGTAGTTAGTTGTACGACCGCATTATTTTTCAACTAACTTCAAGTTAGTTATAAACAAGTATATTAATTGTTATTTTGCATTTAAAAAATTTATTTGCATCAACTTACTCATTTGATTTTGGTTAAATTCCGCATTACATTGTATTTTGCTTTGTATTTAGTCTAAAGAAACTCAACTTTAAGTTGATTGTTTTTTTGTACTTACATACATTATCTTTTTACAGCCGTTTGATATTATTCCCGTGGAAGAAAATGCTACCAGTAGTAAAGTAATGATTATGGACTGCAGCTACATTGAAAGTGGTTACATTGGATGTTTATCTTGTAATTATGTAGAAAACTTTAAAGAAGTAACCACATTTTTAAGCCAATACGATGTTGGCAATAAACCTTACAAGCCTAAGTAATAACACTTTTGTATTTGAATTAACATCTAATAACAAAAATAATTTATAAATTGCATTGCAGATTCAACGAGTACTGCTTAGCAAATTTTGAACAAGAGTGGTACCGTGCAAAGGTGGTTGAAGTTCTATCAGAAAACAAATTTCTTGTTGTCTATATTGATTTCACAAATGAATCGGAGGTCAGTAGTGAGTCAATTCGTCATTATCCTCCGTCATTAACTAAGCCTTGTTGCACATCAATGTGTGCTATAGATGGTGGGTTCGTTTTATTTTAATTCCAGTCTCATTGGAACTTATAATTTCTTTTATTCAGGTTTACCGGAAGATATTTCAGAGGAGCAAAAAAAATTTCTGGAATTAACCTGTGTTCCTTTCCAGTTATTAAATATTGACAGTGTTCGTGTAAAAGACGACATTCGATACGTTAAATGTAATGAATTGTTAAACAAAATGCGTAATTCTAAACTTTTGTAAGTGCGTTCAGCAAATGAGCAAAGCAAAAACATCATCATGTATTGAAAATCGTATGTAGTTATCAGTTTTAAAAACAAAATATCTTTATTTTTTTGCATTTTTTTTTATTGATTTTTTTTTTTTAACTATAAATGTATTTTTTCCAATTCATAATTTTAAAGTGTGTTTTAAGAAAATTGTTGATTTGACATCATATTTAACTTGAATTGAAAAATTTTATGTAAAACTATTGAAATTTTTTCTCAAATAAAACATCGCTACAAAATCGAATATTTGCATCATTCCTCTGTTATATAGTCTAATTTAACCAAATGATATTTAAAACTTTTGTTAAAATAGATGAAAATAGAATAGCTTCCTGAGCAGCATGTAAGCAAATTTTTAGCAACTTAAGTCTTTAGATTATATTTACTATCGCAGAGGTGACAAATATAAAATTAATAACTTGCTACAAAATAAAGTAATTTACATTTAAAAATGAGTAACAAATCAGTACACATACATTAATTTTCATATGATTGACCTAAGCAAGCCGAATTCATACCAGCAGGTGGGTAACCTCAATACTCCAATTGATTATAATCACTTACTTCCGCCGATTTTATTTTTCGTCTTCTCGAAATAAATTTTCAGTTGCTTCCTCACTCTTGCATTTAGACTAGATCGATTTTTATTGGGACTTCTAGAAATTAAATACCACTTAAATGATTTTCTATTATCTGTAACAAATGAGTACTTAGAACTGTAATATGCGAACAGTATAAATTACATGAATGAATTAATCTAATTGTCTTTAAGATTAGTTTTAATTAATCAGCCTTATTGTGTTTGGCTTAGTCGGTAATTCAAAAACGATTCTTTTATTTTCATAATTATAAATCATAAGTATGTATGTATATTATTGTGTTCCTGAACTTTTTGAATTATTGAATAAAAATAACACCTATGAAAAAAAGAACTGATTTCTTCATTTCCTTTGTAAGAAAACTTTAATATGTATATCGTTACCTGTGACGAAAAAACATCACTCATACTACTTTTGCAAGAGAAACAAAATACTGATTTAGTTAAAAACGTAACTTTTAAAATAAAGTTAATTAAAATTAATTTATTGTCCTTACTTTGTAACATAAAGTAAAATCTAAAAAAAAAACCCGAATTCATTTCCAGAAATACATCTAGGACCATACAATTAATATTTTATGAACAATTAAAAACATATTTTTGCAATATACGCATCTGCATCGGCTAGTCTTCGAACGTTGGCATAAATAACCGGATTTTTTTCAATGATCTTTATGAATGCTAAAGCCTGTTCTTTGTTTGTTATACCTACAACAAAAAAGAAATTAGGACCGACTCCGCTAAATGCGATTAAATTTGGTAATGACCTTACCTTCTAAATAAACCATATTTGCGTTTGCAGGGAACATTAGATCTTGCGTTATTGGCATCAGATCCTTCTTATTTACTTTAGCCATATTTCCGTAATCCAAAAACATGACAACAAATGTATCATTAGGTTTATGATCCACACATAGCGCTCGATACCATTCGCCATCATCCGCAAAAACCGATAAACAAATTTCCATTTTTCTGATAAAAAAAAAAAAAAATTAAAACATCCATCATTTAGTAAAACCAAAAAACCGATTTTAAAGTTTTCAGTTGAAAAAAAAATAATATAATCTTTAAAAAAAATAATAATATATGGACACTTACTTGGGTGAGTAACCATTTCTCAAAGCTTTGTCACTTTTGCAATAAATAGCGACGGATTTTAAGTATTGTTCCATTTTCGCCAAAATTTCTTTGTTGTAATCTCCTGCAGTTATATAGGGACCATCTGCGTTCTGTATAGTAGAGGGATCTAAAACGTATAATGGAACTTTTTCCCCGCACGAAATTGGAATTATTTCCAAATCATTCATTGTAAATATTTTGTCTTTAACGGCTGCTTCATCCAATACCTGCGACGCATTATTGTCTTGCGTTGAAATTGTTGTTGAAGGTTGGCGTACAATAGGAGTATTGGGTGGTGACAATGGAAGCGACGTGTTTTCGGGCAATTTGGTAACAGAGGAAGTAATCGTTTCTTGTGTAGCGGCTTCGAATACCAATGGTAAAAGCTTTTTGCATAGTGATTGTTTTTCTTTAGTACGAAATAGTAAGTCCACACTTCTGTTTTCGCTATATGTTACATCAAATTCAACAACATTTTGCATGCACGATTCTAGGGCCTCTAAGGCTTTGTTGTTTGCAATAGGAGTTGGTATATTTTCAAGGTACGTAAGTGCTACCCGAAAACAACGGACAGGCAACGAGAATGCAAATATTGTCGGCTTACGTATAACATTACGAGCGATCACCTGATGGGAACCACTATCGGTATTCATTACCTTTAATATATTACTTTCACACTTAATTATCTAATAAAACAATGAGAAAATTAAAGTCACATTATCATATTCTGTTCTGTAATCAAATTCATTAAGAATTACCTGTCCTCGGCAATATTGCGTTTCATCTCCTTCTTTAATGTAGTACATAACAACGTCGTTAATCTCAATTTTTTCGTCAGCTGTGAAAGGTATGCATTTTGAATACTCAGCCATTAATATTTTGAAGTATTCGCTATTCTGTTGTGATGCAATGTATATCTCTTTGTAGGATAAAACATAAGATATGACTACGGTGTCGCCTTCAGGTATTGGTTCGAACCACAATTTAACTCCAAGCTCGTTGAATGAACCTGTAAAAACAGATGCTGTCACTACGTCCACTATTTTCCGATTATCATCAAACAATCCACAGGACAATTGAGTTTTACAATCTTTAACGGATGAACTAGATGCTGGTAATAGCTGAAGTGTCAATTTTTCTGCAGTTGAAAGCATCGTCTCGCTAATCATGCAGTCAGTCGAACTTGTGGAGACTGCAAAAACACGTATTGGTTGGATTATAAAGGATTCTGGAACTTTTTTGATTTGAGGTGAAAGTCTTATAAAACCTTCATCAATTGCATAGATAAGAAACTGATGCTGCTTTTCGTAAAATCCCAATAAACGAGCACGCTTCCATCCAGATTGGGTACGAGCTGCTACGAAAGCACCTATGCTTGGTAACGATTCATATTCAAAAGTTAAGCTTTGCGGCGAATTTAGGAGACTATTGAATTCTTGATCATCAACACCGCCGCCGCTGCACAACTGAAGTAAAGCATTTCGACCATCCGAAAAACATTTAACAAACTTAAGTACAGGCTCCTTGTTAAACAATTCGAGTGGTAAATTTAGTGATATAGACTTCATCTTACATTCAACGTTATAGTAGCCTTCAGGCTGTTTTTCACCCATAATTCTTAGTGTAACAATAGTTTCAATTTCCACTGGGCCATAATCTTTTGGCAAAGATACGCGGAAGGCATACGCATTTAAATTGCACATAATAGGTATGGGTGCAAACAATTGGGAATAGGGAACACGAAGTTCATTCCCATAATCTATTAGACGGACAGTTGCCTTTTGCTTATCAGCACAAGTGTCCAAAACTTCGGCTCTGTACAACATTTTGTCCAGTGGTGCTGCAACAAGAGCTCCTTGATAAACGTCATCATTGCTACAGGGATATTGCTGGTTTATTGTACGATTAATTTCCGACAGCAGTTTACGCAGCGGAGAGTCATATTTCAAATCAGTAACCCATACAATACGTTTTTCACTTTCATCTTCTTCTCTAAACTGAACCAACGCATCAAAAAACCCTTCTGAGGGTGGGAAAGGCTCACGCCAGGTAATTGTCCTTTCGGAAATCGTCTTTATAGCTGACACGGGCGATGAAGCTTTTGGCACCATATTAAAGTCATCATCATTCAGTAATGGTTTCGGCTTTGCCTTATTATAATTAACATTGACAGGAGTATTTGGACGGCGAGTCTCGTTCAGATTGCTTACAGAGCCATGATGTCTACGTTGGTTTCCTCCAATTTTATCTAAATGGAGATTAGAGACTGACTTCAACATATTAATAGGAACTAAATTTCTAAAAAGATATAGGGTTTATTACTTATTACACAGATTTACAGAGATCTTGTTAGATTAACTTACGGAAATTTGTAGCATTTGGATTTGTGATCATGCCAATCATTTACTTGACACTGGGAACTACAATATGGTTCCAAGCATCGCTCACATTTGAATTGAGCAGCTTGTCCACACTTGGAACATAATGCTTCATCTAATCCCATAATTAAAGTTATTAATTTATAAATTCAAAAAACTAATAGATTCAAAAGTGTATAATTAACCACGAGTAATTAATTGAAGGCGTCACTATGTATAACGGCACTTTTATTCTTCCGTTGTAGCAGGCATGAAAATTTTTAGTACATGGTTGCATTAATGTGTGCTAAAAGCTTTGTTCAGACAAAAAGATGCCAGAATTTAAGAAAACAATGTTTAAAAAATCGTCAAACGCGCATTATTAAACAAGACGAATTGACGTATGAATAATAGTCGATAATTGCTTACAGCCTCCTCCGAATGTGAAAACAAAGACAAAACTTTACGCCAATAGGCTAAAGACTCAATCGAATGTCCGACCAAAAAGAAGGTAAAAGATATTTGAATCTCCTGTATAATGTGTTGTGGTTGTTTGAAGTTTCTTAGCAACTCCTCACAAGCTTGAATGCAGTCTAAAGAGTGTTTTGATATTTCTGTAGGCGTAGAGTGCATAGGTATACGGCTTGGAACACAACAAAACCTTGGAGCCGTCCCCTCGACTGCTTTTAATTGCGGTAAAAGGTCACTTTCGTCATTTATTAATTTAGCCTTCATATGTGGATGAGTCTCAATTAACGGACCTCTTGGTCTTTCAACATCTGGACACGATAATAACTCTACATTTGTTCTAATTGTGCCTAAGGTGCCTTTCCACACACTCCTTGGTAATAGTATCAGTAAGTTTGCGCCATTCGCTATAATAACAAAAGTTATCGCCAATTACGTACGAACACAGATCTATGCCGAATTCAGTACCCTTGGGGACTCCGGTAATAAACAACATAGCTCCCTCGTTATAAAGAGCTTTGGCCATTTCCGAATCCATTTCCATTGGAGAGTTGTCTTGATTCATTGCTGTGATACTTGTGATATTTTTGTTGTTCGAACCGAAAAACGTTTTCGCAAAATATATGTACATATTTCAATTTTTTACCAATGTGTGAATGTAGCACAGTAAAACTCTGTTATAACGAACTCCAACACAGCATAATTTACAATGTAAATATAAAGCTCTTGGCCAAATTAATCCATTTAATATTATTAATGTAGAAAAATTTGTTTTCTGATATAGTAAAAGAATTTTCCTACAAACTGAGTTCAGACAATTAAAATTATCGTCCTGATAAAAACATATAACTATTGGATTTTTGGAAAAAAAATATCAGAGATGCAAACTAGGGATTCTAGTCTTTTGTTTCCGGTTTTGACCAAATTTATTACATAAATCCTAGTTTAACCACATTCTTCAGCAAATGTGGAAAGAATATTTAATCAGGTAAACATAACTAAGAATAAAGTAAGAAATTAATTGAAAAAGTCGTCTTTGGAAGCGATATTATACACGAAAGATTAAACATACATATGTAGCTGCTATGATCTAGCAGATGTACCTGAATTTATCAATATGGTTAATTGCAATTTATATTTGTAAAATATTTATTAGAATGTTTATTTAAGCTATAGGTCTTTTTATTTTAATATATATACATATATATTGTTGTTTATATTTATATTTATTTTCAATTTATAAAATTTTCACGAGAACTAGACGTGCAATGATAGAAAGGAAAGGAACACCCCTGCAGAACACCGATGAGATCACTGGTCAGCAAAACCCAACTATTTCTCTAGTGAAAATGTACCAGTTATGTACATACATATGTATATCATCCATGATATTTGCTTAATGAAAATACTGCAGAAATTTAATATTTTTGGTTTTTGTTTATTTATAAAAAAAATAAAATTTAAATACATACTTATGTATGTACATAATTCATTTTTACTGCTCACGATGTCGACCGATGTCGATTCCTTGATTTTTAGACGCTAAAAATCTTTTATATTTTTTTGTTGATTTTCTTTGGAATAACGGCACAGTAAAAACTCGTAAAAAAAATTTGAGGTTGAAGGCATTAACATACATACATACATATGTATGTACATATATGCATGTACTCAGTGCGTGTACATGTACATACATGAGCGAGAGAGTCAAAAGGCGAACACTTGCATTACTTGAGACATGTGTGGTATTATAACAAAAATGAATAATGAAATCGATCCGAATGCCATTACAGCGAAAAATATTTGATTCGATTTAACTGCCTGTTTTTAGAAAATGGAAACAAAATAGTGAGTGAGAATTTATATTGAAAACAACAATAAAATACGAAAATTGGTTTTCTTCGATTTCATTTCAAATCGATTTCTATCACATACATACATATGTACATATGTACCTGCAAATTTTTATTTTTAATTTAAGCAAAGGCAAATGACTGCTATTCTCTGGGTATCCTTTTTCTTGAAAAAAATTTTATTTGGTTCATGTTATACTTACATATATTTCGCTTTGATGAAAATCCGGCCGACTTTCTAAGCGCAAGCTTATTTGCTATGCATAGTTTTCATAAACACATACTTACTTAAAATTTTTGTCAATGGGCCGAGTGAATAAAAAGGTAGCTAAAGCTAATACTAGGAAATTTTAAGTTTAAACTAGATTTGAGGTGAATAAAAATTTAAGTTAAAGCTAGTACTTTTTGCAGTCTAGCACAAGCTAGTTTTTCCAGCGTTTGCTGAAAATATGTGTGATTAAAAACTAGTAAGTACTTAAAATTACTAGTTTTCACTTGAATTTTTGTAAGCATGTCATTTAGGTGCTGGAAATAAGTTTATTGTTGGTTTATTCGTCATAAAGTGCATTGTCGTTTGTTTTTATTTAAATATGATGGCTGCATTAATGAATTATGATCATTCCTCATGTTTTGAATTTGTTTTTTCAATTGACCAATTGTAATTTCCTGGCCAAACTGTTCTAAATACTCCTCATGGAGTGAAAACAGGGCATTATTTTTTGCCACTCTCACTGGCGGGACTTGAGAATTTTTAAATATAATTTTATGCTTTTGGAGCATATCAAAAAATTTCGCGCTATTTTTGTCGCCAATCGTGATAATAAATAATCAAATAATCAAAACATACTTAGCGTGTTGCCAAAATGTTTTACCACAAGTTTTGCTTAGAACTTATAAGAAAAATGTTTTTTTTTTTATACAGAGGCAACTCTTTTTTCAGCTAGTACTGAAAAGTTAAAGCTAGTGCTAGTACTTAGTACTATGTAGTATAAACTACCTTTTTATTCACGCGGCCCAATGCCTATAGTTCCTTATTGCTTGTTTGATGAGTATGTTTTCATAAAATTTCTGGAGTCTAATCACATTCGCATTCGGCATCTATAGTAATTTCTCATTTAACACAATAAAAATTACGATATATTTTACTCGACAATAGTTCACAGTCGCATTCATTAACATTATTCATGAACATGCGTGATAAGTTAGTGAATATTTGATACTCTGTTCATGAATGTCCAATAAAGAAATATTTTGCTGTTCATTTTTGAATGCTACAGCAAAATAAAGGTCGATGTTCGTATTCATGTGTGAATAAATACAAAATCCTTATATTCTTCACATGAACGAATAAAGCAAAATATTTTTTGTCTCTTCAAACACGAATAGAATGAAACACAACAAAAATTTAAAATTCTTATTCATGTATATGAGTGATAAGTGAGTGAATATTTGGTACTCTGTCTTTTTTCGTCAATGTCACCGTACTTTAAGAATCTTGCCCAGTAGAGATATACTTACTTTGAGGGTTTAGATCACTAATCT
This sequence comes from Lypha dubia, assembly GCA_947311025.1. Classification (NCBI taxonomy): domain Eukaryota; kingdom Metazoa; phylum Arthropoda; class Insecta; order Diptera; family Tachinidae; genus Lypha; species Lypha dubia. Next base: position 3,022,790 of record OX371260.1, on the reverse strand, counting down.
AAAGGAAGATACATTTTTTTTAATTTCATAACATATTTATTTTAAAAATTTTTAAAGTTTTTTTTTTGGATTTTCCTTTTCAAGACTTCTTTTTTAATTTTTATATTGCATTTTTTGATACAAAAAAGCTTTGCTTTAAATAAAAAAAGTTAAAATTAAATAAAAATAAAAGTAAACATAAAAATAAGCGTAATTGTGCGTAAAAAGTTTTCAACTTTACGAAAATATTTTATTGTTGTTTTTTTAATTAATAAATTGTTAGTTAAGCAGGATTCTTCTTCGTTTTTATACTTTGAAACATGAAATAATATTACTAGGGGCAATTTTGTACATCTATGTTTCAACGGACAGACGGGCGGACAAGAAGACTAACATACACATTTGCACTTATTTAGAGTATAATGCACACAATTTTATAATAATTGTTTTTTTTTTAAGAAATTACAATTTCAAAATTTTGAACTATCCACAAATTCAACTAAACAAAAAAAAAAAAAAAAAAAATTACAAAAATAAAAAGGATTATAAAATATGTTTATGAGAAGGGAGACCAATCACAATCCCATCTAAAAATGTATAAATTAACTAAATTAAATTATAAGAAATAAATAATTCTTAGACACTACATATGAAAGGATATTTTCAATGACAATTTGTTTGTTACAAATATATGTATGTATGCATGTATGTGTGTGTACAAATGATTTCAGTTTGGATTTCTTTCACAAATGTCTGTAGGACTTCAATTGAAAAAAAAAGAATGAATATATTTTAGAATTGATAACATTAACATTCAATAAATTTCAAGATACAAAAAATAATTGTTATAAAATAATAAAAAATATATGTAAGTATGTATGAAAATGTCGTCTGTGCGTGGAAGGGGCGGGGCGAGAGGTCAAAACATAAAAATCAACAAAAAGAACTAAGAATTAAATAATAACTAAAAATGACAATAACAATTACAATACTTTTTACAAAAAATTTGTATTTTTTTCTGTTAGTTTGTAGGGCAGGCAGTTTAGATGTATGATTCTTGATTTGAAGCTGATATTGGTTTTTACACCATAAGTCTAGAACGAGACTTTTTCATGCGCTGCGTGCCACCGCCACCGCCACAGCCATCGCCATTCCATGACTTTGTCTTGGCACGGAAATGACGATATTCTTCATTGTACGATGGTTCCAGCATAGGCCGATATGCATGAGGGATGCAGTATTGAACCTGGGTTTCGAAAAATTCCTTATAACCATTGTGGAGTAAATAGATTTCGGGGTAATACAAGGCGGGATAGGCGCTATTGTTACGTTCACGATCCAAGTTGCGCAAGAACCGTGACAATTTTGGCCCACGCTCCGAAGAAAATTCACAATGGAATATAACAATATTGCGCTTGGTGTCCATTGCCTCATTTTTGTACTGTTGTTGGTGTTGTTGTTGTTTATCAGTCTTTTGGTTCAAGAATTCTTTGATAATTTGCTCTTGTGTGTACAAGTTCATGGCACCTTCTATGTGACCTCCCTCGTACTCGTAGGGATAACGGCAATCAATGATTTTGTAGCTGGCAATTTCTCCATTAAATTCACCCTTCAATAAACGAGCCACTGTATCGCTCGTGATTGATTTGAGATCACGATGACGTCCTTCGATTATGGGCAAAAAGTACGGTTTACTAAAATCACCAATTAAATCTGGTTCGTCTGTGCTTTCGCAACGATTTAGTGCAGACATGATTTCAGCATCATTCATAGACATACATTTGCGCAAGCTGGGGCGAGTAGATGTACTTGTACTGGTCAAAGCCGAGCAAGAAGATGAAGTAGTGGCGGGCGAATTTTTGCTGTGTCCGGTCAATGAGCCATCGAGATTTTCCTTTTCGGCGCCGCGATAGCGTTTAGATTGAATAGGAGAGCAGGTGGTGGATGGTGGTTCTGGGCGCTTAAAACAGCATGTGCCATTTAGTCGTGAGTTGTAGGGGGTTGTAGAGGTATTGGCATTGCAGGGATCAACATTTTCCGGTGTCTTTGGCTGGAATTGAATATTTTCAGTCATACTCAGGCAACGTCTGACTGAAGGTCGACGCATTTCTGGTGTTTTTGCAGGAGAATTTTTAATGATTTGGCCCGAAATCAAGGAGCTCAAATCACTGGGAAAATTTAAGAGGTTTGATGATTCAGACAGCTGATCTAAATTCTCCATATCAAAAAATTCCATGTATTCATCATCCATGGAAGAATCAATAGAACCAGTAGATGACATACTATGCAAAAGACGGAGTGCTTTTGACGAAGTGTTTGTACTTTGTGCGGTGCTGCGGCTAACATTTTGTGAAATTACATTTTTTTTGTTCAAGGGAAATGGATTTTTACGTGACTGCAGGGTTTTTGATTTCTCAACGACTTGGAAGCGTTGGGGCGAACCTTCCGGTGAGAGCAAGGTCATAAACTGAGGACTGGCTGTAAAATTGCGGTTTTGACTGATGTGGTCATCGTCATAGAACGACAATTCTTCCAGTGCCATATCGGAGATGGAAGTATCCAAATTCAAGCGACGTGAAGACGGGTTATTATGTCCAGAGCCTTGCACTTGAAAGCTGAAAAAAATTGAGAAAAAATATACATAAAACACTTTGTTAAAAATGTTTGTTCATTAAAAATAAAATAAACAGCTTCCAATTAATTACATTAAAATTTTTAGAGGATTTTTTTTTAATATAAAAACCGTAAACTGTACAATCATGTTGAGGGTAGAAATAGTACTGAGTTCTACAAAGCGCAGGAGTAACTCAATCTGCAATTACACACATATACTGTTCGGATAATGTACGAGTGTGTGTATGTGAGTTTGTGGATGTGAAGGTTCATTAAACTCAAAACACAACGACAACTAGAAATATATTTTTATTTTGCTGAGGGTTGTTGGTTGGTTGGCTGGTGTTTGGTTGGCGTATAACAAAAAAAAAAATAAAAAATAAATAAAAACACTAAATTGTATGGAATACAACACATGGTGCTGTAAATGTAGCTGGAATTTGAATTTTGTCTAAATTAGAAAAAAAAAACAAAAAAAAAACAGAACCTAGGGGGTTCAATAATACGAAACTACAGACATAAATAAGTACATACATACATATCGTCAACTTAAACGTAAGTCGACCTAACTAAAATATTACAAATTAATTTTGAAACAAAAAAAACTTACTGCCGATTTCACGATGTCGAAAGAATTTTGAATTTTATTTTCATTCGTACAAATACATTTGATACAAAAACAAAATTTTAGAATTTGTTTTTGTATCAAATGTATTTGTACGAATGAAAACATATGGAAATTTTCTTTCGACATAGTGAAATAGGCCGTTAGACATTGCCTCAGACGAATCATTGTCGTGTGTGGTGTGTGGCAATGAGGTCGTAATAGAATTGTCTCGAAACATCATGATCTCAGTTCAACCTTCTGTAAAGTAAATTTTCTATTATTACGCGCTTTAGAAATTTATTTTTAATAAAAAAATAGGTTAATTGAAATTTCAAATTAACTGCCTGTTTGAAAATATCGAAGAAGTTCTTTCTTTCGAACAATTACATTTGAAACAAAAACAAATTCAAAAATTTTGTCTTTGTAATTGCTCGAAAGAAAGAACTTCTTCGATATCGGCGAACAGGCACTAAATTAATTATGTACATATATAAATACATACATACATATACATATGTGTGTGTATAAATTTAAACTAAATACAACCTACATACATAATCCGGACACTCGCTAATTCGGACATTTAAATGTTTCGGACAGTTTATAGAATCTATAAAATTATCTTACATTATACATATGTACATACATATGTACATATATATTATATTATAGTATGTATGCATTAGAAAAATGAACAAATAAAATTTATCAATGAATTAAAACAACAATTGGGTAATTTTGAAATTCACAAACAAATTTTTGGAAAAGAATAAATTCTTATTTTTGGTCACTTCAAGTTTTTTTCTTTACATTTTCTGTAAATTAATTAAATACAAATGAATTCTTATGTGTATTTATATTTCTGTTCACTAATAAAAACAAATTACATGTACATACATGAGCCGTTTACTTTGAAAGTGACATAAGTAACTTTTTCAAAAAAATCGAGTTAATGGCAAAATTAAATAAAATTGAACGGTATCTTTTTATTTGTAAAAAATTTGCAATCAACAAAAAAAGTGACTTAGGGGCCATGCACATATTACGTAACGCTCCAGGGGGAGGAGGGGGTTAAAGATTTGTTACGGATGGTGGTAAAAAGCGTTACGATGGGGGGGTGAAAAATCTCTGAAAACAGCGTTACGTAATATGTGCACAGCCCCTTATGCCACTTTCAAAATAAACGGCTAACATATGTACATATGCATATGTATGGCGTTTAAAAATTTATTTTAACTATAGTCCGGACAATAGTTGAAACTATATCTGTCCGGGTTAAGAAGGTTGTACTGTATATAAAGAATGTTAATTAATAAAAAAATATGTAGTTTAAATTAATTTTAGAAAACATTCCTTGTGATCCTTTAAAATCGATTTTCCAATGAATTATTCCGAGATATTTTGCAACTAAATAATTTATATTAGTTTAAGAGGAAAATATTGTGTGTTCGCTTAAAATCACATAAACAAGAGATAAACCAATTTTTGTCCATCTCTCGCAAAGGAAAAATAAATGCTCGTTAAGATCACTTCAAATTGGGTTAATAATAGGAGGAATAAAAAATATGAAGTCTATTTATTATTCAGCACTTTATTGGTTTCTTTGGAATGTCTTTATCTTTATTAAAATGTTTTTCCGCACACTGTAACAAAGAGAGCACTAAAAACTTATGTAAAAGTCTGACCTATTTTTTGATAGCCACACATTTTGATAAAACAAATTGCAATTTTTACAAAAAGTAAATTTCGTAACCGCGACAAAAAATATAGCTAAAATTTTCCCGAAATAGAATTTTTGATGTAGAACAACTCAGATATATGATATGAAACTTATCGGTAACTTGTGAATAACATGAGTCGTAGGCAGCAGTTAAATTTTCATAAAAAAATCTTAAGGAATTGGAAATAAAGTAAAAAAAACCTTATCCTTAAAAATTTGTTCTTTGCGGGTTACGTTTTTTAGCTGTTAGGGATCGATATATGTATGTATATGAATGTGGTTAGAACATCTTACGTTTTTGGCGACGTTATATACATATGTATGTATGGGAGTGTAAAGAACGTGTTATGGGAACTAAACAGTATAATGCAGATGTTTGTTCGCGTCTGAACATGAAAAAAATGTAAACAAAACTATAATTTTGTGTGTGTGTGTGTAGGAAAGCCTTCCTTGAAAGGAATTGTGTTTGTGTGACTAAGGAACAAAAATTGTTGAAGCAATAAGTTTGAATCTAAATGAAGAGTATTTTGTAAGACAGCTGCCTCTTAACATGAAAATGTTACGCTTTGCTGGTTAAATGTTGGCCAAAAACGTACAACAGAACGAAAAGCAACCAACATGATTATTGGGTCAGGTCGAAACTGCGATAAAGCAACGGTGCGCTGTAATGTTGCACCGGTTCTTTTTTTATTTCATATAATTTTTTCTCAATGTTTATTGTTTATGAATGACTGCCCCAAAACAAAACATATAAAAATGAGTAAAGCTCCCCTTTTATGGAGAGCGAATGTATGGACAAAAGCTTTTTTATTTTTTTGTTAAATAAACTTTTACTTTCATGTTAAAGGTTGCGGTAAATAAGTACGTGCATACAAAGATCTTTAAGCAATTCAAGTTAAAATAGTTCAAGTAGAATTCTTTGTATTATTTATAGTTATTTGATTTATTAGAATGTTTACTTTAAGCAATGGGTCTTTTGATTTTGTGTATATATTTTTGTTTATATTTATTTTCGATATTTCGCTAACAATTTGTTAGCATCCATAGTCAGGAAAACTTTGTAAATTTCAAATAATTGCTTAAAGTACACATTCTAATAATTATAAAGAAAAAAGGTCAAATAAAATAGTGTACAATTATTTGATTTAATTTATTTTGCAAATAATCCATGGTTTTGCAAAAATAATATATTTTCTTACCTTTGGCAATCCATACCAATATCTACAGGTTCTTCTATAATTGATTCCCACATCATTTTGCAAGAGTTTTAAATGTTGAAACTTTGAATATGTATATTTTTTTTTTTGTTAAAAAAAATTGCTAAAACACAATTTTTTCACTTTACGTTTTGTTAATGCACAAAGTTTGGAATTGTTTGGATACAAATACTCGTCAAATAGAATGTTTTGTTTTTGAATAAAAATGCCTTTTCTAGTATTTCAAGGTCATATTGCAAAACTTTATGTATTTGTCTTTTAATTAGTTATTAAGTACTACAATTTAAATTATTTTTATAATGTTCCAAATTATTTGTAATATTTATTAGCAGTAGTAATTGAATGCAATCGTTGCACCACTGTTGCTGCTACACGCTTACGAAAGGAAGAGTAGAACTCGAATGACTGACTTTTTTACAGAATGCCGGGTTTATATACACGACGTCAACGTCAGAAAAGTTCTGCTTGAAACCCACCACCTCACGAAAAAAACCGAACAGCAATAACAAATACTACTCTCTGCGTTCAAAATCATTGAAATCAGCTGGGTTGTTAATAAAGAGAGATCACATGAACGAAAAGCAACAATCAAAAGGATCTTGAGATACAAACAAAAACAACACCGGCCATATACATACATACATATACTTATGTACATAAATACATATTTATGTATGCATGTGCATCTGTGTGTAGCATATAAAAGTATAGGTATATTCAGAAGATGAAGAAAAGAAAATTCAAAAATAAATTAATGAGATTTCTTTCAAAGAGAATTGAAAAAAAAAACAAAAACATATGATTTTTGTTATTGTACAAGTTATGTGATTTTTAACATAGATACATACATATTTGCATCCATGAATGCGTGTATGTATATTTATGCACATTCATTTATGTACATATGTCCCTACACAAATTTAAATAAAAAGAGAGGCATCCAAAGATTTTTTTTTATTCCCTTCGAGGAGAACAAGTGTATAACAGAGAATCTTAAAAAAGGAGAAAATAAAACCGGAATAAACCCAACACAAAAAAATTACTTAAGGTGTTGTTTTTGTTATTTACAAACTACACCGGGGGTCTTTTTAAATTCCTTAAAAATCTCAAATTCCTTTTCAATATGAAAGAAATCTTGGCAAGTCATCAAAGTAGAACTGAGTAGGTAGATATCTAAAAATCCGTAATTAAGGAAATATGTACATACCTACTAGAAAATTTTCTAATACAATTTTTGGTTTTTATGTGGCCCACTGCAAGGTTTTTTTTTATTAAATAGTTTGTTTCTTCTTTCTTGAAGAGATTTGATTTTTAAATACATATGTATATAGATATGTATGTATATACATAATAGTATATTTACGTACATATGTATACACATATGTAGATATGAATGTATCTACTACATAAATATTGTATATATGTATATATATACATATAGCTATGTACCATTCGAAATATGTATGTATGTACATATATGCACTCATCTATTCGTACATACCTATATGTATGTATATTAATAAAATTTAGCTCGGCAGGAGAACCCTTTTTTTAAATTATTTTTTGCTGTGTATGTTTTTCGAAAAATTCCAAAGGTGGAGCCCCAGTAAACAATTTCGTAAAATTTTTTTACTTGTTCTTATATTATTTGCGTTCTCAGGAATTTATAATTAAATACCTATTTGTTCTTTTTTAATATGTCTTCTTTTCACTTTGGAGTCTGTATATTGAATGCCAAACTTAATTTTGGCGCGCAAGCTTTTATAGCGACAAGCTCCCAAACAATGCAAAAACAAAAAATTATAAAAAGATAAATAAATTTAAGTTATTGAAAGAGACTCTCTCAGAGCATATCAAACTGAAAGTATAACAGAGTAGCCATGAATATTTACAGATTACTAGCTTTTGGGACTTAATACATACTCGTCAAAGGCACAAATATAGGCCAGACGAAAAAAAGTTTATCTCCCCTTAACGACTAATATGACGTTCAATGTTTAAATTGTGTTGCTAAAGGAGTATTTAAGAAATTGACATGAATCCAATATTGCCATCCTAACATTTTCAATGCACTATTTTTTTTTTTTTTAATTTTTCAATTATAAACAAATTTACATTTTACGTTATTTGTAAGAATTCAGATACTTCATCATAATTGTGAAATTTTTTTAAATAATTAGCAACAGACGTTGTTTACTAAGAAATATTTTATTGTTTATTTATACGATGCCTTTAAATGACATATTATCAGAAAATTTATGCATAAAAATGGGTTTGAATATTTTAAATATATGTTTTAGGCAAATGTTTGTATTGTTCCATTATACTATTGATTTTTGATAGGTCGTTTATAGAAAATATTTCTAAATTATAGAATGTATGGACATATGTATATGCTACATCACTGCTTAAATTTGCTCCTTCCCATTTAATTTTAGTAACCTTTTCTATCCACAGTTATATTATATTTTAATTTAAAGTAATTTTAATAATGCTAATAAAGTTCAGCAATTGTTGGGATATGGAAAAATATTTAATCATTATTAACGCGGTGCTAATTTTGTTTTGTCGTAATCATGAAGTTCGGTTACTCTTAATTTTTCTCAATCGATATTTTTAAATTAAATCTGTCAGCTTTGTATTATACCGCAAGTTTGGGTAGCTTATGTATTCCAGTCATCCATTAAATATTAACTTAAGCTACGTTCACAAATATCAAATATTTGCCGAAAAAAGCGTGTGGCCAACAGACAAACTTAAATTTTATATCCTTAACACCCAATATTTTTTAAAATATTTTCTCGGACTTATTAAAAATTATATAAGTACATAATTTTATTTTGTAATATACGAGTAAAAACCGGTTTAGTGACTCTAACCCTAAGTGAAAGTAGTGGTTACCTTTTTATGGACAAATATTTGCCATGCTTGAACGCAGCTCTATTGTTTTAATAATATTTTTAAATTCATAAAATAAATTTATATAATTTATGGAAATTTTGGCGTTTTTAATATAATCCCGCAATATTTTTCTAAATAAAAAATAACACAACTCTGATGGGGAGCAAAGATTACAAAAAAAAAATAAAATATGGAAATATATCAGTGGAGCTCAGGTAACCGGCAAAAGGAATTATGTATGTGTGTATGTTTATTGTCCTCTTACTTAATTTTTTCTTTTACTTCTTTCTCGTTATTGCTGCTGTCGATGTTCTTCTTCATATGTGAACAAAGAAATTCTTCTTCAGCACACAATGGAGCTCTTGTTATGCTAGTGGCTCTTAAATATGTCTTAATATGTATAAATGTTTGTTCATATGTTTGTATGCACATAATCTGAATCTCTGCACAAAGTTTTTTCTTTCGAAAAGAAAAAGGCGGCAAACTTTGTAGAATAACAAAGGATTTTTGTGCTTTTTTTTGCTTCTTAACGACAATGGGAGGTTGGTTGGATGGTGAATATACTTAATAAAATACTTGAAATAAACAAGTTATGTTGTATTGGAGCACTTTATTTGTTATTTGATTTTGTGTATATGTGTAGATATGTATTATATCTGCCTGTATGTACGAGTAGGTATAAATATATTAGCGATACAAATTTTGCTTAGTAGAAATTTTGTGTATTGAACTGTTGAACAAAATGCTAAATTAACTGAAGCAAAATGAATATATACATAAATATGTAAATATGTATTTAATACTAAACGAAACTAGACGATTATTAGACATAAAATTTTAAACTTTTCATTAATTTAAGCAAAGCAGCTTGCCCACTGTTAAACGAATTTTAAATAAAATATGATTGCAATTTTAACACTACGAGTTTTTGAGTGATATAAAAAAATTATATATCCATCCATTCGCTTTCTAACGTCTAAAGTTTTATAATTTTAACTTAGTGTAGGGCACAAAAAAGCAAGACTATCGGCTTTTGGAGAGCATATGTCTGGTATTTATTTTAGAGATACTTTCTTGCAAATTCTTAAAGTGAATCAGCATAAGAAATTTTTTAATTTTTACTTTCACGTTTTATGTAAAACAATACCAAGAACACTTTTGAAAATCCTTTAACTCTTGCAGCTTTGATCTTTTTGATTCTTTACATTTTTTAAAAGTGGTAGGTAGGGTGGTGCATACAATTCCCCAAAAACTTAAAACAATTAATTTCGTACTACTTAATACTTAGTCCTAAAATAGTTTGCAAAGCGGGTTTTTTGATGCTAATTTTTATTAAAAATATTTCTTACGTAAATTTTCAATGCATCCCGCCACACTAGTTCTGGCAATTTCTTCTACTTTATACTACTCGATAGCTTTAAAGCAGCCTTTGTCATAAAGAGAACATGTAGGAAATATCAATGTATTGGTGTTTTTTACACTTGTAGAAATTGTTTGTTACATTTATATTTTTACTGTAGCCTAACATCATATCAAAAGTTTGTATGCATACACACTGGATTGGTTTAGCGTGTTTATGGACGAAAGAATGAACGAATGAATGAATTTACATAATTAAAAAAATTTTCCATTAAAAAATATTGAACAACAAATAAAAAGACTAAAAAAATATAAATATTTTCTTGCCCTCTTTTGCATGTGTTTTGTTGTTGCAAATTCTAAAATAAAGCGACAAAGAACCTCATTCATTGACTGCTATCATACAAATGGGTATGTTTCGTATTTTAGTTTGTGTTTTCTGTTTGGTTCGTGTTGTGTATGTGAAAATAACGATTGGTGCTCGGCCCCTAGGGGCTAGTTTAACGATCAATGCTTTAAAGGCGAGCCTTTGGGAAAACCTTTACGTGATTTATAAAAATACAACTCTGAAAGTATTGAGTAATTACTTTTGAAGTATTGCGTACCCGACAAAATAACAAATACTCGGTACAGAGTACTTAATACTTTGCCAGCACTATACCACACAAAGGAAATCTCTAAATATTATAATATTTATTAATAAAACCATTAAAGCAAATTTCTGATTTAAGCTGTTTGAAGTTTTTTCTTCTTATCAAATACATACATACATATGTATTCAAAATTTATTTCGACATCGAGAAAGAGGCAGTAAGTATTCAAAATCAATACATAATTCCAAAATTTTTTTACAAAAGTATTGTTGTTCAAAAGTCCACCAATTAGAAAAATAAGGGGAAACAAATGTTAAGAAATAAACAAGAGTAAAATAGATAAAAAATTAATATATAAATAAGTGAAATATATAAGAGACGAGAAAAAAATCAATTCTTTCACAAACAAAAAAAGGACAACAACCTTGAATCAGCTGATTGAAAATATATATAAGGATACACATGCAACTCAAATAACAAAAACAAAGAAATAATCTCGTGTCATGATTTGTACGTACTCTGTAAGAGAGAATGAAACAGACCAGACAACATATAAAGTGTGCCTGAGTAGACGACACGAGAAGGATTTATAAGTAAAAAGTAGAGGAAAAAATCAAAACGAGATATAAATAAAAGGACCAAATGAATAATGCACTCAAAAAGGCGAAAAAAATGTGTACCTTCAAAGAACAACAAGTCAATAAGGAGAAGAAGGGGTGTGCAGTCTAAACGATAGAAGTCTCTTCAAATGCATATGTACAAAGTGCAGCATCATGAGAAAATAAGGACGACAGTACCAAGTGCAAGGAGGTTATAAAGAAAATTGCGCCAAAAAGTAGAAATGAAAACGAAATTCGTCCCGATAAACAAAAAAAAATCCAAATATTTGCTCTTAATAAGTTGAAACTACTTATTGCAGAGCAATAATTTCTACTACAAGTGCGAGTGTATTTGTGCATGCATAAATGTGGTGTATAAAAGATTAGAAACAATCTTAAATTGTTCTCTTATCTTTATTCTTGCACTGACTGTTGAACTAAGAACATGTAAATCGAATTTTTTTCTAGAGTTTTGATTCTCTATTTTCGTATACCAGAAAAAATAAGATCAAATCAATTTGACTTTCATAAATGTGATGTTGCTGCATAGAAAGAGAACTGAAAAAATTATCAAGTTATTTTTATTAATTTCATTGAAATCTCATATAAGTGTCAAAATAAACGTTTTCTATTCTATTAGTTTATACGACAATCAATAAACAAAAGCAATTTTATAAAGACACATCTTTAAATACAGAATAAAAATTATTCGATTTTTTTTCAACTTTTATTCGAACACACAAATTTTGTAATTTCACAACGTTTCATGGATTTTTTAGTCCACTTCTTAAATACGGGTCATACAAACTTAAATGTCCTACAAAAATATTTTCCATAAAATTTAAGTGTAGCAGCCTTCTTCGCAAATATCTATGTATAACAGATTCAATATATAGATACTAGTACATTCCATAAAAATTAATTTTAAAATATTTATTAGTAAAACAATTAAAGTAAATTTTATTTTCTAAGTTTCTAAGTAGAAACAATTTCATACACTCAACCAAAGCAGTAATTAAATTCAAGGAAAAAAGTCGTTATTCAACGAATTTATTTCCTATTTTTCACCCAAGGAACATGGTCTTTGAATTCAACGTATGGCAATCATTGGTTGAAACCGTACGTAAATTTATTGAAACTACATGCTGAATGCAACGAACTTATTCCTTTACCCAACGTATCTATACTTTGAATTTAAAAAAATAATTCTATCTAATTATATAAAATATGACATTTATTCAAGACTGACATACTCAAGAATTTATGGTGCGGTGTTTTTAAAAAAAATTTTTTATTTGTTGTGGGTTAGTAAATCTATATGCATTTCGTTGGTTGCAAAATACTAACAAATCAGTAGATCTTTACCATTTATGTTTGAAAAGTTCCAAAGTTCATTTATTCATACATAAACTCGCAAATACTATTTGCGAATTACAAAGCACAAGCAAAATAGCTTTTTAAAAAACTTAACAAACATCAGAAATGAATAAATGAAGAAAATTGTGGTGATGTTTGTAAATGAAATCAACGTATATTACTTAAAATCAAGAAACAGGTTCTTTGAATTAAACTATTTGTTCATTGTGTTTAAATAAATGAACGAGTTTCTTAAATTCAACGTATTACACGTTAAATCAAAGAACTAGTTCATTGTTTAATTCAACGAATAAAATCAAATAATCGTTTCAACGTTGAGTTCATAAATACATAAAATTTTACGTTTAATTTCAAGGAATATTTTACTGAAACAACGTATAATACGTTGAATTTCAAAGAACGGGAGTTCGTTGAATTTATGTAAAACTGTTTTTTAGTGTATAAAATCTTTGTCGAAATTAGACAAATGTAAGAAATTTATCAATTTTATTTGACTAAATTCATCATTCGTTGGAACATTCAAATAAAAGTTTAATTATTCGATAGTTGAATATAAACTTATATTCGAAAAATGTTAAGCCGGAATATGTTGACAACACTAATACACAGATACAGTGACAGAAATATTATACCAGCAACACAATTTTATCAATGAAATATAAAGCGAATAAATAAAAACATAATTTTAGAAAAGACTCCATAGAAATGTACTGAAATCAATTATTGTATCAAGTCATAGGTCAGCCAGTTATTCTTTTTGTCATTCTAATAGTCAAATGCAGTAGGAGGGGGGTTGCAGGTGGAACAACTCATTTGAAGACTTTATCTAATTGAAAAATAAAAGAACAAACACAATAGACGTTTTCAAAAACAAAAATTAAGAAGAGATTTTTTGTGATTTTGAATTGAATTGTTATACAATACAAAAATTTAATTTATGAAAACATAAAAGGAAAAATGAATCGTATTAAAAGAATTAAAAACAAAACAAAAAATAAACGAGAAAATCTCCAGACAAAATTCTACCCGCTTTTAGTTGTTTGTTCATGAATAAATTTATTTCTTTTTATACTCCCTCACTACTTCCGGAAGCCGATAATCATACAATAGCTATCACAATTATATCGGACAGCAGCAACAAATGTAAAAAAATATGTTTTGTTGAACATTTTTCTCAACAATCTTTCTAAAGCTGTTGAGTTGAGAAATTAATATCTCCTCCTCTACCTTTTGAGAAGCAAATGGATTTTTTCTATTTTAAAACGTTTTTTGTAAAATTTTTTAATAATAATTAAAATTGCAAACATTAAACTTTTTCTCTTCTAATTTTTTTTTCGAATATTTTTATTACAAAACACAGACACAGACAAAACAAGAATCTTCTTAATTTAATATACTGAGAGCTATTAAACTTGGTCTGCGATTTGCTTTTTATCACTACGAAAATGTTTACAGTGAAATACCAGAAGAACTGTGAACAAATTTAAAAAAAAAAAAATGGATGGACTACTTTGTACCTACTCTACTGTTCAGTAAATCATTAGTGAAATTTTTTTTATTTTTTTTTATTTGTGACCAGCACGCAAGGATGACCCCTACGTATGCGGTGCACTGTGCCGGAACTCAGGGAGAGGGTAGAGAACATAGATGTTGAAAATTTAGAAGACTTAACTCTTTCACAACTCTGCTTTGCGCGTTATGTTAATTTTTAAGGCAGTGTTGAGGCGCCTCCGGAGTTAAGTAGGCGCATTAACTTTGTTAAGCTGTATTATCAGGCATTTTATTAATTGTTTTACTTCGCCGATGTTTCTGCTAATCGACGAAGGAGGGCGATGTTGTGTACAGTAGCTTGGAACAGCATCAATCGCTGTCGGAACACTTTTTTTAGTGACAAGTGCTATGCCTTCATCACTTAAATAGTCCGACAACAATTAATACAATCGGCGCGTTCAGCAGAAAAACCTGCTACTAAACAGTTTAGATGTAGCAGCTTTTGATTTGATGAATTTTTCTGAGCTCACTTTTTTGTCAAAAATATCAAAAAATTTGACTTTTCAATAAAAATAATTGAATTTTATTTTGTAAAAATGTGTCATAATATTGATTTGTGAATTTAAATTAATTAAAATTTAAAAATATTTTATGCAATTTTATTCAAAAGTCAAACTGGGCTGAAATTTCGTAGTTTGATGAAATGTATCGTACTTTTTCTTTGCTACCAAAACCAGTGAGCGCTCAATCAACATGTTCACTCATCGCTTAGCGTTCAGCAGATTGTTGAGCAACAGTTGTGTATCAAACTGTGTCTGCTGAACGCACCCAATGTCTCACTAACGTACATTAGAGAAATTAATGATGTTGATTGACTTGCTCTGGCCAGGGTTTGAACACAGGCCCCAAGTAATTTTTTTGCTTAGTAATCAATGCGCTAACCACTTCAGCCAACACCACCCTCAAATTAATCGAAAAGAGAGGCTTCTTATGATTTGAATTCTTATAGAGGCGATTAAAAACCATACACGTGTATCAGGGTTTAAAAAAGTTTACGTGCTGGATTAATTTTATAGGGAATGAATTCCTACCCACCCATAAGGTACAAAAAGTGTTTAGCACTTTTCCCCGAGGAATATTTTTTGTTAAATTCTATAAATTTTTAAAGACAACAAAGCTATAAACTTAACTTTATGAAGTTCCGGTTCAAATAACTTCCTCGTTTTAATGCACAAAGCTGCTGTGCTAATTTTTCACACTACAAATATGAATGATTATCAATAAATTTGGCATTCAATAAACAAGAGTAATCTTTTTTAGATATACATTAGAATAACTTGTAAGTGTTGTACTATATGTAAGGATGTATTGCCCTTAAAGATAGCATGGTTTTTTACCACAACATTTTTCTATTTCGGTTAAGAACCCTCTCATGAATAATAGAAACTGATGAACATTGAACTGATTTCTGACACTTTTCTTATAAAATTTCAAAAATGGTATTTACAAAATTTAATCAAAATAGCAAAATTTCATCAGCATTTACACCGCATGCGGACTTCATAAAAGAATCTTCAAAACTTACAATTTCGAGAATTTTCCTTTACTTAAATGTTAGTTAAGTTTCTTCTTACGCTCCAGAAATTTTTTAGTATCTTCAGTAATAAAAATTATGTGGTAAATTATATATGAACACATGTATGTACACTTAAAGTAGGTAAATTCTAAATTAAAAATCATTTGAAAAAATAGTATTCTTTACAAATTTTAAATAACTTATTTTATTGACTGCTCGGAAAGAAAATCATTATCGTATTATGCAGTGTTGATTTTTAAATAACTTACAAAAGAAGTTAAAATATAAATATGAATCTTCGTAAAACAACAAAATTTTAATTTACTTTTGACTTGAATGTAAAGTTTAAAAATAAACTGCATTCAGTTAATGTAAAACTTTTTTTTCGGGTGTATGCATATGTATAGTCAACTGAACTGAAAAGATATTTAACCATTAGAAAAAAGAAAGCTAATAATTGAATTTACAAAATAATTTATAAGACATGGGAGGGTAGTTTTTTTTGCCTGTTTTGCAGTTTAGCTAATGATACGCAACTTTATCAGTATGAGTGAAAAGCGGAATATAAAATTAATTTGAAGACTAGTTGTTATAAAACATGTTCGCCTACAAATAAAGTATAGTTTAAGAGCTTTAAAGTTTACTTTTGTTAAAAACATACTTTCGGTGTATTATAGACCTTGCAATTCTTTTGTATATAAAAATGGCTGCATTTATTTTACATTTGAAATAATCTCAAAAACTTGAAATGCATGTAAACAAACGTACGCTTTTGCGTTACATACTTTTTCAAATGATTATTAAGTGCTTATATGTATGTACGTATATCAATTGAAAGAAATGTGTAACGAAAGCCTTAACAATTTCAAGAATTCATTAGATTTTCTTAATTAAACTTAAGAAAGAAAACATGTTGTCCGTCATATCCTTTTTCAGTGTTTGCATTGCTAAAGTAGGAAAGAAAAAAAATTATGGGAAAATCTTTTTGAAATCTTAACAAGGGGACAGTTAACAGACTGGCTGACGAGTATCTTGTACATCACATCACATCACATCACATCCTCTCCTTTTTTTCTTTTGTTTGAAAAAATACTGACAGTTTTCATAAATCGTATTACAGTTCTGACATGACTTTGTCTATCGAATTCCAAAAACTAGAAAACTTTCTAATGCACTCATATCGCGTTCATTTAATAAAGACTGATTCAGGCCAACCAGCCAGCCATCCAACCATTATCCCATTCTACAGGGTTGGGAGCTTCCAAACAAGGGAAGGAAGTTATTTTTGCATCTGATTTACCGTATGTGATTTAATTTCAAATTTATGTGAGAAGGATTTTTCTTGCATTTCTAATTTGTGTCCTAAAAAAAAATTGATGCATGCTGTTTTGAAAATCCACCAGGTATGATAAGATGCACAAGATGCTGCAAATAATTTGTTTTGAAACTTAATAAAGCGGATTATATATGAGACATTTTAATGTATTAAATATAAACATTTGTAAAAATTTATAAATATTAGACCAGTCGAGGAGAATAAAACAAAAAAGTTCCCAGGATATGAAAAGGAATAAAATAAATATCTGAAAGCGAAAAAAATCATTAGGAAATTTTTAAATTAAAATTCTGAATATTTTTTATAAATTTATTAGAATGTTTTCTTTAAGCAATAGGTCTTTTGATTTAATATATATATATATATATATATATAATAATATATAATATATATATATATATATTGTTGTTTATATTTATATTTATTTTCGATATTTCGCTAACAATTTGTTAGCATCCTCAGGAAAATTTTATAAATTTATATCATTTAATAAATTAATAATATATAAATTTATATATATATATATATATATTAAATCAAAAGACCTATTGCTTAAAGAAAACATTCTATTTAATAAATATAAAGAAAAGGTCAAATAAAATAGTATACAAATATTTTTTATAAACTTTAAAAAAATGTCCTTCAATTGAATGTATTTTGTTTTATGACTTGACAGCGATTTTTGAGAATGGCACGCCCACCTTTTCCTTTGCACTCCGTTATTTCGAAATTACTTTATTTTGCTTGATAATTGTATCTATTGTTTGTTTGTAGAAGTACATAGCTGCTATTATTTTTTCTAAGTAGAGCTGACTGAAGCTAAGGATTAAAAACTATGAACTCGTGTGTCAATTATTATGTGTAGTTTTGTTCGTGGTCGCAGGTATCAAACAAAACAGATTAAAAGAATTACTTATAATTTTGGACTTTAACATCTGCATTTCGGGATTTTTTTGCAATTAAAAATCAATTTACATAGTCGTTTCCACTTAAATAACGTTTTACCTAAGAATTCACAGAATAGATAACATTTTCTAAAATCTTGTAAGAGTTTTTTTTTTTTTTAATTCATATACTTTTACAAACCTTGAATTAAAATTTTAATCTTTTTAAATTTGAGTATTTTAAACGATTAAATGACACCAGGGGCGGATCCAGCACTACCGTTTAGGACGGGAAATTTTTTTGAATTTGCATAAAACAAAATAACATAATTTTACGATCAACAGTTTATTTAAATATGGAATAAGACATAGAAAAAATCTAAAATAAAATTTAGATTAAATCGTATGTAGAGCGAATTTTAGTAAGTGCCTGTTCGCCGATATCGAAGAAGTTCTTTTTTTCGAACAATTACATTTGAAATCAAAACAAAATTTTTGAATTTGTTTTTGTTTCAAATGTAATTGCTCGAAATAAAGAACTTCTTCGATATCGGCGAACAGGCACTAAATATGAAATATAAGGCAACTAGATGATTGTGCTGGCTTCACCCGGAGCTATTTTCTTATATGGGGGAACCATTCTCCCCACTCATCAACCCCCCATTTTATTCTTGACTATTTCAAATCGAACGACGACATGAGGCAGACGTAGCACCATCTGTCCTTCAGCAACATAAATAATTTTGTTCTACTTGAAATACGAACGATGACGGTTCTCGTGAATGAGGCGGACGTAGAGCCATCTATCATTCAACAACAAAAATAATTTTGTTCTGTGTGAAATACGAATTGGGTTAATAGTTTAGTAAATAAATGAATTGCCCCCTCCCTCCCCTCCTCGTGCCCCTAGCGATGAATATACTTTAAAACCTAATCTCATACCTACCAAATATTCATAAAAGATTTCATTAAAATCGGTCGAGCCGTTTCGGAGGAGTTTGACAACAAACATCGTGACACGAGATTTTTATATATTAGAAGATATAATTCAAATTATGTGCAAGAAACAAATAATATCAAATATTTGTGTATAAAAATTAGTCTTTGGAAACGAGTTCATGAAAAATGTCACAAAGATTATTTCTTCAAATTTTGAACGACCTATCAACCCTGATCATAATGCCATGCCTATATTTTATTTTTAATTCCCAAAATCGTCAAAATCGATTACCAATTTGTTCACTTATTTTGAACACTATTCTTTTCTTCTTAGTATAAATTGGAAAACAAAATTTTCAAAATAGTTTCGGCGTACACATTGTTTTATTTCCACTATCAGCGATATGCAGTTTATTTTTAGCATTCCGATCATTTGATCATTCACTGTTCGAAGTAAGCAACTGGAACTATGAACAAAGGGAACGGCCTAGTTCGTTTTGTTTCTTAATCCGGTCGGATTACCAAGTGCAGAGTACTTCGTTTGGGTCAATAACGACGTTTCTATTTTCCGTAGAAAAAACAAATTTTTCTTAAGTTTTGGAATTGTAAATCCAAATCAGGCGTGGATCACATTTTCCGTTCTATTTTTACAATTTTTCCACATTTGTCGCCAATGCAATAATTCCGACACTATTTTTTATTATCCATTTTCTTCAAACTTAATAATTTGATCAGCTAATTAAAATGTGATACAATATATTTTGTAAAAACCAAATATTTGCTTCATTCCTTCCTCTTGTCTTCAAGGCACATCATTAGATTTTTTATAATAAAAAAGTTAAACTCCAAAAAAAATCCACTTCTAAATTAGCTGTTGCATATTTTAGGACTGTATACTTATATGGATGTATGTAGGTATAATCTTAAAATTTTTTATATATCATTTATTTGTTTAATGCAAATAAATAGTTTTATTGTAGTGAGGGGGGGGGGGGGGGAATTTCAATTCCCCCCTTGTATCCGCGCCTGAATGTCACCAACAACAAACAGTCGCATTCCTAAATTTAATATAACAGATTTTTGTACGAGTTTCATATATTCTATCTAGACTGACGATATCAGGAAGAATTTTGGGCTCGAACCAAACGACAAGAAATAATAAAAATTTATGAAAGTGCAAAATTTAATGGTGTGCTCAAACGAAAACATGAAACATGAAAATTTCTTTGAAAAGGCACTTACATACATATAATATCTGCATTATTAAATCTGTGGCAAAAAGGAAAAAGTGCTTAAGTCGAGATAAGCTGATATTGAGTTAATATCACCATCGTATTATCCATATTCAAAAGTATCTCTGGGCAAAGTTTTATTTTAATTGAACGATTTTTAACGAAGTTCGGGCACAATTACTTGCTGCTTTTATTTTTCTAAATAATTATTCAATATGGAATAACATCTTATTTTATCTTATACAATTTATATTTCAAATTGAATATATGTATATGTTATAGTGGACAGAGCCATGTGTTAAAAAATCAAAATAATCGAAAATCGAATGATCAACAACGCGATTACATTTTTATGAAACCACTTAAACATTTAAAACTGCTTTTCTAGATAACTATAAAATATGACTTAGCACTTTTTCCTTATTGCCACAGAAATATAAAGTTTCTGTACAGAAAAATTCATGTGTGATTTGATTTAGTAATTCTCGTTTATTTTTTCCAGAAACCATTGAAATCACATCCTAAATTAGACGGCATTTACACTACGCAACTTTGTAGTTATTTGCTGTCTAATTTTTTGTTGAAACTTTTATAGAAATGAACTGCTGCACATTTCACATTTCACATTCTAAATTGAAGTTTCAATTTAAAACACAGCTTGATTTTTATACAAAATTTAATTCCTTCCTTAATTTTTTGGGAATAAATTATTTGGATGCAAAGAAAAGTGCTTAAGCAAGAACTACTAAAAAAGAATGAGATTAAAGTAAAATGAAAATTACCCGCCAAAATTTGATTCTCAGTTATATTTGGATTCGTTAGCAATAATAACCTGCTGTGTGTGGGTGAGACCCAAGCAATTTAAAAAGGATATTTATTGTTTGTTTCAATTTTCTTATCGCAATATCACAAATATGTGTCAATATGTTTTTAATACAACAACTAACAGCGTTAGACACTAAAACGGGCATTCGAACAACACTTGTGCAGCACATTGGGTTTGCAAAATTTTCATTATCATTATTTTTGTTTGCTATTGTGTTTTATTGTTAAATGTTTGCTTTTCTAAAGAAAATTAAAGGATCTTGACTATCTTTTGATTTCATATAACAGATACAGACCCGTGTTCAGCCAGTTGAGGGACATTTTATTTCTTCCTTTTTTTATGGTTTGTTGCAGTTTTAATTATGAGCAACAATACTTGTGGTAGTAATTTTAGAATGAATCGTTTTTAAATTGTCGATATTCAGTGTGTGGTGCAAATGATCTTACCAAAGTGCAAATGCAAAATATTGTAGCTTTCTTTTATGAAATCTATCTCTGTGTATTTTTTTGCTGGATTTTATAAAAAAAACTACTGTTATTTGCATTTGCTCTTTCGCAAGACTTTGCGCCATTGTAAAATTACCTAAAATTTAATTGCAATATACATAAAGATCTGGTCATCATATTGAAATTCTTATGTTTAAAAATAAAATAAGATTTGAAAAAAAAAATCAACATTGCTGTAGGCAATTTAGAAAAGGACCATCACTACATAGTTGAATTGGTTATATGTAGACATTTAGATCTTATTTCAATTAATAAATGAAGAATGAATAAATAAGAAATGTATAAAAACATTATGAATGGAAACTGAATACGAGATATGTGCATTATTTAAACAAAAGTAAGCCTCCAATTGATTAATAAGTTCAAATTGACCATATCTTGAGAATAGTCTATTCCCGCTGAACGCAGACCTTATTTACAATTTTCTACATCCGACGCTCTCTTTTAAATTCAAAAGAAAAATCCGAGTAATGAAAATTTTTTATTTAGCAATCCATTAAATGCAGCATATAGATTAGCAAACCCATAACAAATAAACTAATTTTTGAATCCATAAATTCTTGATTAGTTATTCGAATAAAATGTTATATTTTGTAAAAAGGTAGTAAGAAAAATGAACAGATTCAAGTCGAATAAAAATTGTTTGTTGAAATTTTTTATCTAAACTATTGTAATTGTGCTTTTTTGTTTGTGTATAATCAAATTAGTTGGAAAACTTTTTAAGCATCATGGTAAAGATTTACTGATGGGTTGATATTTGGAAACCAATTAAATGCACCATATAAATTACCCAACAAATTATATGCCGCTCTTTCTAATCAAAAGTAGTGGTCATGTTTTTTTTTTGGACAAATATTTGATAAGTAGAACGTAACTTTAGATTTTCAACCATAATTTTTTACTTTGGCATTGACTCGACATGCTGGTTTAGGCAACAACAAAAAAGAAAAGAAATTTAAACTTACATTCCTGATAATAATTCGAATAGACTTTTGCAACTCTTATTAAATGATTTCAGCTCAAATATAGAATAATTTTTTTTCCGTGTACATGCAAACACACTAACTGTTATTTTTATGTTTTAATTACAATCGAAGTTGCAGCATTTAAAAGCAAAAATTTTCAGGTGAAAATATTTTATTGCACAGAGAATCGTTTAAATAATTAAAACACTTGATAAATAAAGAGAAAACAGTATCGCAGAACTGCATGTACGACTAGCTCTTGCATACGTATAAAGGGTGTCATCGATCGTCGATCGATCGATTGATATTCATAAATGAAGCATAATTTAACTCCGCAAATACGATTATGTAAAAGACTTTAATGAAAATTGTTATGCTAATTAATGTTGGCTCATTAAACTGAAAGCTTTTAAATAAAATTATGAATATTGATTTAATTATACGATCGTTGTTGATTGTGAGTGTGTTGGGAATAATTGAACATCGATTTAATTAAGAGATTTATGGTGCTAAACGATATGACCAGCCAAATGTTTTCTTCCAGCTGTATTGTGATGACAAAATGCTCGAAACTGAGGGGGAAACAATTTGCGAATATTCGTTAGGGAACGTACGTGGTGGGGGAATTTGCCAAAGTAAATTAAATTATTGATTATGTGGCATTTTGTTGAAAGACGACGTTTGTTAAACATCAAAAGTACATGAATTTACATTTGAAACAGAATAAAATACGATCGAATTAATATTGAAACTTTTTTTCAATGGCAATTGGAGCTTCTTAATGCAGCAACTGGCAATTAATTAAAAATAAACGGCATTAAAAACAACTCAATTGCGCGAAAGTCAGGGGTACTCGTATCAGTAGATTTAAAGTTTGTTGTCAATAACAAATAAACACTCACACTTTCAGCAACAAATAAACATCGTCGTCAGCTGTTTAGTTCTTTGTGGTTGCGTCAATTTTTAATATATTTTGTAGAGCAAAACTAGAATTTTGAATGTTTAATAAAAATAGCTACGACTTACTTACTGCTACTTTTTAAATAATTTTTACTGCCAAGGCATTTTTCTGACTGAATCTTCCAAAACAAGGCACGAGCAAAGTCTATTAATATTACGAAACCCAGGAGGCAGGGGTTGAATGAAATTGTCACACTTTGTTTTTATTTTGTTTTGCAGAAAAATTTAGAGCAGCAGACTTAAGCAAAAAAAATAAAATATATATTCAAACCAGGTGAAGAAAAACACAATATTGGCAAATTTCA
Source organism: Lypha dubia (assembly GCA_947311025.1). NCBI lineage: Eukaryota > Metazoa > Arthropoda > Insecta > Diptera > Tachinidae > Lypha > Lypha dubia. The sequence continues at coordinate 2,998,805 of OX371260.1, read as the reverse complement.
AAGATATTGACACTTATACTCAACCAGCAATCGTCTGTAAATATTTATTGTGGCACAACGGCGGACTGCTGTGGATCGATGGTATTGTGACCGTTTTTCTATTTTCCATTTCGGTTTTTATATTTCTTTGGCAGTTTTTAAAAATTACAATTTATGTATTTTATTGCCACCCTTAACATACGAGTTGTGGCATCAAAAATTATTAACAATAAACGGAAGAAATTAAAAGATTTCTTAATGACTCAAGGAACAAAGAACAATAGTTAGCCGGAAGAGTGGAGCAAAAAAAAAAAGATTAGATTATGACGCATGCGTGTGTACGAGTATGTGTGAAAAATGTATTTTGAAATCAATGATGTAGAAAGTCTTACAAACATAAACATAAATTATATTTGAAAAATGCAAGATGTTGTTGCATTTTCAGCGCAATTTTTGCGTAATTTAAGGAATTGCAACATTTATGTGAGATTTTTCTTTTTGTTGTTGTTATTGTTCTTGCTATTGTTGTTAATTTAATGAGTTGTCTTTAGCTCGTGCTCTTGCGTCGAGGCCCGGTGTTTTCTTTATGACACTAAAGTTATGTTTTTCCTCTTCTGTCAAGAGCGAATTTTTATTCTCTCCTAAGCCCTGCTTATTGATGCTGTGGTCAGTTGTGATTTATTGGAATATCGCATTTATTAATGACCAGGAAAACCTATTAATTAATTAACAATGCCTGAGTGGAATAATGCAAAGTTTTATATAAAATTAGCAACAACAATAGAGAGTTGGCCAGCCAGCTGAGACATTTTATTTAATTTCAATTCATTTATTGTACAAACAAGAGTATGAGACCAACACCAATTGAAGATACTGACTGGTCAAATGAAAATTTTAAAGTAATATTTTATTTGTTTTTAGTTAAATTTGTGAACAGTTTTTTTTTGCAAAATTAAAGCTCAAGAAGGTTTTAGGAGAGACTGATAAAGTATTCATATTAGAATTGAAATTAAAACAACTCGTTGCATACGTATGTATGTATAAATAAATTAAAAAATTTGTATGCAAAATTTCATAAATATCCTTTTAGTGCTTCCTTAAATAGAGATATATTTTTTTATTTATATAATAATTTTTCTGAGCACCAAAATAGCAATTTAAAATCGTATAAAAATAAGAAACTATTTTCGGTTTAACAACTGGCACGTGACCAAACCAAAAAAAATGCATCTGTTTCGTTGAAAATTAATAAAATCGAAAACAAATTCGAAGCGAAAAAGGGAATTTGTATCAAGGACACAAAGAGTATTTTTTTTTTTTTTTTGACAATAACCAACATTTCTGTCGTTAAGCACACGATTTTCACAAATAAAGGGGAGAAAATGAGATTGATAAACTCTGCGCAGGCGTAAGAAAACAACAAAGGGAAACATGAAATCGCAATGAATGAATGAATAAATGTCATCTTCTTCTTACGATTAAAATATGTATGAACATTGCAAACAGACATACTTTGATGGCGGTGGTGGTGGTAATCGTAATAGTGGTAGTGGTAGTGGTAGCTCTGTAAATACCCCTATATATCCTTTACATTTGATTATGCCACATATTAGAATAGAACTATATTATAAAAATATAAAAAAATAGCACGTGATATTTGAACGAATTTACAATTATTGATGATAACGCCGCCGCCGTCGACTTCTCTGTTGCTGCTGGTGCATGAGTATAAAATCAAGAACAACTGCAACAAAGTGTATATTTGTACAACACACAAACACAACAAACGATTTATTTGCAAATGCTTTGAAAAGAAGGATATCTATTTACAAACAAAATTAAAAGGATCTAAATTGAATAGAAAGCCCTTATTTTGGCGTAAAAACATTACATTGAATAGCGGCAGATATATTAAATATGAATTTTACTACCACCAGCATAAAAATCCAGAAAACAAAAACAATAATAATGAATTGTTGAATTTGAATTAGAAATTTATTAAACAAAAAAACAATTCAAACATAAATCAAAACAAGTGCTAAACAGCAAACGCAGCTGGTACTACTATTCATGCCGTCCATCCTTCCTAAAACACTACATCAAAAGTACAGTGCACGCACATGCACACACATACTTTACCGCTTGCATGACGAAAACAGCTTTTTCAAATTATCCTGAATCGTGGAGGGTGGTGGTGGTGGTGGTGTTGATGGTACAGTTGTTGTTGCCATTGCTGGTGTAATTCAATGCATTAGAAATTTATGGTGGTTCTGTGTGGTGTTTTACAAAATTTTATATTGGATAGTCAGTAGTGGCGTAGCGTGGCGATGGTGGTGAAAAAGCAACCCCAACTGTTCCAAGGGATAAATTACAATAATATAATAAGACCAGCTTTTTCATACACACACGATGGACGAGCAAGCAGCACACCAAAAAGGACAGGTGATAGCCAGAAACAGAAAATCTGCTAACGCGTGCTTATTATTTTTGTTGTTACAAAAGTTGTCAATTAATGACGAATAGTTTACAAGAGGGATAATGATAATGCGGGCTTTTGTTAAAAGTTGTTTGATAAAAAAGTTTTACATGGCAAATAAATCTGGTATCTTCAATAATCATTTAGAAAAACACTTAAGATTTTTTTCCATTACGTGTTAACGAAATTTTACAAACCTATTTTTAATTTAAATCAAGTGTTGTTGTCTTTTATGATTTGTTCGATGCAATTGATGTTGAAAATAATAATGCGATAGATTTTTTTTTATAATACTTTTGCAGCTGCATAAAAAGCTGATGAAATCCGTCGTAATTTCGTAAATTCAAACTCAAATCTTTTTTTGGTCCGCTAAAAAAATATATTCATTTCGATAATGCGATTTTCTCTTTTTTTAAATTTCAAAAAATAAGTTCATTCATTTGATATTAAAAAATTTTAATAATAAAGAAAAATACCAGTGATATCTTCATATTCAGACAAAGGTTTTGAAAACATTTAAAAATAATTCATTTTAAACAAACAGGCATGCTCCAGAAAAGTAAAAGTAAATGAAGTTTACTTTTTACACTTTTTACACTTTTTATTTTCAATTTTACATAAAAAAGACAGATCACTATCATTATTTCTGCTTTCGTATGGAATTTACATACATTTTGCAAAAAATCAAAAATAAAAAAAGTGAAAACTAAACTTCATTTACTTTTACTTTTCTGGAACATCCCTGAAACTATTTGCGTTTTCAAACTTTACACCGTTAAGTAGGAGAACTTTTAATAAAATTTTTTTAAATAATTTTCAATTTTGATATTACAAAAAGAAATTTAAAACATTTATTCCCCTAATGTACAAATACACTTTTCTAAGGGAACAAACAATCAGTTATAAGACCGGACTCCTGAAGAAAACACTACATGGCAAATTGACGACTTTTTCCTTCTTAGAAGCCGTTCTCCAGCCTCCCAACAGAAACATCTTTAGCAAAGAATAAGTTTTTTCTATGTAAAGAGACATTTTTATTTTAAGGATCTAATTTAATAAAAATTTATGCCATTGTAAGCTTTCCCTATAAATGTTGAACGGTCCTTATGATAACGGCTGACTTCCAAAACGTCAATTGCTTTGTGTTTGAACAAAGCATCACATTGCATAACCCCGCAGTACAATTATTACAATGTATACCATTTCAAAACGTCACCGTCAAGTATTTTTAACGCAGTAAGAAAACAAACAAAGCATCGGTTTTATAGTTGTTGCATTGTTTCGGAACTTTGCAAATCTATGTGATTTAAATACTGTAGCAATACTGTATGAAATCCTTGTATACGAACGTTTTGGAAGTCAGCCTGACATTGTAATTATTGCTGAGAAACAAAAACAACTCACAGGTAATTTCTTTGTTATCGTTAGCAGAGTAAATCAGAGTAAAAGTCAGCGGTGGCGGGCATGAATAATAGTTTAGCGTCGGTGTCTTGCCGATGATTTCTACCTACTTGGTATGATTGAGCGTCAGCTGTTTGTTCGTTTGTTTGTGTTGCATACGTAGAATAAATATAAACTACGATTTAAAATGTTGCTTTTTGTTTTTATGTACATTTTTTTAGTTTCAATTAGAAATATCTACAACATTTTACAAATGCCATACCATGTGCTGCAAGATTGTGAATGTACATATTATCCAACTATACATACATATATTTCACTTCAAGATACCTCTAAAGGCCCAACCATAATATGCATAAGCTGGCTTAAGCTAATGTCAAAATTGAACGAAAAGTCTGTCAAATGCTTAAGCAAATTCGCAGAGACTTTTAGGTGGCTATAATGTACTTATACGAACTTAAGGACTAAATGCACATTGTTGCACATAAATGTAATATTTGGGTTTTTTGTTAGTAATTCATCTTGAAAAGTACCAAATATTACAGCAGTGTTTATTATTAAATTGAAAACAATCATTTCATACTAGTGAAAGTAAAAGATATCAATTAAAGTTTTATTATTCTGCTGGGTTTTGTGATATAAAAAAAATGGACAATAAAATAAAACAACTTAAAATAATGAAGCATGCACTGGAAGCGTTGTGTATATTAAAAACAATTGCTGAAATAAAAGAGAGGAAAAAACGGTCCTGTTCAGTTAGAGAAGTTAATCGAGACAGGAGGAAAAATGGATTTTTCGTTTCGACTTTTTTAAGGCTGGAAGAAATAGACCATCAACAATTTTTCATTTATACGAGAATGACAACTCATAAAGGCACTTGCAATTTATTTTATTTTTATGGACACAATAATGGTCTAATAATATAAGGTCTGCTTATCAACACAACAATAAAAAAACGACATGCATTTTTTTTTGTGTAAAAATTAGCCAATATTGTCAAAAATAGCTGTGGTTTGTATGTATTTAGTAGTTATGCAGCTACAAAAAGCATAGCGTAAACAAAAATATTCATGATGCGGCCAAAAATGTAACCAACTTTTGACAAGACCGAAGAAATTACCATTTTTTGCAGATTATTTAAAGGTCAAAACACAACCCTAAAAAAACCCTATTCCTTCTTGCGCAGACCTTATTATTAGACCATGGAAACAATACACAAACAGCTGATTCCGTACGGCAAGTGCGGTCAGTTTCGTACTTTGCTTAAGCAAATGATGTTTCATAAAACTTAACGAAAAGTTTCCTTAAGTTCATTATAGTTGGCCGCATACGTTTTACATGTATTTGCACAGTTGCTTAAGCTGACTTAAGCCAGCTTATGCATATTATGGTTGGGCCTTAACACAACTTCAAAAATAGAAAAGCAAAGACTTTCCACTATTTTTGTTTAATAATTAAAAATATTCTTTCCCATACACTTGATTTTAAAATTTAAATGTTCCCATTAAAGTAAATGGAGAAAAATCTATATTATAAATGATGTATGATGCATGTCATGCGTGTGTGCATGTATGTGCATATTCATGTTGTTGTTAGTTGGGCAAAAATATACGAACATAAAAATTAATGCAAAAAAAAAAGATAAAATAACACTCAAAATTATCTCTAATAAAACTATTGAGGAGGCTTAACAATAAAATCTTAATAAATTAAAAGAAATTTGTGAAAATACCTGAGAAGTTTTTAATAAAAGATTAGGAAGATTGAAAAGGATGAGTCTCAGGCAGATCAAACACCGATGACGATGAGAAAAAATTTTCCGTTCTTTTTCTTTAAAATAAATGAAAAAAAATTGATTGGTGGTGCAATTTCGATACAACTTTTGGGATGTTCGAAATTATAAATTGCATAAATAAAGATGTCCATATGTACATATACATATGTATATGTATGTATGTATGTACATATTTAGGTAATGTAGTTCGGAATTATTGATTGTAAGTATGTACGAGTATGTAGGTATGTAACCAGGGTATAAGATAAATTTGCAATAAATCCTTTTTTGCCAACGCAGTTCATAAAATTTATATTTTCTTTTCAATACATACATACATGCGACGTTTGAAGCTTCATTATATCAATTTTAAATTTTATATGACAGCAAAGCCTTCTTTTGTTTGTGACACATTTTGCACAGAATTTTAAAGCACATGGAATTTTTCTATTCTCTTTTTGGCTCTATCTTTTTCAAAAAGTATTAGATCTTTGAGAAGTTTGATCATTATTATTGATCTATCAAATGATATCAAACAAAAGGCAAAGAACTCTCCTAATAGAAAAAGATAATGCAAATTTTATTTGATTACGTATGTACATACATATCGTCAGCTAAAACGCAAACAGCTCTAACTAACATTTTTGAAACTTTACAGGACAAGCAAAATACTGTTTTAAACAAAAAGTATAGTTTCAATCAGCATGATTTTCACCAGTATTATTAAAAAAGATGTGACAAATTAATTTCTGGCAGAATAAAATCAAATTTTGTGATATTTGAATGGCTATGTTACTTAGGCCCTATCTACACTTTAATGCAAAATAGTTTTATCATTTATTTTAATTATAAACATTTTTATTACATATTAATTTATTTTAATATTGCATCACAAAAAGTAAATTAAAATAATTAATTTTTTTAATAAAATGCCTTAAGCTGTAGCTAATTTCATTTTCCTTTAAGAAACAATTTCTTCAACGTTCAGTTCAAATCTATCCGTTTTTTTTAGTCATTTTTCAATGTTGCCCATACAAACAATCACTTAAGCCTTTTTGCGTTTATCATATAAACGCTTTTGTAAATAGGGCTGTTTATTTTTCGTTAATTAAGTCGCTAATTTTGGTCAGACAAGTCTAAATTTTTTTGTGGTTGTGTATTTTGATGCAGTGCATCAGGATCAACTAAAAAAACCGATTTTGGATATTTTGTTAGTTAGGGTCGTTTGCGTTTTAGCTGACGATATAAACAATATTACAAAATTTTCTTTTAAAAATCACATTGAAAAATTAGTTTTATTTTACATCTGCTTCTTTGGGGTGTATTGAATTTGTAATTCTATAAATTTCAAAAAGTTTTTTCAACGTAATATGTTTTTTTAATTCAAAATTACTTTTAAGTTTGTGCAAGTTTTCTATTAATGAGGGAATTTCTTTCATTTTACGCTACTTAAGGCATACAAAGTTTATCATGCCACATATTATGCATATCTTTTTTTATATTTTCTTATTGTAGCGGGGTATTTGAACTTCTTAAAACATTGAAATTTTTTATTAAAAACTTTCTATACAGAAAAATGTATTACAGTAACATTTACAAACTTTACATTGGGCAAGTGTTCGTGCCTCAAGTCTAATTTGTATAGAAAGAAACATAAAACGGCTTTGCTAATAAAAACTTGACGTTTTCGAAAAATTCGATTTCTTAGTTAAAATTAAAGTACAATTTTAAGGAAACTTAAATGTTGTGTTTGCCGACACCATCAGATTCATCCACCTTTAAAAAAGAAGGTTTCGTTTTCTTTTCACGTTACTTAAAAAAAATTTGTTATATTGTGTTTTACTTTGATTTTGTTCGCAATCATTTTGATTTTTCCGCAAATCAATTGCGAAAAAACACAAACAAAACCATAGGAGTTCAATGTTTCTGCATATAAACAACAATTCTTTTCAAGTTTTTTTTTTCATTTTTTTTTCACTTAATGAAACGAAAACACGTTTACCACAATGAAAAATTAAAAAAAAAAATAAAACAATAAAAAGGGTTTCCTTGAAGACGACATCAACGGCAATAAAATAAATAAAAAATTAGAAAAAGTGAAAATAAAAGAAACAAATGTATCAATAGATTTTTCTTAATTGAAACCTTTGCGCTTGCCTGCACATAATTTGCACAGAGAAAAAAAAAAAGAACGAACGCATATGCAGCAGTTGAACCCTTTCTGTCAGGATTCACTCAAGCAGCATAAATATTGGAATATATCCGAATTGGAAACAAATGTAAAAATGTATCGATTTTTCCTTCTTTGTGACCCCTTCTACAACTTGCGTCAGTCAGTCAACCTTTATAAAACGTATGTACTCGTATGTACTCGTATGTGCAACCAACAATGAGGTAAGATTTATAGACTACTCTGACTGGTGCAAGCCTTTGATTATTGACACTGATTGTCATGTTAATTGTGCAAAATATGAATTTTATTGCTCTTTAATACAAATAGAAATTTCTCTGAGTTTGCATATTGGCATTTTCCTTTAATGCGCCTATAATTCCAATTATTTTAAAAATCCTTTAATTGTGTAAAAAAAAATATGCGTTGAAAGGGCAGGATTAATTTTCTTAACAATACCAACATTATTAACTTTCCATCCAAGGCCCCGCATTCTTTTTTTATATGTTTTCGAAAAAATTTGCATTTTCCAATTCGTTAAACTTGTACAAAAAAATAAACAAAAATTTTTTCAAAGCTGAAAATTTGATTGACTTTTTTCTTTTGTAAAGATCAAGCTTACTTGGCTTATCGCTCGCTCTCCATGATACCTGATTTATATATTTTTTTTTGTTTTGCATTTAAATAGTTTATTGTTGACACACTTGAATTTTCCATTTACTAAAACATCTACACTCTACATAATCATCTAATTTGTTTGCTTCTCTTGTTTTCCCTTTCAGGATGTAACCATGTGATTGGCTTCAAGCGGATTAGCTTGTTTTTCTTAAGAATTAATAACAGATCCTTGCTGTGTTTTTCACAGCTCCTAATTAGAGAGAGAGAGTTTTATCGCGAAAATTTGCATAAGAAAAACATAAACGAACTGTGAAACGAAATTTATTATTTCTCAGTTAATTATTGCCACTTGATTAAACAAATAGTCAAGAGTTAAACCTTGACTTTGGTAGTTAAGATAAGCTAAGATTAAAAATCTAATACTTTTTTCAAATATATTTCAGTTTTTTTTTGTTTAATTTTAAATCAATTGCAGAATAGCCAGGTTTGGGGATTTGTCCCCGAATTGGGAATTTAATCTGCTTTTTGTGGACAGATTTTCTTAAGGGGGGAATTTCTACATTTTCATTATATAATCACCCCTATCGTGAATAAGAAGTGAAATTTTTGTTCACGTGAAATTTTAATTCCCCTCGAAGGGAAAAATGGTATCGTGAATCTCTCATGAAAAATTATTCCCGCTATCAGTTCTTAGTGAATGTAAAAAAGGCAAGAAGATTAAAAAAATTAAAAATCATAGAACTTGTTGTTCAAAAATATACACGGAAATATTTATTTTAAAGAAAACTTAAAAAATAAAAGTTAAATAAATATTCAGTGTTGGAGCTTTAGTTTGGTTGCTCCGTTTGTTTATTGCATTCTAACTTTTATGTGGTAAAATAACTCGGCTACTTTTTGGAAAGCCAACAAAACGAAAAAATGCCAACAAATTAAAGTTTCACAAATCTGCAGGCAATCGACCTGTTTTTTTTTGCATTTTGTTGAGGAATACATCAGTTTGTGCCTTATTATCAGAACTTTTCATTAAAATAAACTTTTTAAGCTTTAATATTCGAATTATAAGAAGAAATACATATAATTTCTGTTCTATTCCCCATCAAAAATAAAGTGAAAATATCAATGTGAGAAGTGAAAAAATTCCGAGGGAAATATTTATTCGCGATAAGGGGAATTTTTTTCAGTGAACATTTTTCACGTTGTTATTCTGGACTGAATAAAATTTGTTCATGCGAGTTGTTCACGATTGCAAATACGTGAAAAGTGAAAAAATTTCACTTGGAAAATTATTCACGATAGGGGTGAATAATTTTTGTTTTTATATATTTTGGCTTCTGCTGTGTTCCAACTTTTATTTATGCCAAGAAGTACGGCTTTTGTAGAAAGAAGTTTGGATTATGATTTTGAAAAGGAAAGAGTTCCAGACACGACATATGGGCTATTTATAAAATATGTTGCCATAGATTTCAATTGTCTGAAGCAATGAAAAAATAAATTAAAAAACGCAAAATAAGTACAAGCCAGACGATTAGATGAACTTTAACGACTCCAATGTTAAACATAAAGGGAACGTTGCCACATTTAAAAGATTTTGTCACGACAACGACGAGTGCGAAATATAAAATATATTTTTTTGGGGATAAAACCGATGGCTTTCAGTTTTCGAATGGAGATTTTTGTGGACAGGTTTGCAAATATTAACTGGCTTCGCTGCTCGATTAGCAAGGAGAATATTATAATGCTAAATATGTATTCTATGGTATACGAGTATGATACGAAATTCATCTGTTTGATTATAAATTAAAAAAAAAATGGCTTGCTTTAGCTAATTGCAATATAATAGAAGCAGTGAGACAGTAAGAGACATTTTAAGCTAATTTCTTTTAAGTTCCTTACAGTTTTAGCGCGTTCTCAAAAATATCTATTTTTCAACGTCTGCAGTAGTAGAAATCAAGTATGTATGTATTTTATCGTGAAAAAAAAATTAAATAAATGTATATGATGTTTATTAAAAGTACTTTCAAATCAGAAACAAACAAATGATGAAAAAATTTCTTCTTTCTTTAATACAGGGTGCAGACAGAAGAAACAATAGGTAGTCAGTCAGTCCAAAGGTAAAAGGACTACTCTTAAATTTACTCACACTCATGTATTTAAACTACATACGAGTACATGAAAATTAAGCATTGATCTTAAATTTTCTACACTCATTCTCTTCTTGAAATTTTAGCATAAAAGCATAAATCGATAGTAAATATTTTATTTAAGAACATTTTTGGGAGTGCGCTGCCTGCCTGCCAGCTGTGCACTTTTTTCATGCCACTCGTACAACTAAAAGTGCAGGTTTTGGTTTGCAGCCTCCTTGAAAACATTGAAAAATATGAAACGAAAGCACAATTGCCACCACCAATAAACCAAAAGAAAAAAAAAATAAATGATTAAAAATAATTCTTTAGGCAAGATACATATTCACAACCACCCGACAGATCAATACCCTGTTAACAGACGAATACAGTATCGGGAGAGGTGTGTGAGTGTTAACGTGCACACATACAGATACATCAAATTATGCAATTGATTAGTGCAGGGCTTTCTTATGAACAATCCTATGCAAGCAACTGCCTGTATGTCTGTCTGTCTCAATAAAAATGTTCTTTCTTTTCGAGGTCACAACGTTGAACTTCTTACAATTTTCCATATTCATTTCTGGGGTTGAGGTAGAAATCATACGCATCTTTTGCCCTAAAATTTCAAATTCGAAGAAAATTATCTTTCGCATCTTGCACCAGGCTTTTATTTAAATTAAGACAAAACGCTCATTAATTATGTAGGAAAATCGAAGGAAAACAATTAAGTTTAACTGTGGATTTTTAATTAACAATTCGAGATTTCACTTTTTATAAAATAATTTAGAAGCAATAGATCGAAGCGTAATCGTGAATATTCCAAGCGTTGCACTTATTTAACTACTTGCGTTTGAATAGCATTCGAAGGAAGGACAAGTCAAAAGATCTGCGAAAGATATCACCTGCTCCCGAACTTGTGCAAATAGTGAATAAAAGAAGAATATTTTTTTTTACAAATATTTGTTGCTTACGAAGTCATATTTCCAACGTAAAAGAAATTCATACATTTTCATTGTTTCCAAAGAAGTAACAGAGAAAAATATGGAAACAAATAATTTTAATTTTGTTTTTATCATATAAAATTCTTTAATTCAGTTACTGTTGACGATATTTTTGTACACAAGTATGTGTACACGGTTCTTTTTTATCGATAACTCATACGCACACAAATTGAAATGTTACTGTAAAATTTTTGCATGAAAATCGTGTATTTTATCAATTTTGTTCTCTCACTTAAAAATTGGGAATATTAAATAAAATATGAAATAGGCTGACTTCCAAAACGTCAATTGCTTTGTGTTTGAACAAAGCATCACATTTCATAACGTCGCAGTACAATAGTTATACAATGTATACAATTTCAAAACGCCGCCGCAAAGTATTTTTAACGCAGTAAGAGAGCAATCAAGGCATCGGTTTTATAGTTGTTGCCTTGTTTCCGAACTTTGCATATGGATGTGATTTAAATACAGTAGCAATACTGTATACAAACATTGTATACGAACGTTTTGGAAGTCAGCCTTATTTTATTTCGAGTATATTTACTTATTTAGAGAACGAAATTGGTGTTATATTTTTTATGAATTTTTTTAGAAGAAACATTTATTTCATTTTTTTAACCAGAGCAGGATAAAACTGATTCACTTATTTACTGATACAATACAAAAAAATCGGACCATAAATAGCGGTTGATATGTAAGGGTGCCTCTTACATTTCTATGGGACAGTTTGCCTCTCCAATAAACAAAAAAGTTATGGGACCACACTAAAACGAAAAAGCCATCGTACCAAAAAAGAATTTTTAAAATCGGTCAAAGATTGGGGAGTTGATAAGCCAGTCGTACGTAGTAGATTTTTTGATTCCATATGAAGAATTTTAAAAAGTATTTTTTTTTTTGCAAATACTGTTACTGTTACCTTGGTCTTTTCAAGTGACTTTTGATATTAGATTCCTGACTTTTTCTTTGAATTTTTATACGAATAAGCCTGTTAGTATTTGATGCTATCGTTGTTGAAATATGAAAAAGTTACCGTAACTTTTTTTTTTTGAGCCACACTGTAGTTTAAACGATTATAGAGAAAAAAAATCTTGATGCATATTTATTGCGCAACATGATTAACGCCCAGATAAACAAAATGGATCATTTACTTTAACAATTCATAAGTATTTTTCACTCAATGGCTAAAGGATGGAAAATCTATTATTATTTAAATTTACACAGCTAATTTAAAAAAAAAAAAACGAAAGAAAAAAATTAATAGAAAAACATTTTCTTAGAAAATAGGAAAAACTGTGTTCATATATCGGTTACAAAACAATTTAACAGAAAAACACAGAGACAAAAAAAAAACATCAGCAAAAAAAATATAAAGAATTCTGTAGATTTTACAATAAATTGAACAAAACACAATCATAATGCAAGTACATGCATACTCGTACATAAGTATGTACATATAATGTAATTTATAAAAAAAAAAAAAAACTTTTCTCTAACAAAAAGTGTCATAAATTCCAAAAAAAGAGTGTGTAATAAAAAATTCTAGGGTAAAATGAGTTAAAATTAAAAAAAAGCCAATTTCTGGTGTGAAAAACAAATGCCGTTGCAACCACATGCTTACAAAATGTTCTGTCTCAAGATACTTTGTATGTATAAATTTCAAAAGGGTTTGAAATTACAAGACGACACATTAAAGCAGAAAAACAAAATTCAAGAAATAAAACTTTTAATGCAAAAAAAAAAATAAAAAGAAAAGAAAAAATTACCCAGTGCCGTGAATACAACCCCCTGTCCTAAAGCGTCTTAAAATGCATGAATCAGGGTGCTTATTTTATTTCGTTTCTTACGTTTTTTTTCTGTCCCTTTATACAATACGCTGCACAGTGCTTCTAATATTATAAATTATTATTCATTAATTTTTTCTTTTCTTTATAATTTGATAGCAAACGGAGACAAAAAGAATTTTAAGAATAGAAAAATTATGTTGTAGTAAAAGCCATTTCACACGTCAATCCAACCAACGATTCACAATTACAGTTCAGATGCAGCAAAAAAAAAAAAGCCATAAACTTTAAGGATGTCTTCTTTTGAAATACAAGAAAAACGCGGCTTTACAGCTTTGTTTTTTGGTGTTAGGCGGATAAGCAGCTAGAAGATATGTTGTTGCATTTTTTTTATTCGTACATACACATGTATTACATATTTCAAAATGAATACATACACACAACACATACAGGCATATGCATATCAGAGTATCGAAATGGGAATGGCGTTGATAAAATAATGTTATTTTTAGGAGTATCCTTTTTTATGATGTGACGCTTCACTGCATCACTTCCATTCATATCCATCAATAAGAAAAATCTTAAGAGAACATTAAATTATAAGAAAATAAAAAATTTAAATAATACCCTCATCATCTCCGATCTTCACACGCACACTTTTTTACATGATTTGATTTGATTTCTTACATGAAAAACACCTTAGGAAGCGGCAACATCATCAGCACCCAGAATAAAAGTAAATTTCAAGTTGAGATGCTGAAAAGGAAAGCCTCTGTACTCACACACACACAGCAGGGTAAGTGTGAAGATTGGCTAGAGCAGTGAAAAAAACCTCCGTGTTATCAAGAATTCACAATTTTTTTTTCCTTGCAACAGATTCATGTACTCGTCTGTTGCATGGACGGCTACAATTGTACGTACAATACCCTGGGTACGGCATTACATGTAGAGAAAAACTCACATAATTAAACGAAAGTTTTGAATGTCTAAATTTTTTTTTAATATTCGTATGCAAAATAATATCTCAACTGATCTTTTTATTCAAGATCCATCACATTCAAAAGATGAATAAATTCAATACAACAATAAAAAATATATACCAGCAGCGTTTTATTTTTTCAAGTTAAAAATATGACATGTAAACACCTTAACAATACATGCACACATACATATCATGGCAGTTACAACTGTAGGAATAATAAATATTGTAAATAAACGTATTATTTTAAATGTTTATAATAATTTTAATATCTGGCAACGAAAAATTATATTTTATGTCAGTCGAAAAAGAAAGACCACTTCCACAGAAATGAGAAGTAACAGATTTTTAATAAAGAAATCAGATTTATTGCAGGCTGTTTGTTGCGTGCAAATGATCTTGCGAAACTGTAAATGAAAAATATCGTAACTTTCTGATAACAATCTGGCAACAAAACACACACGAGTTGTCATTAGATTTCATAAAAACGCAACAATATTTTACATTTACACTTTCGCAAGATCGTTTGTTCCAAACAATGAATACCTTTTTTTTTAATTAGGACCAGCACTCAGGGGATGATCTCTACGTATGCAGTGCACTGTGCCGGAACTCAGGAAGAAGGATAGGGTTAAGAATAGACTTAACTTTTTCACAACTCTGCTTTGTGCGTTATGTTAATTTTTAACGCAGTGTTGAGGTGCCTCCGGTTTAAGTAGGCGCATTAACTTTGTTAAGCTGTCTTTAGCAGGCATTTTATTAATTGTTTTACTTCGCCGATGTTTCTGCTAACCGACGAAAGAGGGCGATGTTTTGTACATTAGCTTGGAACAGCATCAATCGCTGTCGAAACAGGTTTTAGTGACCAGTGCTATTGCTTCATCACTTAAATACTCCGACAACAATTAATACAATGTCTCACTATGTACATTCGAGAAATTAATGATGTTGATTGACTTGCTCTGGACAGGGTTTGGACCCAGGCCCCAAGTCATTGTTTGCTTAGTAGTCAACGCGCTAACCACTCCAGCCAACACTACCCTCTACATATGCAATACTTAATTGCGAAGCTATGGCCGATACTCGGTGAAGCAAGTTGAATGGCTCACGTCGACACCGCCACTTTCTTTGGCTTCAAGTTTTAAGCAACCTAAACGCCGCTTGTTCTGCCACCAAAAAGACAAAAGATATCAGACACAAGGTTATTTTTTTTAATCAAAATTTTTATCAACAGCTTCTAAAATCTACCGAAAATAAAAATGTTGAATGAATTTATTATTTGAATAATGCTCCCCATTTTATTTAAAAAACGGTTTTTATTATTTCTTGTCCATGCTAATTTCGCTGCATTTGACTTTGATCGCAAATTGAAAATTAACAAAACCTCTTAAAAATTATTTGCGAATTTCATGAGAGGAAAGCTACGTTCATATTTATCAAATATTTGTAGAAAAAAACGTAACCAAGAAAGAAACTAAAAATGTATTTCCTTTAATTCTAATATTTTTTTAAGATTGGGTTCGAATTTTTTTAAAATTGTTTAAAAATTCTTTTTTGTAGAATAATTAATTTTATTTTGCAATATAAAAACCAAGTTAAATGACACTATCGCTAACCAAAACTAATGGTTACGTTTTTGTGGACAAATATTTACTAAATGGGAACGTAGCTTAAGCGTAGTTATTTAGAAACTTGTAAAAATCTTAAAAAAGTTTTGTAATTTTTTACAATGTGATTAAAGTCGACTGATGATTTTGTAGAAGCACCAATAAAACGTAAACATATGGACATGTTGTTTCCTATTTACGAATATCGTCTGCTTAACAATAAATATATTTATTCCTTTTTTTAAACCTCTATTAGAATTATGTAAAAAATATTTGTCTTAAACTGAAGTTTACCATTTTTAAATTTCCATTTAAGACCCTAAAATATTTCGAAGTCGTATTTTAAAAACAAATGTCTTAATCGCTTTTATCATGTAAAGAAAAGTATAAGTGCAAGATAATTTTACTTAAAAATATATTATATGACACTCGTTCTTTTCGGAAAATAATTAAAAGCATATAAAAATTAATTTTAAACTAATAAACCGTGCTTCAGTAACAAAGAAAATAAGAAAAAGCAAAAAAAAAAAACAAAAAAATGAGAACAATTAATTTCATAAAAAAAGTCTTCACCTTACAAAATGTGTAGAACGTTAAGGGGGATTTATGTATATTTGAGGAAACGACAACAAGTGTCGTTTGTTGCTCATTAAAAATTCCAAAATTGAAATGAAAAATATAAAAATTTGTGGAGCTTCAAAGTCGTATTAGATGTTGAAGTACAAGAAGACGAAGATATTATATTTTTTTTTTTTTTAACTAAAAACACACATTGCAGATTATGTCTCTGATATTTATTCATTATTTATTTATGAATGTCTAGAGATACGAGTACACTTATGATGGGGTTGAACTTCTTGAGTACCAACGTTATTGTAGTTGTTGGGTTGAGTCTTTCTTAGCTCTAAAGTATAAAAAATTATTGAGCCTACTTGAGATTATGAGCTTCAATTTCAGTATTTGGGGTACATCTCCAAGAACTCTAAATTGATTTTTTTAAATCTAGTATATAATATGTATATGTACATTGTATCTTATACATATTTATGTATGATAGTATGCGTGTAATTATTTATAGCTATAGTCTGCTTCATAATCTTTCTATACTTATAACTCGTGGTACGGCGAGCGGGTGTAATACAATACGACCCCGATTTGCATAAAAACTGAGACAATACTGAAAATGGGTCAATAAATATAGGAGTTTTCAGAAAAACTTGCCCACATGAGAAAAAGGAGTTATTCAGACACAAATCCTGAACTCAATGAAACCTTTTACCAAATAAATCTAAATAAATTAATAAATCTATTTTTCTAATAATAATATCAAGCACAAGGTCTTTTTATAAAAGTAACAGTAGTAATAACTTTTTATTTTTCCGATATTTCGCTCAATGGATAGCTTCTTCAGGGAATATTTTTTCTTCGACAATGACAATTTTTTTAAAAAACAATAAAAAACTTATTCTATAACAATTTTTTTTTTTAAATATATGAAACATAATTTGTCAATATGAAAAAATAATTACAGGAAGTAATTTTCCTTATATTATGATCCCTTTAGAAAAAACCGATCTTGATACAATTTTTCTTCAACTTCTTGATAATCCTTCTTGAATATAGATTGTTTATTTGGCGTGCTCTCCAGTAATTTAAAGATTTATTAAATTTCTTCGACCTTTTTATTTTATTTTTCTAATAATAACAAAATACTTGAAAATAACAAAAATACTTGAGTGCTCGTTGCTCAGAATAAATGGCATTGAGAAGACCTTCTGACATGGATGATTCTATTAAGTTGTTTGAAACAAACATTTAAACAAGGTGGTATTATTATTTAATTTTATTTATTAGTCTTAATAATTAAAATTATTAGCTAATATTAGTAATTGGAAAAGGCCTTCAGCTCAATGTTTACAGAAATACTTGTTTGT
Source organism: Lypha dubia (assembly GCA_947311025.1). Taxonomy (NCBI): domain Eukaryota; kingdom Metazoa; phylum Arthropoda; class Insecta; order Diptera; family Tachinidae; genus Lypha; species Lypha dubia. Next base: position 2,980,962 of record OX371260.1, on the reverse strand, counting down.
GTAAAATAGTAGTATAGGATATAATTTAATTGATATTTACATAAGTATAGGGTTACATTGCTTTAATGTACTTATCTATTGTATTGGTTCTTTAAATTTCTTTAAAAATATTGCAGTTTCGAAGGAATTTTATAATTAACTAGCCTATCCCGGTGTGCTTCGCTACCCACCCCGTTATAAAATAAAATTAAAAGTATTTATATATCCCATTGTGAAAATTTAATGACGATCGGTCCAGTAGTTAAGACTATATTACGATTTTTAATTTTCCGAAAAAGGGGCGTGGTCCCACCCACTTTTCTCCTGGTACGTATTCCAAATTATGCCAATAGCATATGTACCAAATATCATCGACGTAGGTCAAAAAATGCCCAAAATATGGCGATTTAAATTTTTGGGTTATATGGGCGGTGCCACGCCTCTTTGTCCAATCGAAACTTCATATAGCCTATTATTCCTTCCAGAGTCACAGTAACATGCTGTGAAAATTTTAGGAAGATCGGTACAAGGGTTTGGTTTTCCTAAAGAGGGGCGTGGTCCCCCCTACTTTTCTCCTGGTACGTATTCCAAATTATGCCAATACCATATGTACCAAATATCATAAACGTAGGTCAAAAAATGCCCAAAATATGGCGATTTAAATTTTTGGATTATATGGGCGGTGCCACGCTTCTTTGTCCAATCAAAACTTCATATAGCCTATAATTCATCCGAGAGTTCCAGTTAAATACTCTGAAAATTTCAGGAAAATCGGTCCAAACAAACACACAAACAAACAAACAACCCTGCAGGAAATGTCAATAGTAAAATTATACTTATTTTCTATTGACGATTTCAACAGTTCCATTAACATATACCCCAAGTAATGCTATCTTCTATTAAAATTTAACACAGGCGTGTCCTACGAAATCTACCAGTAGACTGCGTAAATACTGACTAGGTAGTTCTTGTGGGACCATATGGAGCAAATGTACATAGTAAGATTGTACTGACTTGCGAGTACTATTGACGATGTCACCACACTGTGGGAAATGTCCGTAGTAAAACTGTACTGATTCACTGTAGACGCTGTCACCATCTGCAGGAAATGGCAATATTAAAATTATACCGATTTTGAGCTCATAAAAACCGTCAAAAATTTTCTCTACTCATCAAAAACAAAAGAAAAAAAAAATTTGTTGACAGTGTCACCAAAAAGACACCATCATTGTTGACAAAAATGTTGACATGGGTTCACTAAACCCCATGTTTCCTTCAGGGAAACAAATAAACAAACACACATTCGGTTTTATATATTAAGATAATCACCCCTATCGTGAATAATTTTCCACGTGAAATTTTTTTACTTTTCACGTATTTGCAATCGTGAACAACTCGCATGAACAAATTTTATTCAGTCCAGAATAACAACGTGAAAAATGTTCACTGAAAAAAATTCCCTTTATCGCGAATAAATATTTCCCCCGGAATTTTTTCATTTCTCACATTGATATTTTCACTTTAGTTTTGATGGGGAATAGAACAGAAATTATATGTATTTCTTCTTATAATTCGAATATTAAAGCTTAAAAAGTTTATTTTAATGAAAAGTTCTGATAATAAGGCACAAACTGATGTTTTCCTCAACAAAATGCAAAAAAACAGGTCGATTGCCTGCAGATTTGTGAAACTTTAATTTGTTGGCATTTTTTCGTTTTGTTGGCTTTCCAAAAAGTAGCCGAGTTATTTTACCACATAAAAGTTAGAATGCAATAAACAAACGGAGCAACCAAACTAAAGCTCCAACACTGAATATTTATTTAACTTTTATTTTTTAAGTTTTCTTTAAAATAAATATTTCCGTGTATATTTTTGAACAACAAGTTCTATGATTTTTTATTTTTTTAATCTTCTTGCCTTTTTTACATTCACTAAGAACTGATAGCGGGAATAATTTTTCATGAGAGATTCACGATACCATTTTTCCCTTCGAGTGGAATTAAAATATCACGTGAACAAAAATTTCATTTCTTATTCACGATAGGGGTGAATATGTTGGGGTTGACTAAAAGTTCTGGAGGGTCGGAATCGTGTAAAAAGTTGTAAATTTAGGATCAAATATTATGCCTTGAATAAGCGTTGTGTGCCCCAAACGGAGTTTTAGAAACTTTATTTGGTCTAGTCTGCGTATATTTTGTTGGTTATCTGTTTTGAAATTATCAATAGTGTTTCTTAAAGTATTGATTATTTTATACCTGGATGAACTTTGAGTAAATATCTGGCTTCTGCATTGATCATAGTGTCGTTTTAATATATATTTGCTTATATCTCAACTATTAAAGTTTTGTGTTAAATATATAGGACGTCTTTGAGTCTCTTTTGCGGCATAGTCTGCAAATTCGTTTCCTTGTATTTGGCAATGACCTGAGACCCATAACAAAATGACATTGGGAAATTTATTTATAAGAAAATTTCGAATGCTAGCCACATAGAAATTATTATTGGAAATGTTAAGTATTGATCGCAAGGAGGAGAGGTAGTCAGAGCATACAGCATATATCCCGTGTTTTCCCCTGATATACCATAAAGCTTCCTAGCTTGCAATTATTTCGGCAGAGTAAACTGATCTGAACGACGGAAGGACAGAGGTTTTAAAAATCAGTCAGTTGTAATACTGTAAGTTGTCATGTTTTCGGTTTTATAACCATCAGTGTAAATAAATTGGTAGTCTTTTAATAAGTTCTTAGTCATAGCAAACATCTTAGTGAATTCTGTTGAATTGGATGTAGATTTTCTTAGAGTGTGGAGAGAGATATTAATGGATTTACTGTCGAGAAACCAATGTGGGTGTTGTATTGATCGGAGATGTGGTATTAGTGCGACTTCAATTCAAACAAATGAACAAGTTAGGTTAGGTTAGGTTAGGAAGGGTAGTGTGAAATACACATCCAATCGGAGACCCATTACTTCCTGTAATTATTTTTTCATATTGACAAATTATGTTTCATATATTTAAAAAAAAAAAAAATTGTTATAGAATAAGTTTTTTATTGTTTTTTAAAAAAATTGTCATTGTCGAAGAAAAACTATTCCCTGAAGAAGCTATCCATTGAGATAGCGAAATATCGGAAAAATAAAAAGTTATTACTACTGTTACTTTTATAAAAAGACCTTGTGCTTGATATTATTATTAGATAAATAAAATAAAAAGGTCGAAGAAATTTAATAAATCATTAATAAATCTAGTTCAATAAATCGATTAGGTTTTTTGCGGGGGAAGAGTACGGACTAGTACATTATAAATATAGTCTGAAGTGAATTTCAGAAACAAAACGTTGCATGTTCCCTTCTAATATCTTAATTCGTAATCCAAATAAAATAATTGAAATTATTTGCTCTGCGTGGCAAATCAAACAGTTTATTAAACAATATTTGTAAAACGAGTTCTAAGTGTAATATGCCCTTATTTAATTTTTTTTTAATGTTGATAAAATATAATAAAGTGGACGACAATGTCTACAATATTGTACTTAATTTTTTCTTTTAAATTAATTTATGAACTGTTGGAAATTGTTTTTAAAACATGATTATGATTTCCGATTAAACTCTTCTTGTTGTTCGTTGTCGTTCCTATTGAGCCTCTACTAAAACCATAGTTTTAATGATTTCATTCAAAATATATTTTTTCTCTGTCCTTTTTTTTTTTTTTTGCTGTTCGTCTTGTTCATACCGAACAAATATTCTGCAACAAATATTTTTTCTGTATATTTATTATTTCAGAAATTATGACGAATGAAAAGCGACACGTTTGTTTTATTTGCTCTCTCTTCTTGGAGTTTAAAATTTTTGTTTAAATTTTAAAACGAAACGGATGTCGCTTAGATTTGTTTATGAAAACAATAAAAAATAAAACTTCGAGTAACAACAATTTCAAGTATTTAAAAAATACAGAATCAAATTGGCGACAGGCATTTCAAATTCGGTGCTTTTTTTCTTGTTGCTCTTATTTTTTTATTTTAAAATTTTTATGAAGGAGTTTATTTTTGATACTTTTGGTGTTGTTTTCATTAAACATAAAAAATATTATGTATAAGAAAAAGCGGCTCCAAAATAGCAAGTGTTGCTGGTTATTTCTAGTCTACTATTTATTAAAAAACTATTTGTATGTTTATTTTCATAAATATTTTAACCTTGTCCTCAATTCCTTATTTTAGTGGATATAAACAATTTTAACGAATTTTGTTCTGGTTTAATGAATACGTCTCTAAAAAAAAACAGAATGAAATGACCACGCAATATTGTACAAATAAAACGGTGTTCCTGGTGTCCTTAATCCTTTTCAAATTGTATACATAATGTTACTCTCACACAACGTTTGAGTAAAATTTCAAAAATTAATTTAATCATTCAAACATTTTTTCACGATTATTAGCCTCTCCCTTTTTAAGGTATTGACATTACAGTGATACCGTTACATAAAACAAAGAGGCTGTCCGCCCGACATACATATTTAAGTGCTTCAAGGAACACCACTTCAAGTTCATTGATGGATTATCATCCGATGCGAAAATACTTATTTATGATGTGGAGATCCACTAAAATCCTCTTACCTGCTTGCGCTCGTAGGAATATTTACCTTGCCTTGTTTTTTTAGCTAAGTTGCATGTTTCATTTGAAACTATCCCGCCCAAAGGCGGAAAATAACAGAAAAAAAAAAAAAAATAAAAATAATCGTATAAAGCGTACAGTTCAAACATTTTTCATATTTTATTTATTAATTGAAAATTTGTTTTTTATTTTTTTTTCAAATTAATCACAGAGAAAAAACTAAAAGATTAAACACATAAAATACAAACATATCTTGACTTGCCATATGTTTCCATGTTTCCTGTCATATGTATGATATTGTAACGGAATCGTTCTATTATATAAAAATTTATTAAATGCAATAACGTCGTGATTAAATTAAAAAGTGATTTTTTTTTATCATAAACTTATTAAGGATAAAAATTATTTATAACAATAGATTCATTGAATTAACGATAAACTAACTACATGTATAGAAAAACATGATATTGTGATGTAACCATGTCTCTTCTATGTGCACATTTTCCATTTATATAAGAAAATTTTCAAGTTAAAAATCAAATTAATCGAATCCACAATGGAATCATCAGATCTTTAACTTAAAGAACTTTTTCGATCACTCGAAACATTTTTGAAAATGTTATATTTTGTAATTATGTATATGAAAATTGTGGTCAAATCGCTCTTCTATATTTAATCACTTTTTGGATTTCGGTTAAGCATTTCGATGTGTGTGTTTTTTTTTTTCGAAAAATCAATTTTATTTTAAATTACTCGAAATGCAAATTTATTTTGTTTATTAATTTTTTTTTAAAATTTTGAGTCTAGAACTATAGTTTTGTACATGAGCCACTACAGTTGTTTTCTAACCAGGTGCGGATCAAGGATTCGATTAAGAAAATTTATCACCCACCCCTCGAACAAAACACTAATAATAAATTTATATTTCGAAATAAATTTTGAATTATTTTCATACTTTAAAATACACCCCAAACGAAATGTTTAATACAGTTTTCAAATAAGTAATAAACGCTGCCTGATCATCAACGGCCCCTCTTCTAAAGTATTCAAACTTTAAGTTCTGCTGCGAACCCACAATAGCACGAGCCAACTTCATATGCAGACAGAAACGTATTCGTCTATGAAAATATTCATGAATATAAATATTTATATTGAAATCGTATTTATTTATTCCGGGGATACAGAATAATCTCATTTGTAGGGCAATCAATTTAAAGTGCAACAACCTTAAAGTCGTTGATTTGCGTGACGTTGTTTTAAATAGAAAATTTCATTATTGAAACATAAACAGTGTGCAGGCAGGCCAGGCAACTTGTGGGTTGGTCTAGTTTTGTGGTAAGTCATATGACGGTGTATATATTTCTGTTTAAGTCTGTCGTGTATGTCTTTCCATATGCGCGTTGGTGTCTTGGACGATCGATTATAAAACAACCCTTCTTCTACCGTTAGTTCTCATACATATGCAGATAGATGAAAAAAAACATATTCGTTTTGTATGCTCGTAGGTATGACTTTCGTCTGTCGCTGAAATAAACTTCACCTATTTGAAGACAGAGTTTAATGAACTCACTTTTGTTCACTTCAGACACAAATTACGCTTTATGTTATTGTTTTTTTTTTTAATTCCAATCAAATAGTTTTGAAATTAGAAATAGTAAAACAACAATTCATATAGGTTTCTTTTTAAGCAAACTTTGCTTCTAATGTTTTTTTTTCTATACAACTTTGATGGTGTTTGTGGTATCTTTTATGCTGGCGTGCATTGACTACAAAATGTCCAGTGTATGACGTAGATAAGGTGAAGCTATGCGCTGTCAATATCGTAGTTAAAACGTAGAACCTTAAATACTCGCATGAGAGCAAGTGAATGAATGGCTTATCTCTCAGCTTTCAGAGAGAATTTATGTTCGATATTATGAAATAATAATTTTTTACAGAACGACAGCTTAAATTTGGAATTTACAAGTTGCATTACTAATATAATTTTCAATAAAAAAAATCTGAAATTAGATAATAATATCTGCTCATAGCTTCGTTATGATCGTGAAAGGGTTAAGTACGGATAACACCGAATCTCATTTAGATCACTAAATCAAAACTGCCACATTCTTGAGATGAGATTTTTTTGGCAAATCACGATATACAAATTAATTAGGAGGATTTAGAAGACAGATTCACCATAAAGAGTCGATAAAACCTTTACATACACATTAAGATATCCATGCGCCAGATGGGGTGCCACAAGCCCCAATCATATTTAGCCTTTAGCGGCTTCTGATAAAGCCAATTCACTGGATATTAAACACATTTCAATGTTATAACAGTTTTGCGATCGTTTAAAGTAAAGTAACAATTTTCTAAACAAAAAAGAATATTTCATTATTCTACCACAATACTATACAAAGACAAAATATTAATTTCCAAAAAAAGAAACACATTAAATAAAATTCCTAACTTTTCAATTGCATAAAACAAAAAGAACAACAAAATAAAGTATATTTTTCAAAAGATTCCGAAAAGAAATTATGACATTCTGTCAAAATAATAAATGTGAAACCATAATTTTTTCCAAGATTTTGATTTAGGAAAAAAACGAGATCATAAAAAAGCCTTAAAAATATAGAATTTCATTACGAAACAAATTTACCTTAAAGCTGTGCATTAGTTTTTCCATAACAAGATCACTTTGTTATGATTAGCCTGGATGGGCGGCCGGCTCTCGCTGATGCTTGATGCGGCCGGTCCCAAATTGTAACAAATACTACAGCAGAAGAGAAGACATGTTTAATTTTCACGTAATTTATTTTTTTCCTTCTTTCTTATGAAATGAAGCAAATAATAAATGACATAAATTTGCTTTAGATTTGCTTCATCATGGACCAAAGGAACAATTAGATGAGGTCACACATGAAAGGATGTAACGAAAAACAAAATGCATATAAAGATCCTTATAAAGAAATAAAAAAAAAGCAAGTTATTACAAAAATCCTTAAGAGATTTTTAATAAAGATTTGCTTTCTTTTTGTACAGTGGGAAAAAGGGGTGGTGGTAGTTTAATGATCGACAGCAGCAGCAGCATCTTACAATGACATGCGTACGCAAGCACACATTTGTAAATATCCCGGATAAGAAAAAGGAAAGACCGCTAATTTTCCATTTGGCGGATTTTGTTGTAAGCTTTACCCAAGAGTATCAACAACAAAGAGATTTAACGATGGAAAAACAAAAGAAAGGGTTGTCTGGTGTATAGGTGTATGTGCAGCATCATGAGTGAAAGATAACGCACTAAACTCGTTCACATATGACGGTGCACAGGGATACCAGTTTCCTTTATCTGTATCTTCTTTACATACTCCTAACTGCATTTTAATGTCGTTTGTCATTTTCAAAGGCTAATGATTGGCATATTTAACTCTTGGTTGTTGCATTGGTTTGGTCAGGGTTACATGGACGACAGGCAGAGGCAATGTTGACAAGAGGATATTTTATGTCCTTTTTTAATGTCGCTAATTTGCATTTTAAATCGCCTTACAATACTAATATGAAGATGGCTATTTATCCTTAGCATCCTTTACAGCTAAAAATATTTTACTTTCTTGTGTCCGTCCGTCCCCTTTTGAGGTTTACAAATTCTAATCAAGTGTTTGTTTTACGACCGATGATGAGTTCTTTGGATGCATTCATACGCAAATTTTATTCTTTGTGTGGACATGTGCGGACATTTTTATAGTTCTTTGATGGGATTTTCTAACAATTGTTTTAAATACGTGCAGTATTATTGTCTTGCAAGATGCTGCGTAATTTATTTGCATTTACTTTCTTTGTTAAATAAATACTTGACCCAGTTATACATATTTTGTTTTTTTTGTTTTTGTTTAACTGTTTTTTGTTTGGCGATTAAATTGGATGAAAGAAGGGTTAATTTGTTGTTTCTGTGTTATAAATGGTCCAGTTAATTTAAATTTTAAACAAATTTATAATTTATAACGGTCATGGAACGAACGGACTGTCACATTCGAATCTGTTATTTTAATTTTTTTTCCTTTGAATTTTATTTCATCGTTTGCTGACTTGTACAGTCAAAGGTTTAACTATAATTGCAATTAAATTCTAATTTATGATCAAAACAAATGTTGTTCCATTTAAAATAGATTTTCTTTTTGAGATTTTCTTAGCGAATGGTGATTATTGAGAAGGAGGGGAGAAATAATATCCTGAGCACGCGCCACAAGCTAAACATAGAAACAGAAACGGAAGTGGTATGTTTTTCCAATTTTATTTTTGTAATTAAAACGCATTTATTAAAAACAATTTAAATTCTATTTTTAAATCTTAAAATGTTCGAGACGCTTAAAATGTTTGGAGCTGTGATTGAATGGATGTATGAATAAATGTTGCGCATGTGTCGAAGAATTTGTCAACACAATTGTTGCTTTGATAATAATTATTTATGTGTGTTTGTTCTTGTTGTGACTATCTCATGCCTTGAACGGCTTTTTTTTCACTGTCGATTAGCCAAAAAAGTTGTTTTAAAATTATTTTAGCATTTTTGTTTGTGTTATTCAAAGGAGGGGAGGTTCAAAATAATAAGGATGAAATTTTGTATTAAAATGTGTATCAGAAAATAACAACAGCCATCTGTTTTGAATATTTCATCAGAATTTTTATATAAAAAATTTTAGAAATTCATTTGACATTGAGATTTTGAAAAGATGTTGAATAGCTTCTGTTTTGTGGTTTCGTCATTCAACTTTTTGACTTTTACGATATTAAATTAAATTCTGTTCGTAGGGAATATAAAATAATCAAATTTTAACTTCTTTCTAACTAAAATCATGTAATTATTTCGAGCTTTTCATAACAAATTTTCATCACTAAAGCTACGTTCACATTTATCAAATATTTGCCCAAAAAAACGTAACCAATAGTTTTGCTTAGGGATAGTGCCATGTAACACAATTTTTATATTATAAAATAAAGTTAATTCTTCTCCAAAAGAGTATTTTTATACAGTTTTTAAAAAATTCGAACCCAAAATTAAAAAAATATTGGAATTAAAGGAAATAACTTATTAGTTTTTTTCTTGGTTACGTTTTTTTCGACAAATATTTGATAAATGTGAACGTAGCTTAAATCAAGAACTGAAAGGTTCTTCTTTACCCATAAAAAGTCCATTAATACTCATTTCAAAAAAAAGTTTAAAAGTTTAAAGTAAAAGCGTTCTTCAGTGGAGACAATTTTTCAAAAAAAATATTTCAATTTATTTACAACAAAAGATACTGACTGGCAACAAAAAGTTAATGAGAGATTGTATGGTGAACGTGAGTATGAATGAATGAATGTAATGTTGTTCGTCACTTAAAGTAATTCAACAACAAACAAACGGAAATGATTACTGACAGAAAACAACTATTGTCAGTTAAATACACAACAACAAGTATTACACGCACGACAACGAACTTATGAATTTATTGTTAAAAATTACATTAATTTTTGCACACATACAGACAGACCCAAAGAAAAAAGCAACATAAAATGTTGCAAAAAAAAAAAAAAAAAAAAAAAAAAAACGCATTCAAAGTCATACACTTTAACTGCAAAAATTTCATCAGATCAGAAAGAATGAATGTCAGTCGAACAATAAACAACTGTAAAATTTGTTTCTCTTCTGAATTTTTTTTTTTTTTTTTTTTTCACTATTTTCTTTTTTTTATAATTCTACTTCCAAGTCGAGTGCTGCAAAATGTTTCAAAGTGTTTTAAAAATATAACAAAGGAGTTGTATAATAATTTTGTGGCCTTTTTCATTGGTACAAATGCATTCTAAATGTACAGCGACGTACAGACATATACTACATTCGTGCAATATTTCATCATCACTTTGGCGGAGTAGGAGAGCATGGAGGTGCCCTTTTTGGTGACCCTTTTAATAAGAGCTGCGAAATTATAAAGTGTAAAGTTTGCTCTTGTTTCAATGATTGTTATGACTAAAAACTCATTAAAAGCATCCTACTCTTTCATCTTTATTTAATGTCAAAGACGGGCGCACGGACGGACGACAATCATCTCATTATGATGATGACGATGGTGACGACGATGATCATCATTCATGTCTTTAGGATCAAAAAGAATCAGAAGAAAATAAATAAATTATTGTGGTTAAGGGGAATACCGGAGGACATACAGCAACATTCTCTTGTACACAATTCAAATAATTCTCATGTGGAGCAACAATTTATTATGAAAATATTTAGCGTGTCTTGTTTTGATACGGTTTTTAACACTCTTATTTCTCCTCCTCATCCATTTCTGTCTGCTGGACCGTGGATTCCATTTATAGCACGTAGTAATTAATGAACTAACTGCGTTTTAGTTAATACATTGAAATAATTAATTGTAATTGTACCTGTTGTGCCTTTTCTTTTGCAATTTTCCATTTCAAAGAAGAAAAGTGTTAAGAAAGGAAAACGGTTGATTTTCCAGATGTTCCATAGTAATCCGGAGGTTTTCGGTTCAATTCAGGCCAAAGAAACTGGGTGCTTTCTGAAGACAAGATAAACGCTTCGCGGGTTATTTTTGCTTAAAAATAAAATTTCCAAAAATTTTGCTTATAATGGAAATAGATAATCCTTTTTTTTAAAGATGATCAGATTTAAATGGAAGGGTGTGACTGGATCTAAAATTTTTTTCTAATAAGTTTTTCAACTGATTTTCAATCATGTTTTAGATTTGATCGATTTTAATAGAAACTGTATTTCAGCAAAACACTATTTTAAAAATGACACCTCCCGAACACAGATTAAATGACACAACAGCACATAACAGCATCACGCACCATCTTAAAATTGGTCTGAATAGCTTCCAAGGGCTTCAAAACATTGCAATACCGCAGTCAGAGATTTTATATAGTGTTTGTGGATAATAATACAAAACTTTTCAAGTTCGCGTTCGTGTAAAAGCCCAGCCATACTCCGACATTAGAAATGCAAAAATAGAAGATCAGTTGTAGAAGATTGTGAATACGGCATATTATTTATTAAAACTTTTAGATTGAAAAGAAAGATGTCAGTTATTTTTAAAGAATTGGATTTGTTAATTTTCTTGTTAATTGTTTTTTTTTAATTTTATAGACTTTTTTTTATTAGGAGTAGATCATTTTCTAAATCCTGTTCCGAAAGCATTGCATTCATTTCCGAATATTTCATCTATTATTCGTTACGAGTAAAAAGAGTATGCACCGAGAATAAGTATGAAATATTGCTGTTGTTCAACATTGTTTACACGGAAATTCAATAGGATTTATGTTTTTTTTTTTGGCTGCTGCTTTTACCACAATCCCACTGTGCATGAAATGTCTGTATATTTTTGCATGTTCAACTTGAATCGATTTCCAAGGAATTATTTCCTTATTTTTGTTTTTAACTCAACATTTTAATGTCTGTATGTATTATAATCGTGGGTTTTGTTTAATTTTTTTTTTTTTAGCCAGCCTACGAAAAATGTTATTTAAGCAACATAATATTTATTATCTGTGGGTTATATTTTTTATATGAATGCATGAATGTTTGCCTGAAATAATTACAAACTTTGCAAATAATATCAGTACAAAACCTAATACAGAGCATATTTGTTTCCTGTTCAACTCCCCACAACACCTCTCTCCAACTGCTCAAGTTTCTTCTTAAACGATGAAAGAGAGAGAGAGTAGCGTGCATTTTACTCATGTGACATTTTCAAGTGCAATTGTGTTGCACTGTTATATTAGACTTAAGTGTCTGTCTGCTGCATTTATTTGCTTACGATCGTATTGTTTTTGTATTACAGCGGACGTCGTTTGTTCGACAAAGTGTTACGCTATTTTATATTTGTGGGGTTACTCTTTGAAACCTTCATAAAATTACATAAATTAAAATATTACATAAAATTAAATGGAATGGTACCCATCCGAAGAAAATTCAGTGACTTTATTTTTTGACAATCTTTTCTGGGAGATTTTTTTATTCAAGATCGAAAAGCAAAAATATACTACACTTCTGTCACGATCAATTTTGATGAATATACTACGAATAGATACGAATCGTGTTGATTACCAACGATCTTTAATATACATATGTATCATGTCATGTAAGCAGCAAGTTCTATCGTGATGTAGGCGCAGAGTATCGAATGTACTTGCAAATGTAGACAAAATAATGAATATAAACTTCTACATTAATTTCAATTACAAAGTATTTCAGAATTTATAAATAAGGAACAAAGAAAATAAATGGCAAAAAAAAAGGAAGAAATATTCTCAAACGCTGCAATTTAATACAAACTTGTTCGCATGTTTGTTTATTTGTTTGTTCGTTAGTTTTTTCGTCTTTTTGCAACGAAATCTAAAATTATGGGTATTTTTTATTTTAAATCTTTTATTTTTTTTTTTGTTGTAACAAAAATCCCAAGGAAGCTTCGATTAAACTCCACGCACTCGTACATTGAAGAACCATTTTAATATATTTGCGTTCTTGGATACTTTAACAAACAACACACACCATGGTGGTGGTGGTGTTGTTGTTGAAAGTATATTTAACGCAGAGGAGGTGAGGAGTTGGGTACCCAGACGTATCATACATATAGGAACTTAAAATGTTGAAGCATATGATTGCGTTTTCTTTAATTCTTGTTCGCTTTTTATGATATTTGAACTTTAATTTGCTCTTGTACTTTAGTTTTCCTTTGTTTGTACTTTTGAAAATGTTTATTGATTTGAGAAATATTAAATATTGAAGCTGCAAATTATTGATCGAATTAAGACTACAAAGGCATTGAAAAAAAAAAATTAAGCAGTCAGTACTCTTAACCCGAACAACTTTTTAATTTTTTTTGATGCCCTGAATCTGAATTAGGAACCCCATTTTGCTGTATCGGGACTTAAATGTTTTCTTTGAAGATCGGTATGTCAGAGAGACTTAGCTTTCAAGAAATATTTTTATAAATACTCTTGCTCTCAGCCAAAGGCGAAAGCCAGCCATACACGACAATCACAGAATAGTCCGCAGAACGTATTTTTTTTTAATAATAAAAATTTAACAAAATTCAAAAAAAAAAAACATATTTGAAAAACAGCCAGAAAAAGGCTGTTAAATTCAATTTGAGTTTAAACTAACCACATGCCATTCACTCGAAGAGCGCACTCATATTTTACTTTTATTTAAACAACAAATTAAACCGAAGTTTCGTTACAAATTTTTGCCGACAATTTTCAAAGCAATTGCAAAAGAAAAAAACCACACGAGTATAACTTAAAGGGGAAAGGCGCTTACACGACTAACTAAAAAGTGTCAAGAAAGTTGTTCTTAAGGAACTTGGGAAATTCCTCAATGACGAATTAACGTCTCTTAAAAAATATTTCAAGTTATTAAGCGAAACAAAATGCCAAAAAAATGCATGCTTTCCTTTCTACAAAACCGTGCTCAAATTACTTTTTTTATTAATTGAATTTTCGATTCTTTGATTCTTTTGTTGCAAATTACAATTCATTCAATAGGCAGCCAACACCATCAACCAACCAACCATCCATCCATTCGACTAAACACACAGAACGAAGAATATAAGAGCGAGACAGTGAGAGCTTCAAAAAAAAAAAAAAAAATAATAAACACAACAATTAAATTTAATTTTCTCTATCATAATTCTTTTCAATTTGTGACTGTTTTGTTTTCTTTTTGCCTTAAACTTGAAGCATTTATCTTAAAAAAGTTGAAAGCATGACAAAATGTTAATAAGACTCATTAACAAACTTCATACTTAAAGGTTCGTTTTCAGTTTTCCCAAAAGACACATTAACGAGAAACACAAACCGCCCAACAACACCAAGAAGCTGAGGCAGCTTAGCAAGCGAATTAAAAGATACACTTAACCAAAGAACCAAGATGAAGCGAATGGTGTGTAAAGGCGTACGTAAAAGAGGAAATAGAGGAGGTTGGTTGTATCAAATTGGAAGGATGTTGTATCAACTTAAATGTCGTGACTTGTAGTTTTTCTAGAGAAGATTGTTGTTCAGAATTTGCGTTGTCTACAAACCAGTTAAGTTAGTTTTACTACAATCGAAAATCATTGTAAGTTTTAGTACTCGTTCTACTTATATGGAATGCTGCACAAGATCGTCGATCGTATTCGTAGTAAAAGAAAAACAAACTTGTGTTTACACAAATTTTGTTTACTAGAAAATATTTTTAACGCTACACTAGATGAAATTTTATATTGAGTTACTTTGTCGTTAAAAGTTTTGCTGGATTACTTGTGGATTCTGAGCACCTAAAAATACGGGTACCATATTAAAATAGTATAGAGTGTGCTGCTTGCTGTCTTATCTATCTTTTATTTTGTAAGACGTAATAACATCTTGCGAGAGCAAGGACCTTTTGCGAACTTTATAAACATTGCAAAGATTTGTCTGTCTGTCCGTCTGTCCGAAGTTTATTCGATTGTGAATCTGTATATGTTTCCCACACACACACACTACACCAATATTCATCATTTAAGCTTTTCTACAAGTTTTTACCCGTTTTTCTTTTTTCTGTTTTTGCAATTTAGATTTTTGTTAAATGTTATTATTACTACTATTGTTGTTGTTGTTGTTGTTTTTGTAACTACATATAATTTTTTTATGGCTCCTTTTCATGTTGATTCGGTTTCATTTAGTTTCCTTTTCGATTTTCTTAACTCCTTAATGACTTCCGTTGGCAGTGGAACTTGGCTAAAGCTTGCTGTCAAGGTTATTAATTAGAGTTGTCAATTATTCGCCTTTCAACTTTGTTCGAATAATTCAAATAATTGATTTTGTTCGTTCGATCAAACAATTAAAGCTGAAAAATTTTTCGATTAATCGATGAGAACAACGAATAAAAAATGATTTAAAAAATTTATTGACAAAAATAAACATTTCATACAAAAAACTTAAAAATAAAATAGTTAATATTTTTATTAACAAAAAAATACATAAAACTATTAATTCAAATAAACATGCTTCATTCAGTCAAAAAATATCAAATGTTTTTTTTTTTTTTTTTGTGAAATCAGACAATTTCGGTTGTTCTTAAGAAATAATCTTTTACAAATAAAAGTTGACTAAATTTTTTTAGCTTTCAAACGATTTTTGGTTTTGGTTTTTGAAATAAATTTTTCGCTAATTGTCGAGGTAGGCGATATTGTGAGAAGAGCATAAAATAGTTTATCGAATTTTTGTTCTTTTTTTACATTTTTCAAATATGTATACCATATCGTCTAATATATCGCTGAAGTCTTTTTATATTTTGAATTTTCAATTTTTAATACTTTTAATATAATTATTTAATTCGTATAAAAGATTGTTAATTTCATTACTAGTAACATCTTTAGCATTACTTTCATCTGAATTATTGTGGTTACTTTCAACATATAATAATCTGGAGTATAATTTATTCTTTAGTTTCACTTTTTTAAGAATATTTTAAAAAACTTTCAATTGCTCGGAAAATTTCCAGAATTTAAAAATTATTATTAACGTATTTAAAAATTTTATACGTCCCTCATTTATTCTTATTTTAATACGTTTTCGTAAATCTGTTGCAAAAGAATTATTAATTTTTTTGTTGTTGATCCAACAATTTTGTATACTTTAGGACACTTGTTACATGTGACTTTGTTTTTCTTTTCATTTTTGTTCTTGGTAAAATACTTCCAAAACGAGCTCAATTTTTTGGCTTTAGTGTATTTCTAATTTATTCACCTGAGAGTGAAAAAACCCCATTCTTGAAAATTTTTTAACGTTTCATTCAAAACATAGCACGACTACTATGTAGGTAATGCACAGTTCGACAGCAACTGCAAACATCCAAAATAAGGGGCTGTGCACATATTACGTAACGCTCCAGGGGGTGGGGGGCGGTTAAAGATTTGTTACGGATTCGAAATTTTGCACTGAAAAATTAGTAAAAAGCGTTACGAAGGGGGGGGGGGGGGGGTATAAAATCTCTGAAAACAGCGTTACGTAATATGTGCACAGCCCCTAATATGTATTTGGTTGATATAAAGTACTCGCTTTGTTTCATATCATACAAACAAATTTAAACATTTTTGACGTATGCATTTTAAACTAAAAAAAGTTGTTCGATTAATTGACATTAATTAATCGATTTATTCGTTATTCGAAAATCGGCATTTTAAAATTATTCGAACAAGAGTTTCGTTTTGTTTGATCGATTAATCGAATTATTCTTAATCGGTTGACAACTCTATTATTAATACATGACCATCGTCCAGATGAAAGAGAGCCAATGAGTTGAGTTGTTTCGTTTCTTATCGAAAGTATTATTTACAGATGACATATTAATACTGTAAAAGTGTAGTGGTAGAGGTTTTAGTATATTTTTTATTTATTAATTTAATTTTATTGCGCTTTTTTTTCATTCTTGAGATGGGTCGTCATTTGATCGTTATTGGTTTGGCTTCATTTGCGGTTTTGCAAAAAAAATAAAATATGTTTCACAAGCAACTATCAAACTTTTTACTGCTAATTAACCCACATTTGGTGAATGGTTATAAATAAATATTGAAAACATAAAATACTAAATTTTAATTATTCAATTATATTTTACGAGTCCAAGTAATCGAGTAGAAATCCGTACAGAATTCGGTATAAATTTTGATTTTTAATTATTTTTTTATATTGCGAAAGTTCTATAACGATAAAGTTGAGAGAAGTTTCTCTTTTATTTTAGTTGACGGCAAAGTGTGTACTTATTATTGTAACAGCCCTGTAGATAGAAAATATCTCCTTCGAGGTCAGTAGATGCTGGCCAACGCCAAAATGATTCGGAAATTTAAATGATCTGAATTTCCGTCAGATCACCGTGCCAGCGCTGTTCTTTTGAAAACGTGAAATTTTGATAGGAGGCAGTAGTAACAGCTTTTATGACAAATAAGATATTTGAAGATATCAAAGACCATAAAAAGCAGATTGAGAAGTTTCCCAAATGGGTTAATAATGACTGACAATTTATTATTAAAAATGTTATTTAAATTTAACATTTTTATTAGAATTTAATCTTTAATGTAGAAATTTCTATGTTGATCAAGAAGGCTGACTTGACTGACTGACAAACTAACTTTGTATTTCTATTCAGGTTTTCATTTATTTATAATTTGAAATTCAACTCACATTCATTTTAGTATGGGTTCTTTTTTCAATTCTCCCAAATAGCGCAGACTCTATAAAATTTATTAAATATTTATTTAACACTTTTATCTTCCGTCATGTGCCGGCGTTTTTTTTTCCCTTTTTTTTTGTTGGTCTCACTGTCAATTGACTTAACAAATATTTTAAACTGATGTTAAAAGAATATACAATGAATAAGTTTCAATGAGATTTTTAAGATGAAATTATTAGTTGTGGAAGCATAGAGTAAGCGAAGATTTTTTTATTTTTAAATTAAACAATATTAATATAAAATCTGCAATGAAATTGCAAGAATCAGTGAAAACAATTACCGATATTCCGAAAAAATAATTCAATACGCACAACAAATATCTGCAAAAATGGAAGAACAAATAAATATTTTGTTAACATTTTTACAGGATGCAGTTACAAAAGCTTCACTATAATTTCCTATAATTGCCTCGATCAGGAGATTTTGTATTGCTACGTTTAAATATTTTGCTCATAATAATTGTAAACATGTATTCATTTATAATAAACTCTTTATAGAAAAATTCTCAAATACAATTGAGAAATCGGACTTACGTAGTCAATAAGTATTGATTCTTGGCTTTAATTTCTCATTGGCCTAAATGAGTGACAAACATAAATGTGCCCACAAATAGTCAAATTCCCGTAGAGCTGAACAAAATTTACACAATTTTAATTTTTAACATTTTATAGAAAAATTCTCAAATACAATTGAGAAATCGGACTTACGTAGTCAATAAGTATCGATTCTAGGCATAAAATAATTAAAAAAAAAAAAAAAGCATCCACACGTATTCGTTACATTTATTAAAAAATAAACACATTCGACCCCAAACATTGCACTTGCATTGGTACAGCTCCTCACTAAAAAATTATGGTAAATACATACATATTTTTTTAATGATCTGAAATTACACATTATAAACTGCACATCGACATCGTAATTATCTTTAAATAAAATCCTTCAGCTTGCCACATAATACAAGTTCATAGATGCATAGATACAGATAGATGGACAGAGATCATCTGCAAGTCACAGCAGTTTCTTAATGATCATTTCATACAGCAAACACTTAAGGTTTCAACTAATCATGGTCCATTAGAATTGCAGAGCAAAAATAAAATAAAATAAAATTTAAACTGAAAAAATAATAAAGCAACACATCCTGCCATCTAAAATGAAGCTCTAGGAACTGAATCAACTGCACTAGACAAAGTTAAAAGAGAGGGGGATAAAAAAATATTAAACAAGTTTCAAGAATTGAGCCCCCTTCAGTCTACAATAACCAACTCTGAGTTTGTCTAAAGTTCAAAAAACTCTACAGCAAAGAGTTGTTCGTAATTTAATAATAGATATGTACAAGTATAATACAACTACAACAACATTAATTGCAATTGTAAAGTACAAGTTGGTTGGTTGTACTTGAAAGATTTTCCCCCCTCCCCAAACAACATCAACACATGCAGTCAGAATACCAATGCAATAACAAACTCTAACGACTGAAGTTTTTCTTTTTTTTGTTGAACAAAGACAACAAGAAATATATTATAAGAAAAGAAGTATGTACAACAATTGCTAAGAAAAGAAAAATTGGAGATGTAGAAAAAACATCCAAACATCCCACAGTGGCGATAGTTGCAGCAGCTTCGATGCAGAGAATCAAGGAATACGAAAAAATGCGCCTTCAAATAGTTTTCTTAGAAATTATCTTTGAATTTGCTTCTCGTAGAAACGTATCAATAAAGACTGGAAATCTGAAGAGATTCCATTCTCCACACATAAAGATTTCTTTATGATTAAGAAACCATAGACTGTATTTATATATTTAAATAAAAAAAAAAAACTATTCAATAAATTAAAACGCATGAATGGATCATGAAGAAAAAGAAGTCGAATTGTATTTAAATTAATAAAATACCATCTTGCCATTTTTTCCAATCAACATCTTACTTTATTTAACATCAAGTA
The DNA here is from genome assembly GCA_947311025.1 of Lypha dubia. NCBI lineage: Eukaryota > Metazoa > Arthropoda > Insecta > Diptera > Tachinidae > Lypha > Lypha dubia. Next base: position 2,961,197 of record OX371260.1, on the reverse strand, counting down.
ATACAAAAAATGCAGTGGGAAACAAAATGATGCAACCAATTGCAAACTTTTTTTTTCGATAAAAAAAAATTTCAAGAAAACAAACTAATAGATGACTTCTATTAAGAAAATACTTAACAAATTTACAAATTTAATGAGAATTTTCACAAAAGTTTCAAAAAAGTTTTTAAATACGTAATTGATCAGAGAAAGTTAATTAAAATAATTTAAATTACCTCAATGGAATTATGAATTAAAAGTTCTTAGCAAAAAATGGTTATGTTCTATTGTGTAAGTTGTTCATAATTAATTTAAGTTTTGCCACACCCATATATGTGCAAATATCGCCCACGTTTAAAGTTGGTAAAATAATTGCACAACATTCAGCTCTGCTGATAATATTAAACATCCCGTATAAATTATAATGTGCCATTACCTACGATCATCACTGTATTCATAGTAGCTTCGTTCAATTATAGATTTATGTACGAGTATAAGTTTGGTTTGGTGTCATTTGTCAATTTGTGTTAATTGTTGTTTGACCAAATTCAAACATCTAAAATAATATGAGTTTTTTTTTTCTTTGAATAGGAAAAAAAGGGTTTTCTGTTTAATTATCAACATAACGGGGGAGTGGTAACTATAAATGTGAGTTTGCGAGTACGTGTGCGTGTCACATATTATGTAAAATATTTCTTATTTACTTGTACACATTAAAAGATCATCTGTTTTGACGATGGTCTGTGTGTCTTCATCTGTATCTGGCTTTTAATTCCCACGCCAATACTTGTTTGTTTAAAGAACAAAAAAATAAAAGCTAAAACAAATTAAAATATACAAATAAAACTTTAGGAATAATAAAAATTTAAAGAAATGAGTTTTAATAAAACTTATGGATGGATATTGCGTTTCGACTGAAGTGTAGCCAGAGTTGGGCAAAATACATGGTTTGCGGTATTTAAAATACAAAATACAAAATACTTGCTGATCATGTATTTAAAATACAAAATACAAAATACTTTCAGGTTATGTATTTAAAATACAAAATACAAAATACTTACACATCATGTATGTATTTAAAATACAAAATACAAAATACTTCCACGTCATGTATGTATTTAAAATACAAAATACAAAATACGTATTTGTATTTCAAATACGTATTTCAAATACATGTATTTCAAATACTGCCCAACGCTGAAGATGTATTCACTTTACAGGTGGTGTTACTAACACAGGCTCACACAATTCTTGCTAGTGAGAGGCACGTACATACGTTGAAAATTGTTCGCCCTTATGTTGACTCCCAATGCAAAAAGAACCATGCTCTAAACTTGTTGTCGTAACAGTACTACCTGCAAAATAAAATCGCATTGTGAAAAAATGCTTTAGAATTGACAACTGTATTGCGGTGATGCCAACTCTAAGAATTTGTATAGTTACGTTTTTTAGCGATTCTAGTTTTTGGTTATTGGTTTGACGCATGATACATTAAGGATAATCACGACACAAAATTACATGCTCTTCACAATAATGCAATAAATTTAAAAGTACGCTCACGAAGTACACTAATATGCACAGCAAATTTGCAAAATGCATATTTGCACAATCACCATCGTGATTACCCTTATTATAAATAGATCAAAATGCAAACAACCATCACCGCACTATCCTACACAGTCGCGCGATTTGCAAAATATGACATGTGTGCTAAAAATGTATAGTAGTGTGGACTAAAAATGCAACTGTGTGACAGATTTTTTGGCAAGTCGTGCGATTTGTATAATGTTATGAAAATTTTCATAAAATGATAGTTTTCATGCGATCAGAGGAGTATTTATTGTCAACCAGATGTTTTGGCATCAGATTTCTATGATAGTGTGGCACCTACAACACCATAGATGGTAAGATTTTGTAAAGTCGGTCAGATTTTTGCAAGATTTTCCTGTGAATGAATCGTACGATTGTGTAGGATAGTGAAGCACGGCATTAAAAGTTATGATATCCACTACACCATCACATAAAATATTAATATAAACATACATGTATGTATGTATACATTTATATAAACTTTAGTTTTTAACACTTCTTATTTGTTTTACATACATACGTTCATTAATACATAAATATATATTAATTGAAACAAACTAAGTTCTTTTGCTGTTTTCCACTTATCAAATGTTTGTCCACAATAATATGAACAAACATTTGCAAGTACATACATACTCACATGTTTATGTGAGTACTTAAAATTATTTTATTATTTTCTTTATTTACAAATTTACAATAAGAATGCTTGTGTCAATAACATTGCACACTTGCATATAAAACCACTTGAACTATTTTTATTGACTTTTCCAAGAATGCTTGGCTTTCCAATATTTGGTGGGTGGCCAAGCGCATATTAATTAATAATTGGAACAATGAACCGATGAAAATAATGAAACTACAATTTGAATTCTTTGAAATATAAATAAGCATATTTTTTATTCTTAAAAACTACAAAAGTAAACACTTTTACTTTTGTAACATTTTATTAGGAATAAGTACTTTAATTTTTGTATTTAATATTAAGATTTTGTAAAATAAAATTCAGTCATATTCTTTGATTCAAATAAACAAGTCTTTACAAAGAAACAAATAATTGTTTTTTTTAAAGCATCGAAAAATCGATCATTTAATTATTAAACTGACAAAATATATTTTGTTAACTATGTTTTTAAAATACAAAATACTGCCATTTTTTGTATGTATTTAAAATACAAAATACAAACTACTTCTATTTATTGTATGTATTTAAAATACAAAATACAAAATACTTGCAGGACATGTATTTAAAATACAAAATACAAAATACTTTCAGGTTATGTATTTAAAATACAAATACAAAATACGTATTTGTATTTTAAATACGTATTTCAAATACATGTATTTCAAATACTGCCCAGCCCTGAGTGTAGCAATGAACAAAACCGAACACAGAATTCAGTAAGAAGGAAGGCAGAAAGGCGGATTGAAGCGCAACCAGACCATATTCAAATACATAGATAGTATGTGTAGTGGCGTTCATACAACCAAACACACTTGAACCTTTAAGATACAACCAGTATTTTTGCAAATATTTAATATTCTGCGTAAATGATAAATAGCAATTTCACACTAACACGCGAAGTTGTTGTGTGCAGAGCAGTTGGTTGGCGGCCGTCTGATGTGGTACAAAATAGTGTTGCGCTCTTTCCAGATCAGTTCAATCCTACATTTGTTTTATTTTCAGTTGCTGTTGTTGTTTTTCTTCTTGTAGCTTGATTTTTTTATCGTTTGCCTGCCTGTTTGTTTATTGAATTTTTGTATCTAGGAAAAAAGTTAATTTTTTTTCAACAATTCTGCGTTTTATTTAATTTTAGGCAAGATTAATAATTTTTTAATATTTATACACATGACACACATACTCGTACATATGACACAAATTATTTCGTGGTAGAGGAGATCATGTTTCGGTAATACACTTTTTGACGAGAGTAAAAGTTATAGTGAAAAAAGAAGGTTATCCATTCGTTTGTTTGGAGGAGTTACATCTACAGAGTTTTTCATAAATTTTTTGTACAATTTTGCTTGCCGTTTGATTCCTAAAATTTTTTTTAAATTCGGCGCTAGTGGTTTTTTAAAACTTTTTTTGTGAAAGAAAGTGTTTTAATCTTTCGTTTGAATAATAAATATTTAATAATTCGATTGGCTTTTTATATTCACCTCGATTTTTATGCCACAATTATTAAGTTCGGCACTTTTATGGAAAACCCCAAGAGGAGGACCAAGTTCGTTTAATTAAAATATTATGTATAATGGAATGGCATAGAAAATATTGTTAGATGTGTGCAGTATTTTTTTTTTTATAAAATACAACGAGTACAACAAGTATTACAAAGTATTTAGTCCTCTAACTATTAGCTGTATGCATTTTTTAAAAAAGAGGGAAACAATTCGATTCTAAAACAATATCGTGAATAATTTTCCACATGAAATTTTTTCACTTTTCACGTATTTCTCTCATGAAATTTTATTCAGTCCAGAATAATAACTTAAAAAAATGTTCACTTCAAAAAATTTCCCTTATCGTGAGCAATTTTTTCCCACGATTTTTTTCACTTTTCCCATCAATTTATTCATTTTTGATGGGGAACAGAGCAGAACAGGACATGTATGTATGTCTTCTTATAATTATAATTTTAAAGGTTAAAAAGTTTATTTTAATGAAAAGATCTGATAATAATAAACTGATGTATTCCTCAACAAAATGCAAGAAACAGGGCGATTGCCTGCAGATTTGTGAAATTTTAATTTGTTGGCATTTTTTCGTTTTGTTGGCTTTCCAAAAAGTAGCCGAGTTATTTTACCACATAAAAGTTAGAATGCAATAAACAAACGGAGCAACCAAACTAAAGCTCCAACACTGAATATTTATTTAACTTTTATTTTTTAAGTTTTCTTTAAAATAAATATTTCCGTGTATATTTTTGAACAAAAAGTTCTATGATTTTTAATTTTTTTAATCTTCTTGCCTTTTTTACATTCACTAAGAACTGATAGCGGGAATAATTTTTCACGGGAGATTCACGATACCATTTTTCCCTTCGAGTGGAATTAAAATATCACGTGAACAAAAATTTCATTTCTTATTCACGATAGGGGTGATCAAATATAAAGTAAAAATGTTTTTTAAAATACTTAAAGCTTTTATATCGATTAAAAAACCGCTTAAAAGCAACACTTATGATTTAAACAAAAATTTTAACGATCGTAGTTATTAAAGTTGTTGCCCTAAATTTTGACTTGAAGTGTCTTATTAAAATGATGAATTGCAAAAATATTTGCTAAAGTGTGTGTCGAAAATATAAAATTTATGGTAAATATGTTTTCCATAAATTTAATACTTTTCAATCGAACATAAAAAAATTGTTTATTGTATTGCTTGCTAAGTTTTTAAAAATTTTTTGTTTGAAACGTACGGGTTTTAAACTTTTCAAACATGATGTTCAATATTCTCCTGATAAATTATCATTGAAATACTGAAGAATAGAAAAGCTAATCCCTTCTTAAAGGAAAATAACACAATTTTTCATATAATTAATTCCTTTTTCCTATTTGCCTTAGGGATATTCTATTAAGTAATTTAATAGAAAGGAAAACTAAGAAAGAAAGCTGAAAAAGAGAAACATTGGAAAATATTTAATTAAGTTTCGCCATTAAACATTTGCCGGCCATCATTCCATTCATTCTCTTTTCTGTTTCTCATCACCCTGGCGTATGAGCAATAAAATAAACAAGAAATATAATTGGCCAAATAACATCCAGTTAATTAATTAATTTAAATCTTTCGTTGCACAGGCTCATTTTCTTTCTTCTTCTTCTTCTTTAATGAAACAACTTTTTTTGCTTTTAATTTTAATTTTTGTGAAAAAAAAATCCCATTAAAAAGATGGTGAAGGAGCATTTGATAATAAAAATAAAGGAATACCAGTGTATTCATTTTACTTATGCTCTCTCATACTCTCTTTTACACGTATTTTAAAACAAAAAAAAAATCACTGTTTATTTGCCACCAAAAGAATCTTTTCTTGGCATCATCAGGTTCCAACTTAATAACCAATTAACAAATTATGATTGTAAGAGTGAACAAAGCAGTAACATTAAATATAACTACACCCAACATCCATGTTAACAGCAACTGCAACAACAATAAAAATAATATATAAAGATAAATAATAATAAAAAGATAAGCTGTCAGCCTGTCTGTTGGGACTTATTTCTGTCTGTTTGATCATAATTTTACGGCGCTTAAAGTATGCAATTATTTTGAATACTTTTTCTTCCATTTTGGTATCTTGTCCTGAGCCATTTGTTTGTCCCCAATGAAGTATTGTTAGTAATAATTGAAATAAAATACAAGACATAAAAACAAGTAACCCAAAAATCAAGGTATGCATGGCTGAAACGATTTTAGAATACCCTTCATTAGACCTGGTGGGCAATAAAAATATTTTGTAAATTAAAATAATTGTGGCTTGTGAAGATGAGGAGAAATTGTCTTAGCAAATAAGTGGTAAGTCCAAACGTCCCTATAGCTTCCTATGGCGAAAAGGGAAGCCTAAAATTCATCAGTCAGTGTTTAAATCTCCACATCATCATCAAAACACTTTCAATTCAGTTTGATACTATTTCTTACTAACCTGAATTTACCAACCGGTTCTTATAACCAATTTATTTTTAGCAGGTAAAATCTTTTGTACTAAATGATATTCAATTTGTAATCATAAAGCCAACTACCAACTTGTGCTTCATATTCAGTTATTTTATTTATAAAATAACTTTAATCGATCCTTGCCAAACAAACGAAAGGTCACAATAATTCAAATAACGATTTCATAAAATCGCAAGTTGCATTTTTTTAAAATGCAAAAGTGAACACACAGAAAAAAATGGTGTGCAAATGAAGGGATTTATGGCTTAAGAGTAAAACAGAGTGATCACATAAAATATTTACAACTGGCAGCGATACTGGCTGTTTCCCCTCATTTTCCAACTCCTTAATGTGAACAAACAATGATGCAACATCTTAAGGAGGACGCAATGAAGCGAGTGCAATTATTTACTAAGCTGAAAAACTTCATGTCCAATTTAATCAATGGCACACAACAAAAATAACCATTTATTTTGTGTGAATTTTTTTTGGAAACTCTTTTTTTTATACCGCCAAATCTTAAAAATAGAACACATAAAAAAACTGATTTTATATGAGTTTGAAAATAATTTGTGATGGGTTTTTTTTTTGTTCAACATTTTTTTCTGGTCTCTATTAACAAAACATTCAGTATGAGTATGAGCTCGATACCTGGCTAAGGGTTGACCAACAAATCAGTCAGTGATGTTAAACTAAAGAAATTGTTAGTTAAAATAAATAAAAATGGAAATTATGTTCGGATTGGGAATGTATGCTAAATAAGAGATACTAAATTTAATGATTTTTTCTGCTAACTTTGACTGAGAGTTGTACTTAAAAATTTTAGTACGAATATTACTAAATTGCTGTGCCAGGAATCTTAATAAGGAGTGTCAGTTTTAATTTTAGAGATTAACAATTTTTTTTATATTCATTTTAATGGAAATTTTATTTATTTGTTGCGGGTTAGCAATATCTAGATATATATTTCGTTGGTAGCTATACCAATTCATCAGTAGATGTTTTACCTTTATGTTTAAAAAATTCCAAAGCTCATCTATTTATACAAAAACTCACAAATATATTTTTGTGAATTACATAGCATAAAAATAGCCTTTTCTTACAAAATTTTACATTTATTTGAGCATGTACTCAAGTATTTATGTTTTAAATTTTATTTATTTGTTGCGGGTTAGCAATACCTAGATATATATTTTTTAAACATAAAGGGTAAAACATCTACTGATGAATTGGTATAGCTACCAACGAAATATATATCTAGATATTGCTAGCCCGCAACAAAAAAATAAAATTTTAAACATAAATACTTGAGTACATGCTCAAATAAATGTAAAACATTTTAATGGAAATATTTTGTTGGCATTCTTTTTGGGTCCATTTTCCATGGAGATATCAAATTACATATGTGACAGCGCATAGAGAAAGGGACCTAAGGGTAAAAAATCAATTTTCACTTTTTTTTTTTTTGATGTGGACATCTGAGCATCGAATGAGACCGATCCCATGCCCCAAAAGTGTTCCCTCCCAGAGATATGCGCGTTTTATGAAAGTGAAGATACACCAAAGATACACGTATTTAAATCTTTAAAATGGCTCTCCTGAACAAAACCGGTTTTTACCCTAGGTCCCTTTCTATTTTGCGCGTCACATATATGTATGTATAATGTTTACAATCCATAGTCTCTCGGAATAACTAATTTATGACTAAATGACCATACATTTTTTTCTGGAAACTTATCACGAAGATTGTTTATAACCTGAAGATCTAACCTTCTGTATAAAATATATATAGTGTTTGATTGAACGACCGCGCAGGAACCCAAACATCGAAAGGATAGAAATTGCTTTACTTACAATGAGAGCAACTTCCCTTTCGAAAAAGTTTGTAGTCAGTTGGGTACTTGATTTATAAAACCACCAAGTTATAGCAAAAGAGGGCGAGAGAGGTAAACAAGAATAAGAGAATTACTGTTCGTTATGCAAGGAAATGCCATTAAGTTTTTGAGTAGGTAGACTGGCCTGGCTGGCTGAACGGTTGATTTAGATTCGTTTTGTTTGGTAAGTTGCTGTTTATTTATGTAGATATCCCTTGGAATGCAGAAATGCAAGTTTTTTTCTTCAACTCGTTTGCAATTTTTGGCAAATTCTCAGGAAAGAATTATAAATTCATTTGTGTGCAAACGAAAAATCAGCCCAGAAATTAACCGCCCAAAACAAGAAAATACAAATCACATGATCATTAGGAACGGATGTAACAAAACGAAAGAGAAAGAGAGAGACAGGCAAGAACTTTAATGATTGCCATTTTTGGGCGCATTAAAAAAGAGGTGTTTGGCCTCAAGGATTTCCAGCACACGAGTGAAAAAACGAAAGATGAGTGAAAAAAAGCCGGCAAGAAGGACCTCAAAATCTAAAACATAAAAACAATAAAGTAAATGAATTTTACATTTAAGCAGCCAAAGATAATGAAATCACAGTTTGCAAGGTAAACTAAAAGTGAGAGACACAAATATTCTGCGATTTTATTAAAGAACATTTCCTCCTAAAAATATGCGAAGAGCAAAAGAGATGGTTTTGTTGAAATACAGGTTTCTATATGATGAGTTGAAAAAAATTTTGGCGCCAAAATTTCTACAGGTTTCCACTTAACAGGTTTCCACTTACTTATTACCAACTTGAATTTAAAACCCACAAGCCGCAATCCCTTTGCTGACCCTGTTTGTTTATCTAAAAGGTACTTAAGCGGAGAAGAAAAAAGAATCACAAGTTGATAAAAGACAAGTGGGTAGAAAAGAAAAACTTAATGTGTGGAATAATACATTTATGATACACAACAAGTATTATTTAATGTGTGGGGCCGGCCGGCATCTTGTTGAATAATTCGCAAAGAAAATATCAAAAAGAAGGTGGGAATTAAGAAAAATAAATAAAATAATTCAAAAAAAGCTCAAGTTGTAAAGTTGGAAATATTCCCACGCGTTAAATACAAAATATTTAATTTATGAGGACATTCTTTTTTTGAATGCATTTTGGTCAATCCAATTTTAGCGAAATTAAGACCGCATGTTACTTTTCTTCTAAATTTCTTCAAAAGAAAACGGAAGCTATTAAAAAAAATTAAACAAGATTTTAAATACAGACTCAATCAATTACTTTGCTGATTAAGTGATAAAAAATTATTTTGATTGTATTTTTTTTTAATTCCAAACTCCTCTAATCCCCACATAATGAACCATATATAAAAAATTTCTTAAAACAAAATTGTTTACAGTTGCAATCTACTTTTACAAAATTCTTGTTTTTTAAGGTTCCTTTTGTATAAAAAAAAAAAAACAACACATCAAATGAGGCCACACAAGTGCAAGCAAATCCTTCTTCCAACTGCTGCCAACATCAAGGAACTGTTAAATACTCGCACTAGTTGGCACTTGTTTGTTTCTCTGAATGAATCTGTTTTGTGTTGAAATGAGGAGAGGAAAGAAACTCATAATCCGTAAAATTACAGGTAACCAACTTCCTGTGCAAAAAAATAGAGAAAAAAAAATGCATATATTGATAGTTGTTGTTGTTGTTGCTTCTCTGATCTGTGCAATAATTTCACAGAAATGTAGATAGATTACGATGATGTCCAGACAGTAACAAGGAAGAATTTTTCAAAGCATAAATCCTTGTTATTCTTTCATCAACAATTACAGTGATAAAAATAATAGTTAATAACGTTATCCATCATATGGATTGTTTTATTTTTTATTTTAAATTAAGATATTTTTCTTTTAGAAGAACGAAAACAAAAAAAAAAAAAAACCGAAGACCTACAGCTGACCGTGCGAAATAAATTGATCAATCAATAAACGATTCTATCATCACATTTTACGGTTCATTATTAGTGTGGATAAGAAAGAACTTGATATAATTGCATGGCTTTTGTTGAAAATTGTGTGGGGTGTGAAGTAACCGTTTGCAGAAACCAAATTTAAACAACTAAAACTGCTGCAATGAAATGCACCATACGCCCGCCCCACACATTTTTCATTATAAGGTAATCCATATGTGGTCATGCAACGAATTGCTGCAAAAAATTCGTTTTACAAAAAATGTATTGCCTTACTTAGAACATTATCTAAAAATAATTTTATGTCAAATTTGCAGTTGGAACTACTTTAGAAAAAAATCTTATATATAAATTAATCGATTAATATTACTAAAACAGGAGCTAATCAATCGTATGCAACCGTTTCAATATACGATATACGAATCCAGTTATTTGAATTAAAATTACTTGAAAAAAACTCCTTCGAACAAAATTACAGCTTTACCCAACACTTTTACTTACAACAACTTAACCCAACTTTCAAACAACTGTTAGTCTTAGTTGTCTTCGCTAAGTTGTAGTTCGTACATATTATGATTTATAATAAAATTGGTTGTGAATCATAATACAAAAAATTAATTGTTGGGTTGTAACATTGACAATCACCCAAAAGCAATCGCAATTAACGAAAAAATAAAAAGGAAAAGTGGGCGCCAATGCAAATGTTACGTTGAGAGTATATTATTTAAGGCCACATGAAATTCAGAGTAATACATGTTATATATCGTTTTATGGGTAATTAAGTGCAGTTTTTGATCTGCAAATAATTTAATTTTAATGAGAATTTCTTTTTTTTACACTTTTATTCTTAAATCGATTCTAGGAATATAAAAAAAATAAAAAACCTGCTGAATTATTTATGCTTAAAATATATAATTTTTGTGTAAAGTAACTACTTTAAAAAAAAAAAGAAAAAAATACTCTATATCCTAAAACAAAATATGTTGGAAGGAGATTAAATAATAATATTAATTTTTAATTTCAAAGAAACCCATCCAGTTTTCTGAATGCATATGAAATATATTTTTTGTGATCGCAACTGATAAATATCGGTAGACTCGTTTAGTTTGTGATTATTTCACAACTGATATTTTGTTTTGTTAAGAAAAATTGAATTTAATAAGAAGAAAATTTATTACACACATTCTGGATAGGTATTTTACATTAAAATTTTTCTTAAAACTGACAAAAATTAAATATATAAAAAAACAAAATCAAAGAAAAATAATTTCAAGTCTCACTGTGTTTTCCTCGTGTATGATTATGAGTCTGTATATAAAATTAATTATTTCAGTATACGAAAATACAAATACAATGAGAGCATTTATTTGTGTTAAAACAACACAAATATTTACCTTCAATCTTGAAAATATTCGACATTTCACACGAATGTCTGTTAAAAATGTAACTTAACTACTCTCCTACTTCGAAGCAGGATGAGATGATGAGATGTTTTTAAGAAAAAAAAAAATCTCTTTAAGAATCTGGCCAACAACTATACACAAGTATGTATGTATGTATGTATGGATGCAGTATGCAGACTAACAATGTTTCAGGATTTTTGTTGCAATCTCCAACAACAGCAAACAGTAAAAACAACACAGACAGTCTAAAGAAACTATAAAAATGATGATGGAATTCTTGGAAATGCATTAAACCCAACCTAACTAAAGATTTGGAAGGAAAACACAACGATCAGTTGAGCTGAGAAGACCAGCATCGAATCACTGAACTTTGCCGCTTTTTGCTTAAAAAAAAAAATTGGAATAATAGAGATTTTTTTTTTACTTTAAATTTGTCTTCATTCAACAAATTTGAAACATGTTTTTCTTTCATAACAAAAAAAAGTAGAGGAAATACAAAAGTGGCCTGCTCAAGATTTTTCCTAACATAATTTTTCTTTCCCAGCATGAAAATATTTTTTAAAAATGATATTGGATTTGAGCCAAGGAACAACAACTACAACAAGTGCCTACTTATTAAAGAATTCAGCATTTGTTGCAACAGTATTTACTTGTTGCTGGCCATGAGAGCAGTACAGGACATAACATGCCGTGATAAAAAAACAAAAATGGAAGAAAATCTCTTTGCTCTGATTCCGATTTTATTACGGTATTTTTAGTGTTTTTGTTGAGCCTCATTAATGTTTTTAATATCTTTCCTTTTAATTCGATACGATAATTGACAGCGGTTTTAATGCTTGAAGTCGACAATAATGGCACCATTTAAAATGTATTTTATGATCTCCGATTGTTTTCTAGACATTCAAATTGTTTTATTCATTTTTCATTTTATTTGTCTGTAAACTTCAGACACAGTTATTGAAAGAATTTTTGTAATTGGTGAAATAGTGGGGGGGATAAGAGAGAGAGAGAGAGTGGAAGAGATCGAGAAGATGATCAAAAGGATTTAATCCACTTTTATTTTATGTCACACACGTGAATTGTGTTAATGTGATAACAACTGACATTTTATCATGCACTTTTCTGAATTGTTTAATATTTTTTATTTTTTTCAGGCAACGCACAGTGGGACATTTCACAAGGATGTGGCCAAAATATATGTCGTTTAGGTATTTTTTATTGTTGGATAGATGACGATTTTGGTTAAAATTACTCCACAATTTCACCTTGTCCCCATTAACATCAACGAATAAAGCTGACAAATGTTTGCAATGTTATGACAATCGCTTAAAATTTGCCTTAAAACAACGACAGCTCTTATAACAAATTGTGAAAAAAATATTTTAAGTACGAATTTGAAAATTTTTCATTTAAAAAAAAAGTAAATATAATTAGCGCGTATGGACTACAAAGCAAATTACATACAACTAACTTTTTTACAAAATGTTCCACAGTGCATAGTATATTTGCTTGTCTTCATATATATTTTTTATTTCGTTTTTACTAAGGCTGGCCACTTTTTTTGTTTTAAAGTTTCCTTTTTGTAACTCAAAAAAAATTCAAGGCTTCTTTTCTTTTTTGACTGTTTGGTTTTAATGTGTTGTAATGATTGGTTATAAAAAAAAAAACAGGTTGGTGGGGTTAAAGCTGTCCAAGCTTTGGTGGCTGTTGGCCGCTGGATGTTGTAGATGACCACAATTCTGATGATTAACATTAACATCAACATCAGCAACACTTAACAACATGTTAAAGTCCATTAAAATATCATTAACTTGACTTCTTACTTTCTGTAATTTTTTTGGTGTCTTCCCAGCAACATTTTAATTTTAATCTCCAAACACGCAATTCATTCACAAATTTACAACAAATCTAAACAGTTATTCAAGCCAAGGTAATGGAGAGAGATTATTCTTTTCAATTCAATATCTTTTAAAGATAACAAACCGCACACCATCAACGCACAAAAATTATCCTTTAAGACAGAATCCATCAAATTCCAAAAGCAAAGGAAATAAAAGACTTGAAAGGAAAAACCAGTCTAAAAGATTATAAAACAAGTCTGTTGTACTCAATATAACAGAAAAATCGAAACACATGTTTATTTAAAATATGGATGGGCAATTTAACCAGAAATATTGGTTTGGGTAAAGAAACCTTTTGAGCGAACCGAAAATCATGTTGTTAATTTAAAATTTCGGTTTTAAATTGCAACAAAATCTCTGGCAACTTAAAGAAATAAAAAGTCACACGTTTGTAATCTGCATATTCATTGACAGATTGTCATTTGTCACCTCATTGTATGTGGTTAAGAAAAAAAAAATAAATAAAATGAGAAAAGAAAAATTAAGCAGAACACTAAATTAAACAACACGAAAATTCTCATTTAAACTGCAGAAGAGAGAAGGAGCAAAAAGCGTTTTATAATCTGCTAAAAGTTAATGGCGAGCCACACCCATCTATCTCTGCATTTAAGTACTTTATTTAACTGGTTTCAAAGTCATGGTCAAAAAGATCTTTATTTTAGCATGGTTTTTTCGTAAATAACAAATTTCATTCATTAAAAGGATACCAATTTTTTTTTTTTTATTTTTTTTTGAAATTTTTGAGTTGGTAAGTGTATCGAAAGCTTAAAGAAAAATATTCATGAGAAATATTTTTGGCAATTCCAGTCACTTCAAATCGTGTATTTTTTCAATTTTTACTAAAACGCCTTTATCAAGTTTCTGCAACAGATTTTCTTAACATTTGCTCTTCTGTGCAATAATAAGAATTTAAAAATGTGTAACAAGTTTTAATTTCATTTGCAGAAATTATGAATTTTGATCGGCTTTTTCAGCAAACTTTAAGAATCGCTGGTGCTGGCGTTGCTGCTATAGTTTCTGCCCACAGACTTTTTTGTGTTTGGTTTCAATAGATCGTTTATCTTAACGTTGTTTGCATGATAATCATTTTTAAGAATTTTTAAAAGAAATACTTTGGAAAAGCATAAATAAGTTGCGTTATAACAACAACGTGCAATATTTCTTCTCTTGCAGTTTAAGTTTTAAAAAAGTTTTAAATTTTTGGTTTTGTTCTGCTGTTTCTCAGATGACTTCATATTATTATTGCATTTAGTTTTTAACAACATCTTTTCGAGTTTCTTCTGCTTAAGACTCTGTGTGTGGTTCCAATTATTATCCAGACGTCCTTTGCATCTTATGCGATTTCATGTCTTCTTGGGTAAAAATATTTGTGAAAAAAAAAGTTTTTAGTTTGTCCCTGCGGCGTGAAGGATGGATGGATGTGATCTCATAAACATTACAATTACTGTTGAAGATATTCATTGTGCGGTAATAAAGTAATTTAGGATAAAACGATTTTGAGAGCGAACAATTTTCTTATGGAAAATTTCTGTCTGTCTCATAATTTGCCCGATAGTAAAAAATTTTGCTTTTCTAATTATTGAAGCTTTATTTTTCATAACCATAAACGTTCATGTTTGAATTTGGCCATCGGATTTTTATGTTACATGTCATCACATGTGACCGACCGCTTTAATATAAAAATTTCAAGATTTTTCCACCTCATATTCCACTATATTAAATAATCCTGATATTTTATAAAAGAAATTGAAATTTTGTCTCATATTAAGTTCCTTTTGCCTGTCTGTCATCTAGTGGCACGTACACGAGTTTATATGAGACTTTTGAAAAGCTTTTTGAAAACCTAAAATATATTTGAAAATTTTTTCAGATTTTTTTCTTTTTAACTGGACGACGGAAATTTTTGTTTAAGGAAAATATTAAAAAAAAAACTAAAAGACCATAAACCCTGTTATTTTTATCTACAGGTGAAGAATGACATAAATATGGAAGAGTTGTTCACAAAAAATCACTCATTTAAATGCACTTTAATGCAGTTAAATCAAGTGCTTTCGAATATCTTTGGAATATGAGATCACTTGCCTTAATTGAATTAAATTGCCCAACATTATCTTTGAATTGAAATAATATGTGAAAGATTGTGTAATATTTTAACCCGCACCACCACTTACTAAGATAAGAGGACTGACTGACGACTGCAGGCAAGCATCCCAAGAGAATTGCTCTTTGTAGGCGTTCTCATAAGCACGAGTTTACCGATTTTTCACAAAAGAAGTAAAGAAAATTTAAATCTTTTGCATACACAAATCATGTTTCTTTTTCTTTGTTTCTTTGTTAAAGAAAAACTAAAAATCTTTAAGAGTGTGGGAAACAACAACGAAATTCTGTTTTAAAATTTTATCAGGCAGGATACTAAATAAAATATTAATGTGAAAAATAAACACAACAGGACATCTTAAAGAAAAAAAAAAAGAAAAAAAAAAAAAAAACGATGAAAGAAAAAACTGCTAAAAGTGCAATGAAGTCGGAGTTGGCCGTACGATTAGTTGGCTGGTGCACATGCCAGACGCAGGTTGTGAACGTGAAGAGCATGAGTTAAAACGAACCATGTGCCAACAACAAAATATATATGTACATACTCACACAAGTTGTTTGGAGTGTGTGTGTGTGTGTGTGTAACGTACATATACATACGGTTGAGAAAGACAAATTCTCAAGTTTTTTAATATTATTTATTTATTTTGTTGCTTTTTTGAAAAAAAAAAAAGGATGATGTTGATAGCTGGAATACGAACACATATAAATTCGTGTGCAAGTGGCTAAAAGTAAGAAGTAAAATGACTAATTTTTGTTTGCTCAAGATATTAAATACAAACATGAAAATATGAATGAGATATAAAAAAAATTTATTTCTCCATTTTTCTTCACACAATTTAAGTGCCGCTCAACATAGAAGACAATCGTGGGAAGATTACTTTCCTATTATTCTTTGGACATGGCAGATTTGAAAATAAACCTCTTTGTTAAAAAATTCTCCTCAAGTGTTTTCATCCCATCAAATGACAGTATTTTTTAACTGGAAGGCTATCTTTTTATGTACGCATGTAAATGGGCAAAAAGGTCACTTTAATTTACATACATATGTAAGTATGTATGTATATACATATATGTGTGTGTATATACACAGATATCATTAATTTAATACAATAAAAATTGTAGTACATATTGAGAATATTTTCTTGATTTGAAAACATTTTTAACTAATAAGCATATGTGTGTAAGTATACAAATATCTTAAGCTAAAACGAAATTATACAAACAAACCAGTTAATACCTACTAGATTCATGTTTCCACATTCTACATATTTTGATTTAGCTAACGATTTATTAGCCTTAAACGATGTTTTATGAACGAAAACATTAAGGAAAGCTTATTTTTAACTTCTCAACAATTTCTAATTTCTTATCTAGGTATTTCGTTTAATATTTTTCTATCATTTGGTGTCATTGACTGATTATGGATTTGGAGTAGAAGTCGTTGTAGCAAGCAGCATTCTTGTTGCTGCTGATGATGATGTTGATTTCATTGTTTATGATAACATGTCAAAAAATACGTTACTTTTGCCACTTTCTTGAACCATTCATTGCACACATATTAAATACACATGTATTATTGTGAATGTATACATACATACATACATACATATTACGTACATATGTATGTACATATGTTTTGCATGCTCTTACACTCGGCGCAATTTGTATAATGGAAATTTATGAAGAACTAATAAAGACCAAGGTTGTTCACTTTATTGAATTTGTTCACATTTTCGATTGCAATAATTTGTACCGCAATTACTATTTTATTTAGGCCACAAAGAAAAGAAATTCCAGGTTGGTAAAATAACATAAAATTTATTTTGAACTTAAAAATTTTCATATATTCGCTTTTAGTTTAATTCGAAATATCAAACCATAATGGGAGATCATAAAAAAACTAGAAAAGAATAACGTGAAGAGTTTATAAAACATTTGAGAGTAACACAGCAACAAAATTTTCGGTTTTAAACGCCTGTCATGTGTTACAAGAGCTTATTTAACTGTTGCGAGTTGGTTTTCTGCCTAAAATTGTCGTTCACTATTTAGAGCCATCACACTTTGTTCACAATTTAGAGAGTTCATATAAGAAAACGAGTGTTCACAATAGTGGATAGTTCACTATTGTGGAAGTTCACATTACCGCGAGTTCACTGTATGCATAAAAAAGTAGTTTTGCCGCGGATGTCAGCTTTTAATCGAAAATAAATACATTATTAAAACTGTTCTTTATTAAATTACCATAATTTTTCAAATTATTCATTCGAAATAAAATTCATTTGGAATGTTAGTCTATTCGTTTTCTCTGTGGCCTTTGCACCAGCTTTAGCAAAAAGTATGAAGCTACATTTCGTTGCAATTCGCGAAATATTTCCAGCAAATTATATTTTAGATCATAATGATCAAACTAATTTGACAGCAATACCGTGCAACATGCCTTCGTTTTTGCATTTCCAATAACACTTGTCATCATTGTGATATCAAACTTTGCTTTAATTGATCAACTTATCTTGAATCACAATAACGAGGTCGTGGAAGACCAATGTATTTTTTTTTAAATTAGCCTATGATCATGAGTGAAAAGCGTATGATCATGAGTAAAAAGCTACTAACAATTATATACATGTAGAAACTCAAGAGCTCAGATACTAAAAGGAACAAGACCCTACTTGTAAAAGATTTTAAACTAAATTTCACCCTCCCTTAAGAGAATGCCAAATTGTGAAACTAGTCGATTAACGCTCTCAGTTAGTTTAGTTATTTTATTATTCATCGATTTCCATATATGTGAGATCGATTTGTCAGAGAGTGTAATAGGAGCTTCTATTTTACTTAACTCAGCATCAGCTACGGTTCTCTTTGAAGTTTGGCGCGTACTCATCATGTTAACAATGATATAAATAATAATAAGATAATAAAATATATCTGAACTTGTTTTAGTTTTAATTTGTAATTGTGTGCTTATGTATGTGTTGTTTTTTAGCACTCTCTTTAGGAATAGCGTTGTGTTGTTCTTGTGTAATTTATTGAAGGGCGGCATGCATCCAATGGGCCTCCTAGTGGAAGTGTTTTTAACACTACTCATAAGTACATATTATATTATTATTATTATGAAATGTTTATTTTTTGTCAATAAATTTTTTAAATCATTTTTTATTCGTTGTTCTCATCGATTAATCGAATAATTTTTCAGCTTTAATCGTTTGATCGAACGAACAAAAACAATTATTTGAAATATTCAAACAAAGTTGAAAGGTAAATAATTGACAACTCTAGTACATATAGGAGTATGACATTTTTTTAAATGTATGAACTGCCGACTAAGATTACACCACAAGGCTCATTTCTGCATATTGGTCACATCTACCAATGACCACACTACTAGAAGATAGATGTTGAATATTTACAATTTACAATCTTTTACAATTCTGCTTTGCACGCGATGTTAGTTTTAATAGCAGTGTTGAGGCGCCTCCGGTGTTAAGTAGACGCATTAACTTTGTTAAGCTTAATTAGCAGGCATTTTATTAATTGTTTTACTTCGCTGCTGTTTCTGCTAAACGACGAAGGAGGGCGATGTTGTGTACAGTACCTTGGAACAGCATCAACCGCTGTCGGAACAGTTTTTTAGTGACCAGTGCTATGCCTTCATCACTTAAATAGTCCGACAACAATTAATACAATGTCTCACTATGTACATTCGAGAAATTAATGATGTTGATTGACTTGCTCTGGCCAGGGTTTTGAACCCAGGCCCCAAGTAATTTTTTGCTTAGTAGTCAATGCGCTAACAACTTCAGCCAACACCACCCTCAAAATTAAAATAGAATATAAAAAAACAACAAAATAGTTTTATCTAGAATACGGACGATTCTGTCGTCCGATGGTGACCTACACTAGTATAGATAAACAAGCAAAGAAATCGAATTTATATTTAATTTAATTGTTTTTTTCTACCTTTTCGGGAGCAATTTAAAATACATGGAAAATCTACTTTTATTTACTTTCTAAATATGTCTCCATGTTTCGTTATTTAAATTTCAACTTTCTTCAAATTGATCTGAGTGTTAAAATACGTTACGATTTAATAGAAAAACAATAACAATACAGAAAATTCCAAGAAATTATGTATTTCTTTGCTGTCACACACAATGAGCTGCATTTAACGCTGCTGCTGCTCATTGCTAAAAAAAGTTGTATGTTTGTGTGCATGTAACGAGGGGTGTTGTATCTGTGTGAGTTTGCCTCATTTAATATACACGGAGACCTCAACATTAATTGTGAAATTAACATGGCGCAAATTTATTTATACAATTTTCCTCCCTCTAGCATAAATGGCTTTTGCGTTGAGCACATGATGAACCCACATATACCAACCAACCACTCATTTACTCATTCACTGCCTTCATTATTATCAAGCTCAACAAATTCTTGAAAATACAACAACATTATATAAATAAGATACCCTCAGCTCACTTTTGAAAGAAAAAAAAAACAATATTAATAAAACAACAACACGTCACTTTAAGTATCAACAGAAAATTGGACAGAACTGTTTGGAAAAGTCATATGGACATGCATTTGTAACGGCTTTGGCGGCTCAACGCTCAACGAGCACGGTAGGCAGACTTCCAGACAGACATTTAATATAAAAATCTAAAGTGTATTTTTAATTTTCTTTAGCATTGCTTTATAAAAGACAGCCAGACAGACAGCACACAGATACAAATACTCAAATACACTATTAAACTTGGCAGCTCAATTTATAATTCTTGTTTCATGTTTATATAAAAATAAACAAAAAAAATCTGATTCTCAATTATGTTGAGTAACACTGCCTCGCCCGTTTTCCATATATGACATAATTGTGTAGATGTGTGTGTGCCAGACAACTCAAAACTGCAATAGTGGTGGTGGTTGAAAGTACACATGAAAAGAAGTATAAACTTTTGTAACGGACAAAATTTCTTTTAGTTTATTTTCTGTTTTGTTTTTCCTCCTCTCCAGCCATCATATTCAGTCAGCAACTGACTGAAGACTGACTGTGTCCACATGCATTAGTTAAATTGTAAAAAAACATCTTTCAAATACAAAAAAAAAAAAAAAAAACAATTAGGTATATAAAAAATAAGCAAAATCCAACATTCAAAAATTCTTCTTTGCGCCTCGCCACGTCTTTTTTTCTTCTTCTTAACTTTAACCTCTTCTGCCTCTAGGAGAAACAAACTGCTCATTATGTTTTTCTCGAATATTTATGGTAAATGCATCTACTCGTAGAATCTACATTCAGATACGTGTAATTGTTGTTGCAACACATGCTCAATTTTGGCTCAACAATATTATGAGATTTTTCTTCAAAAATATATATGGGAAACATCATACCCAACCCATTATAGTGTGAGAATTATTCGCATACTTTTAGCATCTACTATATTATTCTCGAGGAGTGGGATAATTGCAAATTTGCTGTAATTTAGTTTGACAATGCATATAAAAAGTACAATTAGAGTAATTAGTAATTGGACGACGTTTAATTACATGTAATCGCAACGAGGAACAGGCTTGAAAATTGACTTCCATTGCTTCAAGGGTTGCCCACAAAAAAAAAAAAAAAAAACGTAATAGATTTTGGAATGAATCGATTGTTAAGAGCACGCTGTGCACCCAGTTGCACGTCTTGTTCGAGCCAAGTGTCGTTGATGTTTAGCTGATATGTTTTTGGAAACAGGAACTCAGTCAACATGGCGCGATAGCAATCGCCATTCACCGCAACTGGAGCTAATTGCTCATTTCGGTGAAGCCGCCACCGTGTAAACCGCACCCAACTATTATTTTTAATGGGTGATTCTTTAAGATAATTTCAGAATTGGCTTCAAATACTTAAATTTTGTTTACTGACGTTGCTATTTAACCAGAAAGGAGTTTCATCCCTAAACACAATTCATTGATAAAAAAAATACTCTATGAACTTGATGGACACATTTATTTTATTTCAAAGTAAATTTGCGCAATTTGACAATAAATAATGATTTGCCACAACTTAATGAACGGAAATGACAACACAGTGTATATTCTCAGCTGTCAAACCGTAGTTATCATGGTACTAAAATAACACCCGATACTAAAGGCAAGATAACTATCACAGCGGAATTCAACTGACTGGCAATTGCAATTAAGACGCTCCAAAACATTGTGGCTTCCACAAAAGGAGCAAAAAGTTAGAGAAGATTGCGCCAAACGAAATGCATTTTCTGTGACTTGTCAAAGATTTTCCGCATGGTTCGTTTGGCGTTCTATTTATTCTCTCTTGTAATTTAAGTTACTGTCAAATGCAGCTACATTCGTAGTTGTTTTAGTAAAAATTCTTTAGATTTGTTACTTCTCTATCACCGATTCCTTGCAGTATAGATTTTTTTTATTTCAAAGATAAGAAATAAAAAATAATAAACTTTAAATGGCCGTTACTTTTTCTGTACTTGTATGCCTTTCTTAGTTTATTGTGGTTTCTCTCTCATGCTTTAAATGCTTTCGCATTTGTAATTGACAAGTTCTATCGGCGCCCGCGCTTTTTCTGTTGCCACCACGCTCTCACATGGTTTCTGACTCCTCTCGCTGCTTCGCTGTATATAGACTTGTTATCAGTTTTGTTTTATGTAAAAATCTCTACCAGCCAGTAAAACCAGTATGATTTTTTCTTTTTTCTGCAATTGGGCTCAATATCACAATACATACTCACACAAGCATGAGAGGAGACGACACTTTCTTGAGCTTATTTATGCTCAATAAAAATGTTTGATAAACGAGTAGTTACATAGTATTTATGTATGACTACGTACATATGTACGTATTCATACGAGTACATGCATACGTGCAGCAAACTATTCTATTTTTTTTTAAGTTTAATCAATTGTTAAGCGTTTAATGTACGAGTACGTAAAATAAATAGAACCTCTTCGATGTGGGTTCATTTATGGAGAGAAACTATTTCCTATTTGCAACTATACTTATATTTAGATATACAAACAAACATGATATGATCATACTGATCGTGTTCATATGAAATGTACATATGCATGTACATACGTATTTAGTGTGATTAAATAAAAGAAAAAAAAACAATTTCTGGAAATTATTTAAATTAAAAATCGACATAAAGAAATATATTTTAAGAAGTCGAACATTTTTACTAGAGCTGGCAATTTAATTTGATGTACTTTAATTACTACATATGTAGTACCCAATACTTTTTACTCGGGTACTGAATACTACTAGATTCTTTCTACTTTAAAAAGGTGAGCTTTTAGACAAAATTATGCATCATTTATCACAGTTGCGAAACGAGTTTAAAACTGTTATGGAAATGAGTTGTAAAAACACATCTCTGAAAGTATTGAGTAATTACTTTTGAGTATTGGGTACCCGAAAAAATACTCGCACCCACTAATCAATACTTCGACATCACTGATTCTTACGATCTTTAAAATTAAATTTAGAAAATACTCGTACATATATTGACCCACGTAAGATTTCTGATTTTTTTATTGGAAAGCGCATTTTTCAATTTTATTTCGAAATTCAAATTTATAAAATTTCGGAAATTCCGCAGTATAACTTTATGCACAAAACAAAACTCTCAGTGAAGCCGGTATTTATTATGCCAGAGGAGAAAACTGATAAGCATGACAGGACGCCGGTCAAGGAATAAATCATTATCTGGCAAAGCTGCCTTATTTCAGTTTTTATTTCATTAGAGGGGTTTCGGTTAAATAGTATATTCGAAAAAATGCCCCTAATATTTATATAAATGAATCAAGTCACAAAAACATATACCTTTGGGGACTTGTTGTAATTTTCGTTTAAGGATTACATTAATATTTCTAAAGGATTTTTTTAAAAATTACTTGAATTTTGCTGAAAATGTTTAACAAATATTAAATACTTCCCAACACAAAGAGAGCATCTAAACATTTAAAACATATCCGGAATTCGTTATGCGAAAGTTGTCCAAATCAAAATAGAAAATGGAAGTTCCATGATATTGTTGTCATTCTTTTATGGAATCAGAAACATATAATTTGATTCATCTAATGGCACTAATGGCAAATGGATGTTTTTTTTTATTATTTTAATTTCTACAAAACATTAAGAACAAAGAAAGAACATGCCAAAATGATCGTGAGATCAGCACACGGTTGATGCCAGGTAATCATTGTTAAAAGAAAATAATAAAATGTGGGATTTTAATCGTTCTTCTCAGCTCAATGCAGGGTATGAGAAAAATTGCTGGTGTAATGAGAAATAAAATGAAATAAAAATGATGTTGCAATATTTACAAAGTGGTTTATAAGCACTTTATGTTCGGCTCATTGTTTGACACCAAACAATGGCTAAAAGAAAAGTATATAAAATGTTTATTGTTGAGCCATATTGAGTTCACTGTATGACCAACTACTGACTTTGCATCCAATTCTATGAGCTCAAGGTAGACAACAGTTTGTGTGTAAAGGCACTGATTTTTTCCCAGCACCCAAAACATAGAAAGGAAACTATAATACCAGCTGATTGCTCTAAAATTGAAACGAAAGAAGAAAATTCTCATGGACTTTTTTTTTTGCTGGTACTTGTTTGAAAATTGTTATTGGAGTTTTATATTGAGCCACCAGTTAAATCTATAGAAATAACAGGACAATCAGGCAGGTTCTGTTAAACAAACAACAACAAGAACAACTGAAGTAGTGAATGTATGTTGGAGAATAAATGTTTGGTGAAAATGAAATTCTTCTCAGGATGTAAGTTGTTGTTGGTTCAAGGAGCAACCTATTGTTCTTAACTTTTTACTTATCCTTACAAAGAAAACTGATACCTTTGTCAACCTGACAAACGGAACGAACGAGGGAAGAAAAAAAACTAAATTATAAACCGTATAAGTGGCTGTCTTGGGTAAATATCAAATGACTTTTTTTTGTCTCTAGAGCAGGTCCTTCTCAGCACAAAATGTAGTGTATGCAAAAACAACAACATCGCAGGATATTTGGCATAACGTTATGGTCACCCTATGTATCATTTGAGGAGGTTGGGATTGCAAGAAAAAGATACTTTTTAGTCAGTTTTATTAATTGACCATCTAAAATACATATTTTGAGAAAAAGAAATCATATTTCCTTTTTCTGCTGGAAATAAATAAACTAAAAAATCAATCTTTCTCATAAAACCAACACAGTTGTTGCCACTCTTATCTTTTTTACCATAAATGTTTTGTTTATTTTTGTTTGCTCTACGAAAAGGGCAAAAGGACTTTGACATTTGAGATTGTCTTCGCGAGTGGAATTTGTAGGGTTGCAAAACATCAATGAGAAAGTATCGCATGTCAATAAAACCGTTTGGCGATGACATCCTTACAACCAATCAACCGAGTTTATCTCTTACAAAGTTGCTCAGAAATGTTATTTATTTTACATTTTTACATTTCGAAATAACAAAAATTTTCCCAGGCCGTATTTGATGAAATTAATGAATTTGAACTTGAAAGGAATGTTCTATATCCTCTTAAAGTGAGAGATAACTGCGGTCATTGAATTTGATTTGAAACATTATAATTCTGTGTTGTTGTAAGCGGATACCATTAAGTGACAGAAATGAAGAAACAATTTGATAATTATGGCAGCAATTAGTACAGATAAGCTGGATAAATATCATTGGAACTAAAACATTAAATAAATTAATAAATTTATATTAAAAATATGAAATAATACCACATGATATGGGGCAGCGAGTATCTTGGTGAATTCCACGTGATACTGCAGCATTTTCTACTGGAAACTGCGTTTTTTTATAATATTAATTGATCAAGAAAAAAATCAAAATAATGCCCTTCATTTATTGATTGTGTGACTCTTTGACTTGCTGACAAAGTCATCCATCGATTAGAAGAACAAGAAAGAGGAAATATTTGCTTTTAAATAAGTCTCATAAACCATTTTTATAGTTTTCCGCAAACCTAAACAAACAGTTCCGGTGAATATTAAGCAAAAGAAAAACTATCGAAATTAAACAAAAAATAAATAAATCTATTTATGGTTTGAAAATGAAAAATGTCCTTAAACGGTCGCCACAGAACTCTATTTGAATACGATTTTATTGGACTAACGGTTGCCACACAAAAGAAAAAAAAAAACGGAATTGGCCGGTCAAATTTGTCTACGCTTAAGCGTGGGAGTTTCAAAACTTATATCCTGCCAGCAAACGGAAGTATTTTTCAAACGGATTTCTTACTCCACTTGTTTTCAATTTACCTCTACAATGCAAAGTGATAGATACTGACACTTTTAAAGATATTTTTTTTTCTGTGAATGAATTTAAACAGAAGAAGGATATTATACTACAAGGATTTTCAATTGAGTTCTTAGGAAGCATACAATTGTGTTTTTTCCTTCTTATCTCCTGTTTAATAACGTTGAGCTTTTATTACTTTAATTTTGGACTTTTATTAACAATTTTCTTAGAATTGCTTAGTTTCTGAAGGATAATGAGCTTAAAAATAATTGTGTTGGAGAACGCAAAAAAAAAGTATAAGAAAAACATTCATCATACGTCCGTCTCATTCATAAAAAGTTGTTGAGAGCCCAAACAATGTGAATCCACAGTGAACTGAAAAATCGTGAAGACACCATTTCCAAAGGGTTAGGCCTGCATATATCGCTCCTTTATTGGAACATAGTCATATCTCAAAAACACAAAATTTTTCAGTTACTGACGAAGAAGGGTTTCTCAATACCTTATTTATTTGTAAACAAAATTTCATAAACATATCTCCATCTGAACCCAAGTTATAACCAGTTACATGCTCAAGCCGTCCATATAACTGCTTACGTTTTGAAAATTTTAAATGCATTTTGCCACGTTTGAGTTTTTTGGAGATATGACTATGTTGCAATAAAGGAGCGATATGTCCTGCATGAATTTCCGAAAAATTTTTATTTAATTAAACATTTTACAAAAACATAGAATCAATGTACGCATACGCTATTTCAACGAAAACGCTCATTCAAATTCAATGTAATACGGTACATGAAAAGAATTTCTTATTGTTATTCTTTAATAAAATTCATTAAGCAGTTCATTGATTTAACGTACTAATCGTTCATTATTTAAATATTAATAAACATTTCCTTGAAATCATGATATTCTTCTTTAAATTTTTGGAGTAACGTAGAAAAAGAATTTCAACAGGTTGCCTGATAGCCTGGAACGATATTCTTGTAAAAACGGTCGAACTTTTCATGAGATCCAATAGTCTAGACTCTAGACGAATTATTTTCCGATCCTTAATACACGGCGCATTCTTTTTTTTTGTGTTTGCTGGACCAGGCCTTAGTGCTGATAACTACCATTTATTTTACTGATAGAGATCCACGTAAGTTTAGTTTTAAATAAAACTTTCGAAATGGTGTAAAATTTTAATCAAAAATATATCGAAATGAGCAAACCACGATCAAAGCACTTGTGCGTATGAGTGTAAATGTATGTATGTGCATGTTTGTTTGTATGCCAGTGGTTTAAGTCGTAATAATTTGTATTTGTTTGTTAAATTTATTTTGGTTTTATTAAAATAAAACGTGTATTTATTGTTAGACTTCTTGGAATTTTACTTTTGACAACAACGGAGTGTACTGAACGCAGTACAACAAACAAGCAACCTGATGAAAACATTTATAAAAAAACAAAACAAGGCGCATTTTTCTCATGATATAAATGTTGATTTTTCTCAAACAGGATTCCTTTTTTTGTACTAATTCTCCTTGAACGAATGAACGAACGAACATATCGCTGTCGTCATCGTTAATAAAAAATTAATATAAATGAACATTAAATTGCTTGTTTTTATTTTATTATTTTTAGTTTTATTGTTGTTGAATCGCTAAATTAAAAGGAATCACGATCGTGACACTCATACGCAAACACTAATGTAGGCACACTGATTACATCTATGCATGTAGTAAAAGCAACAACGGCTTAAACTAACTGACAACAAATTCTAGGATAACTGAACAAAATTTTAGTTGTTATATTTCATTTATTAAGAAAATAATGAAAGAAAAAACAGACCTAATTTTTACCTGTCGACCGTCCGTACCTCTGTTCATCAATCTTTAAAAGAGTAAATTTTGTAACATGAGCACCGCATTAGCGATCTAGTGTTTATGTGTGTGTGTGTATGTGTGCCCTGATTTTACAAAATTCTTTATTCATAAAAGATAATTATGTTTTACGTTTGATAAATCTAAATCTTTATTTTACTGAACTGTCTTACGAGTTGTATTGTTTGTCTTGTTGTTGTTTTTATATCAAAGTTAATTCGTGTGTTCATCTTTTTTTTTAGTTAAAAATCTTTTTTAAAGTTTCTTTCCATGATCTTTTCTTTTATTGCTGTTCATTTACATTTTTCAACCTTTTTTTCCATTATCAATTCTTAAGGATCAGTTTCACACTCTGTCGGAATATGTTGACAGTAAATACAGTGTTTCTATGGGTGGGTATGTGTGTGCTTGTATTGGTGTGCACGTGTCCACGTATATTGTGTAATCAGTCATAAAATTGTGTTTTACGATCACTTTTTGCTTTAGATTTTCTTAACCTTGCCGCAGCGTTAAAAACTAAAAGGCCTTAAAATGTCTGAAAAATTCTCTCGCCTCTCTATATCTGTCGTATGCGACTGTTGAATTTTTAAAAAGTAGAAAATTAAAAAAAAAATTATGTATTATCTACAAGTGTTGTAGAATAATAAAATAAACTTCGTATAGTAACAAGTTGCACATTATATCTGTTATTTATAGACATTTTGCAGGCTTTTCCCCAAATATCTTCTTCTGCCTTCTAAAATATTCTTGTCAAAAGTGCTTCTAGAAAACCTTTATTCTGAAGCATGATTAAGAACATGTGAAAAGTCTGATTGCAATGACAAGGTGGTAAAAAATATACACTAAGATCATTGTCGCTGCGATATAAGGCCTCCTGGAAGGCCTTTTTATTTGTTAAATGTTTACTGCTGAGTGACAGTGATTGGGATTGAAATTGTTTCTCTAATTCTTATGCTGATATCATTTTAAATTACACAAATAAATAAATAAATATAACAAGCAGTAGGCATATATTAAGATACACACCCACACACACACAGTCACACAAAATCCCCATTGGCTCAATACATATTTCATAAATTTATCTAATTCAAATATCTCACGTACGTGAATGAATTTTTTCTGCGAATAAAGTTACAGATCAAAAAATAATTCTGAAAAAATATATTTTAAAACTTCTGTTTGATGTTTAATGACTTTTGAAAACTTACTGCTGCATAAGATTATTTTCTCCAATTTGGGAATGGATTAAAAATTTTAAATATTTTTATAAACTAGGATCGAATAGTTTTATTTCTATTTTTGCACTTTTCTCTGTTTGAATTGTATATATTTCGTGATAAAGCAATAAAGTTTTTAGTTCATGCCACTATCATATCACGAGTCTGCTAAGTCAAAGATCGGGGCACTGATGTTAACTAATTTTTGCCAATTTCCGTCAAGCCTTAAAAAAATTACCGTTTTTTGGGTAAAATTGCCGTACGGGGAAAACGTTGTATAGAAATAGTAATATTTTACTATTAAAATCGGTTATATTTTTTAATCAATATAAGTAACAATATATTTAAAAGACAACAGAAACTTAAGAAACAATTAGTCTTAATAATATAAATATTAAAATTAAAACTTATACATTCAATCACCGTTGTCTTAAAGGCTATATATAGATGTGTATACATACATAAGTATATAAATTATTTTAAGCTGAGATTAAAAGTGTTATTCATAGATTAATCATAGATTATATATTATTTTCGGCCCACCCCGCGATATCGGTCGATCGATAATGCTGTAATTGTAAACGAAATACAACTGGTTTGCGACCTTCTAACCACAATTTTTTTTTATTATTTACATATTTAGCTTTTGTGTCACTAAATAAATAATAAGTTAATTAAAATCGGTTATTAGAGAAATGCCAGTTAATTTTTTTACATCTAGAAAACCACCGATTGATATCGTTCGACATCGAAGGCCAGCCAGCCCATTTGTTTCTAGTTTGTCACCCAAGAAAAAAACAACATTTTAGCTAATGCGAGTACCTGTATAAATATTCCATAGGAGAAATTTTTAGCATTTAGCCACAATTGGCATTGTTACAATGTTTTTGGAAAACCGTGGGTTTTATGATTTGATTAAAAATTAAAGCTTTATAAAATTACCGTACAAATATTGAAATTACCTGCCAACCTTTTGGAGGTCTAAATTACCATACAATACGGTAATCACCTATCAGTTAACATCACTGGATTGGGGCATTAATTTTCCGAACCTGAAACTGTCCGAACATTGCCGAATGTTCAACAATTTTTATTTTACTAGATCCTTGGTTGCATTTAACAAAACTTTTTCTTCTCTTTTTCTTGTGGTTGTCGTTTAGAGCGAACTTGAAAAGCTTCCGTTTCTGTAAATATTATTTTCGTTTAAATTTTTTACCAGACGACTTTTTGAAAGCTGCAGCACAATTTTAGAGCAAGAATTTAATTTTACATCGGAGTTCAGAGATTCAAGGGCCCTAATTGCGCGCATGACATTCACACTAACCTCAGTAAGCTCGAAAGGTCTCGATCTTCAGAGAATACCCAGATTTTTACACCACTGACCATATGGGAGCCAGTCAAGCATAAAAACCTAAGCTGTAACGCCTGTATATATTACGCTTAAGTCATAAGGTACTGCCTTCTTAAATATCGCAGAATTGTCCAGAGAATTGAAAATTATACTCGCACACTCGAATACTCTTGTCCAGTCTGTGATTTGGCCTAATTAGAAAAAAGCATGCACTATTGATGATGTGTTAATTTGATTCACTAACTAGCCTTACAAACTCTTGCAGTTTTCTAGGTCTTATAGTTTTGAAAAACAGAAAATTTTCATGAAAACGAGTGGAAAAGTGCAAATTTTTTTGTGACCAATTGAGGTGATATCGACAAATAGTTGCAAAAAAGGTGGTTCATCCTGTTTTTGATGGTACTCGAAGTCGCGTACTGCACGATGTCGCAAGGATCATATGAAAATTAGGATTTATGGTTCCTGCGACATCGTGGTGTTATGCTGTTTCAAAAGACCAAGATAACTTTATGGTAGATCTTTTGTAGGTCACAGGAAAAATAATCTTTTAAACTGATCACAGGATTGAGACACATCTGATGTATTAATTTAGTATTTCGTTTGACTTTAACTAAAGTAATTTAGGTATTTTAAAGTTTCAATTGTTTTGTGAATAAAGTACAAATATTCATTCGAATTTAACAAATGTTTTGTTATGGAATGATCAAAAATAGGTAAACATGTGAAGTCAATTAACTTAACTGCCTGTTTGTAGAAGACCATTGAAGGCGATTAACAATTTTATGTCGAAAATTAATATAATTTTTAGTATTAGGTTTATGGTTTTTTAAAAACATAAATGGACAATGGAAGATTTTTAAACGTCTGCTAATTCCTGGTGGACGTCTGTAGTGTGATAAAAACAGAAAAACCCAATCCTTCATTATAATGACCCAAATGGTTTAGGTAATTTTCTTTGTATACCATGAGCATCTATGCAACTGCTTTAGGACTTGTAAAACAAAGTAGACTCTGTAACGCCGCCTTAATGAGTTTTCAAACAAATGATCGTCCTTTTACATACATTTTTCGTTTTGCTTTAAACAACAGCTTAGCAATTCTTTTCTTGAGCCACTAAAATATGATGAAAATAAAATAAACATTTTGAAACACAAGGACAGGGACAAGGACAAAGACAAAGACTTTTATTCAGTTGCCGCATTTTAATTGAGGATCATGATCGGCATGCAAACTGAAAACCCAGATAAGATGACCAAACGCCTGCGAGAAGAACTTTAAAATATGTATCTACTTTTTTGTTTATTCAATCATTTTAAAATATTGGTTTTCATTTCAAATAACTGTTTTCTTTTCTTGATTTTTAATTTATTATTTTGTTGATCTAAATTAAAGGCGCAAGAGTTCTTTTGTTTTCTTTCGAATTTTTAGAAAAATTATTTAAAGTTAAAGTTTTCGCTCAGTTCTTGACTCATTTTCACACTTGGCTTTCTCTTTATTTTTATGTGTCCTTCCTTATATACTTTTTTGTGGCATTGAGGCAGACAATTTTTGTTTGATAAATAAAATTTTCTTGGATTTCTTTGTTTAGGTTGAGATAAAAGGATTCTTTTAAGGAAAATTATTATAAAATTATTTTTTATATAATAGAGAAATTTAAGTGTGAACGACTGTTATTTAATGGATTTTTAGCAACTGAGCAGATTTTGAAGAAAGGAAATAAAAATTCAAGATCTGTCGGATCTTTAGGTTTATTATGTTGGAATTCATTAAAGCCAACTGAGTCCTTTTAAACTCGTTCGTAGGATCAGTTATTACAAAAGCATTTTTGTTTTCAATTCAAATAAAGGTTTTATTCTGGAAAACTAAAGTATGAATCATAAATGAAACCACTGCGATTTTCTATAATTTTTGTCACAGTGTGAAGCAGAAATAACCTGCCAAGATTTTGTTGCAGTTGACGGCCATAGAAACAAATATTGAAACAAATTTTTTATTTTAATTTTTTTTGGAACCACAGTTTAAGGCATTTCTTCCCTAGCTTTTGTCACGTTATGCAAGTGTTATTTGTAGAAACAATGACGCAGCACCAGGTTCCGTTTAGATATACATATAGGTTTTACCAGCTCTTATCTCTCGTTGTTGACACAAATTTTCTTTAAAATCAAAGACAATTTTTCGAGGTTAACTGCTGCAAATATTGTTTATTCACTAGCCAAGAAATGATGAATACAGGGTGTTGCAAGTACTGCTTACCGAAAAACTTGTTACTTTGTCCAAAAATGTAAAAAACAAAAAAAAATGTTTTAAAAAGCATCTCCACACAAACAACGTTGTTAGCACAATTAGAATAAACAAAACCAGTTGAGTAAAAAAAATATATATATATGTATGTATGTATATCAAGAGTTTAAACAGCTGATTCTGATCGTGCGCTAAATTAATGTTTACTTTAATTATTTACTTAAAAGAAACAAACAAAAAAAAAAAATGGTAAAATATTTTTTTTTAATCTTTATAACGAAAAAGAAAAGTAATCAGTGGAAAGGCTAAATATTCGCTTTCAACATGTGAATTACATAATTACTCGACCAGCAGCACGTATCCTGTGTGATCTGTTAGAAATTTGTTAAAAAGAAAACGGTCGAAGAGTTTGTGTGTGTTATAAATTATCTTTGATTTACAAAAAAGAAAAAAACAAAAACAAATAAATCGAAATCAACAAAAAAAAATGTAAAATTTTAATTTTTGATTTATTTATGATCGTTCAAAGTGACGATCGGTAATTATTAGATTTCAATTTGAGGCCTCTAATGAAAAAGTAAATGTATTTGAGGGTTTAAGAGGATTAAGAAAAGAAATGTTGTGGCCAAATGATGTTTTGCCGACTCAAGAGAATTAGTGGTTTTCATATTTTTTATCATCTCTTATCGTGTTTTCATTGTCTTGTGCTATTAGCATCAGTTGATCTTTTATTTTAAACATTTGCTAGTAAATTTTTACTCTTTGATTTTTACCAAGATCTTGCTACGGAAACTTAAAATATTTCACGTTAAGAATCCTTGGGACAAGCTTAGCTACCAAGTAATACGTTTAACTTCAGAAAAAATCAGACCATCATCAAAAAACTTTTAATTTTTAATAGTTTATGCCTGCCTGCATATCGTTAAGCCGTAATGTCAGTCAGCTCTTCTGAAGATCTTTAAAACTCTCTAGCAATAAACGAGGATTAAAATAAAACAAACATAAGAAATATAATTGTTTAATTTTCTTTAAAGTTTGTTCTACTGTTTTCTTTTATTAATTCTCATTTCCGGTTTGACAACTTTCTATCGGCGAGTTAAATATCTTTTTAAGCATGTTAAAGATCAGATTAGCTTAACCCACAGCTAACAAAATCTTTTTGTTTTTGCATTAGTTTACCAAATTGCTTCTAGAAATTTAACAGAATAGTTGCTTATTTTTTGGTTCGACATGTCAACACATTTCCCGATATAATCGCGCAATCCAGACATTCTGATCGGAATGGTTTCCGTTTCGTAATTGTATTCCGATCGTTTTAGATTTACAGTCTTTAGATCTGTTTGTTTTGTATTTAGATTTTGCAGTAATAAATATTGTTTCAATGGTTTTTACTAGCAGAGCTAACACAATCAAATATTTAGATTTTTTTTAATTTTTACTACAAATGAAGTTAGTAGAAATATCCATTATCGATTCCTTTTTGAATTTTAAAACTGGTTTGATTAAAAAAAACAATTTTTTTTCGTTTTTAGACAAAACTTTCGGAATTTAAATTACTTTCGATCGGTATTGAGTTCTGTGACATGGTTGATTATTTGACCAATATCACGCTAGACATTTGACAGAAAAGCTTGCTGTATTATTCTGTTAACATTTTTTAATATTTTGATATATATTTTAGAATATAATACAAAATTCCTCCAGAAAGATTTCAGTTTCAAAACTAACTGTTATCAACCCAGCCTATTAATCTATATATATAAAACCGAATGTGTGTTTGTTTATTTGTTTCATTGTTTGTTCCTTATAGGAGGCTAAACCTCTGAACCGATCTTCCTGAAATTTTCATAGTATTTAACTGGAACTCTCGGATGAATTATAGGCTATATGAAGTTTTGATTGGACAAAGGGTGTGGCACCGCCCATATAACCTAAAAATTTAAATCGCCATATTTTGGGCATTTTTTACCTACGTCGATGATATTTGGTACATATGGTATTGGCATAATTTGGAATACGTACCAGGAGAAAAGTGGGTGGGACCATGCCCCTTTTTAGGAAAACCAAACCCTTGGACCGATCTTCCTGAAATTTTCACAGCATGTTACTGTCACTCTGAAAGGAATAAAAGGCTATATCAAGTTTTGATTGGACAAAGAGGCGTGGCACCGCCCATATAACCCAAAAATTTAAATCGCCATATTTTGGGCATTTTTTTACCTACGTCGGTGATATTTGGTACATATGGTATTGGCATAATTTGGAATACGTACCAGGAGAAAAGTGGTTGGGACCACGCCCCTTTTTAGGAAAATTAAAAATCGTAATATGGTCTTAACTACTAGACCGATCGTCATTAAATTGTCACAATAGGATATATAAATACTTTTAATTTTATTTTATAACGAGGGGGTAGCGAAGCACACTGGGATAAGTTAGTATTTTAATAAGAATAAATAAATATATTGTACTTTCCTCGATAATTCCCATTTCATATATTTAATATTCAGCAAAATTCAAAAATTATTATCAAACATTGTACAAAAACAAAACTCCATAAAAAACCTAAAACTTCCAAAAAAATTTTCGTATCCAAGCGAAAACTTTTTTTTACTTGGAGCAAAAACAATGTAATTTATTTTTGAAATATAAAATGGAATGTGAAAAAACAAGTCAAAAATAACAGTGGGCAATATAATTGCCAGGACAGACAGACAGACACACCGACCGACACATTAAAATTTTACTGTCAAACCAAACAGGCAAACGAGCAACATTTAAAACATGAAAATATGTTGCACAAAAAGCAAAAAACGAAAAATAAAAACAAAAATGATGGGATTTTAAAGGCACTTGAATATAAAAAAATAAATAAACAAATTTTGGCGCGAAAAATTTCATTTAGAAACTGAAGTAAAACAAAATCAAGATTTAAAGATACAAAATTGTGTACTTCAATCTGCACACATTTAAAAGAGAAGAAAGAAAGAGAAATTTTATATGTATTTCCTTTTTTGTTTTTTTTAGTGCTTTAACGTAAAAAAAGACATGTAATAACAATTACAGTAGACTCTTTTCAAAGAGGCGTAAACTATATAATTTGCTGTTTTATGGTTGTTGTAATATTTTTTCAAATAATTGTCCATTTTTATTTTTTTTTAAATATTTATTGACAATATTTATTTATTACATGTGATTTCAAGTGTAGAATTTATAGGTAATTAATTCATATACAGAAAGACAGACAGACAGACGGAAAACCAGAAAGGAAATCAATTTTGCATCTCTTTGAAATCTGAAACATTGCGGTCATTGATGCTGGTAAATTTTGTTGGTTAATCGCATTATTTTTTGTTTTTCTATAGAAATCCACTTTAAAGAAAATTCCATTCTGAAACGATTCGGTAACATGTTGTTTCGTCACTTGTGTTCTTTTTTTTTCTCCATTTTTTTCAACGATTTTATTAAAAAGAAAACTACCATTTTTCTTAAACCGAAATTCAAATGAACAAAATATTTCTTACTATTATTCAAATCTTCTCTAGACAGTTGATTGGGTTTCTGTTTCCTGTGGCAAATTGTAATGAACAAATATCAAGTGTTTTACGATGAGTATGGCGTTAATAGGATTATGCATGTATGTATGTATATGTATGCAAGGGTATGTATGTACATGCATATGTGGTAAAATATTTCAAAGTTATAAGTCTTAATAATAAGATTAAATAACTTTTTTATAGATTGATTTTCTACTTTTCCAAGAACACTTTATGTGCAAAAAATAAATCTATTAGAGGCGACTTTGTTTTCCTTACACTTGAGTCCTATAAAATTTCAAACATTCGGAGCCGATAGACCAACACAATTCATATTTAAATTAAATAAAAAATACATAATTCGTAGAAATTTTCGCAGATGTTTTTAGAAAACGATAAAAAATGTAGCTAAAGTATAAGAAAAACAAACTGAAGCAGAAAAAAGCCACAAAAAAGGTTTCGTTTTAATTTTTTTTTTTGCAAAACGTACGATACGAGAAGTTGCAAACAAAACTGATTGATACATTTTTATTAATTGCTTAATTAAACTTGTGTCCACTATTGACGTAAGAGCAGTCACTTAAAGTGAGAGAAAAAAATACACTTCTTAATAAATAAAAAGTTTAATTAATTTGTGGTTTTAAAAAAGCATTCGTAGAGATTTCTCAGCACCACAAATCATGATAAATTTAACAACTTTAACCACAATTGCAGAAAGAAATATTGAAACAAACAGATTACATATAAGTACATATCTTTAATGGTTTTACAGTTTCTAAAGGCTTTTTTCTCCCTTACAAACAAATTAATCCATCCCCGCCGCCCCAACAACCCAACAAAATACTTGTACATGTGTACAGAAAAAAAAAATAAATAAATAAATAAACAGTCTTGCTAAAGGAAATAGCACATACAACTGATTCAAAAAACTTGTAAGTCCCCGTCCAGACTTGCAATTTTATTGGCAGCAATTCTTGGTTTTTTAGGTATGACGGTAAGAAGCTTGGGGAGGTGTACAGAGTTTCATGTGCTCGGAAATTCTCGTTTGTCATGCAATTCGCATTGAAACATACTGTGTATTTGACGTTTTAATGTATTTCTTCAATTAAATGAAAAATCAAAATAAAACCAAAATTAAATTAATATGTGATGCATCCAATTTTTTAAGTTAAAAATATTGAAAATAAATGTTTCTGTGGTGGTGTAAAATTGCAAGTATGGACGTGGACTAAAGAGATTATTCCAAGGTTCCTCTCTACAACAAAATATTTGTTGTAATTTTTTATGCCTGTTGCCATGGTACAATAATAACAGGTAAATGCATTAATGCAACTCTGCGTTTTTATTGTGATGACTGCGATTTTATTCTTGTGAAGTGTCAAAAACCCAACACACAAACATGTACATAAGTTTTCAAGGCCTAATCGTCAACACTTGATGATAGATGTCAAAATTAACTCAATCGTTCAAACACACACAGGTATTGAAGTCAGCTGACGAGCAAATTTGCTAATATGTGTACCTGCTATTATTGTACCATGGCTTGAAAGCGGAAAGCAACGTTTTTATTGTTGTACATGCACAGAGCTGGGTACATAGGCTTTCGTTGACAATCCTGGCAATAAAGTTTAAAACACTAGAAAATCCATTGATTTTCAAAGGAATTTAGGAAATATATATTTTTTTTAACGAATTTAGTATTCGACGCCGTTTTTCAAGTTCTAAAATTAATATAAAATATCGAGTAGAAAAACTATTTCGACTTAATCAAAAGATGTGGTCGGTTTTTTTTAGCCGATTTTTCAAAAAAATCATTTAATTTCCATATTTCATCTGAATTCCAGCAAAAGGTTTGGTAGCAAGTCATGAGATAAAATGGCTCTTACTATAAACACTTTCTTCTCAATAGTATCTACAGTACAATACGCTTATAAGAAACTCGTTTATAAGAAAAACTCGGCTATAAGAAACAAATTTTTATGAAAAATTATATTCCTTCCATAGAAAATTGTACGTGTATAAGGAAGCATTCTGCAATGAAATTTTTTTCAATTTGGGGAAAAATATAAATTTTTTGATTATATTTTACAATTTACATCTGTGAACACTGGTCCAAATGTCAAATGAAGTCGTTAATTTTTGTGAAATCAGCCGGCTTCGTTGTTTTTTTTTTGTACAAAATAATGTGTATTAATTTAATTTAAATATATATCTGCATACTCCATAGGAAATTTTTTAAATTTTGTTTCTGACGCATATAAGAAAATATCTTTCCTAAAATTGTGTTACATATATCAGAAAATATCTTTCTTATATGCGTGTTCTCTTTATAATAAAGCTCGCATATAAGAAACAAAATCTGTACATTTTCAGACTTTCTTATATGCGTATTGTACTGTACCTTGAAAAGTGGCTGGTGTTATCGCGTTGACTACTAAGCAAACAATGACTTGGGGCCTGGGTTCAAACCCTGGCCAGAGCAAGTCAATCAACATCAGTAATTTCTCTAATGTACATTAGTGAGACATTGTATTAATTGTTGTCGGACTATTTAAGTGATGAAGGCATAGCACTGGTCACTAAAAAACTGTTTCGACAGCGATTGATGCTGTTCGAAGCTACTGTACACAACATCGCCCTTCTTCGTCGGTTAGCAGAAAGAAACATCGGCCAAGTAAAACAATTAATAAAATGCCTGCTAATACAACTTAACAAAGTTAATGCGTCTACTTAACACCGGAGGCTCCTCAACACTGCCTAAAAAATTAACATAACGCGCAAAGCAGAGTTGTGAAAGAGTTAAGACTTCTTCTCGACCCTATCCCTCTTCCTGAGTTCCGGCACCATAACCAAGACGAACGGTGATAAGACGATGTAATCAATACTAACACTTTCAGCTAATATTCTTCCTTCTTCCTTAATTTGGATTTTAATTCAGAACTTGAGGCAAAATAATACATTTCATTTTATTAAAAAACATAAGAAAACTTTTTAATTATGACTTTTGAACTTCAAATAGAATTAAACAAATGTATACAATTTTCCATCCCTGCTCTGGTATAAATTTATAACAATTTTAAGTTAACTTGCATAGGATTTCAAGGTCTGCTTTGTATAATTTAGTGATATTTTCAACACCACTGCTGTTTCGAATAAATGCTCCAAGGTCGCTTCTTTTCTTGAGAAAACGCAGGAAATATTAAAAACCACTGGTAGCATTGATAAGAAATAAATCACATAAAACTTATTTTATTAAAAACAAATAAAATCTCTATTTGTGCAGTTTTAAAGAAATGTGATACAAATTTTAAAGTACATTAGTTCCCGTTTATATGCGTTCCGCTTCAATTAGTTCCCCATTTTAAAGCGCAAAAGCTGCTTTCAACTACATTTTTACCGAAATGTACTGCCTCTTAAAAGAGTTCCCCGCTTGTGTCATTTTATGGAGACAAATTTTATACATCTGAGATAATCATTTACTTGTGTGACATATATTCGTAGGTGCCAATTTAAGTTTATCTTATCGTGAAAAATCTTACTTATTAGACCCATACCGTAGACCTACCAATACCACAATGCTCTAACTTACATCGCTACAGCTGTACAGCGATTGATTCATGTGGATTATGTACAACATTCAAATTGACATCCATATTCTTGGGATATTAAAATATTGGAAAATATTTCGGAGTGTATTTGAGACGGTGAAATCAATTTCATACAAAGGAATAAAAAAAAAAACATAACATCTCTATCACTTTACCGCTCAATAACTAACAGGATTTTTAAAACAATTTCTAATAATTGTTGCAGTGCCGACTACTAAGTTTTATTACTTTATGAAATTAAACATCGATTTAGTCAAAAATTTGCTTTCCTTTATTTAAGTTTAGTATCAGAAAACTTTTATAGCTCGCCCTCGTCCCTCAGTATGTTTTTTTGCAAGATGTGTTCGCTTAAATTTTATCAAATTTTAATTTCATATTTTAAGTGGTCAAATGTCCACTGCACGTTTAAAACTTATCAATTTATACACACATACACATACATACTCAAAGATTAAATTGAGTTTTAAAACGAAAACCGTGATTAGAGCGCACCAACTACGGAACACAAAATTCTAACATAATGTCGAGCTTTTAAGGAACTTTAAGAATCCCAAAGTAGGCACTAAGCAAACTACATACTACATATTATACTTATATCGTTAGAAAGGTAATTGGGGCAAATAAATAAATTGAAAATTTTATATCAGATACCCAAATTTTATAATTTATTTTAAAAATGCGTTTAGTGGAGTTATGGTAATTGCTGTTGAAAATTGATTTATTGATCTAGTCCAGATCGATAAAGGTGTTAAGTGAGTTAACTAACAAATCGAGTTTTTTGTTTAAAAACTTATCTCACAAAACGTTTTTCAATTTAAAATGTGGCAACAAGAAGGTAAGAATTATTTGCGCTTTTACTATAAAATTTTTAAATGCGCTATATGAGCATTTAACCGTTTTGCTATTGAAATGCTGTGCAAGCTCGGTATTTGCGACTACCCATTATCGCGAAGGCTTAATTTTTAATATTGCAGATTCTATACTCGCGACAGTTTACGAAAATGCGACTTTTAGCTGATTTTTGGGAAATTCCCGACTTTTGGTATATTAACCTTTTTGGATGATTTAGATCTTTAATTTATCAGTTTTGTCGTTTGTTGTGTAAATACATCTCTTCATATGCGAAAAGTTCAACACATTTTAAAGCCTACGATTTCTCAAAACTTAGAGAATTAAAAACGTTGCTGAGTACCCAAGAATGAGAAAAATGCGATCCAAATTCTCCAAATTTTTTAAAAATTATTAAAATGTATATATATAAATAAAAAAAATTCTAATCTTAAAAATGAAATACAAATATTCAATAAAATTTCGGGTTCTGTTATCGCGAAAATTCAGTTTTCGCGACAGGTCTAGTTTTTAATTAGTCGCGAAAATCGAGCTTGTACTGTATATGTATAATTTAAAAGGCAATAGACATGGTATGGAAAACAATTTAATTTTGTAAGGAAATGCGCGTTGATGAAGGAGTAGGCTCAACAAAGAGACACATTTATCTGGCCACCCCAAACCCAAAAAAAGAATCAATGAATTTAGTTTCCTGCATTAAAAGAAATATTACTCATTTTAAATAAATATTTTGTGCTGATATTGACAAAAATAAATTTCATTCATAAAGTTCTTTCAAATGTTTGTGGTGCATGTGTGTGTACCAACAGAACTTTTGAATGAATGAATAATTTGCGCATTTTTTTAATTTTTGTTTGTTTGTTATCATTCCATTGACCGTTCAAGTACTTTTAAAATTAACTTTTATTAAAGTAAAATATTTGCTTAACAACAATAATGCAGAGCAATAAACATTTATTTGTGCAAAATTATTAAAAAGTTCATTTATGTTTCAATTATGTCAATAAGAGATTTTTTGCCTGCTCTTTGCTGTTGCTGCAACATATGGCGCTTCTTTTGCCAGTTTATTTACAAGTAGTCAAAGATATCGAGTGAATGGTTTGCAGTGTTGCTGGTTTATCTTTTGTGATTTTTTTTAGCACGTTAGTGCAATTTCCGGTCCTGATCAGATGAGCAAACATGTCATTGAAAACATTCAAATTGACAGACGGTTTCACACATGCGCGCAAACACTTGGTTGTGCATTTGATTTTTCTGCTTGTTGATATCCCCTTCTCCTTCTATGTTATCCATCCAACGATTTGTCTTCTATTCATAAACGTGATTTGTTTTTAAATAATAAAATATTTTCATAGATTTTTGGCACTTTTAAAAACATTTTTTAAATAATATTTTTGAGAAGTGTTTTAGAGTGCTGACAAAACGAATGATTGTTTAAGGAATTTTTGTCAATTATCTGCATATTGATTTTATGTTTTAATAAATTATTGAACTGATATTTTACTTTCTTTTTAAATTTTAATTGCCATTTTTAATATTTCTTCTCTGTCTTCCACCTTGTGGTCTTCTCTTTTTTAAGCAGTTACTGTTGTAATTGTGATTAATTTCGTTATTATTTGTGAGTGTGTTACATATACATTAAGCAAGTAATTGGGACGGGAATGAGTGATAAGAATTAAAAATTTATCATCATTTGTTCAATCAAATCATAAATAAGACCATGACTCCATTGGCAAACATTTGACGATGGCTGCATGTGGTCATGCGCGCTCTTAAAACTGATACAATGCAATAATTTTTAAATAAATATTGAACTTTGTAGTTAATAATGTGCAACATTGTTGCAAAGTGATATTAAATTTATGATCTTTCAATATCATAAATCAAAAGAAAAATTTTTTTTTATTGAAAAAAATTATTAAATCATAATTATTTCATTAAAACGGATACAACAACTACAACAAGTTAAAAGTAAACTTGTTCCGAACTGATTACCAAATAAAATGAAATAAAATTTATTCCATCAAATATTCTGCGAATGGCTAAATGTGTGAAATAATTCTCATTTGATCGATATGAGAGCAGTTTGATTGCCAGAACAGCAACTACGCGAAAAATAAATAAACCGAAAAATCTACGAAAAATTTCATTGTTTCTACGAATTGTTCATTAATTTTGATACAGAATACAACGAATACTCTAATGACCATGTTCATTGTAACAACGTACGCGTACATCAAATCAACGTATTTTTGCAAAAACAAAAGGTATAGATATATTATTATGAAATTATGTAAAATGTTTTTTTCTCAGTGTACAAATTTACAGCCTAAAATTATGTTTTCCTATACAACTTTCTAGTAATTACAAAATAATAAAGATGTAACTATTTGAATAGAAATTATATTTTAAATAGAAATAGAAATAATTAGAATGAAGTTGCGTCCCAGTGAGGAGTGGTGAAAGTGAAAATGACACGTTTTCGAAAGTGAAACAATGAGAAAACGAAAAAAAAGATCAATTCAATAATTGAAACAAATGAATGCAAAATTGAAAACAAGTTACAATAACGTTTTGTTCAGTATTAAATCTAAAGAATTTTGTCACGTAAATGATTTAACACCAACAAGAAGAAAAACAACAATTGTGTTAATTACTTAAGGTGTAACAACAAAAAATTGCAATACCGAACAATTGCAATTGCAGTCGCCATACAAATAAGTCGTTCAAACTGCCAAATCATGTCATTTAAAACAAACAATTGAATGCAAAAATTCCATTTGTGTTGCAGAGATGAAAGTAAAACGATGACAATCAAGTAAAATAACAACAATTGACCATAAAAAGTGGCCAATCAATTGTACTTGTCTTAAGATGTAACAAGTCCTTTTTTATTTCTTTGTGTGTTTCTTTAATTTGTGGAATAAGAAACACCTCAAATTATTAGTTGGCCAATAAAATGATTACGAAACAGTCGGGATTTTAAAATAAAAATTTCAAGTTTTTTACAAAAAAGGCATAAACTATTTTCCAGCCTTCATTGAATTATAAATTCTTAAAATAAATAAATTACATTTGTTTGTTGGAAAGTTTCAGTTAAACTGAAAAAATTATAAAATTTTTTAAGAAATGAAAATCAAAAGATTTT
Organism: Lypha dubia; assembly: GCA_947311025.1. Lineage (NCBI taxonomy): Eukaryota > Metazoa > Arthropoda > Insecta > Diptera > Tachinidae > Lypha > Lypha dubia. Next base: position 2,917,660 of record OX371260.1, on the reverse strand, counting down.
AAAAGAGAGAAAAAAAAAAAACAAAGAAAATAAATGTTTCACTGACATCCCAACAAATTTTGTTTTAATTCTGTTTAATAAATCTCAGCCATTTCCAGGATTTCGTTATCTATTGAATGTAATTTAATAATGTTTGAGCCTCTTCAAATACAATTGACTGGCTGTGAGAATTTAAGGATATAAAAGTAAAAAATTGTCCTTTTTTAAGATGCAGAATTATTACGATTACAAACAATTGCAACAAGTATGTTGGATGACAAAGAAGACCTTAACTAAAATATGAGGGAAGAAAACTGTGGAATTTTAAGTTGCAACAAAAAGGAAGACATTCTTTTCAGCCAAAGATTATAGCGATTTTACACAGAGTGTGTGCTGCTGTGTATGTTTGTCTGTTCTTGCGGGTGAGAAATATTGCAAGGTGTCCTAGTAGTTGGTCTTGTACTCTTTGTTTTATAATACGAGTAAATACATATAAATGTTTCCTTTTTAACTTGTTGTTTTTTTTTGAAAGGAGCAGCACAACAAAGAAAATATTAATTCAAAATCAACAAACCCAACTACGCTCCCACAGACGGACAAAAGGCGAACCTCGAATACTTTTGTATGGAAGAAACACATTAATTATGTTATCAGCTGATTTTGTGACCTTTTAACCTTAACAAACGAAACTCAGCTGATTTTCTCACGTTTTATTTTTTAATACCTCGACGCTGTGTTACCTGTTGTTGTTATTAATTGTTTCGTTGTTACAACAACAACAACAACAATAATAAAAAACAACGAACCTGTAAGAATGTCCTTTGAGAAGATAAAAAGAAATCAAATGACGTTACATGTTGTTGTTCTTGTTTATTGTGATTATTACTAATTCATTTAATCTATAGAACATCCTTTTTGTCTACTCCTCTTGCTTCTCTCGTTGAAATTTTTATACCCTCTCGTTCCTTGCACGGTAAAACTAGAACATTTTAAACTCGTGTTTTTTGTTGCTGCTGTTGTTGTTGTTGTTGCACCTACCACAATTAATGATAATGATGTTTGATTTGTGTAAAAAGGATTCGGTTTCGAATTTTCCAGAAAGAAAAATAAGTACTGTTTGTTTTTTTGTTGGTATTGTTGTTGTTGTTATTAGTTTTTGATTTTTGGTTGTACAATAAAAGGTTGCCTTTGCAACGTCGACTTTCTGGAGCAAGTGCATAAATCAGCTGATTATTGTTTTTTGTTGATACCTGTTACTTGCGACCTTTAAATCTTGGAGTCCTTGCATCAGGATGTTGTTACTTTTTGCATTTAACAAATTTCTTTTGAAAGCGGTTTCTTTTTCTTATAAACGATTTCTTACTTCTAGTTTATTTTAGTTTTCATTTTTGGTGTTTTTATTATTGATTGTGATGATTTTGTGGGAAAGTTTCATTTTAAGATTTGGGTTTTATAGTCTAAATGATAAAAATGATTCAGCGTTCACAGGAAAAATATCTTATTGTCTGGCCAGAAAAATAACCGTCAGATCGTATAGTGAAGTTTTTTTTTAGATTTGAATGATTTCTTTTGATATTTTTTTTGTGAAAACCTAATTACAGATGAATTATTTTTGATTTAGAAAGAACCATTAAATATAGAATTAGCGGAATAAGATGTATTGAAAATCGATTATCTCCGTCTACTCACTATTTGAGTTAAATTTCTTTCAAAGAACCGTGTACTTTGCAAATTCTCAGTGTAGTAAAAAAAGTAAGACGTGAACCGTCATAAAGCAACATTTTAAAAATGTTGTATTCCAAATGTAGTTCATAATAAAGAACAACAATTTTGTATACCGCATACATGAATGCATAAAGTGGACGATATTCTAACACCAACAATTAATATCTTGTAACAAGTTTGTTAACTGAAGAATAAACATGTGTTGCAACACGCTGTAAACAACAGCAGCCATTTTTTAATGTTGTCGTAGTAACTTGCAATCATTTCTCGAGTTTTTACATAAAAACATAAATTCTTACAATTAGAATTTCACAGAATGAAATTTTATTAATGTTTTTTTTTTTAATTTTTAAAAAGTTATATTTTTGTTATAATTTAGAATAATAATATCTGGATTCTTAGCACTTTTGGTATTCAATTTGAATTTAATGGAAATTTTTCAAAAACATATTTTTGAGACATTTCAGCCCACCAACACATCGTCTTTGAAAGAGATTTTTCTTGAGTCTAGTTTTTATGTTAAATCTTAAACGTTAGGATTGAAATATTTCAAATATGTAGAAGGAGGAATACGTAAATTTAATTTACGTTTTTGTTTGAATTTCTAAAATGCATTTGATTGTTTTTGACCCATAATTTTTAATATCAGTTTTCAAATTTATATTAAAATTAACATCGTTTACAAAATACAAAAATTTATGTCTACAATTGCATCAATTACACTTTCCAGCACATTTTCCATTTATCTTTGTTCTTGGTTGGTCTGATTGTGTAAAGAATTTCTAATGCTGCAAATATGATTTTCAATTAATTTGTATCTGTTTTTCCAATGTTTCAATAATTCCTCTTGATCAGACGTCAAAAAGGAGTTTAATTATGTATGTACTCGTATTTCAAGATGAATTTAGACAAATTTTTCCACGATGACTTTTCAGAGAATGGGGTGGCAATTTAGCCAATTTCGTTTTTTTTTTGTTTGTGGGAAAAAGACAATTTAAAATGAAACTAAACCATTTATGTATATTGAACACAAACAGCTTAACAACCAAATACAAAATACTGTATACACTTTTTCAATATTTAAAATAATTTTATGCAAATTAAAATCCAAAAAAAGGAGCGGAGCGCTAAGCACACATAAAAAATTATTCGTACATAAAATTAATGAAAATTAAACTCTCATGGAGGTGCTTTGCTTCTCAGCTGTTAGGAAATACAAGTTGTCTTTTGCTAAACTAAATGTATTTGACGAACTTAGAAGATAGAACGAACGAAGAAATGAACTTCTTTCCCTGTTCATCAAGTTTTGTTGAAAATCATCTAACAAATCTGCTAAAGTAGAGCTGTTGTCGCGTTAAAGTAAAAGTAAATTTAAAGTAGTAGACCTTGAAAATCATAGTGCTTAAAATGTAGCAACAAATTTATTGGTGATATTTCATATTTGGATTTGTTTTTGCCTTTTCTTGAACCAAATCTTACCCTACTACCCTGCCAGTGCCAACAGGCAGGCAACAAACAACAAACTTGCGACGATCGTATCATTTATCCCATGTGAGAATAATTAAATTTTGTATTTTAACAATAAATGACAAAATACAAGTAGTAAATAAAAAGGATTTTATATAGAACGAGGGTAACGAGCGTAACAATTAATGCACATGTCCTCCTTTGAAAAGCATTAAGAACAAATTCAAAGTCCCAACAAATTTCTCACAAAACTTTTCAAATCATGCATTTCTATACACACGAAAAAATCTGTACTATTTTGAAACAAGTCTGTGTATTGGAAAAAATTAAACGCCGAAAGAGAAACGTGCATTTCAAGTTTATTGCAAGATCATCTCCTTAAATAGCTACCGGTTCTCTTACTAATCAGTCCCATAAACAAAACTCAAAAATATCATCATTCTTTTCCAACGTAATTGCCAACAAAAGCTCAAAAACTCATCAATTAAAAGAAGAAGAAACAAAAATAATAAAACAAACTGAATTAAAAAGTTTCAAGAACAACAAAGGACACAAAACAATACATCATGTGTCAAATTTACTTAATGTCCTCAAAATTGACCACTACATCACTTTTCTTTACAATAATTACCAAAATCAACAACAAAAAGTTGACCACAATGTAACAGGGGACTGGACACTATGGTTAGTGGTGGTGGCCAAGCAAAGCGCGTGCGTTCGACGACTGAGAATGTCCTTGCTGGCTGCCTATCTCTTTTTTTTTGTTGTCGCATTTAAATATCGGCCACCATCAATCTCAAATGCAACACGAAATTTTGACATTTATCAAAGAAATAAACTGTGATTTCTAGCAAATGTCCATTCAAACAGCTTTAATCCTTTTTATTTCCCTCTTCCATAAATTTCGAAATTAATAATGGACACATTTCCGGATTTTCGTTACAACTTTCTTTATCTTTTTACACACATGTGTACAAGTTTTCTTTCTTTGTTTTCGTGTGACATTCATTTTGGTTCAAAGTTCAAATTTGTGTATTTGAGTTTTGCACCGTTCTTGCATTGTTTTTGTATCCTGTCCTCAAATTTAGTATTTTTTGGCGTTTTCGTCCTTTTTTCTTCGGTTTGTTATCTATCGTTGTCATTGTTATCCTTAATGAAAATGTATAGTTTTTCTTGATGTTTTTTTTTTTTTTCAATTCAATTGTTATTTTTTCATGTAATAATTCAGTGTAATTAAGTTGAATATTTATGTTTTCACATTTATTTCAAATGCCTTTTTGCCTCTGTCCCATCCTTGTTTGTTCTATTGTGTAAATTTTTTTTGGTAATTCCATTTTATTGAAATGTTTTTGATTTAAATAAACTACGCAGTGGAATTTTTGATAATTTTTTTTAGGTAATTGTCCAAACTAATTAAAATCTACTACATTTTGAGTTGAATTTGTTAATTAAAATTTTCAATTAATTTGCATTAAGAACGAAAGCGCCAATTCATTTCGGCAGGATTTAAATACATATGTATAAGTAATAATAAGATCTGTATTTTTGACATTTGATATTCTTCACAAATGCCAAGCCATCTAAAATGTGGAATAAAAAGCACACCTTATGTAAGTTAGTTGTGAATTATAAAGATGAGTTTTTACGCTTTTTTTTTCAAAATATGTTTATTCGTTTTTGATGGATACTTTACAACTAATTGTGAGTAATTATGAAATCAATCCTTAAACCCTTTTTAAATTTTTAATAATTAATTTTATGTTGAATTGGATGCTTTAGTTTAAATAAAAATTTTGTATTAGAACCTTATAATAAATTACATATTTTAAAATATAACCAAGAGTTTTATATATAAGTTTATGCTTCGCTTCTACATCGTCGAAGAAGTGAAATTTGTTGCCCCAATTTCGAGACAGGGACAAAAAGACCCATAAAGTGAAGAGCTCGAGAGAGTTCCATGAAGTGAAGAAAACATCTTCTACCTAAAATGTAAAAAT